>JAJKFL010000012.1:28279077-29687456 GCA_021186555.1 Reticulitermes speratus
ACAGTGAGCTTCACCTACCTTAGATGGCAGCTTATTATAAATCATACCTTCATGGCAGAAGGCACAAAGCAGAAATAAGGTTACCCAAATCAAATTATAACTCAAAATCTAATGTTACGCTCTTTTCCAATGCTTTGGTATTATTATTATTTTCCATCCAGAAATTTAAGCTAGAAACTTACATTACATTTGGCCAAAACAAATTTCATATAATTTTGCACACATAACTTGTTTATCTTAATATTGGGAATTAGAACAAATTAAAGAAACCGAGGAAGGAACTTTTTATGGCTTACATGTTGACACTAACTATATATGGAAAACACACACTGTGTGTTATTGCTAAACTCAGTTCAGCATGATTTGCTGTGAGGGCAGCCACATGACTCAGAAAAGTAGCAAACCTAAAATTAATATTCTTATTCCATTGTATCATATGAAATGTGATAATGTTTTTAGGACACTGAACAGACACCAACAAAATATGTCATAACCAAATGAAGATTATTCTGACAATGGCAGTCTCCTAGGGAAATATTCAGGCAGTTCAATGATATTTCACATGCCAGCAAATACTTACTCACAGTATTATCAGTTGTTTCAAAAAATAGGGACAAATTTTGAACAAATTCTGATAAAACGACATAACATAGGCCTCATATCATGTGCCATAAACTAACCTCAAAATGTCATAAACGATTACACTGTACTTGAATCACGTTATTCAATACCATTTCACCTGCTACGAATGTTTAATTTGTGATATAAAATATTTAAACCAGTATTAAAAGAGTATAATTTGTCTTACTCCTTGCATCATGTACAAGAATTTGCCCCAATAAACTTTTTCAGCCCTTATACAGCATGTATATATGGTGATGGTTTACTATATTTTGCCCTGACTATAAATGTATGTTTACTATGTACTGGTATTTGCACTTGTATTAGAGAGAAACAGTTTTTAGATTTGACATATGTTCTACATCCTTGGCTAGTTCTGTGAAGGATATATGCAATGTAAATGAATTACGCTATGTACACAATTTTTGACATAATTACGCCATTGCCAAGACATATATAGGCGTCACAACAGGATAAAAGTTCTACACGCCTTGAAAAAAGAGCTAATTTAATGATAATTAGCTTCCACGTTCACTACAGACCTTAAATAAAACACAAACCTTGTGAAACGTTTTCTGTAGATTATGGCAAAATGAGAAAGTTAATCACGTCAGTATTTGAAATTATCTGGAGTCAGCTATAAGTTTTATGTTTAAGGGAAGATGCGACCTTTACTTTAACAGAAATGTGTTGTGAATTTCTCCTGCAAGTAACAATAAATAAAATGACCGCTGAAAGATGGCAACTCTCCGGGTGTCAAAATGGTGTTTGTCACCTGCTTGTCTGGGTAAATACAATGTGTCACTTCAACAACTGACACTTCTGTGCGATAAATAGACCACAAAGCAAGACTGCATGACTTTGAACTCACAACTTACCTGTCTCTGTTTATGGTGCATGTGTGTGAATCGAGAAGATAACTTTTCATATAGATTATCACGAAGACGACCACCAACTCTGGCAGCATCTTTGAACTCGTCAATCTGTCTTACAAAAACAGTAATATTGTATGTAAATATGGTATGTATACTCCGTCGATTTGAAAATAATTATATTATTAAAGTCGTACCAACACCGCGGACGCTGCTGTTGTTTTTGTGGTCCCAAGAATTGGGTTGGCAACAGTGAGGCACCAAGGTTATTAAGTAACTCAGTATGAAATGTTAATAAAGAAAACCCGTCAACACAACTGTTTGTTTCAGATTAAACCTAACTACAGCAACATTTTTCGGCTTGAGGTGTGGAGACATCTTCAGGATGTATCTACAAACTATATAGGCCTCAGGAGGTATAATATTGAAATATATTATTTTAATATCATCTTATAGGATATTTGCGTACTGGCGCCTAACACAAGTCGCAAGTGAGTGGTGGTTTGTGTGTATGTGTGGTTTTTATTCGGATATCAGACATTTCGAGCTTTTACCATGTCCTGCTTTGGCCAGTGAAGGATGCCAGTTCACATTACTGCTGTATGCAGTGACACATTTTGTGTGTCAGGTACAGTACAAACCGATACCAGCTTATAATCAGTTACACGGAAATTATTAGTTGATTTGGTGACCAATTAGTGTAAAGTTGTAACACAAGTTTCTACGTAAATATGGCGGGTAAGAACATGTTCCACACAGAAGCAGGCACCATTCACTGTTACACCCCCTCGCCACGGTGAGGCACAGGATCTGGAGGGGGGATATGTAACCCTGTGTCATGCACAGGATTTCATATCCACATCCGAGACACTAGTCCAGATAGGGATGTGATGCTATCTGGAATTCGTGTTTTCGAGCTAAAGTAATATCACAGTGCCGGCACACAGAATTACTTAAAAGAATGCTTTCTGGATCTTACTTACTACTACTAACTTAATTACTAACTTATTTACTAAATTACTTACTAACTTATTTACTAACTTACTTACTTCCTAACTTATTAACTAACTTCCTTACTAACTTATTAACTAACTTACTTCCTACCTTATTAACTAACTTCCTTACTAACTTACTTAATAACTTACTAACTTACTTACGAACTTATTAACTAACTTACTTACTAACTTAATAAGTAACTTACTAACTTATTTACTTACTTACTAATTTACTTACTAACTTATTAACTAACTTACTTACTTATTAACTAACTTACTTACTTCCTAACTTATTAACATACTAAGTAACTTACTAACTAATTTACTTACTAACTTATTAACTAACTTACTAACTAATTTACTTACTAACTTATTAACTAACTTCCTTACTACTTTAGTTACTGACTTACAAACTAACTTACTGACTTAGTAACTGATTTTTTTTTTGTGGTGAAGGGCCCCGCAGCAAATGTGTGTTTTCCATTTTTCACTAACATACTTACGTACTATGCTCACTCGTAAAAACTGATCTCGCCTTCCACTTCTGCAACACAAACGGATTAATGCTGTGTTAGTTTTAAATGGGAATAATCATTTGGGAAACCTAAGCAGAGATGTAAGAAAATAGTACATGGATATTAAACAAACAGTGTTTAACTGTGTGGACTGTGATAACCTGGTTCATTGGGCAATCTTGTAATCTCCTGTTAACATATATTGACAGTAGTACTATTGCTGTGTGATTCAACTAGGTGATTTAGTTGGGTATAAAGTACTGACTTGCTAACCTAAAATACTACATACCTATTGGCCAGAAGCCCATCAGTACTGCAAAGACAACACCAAGCACGGCTCCACCCTGCAATATAAGACAGAAATCACCATTAATATTACACCCAAAACACACCACACTTTTGAAATGATTTCTTTAGACAGTAAGCAATACAATTACATAACAAGGAGTTTCTGCAGAAATGAAATCCTACCTCGCTGCTGCTCATATTTCTAGGTCTACATTGTCTTAGATATTAACATTATCATTTTATTTTACTTCTGTGATCAAATTATTCAGTGCATTATGTGTCAGACATAACCTCAAAGTTTCACACTGTTACCATGTCAGTAACTTTGTCTGACAAACATCATGCATGTGTGCAATTGTGCATAAACGTACAAGTTTAGAAACCACTTTGTAAGACCTAAGATTAAAGACAAGCAATAAACCCTACTCAAATATCAGTCTGTGCATTAACTTACCATAAAAAGAAAGACCTTCTGCCACGTTGAAGACGCTGGCTTGTGTTCACGTTTGTAGCTGAAACAAAAAATGACAGAACAAAAATATTAGTTTCTTATTCTGCTTTACAGTATTACAGTTGTAAGGATTAACTATCTGAAACACAGTACTGCTTGAGAAGCCGAAAGTCATTCGGCTGCTCTATAATTTCCCCACATTTTACGGAACCTAAAGATTCATTATCCTGCTCGCAAGGCCCATCACTTCATCCTCCCCTGAACTAAAGAGTTTCTCTTCACACCATATGCACTATTTGTTTAACATTCATTATAACAACTATCCTTCAATATGTGCTACATTACCCAATGGTATGTAACCTTCAGGTTCTCTGAACAAAATGTTGTGTCAATTTCCATACATCCTGATCATATCCTCCTCCTCCTCAAATACAAATGTTACAGCAACTGTTGTTACGGCCTCCCACTCAATGGCTACCAGAGTTCCTTCCCCTGAGGAAACTCAGCTAGGGTGTAAAACTAACCACTTAACCATCATCTAGTGATGAGGTTAAGAATGAGTGTAGTTATACTTCTAATCCCCCTGCTTGCCTTACCTGCACCATGTGAATACCACATAGATATGGCTCATTTAACATAACTGTCAACATCCCACAGATGTCTTGATATCTGTCACACTACACAGGTGCTCATGTCAAACTTTTTTACTAACTTACATTCTAAGTGTGTGCCATTATTTCTGTTTGTGTTTCCTTCAGTTATGTCTCAAGCTTGTTATTTGAAACAATTAACATATTTTGTGCACACTGCATGATATATACGCACACCTAATCACCGCCTACCCACTCACACAATACAGGCCCACATGATATTTCAGTTTTCCACATGGCTTATGTTGAAGATTCTGGTGTTTGGGTATGTTCCTGCTACACAGTGTTATTATCCCATAAGACCAGAACACGCAACAGAGGCCCATACACCATATTAGTATGTATATAATGCTCTATTTTGTGTAAATAACTTACAGCTGTTTCACTGTCATCTCCAATTCTTCATGTCTCTTCTGTACTTCAGCATTATTTGTGGCACACAGTGCCCTTAACAGTTTAATTTCTTCCTGAAATTATAATAGACACATGTACATCAGAAAAACTTGTTCATTAAAATCTAAACATAAGAAGCATACCATATGACACAGATTGTTATTACATAGCAAGTTTATGTAAAAGGTGAAGCTGTAACTGTACATGACATGATGGTACACGGGGAAGGCAAAGATACAGCTCCACTCATTCTTAAGCTTGGCATTAGATGGAGATGTGTCATCAGCCTCATGTTCCAGCCATATTTTGCCTCTGGAAAAGCACCCCTACCACTCATTGAACATGAGGCTGGGTGGGCATTAAACGCATACTGGAGATGATATCCCCAGGGATAAATCGATTGGCAAGCGAAGCTAAACACATGCATCTATCTAGTGCTCAGGTTAAGAATGATTAAACCAGTACCTTCAATTCCTCACATGCATTTGTGGCATATGCAGGGAAAAGTCCACTCTACTTTATGAATGATGAATCAGCAGTATAATGTGTTCATCAAGCACCCTATTAAATAAGTCCAGAGGCACTGATGAAACAGTGATTTGCAATAAAGTAACTGCATACATTTCCACCAAAATCAATCACTCAAAAAATATTTCATTAGTTATCCAGTTAAGTAATTGAAATTTACAGCCCTCTCACCGCAGGTTAGAATCTTCAAATCGTACAGAAATTCACCCTCTTCTGTACGGCTGTGATGAGGGTATATTACACTGAACATATGAAACCTGTTGCAATTTTGGGACACTTATAAATTACAATAAACCCCATGCACTTTCCAGTTCTTAATACGCTACACCAGTCAGCAGTCTACAGTGAATGGATACCAAGTGCATGACTGGGGTAAATTCCCAGCAATGGCACAACCAATCTGTTTCCCACTGCATCCACGAAAGGCCCGTCAATGGCTTCTAGGAAATGAAAATACGTGTAGCCGAGGTTTCGAAATATTCAAGTTTTACTCGACTTTTCTGTTAGTGTTTATATTTCAGCACTCGCCGGCACTTCAGTTTTCTTACCCTATCTGACGGTAGACAGGCAATGAAGTCGTCGAAACGGGTCTTTTACGACAAGCAAGCAATACAAGAATCTGTACGTTACTTCCTTAAATGCTGATGCGGAAAATGGACACTTTCGAGACTATCGGCAGAGATAAAATATGTTGAAAGTACCCTACACCCAAGTTATAACCACAGACACACTTCTACTTTTACCACGGCTCACCTATCTACGTACATGACTGCGAACCACAGATGATATGTCCACCTACATACAATATATCACAGGAAAACACAGATCATCTAGTATGGTCAGAGACGTAGACTCCACGAAGTCCAGCGCCCTCTGGCAATCAAAAACATGTTAATCAGAGCCGTTGCTTTAACGTTGGGTATCAAAGATTCTTTCACACGACACACATGTAACAAGTACACTAGTTATGCTGAGTGACTCTGAAAGAGCTGACATGTTACCAATATTGGTATGGCTGCAGCATGCCATGTTGTTGTGTTCACAGATTGGCACTTAAGTTTCATGCAACCATTGCAGGTATGGAAGTTGTTACACATGTTATATATGTCTAAATGTGACCGCTCATTTTGTCCATATAAACGTCACTTTGGTTTCAGGAAATTAAACTGATCTTAACAGTGTAATAAAGGAGGTTAATGTAGTACGGACACTACAAACTTGTATGTGGGATGTCACCAGTTTTCAAAGGATAAAAAAGAGGTTCAAAAGTCTTCACTTAAAGACAAAAGTATGACAATGCAACAGACAATATGCGGCGACCACAGCTGAAGTGATGGGAAATTTTAAAGCTGTTTTCTGTAATTTGGTTTGGTTTGACTGCAGGCACAGGAAACCAGCAACTATAGTGTAATGTATACAGCTCAAAAGATGGTCAGATTAGCATAAAGGATGGCAAGTGTCACACAGTAACATAGAAATGAGAACTGTCAAAAAAACGTGGGTTAATTGAGTAAATAACAAATAACTGACTATCACATTTGGTATGTCGAAGAGACTCTGTGTTATCGTGCTGTTTTACACACACAAACACACACCCCAGAAATTATTTCCAACCCGTCGAATAACGGATACAAGCATTTATCATGTTAATCCATTTGGATGAAATTCTTATGAAAACAGCTACCAAATTTTTCTCAAAATATCAGGCAGGGTGACATAATTTTCATTCAAATGGTTTGTGGTAAGCAACAAGTAACAGGATCTGATAATACTGTACAGTACTCACCTTCTTCATTTCTTCACCCAGCTGATCCATGAAGTGTGTTCTGGCTTCTTCCACTTGCTGCTCACAGCCTCTTTTTACTTTCTCCATTACAGCCTAATGAAAGAAATGATAATATATTGAAGATGATGGCATGCAAGAATCATTCAACAAGAATGTCAGACAAACATACAAAAATCACATGTTCTTGAAAATGTCACTGTCTTAAAGTCTGACTATTCCATAAACTGGAGCGTAAATGAAAGCGTAAAATTAATTTCTGTTGTAAACCCCAGAAAGGGACAAACTCTTCAAATCTTTGTACCTTAGGAAAATCATGCTGCGAATCTGTGTGGTAAGTAACTACAGTACGTGTAAATATATTATATATGATGCTGCAAGTTTTATGTTCTTAGTTTTATTATAAGAGCTACAGAAATTTACTTTTAAACTGAAATTTGCAAGATTTAAATTATTCACTGATCTTTCAAGTATTCTGGGTTGTTAAGACTTTTTGATTGTTAAGTGGTTACCGACATCTGCAAGACTGTAGTGCCTTCATCTTCAGGCTCAAGCACAACAACATTGAAGAACTACTTGACACTGAAGATGAAGGCATCATAATCCCTCGAAACATCAGTGGCTGCTTACAAATTGATGTGATGTAATGCCCAGAAGACACCCCAGAAATTATTTCCAACCAATTGAATAACGGATACAGACATTTATCACGTTAATGCATTTAGATGAAAGAGCTTAAATCAATCTTATTAAAATAGCTTCCAAATTTTTCTCAAAATATCAGGCAGGGCGACATAATTTTCGTTCAAATGGTTTGTGGTAAGCAACAAGTAACAGGACCTGATAATACAGTACAGGCATGTGCACTGAGGTAGTACTCACCTTCATTTCTTCCAAATCAGTGCGAGCCTTACACAGGTCTTGTGATAGTCTCTCTCGTTCACTTAGATATTCCTTTCTCTCTTCATTTAACTGATCCATGAAGTGTTTTGCGACTTCTTCCACTTGATGCTGACAGTCTCTTTCTGCGTTCTCCTTTTCAGCCAAATAAAATAAATAATAATCCATTGAATATGACAGCATGCAAGAATCATTCAACAAGAATGTCAGACACATACAAAAATCATGTGTCCTCAAAAATGTCACTGTCTTAAAGTGCTGACAATTGCATAAATTGGCGTGTAAATGAAAGAGCAAAATTTGTTTTGTTGTGAACAACAGAATGGGACAATCACTTCAACTGTTTGTAATGTTGATTATCATGCTGTGAATCTGTGCAGTAAATGCATCCAGCACATGTGAATATATTATATATGGTGCTGTAACATTTATAGTCTTAGTTTTATTAAGAGCTAAAGACACTTATTTTTAATTGACTGACATTTGCAAGATTTGATTTTTGCACAGTGATATTACTGATGATTGAAGTCTTTTGGGGTGTTAAGACTTGTTGATTGTTAAGTGGTTACCAACATTGGAGGAATGTAGTGTCTTCATCTTCAAGGCTAAGCACACCAAGAAGAGAGGACTGCTTGACACTGAAGATGAAAGCACTACAATACCTTCAAGCAACAGTCAATGCTCACGAATCGACGTGATGTAACGTCCCAGAAGATTTTACGATTGACTGACTTTGCTGTAAGTGCTAAAATTATTATTATTTTTTTACTTATAAAACACATTTAAAATATCTCACAAATATCATGAAGCTTAAAGTAACTTTCATTCAGCTGGTTGTGTGATGGGCTACAAAGTGATAGTAACTGATAATACTGTACATCCGGTTGCACTGAGACAGCACTTACCTTCACTTGTTGAAGTTCCCTGTCGGTATCCATCAATTGCCGCAATACCCATCGCTCTTCTTTGTAATTTCGACTTCGTTCTTCTTCGAGTTGCTTCTTTAACGTGCGGGTTTCCTAATGCAGAAAATAATAATCCAGTTAATATGACAGCATGCAAAAATCATTCAACAAAAGTATCAGACAGTGATCCTCAGTCTCGACTTAGAGAAGGTGAGGGTTTTACAATTTTATGTGATGCTCAGTTTTCCAGATATCACACTGGGCTTAATAATAAGTGGTGTGAATGTGAAACACTTCAGCTGTAGCACTACATTTTTATAACCCTACAACGCAGCAGGGTTTCTTTACACCATGGGCATCAAACCCTTCTTTGCCAAATGGCCACAACACTTTACAGTGGGCTGGTTCGCAGGTCACACATGTAAACGTCACAAAATGTGTTGTACCTGACTAAATTATTGTGTAATTTTTATAGTGTAATTGTAAGTTACAAACGTAGCCTTGTGCCACGGGTTGGGCAGGCATGCTTTACACAGTCCCACTCCACTTTTACTCACTGACAGTGCTGAATTTGTTACATTTTGTGCAGACTTGAGGATTCCACAGCGCTTATTTGTGCATTCTTTTCTAATGGTATGTTACTCTGTGTAATGACTGCAAATATCCCAACGTTTCGAAAGAACGTAGCATCTGTGTCTTCTTGTTTTGGTAAATGCTCAAAGAGTAACCAAATATATGGTTATTCTTCTAGGACCTACAAACTGCTGAAGATGAAGGCGTTGATCTCAGTTATAACGAGAATGGCAATGTACGTATGACGTAACATTCAAGCGCGTTCTCGTAACCACTGTTGCAGTGGAAAAGCAGTACTACATATTATGAGTGTGTGTTTGTAGCCTGTACACTGAAATCATCACTGCTCGTTCGAGGTCAACAACAATCACCGAAATACACTCTTTGGGCTGGATCCCGTGGTGTTACACTTATTTTCTTAGGCCCCACCAAGTTACACTACCGCTTTATTGAAAGGCAGTACCTGTGTTGCATATGGTATCCGGTGCCAGCACAACACTTTTGGCAACAAAAGCAATTTATTTATACTGTAGTATACCTCCCAACATTTTAGCAACCAACAATGCTCCAGAAGCCTTTACTCTTCATCATAACCACTGTGAGAACCTCAAATGTTGCCAAGTATAAGATTGTTGGTATTGCATCATTGTGTAACATTTACGCTTTTAAGTAGATGGGGTTTAGGAAAAGTTACAGGAAGGGTACTGCATGATGAGATGAGTAACAAGGTCAACCTGCATTTGTGGAAGATTTAACACACACAGAGTTGTTACGAATTGAAAGATAATTAGTGGGAAACCTAAATACATTCAGGCTGTGGAAATAGATTTAAAATTACGGGAAAATAATAAAATATTTTAAATGAACTTATATAAATATTATGAGGGTGTGTCTGTATTCTTGCCTTAGTTATCCGGCATGCAAATCGCATCTTTTCTGCGTCGTATTAAATTGTCACCTGCGGCCTGTCTGGCTCTGCCATATTTTTCCACGTTACCTCATAAACAGCAAGACTTCCGGGAAAAAGATACCGAACATAAAATGCGCGTCTTAATTTTCTCTAGAACTTTTGTCTCAAACATTTCTCATTTTAAGAATAATTCAGCGAGATATTATCATAAATGTACATGCATCATCTCGTAAAGTAACCGTTATTCTTGCCAGGTTTTAATGAAACTTTAATTCTCTCGACAGATTTTCGAAAAATCATCAAATTTCATGACGTGACGAAGCTAATATTCTCCTTTCGCAATTTTGCAAACTCGCATCAGAAATGCAGTTTGTTCTTAAAACCATACACAAAGCATGAAATCACTATGTGGCTGAAAGTAGAATCTCTTAAAATTATACAAAGTAGCCATAGAGCTTCAATGGATTGAACCATTGAATATCGACATCCTGAAGTGTTCATAACTTTACAACGTGTCCTTTTTTTTGGGTGAGTAAGAGATGTTTAACACGGCTGCGTTGATATGCAGTTATCATGGGGTCAATAACATATCCTAATTTTTATATTCTATAATTCTAAATTTTGTACTTACCTTTCGATTCTTCCAAAATTTCAATTTCTTAAATATTCCCATTGCGATGTTTGATCTGTATACAGTATTCCACAAAATTTTCAGCACAAAAGCCACCAGTTCTCACACAACGCTTCCTATTGCAACTGTTGTTCGCAGCCGCATGAACAGCGGTCAGCAGGGTAAGCAATATATTGCATTCCGAAAGAGATGGCGCATGCGCATATAACAGATCTCGTTCGCGTTACTAACGTTAACTTTGCATTTTGAATCTATTAATGTATTTATTTTAATTAATTTTATTTTATTTATTTTATATTAATTTATTTCAATTAATTGATTTTATATTCCCATTTTAAAAGGAACCAGTCGTCTTTGATTGGTAGTTACGTAACTAGCCACCAATGAACGACGCAGTTTGGACGAGTCCATGTAACTCGGCGAGGGTGACAGTTCAGTCGAATATTTGTATAGGTAGATATTTATACAGAGCTATTCAAAATGATTGTCGGAGTTTTAACAACTTGTCATACACAATACACTTGAGATAGGAGTATATAGTTGCACCGATGGATCAAGAAATTCTCAAAGTATTTTTTTTATGATGTGCTGTGTGCAGTAGTTATGGATTTTTCCGCTTGGAGCGCAGTTTATTAAGATGGCGGCGAACGGCAGTGAGAAGGCGTGCTGTGTGCATACGTTTAATGTGTGTGAAATAAAGGAAATGAACACTCCAGTTGTGTGAAGTCATGGCGTCATAAAACACATAAACAGTGAAGTATTAATTCACACCGCTATCTGGATGATATTTTTGATCTAGTTTTGTTACATGAAACCAAAGTAAGGTTTATGCAATATGTATGAGAAATAAGCATTTAGGAAAAGTTGTGATTTGAACAGAACCACACATCAAGGTGTGATTATTTTTCTCTCTGGGGGAACTTGAGACAGAATGCATTACCTTTAATAAATGCAGAAATAATTCATGCACTCTGCAGACCTACATCAGGACTATTATTTTAGAAATTTAATAATGCAACTTTCAATGTGTTACAAATCCTAATATTATTCATTCACTGTTCTCACCACCCAGCAGGCAACCAACTCCGATAAACAGGATATCAAAACAGCACAGAGTATTCGACTTTTATACAACTTTTAACATTTGAACCAATGTAAGACTCAACCAACAACTACAATTTTCACCTTTTATTTGTTTTAAACAGTGTAAATGCATAATGGTAAAGAATTCATGTTTTACCATGTAAACAATTGTACCAGTTAGTGTAAATGGTGTGTTGTGATTTGAGATAATGAGTCCCTGAAGATGAACCCAAATTAAGGGTTCGAAACATGTAGGACAGTGAAATTGCACAATTAATGTCATTAAATTGTACATTTGTCGGAATATAAATATAGTGTTACAAATCATTTCTCAATCATCCTAAATGTGCTAGAATCTTAAGGCACTGCTCTATGGCAAACTGTACTGGAATCTTAAAGCACTGTTCTGTGGCAAACTGTGGTAGAATCTTAAAGCACTGCTCTGTGGCAAACTGTACTGGAATCTTAAAGCACTGTTCTGTGGCAAACTGTGGTAGAATCTTAAAGCACTGCTCTGTGGCAAACTGCTGGAATCTTAAAGCAATGCTCTGTGGCAAACTGTGCTGGAATCTTAAGGCACTGTTGTGGGGCAAACTGTGCTGGAATCTTAAGGCACTGCTCTGTGGCAAACTGCTGGAATCTTAAGGCACTGCTCTGTGGCAAACTGCTGGAATTTTAAGGCACTGCTCTTTGACAAACTGTGCTGGAATCTTAAGGCACTGCTCTGTGGCAAACTGTGCTGGAATCTTAAGGCACTGCTCTGTGGCAAACTGTGCTGGAATCTTAAGGCACTGCTCTGTGGCAAACTGTGCTGGAATCCTAAGGCACTGTTGTGGGGCAAACTGCCTTTTCTGTAAAAGACTTCATAATCACTGTGTTCTGCTCACCACAGGGCCAGCGATTATGGTTTTGTTGGGACACCTGGTGTGTATAGAGTCCTACATACCATTTTGTAAAAACTCTTGTGAGATTTCAGGTTCTCATAGTAGTGACTATGTAGAATACCATTTTCTGAGATGTGACAGTGTAGCCTGGTAGAAATTTGCTAATATTCTGGAAAAATCTGCTGCCTCCACCTTCATTTTCATCTGAATGTTGTTAAGTTTCAACCGGACTGGATGATGTCACATCCCAGAAGACTATATTCTGAGAGGAACTTTTTCATTAAATTATGATAACTGTCATGATCTTAATAATACTTATGGGCGAAAGAGGATTTGGGCAGTTTGCTTGTGAATCAGTCAATGACAATGGTTGTTTTCCTGTAGGAATCTGCTGCTGTCTTAGGTTTGCAGCATTTATTTGACTATTCAAGTCAGTTGCAGGGAACAAACTGTGAGTGAGATGACAGAGTGGGATTGACTGCAACAACTGCCCAGCTGGTGTGACTGGTGACACAGGATTATTCCTGCTGTCTGGTACAAATGGAGTTTCTAGCATTTCAAGTGATGCCACATTATGCACTTTGGATAAATTCTCATGTTTAACAAAATGACGTTGTGGAGAAAAACATTATTCCAATCACAATACATATGTATACGAAGCACATACACGCCATTACGTAAGATTCAAATACAAACAGTGTGAACACTAACATTCTATCCATGTTCACATATTTTTGTGACAACAGGGATATAAATTACTATAAGCAAGAGCCAGAGCAGTGCTTTAAACATGTGAATGTGCAACAAGTATGCGGGGTTCTAGGGTCATCTAACAGTGGAACAGACATAGTCTTGTGGGGTGAACAAGAAAATAATATAACAATTTGGTGAGGAAAACCTTGTGACAGCAGCAACTTTAAGACTGAAAAGGATATTAAAACAGAGCTTAGAGAAAAATTTGTGAGGATGTGGCTGGCCTGAATTGATTCACAATTTCTGGTAGCTCTAGAATGTTACAGAAATGGTGTTGAACATTGGGGTTCTGTCATCAGTGGGTAGTAAAACTATGTGCAATTATCTGTGGTGTAAGTGCATCATCTAAGATGTGATAAGTATTGGATAAGAAAAATGAGTGCTGAAGAAATAAAAAGAGTGGGATTGGACGTTTGGGCATTTTAAAGTGGATGCAAGAGGACAGATAGCCAAAAGGAATGTATAATTTGATCCTACCATGAAACAGGCAACGAGGACTGGAACCAGATGATGTTCACAACTGGCAGAAGTGGTAGCAGGAGATGCCAAGTTGCAGCTGATCATCAGAGCAATAATGACACCATGGAGATGTTATGGGACAATAAAGATAAAGGTCCATGCATAACCTTGGCACTACATGGATGTGGTCATTTTCACACTCCCAACTGTTTCACACCTAATAAGAGAGCTCTAATACACCTTCGGTAGGAGATGGGTAAACCCCAATGCCTTCAAAAAGTAAACTACATGGTGAAGGTAAAGCTATCCCTATACAGGCCTGGAGAGGCCCCTAGAGTTCCAGGAGGTCGACGCTCCCAGATTTCCAATTCGTACATGAAGATGGCAAGGTTGTCAGCCCTACACACCAGCCACTTTTAACCCCCAGGAAATATTCCTGGTACCCATTTCTGTTAGAGGCTGAGTCGACCCCAGGGCCATAGTGCGGCCGGCAGGATTAAGTCAATGACTCCATCGGGAATTGAACCTGCAACCTTCCAGCTTGTAGTGCAGTGCCTCAACCAACTGCGCCACCGCTGGCCCCAAACTGCATGGCAAAAGGTTAATGAAGTAGGTCCCTGGGGCAGAGTCCTTCTGGAGAAGCTAACGGTTTTCCAAGAAACCTCCCATATTTCATGGAACCCGAGTATTCACTACTGCGTTTGCAAGAGCCTGCCACCTCTCCCTATCCTCAGCCAGATCAATCCAATCTCCCCCCCCCCCCCACACCAAACTTATCCTTGAAAATCCATTTTAGTATTATCCTCCATATAAGCCTTGGTCTTCAAAGTGGTTTCTTTCCGCAACAATTCACAACACTTGGGCACAGAATGAACAATATAGCCTACAGTTGGTCTCTTTGCCCCAGGTTTTCCCACCAGAACAATGTATGCATCTCTCCTCTCCCTCATACAAGCCACATGCTCTGCCCATTTCATTCTCCTTGACCTTATACCCACATAATAGTTGGTAAGGAGTACAAATCATGACACTCCACACTATTCAATCTCCTCCAGTTGCCTGTTACCTCGTCCCTCTTAGGCTCAAATAACTCCCTCAGCCTATGTTCTTCCCTCAATGTGAAAGACCAAGACAGTCAAATGCTGTACCACTGGAAGACTTTAAAGGGATGGCATGCTTACAGAATTTAAAGTACTAATTTATACCGCCCAGTGACCTCTGTCTACAGATGAAAACATCAGAAAGAATGCAGCAAACTGTGTACGGTATAACAACTCTGCTCCAAGAGTGTATGGATAAGGGGTATCAAAAGACATTAACTTTCTTTAACTATTCATGGCAAGACTTTTGTCTGATATAGTTTATCAATAATACACTGTGGTTGAGTTAATGCCCATGAATTTATTAGAGACTTCAAGAATATAACTAACTCTGCGCAGGATAATCCTTCCAATTATGTCAGATGCTAGTAGCTACTCAGCTAATCAAGAAATTCCCTGTGGCATTTTGTGGAACCCAAAAGTACATGAACGTTCCCCAAGTCGTCACTTGACCTCTTCAGCCACACAAATCCTGTTTGCACCCTCACTAATATTATCCTCCAATACATGCCTTAGTCTTTCCAAACAGTCTCTCTTTCAGTCTAAATTCTGTATACACTTAGCTTCTCCCCCATATGTACTACATGTCTCTCTCCGAACTCCTTGACTTGATTACCCTAATATTAATTTGATGAGCAGCACATGTTATGAAGCTCCTCTATATGCAATTTCTTTAGTTCCCTATTATTTCATCCTTCTTAGGTCCAAACATTCTCCACAGCACCATGTACCAGTATTCCCCAAATTTAACCTGTTAATATTTGAACTTTGCCACATTAATCCATATATATGTTCAGCAGTATGTAACCTGTATTGTTACAAGAATTTATGTTGATATGACTGAAATGCAAAGGCAATCAATATCATGACATGTATTACTGTATGGATAAAGGATATCTCATAGGATCAATCTCACAAATTCAGGTGACTATTTATTTCATAAAACAAAGAACATCATACAAAGTAAGCATTCTTAGGGTAATTTAAAGATACTTAACAGTTTCCAAAAATAGCAAGAATGAATGCTGAACATTTTAACAGGAACCCTGAATAATGAATAAAATGACTTCTGGAGCCAAACTCTCATCAATTTTACACAAGTTGGAAATTTGTATAGGAGCAGTACATCCATGGCAATTTTTGCTTTAGCACAAGCCCTATTAATATCAGTTCTAAAATTAAATTTTAACATACTTTATGTAATATTCTGCTGTACAATTTACATTTACCACTTCTGTATAAGACAACTGTGAGTACTATTATTTTGTTACTATTTATTACAGTAATATTACTTGTGATTTGTATAATGTTCTATTATGTGTATACGTGTATCATATACTACTTATAAAAGAAAACTATATTCTGTCAATAGTGACAAGTATATAAACAATTTTTGAATTCAAATAATAAAAAAAAAGGTGATGATACACTTGTTTCCCAAACAAATAAAACTTTTCAGTAAATATTTGATCAAATAATAATGGACTAGCTCTAGGAAATTTCCTTTGGAAGTTTTAAATCTGTTTAGTTTGAAATATGTAAGATATACTAATGACTATGAAAAATTGGAGTAATTTTATCCTCTGAGCTCAAACCAACCCCTTTAACAAAAAGAAAATGGAAAACTAATTGGTCATCTTGGCTACTTATTGGCTGTCATTTCTGGGTGCTGGTTAATAATATATTCCACTAGATAGTTAAAAATTTATTACAACAAAATATGGTAAAATGTGGCACCCAGATAATCAGCAAAACAAAACATAAGTAGTTTCGTTTTTAACAGATACGATGAATAACAAAAGCATGTTTCCACCATATTTATATAGAGCTGAAAACAAAAACATTTCTTCAGTTACCTTACATAAAATATATGACTTGTAATTTGTTCAGTATTACAAAGATTACAACACACTAAAACATATTTATTTAACCTTTTAGTGTAATGACAGTAAGCAAAAATAACACACATTTTAAATAATTCGGTGCATCAATCCACAAAGTTTTAAGAGGCCTCTTTCTTCTTATTTGAAATATAATGTTGCAGCCCGGTAAACTTCGAAATAAACACAAAACAACAAATATGTATATACAAGGTATTGATTGAAGTGATATGTTAATAATTTGACTTCATAAAAATGGGAGAACAAGCTTAGAGGTGGCACAAAAAATAATTAAACAAATGCATGAGCCCACCGATTATGGAGTCTGCCAAGTCACAGATTCCATCATCTTAAAAGGCACTGCAGTCTATGGGCAGTCTGGGACAGATTTATAGTAATGTCAGAATTATAAAGAAAATACAGTATGATTATTGTTATTAAACGTATAGGCCCAAATGTAAAGTGACTTTTAAATTTGTAGTTCACAAGAAATGGGTCTAATGCATTGTTCTGTTTTACGATAAGGTTCGTTACAACCTCTAGGGAGGTTCAAAGTGAATGAATAAAACGAAATGACAAAACAGGAAAAATATTTAGAGAACAAGATTAACTATAAAACTCCAAACTACAATCACGGGTAAATGTTTTATGTTTTACACTTAAAAATTTGTACTTGAGCTGACTAAAAACAAAAAAAAAAAGGATAAAATTTTCTAATGAACATAAAAAATGAATAATATTAATACACAACTACTACACAAGTTCAGTCAATAATAACCAACGAACATTTAGGACCCACTGAAATGTCATCATACAACTGTTCCTGTCACACCTTGACAGGGCACCAACAAATTACACCTTACTGTTGAAGGGCGGCTCCAGCAAGAACAGCCCCTCAAAACCCCACCTTAAGTGTAACCTCACACACTCAAAAATAACGACATGCTGAGTACAGTTATGTTTCACAAGGCTTGGAATGCAATATCTAACACTTAAATAAACATTTTTGGTACTATGTATACATAAGAATATATAACACAATGAAAATGTTTTTGTTATAAAGCAATGTTTTTTTTTTTCATTTTTAAATCTTATATAATAAATCTAACCTATTCTGTCAAGGGATTATTGCACATCTGCAGTGAAATGACAGAACTCTCCAAAGTGGGAAAGCAAAAAGGATGGGGGGCAAAAAAACAGGAAGAAAATATCTCACAACCATTTCTTCACAAAGTATATGTGGTCTGGTATTGATTGTTCATGCTGCCAACTGAAATGCAGTCTCGCCACCATTATGGCACAGTGAAAATAAGAAATGGTGCATCGTGTTTATCAAGCACTTCTACTGTGGACACTGATCAACTATAATTGCAAACAAAGTCTATCAACACAAAGAGCACACACTTATCCCTTTGACAAAGCACTGAAGTGTTTATCTGCTGTCAGAAAATAGCTGTGTGCTAAGCAAACTCAGGACTATGAAGTTCAATCATGTCACACCTCACCACCTAAATGGTGTGATGTAACAGAATACGCCACTAGTTTTTACATTTCAGTTGGCAGGTATGTTTAGAGCTCAACATTACAAGTGTCAACAGCAAAAATGAGTTATCATCCTTGCAATACCAAGAGCTTCCTAGATCACCAACTACTTATTACAACAAGTTCTTAATTTCTAAGCAGTTGTAAAGTATTATTGAACAACAACAAAAATAATAGATCCATCCCATAAAATACACCTTTAAATTTTTAAATATATTTCTTTCTTTAAGTGATGTAACAGCAAGACTGTCACTCACATGTGTTTGAATACATTCCACAGGGAACAAAGAAGCCACTAAATTTACTATCTCACACCATAAGGTAAACACAGGCAACATAAGAATATCTTACAACAGTATGAGTTACTTGCACATCACAAACATTATTTTGGCAATAACACCTTTAAATATGTGTATTTTTAAATTCACTAAATCTTACAGTGATAGCACTAAGATATTTAGTGGTTTCCTTCTCCCCTACATTTGTTTTGAACAGCCATTTTGTTTAAAGAACACAATACATGACAACATATTAAATATCATGTATATGAAAAAAGTTGAATAATAAAAGCATTCTTAAAAAAACAATAATACAGATAAAACACTGAAAACAGCAAATTGAAAAAAAATATTTTCTTTTCGATTTGCTGGTTAACTACAAATTGCAAGGAAACAAAAAGATTTTAAAATCTACTCTACAGTAAAAAAAGGCTTGGATTGAGATAAAAACCTCGACATTGCCACATTAAGTGATTAATAACAAATGAATAAGCTACATATTTTTTCTCAGCAACTAGGAAGACAAATCATTTGGTTGTACATAACAACCACAATGCTAAAAACCTTGTAGCTTTTTCATGTTACCAAGGACTACAGTTCCTGCACCTTTTATTTGCTTTGCTCAAAAATTTCCACACACCTTATGCAATAGCAACTGGCAATATGGAACTTCAAGGCAGTACGAATTCCACCTTGTGTGTGTGTGTGTGTATGTATGTTGTTAAGCGTACTAAATTAAGGGAAGAGACTGGTGGCCATTTGCAGATGCACCCATTACATTCATAGTAATTATTACATGAAAGTGTTCTACAAAATTCATCTTTCCAAGCTGTGTTCCCTGTGGTACAAGACACTGCTTTTGTCACTGAACAAATTTTATTCTCTATTATTATTTCTAAAATGCCTGCGATTAATTACAGAAGCTTTAAATGGTTCAATCATGACGCCACTTCTATTTCAAATGCATGAGTATTATTCCAAATCTCCCATTCTTCCATTTTATCTCAAAATAGGAAAAAAAGGGAAGATGGATTCACATGCAAATGGCCAAGACCAAGAAAAGCACACAGGGCAGAGGCATGCATGCACCCACTTGCATGTTAAACTGCTTTTCCAAACTTCACCACCACTTAAATATCACTTTAAAAATACCTCTGGAGAACCACCTCTGTGCTCTTCACTGTAAAAAGTGATGATTCTGGAACCAGAGGCAATGGATAACAAAATGTCTGTTGTCAGGGAAACAGTTTCAATTCTCACAGTTACAACTCTAACAGGAAACTGATTTCCCCGAAATGCATTTCAAATTGCACCCAGTTCCACTATGGATGGAATGATACATGACAAGATTTCATATAAATATTAGAGACTTTTATATTTTTCTTCAATACTGACAAACCTAACAACACTTATTGCTAGTGAATTTTGGTGGGAATAATAAAAAGTTACGTGTCGATACTTACTCCTTATGCACTATATCATTGAAATTCAATATTTCTCACCTTATCAACATTTAGTTATTGTATGTATCCTTTAGATCTCTTTGTAAGTTAAATCGGTGTAATGCATAGGGTGAAAAAAAGACTTTGTTTACAGAGCAGCTATCTAAAAAACAACTGTATTTTTGTACACATTGAAAAAGACTTTGTGATTTGTAAAAATCATCAAAAATTCTATCACAATTACCACAAATATATAATATTTTTGTAGTTTTTATCAATCGAGGTAAATCATAGGGGGTTAAAACTGTGGTTAGACATCCCTCCTAAGCCACTAAATAGTTCAGGGTTTTTATACAAGTTCATGGCAAAATGCAGGAGAGATGCCTAACGTTTAAGGTCAAAAAGTTGTGTAAATATATTTATATACTCAAAACATGTATAAGTTTTAATCTGAGCAGGTTTATATATGTATATAATAAGAGAGAACGTGTATGTGTGTGTCTGTGTGTGTGTTTTATGTAAAATTTTGTTGCATCACTTAAGGCAATTAACAAAAATATATACCGACATGTATTATGACTTCTTAATACTCAAGTATCATCCAAATTAAAATTCATAGAACCAGAAACTTCAATGAAAAAATTTTGCCCTTTCTCCCTGGATTTATGTTCTGAAAATATTATCTTAACACAATACACAATTTTAAGTAGCCCCAACCCCCACCCCACCCCAAAAGAGAACAGTAGCAGTCACAGTGTACACATAAATATTCTGCCCTAAGAGATATTTAAGCATGAGATTTTTTTTTGTGATCATTTTACATAACTTTTATAGAAACATTATTTCTGTTACTGTGAAACTTACTTTCTAATGTTTTGCCTCTAGTAAATATAGGCAGCACACAATAAAATAACAAGATACTAAGGTCACAACTGATCCTGAAGATAACTATTATCACAGGCATGTTTTTATCGAAATTTTTTCTCTCTTTTCTTTTGAAAGTTGACCAAGAAATAACAGAGGACTAACATCTGCACTTTCTTACAGTATAAGACGAGACATGACGTACTAATTACAATTCAATTCATTTGCAACCAGCTGAGGAAAGCTGTCATCTACTCTAACCATCAAACTGATCCCAAGTGCAAATGCCCTGTTTAAGATTTGGTAACATGTCTGTCATGGGTGATAAATTCTCTAAGGACAGCAAGCACTTGAGATCGTGCCAATGCGCCCTTCAAACCACAAGACTCATCACTCAATAAGAACTGTGATGAGAATAAAACCCATGACAGCCACGAGGTTAAATATTCAGTTTAAAACTCAACACTGAAGTACACACAGAAAGAATGCCTCTTTTGTTAGCGAAATTGTTCCGAACGTCTCCAAACTTCTTTGTGTTAATAAATTTTCTGTTCCTCGATGACTGGAAATGAAAGCTGGTTTTGGCCATGTGATTGACAAGTTTCACTAACCATACAGGCACTTAAAAACGAGTGACAAAGAAGCTCAAAACTTGATGAAAAATGTCCTTGTGCAAACAGCAGAGCACAGTGATCCAATTATATGACAGAGGGGGACATCACAATCATGACAATTGCCAGGAAATTTAGTTTTCTTTCCACAAAGCAGACATTCACAGTCTTTTCCCTAAAGAAACTAAGAGACACAACATGTGCAATAGTTTCTGGAAGGCTGAACACACTACAGTAAAATATCTATGTTTATGCAATGGCTCAAAAAACAGTCTCCACCTTCCTATATATGAGATTTTCCAAGCACACAATGGGGAGGGTAAAAACAGACAGATTAATTCACAAAGAAATGTTACATCAACAATTACACAAATCATGGCACAGTAAAATACATAGGTAAATTCCAATATAAGATGCACAGGTGTTGTGTGCTACTCTTTTGCAACTGCAAGTTGCACAAATATCATGTTCAAAACCTTGTTTTCTCATTTTGAGAGCAAATAAAATCTGCACTCAAACTATTGGTTACAGCAGTACAAAGACAAATAATAAACTGACCTGAGTAAGTATTGTAATCATTACAGTTACTTTAAAAATGAACATTCACAAACTCACACATTCAGCCATTTTAAATCATTCGCACACACATATGCATAGGAGGGGGAGAAAAAAGGGGGGGGGGAAAAAAAAAAAGAAAAGAAAAACTCTCCTTTTAAGCATGAACTGTTACATTAGGAACCATATGACTGCTGCTACTATTATTACTACTACTAATACTATTAATAATAATAATGAATAATAATTTACTTAAAAAAAACTTTTGATGAATAAAAAATAATAATTACTGTATATGTATAACATTTTTATCTCTAGTACTCGCAATATTTGGATAAATTTGCTAAATGCATCATTTTAATCATTACACACCTTTAAAATAAAACAAACTCTGCCTAAACTAAACATCTCTTCCTTGCAAGATAATCTGAGAAACTAACACTCTGTTTCAACTACAGCACTCATATTTTAAAAATCTTACTGGAGTACTGACATGACTTCTGCCTACTGAAAATTAGAATATCAGCATAAAATTATGCAGAGTTTATGGTTGCGAGATCAACTAAGTTGGAGACTATGGCAAACATCCACTGGGTTGGGTTTTATAAGATGGAGAGGTATGGGGGCTACCTCAAACAGCACCAACAAAACCACGCCCCTAACCCTGTGACCCAGTGGAGTTCCTTTAATATTCTGCATGTCTAAATCTACAGTACGTATTTGTGTATCTCCCCTGCTCTTCAGTTCATTGCTGGCAGCATATCTCTTCTCGAGACCTTACTTACATGATATAAAGTGTATTGAGGACCAACACATGGTGATTGTTCTTAGCCAAAGTTACCACATAACCTTCAGACGTGATTTTTAGGCCACAGCATCGTGAAACCTAATGTGGAAAAGAAAAAAAACACACACATTTAAATCAGTCAGTAGTGTCACCAGGCTATGAGCTGGACAACCAAAGAAATGTGGTTCAATTTGCAGCACAGGCATGAGACTTTTCTTCCAAGCACCCAAAGAAGCTCTGGCACCTACCCAGTCTCCTATTCAATGTGTATCATAGCTCTTCCCTCAGGTATAAATTGGCCTGGATGTGAAAAAGGTCCACTCACCTCTACCTACAGCTGGGGTTAAAAATCCAATGAGTTATATAAGGCAGGATGCACCTTCCCACCTCTTACACATTCAAACACTACAGCCACGCAGCGTGAATCGTTTTCACATACTTTCAAGAACAAAATAATTTGTGATCTGGCCTACTCTTAACACATGAGTTGACAATGTCACATTCATGTTTCGCTCCCAACAATTTGCAAGCCAATACATTAAGTTCCTGACATTTTGTAAGAAGAACATGCCACTTCCTCACCTTTGCACTTTTCCATACTATCAGTAATAGCAGACATGCAAACTTTGGAGGTTAAAGGGACACTAATGGAATTCAGTGCAGAACAGTGACGTTCTCTATCAGCTGGGACTGTTCTGTCACTAGTGGGTCTGATTCCTGGCTGAAACACGAACACTTGTCTTTGCCATCAGGTCCAGACTGCCTTGTGTTAGCAGACGCAGTCTTCTGTACAATTTGACTCAACTAACAAATATTTAATATTTAATTTCATATTAACGACTAGACGGGTTCTGGGGCTCAACCCATCTTCACAGTGAGCACTGAAGGCTGCATTTTCCAATTAATTTTAAAGACAACTTGAAGTAAAGCAAACCCTAGTCAAACACAGGGGTTTCTGAAAACACCACAGTTGGCAGGACCAAGGCCTATGAACAAATGGGAGTTAGGGGAAGCACATCCACTGTTGACAGTATTCAAGGTCTAAGTTTCCTGTTTGTTGAACTACATAGAAAATTTAAACATTTTATGTAGTAAAATGTTTAAAAATAAATTTGTGTAATTTGTACCACCCTTAACACATTTTCACCTGTATCTGACCACCCAAGCATTCTGCAAGTAACCATTCTCACAGGAATGCCTAGTTCTTTGATGATATCGGTACGACGGACATTTGTTACACCATCCACTTTACTGTATTCAGCTTTTCAGATATTGAGAGTTGCTTGCTTTTTTATTTCCATTCCTGATGTGAACATGTTCAAGGAGGTGTTTTATAAAATCAGTGAAAAAATTTAATGTAAAAGTTAACTCAACTTTCAACTCACTTCACTGAAGCACTGAAATGAAACAACCACAAGTTCCACATTAAAACCTCTGCTGCTCCATCATGTAATTTTTCCCACACGTTAGGGGATGTGTCCACAGATTTTAATGCTTTATGTATCAAACAGTGTAACAGACACACAGGAAGCAGGATTTTGACGATGCTAATAGCAACTGTAAAAACTTTTGATTGTGTGCAGCTTGCTAGAAGTCACTAAAAGCTACAATTTGAATGTTTGTAGAAAAGTCTGTAATCAACAAGGGGCCTGGCTGATTGCAAACGGGAGGGAAATGAGGCACCACATTTGTCACGTGGTCAGTCTGCCTCTAGTTTTCACACTGGGAACATCATTTAAACACATTACATGCAGAACACAATGGTTGTGAGTTAATTTCAAGTTGGCAACAGTGTAAATTGTTGCCTGGGCCCATCTCCGGTGCTATGCCTCCACGTTGGCAAAATGTGAGCAAAAAGACTTTGCACACGTGTACAGCACTAAATAACTTTAACAGCAGCATGGTTAGAAGTAGAATGACTGATGTAGCAACTACGGTGATGGAAGAGAGACAGAGGCCAAGTAGAGGGGATGGGCTGATGGCAGTGTGTGCATTGTGAGAGAAATACAACATGCACACGCCATGAGGTTGCACCAATCTGCTGTGTGAAACTCTTGCAGAAATGACCTTGGAGGTTAACCTATATGAACTGACAGAGCATTTGAAGGCTCTATGTTGGGAACAAATTGAACGAATGTAAACTTGGGGAAACTGTTTAAGATTTCAGTATGGAAAATGTATTAAAACAGGTAAAAAATCTGTCTTGTCGAGAACTTTCTGTGCTTTAAGCATGAAGTTTTCTCACGCGGGGATGTATAAAAAATGTGATGTGTAATGTTAATCAAATGGGAGAATTTTTCTGCCTTTTATTAACCCCTGACATCACAGGTAGGAAAACTTCTTAACTGTGGATGTGTTAAGCGAGTTTCACTGTAATTTAATGTTGACCTAAGAACATCAGTGTCACTGTCTTTTAACAGAAATGAGCTGGAAATAATAGGCAGGCAGATGTGTAACCCATCTGCATTCAGCTCAACGCTAACCCAGTATACCGGAAGGGGCATGAATATAAAGAGGACACATTTACACATTCAGCCTGACAGCATGAAAACTATAGACCATAGAGAGCAGACATCAACAGCCTCCTACCTACCACACTAACTTCACAAATATTACATTTACCTTGACATAGGGACACTCAAACTCTGACAGAAGAGACCCATCTCTGGAGAAGACTGCTACATGAAAGCGATTCCCATGGGAGTCACCCACCAAAACATCTCCAGCATCCGATATGTCTATCCCATTTGGGAAGTTGGTGATACTCTCACACCCGATGCGGCGCAAGAACTGCCCTTCTTCGTTGAATACAACTACACAGTGGCCTTTGAAGTCACAGACAAAATACTCCTTGCCTGTGAGAAGCAATCTTAATTAGAATTACATAAAGCCTTACATATGTATGGGCGACACACCGAGGCAAATTTATGCTATGTAATTATGTGGTTAAATGGAAGCCCTGTCAGTACTATGTTTTGGGCTCTTATTCCAGTAATAAACACTGTCAAACAAATTTATAAATGCTCATAAAACTCCAGGTCTCAATGTCAATGAAGAGTCATATAAATTTTAAACTGTGTTCACCGTATATTTTTTTAACAGTCAACAATTAAACCAACAAATGCACTTTATTTCTTAAGTATGTCCATTGTGACCTTGAACCCCTGATGATGGCTCTATTGCAGCCAAAACATATGTAGGGTTAACGGACATACTTAAGAAATAAAGTGCATTTGTTGGTTTAATTGTTGATTGAAGAGTCATATATTTTTTAAATCTTTCAGTAAGAGTAACATGGCCTAAGAGCTTACTATCCAAGGGACATGCAAAACTTTCTGCTATGCATAAGTGGCATGCATACTGTGAGGGGTGACAACTGCCCTCCACCTAGCCTGTCTGTCAAAAGCAACACCGGTGACTGCCCCCACACACCTCAAGTCAACTAGCAGGACATATATTTCTGGCTTATGTGACTCATATGGTCTGATTAGTCTGGTACATACCAGTTTCTGCACTCCATATTAATAATGAGCAAAAGCGGTATAAGGATCAATAATTTGTTTCTAATTTTCTAAGTGTGGATAGTCAATAGTAGTCATTATATACTTAATCCAAATGAAAATATGAAATATAGATACAGAACATGTTAAAATCCATTTCAATGCTTGTTATTTCAGTATCAAGTCACACGGTCAGAGTTAGTGTACGTTTGCAATGACGACAGCTAAGCAGCCCCCAAAAAAAGTGTCTACACTGAACACCAACTTCACAGTATTTAGTTACATTAATTTCTTAACCTTATGTTTTACCCAGTTTTGTTCCAGCTTGTCAAATTTTCCAGTTGAAGTTCCAAGAGGCATTATATCAGTTAACAGGAAACAGAATAAGATGGTTGGTTTAAGTGTGAAGAAATGTGGAATACTAAAGAAGGTTTTCAACATGAAAGCAAGAGGAAAAGTCCAAGAGAAAAGCCAAGGTCAAGTTGGCAATAATTTTGGCAAAGTAACACACTGAAGGAAGGAAATGGGAGGAAAATGTAAGGCAAGGAAAGAGATATAGAAAGGTGCTTGACTGATAGAATATCCACTTAAAAGTGATAACATCCAGAGAATGAAGTAGTTTTTTGCACACCACCAATTCTCATGTCAACCCATGTTCAATAACACTGTCAAGAGTCTCCATTTCTAGAATGAACTACAAACTAGAAAATAACATAAATGCAACATGTTTAAAAGCCGACAAATGTTTACACTAAGCACCTTACCACTTATTGCAATATCTGAGGGTTCCCGCATATAATCGCTACAGTCAAACCAGCGTAGTAGGTCACCACCTTCTGATATAACAAATACAGTTGGCGATACACTGTCAACAGCCACAATGTGACCTTGAGACGTGACAGCAAGCCCTGCCACAATGTCAATATACCTGCAATTAACAACCAAAAACAAATTGACATGTCCCTGAAGCAATACATTATAAATAAAGTTTTAAATGAAGTGTTATTCCCTCATTTACCAAAACTGACAGTAGGACTGCCACTACCCACCTGATAGCAATTTTTTTAATGAAGTGGCCATTCTTGGTAAAAATCTGCATGCGAGAACGTTCGTTCCCACGATCACAAACGACAAATTTGCCGGTATTTCGCATAACTGCAACTTTTCTTGGATACCATAACTGGCCCTCCTCCTTGCCCGGAATACCAAACTGAAACTTGAATGTTCCCGTCTTCTCAAACACCTGAAAAAAAAAAATCGAAACTTACTTGTTAAGCAAATGGTCTCATAGTTTTCATATGGTGGTCTCACAAAATTCAAATCATACACTGTATAATGAAGCACACACAACCTTATGGGCCAGATACAATGTCAATATAGTTGAATTCCTTTAATCCAGCACCGACGGGACTGGACAAGTGCTGGATTATCAAATAATCCAGATTATCAGACAATACACATAAACACTGCTCTTTCAATACGTTCCCGCATAAGAAATCTTCCCACTTAAAAGCACAAAAAGTTCACAACTAAACAAATTTTTTACCCATTTAATACATTTTCCATACCAAAATCTTACACAATTTCCCCAAGTTTCCATTTGTTCAATTTGTTCCCAACATATGGCCTTCAAATGACACTGTCTGTTCATACAGGTTAATCTCCAAGGTCATTTCTGCACGAGTTTCACACAGCAGATTCACGCAACCTCATGGCGTGTGCATGTTGTATTTCTCTCACAATGCACACTGCCATCAGCCCATCCCCTGTACTTGGCCTCTGTCGCTCTTCCATCACCATACTTGCTACATCGGTCATTCTGCTTCTAGCCATGCTGCTGTTAAAGTTATTTAGTGCTGTACACGTGTGCAAAGTCTTTTTGCTCACATTATGCCAACGTGGAGGCATAGCACCGGAGATGGGCCCAGGCAACAATTTACACTGTTGCCAACTTGAATTTAACTCACAGCTGTTGTGTTCTGCATGTAATATGTTTAAATGATGTTCCCAGTGTGAAAACTAGAGGCAGACTGACCACGTGACAAATGTGGTGCCTCATTTCCCTCCCGTTTGCAATCAGCCAGGCCCCTTGTTGATTACAGACTTTTCTACAGACATTCTAACTGTAGCTTTCAGTGACTTCTAGCTAGCTGCACACAATCAAAAGTTTTTACAGTTGCTATTAGCATCGTCAAAATCCTGCTTCCTGTGTGTCTGTTACACTGTTTGATACACAAAGCATTAAAATCTGTGGACACATCCCCTAACGTGTGGGAAAAATTACATGATGGAGCAGCAGAGGTTTTAATGTGGAACTTGTGGTTGTTTCATTTCAGTGCCAACAGTGAACTCTCTGCTTCAGTGAAGTGAGTTTAAAGTTGAGTTAACTTTTACATTAAATATTTTCACAATGATTTTATAAAACACCTCCTTGAACATGTTCACATCAGGAATGGGAATAAAAAAGCAAGCAACTCTCAGTATCTGAAAAGCTGAACATAATAAAGTGGAAGGTGTAACAAATGTCCCTCACACCAATATCATGACAAAATGCTTGGATGGTCAGATACAGATAAGAATGTGTTAAAAATGCTGCAAATTACACAAATTCAACACACACATGTAATATGTAGTAAGTTCTCAAAAGTAAAGGAAACAACTTTTCCATCCTACTCTTTTAAGAAGTTTTCCCACTTAATAAGTGTGATTTTTTTTAAAACATCTTAACAGAGTTTCACTGTACTTATGCTGACTTAAGTTCTTACAGACAAGTCAGTTATTTTCATTTCATCATAAAAGGACTTAGCTTCCTCAATTATCAAAGGCCCAGACATGGGTTTTCCTTCACCATGCATTGCTATGAACCCCTTATACAACACCTTCTCCAATCGTTTTAATTTAGGGTACTTCCGTGTCTGTTGCCTGAATAGGCCCTTCACACTTTACACTTGATGCCACAGATGACTGTAATTGGTCCTTTTGTTTCTTTATATCACAGAGAGTTGACGATCCAGTGTTGTATGAAGATATAACTATGCTTTGACTTTTGCCATGTTCAAGCCTCCTAATTATTTCAAGTTTCTGTAAAATCAATGTTATGTGTTTTTTCTTGCCAGCAGTACCTTGTTTACTCCTCTTTTGATTTCCTGAAGCCATTATAGTAGCTCACTGGGCTCAATAAAATCCAGACAAAACAAGACAAAATCAAAGAAACAGTATGCATACTGGATGTTATAGGCGGCAAACTTTCTGTCTTTGGATTATCTTCCTCAACTGCTAAACTATAAGGATTTCTGGAGTATCAGTATCCAGATTAAAAGAATTCTGCTGTACATCTCTTTCTTACTCAGAAAAATTGCTGTCTTGGCAAAATTTCTCATTCTATGTTGTGTTGTGTGTGTGTGTGTGTCCGTCCATCATCTGTTAAATGTGCCTGTCTTCTTCTACCAAGCAAACTGGGTATTTTTAAGATGTGAGCATTTACCTGAATGCGATGATTATTCGTGTCTGCAACTATAATATCTTCTTCTGCCCCAAGGCAAAAGCCGTGGGGTGAATTGAACTGTCCCTTACTTGGACCCAACTGACCATACTTGCAGCGGATCTGCATGGGTGTGAGTTTGCCCGTTGCAGCACGGGGATGATGGAATGTTCCTGCAGGACCTCCACCTCCTCCTCCACCACCACCACCACCACCACCTCCTCCACCACTGCCACCTCCTCCCACAATTACAGGGATGTTATGCAGGCTCTCCCCCAGTAATTCATCTGAAAGCAATAAAAAGGGGAATGTTCTACAGACTATGCAAATACGCATAATATCACTTCACTCTGTACATTCAACATTGAGAGGCCAGAATCAAACCACAACACCCATAAGCATGGTTTTACACTGTCTTTTATCCTCCTTGGTTTTATAGATTTTTTAGCATTACTACCCATAACTCTGTTATGGTACTGTTATTAACACTGCCGTTGTTTAGTTAAGGGATGCATAAAAAAAGGATAACATTCTAAACAAAATATGATCATAATTAAACATATACAAATTACGGTTAATGTCTGCTGGAATACCACATTGCATAATTTGATAAAATGGCACCAACATTTTGGAGGAACCTGCTGCCTCCACCATCTTCCACTGCTGTCTGAACCTTAAATATCAGAGGTTCAATGGAAGATAAAATGAATACAGAACACATGCAAAGAATGGACAATACAAGACCACCCAAGTAAGCCAGCTGTTACACACCAACAAAGAGATGGGGACCTGAAACCGGAATAAAAAGATTTGTTACGCCCCGAATTGAAGACAATAATTTTATTATTATTTTCCTACAATTCTGCCTGTTCTTCTGTTTGGGTGAGAAACTTTGTCTTTCATCCTATGGGAACAATACTGATACAGGGTTTGAGATCTGAGGTCATAAAATCTTGAGGCAAGAGATGTAGTTGTGGATGGAATATTAAAACAGATTCTAAAGAAGTACGAGTGAAGGTGCAGACTGGACCAATATGGCTGAGCAAACAGTCCAGTGGCAGGCTCATGTGAACATGATCTCAACCTTCGGATTCTTCCAAAACATTCTACTTGTTGACTGGCTTCTCAAGAAAGACTCAGCTGTGTGAAGTCAGTACATATATAAAAGCAAAGTCAGATGAGGTGCACGGCTGATCAACAGCACAGTACAAGATGCAGCACTAAGTTACAGCATGGTGTGGTCATCATGCCAGCAACCTACCAATTACCAGCCTGCTGCAGTAGACATTCATACTTGGAAACTGCAAGAGACTTATATTTCCATGACGAGTGGTGCATGCATGCAGACACACAGCGAACTTTAACAAATCGAGACACGGGTGGTTTTAATGGCAACAAACTAACTCACAATTCTGCATATCAAGGCATTCTATCATTGAAAAAAATAAACTCTACTGTGGATTTGATTTGCACAATCTGAAAAACCTTAAATGTATCAACATACAGAATTCCAATGACTCTGATGTACCGTATATTCTCGAATCTAATGCGCACCCTTTTTACACTTTTAGAGGGCTAAAAAATCAGATGCGGATTAGATTCGCGGTCTAGAGCTGGATTTTGGAAAAATGATTGAGCTGCTGTACGTGCCGTAAGAACAATACAATACATTAATCTATTATTTTATTATTTATTATTATAATTTATTATTCATCAGACTCGCCGTCATCACTCATAACTGAATCGTTATCCGTGCTCTCCACCCAGTCACTATCATCTTTATCTTCAACATCGTCCTCCCATACAATGTCATCGCTGCCTTGTGTTTCCGCCATAGTCGAATGTTGCTTTCATCAACTCCAAAAATTGCAGCGGCTTTGCGGTTTCCATTCTCCTCTGCGCACCGAATAACTTCACGTTTGAACTTTGCCGTATATGAGAGTCGTTTAGATTTCAGGCGTCCCTCTTCCATAACTACGGTACATGACAAATTGGAACAAGCACCTCCCACGTTTCAACAACTAAGGCTCAGCTGGCTTCAGACGAGATTGTGCACGTCTGTTGAGAAAGGCCCCGCCTCTATCGGTATGACTCATCGGCCACAGGTGTAGCGTCGGATTTTAACGCATTGGTAACATCCAATATTATTCAATCAGTCGCCCCGCGGGCAAGGGGTGGTTGAAGGAAAGGTGCGGATTAGAATGGCGAACTAACTTTTTTTCGTTTAAGAAATCGCCAAAACCTGAGTGCGGATTAGATTCGAGAATATACGGTATTACCTCACATCCAGACATCTTCACAGATCAATCAACTCTTCAAATACAAGTCAGACATATTTTTTATTAATTTTTCCTACGTTGAAATGTTCAGATTCTTTTTGGACTACCCTTAACAACAGGCATCTCACGCTTTACTTCTTACGTAACAGTCACAAGCAAAAAGTGTATCAAAAAGGCAGGATGAAAATTTCCCAGACGAAGTTAGTAACAGCAGACACATTTTTTCATTCACATCACCATCCTCAGTTCATACTTACCTTGACCTTGGAAGTCATCTCTATCCAGTGACACTTTCTTCTGGCAAAACTTATTGCAAACTACTTAAAAAAAAGGGGGGCAAACTCCATGGTACAGATTTGCAAGCTACAGTTGTTCATGTGATTGGCAGATTCCTTCCTGTTAACAGAAGTAACTCTAAGACACTTCAAATACACTTTCACAATCTATTTGTCCAAGCCCTATTTTAATAATTTTCTTCCATATCTATCTCTTTTTTTTTAAAAGGTTTCTGCCCAGTGGTGAAGCTACTTTTTTTTTTGTGCCAAGGGTAAGTAATCACAATGGCCACCCCCTAACAGAAATATCATTAAATTTCCTTTTCTGGCTCAATAATTTAAAATTTGTTGAGTGCAGAAAATCACATTTTTATATTTAAAATATCCGCTTTGCTTCCCCTTGCACTCTGCTGCCTGGGTACCCCCAACCTCCCTCCCTCCCTCCCAACCACACAAATGTTTTATCCAATACGGTTTTAACAACCAAGCTTTGTACACATCTGTGTACCGTTTGCTGCACAAACAGCCAGCACACATTCCTTTATACCCAACTTCAAAGCATGTTTGGCATTGAGTTGCTACAAAAAATGTGATGCAGATTTTAACTTTCAGGAGACTGATTTAAATGCCAAATGTACCTCGTGCCAGTCAAATGTTTTTTCTTGGTTAGCATGGATCTTTAAATTTCTGAACTTCAGTGATTTAGAAATAAATTGTATAAAATACAGTTTTTACATTCTAAGGTCTAAATAAAAACTGAGTTTATAATGAATGAATCTGTTTCTATGGATAAAAGGTTATGCTTATTCAGTTTGTACTGGTCAGTGTTAAGGCTGCATCTTTTTAGTTTATTCTGTATTCCTTTACTTCTCTTTTCACTACACATAAAGACTATTTTATTCTGCTTCAATACCGTATATTCTCAAATCTAATCCGCATCCGAATCTAATCCGCACTCAGTTTTTGGCGATTTCTTAAACGAAAAAAGTTAGTTCGCGGTTCTAATCCGCACCTTTCCTTCAACCACCCCTTGCCCACGGGGCAACTGATTGAATAATACTGGATGTTACCAATGCGTTAAAATCCGACGCTACGCCTGGGGCCGATGATTCATACCGATAGAGGCGGGGCCTTTCTCAACAGACGTGCGCAATCTCGTCTGAAGCCAGCTCGCGCCTTAGTTGTTGAAACGTGGGAGGTGCTTGTTCCAATTTGTCGTGTACCGTAGTTATGGAAAAGGGACGCCTGAAATCTAAACGACTCTCATATACGCCAAGTTCAAACGTCAAGTTATTCGGTGCGCAGAGGAGAATGGAAACCACAAAGCCGCTGCAATTTTTGGAGTTGATGAAAGCAATGTTCGACTGTGGCGGAAACTGGGTGGAGAGCATGGATAACGATTCAGTTATGAGTGATGACGGCGAGTCTGATGAATAATAGATTATAATAATAAATAATAAAATAATAGATTATTGTACTGTATTGTTCTTACGGCACGTACAGCAGCTCAATCATTTTTCCAAAATCCAGCGCTCGACCGCGAATCTATTCCACACGCAAATCTAATCCGCATCTGATTTTTTAGCCCTCTAAAACTGTAAAAAGGGTGCGGATTAGATTTGAGAATATACGGTATGTGCCAGCCAATCCTGACAAGATTGGTGCATTCTTCCTCTTACAATTTTAGCCCTATGGGCTAGACTTTACAACCTTTCGGTTGCATTGTATGCCCTTCTAAAATTCTTCTTGAAAGTTGACCTCTGAAATAAAGTTAATGATAACAGAATGAAATGGCCTGACAAATTGTATGTCTGACAAAGACCAGACATCATCTATCAAATACACGAGAATTTTATTACACAGCTGGAGACTCTCCACAGGGCCATTAAGCATTCCAAAATCTTCATACTGGTTCATTAATAACCACCCTTTTTAATATCCTAATGTCTTTCACGTGCAATAATGATCTTCCCGCCTATGTAACTATGTAATGGAAGAGTGTGAGAGATAGGGTAAAGGACCTGTTCAACTTTCTGGTGTTACAGATTTTTTTGTGCACAAAATACTACGTACAGAGCAAATGAGACTTACTCTGTGGTGTAGAGGGCAATTACAGTCACACACCACACACTCTGCAACACATTCCCCATGCGCAATGCCTTACCTGGCTGTGAGAGTATGGGCGAAGGTGAGCTAGAAAGAGACTGGAAGGTTGCCCCATTCAGTGGTGGTATAGTTGTGTTTATCTCCAGACTTGGAGAAGGACCACGTCCCAACACCAGACTTCCTCCGCCAGGTGTACCACCATTCAGGGATCCATTAGTCAGATCTGAGATACAATACAACCACTTTAAGCCTCAAGTGTATCCATCATCCATATACTGTTAACATATTACAGTAACCAATAGTGTATTTCTAGCAACATTCATATTCCATGCTTTCCAATTATAGATTAATTTCATTTGAAGTTTCAGTCAATTTTAGACATTGTGTATGTACGTTAACAAAAATGTTCTGAAAATTTCTTCTAATCTTGTAAGATCAAAATCATGCTGAATGCAAATTCTAACATCTGTATCCTGTATCACGCATTAACTATTTTACATATTCAGAAATAAATTACGTTGTCTAATGAATCTAACTGCATTATAACAGTATAAATAGCCAAAAGTTGTAAGCACAAACACTTCCTATTTTACAGCACAAATAACCATAATTTATTCACATGTATCCAGTGTCACTTTAATTACTGTACATGATATCCCAGAAAAATTACAGAGACAGAACTAAACAGTTTGAAAGCATAATGTTAATATTCTGTTTCTCCTAACATTCTATACAAGAATTTGTTTTAATACTGCTCCAGGCCTACTAATAACTGTAACTGAAGGGACAGGATAGTGAAACCACAGCTGTCCAAATGAGAACTATTTTATAATACAGAAATACAAGTGATAATTTTTTTCTAGCATAGGAAGTGAGGTAACAACACAAGAGCACAGTAGAGATGACAACTCCTCCAACAGCAATCATGTATAGGCACCGAACAGCCAACATGCTCCAAGTTTCTTAGTATTCAGTAATGCTGTATCAAATTAGCATGGAATAAGTACACAATTATAAAAGATGGGTTGGGAGAGATGAGAATGTAGTTTCAGTTTATTTCTATCACTACAGTACTATCAGCCCAGCAGAACTGGAATGAACCATACAAACACTTGTCAGTTTAGTGAATCACCTAGCCAAGTTTAACCAAAATATTTGCTCACTTCCTTCTCTTACGACAGTGCTTTTGAATTGGTGGTATGCATACCACTGTTGGTACGCGGAGGGTAGTCTCATTTTGATGTGATACATATAGAACTGGAAAGTTAGTTTTATAGGTTACGTAAGAATGTGACAACTGCATAGATGTTTTGAGGGGGATACAAAAAACACTTAACACATGGGGGAAAAAAAACTACAAGAGAATTGGCCAGCTGTTGGTACTAAAGCAGCATTACTTTAACTGTGCTGGTGACAATTACACTTCTTATGGTACTCTGACATGCCACTAATTTCATTCAGCATTTTCAGTGTTGGTGCAAACAAACATTTGGCTCTGTCTCTGGGGGAATGGGGCTCACCATTAAGGAGAGCTCCCAGGGTTGGGGGCACAGTATGGCTAGGCGGAGGGGTATGGGTGGAACTGTGAACAGTGTGACCTGCCCCGGACTGTGGTGGTGCGCCATGGGGTAGGGGGTCCACTAAATTTACAGTCTGCCCACCATTCACCGCAATCTGACCTGTGAACACCCGGACATTTCTTGTTAACAGACATAAATCCTGTTTACCCTCTTTTGTAGTATGCACTAATAAGACATCACACTTTGCTCATGACACATCACATTCATGTTACCCAAACTTACCTCTATAAATCGAAACTGTCTTCAAATAAGGAAATTGACGCTACAGCAAACACCACTCATACTGCACTTACTACAAAATGAGACCACGTCTCTTACAGAAAACAGATTTTAAATCACCATATACTCATTAGCAAGGGTATAAAAATCCCAGCCAGCAGGTCACTTGGGTGACTAAATTTTGTACAGTTGTGCCTAATATTTCTGGGTCCTCTGTATGAAACCAGCCTCATATCACCCTTCTGGCACCTAGAACTTGAAGTGGCTCCTAGATGTTTGAGAAGTTTGTGTACCCTTCCTCATTAGTTACATTTACTGTAGTTTTTCAATATGCCTGGCCAGGTTCAGAAAAAAATTAGCGCTGCAGCTAACAAAGTGTCAATGTATTAAGACTTTTCACACAACAAAATCAAAACCATATCTTAGATTTCAGTAAACATCGTAATTTCAACACAAATACATAATTCTTCAACTATGCTGTAAGAGTAATGTAAAAACATAACTCATTTCTATCTAAGAAATAATCCTAACTGTATCTGGATTGACTTACTGTTTAAATGAATCAGCATATTACTTCGCTTTTCTAGTTACAGAATGTAAAATTTTACCTACTAATTTGAATGCTTAACACTAGGAACTCCATATTTAACCACCATGGATACTTATATGAACAGGAAATACTTTTGTAACGTTGTTTCACTGCAACTGGATACTTACCCTGACTGCTGAGTGATACACTGCCTAATTTTGCAAGGGCCTGAAGGTTGTTGAGCGCATTGCTTGTAGAGCTGATGTCCCCAGAGAAGAGGTCAGCCAATGTGAAGGAAGGAGTAGGACTTGGGTTTGAACTGGATGCAGGATGTGATGGTGGTACCCCAACAACAGGAGAACTTGCTGCTTCTTTTTCTGCAAGACTTGCCAACTGCTGCAGATTATACTCTTGGATACTGGTCAGACCATGAAGAGTTGTGGGGGGCAGGGATGGTGGGACTGGAGGACCTTCGGTTGGTCCTAGCACACCTGGAGGCAGGGAAAATGCAGGGACAACTCCAGAAGCAAGCTCTCCTTCAAATGAGGATTGCATTGAGGTTGACAGAGAAACAGGGCTACTAGTCGTTGTGACAGTACTAGGGCAACCATTCGCAAGGCCCATTCCTGTGGCACCAAGGACACCACTTAAATTGAGCGGCTGCACTCCTGGCAAGGTTGGTGGAGGCGTCGTTTCTTTAGGGGTTGATGATGTCTCTGTGCGAAATGTTCCAAATGTTGCCTGTTGAGAACAGAAAACCAACAACAGCATGTAATATATGAAATGCCAAAGTACAAAATGTTGGTTCAGTACAGTATGTCAAAACTTAGCCTACACACTTGAAATTACAGTTAAACCCAGTTATAACATCGGTTTAAGTGACACCTCGTATATAACATCACGTGTTCTGTGCTACCAATTAATTCCTCACTATTGACCATAACATTATACGCCTCAATTAGAATGTCACTAGTTTATATCAACACAAAATATTCAGTCCCTTTCACGACGTTATAACTGAGTTTGACTGTATTTGTATACTGTGTTCTTGCTAAGACACAAAGAACTGCCTGACTTAACCATTATCAGCAATGCACTGTATTATCGTAACACCATATTCAGCGAGTCCAGGTGGTCAAGTGTCACATTTTTTCAGCATTCACATAATCACAAGTTAACACATTCACTGCCAAAGTCGACCATGGTCGATTATAAGTATTTACATTTTAATTTGCCAGCGTCGACTCTAGTCGATCTAAAATTTACTCTGCTCTTTTGCCTTAAATAGGCCACGCACACAATAAGTTCTTTCAGGAAACATATTTTACATCTTTATTAATCCCTAGCTGACAACTACAAAAAATAAATGCATTTTATATATAATTATATTTTATAATTTATAAGATGACGCACTAGTTGTTTAACATTCAAAAAAATCACTGGCAATTTAACACCGTCGGGGATTTAAATGCCCGGCAGTGAACGTGTTAAAATACAGCCACCAGTTCTGAAGAACAGTGATATATAAAATCCCCCATTCTTGATGATACAAGGTTACCCCCATTTTATGGTCATCAACCCTAAAAGATGATTTAAAACCCCTACTCCCAGATGACAGATTTTAACTACAATGCAGAACTCAGTAAGAGAAAAGCAAATACTGGATTATTATAGTACAAATTTGTAGCATCTTGAATTTCAGAAATGGAGAGTTAAATGGGCTACATGCACACACACACACATATATATACATATATATATAGGTATGCATGTCAACATACTCTGCCCAATTACATCACTTATCTCAGCAGTGCTGACACATACAAATAATTCAGTAACTACCATATATTATACAATCTGTTTGTGTCTGGGTGAGTGATTGAGTCGCACATGGGACACCATGTTATGATAACAGCTTTGTTAGTGACTGACACCACAACCTAGGATTACATGGTTATGACAGATCTTGGTCTGCAGTAGGGTGATTGTGTCACTGCTGGTTTCCATGGAAACAAACTGAAAAACTTTGTTACAAAACAATGGTAAAATATGTTGCTAAGGGCAAATCTTGTGCCTGTTGTGTAAATTTGACAGAAACATTAAAAATAATCACATTCATTGTCTTTTGCAAAAAAACATCAACTGAGAAGTGATATATTACCAACTTACTGAATCTTAAAATCGCGATTCTATGTAAAAACACCTATGTGATCTGAACCTACAGTATAGAGGAAACATCTCCGGTATGTGGGAGGGGGATAAAAGCAAAGGAAGCAAGAGGACTGATTCTAGAGCTGTTGTTAAAATTCGGAGAAAATAAATGTAAAGGGCAAAGTTTTCCCTGCCCATGCCATGAAGGCATATAGGGGGAGTAGATGCATAGCCCTGCTCATTCTTAACCTCGGCACTAGATGGCGGTTAGTAACTTCATGCCCCAGCCGCATCCCCCTGGTAGCCACTGAATAGAAGGCTGGGTGGGTCCCACAGCCAGTGTGAATGTTTTGGAGAAGAGAAAAAGTCTTGCCCACACCTGGATTTGAACCCCAGACTGTCCATCCCATAGCCTATTCACTGTAACAGGCCACACTACCCCACCTACTAGTAAGGAGAAAATGTTACAGTTTATGCTCAGGATGTGCAATTTTAAGGAAAAGCTTTGTCAGATAAAACATTTACCAAAATGCAACAGAATGGTTATTGAAGAAATGAAGTTAAATACAGTTTCCTGGGTCATGGGAGTTTGCTTTTCTCCTACAAAACATGAAAGATTTCACCTAGTTTACAACAGCAATTTAATAAACATTAATGTCATGAATTGATCGATCATCAGGAATCAAATAATGCCTGATAAAAGAAAATGTGGATTAGTGGATGATTATTATGCTAACCCACTACATGACAGGCCCATTTTTAATATTTAAAATAACAACACCAGTCATGTTTTACCTCTGGACTAGTTCCACTACGATGCACTCAAAAAGTGCCAAAAAATCATGCAAAGGCAATGATAACAGATTTTGTGCTCATCCTGTTAAGAACAAAGCACACATTTTTCAGATTTTACATTTACGTGAATTAGCCAGAGTGGTGCTGTTGGTACAGTGACTATTACTAACTATGCTAAGGGCTGGACTGTCTGGGGTTTGAATCCCGGTGGGGGCAAGAGATTTTTCTCTTCTCAAAAATGTCCAGTCCAGCTCTGGGGCCCACCCTGCATCCTATTCAATGGGTATTGGGGTACTTCCTAGGGAGGTAAAGTGACCACGGTGTGAAGTTAACCGCATACCTCCATCTCGTACAGAGGTTAAGAATGAGTGGAGCTATACCTCTACTCCTCCAAATGTCTTCATGGTGTGGACAGTGAAAACTTTACCTTTACATAAAATAGTAACAATCTGCAAGAGGTCACTTTCCATGAAGTCTAGGATATGCCAAATTAACATTCTAGGAACTAATGTACTGACACGTCTGGAGAAAACTACATAATAAGAAGTTTTGTAATGCTTTACCCATTTTATGATCAAATCAAGAATGAGATGGGTGGGTATGCAGCATGCATGAGAGAGATAACAAATGTAAATAAGACTTCAGTGAGTAAACATCCAAGAGAAGAGGCCAGTCAGAAGATTAAGTGCAGATGGGAGGTCAATATTAACATGGACCATGGGAGGGTAAGGACTGAAATTAAGTGACCCAGATTAGGGGTTAATGGTGAGGGTTCTTGCAGGTACAATAATGAACCCCAGAGTTCCATAGAAGGCAGAGAATTTCTTGAGTAGCTGAGCAACCATTACCTTCTTAAAAAGAGTCATGTTCCATGAATTAGTTCACATGTACAAGAAAAAATGAACATTACTGGATACATCTGTTGTAACCTTTTGATTAGTTAAATCTTGGTAGAAAATTGTTATACAGAACATTTATTAAAACAGGCTGAATACTACACAAGATTTGGGATTCTACCAGCGATGTTGATACAGATTCAATTTTTTTGGGATATGACACCATATCAAATGTTAGTACAGCAGAATTCCTTTAATCCAATATCCATGGGACTGGACAGATGCTGGATTATCAGACAGTACCTAAATTTCACAGCCAGCCCTCAGAGAATATGTACCTGTCAGTTATTTTCATTTCATTGTAAAAAGACTTGGCTTTTTCAATTATCACAGGCTCCGTCACAGGTTTTCTTTGGAACGCGATGCTGCCAACTGCTTCTACCACACCTTCTCCAGTTACACTAATTTAGGCTGTTTTGATGACCGTCACTTGAAAAGGCCCTTCACACTTGATGCCATACATGATCGAAAGCGGTCCGTTTCTTTATATCGAAGACAGTTGACGATCCAATGATGTATGAAGCTGTAACCACACTAACGCTTTCATGACTTTCAAGCCTCCGTATCACTTCAAGTTTCTGAGGAATCATTAAAGTTACGTGTCTCCTCTTGCCAGCAGTACCTCGGTTACTCATCTTGCGATATTTTAAAGACATAACTACTCGATGAGCCCAATAAAAGCCAGGAAACATAAGATATCATCACGGAATCAGTTATCAATGGCAAAACTTCTGGTTACAGATCATACATATCTGTTTTGAGACTTCCCACACGTGCCAAACTATCAGGATTTTCATATTATCAGTAGCTGGATTAAAGGAATTTTACTGTAGCTGCCAACATTTTTTAGTAGCTTGCTAAATCCAATCTTTTATTTGGATCCTGAAGATGGAAACAGCAAGCTCCTCTGAAATGTCAGTAACTAATGACCAGTATAACAGCATACCCAGAAGACAATTTTTCTCACCACTACCATTTAAAAGCCCCTTCAAGATTACGTTCTTGAGTATGAGGCGTGGCACTCAAGCAGCTAATGCTTAACAAGTGAATGCATCAAAATTCTTTATTACTTGTCAGTCTGATAAATCTGTTTCAGATCTATATATATATATAGGCAATATATTCATGTTATCTGTACAGAATTTTGTGTACGTGCTTTTCCTTGGTTGAAATTGTGAGTGAATGGAAGCACCTAAAGAGGTGTGCTACAACTTATTCAAAAGCCAAAATTTCCCTATGACTGAAGGTAAAGGTCTCCCTGTGCATGTCATGAAGGCATATCCATTATAAACATGTTCTCTCCAAATATTTCAACTGTTTCTTTTGACACAGCAACATTATTATTGTCTCAATGTACATGCATTAAATCATTATTTATTTTAACAACCTATAAACTTTAATACTTCATCTAAACAATTCCATACAACATCACATTCTTGTATTTTAACAAAGGAATGACATTCTCTGGAAGTAGACAGCCTGTAACAAATATCATTCTTGTATTAATACGTCTCACGGACTTCAATACACATAAGTGGGAATAGTAAGCACAATAAAACACTCTAATAAGGAGCAAAATATTAGTTGAATATGTTCACTTTTCCCTGCACGTCCTCTTTTCCGAGCCAGAAGTTTCCATGTGGGCAGGCTTTTTAAATTTGTAGAAACGTCTGGGTTTTTCACTAGCTGTTATTTCTTAAAGCTTTTCCATAGTTTAAAGGAATTGAAGAAGAAGAAGAAGAAGAAGAAGAAGAAGAAGAAGAAAAAATTGTATATATATATATACAGGACATACACAAAAGAATGGTGCGGTTTCACTGGCGACTCATATTTGGACCGCACCATTCTTTTGTGTATGCCCTGTATATCTAATACTTTTTTAAGAAATGCATAATTATAATATTACATTATCATTATCAGAGTCAGAAAAACATGAAAGTTGAGCAGCTGACCTTCAGAATATCTTGGAAAACTTCAGTGTGGAAATTCTGAACAATGTGAACTTATTGCAAAACATGCTTACAGTATGTATCTAACTGAATTTCATACGCATGAAATTTAAATAATTATTAGCCGAGAAATGTTGTGAGAGACTTTTATTTAATAAATTTGCGACTATTTACATGCCCTAATTTTTAACACCATTTTTCACTGATATGTCCTCTTTCTTTATGGTAAGTGGGAAATGTTATCTTTTCTCGTGCTGGATATATGGTAACCCTAAATAACGGGCAAAGCTAAGCCAATACGCACATTTGCTAAAATGTACTGATGTACATGAATTACAATTTAACACACCATTGGTAGGGGGAATACACACCTTGACAGCAGCCTCAAATTTCTTGATATCTGTTTCAAACTCAATAGATGTGTTCACTTCAGGTTTAGGTGTATTATTTATCAAATGGAGCAACTGGGCTCCAACCACTCTTTTCAGAGATAAAATCTCAACAGTGTTCCCATGTTCCAACAGCTGTGATGTAAATTTACATGCATCATCTATTTTTTCCATTGTTTTTTCAACACTGCAACAAAGAAAAAAAAATACCTTTATCTTGTCACTAAGTCAGATGAATAATATCAATATATAACACAATTTATCTGTAGTGTTTAAATTTCTGAACCACACTTTACCTATGAAATGTATCCATTATTTTCAGTTCTTGTTTGGAGTGTAACTGTTGCAAATCCTCCAAAGTTTTATCCCTGTATTTTTCCAGGACCGCTTTGTAACTCTGAAATGTTTCCTGGATCAGATCTTTAGCACTATCATATTGAACTTGCAACTCGCTCAGGGCATTTGCCAGATGGCTTGATGCATCCTCACAGAATTCCACCTTAGACTTGCTTTCAGTCATCAGACTCCGAAGCTCTTCGCGCTGACGATCTTCTGCTTCAGACAGGCGCTCATAGTGATGATCTGGAGCCTTGTGCTCTTTTAGCAAACAATCATTGCAGACTGGCACCTGTAAAAGGTGATGATGCTATGTGATAAGTCTGGTAATCAATTTATCATCAGATCAGCAGTTAGGAGGATGTTCTACCCACCCAATGCATGATGTACAAAGAAGGGTGGGTTAAAATCAAAAATGTATATTATTCCCAATCCTCCTCAAAGATGTTGCATAAGCATCAGTGCTGCCACCACCACCACCACCACCACCACCACCACCACCACCACCACCACACAGCTGGAGTGCCTCTTACTGGCTCCAAGAACCAAAGTTTAGCATAATTACAAAACAATTTCTACTCGAAATAAAGCACAATGTATGCATTTTCCTAGAGTATGATGTCCCAATTCTGTTTGTCACAGTCTGATGGAACACCGGGTCTTTAATAACAATTTTCCTTCTATAATCTGGGTTCACCTAATATTCCGGCGCATCTTAGTCCAGAAAATATGGCATACCTAACAAAAACCTTTTGAATTCACATACTTCTAATAGGTAGATACTGAGACTAAAAATGTTCATAAAGTTTATGCAGAGTACAGAAAATATGTATTTACATGTCAACCCATTGCTCACACAGATACAATATAAATTTCTTGCTCAAGAGTTTTCAAGTATATTAACCTGTAATATATTCAAACACCTTTAATATCACATCTAATTACCTGGCAAGACAGACAGAAGAATTTCATGTTTTCTGCAGGATGAACATCACAAAAGATTGGTTTATGAATTGGGACAGCTTCATGGGAGTTCCTTAACTCTTCAAAAGCTACAACATGGTGATTTTCAAAGCACCGCATGAACTGTAAGAGAAGAAATTGTCAGGTAGCAACAACTGGTATACTAAAACATACAGTCTGGACACCCTCCACTGGCATCTTCTTGTCTTGAAGACAATATAATTATCAAAAATCAAGTGTTTTTCTGTGGGCACACGAAAGAAAATGCGATAAATGATGACATTTAGAATGTAATCTTCTGGGTTAAGACACCGTGCAGTCCTGTAGTATGTGGTTACCAGCATTACAGGACAAGAAGCAGAGAGCTGGTTCTTCCAAAGCATTGGTAACCGCCAACAAAACAAAGTGTCACAACCCAGACAACCAGCCTAAACTCTGTCAGAATAAACTCACATTTTAAATGACAAAATTCTTCTAATAAATACTGTAGTTTCAGAGAACCGAAGTCTCTTAAGTTACCAGGTTTTCAGAGCAGACAGTGTTCAGATAGTGGTCTTCTGGGTTGTGATACCACGTGATGTTGTAGGTGGATACCAACTTTTCAGATGAACATGCAGCCTCCTTCTTCAGGCTCATAAAGCAAAACATGGCTGTCCACCTACAAAACTATATGCCATCAAGACCCATATGAAATAATTTTAATACAACAGTAGTTTGGGAAGGTGCATCCAAAAGTTTCTCGACTCACCACTAGGACTGACAATGGCAAGTAGTACAGTTTTTGCCATTAAGTACTGTAGTCTTATGAGTCAGTCTGATAAGTTTTGCAGCCATAACCCTCTCTACTGCTTCTCAATGGGTGTTTACTGTTGTGTGTGAGATGTGTGATTCACAGTTTTGTAATGGCTGATTTGAAGGAACAATTTACTTGCACTAAATTTTGCTTAAAGCTCATGAAAATTGCATCAGAAATGCATGAAAGGCTCAAAACAGCTTTCTGTGCCAATGCCATGTCAATAACACAGATCCCCCATATGTGACATCCACCATTCTGAATTACTGCACACAACTCTTTACAAATGTGGTATGATCAGGTATACATTCTGGTATAATTATACCAGAAAACTGCAGAGAAGTCAAATACTCATTTTATTTTAACCTTATCAGCTGAACAGGTCTCCTGAGTCCTGTTAAATGTAACTCTTCAAGGACAAAAGGGTAAGCACAGTCCTGTGCAGGTACAGGCATGGGCATTTAAAAATGAAAATAACTCTGGCTGTCAGTGGCTACTCTGGGATTGAAAGGCTGGATGATAAAGGTTAATACATTTACACCTCAGCAAAAATAATCACTTCCTTGTAAAAACATTCCTAGGAACTGTGTAAAAGTGAAAACTCATTCTCATTAAAGGCAAAGACAGAATGGAAACCAGTGACAACAGACACATACACTTAATCAATAGCATGTGTGCATGAGCCAAAAAGGAGGGTAAAGATAATGAACACACACATATTAACGAACAGCAATTAATCCATAATAAACAGATACATATTTCACAATGTCTGTCCAGCCTTCTATCAAGTCTGGTATGTTGACAGCTAATAATGATAATTCTGAAGTTACTCATTTTACAAAGGAAAACTTGATAAAACTGTCAACTTCCCTGTTTCATATGTGGGTTTGGGTACCATTCTTTTTCCTTATGGTTGAAATTCCAGGGAAAACACATTCAAGGGTAAGCCCAAAATTAGCACAACTGCTAGGATATGGGTAGAAATATACTTGGGGAAGACCCTATGCACAACTACAGCAATGTTCTTAGGATATAGTAAAAGAAACATACTACTCACTGCAGATTTCTCTGCAGGGGCGTATTGGTACTAATTAAAATACATATACAGTGTCCCCCACCGTTTCCGCGGGTGATACGTTCCAAGACCTACCGCGGATGCCCGAAACCGCAGATAGTAGCAAACCCTATATATATATATATAAATCGTTTTTCATTTACATACACACCTATGATAAAGTTTAATTGATAAATTACTCATAATAAGACATTACCACTATTAGGCTAGTGATCCTGGCACCACGATTGCAGACAGCGAGAACACTAGAGGCTAAATGAATGCGAGTAAAGCGGGCCAGTGTGGGTACAGAGGACAAAGAGAGATGAGTCATATACTGAGCGTGGCGGGGCGGTAAGGTTTCACCATGTTACTCAGAATGGAGCGCAATTTGAAACTTATGAATCGTTTATTTCTGGAATTTTCCATCTAAAATTTTTGGGCCACGGATACGGGGGTTCTACTGTACAGTACAAAGTGAAAAGGGATGGGCAATAAACAAAAAATAACAATAAAAAAGAAGAAAATTAAGGCACCATAACATGAAGGTGCCAGACAATGGGTCATTAACTCACAGATGTGGGAGGCTGGGCTAGGTAATTACTACTGTCCACTGCATTAATTTTAAAATTCATTTGTCACAGCAGCAGATCAAAACAAAAACATCTCTCATATTCTGCACATATGCTATCTTTGGAGACTGCCGCACGAAGGGTCAGAACTCATTTATATGTACCAGTAATGCAAGTGTACAAGTACATTCTGGAATATGACAATAGGCCATCAGCTTACCTGGTGAGCTGTGTTGCAGTTCGGACACAGGAAATTGGCACAGTCAGAGCATCGTGCCACAGCTTTCTCCTTAGCCTTGCAACTAGTGCATAAAACGGCCATACTCTCAATGGCTGACATATCCAGAATATTGGTGAGGACGTAGTCACAAGGTAGGGAGCCAGCTCCCTTACTACCCACCTGCAGTACACAAAATTTGCACACAATATTCAAATACCATGAACTATAATCATAAAGTGTCACTAATATGCAATGTTTATTAGTGTCAAGAAGAGTACAGTCTACACACAAACACTGCCTGCATATGAAAAATGATGCAACATTCATCATCAGTGTCATAAACTACCCTACCAGACTACATGGCGTTGTAACTCACGGGGCCATAATATGAATCTTCACTGCCATGACAACCTCAAATCTCGTAACATGAATCATCCTTCTACTTTCATTTACATTTTCTGAAGCCTCTTGTGTTGGTCTTTTTCACTTTACTGTCCTATGTCAAATGCAGAATCCACTTGCAGGTTTGACACATTCATTCCATGTGATTTTATTTGCTCCATAAAAACAGGTAAATATGAAGAGAAACGACAGCAGCATGCGCCTACACTTAAATATAAGTTGCAAATCAAGGCACATGAATGGTGCAAGTCATAGCCCTGAAGTTTTGACTTCAACAGATGTGAGGAAACATCAGCTGCCTGTATGTGGCCCCAAATTATTCACAGTTCTATTTGTCAGTTTTCAGATGATAATACTTCATCAGATGCATAAACTCAACCGAAGTCTATATATTCCATACCTTCATCGCATTCTTGTTATTCTCATCACTTGTTTTTATGAAGTCTGGTCTGTTCGAAATTATATTAATCAAATGCTGTTCTGTAAGTAACATTTTTATAGATATGAACTTTTTGAACCTGCCATGTTTCTATAATTGTAAAGCATGAGTTAGGTAAATCTTCAGTGAAATTCAGAATATATATCATTCCACCAGTGTTCCATACTCCATACTCATATTTTATTCATGTACTATCAACACTCTACAATTATGGCATCTAACAGTGCTGTTACTAAAATACGAAACACGTCCGAACACATTCTGTCTAGAGCTACAGGCCACCTCTAAACTTCATAAATAATGTATTTACCTAAAAAAGTATCCAAGAGTACTTCCAAATGTGGAGCCATAGTGCACTTTTCAAAGTCCCAATTTACACAAGCCTTGCACAGGACTTGAAGGTTGTAAAATGTCCTGCCCCAGAACAGGCCATGAAGGCCCAGAAGGGGAGTAGAGGTATAGCTCTACTCTTTCTTTAACCCTGGCACTAGATGGGGGTGGGTGGTCAACTCCATGCCCCGGCTGCTTTACCCCCGGGAAACAGACCCGGTACCCATTGTATAGGAAGCTGGGTGGGCCCCAGGGCCAGTCTGGATGGCTGCGAAAAATCTCGTCCCCACTGGGATTCAATCCCCGGACTGTCCAGCCCGTAGCGAGTCGCTATACCGACTACGCTACCCCGGCCCTGTAAAATGTCCTGTGTACTCCTTAATGAGGATCAACGTAACTGGTCAGTTCGATTATGTAAGCACTTTTTTTGTAATTGAGCTTGTAAACACCTTTGATAGAAACTTTGTTCAGAATACACTTCCAATTAACAATCCTCAATTTAGGTTTTCCCTCATTTAACACTCAATTGTAATGCCCAAAAGGCAATAATCTCTGCATTAAATTTCCTCCATTTAAGATTTTCCTCAGTCTAGCTTTCATACCTACTGCTCTCCAAAAAAACCTTAAATAATGGGGAGTTTCACTGTAATCTCGAAGATTAATTAAGGGATGTGTACTGCAGGAAACCTAGCGTTAGCAGCCAAATTCCTTGTAAATATGTACTTGAGACCCTATAAATATATATTATTATCCCCATAACCTGGCTACTTCTCACTCCTCTTGTATCTCTTCACATGCCTTTTCATGTGTGCATATCTATCACACAAAACGATGTAGAAAGACATACACTAAAACTCAACCCGAGAAAAATTTGAGACTCTTACACGCCATACAAAGTGTGGGGAAATGGAACTAAAATATGGAATCTTCTGTTATTAAGAAATGTGCACATGCGTACGTGTTGATGAAGAATTATGGTTCTTTGCATATTAAGAGAACACGCTTTTAACGCCTTTTAGAATATTCGCCGTGTTCATGTGGGCCTTTCTTAGTGACACTGAACCAAACAGCAACATTTTTCCAACTTTTGTCAGTGATTCTATTACTACCTAATGACATGGATTATGTAACATACCAGTTCCTTGAACTAACATTTTGAAAGACAGAGATGTTCAAAGTTAACAAATATAATGCCCCTTGAATATACAGGACCAATAATACTGTTGTCACTCAATATGTATTGCATCTGGAGTGATAATTTTGATTTTACAGAAAACCTCTGTCATAAGATCAGATTACTAAAAATTACGTAAAGTGCTAGTCATAATTTGGTCAAGTTCATCCCCCAATACCTTCACAATAAATGGAATAAAACATTTTCAGCAATTTTACTATGTGACCATTTTCCTTAAGAAGCCAGATGATGAAAAGAAGGTATATGTATGACATGCAATTAAATGGGCAAAAATACTGTCTTCTGACTGATACGACAGAAAACACATCAACAGAAATGGATGTCAAAACTGCTATGAGTGAACACAGCTCTGTGCAGTCTAAAATATTTCCTGGTTTACCCACTGACTGGTCAAATTTAGAAACTCGGAATTACACGATTACACATCACCACCTCATATGAACTATACTAGAGAAATGGTATTTAATTTCCATAATATAATCCAACAGATGGTCACGCTATTATTGCACAGGTAATGGGTGAACACCTGTAATAAAGAGCAGTGCCAGAAGAAGTAATTATGACATACGTACCTTTGTATCCTGTTTACATCTTGGGCATTTAATTGTGCTCTCTCTTTTCACAGAATCTCCTGTTTCGTCCACCAGCATCTTCTCCAGGCATGATTCACAGAAGACATGCAGGCATGACAACACACGAGGACTGCAGTACTTTTTGCTAAATTGAGGGGGGGAAAACTCATAAACTTAATCCTATTTGGCAGCAATATAAACTGACCTTATGTCATATAATACCACTCTTCATGACAGCAATGGCTGTGAATGTCATTCAACCTTACCACGGAAAACTGAAGGAAACTTGATGTAGTAAGAGCAGCAACGCACCCTGTACAATACAGGGCAGTCACGGTGTACAGCGGAATTGTTTCTACAGAGTACTAAACCCACACCTGGTTTTGTCTAGGTGTTAGGTTTCATCACAGACCTTTACTGCACCACAAGTGGCACTTTTGGTAAAATACAGAGTAACATGTAAAGTGCCAACAGAACAGCATGAAGACACTAAAGTGTTACGGTTATTTTAATTTGTACATTGGCATCCTTTTGTGTGAACTAGTTCAATACAACGCTCCTTCAGTCAAAATTACTTAAGATAATTATATTTTACTAGCTAAATTGGCTACATATTTTGATACAACTGAATTATCATCATCATCATCATCAGATCACAGTCATCTAATGTAACCTCAAACTGCATACTATCCAATGTTCTTCTCTTTGATAGATCTTTATGATTTACTTAATATTCTATTACTTTTAAATATTAAAAATTGCTTGTAAATTTAACATTTACACATTTAAACTCATTAACATTAAACTGACCATGTTTTCCTTCTTTTTCTATACCTAATGGACCCACAGTGACATTTGTCAACTGGCTAATTACCTCGGTTCCTCCTTCTCTACTTTCACGTATTTATTATGGCTACTGCTTTTATATTTCCTTCTTTTGTTTTTGTGTGCCATCTGAGTATTGTTTGTTCACTAGAGTTTCCTCAGATTTAGTTCAATTTACAACAAAAGTTTATCAATTAACTTATTATAACATTAGTTTAAAGACAATAAATAATTAGTGAACATTAAATTTACAATCAATTTTTCAATACTTTGACAATTAATATAAAAAAAAAAAAAAAAAAAAATTGCACAGCAAACAATTTGATGTTACATTAGGTGATTATGGCCTGACGCAGATGCTTTAGTAGTAATCAAACGTGCAGCCAGCATCAATAATTAAATTATGCCATTTGTTATGCATCTTAGTACAGAAAGTAATGACAATGCAAACAACAGAATGGGTATTTCAAAGAAACTGAATGTCTTTGGATCCAAATTTAATGAGTTAAAACAGACTGGTAAACGAATTGGTCTTTAATCAAATTCAACAACAAATAAATGAGCTACACAAACAGAAACGAGAAGACAGTCATTCACAAAGAAACATGGTCAAACTACATTCTTTATTTTGTTGCGAACTGTTCTTATCTGACCATGGTTCAATATGCCACCATACACAAAGAGCCTTATTTGACCATGGTCAGACCTGGAAGTGGATGTGCTCAGACACGACCAGCTTACTGTGGACACAAACTTGCATAATTTGAAGTACCATAAACAGAACACTCAAACCAAAACAATGAGAAAACACATGGACATATGTCAAGTATTACACTCCAGCCAAAGCAGCATGAAACAAGAAGCATGGATATGCAAAAGGTCCAGGATGAGTGCAGGTGTAAGAACCCTGCTTCTAAGGAGAATGTTGGTAGATGTGATGAGTTGGATACTGAATACTGCAGACTGTCTCTTCACAATCAGGCACACAGACCATGAGTGAATCAGCAGTAATATTCTTCCTGAGTGAGACTGTGTCAAAGATAGGTAGCCTGGTTCTAGTTCCTGCCACGAAATACAACTTAAGAAACTGGGTTGTGAGAGCTGAGTGCAGTGAAGGAGGTTCTCTTAAGAATGATCATGTTTGTGTGAGAATGAATTTAAAAAAAATAAAAGAAAAGACAAGACAGGAAAAGAAAAGAGACAGACAGAATAAGTGGGAGACTCACTGCAATTTCAGCTTGGATTTGTAGGCGACAGAAGAATAAGTGAATATTTTTAAATTATAATTACAGGTGACAATTACATAAGATCAAAGACAAGTAGCAAATACTGGTATTTTATTATTATGAAGACACTATTATTAGGAAAATTATTAACCGTATTAATTAATTTTTACTTAAATATAGATAACATTACTTGTTTCAAATAAAAAATGGGAGAAACATATGAATAAAACAGAGAATAGTTTGGTAAAAATAAGCAATGGTAAGACACACACACACAAATTAACATGCTAAAGTTGTGTTAATACATTAAAAAATATGAATACAATGAAGCAGTACATCAATCATTCATCTGCTTCAAGAAAGCCTATGATTCATTAGGAAGGAGGTTTCAGATAATATTCCCAGTAAGTCTGGTATAGCAATTAAACTCGGTAATGAAAATACATTTAAGCAAAAACTACAGAAAAGTCCACACGAAATGTTGTAATTCTTTACAATGTATAACACATCTTTGTTTTACTTCAAATCTTTTGCAGAATATGCCATTAGAAAACTCCAAGCAAACCAGGAGGAACTGAAACTGGATGGGACACATCTGCTTCTGGTCTGGGCTGATGATGTTAATTTACTGGCAGAAAACATACATGTTACAAAGAAAACACAGAAGCTTTATAAATTGCTAGTAAGAAAATTTGTCTGAAAGTACACACAGAAAATACTAAGTATATGTTCATGTCTGAACAGAATGCAAGACAAAATAATAACATAAAGATCGATAATAAACCCTCTGAAAATGTGGCAAAGTTCAAACATTTGGGAACAACCCAAACAAATCAAAATTGCATTCATGAAGAAATTAAGAGCAGACTGAACTCTGGGAATACCTGCTATTGTTCGGTTCAGAATCAACTGTCTTCCTGTTTCCTTTCCAAAATTATAAAAGTTAAAATACAAAAAAACATTGTTTTGTATGGGTGTGAAACTTCGTCTCTCACATTAAGAGAAGAATGTAAGTTGAAAGTGTTTGAGAATAGGGTCATGAGAACTATAGTTGGACCTAAGAGGCAGGAAGTAACAGGAGACCAAAGAATACTGAATAATGGGGAGCTTCATAATTTGTACTCATCACCAAATATTATTCCAGTGCTTGAAACAAGGTGGATGAGATGTGTAAGGCAAGAATCATGTATGGGGGAGAAGAGAAATGCATTTAGATGCAAAAACCTGAAGGAAAGAGACAATCTTGAAGAACTAAGCACTGATGGAAGAATAGCATTAAACTAGATCTTACACAAATAAAATGGGAAGGTGTGGATGGGATTAATTTTGCTCAGGACAGGGATGAGTGGTGGGCTCTCGTGAATATGGTAATGAACCTCCTGATTCTCGTCTAGCTGAGAAACTAGAAGCTTCTCAAACAAGACTCTGCTCCATGGAGATAATTAGAAAGCAGGGGTTACATGGGGGAGTCCTTACACATCACACACTCAAATGAGTACAAAGTAACACAGGAAAGTTGAATGTGAACAGTTTCTTTATCTCACCTGCATATATTGCATATTTGATCCCGGGTTTCAGACGGACTAGATTCTTCTAAGGGGCCAGGGCTACTTCCTCCAAACCCCTCTCCAAATAGGCCTAAATCATTTTCATCATTGGAATCCATTTCCATGACTGAATGGCAGATTTGGCGATTATGAATGCTTGTATAACCTGTAGTGTTGCTGAATAATCAGAACTTCAAGCTTTCATTGATGCAGACTCGACCTTAAAATAAGCATATCCTCTTGTAGCAACTGCGTGATTACTGCAACTGTACAGCCCCTCATAACCGCTGCAAAACTAAGATCATTTTTGTGTCCTTGGACTGCTGTTTTTTCCCCCTGGAGTGCCGCTCAGCTTTGCTGCTGAATCGTAATACAGACGCATTTTCGGTATTTAAAAAACTTGTACAAAACAGCAATATTCATTACTCTATACTAATCAACAAATCGCCCACAAAAAAACGCTGAACCTCGTCAAACTCACGGATAATTATCAACGAAAAAATCAACAAATATAGTCGAGGTCACATCTACCAATGTCAATATTCGACGCACAGATGTTTGAACGAATCACTATTAGACATGTGAACTCCAAAATTTACTATGTGATTAGAAATCTATGTTGAGAAAATCACATAACGCAATTAATGTGCATACACGGTGCCAAATCACACAAATTTACTACTTCGTACCTGCAAAACTTACCATTGCCATTGCAAATGGCGCGAACCTCTCATCTGTTCCTACCTTATTCCATACACGTATTGCATACTCTCTGGCATGCATCGGGCTGTGACATCAATTTGGAACTCGGATCACGGATTATCCACTAGCACAGATGCATGCACAGACTATATTTAAGGCACACATATTCCGCCATTTTCTGTCAAAATCAAATACCGGTAATACCAATAATACATCACATTTTGTTGTATTATGCTCATTCTGATTATTTTTTTGGAAAGATCAGTGCTTTTGACGGGGCTTGGAGGGGGGGGGGGTAGAGCAGGAGCAAGAGATATATCTTCTTCAAAGGGCACAGCCAGTGGTCTGTTTAATGGCTATGGGGGGGGGGGGGGGTAAAGTGGCCGGGGCATGAAACAGACTACTGACCTCCGTTTGGGGTCAAGGTTAAGAATGCGTGGAACGAGACTTCCATTGCCCCATGTACCTCCATGGTGAGGTGCTTATTTAAGCATAGGATCTTTATCTTTTATCTTAATTATGTATATGTTTGGTCTTTTCAAATTGCAACAATTGTGTGGACTTCCTGGCATCATTTGGTGGAAGATGTTCATACTGTCAAATACAGTGTATTTTGTCGTTGAACAAAGAATATCCTACGCTGCGTGCTTTTATTCGTAACTGATTACATCAATATCAGAAAGTCATAACTCAACAGCATCACAGTAGAATATTTCATGTACTTTACATTTATCTTTCCATTTAGAACACAATGAAATGCTAGGTTAAGTACCATGGATAAGAGGTACTGTTCTTAAAAAAAGTCGAAAGTAGTTTTTTCTTGAACTCCACAGATTATGGATGTAAACAATATAGTGCAACTTTTTGTTTTTGTACAATTTTCAATGAAAAGAGTAATTTCATGATGAAGTGTTAGCTGTTTTGCCTTTAAAGGACAATGCTAAAGGAGAGGATTTGTATGTAGTTCATACCACATTCCCCACTTCTTCTGAGGTGGATGTGACAAAATTAATATCAGTAACAACCAATGGTTGTACAAGAAAGTGTTCAATGTACATTGGACCCCCACTCTTAAGAACATTATGCACAAGGTGATAATGATGGTCTGTTGTATCAGGACAAAGTCCTGTCATCAACATTGCCAGTCTACAGCATCTCCAAAAGAAGTCTGTGCCCAATGTGACAATCTTTTGCTTCGTAATAATGTAAAAATTTGATGGTTAAGAAAAGGCTACATGCTACAAAGTTTTCTGTGCAATTTCTAAGTAAAGTTATTTATTGTCAACTCTTCTGCAAAAAAGACCATCAGCGTTTTCTTTAAAACCAGACAATCTGTCTGCCATTGTGTTATTTATGGTATGTTTACACTAAATGAATACTTAGGAACAAATGTTTAGTAATGTGTGTAAAGTCTGACAAAAATTTGTCAATATTTATCAGCATAACTGTTTCAAGGAATGTTTTATTTATGATCATGTTATCACAAAATGTGTCTTTACTCATGGGAAAGAAGATGGTGGGAGAGACAAGTGTCCAAGAGTCAACTGTCTATCCAGTTTCTGCAATTTCACCAAAATCCATTTACTAGACTTTGGGTGTCTGATCAGAGTTATGCAAAAAGAATAAAAACTGCTGAAGAAGTAATGAAGCCAACTACTATATCCATCAAACACAACTTGCATGTTGTGGTATAAAGCCCAGCATGTTTTAACTTTCAGTAAGTCATCATCAGGCTGCATCATCCTCATAATCACCGTATTGTCATAATCCTGGGTTTACAATGTTGCTTTGTGTTTATTACAACAATTTATCTACTTGTTCTTAGGTATTAAGGCCTGCTACATTCATACCTGACCAACAGGGATGTTTCCTATCTCTGTGGTGTTTGATGGTTTCTGTGTGATTTCCAGCTTGTATGTCTGGACAGAGAACTCAACAAAACAGGCAGTGCACATATAATGTAACAATGAAGCATGTTTCTATAACCATTATTGCTGTGGGCAATCAGTATTACTTATTCTGAGTGTGTGTCTGTAGCCTTAGCTATCCAGCATGCAAAGCACATGTGCTGTATTATATTGTCATCTGTGGCCTGGGCAGCTCTACCATGTTTTCCACATTATGTCAAATGGCACAATTTTCAGAAAAAAGTTATTGAACATAAAATGCATGTTTTGGTTTTCTCTACAACTTTTGTCTCAAACATTTCTCATTCTAAGAAGAATTCAGCAAGATATTACAAAAATGTACATAGGTCTTCACTTAAAGTACCAATATTCGTGTCAGATTTTAATGAAACTTAAATTTTTCCTTGACAGATTTTCAAAAAATACTCAAATATCAAATTTCATGAAAATCCATCCAGTGGGAGCCTAGTTGTTCCACGCAGATAGAAGGACACACATGATGAAGCTAATGACTGCTTTTTGCAATTTTGTGAACATGCCTAAAAATGAAGATAGAGTGGACCCTTTTTATCCCCTAATGTAAGTCTTAATGTGAGCCGACTTAATATCTTCTCCACATAGTCCTCATAATTCAGGAATGAATAAGGTGCTTGAATTTGGAGTAGTTAGATATATGGGATATGCTGTGCCAAATGCAATCAAAATCTTTATATGGGATGTGGGCTTATCCCTGTAAGTGCTGTGTTTACTGGGTTGCAGGACAAACAATTTACCATTCAGTACAGCATGGTGCAACGAGATTGCAGCACTCTTATGAGATCATGCTTGGTTTGCTCTAAGAATAAAGAAAGAATTGAGGGAACAGGCCATGGATTAGCATATGCCAATGATGGACTGTGACAGTGATGGATAGTAATAGCTTGGCCATGGAGCAGCATGTGGCAATAATAATTGACAGTATTTGGTCTATTTTTTGTAATAGTTGTAGATTTGTTACACACTTTAACTGCACATACAATGTATTCCAATGCTAGCCCAAGTGAAGACCAGGCATGTCGGACTGAGTTGTCACAAACTCTGTGACAGTGATGAAATTGTTAGTTTGGCTGTGTTGTTCTGATGTGTTACTGCTAAGTGGGAGCAGTGATATAACAGTGATGTCTAGTATGGATAAACTTTTTGCAGCCTTAGGTCAGTGCTCCAACACATACCTTCGCCCTGATGGTATAGGTAGGGAGTTTTTGCATCTATATAAAATGGTAACGGTTAGATAACTTGATCCTAGCTATCTGAAGAGAAGATGAAATTATCCCAGTTCTTGAAAGCTAGTGAGGATCACTCCTTCACAGCCAGATACAGATCTGACAGCTTCTGAAGCTGCATATGCAAGGGTTTGGAGTGAATAGAAAACCATCAGCTTATCTAGATCCTGGCATGTAGAAATGTTCTGATAAATGCTCAGTGTGTGTACTGATATAATTACTCCACTACTGACCACCTGTTGAACCTAGAACACTATCTAGAACTCTTTCCTCATGTGCCCATGAGCCAGCATCTTGTCTGCATGTTATTTGACATGGAGAAGTCATATGATATCAGCTGGCAATAGCTATCTTGAGAACACTTCACAGGTGGAATCTTAGGGTTAGGCTATCCCCCCTTTTTTTTTAATTTCCTCCTGGGCCATTACTTTTGTGTTCATGTGGGCAGTGTTATATCTGCAAGATATCATCAAGAAAATAGAATGCCACACTGACTTTAAGTGTGACCCTGCACGAAATTGCCAAGAATGGGGTGGCTGACATGGTTAGTCCATCTGTCTTAACATCACTGTTTCTTGATGACATAGCCATTGACTTATCTTCATGGAGCACAATTACAATGATATGCTAGCTCCAGATTGCTATGAATTGTGTTACATTGTGGTCTGGATAATGGATTTTCCTTTCCTGTAGCCAAACCCACTGTTTATGCCTCACACAGTTGCAAGGTTTACGGTCATCCCACTATATATTTGTTAAAATAATAGTGTGGTATTTTTGGTGTGTTCTGAAGATTTTACGCCTTTATCTTGACATAAAACTGTCATGGCGACCTCAATTGAGATGGATCGACATTATATGTGAAGTGACCTAATGTTTTAAAAATTTTATCCAGGAGGTTTTGAGGCAGAGATTGGATAGTGATGCTACATCATTACTATGCTAATCCACAAAAAATAGACTATGACAGCTTTATGTATAGTTGCAGATAAATTCCAGGCTGTCTGCAACAATGCTGGTATTTGTCCTGCCACTGACAGTTTCCATACCAACCCCAAAATCTATGTGGGATCAGGATCTCCACATTCCCTGCAGATGACTCTCGTCCTTTGTCAGTGTCTGGTGATGTTTGTAATAGAGCCCTGTCACTGTTGTTATTGTCAAGTATGCTATCCAGCCTACTACAACAGGTTTGATCTGAAAATCAAAAGGCCCTCTGCCTGTGGGTGATGAACCTTTACCACCCTCTTCAGTATCATGACATACAGTTGCCACATACCACCACCTGTATGCTGTCATTAATTTAACTCTGGCATATGTTATGTCCAATATGTGACCTTCAATTTATCCATCATGATAAAGGCGAATGTCCATGCTTATCCAACTGAGATTTTGCAGAACTCCTTTCTGCCTATCCAGATTTTATGGTTGTGTATACTGATGGGACATTTGTTCAATAACTAGCCACTTTCACAGGAATTCCTTATACACTACACAGACAGACAGACCAACAGATGGACAATGACAGACAGAAATAATTTAAAATTAGATTTTGGTTTTATTAAATTAGAACTAATTAAGTAGTTGCGGTTTTGAATCTATTCAGTTACAGTCCTTTCTCTATACTTTAAAGAGGATGAAACTAACCTCAGTGACACTGACTGTTTTATGTGAATATCTTGGACTACTCCATTTGTCCTTTAAGAATGCAAAAGATATCAATTTGTGGTGGAGTGCCTTAACTATGTCCTTTTTTTATCTGTGCTTTCTCTTCATTGCAATACTGAGTTAGTAATGAATTCATTTTTTAGGCACCTCTTTTGAAGTCGTTGTCAGTTCCGTTGCAGGGGACATTATAAAATCTTGTCCCTTTATTTTACATTTGCAATCTGTGTCAGTAGTAGCACATATATAGTTCTATCACTTGTATTATTTCAGACATATCATAGTCACTCATGATAGCATGAAAAGTACTGTACTGTAGCACACCTATGATTTCACTGAAGAGATACAATAAAATTGTCAACATACAGTGAAAGGAATTAAATTTATATCACAACAAACACATCATTCACACTGAACAAACATCTGACAAGAGTGTGTGAAATGTTTGTCAAACCTTCTGCAGATATTTATTTAGTATGGGTGTGACTTTGCAAATGTCTAAGCAGCTGAATAAACTCAAAGAGATATTGCAAACCAGATACAAGTTAGTACCTGAATTATGTACCGAAGTATGAGGCTTTTGTAAAACAATTGACCTTTTGTCGTTGGACCTAAATGATGGACCCTTGCACTTTTTGGATTTGAAGGTGTTGAAGGTGAACAGGGAACAGTATTCTGATTTCCTATCACTGCTCAGAATTGAATATGAAACAAGATTTCTTGATGTATTATAACACCAAATTTGTTGCACAGCTGTTTGTAAATGCATTTTCCTTAAAACCAAATGACAAACGCAGCAATGGAGCAGGAGTGAGAATTCGTAGTGACCGGTGCAATTCAGGTGGAATGAACAGAATTACAGGAAGACTTCTCTCTAACAAGAAAACAAAGTCAAAGACGGTTTGTATTTCATGAGCAACAATGGAAATAATTTGTGATTTAAGTTAAATAGGTTGAGCTGAAGAAACATAGCTGTAAAAATGTGCACTGCATTCAGGTCAGCATAGAGTGGTAAGGTTCCCTTTTCTGAAATTGACTTTATAAAGAACAAAGAGATTTTGAGTGGCAGACTATGACTTAACAGGACTTCATGAGTTGTACCACAGTAACTCCAAACATCAGACTTGCATCACAAAGAAAGAAATATCACCTCTTGTTGAAAATGGGATACAAGTTTCAGACTTTGATTCAAAGTAAGCAAGAAACAAACAATGATAGAGAGAATTATAACTCAGAAGTTGAAATCCAAAAAACTGTTGCGTCATTTCATGTAGAAATATGTTCCCACTGGCATTCGGTAATGTCTAAACATTGTTTTACAATTGTAAAATTAATTTGCTGTGCTGGCAGTTGCGTAGCTACTGCTAGGGCCTCCCATTCTGGACTCATTGAAGGGGAGAAGGCAGACTAAGAAGCAACCCACCGGCCGTCCAGGTTACTGAGGGTTTGCGATGGGCTACTAGCCCATCCAGTAAATAAAGCTGAGTTGCCGCATCCTTGAGACGAAAGAATGTCGTGGATGGAAAATAGTAAACCAGCAAATACGTACAGTGAAAAGTGACTGAGAACCAGTAACCAGTGTAACACTGGACAACTGTTATAGATAGATAGATAGGATAGGTAGGTAGTATAGATAGACAGCTAGATAGAGAGATAGATAGAAAATAATTAATTTCCGAATTTAATCTTCTGGGTTTTTACATCATGTAGGATCAAAGGTCGTTACTAGCTTTTTGGAGGATTGTGCTGCTCTATCTTCAGGGAGACTGAATTATGTTCATGTGGACACTGAAGTGATTAGGAAAAAGGAAATAGTTCAGGTGTATGATAAGGTTGCAAATAACGTTGCCGATCAGAACCACGGAAAGGGGAACATAATTCAGATTGAGAAAGCACTTTCCTCCAAAATGTAATTTTCATCTTATGATTCTACATGTTGTCAAAACCCACAAGATTGCCATCTGAGCACCATGTGTTGTGAAAGTCCAAAAACCCATAAAATTAATGCTTGTGGTTTAACAAAGAAGGGATAATAGAGTTTCATTTAACGGTGTCAGTTGCCAGAATTATGAGTGTGTAGTGTTGATGGTAGATGATAATTGTGAGTATGGAGCACTGGTGGAATGATACTGATAATGAAAAACTGAAGTACTTGGACAAAAACCTGTCCCAATGCCATAAATCTCGTATGTACTAAGCAGCTCGCTGCTACACCAGTGTTAAATGTTACTGTGCTGTCTGTCCTGAAATAGTTGCAGTGAGAACTGCGAACATATTATTTGCTTTTGCTACAAACATTTAATACTCTGGCCTTATTGGTGTGTTCTGCAGAAGAAAAGCAAGTAATGGCTGTGACACTGATGCATGTATGGTAAGTGATCCACTTATACGTATGTACAATCAGATAGAATTATTTTGAACCAGGCCACAGTAATGCTGAAGAGGTGGATATGGTGTACAGCAAAATTGAAATTTTTTTTTGGAAACCTGAAATGTTTCGTATAGTCGGTCTTTTTCACCTGCTTGGATGCTTGTTGAACAAGTCAGAAAAATCTGAAATGATTCAGATATCTCCAAAAAGATTCTTTGAATACCGGCGTTCTACAGTGAAGTTTATTTGTTTACTGATTCCCTTCTGCTCAATAAAAACATACTGGATCAACCAGACAGAACCATTAAACATTCAATACAAACAGTTTTTCAAAACATGAAACCTAATAAAAAAGCCTAGTGTTGACTGCAATAAATTGAACTAAATTGTGTGCAACCCGAGTTAACGGCAAAATGGAAAAGCTGCCGGGAGTGCCCGACAATATGAGATAAAAGTGCAAAGCCCTATTCTTTGGTGACCAACAATATGAGTCAGATCAAATAATGGCCCTACAATTATTTTCTTCTTCATGGATTAGGATATTTATTGCTGCAGTTTTACATCAATCATTGGTTTCTTTCCTAAACAAATACAAAATTACAGAAAATACAAGGGCAAAGCCCATATTCCAAAATTGTGTTATGAATTTTCCAAAGTCAGTCCATTCATTCATTCTGCAGTCTGTCTTACGCAGGTCCGTAGCCTCTTCCAAAGCGAGTTTTCCACACGGTGCAATCTAGTGCTTCCTCTTTCAATTTGCAGTATCTTCTCTTTTCCTTAAGGTCATCCAGTAGCTGCTTACATCTTCTCCCTCATCTTCCCATCATTTCTATCCTTCCTTCTAACTTTCTTTCAATCACGTGTTTTAGAAGGCAGTTTCTATGCAATATGTGACCAATCCAGTTAGCCCTTCTTTTTTTATTGTATGTACGATATTCCTCTCCTCCTTGACTCTGTGCAATACTTCTTCATTTCTCACATGATCAGTCCAACTGATCTTCTCCATCCTTCTCCAGCACCACATTTCAAAACTTTCCAGATACTTCTGATTTACTTTCCGAAGTGTCCACGTTTCAGCACCATATAAAGCTATGCTCCAAATGTAGCACTTTACTAGTTTCTTCCTTAAATTTAAGTTCAGTTTGTTGGTGAAAAGATTCTTCTTCCTGTTGAATGCTGCTTTTGTCATGGCAATTCTGGATTTAATTTCATGTGTACAATGTGCATCATTTGTTATCATGCTACCCAAATAATTGAAATATTCCACATTCTCCAATTGTTTTTGATCTATCATAATTTTCATTGGGGATGGTTGCCTTGAGATTCTCATTACTTTAGTTTTTTCCACATTTCCACAATTTCAATTAGTCTATCAACCATGCCCTGTAGCACATTTTCTTCCCTAGCCAGTAGCACAATGTCATCTGCATATTTCACAGTGAAAATTACTTGGCCTCCTATTTTGAAGTCTCGGAATCCTTCAAGAGCTTCTTTGGTAAGGTACTAGCTGTATAAGTTGAACAGAATCCGCGACGAACATCAACCTTGTCTAACTCCTTTACCAATCTTCACACTCCTTGTCTCCCCTTGGTCCAGTCGTATTTTGACACTCTGTTCCATGTACAATTTACTGATCAATCTTCTTTCGCGCCAGTCTATCCCAATTCCCTTTAGGATCTGCATTAATTTGGTCCAGTTGACACGGTCAAATGCCTTCTGCCAGTCTACGCAAGCAAGCACACAATTCCTCGTCTATGACCAAGGTTCGTTCTGATATTATTCTCAGCATCCCAATTGCATCCCTAGTTCCTTTTGTTCTTCTAAATCTAAACTGATCTTCTCCAAGCACATCCTCAGTCTTCCTTTCAATTCTTCTTCTAAGTATCCTCTCTACTATCTTTGCTGCATGTGCGATGATGCTGATTGTGTGATGGTCGCTGCATTTTGTAACTTTGGGCTTCTTCTTTAAGGCAATAATTGTAACTTCAATGAAATCTCTGGGCCACTCCCCAGTTTCATATATGCTGTTGATCAGCTGTGTCATTAGTCTGAGACCATCTTCTCCCAACAATTTGAGTACATATTCAGGTACATCATCATCTCCGGTAGCCTTCTTATCCCTCATCTCCTTGATAGATTTTTCTGCTTCACTTTGCAAAATATAAGGTCCTTTCTCATCTTCATGTACTTCAGCTTCAGGTCCGACTTCTAGGTGTTCTGGTCGAGTAGCTCGATCGTAGAGCTCTGTGATATAATTCTCCCAAATTTGCAGTACTTGTCTCTGAACTATTATCATATTCCCTTCAGAGTCTTCAATGCCAATGTTTTGAATCCCATTGTTTTCTTTCCAACCTTGTTCCTTTGTCTTCATGTACATTAGATCATAATGTTTTGTTCTTTGATATTCTATGATCTCATTGCATATGCTCACCAGATATTCCTTCTTGGCATTGTCTGTAGCTCTTTCAATTCGTTCCTCAGTCTTCTGTAGTTCTTCCCTCCTTCGTCATTGTTGACATTCTTCCATTTCCTTCTTTCATCCATTTTACTGATCATCTCCTGTATAATCCAGGGCTTTCTTGCTCTCCTCTCGACTTTTCCAACCAAACCACTCACAGTATCTAACACACATTTCTTGATATTGTTCCACTGCACTTCCACATTCCCACTTTCACATTTGATTGCACCAAGTTTTTCTTCTAGACTATCGTGTACTTCCTGTCGTTGAGCATATAGCTTCTCCAAATCCCATTTTGGTTTTCGCTTGTGGAACCTTATGATTTTCTTCAAACTGGTGCAGATCGTTGCAACCAGTAAATTGTGGTCGAGTCAATATCTGCTCCAGGCAGTGTCTGCACATCCTTCACACTGTTCCTGAATCGCTGTTTCACAAGAATATAGCCCAGTTGATGTCAACTCCTATCCCCTGGTGATTTCCAGGTGTACAATCTTCTTTTAGGTTTTTTGAACCATGTGTTGCTTATAATAAGTCCATTTCTTTCACAGAAGTCAATAAACATTTGACCTCTCTGATTTCTCCTTCCCAGACCATATGGTCCAACAGTGTTGTGATGTGCTTTATCTCCAACCACACTGTTCCAGTCTCCCATTATAATCGTGTTTGTCTTGCCTTTTCCATCCTCTTCAAGAATTTCTTCAATTATATCATACAACTCTTCCACTTCGTCATCTTCATAGTCCGATGTTGGCATGTACACTTGCATTATCAAAATACTTACCGGTTCTGCCTTCAACTTAACAGCAATCAGTCTGTCACTATACACACTCTTCTTAACAACACTTTTCACTACGCTTTTATGCACTACTATTGCTACGCCTCTTTTCGCCCTGTCCCCCCCCCCCCCCCCAGGAATAATACACTGTATAATCACCACTTCTTATTTGACCTTGACCCTTCCACCGCATTTCACTAACACTTAGCACAAACACTGCATCAGTCCACTTAGCAGTATTGTTAAAAGCAAAAGCAACCCCATTACAGGCCTGGACAGACCCTTAGGGCTCCAGGAGGTTGAGGATCCCAGATTTCTTGACAATCGGCACATGAAGGTGGTAAGGTTGTCAGCCCTACGCACCGGCCGCCTTTACCCCACAGGAAATATTCCTGGTACTCATTTCTGTTAGAGGCTGAGTCAACCCCAGGGCCATAGTGCGACCCAAACGATTATGTCAAGGAAAAATTCCAGTGACACCATAGGGATTTTTTTTTTTTTTTACTAATTCCTGGGTTTCTCCTTTGATCCATTTTTGTTCTGTATTAATCCTTTTTCGTCCTTTCATGTCACTTACGGTCCACAACCTTCTTTTTACAACACAACACAAACATCCATGCCCCCGGTGGGATTTTTTTTTTTTGTATTCTTTTCTGGGGGTTTCCCCTTTGATCCATTTTTGTACTGTATTAAATCCTTTTTGTCCTTCATGTTACTTATGTTCCATATTAGTCCTACAACAAACACAACACAAACATCCATGCCCCCGGTGGGATTCGAACCCACAATCCCAGTAAGCGAGCGGCCGCAGACCCACGCCTTAGACCGCACGGCCACTGGGATCAGCGGATTCGAACCCACGATCCTAGTAAGCGAACGGCCGCAGACCCACGCCTTAGACCGCACGGCCACTGGGATCAGCGGATTCGAACCCACAATCCCAGTAAGCGAGCGGCCGCAGACCCACGCCTTAGACCGCACGGCCACTGGGATCAGCGGATTCGAACCCACAATCCCAGTAAGCGAGCGGCCGCAGACCCACGCCTTAGACCGCACTGCCACTGGGATCGGCGAACCCGCGACGTTCCGGTTTGTAGCGCAGTGCCTCAACCAACTGCGCCACCGCGCGCCCCTAGCAGTATTGTTGGAGGTATAAAATTTGAGGAAATGAAGGCAGGCTGGGCAAATAGCTCTCATGGGACAACAAAATATGGTATAAAGCTTTGGTGGGAAAACAGTGTGAGAAGCGGCAGACTAAAAGAAGCAGAAGTGGGATGTTGTTGGGACAACTGCCTGGGGAAAAGTTTGTAAGGGTGGGAAATGGATTGAACTGGTTCAGGTTTGGCATAAGTGGTGCTGACACTTCCGGTACTGTTAGCAGAATAATATACATATTATTAATTTGTGGTTAATATATAGAGGTGTGACTCGCTACGGGCTGGACGGTCCGGGGATCGAATCCCGGTGGGGGCGAGATTTTTCGCATACGTCCAGACCGGCCCTGGGGCCTACCCAGTCTCCTATACAATGGGTACCGGGTCTCTTTCCCGTGGGTAAAGCGGCCGGGGCGTGGTGCTAGACCACCCACCCCCAACTAGCGCCGGGGTCAAGAATGAGTAGAGCTATACCTCTACTCCCCCTTTGGGCCTTCGTGGCCTGTTATAGGGTGACCTTTACCTTTTACTTTTATTTAGAGGTTGTGCTTGCAGAATTAAAGTTCTCTTGCCTCTACAGATGAATAATGCTTCTAGACATTTTGCAGTTCAGACCTGCACAGTCAAAGAAAGCACATCGTGATTCAAACATTGTAAGTATTTACAGCTCTTTTACTTGTTATTTGTAGCTAACACTTATTGGTGTAAAGTAGAGGTTCTCATGAATTGAAGCTTACGAATTGATGTAATGAAATAAAGTGTGTTATAATTATTTAGTAAGTATCGATGTGTTATAGCATTTGATTTTGTGTTCTACAAATGTCAGTATAGGATAATTAATTTATAGGGTAAAAATCTGAATGCCTAACAACTGTCACAGAACTTCAGTCCACGCATACTACATTAGTTTTCACCAACAAGTAGGCCTAAATAGTATTTTCTTTCATCCAATAACATTTATAGGTATTAAAACAGCAACCCAAGCGACCCGAGTGGGTGGACGTCTTGCAGCCATAAAAATATGGCTGAGGGACAAGCCATTACTTTATTATATGAAGTTTGTATTGTATTATATATTATATATATATATAAGTAGCTGTAATACAAGTATAATAAGCAAACAAAGTTTGTATTATGCTAGTTCTGTACCTTCTCCCATTGCACTTGCTCACTACACACTACTGGAGATGATGTTTTCAATCTGTGTGTTGTAGTAGTAGAACAGCTTTCCACTGCTACCACTACAGTAATGCCCCCTGTACCCAGCAGACACCGCACCGCGCCAGAACCCCCCCCCCCCCCCCGCCAGAGGATTCAATTGATTACCCCACTAACTAAGCCATAACACTTGCTCTGTTAGGGAAGAAATTAGCTGCACTTTATGAAACCCGAAGGTTTGTTACCTTATTCAAAAAATCCCGCCAGTAATCCTTACCGTGAACCAAACGAATTCCACAGTTTCCCATTCTGTATATTTAACGTTCTGTTTCGTATTACCCCACATTTATTCTTAGTTCTTCCAAGTGATTTATTTTCCTCACGTTTTCCTATCAAAACCCTGTATTCATTTTTGTTCTTTGCCATGCGAGCTACATGCTCCGCCCACCTCGTCCTCCTTCACTTGATCACGCTAAGAATATCTGGCGAAAAGTAAAAGTTACGACTCTCATCTTGCAATTCTATCGAAACTCATGTTAGTTCCTCTGTCTTAGTATTACGCCCAAACCCTGTTGTAGAATAACCGAAATCTATGTCCTTTCTTCACATCACCCTACATAATGCATCCACCTTACACAGGGCGAGGCAAGTCACTGTACACCTATACTACAAAGATAAAAACGGCTTATTCTTAGTATTATGGCCTACGTGACTTATGGCACGTATGGGGCCAATTCCAGCATTTGTTGGAACTTCTGTAAGTACGCGACATGTACTTGTATTAATGTACAGGGACCTTCTGAATATACTCATCAGCTATGGCAGGTGCTCTCTAACTTTCGGCTCATCTGTGTAATGCCGTTTGTTTCACAGATTTTTGTTTGAACGTAAGATGCCTGTGACGTCACAGCCATCGGTTTTCGTAGTTATGATACAAGTCCGTTGGGGATGGAGAATATATCGATATTAAGGAAGTGACGTCACAGTCAACAATTTCTATGTGTCGATAGAGCGTGGTCGATATGATACTTCGAGTATGGCTCCCATCTTTGATTGAAAGAAACATTACATTTGACCGTTTTCGAATTCTTTGTAATATTGTTGTGTGAGGAGGTAAGCTAGATTGAAGTATGAAACAGTGATGATAAGAAGTTCGAAGCTTTTGATGAGATTGACAGTTGGTGTCCTTGGGGTAAGTAGGCGTCGTTTTCCTATGTTTATTAAGACCCCATGTAGTTCATCAAGCATTTTATTCGAGTGATTTCGAATGGTTTTTGGAATATCATTTGAGTAAATGAGCTTCACTGCCGTATCACATACCGATGATATAAAATTGGAGGCCTTTGATGCAAATGATAAATGTTTTTGTGTTCATAATAAACACAGTTCCAAATCTTCTTATCCTACTTAATCGGATTGTTATGGAGGTTAGTTACGTTTAATAAGCTTTATTGCAACATGCAAAAGACGTTACATGTGTACATACATTATTTTCGTAATATACTTCATGATCTATATTCAATAATTACTTTTATAACCCAAAAACTTCCCGTTGAATTTTAAACCGGCTTTTTCTCGTACTATCAATAACACAAAAGTCACATGCAGTTCTCAAAATGTATCTGAATATTACTTCACGATATGTGTTGATTTTAGAACAGTAGTAAAAAGTAAATTTCACACTAGAACAGACCATGAAGGCCCAGGCAGGAGTAGAGGTACAGCTCTACTCTTTCTTTAACCTCGGCGCTAGAGGGCCGCTTTACCCCCGGGAAAGAGATCCGGTACCCGTTTTATAGGGGGCTGGGTGGGCCCCAGGGCAAGTCTGGACGGGTGCGGAAAATTTTGCCCCTCCTCCATGGGATTCGAACCCGAACCGTCCAGAGCATAACGAGGCACTATAACAACTACGCCATCCCGGCATATAAAACACATTAGTACTATGTACAATTACCATAGAAGAGCCTAGTTCATACCTGTCAATCGGCTGGTTTTTATGGGAAAGATGCGCAAAGTAAACTTTGACCTGTATGGCGGGACACTGAGACAACTGTTTGGAAAGAGATACTTGCTTTAACACAGACACACTGTCTCCACAATACTCCTACTGTTACTGGGCTGCTGAGCGAAGCTATCAGATCTCGCTGACTAGTATGTGTACATAATAACACGTATATGAAGGCGAAGTGTTCGAGTGGCTTTGAACAACGTTGCATTCAGTCACATATCCGGTGCGTTTTTTCTTCCGGTGAGTTTTTCCGTCGCAAGGTATTGAGGTATGTGCGTGCCTTTGGGCTTCAGCACACCAAATAATTTCAGGGGAAACACCCCTTCACCTTCCCTTACCTTCAAATTAATGTTAAATACGTCTCTGATTTTTAATTTATTCAGAATGTACTATACCTTACCATCCAGCTCTACAGCCCTGGGTGGGCTTTGGCTTCCTCCACGAGTTTCTTCGGCAGTGAGTTGTTACACACTCCTTAGCAGATTCCGACTTTCATGACCACCGTCCTACCGAGGCTTTAGTGTCGTTTTCTGGACAAGGTTTGTTTTATGTGATAAGAGTGTTGACCTTATGCACAACCCCCAAACTGGAAGACCAGGGTGCTTCTCTTAGTCTGGTACCTACCCGTTGACCTGTCCGGCTTGGGAGGTCCTACCAGTAGCTACGCTACCGCCGGTATAGCTCTCTGGATCATTGGTACACACAAGCCCCACACCACGACCAGGTGGAAGCACCATCGGTGGGTTTATTCAGAATATACCTAAAACAATACTCAAATCAAGCATATGTGCTTCTGATTCATATCGATGCTGGTCATCCCATGGATCAGGAGGCTAGTCTCCGTTACTCACGACGGAGGTCCGTGTTCAATCCCAGGCCAGTCGATATGGGGTTTGTTTTGGACAAAGTTGTATTGTGATCGGATTTTCTCCGAGTACTTCGGCTTTCGCCAGTCAGTATCCTTCCGCAAATTATCTGCACTCATTCGGTCATATATTACCGACGCTATATAAAGTTAGAAGTTTAGAGCGTTGTTAATAAAACACATTGTGGATATTAAATCTGATTTAGTCAAAAAATACGTAGGACGTCCAGAAAGTAAAGATACAAAAGCAATAAATTTTTTTTTTAATATTTATTAACAAAATCGAGTGAAAAAAAACTCTTAACACATACCTTTAGCTATTTTTCAACATAATCACCACTTTTGTCAAGGATTTGTTTAGCCTGAGTACGAGTTTTTGTATTCCGACGTCACAGAACTCCGCCGCCTGTGCACACAACCACGCAGTGACTTCATTTTTCACCTCTTCGTCTTCGTGAAACATCTGGCCAACTTTTGCAAAAACAAATGGAAATCTCTGGGAGCGAGGTCTGGTGTGAGCGGGATGGTCTGCGGTGATTTCCTTTCCCTTCCCACCCGTGTTGTATCTTTACTTTCTGGATAACCCTCTTATATCTCAAATAAGGCGTCTGATTTAAAAAAAAAAAAAAAAAAAAAAAAAGATCAGCCCCAACAGACTTTAAATTACAGACAAATCATACTTAGGCAAATATAAGTTATTCATTTTTTTGTGTAGAATTCCCATCCTGTTGTGAATGTATACAATTACTGTCTCAGTCTACACAGAGCAACACAACAGCATTGTTACATTGTGCTGAGTAGATTGAGACAGAAATTGAAGTTACGCAATTTCAGACAATATTTTGTTGTTGTTGTTATCGTTTATGTAAAAACAACTTTTCCAGCCCGAATGTTTATTTTTTATGTTTACGATGACTGATAAAATAGATTATATCTGATTATCATTCACCAACAAATGCATAAAGATAATTTTTTCACTAATTACTTTATTAAAGGATTTCCCCTATACGTATTTCGGCAAACTATATTGCCATCTTCAGGGGGTCATTTTTGGTTTGTATATAGACCAATGTACATGTGTCAATATTGGTTATTATACCATCTATAAAATTGTATAAAAATTTGTGTGAAGTTGTATTATAGTATTAAAATAGTACTAAAATAGCTTGTTAAAATTGATAGTAAGATACTATTAAATTACATTTGCGGTAAAATTCGTAATTATTGGCAGTGTGGTCCGGTATGTTGTTCCTTGCCGGATATCTGTAGTGTTGTTGTGTGGAAGCACCTTCTCCTTTCATGCCAGCGTAGCTTCTCTGATTATATCTATATATATATGTATGACTGTGTATATTACGTACAGTTATGCAATATACTATACAGACATATTTGAGCATATACAAAATTCCGACTTGCGCAATGCTCGACATGCACCGGATCATCGGGAGCCTAACCACCGTGTCAGTAGGGGTGTGTCTGTATCAGAAAGAAAATGTGGCGTTGCAAAAAATGTATGCCGAAAAATTTGTAACGCAAACTTGGACACCCCTGAAAATTTTAAATGTCGGTGTGCACGTTTGAGGTACGAAATATAAGGTTACTAGCGACAAAGCACACATTCTGGTGAGAATACTGTTTCAAAGCCTTGTAATATCGTGCGGTAACAATCGCGTTTGATACTCTATCTAGCATTTTTCAGTAGCCAGTCGCCATTTTTTCAGGTTTTTTTTTATTTATATCGCGGGAATATTTTCTTATTGTGAATTATGTACGTTTAAGTTGTACTTGTCTCTGTAATTAAAGTGTAATAACACCAAAGTTTTCATTTTCTGTCACGATGCCAATTTTTAAGCAGCTGCATTATGAGGGATATCTTAACTAAAGGACAGATTTTACATAACTCGAGAAAAATGAAAGCCCCCCTATTTCTTCCAATATCCAACGAAGCAGTGAGCGATAACGCCGTTTGAAGTAGACAATGTACAGGGTGCGTCAGTGAATCGGGCGATTTTAAAAACGCCATGAACAGTAAATGCTTTCATTTATTTAGTTTTAACACATATGAACACAATATACAGGGTATACACAAAAGAATGGTGCGATTTATATGTGAATTCACATACAAACCGCACCATTCTTTTGTGTATGCCCTGTATATATATATATATATAAAAGAATTTACATTTTTTCAATTTCAATTAACACATTTAACAATTTAACACATTGAAAACAAAAGCCCTACTTTCCGAAAATAACATCATTCATATGACCACCATTCCGCTCTAGGCACTCAGTAAGTTTCTTGCGAACGTCACTCATTACTCTTTGAAGCATCTCCACAGGAATTTGTTAGATTTCTTGCTGAATTCGATGTTTCAACTCCTGAACTGTGTGGGGTGCTGGACCTTTGAAGACTTCAGATTTCAGATACCCCCAGAGAAAGAAATCACATGCTGAAAGATCGGGTGACCTGGCTGGCCATGTGATATCCCCATATCTGGAGATAACATGGTTAGGAAATAAAATTCCTCACAGCTGCCATGGAATCTCGTGCGGTGTGGCTCGTAGCTCCGTCTTGTTGGAAAAACGTTTCTTCGGTTACTGGATGACGAGCAAGCTCAGGACCTAAGAAGTTCTCCAATACGTGAACGTAACGTGGTCCAGTCACAGTTACAACCCTTTCTCTCTCATCTTCAAATAAGTAAGGACCGATAATTCCAAATGAAGATATCGCGCACCATACTATGACTTTGGAACTGTGAAGTGGTCTCTCATGGAGTTCTGTGGGGTTTGTGGCAGACCAATAACGGAAATTTTGTTTGTTAACAAACCCGGATAAATGAAAATGAGCTTCATCGCTCATCAATAAGTTGTTTACAAGCTCTTGCTTTTGATTAATTAACTGCAAAAAAGTCACAAATTATGGTGTCGAAATCGTTGTGATTGTAGGGGTAATTTGATTTTAAAAAGGTCGCCTCTGGTTCGGTCGCGGGGTAAGACAGTTTTCTTCTTTTTAGAGGATATAATGAAAATGATCGATTCAGAAAAATGTTTTGTTGTTGCAAACGAGGAATAGAGAAAGAAAGCAATATGACGTAAGAATCCGAATTGTTTGAAAACAAAAAGCCAAGTTATTATGACACTTCTGTGTTTTCGGGGGTTCCAGAATAATACGAGTAACTCGGCCTTCAGACGAGCTGTAGTAACCAAGATCCTGTGTTATTTCTCTCACTTCTTCCAGGAAAGCACAAGAATAATTCCTGAAAATAGATCAGGACAGTTTTTCTCGACGTTCAGTTTATTCTGGGGTACTGACAGCATTGTTGAACCAACAAGACAGGAGATGTGCATACAAAGGATAACATTCAGGCGCGTTCGCGTAAACATCGTTGCCGTGGAAAAGCAATAAGTATTACATATTCTGAGTGTGTGTCTGTAGCCTTAGTTATCCAGCATGCAAAGCGCATGCGCCGTATTATATTGTCATCTGTGTCCTGTCTGGCTCTATCATATTTTTCCACATTATCTCATAAACGATACGATTTTCGGAAAGAAGTTTTTGAATATAAAATATGTGTTTTGATTTTATCTACAACTTTTGTCTCAAATATTCCTCATTGTAAGATATATTTAGAGAGCATAAATGTACATATGACGTCATGTAAAGTACCCGTTATTTCATGTAAAGTACCCGTTATTTCATGTAAAGTACCCGTTATTTCATGTAAAGTACCCGTTACTTCATGTAAAGTACCCGTTATTTCATGTAAAGTACCCGCTATTTCATGTAAAGTACCCGTTACTCTTTTCCGATTTTAATGAAACTTTAGCTTTCATGACAGATTATAGAAAAATATTCAAACATCAAATTTTATGAAATTCTGTCCAGTGGGAGCCAAGTTGTTCCATGCGGACGGCCAGACACACGGGCGGACAGAGAGACATAACGAAGCTAATAGTCGCTTTTTCGCAATTTTGCGAATGTGCCTAATAAATAAAATAGAATAATCACATCAACTTTTAAAAGACTTTTAAGGAATCCCGATTCCGTTTGTATTGCGGAACATTGTCGTTGGCTGTGGTATGTCCATGAAAGTGGCAAGGTCCACTAAAACATGTTCAAACGAAACTTAATAGTCATGGACTAAGGGGCGGGCAAGCCGGGCAGCTACCCGGGGCGCCAACCTATAAAGAACGCTAAAACATCACTGGAATAATTGGAAATATGGTGCCAGTAAACGAAGGTTTCCGCAAACGAAAGAATTTCTCCGAAAATTATCCGCAATTTCGGCACGCGATATCAAAAATATTCCGCCAGTCCTGTCGAAGGGTGAACAAGTTTATAGAACATTGGTCTTAATGAGGTGCTAAATTATTAACCTGCCCAGAGCTCTCACACGCCTTAGTTCGGCCCTGAGAAAGTACATATATGAAAACATTTGCCTTATGCATTTCCTGTTCTGAAACATGGACGAGTTGTATGGCTTTGATTTCAGTTCTAATTCAGAACACGCTATGAGTTAGCATAAGAAAATCACAGGAGATTTAAACTGGATGGACACATCAGTTTCTGGTCAACAATGATGGTGCTAACTTGTTGGTTGTTGGGTGAACCATAAAGACGAAGGCAGAAGTTATATTACGCTTTACGTAGGAAGAATGGTTATGAGTACAGGAACATGTTTTTATGTCTGCTCAGCATTACACAGGACAGCCTATATTATAAAATGAACACGCAGTTCCAAGCACAACTTATTTCATAGATTTCTAGTTCTACGTGTCTATTAATATCATTGTTGTTGCTTTAGTTTTAGTTGCCAAGAGTTTACTGTGTAAGGCTGCCAAATTACTTGCACAAAACCGCCATGTTTTCGTCAAAACATTCTACATCATTTTCCCGCTAAGTATTAATTTCCGACTTTCTTTCAGGTGACATTTTACAACTAACAAAGCAGCAAAATATGGGATACAATACTGCAAGTTTTACCCTGGAAAAGCAACAATTATTTGTTTATTATTGTTGTAGAGCTACATATGTTTCTGTCAACAATGTAACACGTAATTAGGTCACACTTTATATGATTTTCACCGTGAATTTTAACTTCACTGTATATTAAACCAACGAAATGCTAACTTAACACAGGACGCCCAAGTTCCACGCCACTTAATCCAATTCCCATTCCTTGGGATCTGTACAATATTTAATCGGCATACAATAAAAAGAAGAAAGGCTAACTGGATTGGTCACATCTTGCGTAGGAACTGCCTTCTGAAACATGTGATTGAAGGAAAGTTAGAAGGAAGGATAGAAGTGACGGGAAGACGAGGGAGAAGACGTAAGCAGCTACTGGATGACCTTAAGGAAAAGAGAAGATACTGGAAATTGAAAGAGGAAGCACTAGATCGCACCCTGTGGAGAACTCGCTTTGAAAGAGGCTACGGACCTGTCGTAAGTCAGACTACAGAAAGAAGAGGCTACGGACCTGTCGTAAGTCAGACTACAGAAAGAAGAGGCTACGGACCTGTCGTAAGACAGACGAATGAATGAATGAATGAATGAATGAATGAATGAATGACAGTAATTAAATAGGATAGAAAACAAAACGAAGAATAAGAAATTTACAAACGAGATCATGACTTTTCACGGCCTATCTGTGATTGTGGCATAACATTTACTTCAGAGAGGCATGTTATAGTCAAAGTTTTATCTAAACTGGCTTCCTGCGTATGGGAATTTATTCAAACTGAAACATCTTTATTAGTGGAATATAGCTTTCAATATCTGCTTGCCGAGCAACTGATGATACAGTAGCTGACTGTGGTGCGGGGTTTTAGTTCAGCAATTTGAAGTTATTTGCAGTTGCAGCATTTTTACTGACTGAGCACTTGATACTTTCATGTCGAGAAAACCAGAAAAATCTCATATTTATTAGAAGCTGTTAGTTTATTGGTAGCCGATCCAGTGGCCGTGCGGTCTACGGCGTGGGTCTGCGGTCACTCGCTTGCTGGATTTTGATTTCAAATCCCGCCGGTGGCATGGATGTCTGTCTCTTGTGAGTGTTGTGTGTTATCAGGTAGAGGTCTCTGCGTCGGGCTGATCACTCGTCCAGAGGAGTCCTACCGATAACGAGGAGGTCCTGGTCAACTAAGGGCTGTTGCGCCGTGGAGGAAAAAAATAGTTTTCTGGTTGGGGAGGTGATTTGTGAAATGTCACTTTCCAGTTCATCTGCAGATAAAAATTGGGCAAGTTGCCTAAAAAGGAGCCTTCAAACGACAGAAGCACAATCATATCAGACTCGTATTTATATTTCATGAAAAAATTGGCAGATGGCGAACTGTCTTCTTCAAGTGCTAATCGAATATTGTAAGTTTTGTAACAGGGTGTAGAGAAGTGCTTTATTCAACGATGCTGTCAGTTGCTAAGGTTATACAGCATAAGTAGTAGATGAATTAAGTATGAGTATGGAGCATTGGTGGAGTAATACTGACAGGGGAAACACAGAGTACTGGGAGAAAAATCTGTCTCAGTGCGTCTTTGATTACCATAAATCCCACAAGGAAAGGACTGGGATCGAACGCGGGCCTTCGTGGTGAGTCGTAGAACGTATGTGGAACGTATAGGAGAGAAGAGAAAGGCATACAGAATTTTGGTGGGAAACCTGACGGCAAGAGACCATTTAGGAGATCCGGGTGTTTATGGGAGGGCAATATTAACTGGGATCTTAAAGAAATAGGACGGGATGGCCTGGACAGGATTCATCGTGCTCAGGATAGGGATAGTTTTTGGTGAAAATGGTAACGAACCTTATGTATGGATTATCTGACAACTATTATTGTCTTAGGTCTGCTCTATGAAGTTGGTTAGTCAGTTTGGTAGCCTAATTATTTAATTAGTAAGGTAGTAAGTAGGTCTGTTAAATATTTCCCCTATGCTTAAGAAACTGTGGCGCCACGAAGACGCAAGGAATGGCAAGGTTATATTTACACTCATTCTTAACCTGAGAAATAGATGGAGGTGAGAGGGGAGTTTCACGTTCCGGTCACTTTACTCCCTGGTACAAAACCCCGATACGCAATGGACAGTGGCTGTTCCCTCGGACGGCCTGGGTGTGTAGCATAGAGATAAATCACTGACCCTTGCGACACTGAACCCCGAACATCCAGCCCGTAGCCATTCACTACACTGACTGTGATAATTACAATTTTAGATACAAATTTTAATCAAAGAAACACGTATCTAGTGTGAGACGAGTAGCTGGACATAGTCAAGCTTTTAGGCGCTAGCTAACACTTCGTCGCAAATAGAGAAACTGATAAGCCGCGGACATGTATATATATATATATATATATTTCATGCACAGCTGCTTCGTAATTCGGAACTCAGGTGAGAACTGCTGAGCGTCTGTTGATACCGCAGTGCTGCCATCAACCCACACACAGCTGTATGCCTGTCACACATGCGAACCGTGACCGACACACACACACTATCTCTCTCTCTATCTCTCTGGTTTCCTAACGACCCACTGTGACGATAATGTAATGCAATCTCATTGGGTGGTGAATAAACATGCATAGGTACGTACATGGGCGTCCTGTTTGCCGCTACATCTGCTCAGTAAATAATCTGAAAGTTTCAAACTGAATGCTTACGTCTGTCTGTTGCCATAGCGTTAAAAGCTGTTTGAATAGTTAGAAATTATTTCCTTTTTTCTGCGGATAACTAAAACATTTAATGTGAAGCTGCCAGGTCCGAACAATTATTTTACGATGTGATGGTAAAAAAAAATGTAAGTCACTTGCAGCTAAACGCATGGAGGGAAATGACATCTGGTGCCAAGAAATATTAGCAGGGGGGTCCAGCCTCTTATACGAGTGTACAGGTTTTGACATTGTTTATTGGGTGCATGTACCTTTGGTATTTGAAAATTATTTACTCCGTGCTTTCTGAATCAGTATTTTCGTTTAAAGTACCAACTAAATGCACTTATATTATATATTATTTAATATATTATTATATACTGTTAAACGCTTTCGAGATTGCAAAATAAACTTCATTTGTTTGACATAATATATTATTTAACCTTCAATACTGAACTAGATGGTCAATATTGCACAATATTATTGACCGCCTAGTGGCAACTTAAGTCAATGTAGGGGAGAAATTCGTTTCTTCTTTACATAATACCGTTCCTGTTTAAGTAATTATACTTCTTGTATGTAATATTTTGCCGGATTTATTGCTAGATTCATTTAAGTAAGAATGTGGCAAATTTAGTCATTTTACAAAGGGAAATGCCTTGAATATAAGAGGGTAAAGTAAACATTTAAATAGACATTTAATATCAGATTATTCTTAATTGCAATTGGATTTAAGTTAATAAATATCTTGGCCAATCGGCCACCTTACTTCCTTCTTTATGGCTTTTGGGTTTACAGAACGATCTGTTTCGTTGAGCTACAAAGACAACTGCACATTCAGTTGCCATGTTGACGCGAAATACATGAAACTCTTATACAGCATTTGTTAGCTCATTTATTATCTCAACGATTTTGGACTTCACGTTTTTTGGAAAGACTGTTTATCAATCGTCATATATAAATCACTTATAAAGTAGCTATTCTTCATGTCATGGGTAAGAGGATATTACAAAGGGTACACTGTATTTATAAAGACGTCTGTAATAGTAAAAGCTGTCGGGAATATACATTAGAACTGTGTAAGGGTAAAGGTTGCTTTCCGCTTAGAACCCCCCACGACAGACATTAAATTATTAAGGCTATCATTTGGGAAAACACCATTTTGGAGTGACCATCAATGACACGATATCCGTAACAAGTTTTATGAAAGTCGGCCAATTGTCCAAATATTTTTAAGCAGTACAGTTAGCTGTCCACTTTGCAAACTAATATGTTCCATGGAACGAATTTCTTATTGAGAATCCAATAGTCGTTTTACTGATCAAGGGTGCTGTTTGTCACCGATTCTCTTCAACTTATACAGCGAATACCTTACCAAGGGAGCTCTTGAAGGGTTTGGAGACTTCAAAATAGGAGGAAAAATAATTCGCACTGTGAAATATGCAGATGACCTTGTGCTACTGGCTAAGGAAGAAAAGGTGCTACAGGACATGATTGATAGACTAAGTGAAATTTGAATACGATGTGGAATGGAAATGAATGTGGAAAAACAACTAAAGTAAAGAGAATCTCAAGGCAACTATCCCCATTACAGATTATGATACATAAAAAACAACTGGAGAATTTGGAATATTTCAACTATTTGGGTAGCATGATAACAAATGATGCAAGATGTACACGTGAAATTAAATCCAGAATTGCAATGGCTAAAGCAGCATTCAACAAGAAGAAGACTCTTTTTATCATCAAATTGGAATTAAATTTAAGGAAGAAACTAGTAAAGTGCTACATTTGGAGCATAGCTTTTTATGGTGTTGAAATTTGGACACTTCAGAAAGTAGATCAGAAATATCTGGAAAGTTTTGAAATGTGGTGCTGGAGAAGAATGGAGAAGATCAGTTGGACCGATCGTGTGAGAAATGAAGTATCACATAGGAGGAGAGGAATATCCTACATGCAATAAAAGAAGGAAGGCTAACTGGATTGGTTACATCTTGTGTAGAAACTGCCTCCAAAAAATCACGTTATTGAAGGAAGATAGAAAGGAAGGGAAGACGATGAAGAAGAAGTAAGCAGCTACTGGATGACCTTAAGGAAAAGAGAGGATAATGGAAATTGAAAGAGGAAGGACTAGATAGCACTCTGCGGAGAACTCGCTTTGGAAGAAGACCGACTGCAGAATGAATGAACTGCGCAAGAATTGTTTCGTCTTCTGTGTCACTCGCAAGTTCATTGCTGTTTTCACAACAGCCGCCACAGGCCCCTATTCTGGGGCATGTTGTTCCAGCACGCACTTGTGTGTGCTGTTCTTTAAGATTCAGTCCTAAAGTCCCACGTGTTGTAACTGTCCATTTCCAGAGCCTACCTGCCACATGATACAGTAACAACACATCTGTCTGATCCGGTCTGTCCTGTATTGACCTCACACAGGTTTCATATGTTAGAAAGATGATGTAACACATCTTTTTAACGCAGTGAAGGATTTCAACCTTAATATCCCACGTGTTTCAGACAGATGTGTTGCAGGATTTCCGGCCAAAAGTGTTAATATTCATGTGAGGAGACGGAACACATCAGGGGCTTTTACTTGTAATACAAGTCTGGTTTCGTTCCAATTTTGTTATTACTTCTCACATCTTTTTACTCGTCTTCTCTTCATGATTTTTACATTTCGCAGTGTTATGGTGTATAAGAGTGTTTAGGCACGTTTAAGGAGTTTGGCGCTGAATTATACACTAACAGATATTGCCCCAATTATAACTCATATGCTACAGGAATTATACACTAACAGATATTGCCCCAATTATAACTAATATGCTACAGGAATTATACACTAACAGATATTGCCCCAATTATAACTCATATGCTACAGGAATTATACACTAACAGATATTGCCCCAATTGTAACTCATATGCTACAGGAATTATACACTAACAGATATTGCCCCAATTATAACTCATATGCTGCAGGAAAAAATAATGACTAATTTGTCAAACGCCGATCCCGGTGGTCGTGCGCTCTAAGGCGTAGGTCTGCCAACGCTCGATTGCTGGGCTGCGGGTTCGAATCCCGCTGAGTGCATGGATGTTCGTCTCTTGTGATTGTTGTGTGTTGTGTATGTAGCGGTTTCTGCGACGAGCTGATCACTCGTTCAGAGAATTCCTGCCGTGTGTGTGTCTAATTGTGTGTGATCTAGAAACGTCAAAGCGAGGAGGCCTGGGCTCTATTTGGGCTGTTGCGCCACAGAAAAATTGTCAGACTACTGACATGGTACACATCTCATGAATATCTTTGCAGTTTAGTGCTGTTGTCAACAGCGCACATTATAAAATGGTAATGAATTGGACCTCATGCTCAGATTATGCCGTGATATTGAAGTGCTGTTCCGGGATGTGGAAAGCGCTGTAGCCTGTTCAGTATGTAGTCTGACGCTGCCATCAGGTTGTGTGTATAGAATTACATATATAACACTACGTATTTCTTCTAACTAACTAACTCCATGGAGCACAGTCCTTCTTGAGAAGCTAACAGGTCGTCAGCTAGTCAAGAAATTCCACGCGTTTTATGGAACCTAAAGGTTCATTACCGCACTCACAAGAGCCTGCCACCTGTCCCTATCCTGAGCCATATCAATCCAGTCCATGCCCCCATCCCACTTCTTGAAGATCCTTTTTAATATTATCCTCCCATTAACGCCTGGGTCTTCCAAGTGGTCTCCTTCCCTCAGGTCTCCCCACCAAAATCCTGTATACACCTCTCCCCTCACTCATACGTGCTACATGCCCCGCCCACCTCATTCTTCTTGATTTGATCACCCGAATAATATTTCGTGATGAGTACAGATCATTAAGTTCCTCGTTATGTAGTCTTCTCCACTCCCCCTTTACCTCGTCCCTCTTAGGCCCAAATATCCTCCTCAGCACCCTATTCTCGAACACCCTCAACCTGTGTTCCTCCCTCAGTGTGACAGACCAAGTTTCACACCCATACAAACAACACACAAAATTACAGTTCTGTATATCTTAATATTTGTATTTTTGGATAGCAAACTGGAAGACAGAAGATCCTGCACTGAATAATAATAAACATTACGTGACTTCAATCTGCTCTTAATTTCTTCCTGAATGGAATTTCGATTTGTTAGGGGTTTTCCCAGATATTTGAACTGTTCCACCCTTTCAAAAGGTTTATTATCTAACTCTATGTTGTGATTTTGTTTCTTCTGACACAACCTTCATTTATTATTTTGTCAAACATTACATGTTTCGATCAAGCCGATAATTCTCTGGTGTTTATTTATACACACAAAACTTAAAATTCGAGGTAAAAAATGTAATTTTGCGAGATCTCACACAACTGAGGATAATGGACTTTATCGAAACATGTAGTGTTTGAAAAAAATAATAACAAATAAAGGTTGTGTCAGACGGAATACGTAGTGTTATTTATGCAAGTACTTACTTACGGCGGGGCAGAGTCAAACCATGGACCTTCATAATTCTTGAGGCAGTGATATTCCACTCTTTCCGTGAACTAACACTACGAGTTTCTCTCACCACCTGATGCCCCATCATGCAATTCTTCTTCATCGTGATATGGCTGAAAGCCGCAACATCCGTTCTGTGTATTTGCATTAAATATAGGAAGCTATTTCTTGCGTTGAGTATTCATTCCAGAGATTGGCAACCCTGTAATTAGCTTTTCTCCCTCACGGCAAACTGTTTTCTTTCTTTGCAGTGGGAGTAATGACGTTAAAACGATTTTCGTTGTGGATGGGGTTTTTAACACTTAAACAATTTAAATTGCAAATCTACAGGGAAATGAATAAATTTCTATATGGGCTTACTTTTTCTTCTTATATCTTGGGGTTTTGTCGTATACTGAAATGCTCCATTTGCGAAAGAGAGGAAAAAAAAAACGTATGTGGAAACTTTGTTTTGACAGTTACACTGCAATGTGTTTTGGTTTTAATTTCAACAGTGTACGTACCTGAATGCTTATAAAGTAGCATCTCGTTGTTGTGATAGTTGTGATATAAATGAGATTTTTAATACAGATAAAAGTAAAGCAATTCTTTTCGAGGAAGACTCATGGAGATTTCTTTATTATAAAAACCGTCCGTCTGTGCACCTGTGTAAGTTGGCCTGCGGGATATATAAATTCCTACCTATACACCTTAGATGTGTTCAAAAATCACCAACTAATGCACATAAACTTTTCAATAGTTTATTCTTAAAATACTCCTATACGTATTTCGGTGGTTTAAACCACCATCTTCAGGGGGTCGTAGAGATTATTATGCATAGACTTATAGTTATTACATATATGGTTACATTCATATATGTAGAATATGAGTGGGCTAGTATTGCTCACTTCGTACAGTATGTAAAATTATGTAAAATTACTATAAAATGAATTAAAGGCTGTTAAAATGATTACATAGTTTGTAGTTTTCCTGAAAATTATTGGCAGTTTTGCCTTGTAGTAAGGTGGTCGGTCATCTGTGTGTACTACGTAAGCTGCATGACGCCGGTGTTGTGCTGTTGCAGAAATACGTATAGGGGTATTTTAAGAATAAACTATTGAAAAGTTTATGTGCATTAGTTGGTGATTTTTGAACACATCTCATTTGAAAATGCAAGGTAGATACAACGTTAAGTATACACCTTAGGTTTACAGTACAGGAGTGCTACACATACATATACTTACATATATAGACCTATATGTATAATGAAGTAAAGGTAAAGTAAAGCTATCCCATTACAGGCCTTGACAGTAGGTCGAGGCTCCCAGGTTTTTAGATAATCGGCACATGAAGGTGGTAAGGTTGTCAGCCCTACGCACCGGCCGCCTTTACCTCCCAGGAAAGAATCCTGGTACTCATTTCTGTTAGAGGCTGAGTCGACCCCAGGGCCATAGTGCGACCGAAACGATTATGTCAATGAAAAATTCCAGTGACACCATCGGGAATCGAACCAGCGACGTTCCGGCTTGTAGCGCAGTGCCTCAACCAACTGCGCCACCGCGTGCCCCATGTATAATGAAGTAAACGTCATTAAACCTGTTATGGACGTCATATAGAAGTTGTAACTTATCAAAGTTTCCATGCATAATATCAAACCTTATTTATGGGTTTTCACAAAGACACAATATTGTTTTATGCTGACTTTGTAGGTAATATTATAGTCTAATATTGCAATTTAAAACCTGAATAACACCGGCTGAAATTACTAATTACTGGGAATCATCAAAAGGAGAATTAAGTACACAAGTCACCTAGTTCTTTCTCATTGTTGATAGTACAGAATCATGTGGGGAGACTTCCAACAATGATATGCCCTTTACGTTTTTATTTATGAATTACTTAACTACGTTGCCATTAGCTAAGACTATATATAGAGCGTTAATTGGCAGGATGCTTAATTAGTAATGAATTTAAACATAAGTGGCTGTGAGGCATCACAGCACTGGTCTTAAGGTGCTGTTCAGCTATACACTATAATTCTTTGACAATGATGTAACCATCGAAGCATCGCCGTTGTGTATTTGAACATTTTGCATCGTCACTGAGTATACAAACACGACGTTTCAAAAGCAAACTGCTCTCGTCTTCAGGTGAATTAAGATTTAAGAATAAGTAACAATCTAAAAGAACCGAAAACCTACAAATTCATTAGTAATAGAAAAAAATTATCCAGACCTCGAAGCATAAAATAGTGTATAGTTCCTAGAACGCATTTGTTCACATAAAAAGTGGTGAAAGAAAGTCTAGTGAGATATGGCGATGACTATACTCCTCAACAGAGGACCAATATGTGTACGTGTTTTTAAAAACAAGCAGTTGTGACACCCCTGAAGATGGCTTATCGATAAGCCGAAACATATGTAGGGGTTTTTATCTAATATTTTATAGAATATTTTAGTGTTCTTTAAATAAATAAGTGTATTTGGTTGGTGTATAACAGTATTTATGTAGGATTGTATTTCACAATTAATAGTGAATAAAAGTGTACATCGTCGGACAATAAACATAGAAAGGAAAATGTACGGAATTAATAATATTAAGTTCTTCATAAAGTTATCAAGAAGGATTCTGCACCATACAGTTAGTTAGTGACACTGAGGTATCAGTTGACAGGGGAGCGTGTCCAGGATTTGAGATGGGAGAGGCGTTTTGTTTAATGAAGGAATAATGCAGATCTTGTTCCAGCCATGCCTGACTGGAACAGCATCCGTCGACTGAGTTAATTGATTTCGGCTTGGTCATTGTGCTCGACCTAACTAAATGATTCATCTCCGTGTCATTCAGTGCAGAGAACTATTGACAAAACTATCGAACGGCAGATAGCCTGTTGCAGCGAACTTCAGCCCATAGCCGTTTTACCTGCAACTATTCGGAGATCCGAATTTTTTATTGTTCCTTCGTTTAACTTAAAGGCAGAAACACACTTACAGACACTTACAGACTCTTACAGACATTTACAGACATTTACAGACACAGACATTTACAGACACTTACAGACACTTACAAACATTTACAGACACTTACAGACACTTACAGACACTAGTATTACAGACACTTACAGCACTTACAGAACTTACAGACACTTACAGACACTTACAGACACTTACAGACACTTACAGACTTACAGATACTTACAGACACTTACAGTCACTTACAGACTCAACTTACAGCACTTACAGACATACCTTACAGACACTTACAGACACTTACAGTACTTACAGACACTTACAGACACTTACAGACACTTACATGACACTTACAGACACTTACAGATCACTTACAGACACTTACAGACACTTACAGACACTTACAGACACTTACAGACACTTACAGACACTTACAGTCACTTACAGACCACTTACAGACACTTACAGCACTTACAGTCACCCGCCCACGGTGAAGTGATTTTACTCATTTATAATTCTCTGCAAAACAAAGCGAAGGAATCGGATATTGATAATTTTCAAAATTTTCTTGATATTCTGCAGCAATACTTTTCAACTTTTCCGGTACTGCAGGCTAACGAAACTAATATTTGCTCTTCCAAATTTTGCTAACGCGCCCAAAAAGTTAAGAGGGACGAAACTTTATCATTGCTATTTAAATGTGATTGCCAACTACGTAGTAGTGGAAGGAGTAATATGTCTAATTCGGGACCTCAAAGGCATTGAAAGGATATTTTGAGTTAGTGTTTTATTTTTGTTCATGACAATAGAATTTTAGAGTCTGCCATGCCATGTACATTGTTCCTTTCCACTGCCTTACATTTTCACTAATTTCTGAGTAACGTACGTGTTTCTACGTAACCGCGCCTCATCGTCAGTGTACACCATTTTATCTGTTGATACGTTGCCCTCGGGTGATCGTGCCTGTGTTTGAAGTATCGTCCATGCGTGTTATAATCCCTTAAATTTATATTAGAGAACTGTATTTCAGAACTGATTTTTTGATGAGTATTTCTTGACCAAAAACATAAAGCCTAGGGTCACACGACGTCTGCGGGCAGGCGGTTTGGTCACCCTGCATAGAAGGTTAATTTGTATGTCAATAACAATATTAAGTCTGTAGTTTCTCTACCAAGATATACAGGGGTATAATTTTGCCTGCTTTTTTTGTGGGTGTGAAACACGGTCTGTCACACTGACGGAGGAACATAGGCTGAGGGTGTTCGAGAATAGGGTGCTGAGGGGGATATTTGGGCCTAAGAGGGACGAGGTAACAGAGGAGTGGAGAAGACTACATAAAGGGGAGCTTTATGATCTGTACTCATCAGCAAATGTTCGGGTGATCAAATCAAGAAGAATGAGGTGGGCGGGATATGTAGCACGTATGGGTGAGAAGAGAGGTGCATACAGGGTTTTGGTGAGGAGACCTGACGGAAGGAGACCACTTGGAAGACCCAGGCGTAGATGGGAGGATAATATTAAAATGGATCTTCAAGAAGTGGGATGGAGGGGGGCATGGACTGGATTGACATGGCTCAGGATAGGGACAGGTGGCGGGCTGTTGTGAGTGCGGTAATGAACCTCCGGGTTCCATAAAATGCGGGGAATTTCTTGACTAGCTGAGGAACTGTTAGCTTCTCAAGAAGGACTCTGCTGTATGGAGTTAGTTGGTTAGTTGGTTAGTTAGTTACACTGAAACTTGTTTTGCGTGTTTCATTTACATTCACACTATTGATTATATATTTGATTGAATATAGTGTACTACGTAATTTATTGCTATACATTTTAGTCAAATAAAACGATATATTGCGTAAATATTTTTCCACATTGCAGATTTATTACATGTTACCTTGTTAATAAAACTATCTGCAGGTAAATATCTTTTACAGATTAGCATAGTGGTAAAGGATTTAATCTTCTCTGAACACTGATGATAAGGTAATAAAACGATAAATTATCAATGACTTTGAAAAGTGTGTGGAGATATTTTGTTGCTTATCACTACATGACAACCATATTTAATGCAAGTGAGAAGCTTAATAACGAGTGACTGCACACAGCGCTCAACGTCGATGCCAATTTATCATATTTATTAGCTTTAAGATCAGCGTTGATGCCAATTTATCATTTTTTTTATCAGCTTTAAGATCAGCATCGATGCCAATTTATCATTTTTTTATCAGCTTTAAGATCAGCATCGATGCCAATTTATCATTTTTTTATTAGCTTTAAGATCAGCATCGATGCCAATTTATCATTTTTTTATCAGCTTTAAGATCAGCGTGGATGCCAATTTATCATTTTTTTATCAGCTTTAAGATCAGCATCGATGCCAATTTATCATTTTTTATCAGCTTTAAGATCAGCATCGATGCCAATTTATCATTTTTTTATCAGCTTTAAGATCAGCGTGGATGCCAATTTATCATTTTTTTTATCAGCTTTAAGATCAGCATCGATGCCAATTTATCATTTTTTATCAGCTTTAAGATCAGCGTGGATGCCAATTTATCATTTTTTTATCAGCTTTAAGATCAGCATCGATGCCAATTTATCATTTTTTTTATCAGCTTTAAGATCAGCATCGATGCCAATTTATCATTTTTTTTATCAGCTTTAAGATCAGCGTGGATGCCAATTTATCATTTTTTTTATTAGCTTTAAGATCAGCGTGGATGCCAATTTATCGTTTTTTTTATTAGCTTTAAGATCAGCATCGATGCCAATTTATCATTTTTTTATCAGCTTTAAGATCAGCGTGGATGCCAATTTATCATTTTTTTTATCAGCTTTAAGATCAGCATCGATGCCAATTTATCATTTTTTTATCAGCTTTAAGATCAGCGTGGATGCCAATTTATCATTTTTTTTATTAGCTTTAAGATCAGCGTGGATGCCAATTTAACGTTTGTTAATTTTTATCAGCTTTAAGAACAAATTACATGTACTGCACCTACGACAATCTGTGATAAAAATTCGCCCAAAGATGATATATTAATTCTGAACGTGCACTGAATTTATAATGTGGAAATAGATATCCATCAAACGTGTTGATTTTGTGTGACTTAAACTGGGGGGAACAATTAAGACTGGCTAAATGTAAGATCGCCGATCCCAGTGGCCGTGCGGTCTAAGGCGTTGGTCTTCGGCCGCTCGCTTACTAGGATCGTGGATTCGAATCCCACCGGGGGCATGGATGTCTGTCTCTTGTGGGTGTTGTGTGATGTCAGGTAGAGGTCTCTGCGACGAGCTGATCACTCGTCCAGAGGAGACCTACCGAGTGTGGTGTGTCTGAGTGTGATCGTGAAGCCTCGACGAAACGAGGAGGCCCAGGCCCATATAAGGCTGTCGAGTCATACAAAAAAAAAATGTAATATCAAGGTCTTGTTGCGTAAAACGGCAAGAATTATTTGCTTGCACCTACGCATTTAGATACTAATTAAGTCAATTACAGGTGTTGCTATAATTATTGTTTTTAATATATGTAGGTATTTTGCTAAATACACAAATCTAGTTTTCTGCTGGCACATGTATCTTCCCCTTTCTTAACCTAATTTGCCGTATAATCCAAAGCGCATTTGTTTATGTTTATTTAATCTATTAGGTTTTTGGTATGTTTTCTTAGGTAACCAGAGAACATTTGATACCCGAGTGGCACTTAGACATGTGATGTCAATGTTTAAACCCCGGTCGCATTGTCACATAGACATATTCAAATCTAAGAACATACAAGACAGACAATATACGTATAAATGCATTATTGAAGCGCGTTCGCGTAACCATTTTGCCATGCAAAAGCCATAAGTATTATATATTATGAGCGTGTCTGTAGCCTTAGTTATCCATCATGCAAAGCTCATGCTACGTATTATATTGTCATCTGTGGCCTGCCCGGCTCTACCATATTTTTCGACATTGTCTCATAAACGGCACGATTTTCGGAAAAAAAGTTACTGAACGTAAAATGTGTGTTTTGATTTTTCTACAACTTTTGTCCCAAACATTTCCCATTTTAAGAAGAATGCAGCGAGATATTGTCATAAATGTACATAGGTCTTCATGTAAAGTACCTGTTATTCGTGTCAGATTTTAATGAAAATTGAATTTTCTGCACAGATTTTCGAATAATACATAGGTATAAAATTTCATGAAAATCCGTCAAGTGGGAGCCGAGTTGTTTCATACGGACAGACGGACAAACACGACGAAGCTAATAGTCGCTTTTAAAAATTTTGCGAACGCGCCTGAAAACTATTATCCTGCTTGCAACACATTTTCTTTAAAACCTTATACTGTATTTATGACTATGTTAAATAGAATTTCAAGACACCTGGCGCGGAAACTTGCGTACTTACATTTAGAATACACGTAAATATATGCGAAAGTTTGTAATTCCGTGGGCTGCTGCTGCAGCGCCGCAGTACGTTCGGGCTGAAGCAGGCAACTTGCATAGCAATCAGCTTTGTGTGATTAATACATAATTATAAAGACCGCATTATAACGTTTCAATAATTAATGACGCTTTCGGAAACCGTCTCTCTACAAAACTTGTGCCAATAAACCTAATTAATAGGTATTAGTAGTGAAAAACGAATTTATAAATTGGAATATGCAGTATTATACTGGTAAATTCCATAAATGCCAATGCAAATTAGACACTGAATGGGTAAGTTAAAATATTGTTACATTCAAACGAAGTCACGGTTTTTACGTATGTTGGCGCAGTTTACTGATAGAGGAGCTCGAATGGGAAAAGAGACGTGGAGTAACGCATACTGTCTGCTTACGTCACGCTGTTAACTGATTGGCTGAAGAGGATCCACGATATCCAGACCTATCCCGTGGCCCTCCCGTCTTCGGTATAGTCGGTAGCCGTGGTAAAGTGTGCTGCGACTGACTCATCTTCGTCTCTTGCTTAGATCTACAGTAGAATGCGTGGAGAATTATCTCCATGTGCGATGTACGTATTCACGGCTTAATGCTTAAGCACGGAGTTAGATTTATTTACAGATCTACCTAGAGCAAGGTGACGAAATGCCGTGCCATGGCTCAGGCGGTTAGTTGCCGGCCTCTCACCGCGGAGGCCCGGGTTCGATCCCAGGTCAGTTCATGTGGGATTTGTGATGGAAAAAGTGGCACTGGGACAGGTTTATCCCCGAGTACTTCGGTTTTCCCTGTCAGTTTCATTCCACCGGTGCTCCATTGCACGGAAAAACGGAAAAAGAATTAATCATTTTCATTACAGGGTTGCACAATAAGCCTCAAGGCTGCGGTGTGTCCGTAGCGTCTGCTGCGGGGCCCTTCACCACACACACACACACACACACACACAACAAAAGGTGACGAAATTAAATACAAGTTTCTGTCGCGTGAATTTCTGGAGGCGATGGCAGCACTTTGCGCTAGTTGTTCCATCTGCTGTAGTTTAGGATAGACTGTGTAACTACAGATCTCTGGGTTCAGGCAGACATTGTTTCCTGAAGCAAAGTATGTGCCCACTCTCGCCTACGTGAAAAATTTTCTTTTCATGATTTTGCTCGTCACAAAGAATGTGAGGGTTAATGTGACATGGGCGTGATATGCAGAGGTCATGGGATAAATAGAAATACATAAAAAATTAGCCAGAAAATTTGAATCAAACACAAGCCTTTACACATATAGTGTGAATTTAATATGATATTTACATACATTGGGTATATTGATATGGACTTCATTCATCAGTCTTTACAGGGTCCGGTGTCTAACCGTTGTAAACGTGATAATAAATTCCGGTTTTTGTAACAGAAAGAGGAAACTCTTTTATTGAAAGACGCTTTAATTGCTAAGATTATGTAGCGTCGGTGGATGAATGTGGGGGTACGCAGTGGCGCAGTTGGTTGAGGCACTGCGTTACAAGCCCGAAGGTCGAGGGTTTGATTCCCGATGGGGTTATTGGGGTTTTTCATTGACCTTATCCTTCCGGCCACACTATGTCCGTAGGGTCGACTCAGCCTCTAGCAGAAATGAGTACCAGAGGTATCTCCTGATGGTAAAGGCGACCGGTGCGTAAGGCTGACAACCTTACCACCTTCACGTGCCGATTGTCTAGACAATCTGGGAGCCTCATCCTCTTGGATTCCTAAGGGCCTGTCCAGGCTTCTAATGGGATAGATTTACGGTGGATGAATATGAGTATGGGAATTTGGTGGAATGGTAGTTATTATTATTATTATTATTTACTGCAATTGGGTTTTCACCCGGTGGCAGTAGTCCTTACACTAGTACACACAATACAAATGTTTTCACCCGGTGGCAGTAGTCCTTACACTAGTACACACAATACAAATGTTTTCACCCGGTGGCAGTAGTCCTTACACTAGTACACACAATACAAATGTTTTCACCCGGTGGCAGTAGTCCTTACACTAGTACACACAATACAAATGTTTTCACCCGGTGGCAGTAGTCCTTACACTAGTACACACAATACAAATGTACATATAATATACATAAAAGTAACAATACAAAACAAACTATACACAATTACAAAACAAAATACATACAGTAAATACAAGTACATGCATTAGAACATCGTACACACATTGCAAAAACATCCACACCTTAAAAAAGCATCCATACCTTACAAAAACATCCACACCTTACAAATACATCCACACCTTACAGAAACACCCATAAAAAAAAAAAAAAAGTTGCCAGGGGAAAGCAGAAGTACTCGGAGAGAACACTGCCCAGTGCCACTTTATCTACAGCAAATCGAATAGTTGAGTGAATGCTAGCGTCTGCTATATGAACTTGTTAGATTATGGAGTGCATAGAGAATTTACGTTTTAGGTCGTGGATAGTTATAAATATGTCTATAAATTTTCCTTGTAAAACATTTGAAAATTTGGTATTGTTTATCTTTTTAGAGTAATTTTCCAAAGAAATATAATTAGGGTTAAAGACTGACCCTTTCCATCCACTTCGTTTTTCTAATTTATTCTCTGTTTTAAAAAAAAATCGGGTTTACTGGAATAAAAGTTTATCATTAACGTTGTAGTTCGTTTGATTAGTACTGGCTGCTTCCTGTGGCAGGTAGTTTGAAAGTCAAAGCAGGTTATCATGGAATTTTTAAATGTTCGGTCTCTTCCGAAAGTTCTGTAGCAGCCGGTGTCATTTCCGTCACGTCAGAGCACTGAATATTTTACAAATATTGCCGTAAGGCTTGGGCATAAGTGCAATCAAGTTAGAAGGTTATAATTTAGAGAGATACACGAGATTTAACGTGTTGTGTGTTCTCTGAACAAAGTTGCTGAAACGCATTTCGCATGGCCGCATCTGCGTCATCCTTCGTGTTACTTTTCTCCGCAACTACTCAGCAGATTTTCGTGAAATATATTATTGGAGTGCATGTCAGTATCTGTCGAGGCACTTTAGTTTCTTTGGGTGTCGGGCAAAAATGAAATTACCCCTATTTTGTAAAAAAAAAAAAAAAGAGGACCACCCACAAAAAACATTAATTTTGCAAGAAGAGCAAAAAAACAGATTTTCCAATTAACTTTTCTCTTTATTGCAAATTAACTATTTGAGCTATCAAATTGATATTATCGTTATCATTTTGACAGCTTAAGTAGTTTATTTGCAATAAGAGGAAAGTTGCTTGAAAATCTGTTTTTTTTTTGTTTTTCCTGTAAAATTTGTATTCTGTGTGTTGTCCTCTTTTCCAGTACATGACATTAATTGAGAGTTTGTTTGGAATTAAACGCTTAATAAAGTACACGTAACTATATGTAGCTATGCAGTGTATTTTTTTTATTTTTCCAAAAACAAACCCTATTTTACATATATATATTAGGGTTAAAGTTTAACCAAGTACATATAATAACAATATTGTTACTTAAAATTTTCTATTGATATGGTGTATAAAATTAATAAAATATTTTTGACAACAATTTATTTAACACAGTATATTTAACTCTACAAAAAATATGCTTGTGTTTTAAGTCACGTAACGTTTGAACGGTCACCATGTATGGGTAAATGCTATGTTGGTAGTCCTCCATATACCCTTTAGGCTATTCCTTCCAGTTTTTATAAAGTTAAATTTGAAGTCAGTATTTAAAAAACCAACAAATGCACTTCACTTTAACTTTAATAAGCATTCCGTAACACCTACATATGTTTCGGCTTTACGTAAACCATCTTCAGGGGGTCAAAACTACGTTACATGACATCCAATGTAAATACAAGTTTAAATATTGTGCAATATCTTGAATGTTATTACAATCACTGTAAAATAAGAGTTAAAAACGGGTAAAATGTTGTATAAAATTTTTAAAATTCGTTGAATTTTGTGTCGAAATAATAAAACGTAGTAGAGTAACACAGTGATCCTTTCTACTACGTTTTATTATTACGACACAAAATTCAACGAATTTTGTGTCGTAATAATAAAACGTAGTAGAGTAACACAGTGATCCTTTCTACTACGTTTTATTATTACGACACAAAATTCAACGAATTTTGTGTCGAAATAATAAAACGTAGTAGAGTAACATAGTCATCCTTTCTACTACGTTTTATTATTACGACACAAAATTCAACGAATTTTGTGTCGAAATAATAAAACGTAGTAGAGTAACATAGTCATCCTTTCTACTACGTTTTATTATTACGACACAAAATTCAACGAATTTTGTGTCGTAATGCAAGACATTGCACAATATTTAAACTTGTATTAACATTGGATGTCATGTAACGTAGTTTTGACCCCCTGAAGATGGTTTACGTAAACCGAAACATATGTAGGTGTTACGTAATGCTTATCAAAGTGAAAGTGAAGTGCATTGTGTTGGTGTTTTAAACATTGAATCTTCAAATGCACGGTGAGACTGACACAAATTTGAAGTGTTTACGAGTATACGAAAATACACACGGACCCTATAAAGGATAAAGCCTTTCTAAATAGTGTATACAGTTTTGTTTCTTACCTTACACAAACAACAGCGCACATATTGTAAAGTTAATTTTGACTAATGACGTTACTGAAAATTAGGCGTATGTCGTTTATTCTGAGAGCCAATTAAAACTATTTGGGCGAGAGTTCGAGGTTTCAGTTTTAGTCCAGGTGGCATAAATGATTAAAAATGCCTATTATAATACAATTAGATGACTGTTAATGCCCATTAAAATACAACCAAAAATTTTTTTTTCTTGTAGTTAATCTGCATCCTAACTTTTGTATTTAAGCGCTTGTCTTTTTCAAGTAGAAATACTAACACAATGGAATTAAAGTTATTTTGAAATGTGGGATAATATCTGGTCATGTCTGATAAATGTGTAATATAGCAATATTAAATAAAAGAATGAAAGTTTGGAGGAGTCTAAGCATGAGTGTTATAGAGTCCCTGCCAAGCGAATGCCTTCCTTTCATTCATACAATGGATCCTGTTCCCATAAATGACTTTCTGACGGCCAAGGATAAATGTTACATCTAATAAGTGGTTAGTTTTAAGCGCAAAGCAATTTGTAAGATTTGAGAAATCTAGATTTTATCCATAAAAAATTACTACTCACACAGAAATAATTAATTTCAAAGCGTACTTGTAGGGAAGATTTATGTTGCAGCTTCTGACGAAACATTGGCCACCACCTACAAGACTCCATGTGCAAGACTGGAGTATTAGGATACAATATACAGGGCATACACAAAAGAATGGTGCAGTATCAAAAGTGAATAAAAACTTTATTTCTCTCTTTACACGGGCACAACATACACCGTCAGCGGCGGCAACTGTCCAAGTTTCTCATTTGGTAATTACAATCCTTCAATGTGTGCACCCTGGGTCACACGACACACATCCACACGGTAATCAAACTCATCCCAGACCCGGTGTAGCATGTCCGCTGTAATGGCCTGCAGTGCATGCGTTATCCGATCACGAATTTCATGGATGGACGTGGGCAATGGTGGTACATAAACGCTGTCTTTAACGAACCCCCAAAGAAAGAAATCGCACGGTGTAAGATCTGGCGAACGGGGTGGCCAAGGGAGAAGGTTCTTGTCTCCATTTGCAGCAGCACGTCCGATCCAGCGCTGTGGAAGAACACGATTGAGAAGCACTCGTACATTCCTGTGAAAATGGGGGGAGCTCTGTCCAGTTGTAGAATGTAATCGTCATAATTGGTATTCAGTTGGGGTAACAACCAGCTTTCCAACATGTCCAAAAATGAGTCGCCAGTCACAGTTGCACCATTCTTTTGTGTATGCCCTGTATATGTATATATACACACACACATATATATATATATATGTATACGTAAATGGTCCCTGTCCCTGCGGCATGGCGCATTTTCAGGTTGAGGATAGAGAAGACGGCCTAAAGATATGGAGGGTAGCTGCGAGTGTATTGAATGACCAGTTGCGGACATTCGAAAAGGGGTTGTCCTCCATCTTCCGAGCTTGTTAAAAATATCATGGACTTGGACAGACCTTTAGAAGGACGTAAGGAAGGGTTGAACACGGCAATGAAATTTCGGGTCACATAAAATGCAGGGAATTTCTTAACTGGCTGAGGAAGTGTCAGCTTCTCAAGAAGGTCTCAGTTCCATGGAATTATTTAGTTATATTACAGAATTTTCTAGCAGAAAGAGAATGCTGCCACGAGAAATCTCATTGTAACTCATTTCCGGGCCTAGAGTTATATGAGGAATCTCATTGTAACTCATTTCCGGGCCTAGAGTTATATGAGGAATCTCATTGTAACTCATTTCCGGGCCTAGAGTTATATGAGGAATCTCATTGTAACTCATTTCCGGGCCTAGAGTTATATGAGGAATCTCATTGTAACTCATTTCCGGGCCTAGAGTTATATGAGGAATCTCATTGTAACTCATTTCCGGGCCTAGAGTTATATGAGGAATCTCATTGTAACTCATTTCCGGGCCTAGAGTTATATGAGGAATCTTATTGTAACTCATTTCCGGGCCTAGAGTTATATGAGGAATCTCACTGTAACTCATTTCCGGGCCTAGAGTTATATGAGGAATCTCATTGTAACTCATTTCCGGGCCTAGAGTTATATGAGGAATCTCATTGTAACTCATTTCCGGGCCTAGAGTTATATGAGGAATCTCATTGTAACTCATTTCCGGGCCTAGAGTTATATGAGGAATCTCATTGTAACTCATTTCCGGGCCTAGAGTTATATGAGGAATCTCATTGTAACTCATTTCCAGGCCTAGAGTTATATGAGGAATCTCATAGTTTCGGTACCTATCTCGCAAGAAAAATGGTTTTTAATGACGAAGCGAAAATAATTAGAAAAGACTCAATTATATCCTACTTCAAAGTAGTCATAGAATTCTAAGTAGCAACTGAAGCAATAACTGAACACCGGTTTCTGGGCCGAGAATAAAACCCGTAACCCCCTCAATAATAAACAACAATAACTGCAACTCACATGAGTCCTTACTGTAAAATGCACTGTTACTTAATTAGAAATAATGAGAAACTTAGGCCCAGTGGTTCGCTTGATAGCCTTTGGTAATAATAAACAGATAACATATGCTGTCGAATCTATTTGACAATGTTCTCTTGTCCTTCTTTGCAATTTGCCTAAAAGGAGTCTTAGATAATTGATTGCCGGCTATGGTGACCTGAACACAAGATAATTTCTACCAACTAAGTATGTTGTTTGCTCCTTAGTTTAACTGCACTGGTTTCTGGGAGTGACAACTACCAAGGGATTAATGGCTAGGGATATACTGGCTGTGGGGCTTAATTCCACCAAGAAGCTGTAGCACAATTACGGCGTGATTGATGGTTTTATGTGTCTGCCTTCATGTTAAGTCTGCTTCACAATAGCGCATGAGCTAGTACAAGGACAACTTGAGGAGGAAGGCGTGACTTCTTTCGGGGAAGGACTCTAGCTTATAACAAATTGGCTTCGCGCTACAAATCCCTCGGTATTTACGAAAGAATCAGATAAATATTTGTATATGCTTGTAAAGGTGTATTGGTAAATTGTATACAAATTTATGTTAATATATAAACCACTAAGATTGTGCATATCTGCATTAAAGCAGAGATGTTGAAACTTTATGCTACCAGATTTACATGAAAAGTAACTTACCAAGATGTTCCTATTTCTGAAGCTTTGCCTGATAAACTTTGTCTAATGGGAAGTCTGTATAGAATTCTGAAGCCTTGGCGTGTGTGGGTTTGTTCAGACAGCAACAGAGGCATCAATAATTTCGCTTATGATACGTCTTCTGCACTATACAGGGCATACACAAAACAATGGTGCGGTCTCAATAGTATTCACTATTGAAACCGCACCATTCTTTTGTGTATGCCCTGTATTTCTAATTATTTTAATTCGAGGCTCAAAACATTCGATTTTAAACTGCACCAAATTAACGTACGAAGATGTGTTTAGTTATGGTTATCTTTTTTCTTAGCAGATTCTGAACATGACCTTTAACATTTGGAGCGGAAACAAAGTAATTATACAGATATTTACCAAAGAAGAGAGGCGATGTAAGTTACCGCGAACAATAAGGCGCTTTCGCATAACCATTGTTGCCGTGGAAAGGCAATAAGTATTACATATCTTTAAGATAAGAAGTACCTAGATGACGGAGGCAGCATATTCCTCTTAAACATTGGTACCCATAAACCAGACTCCACAATTCGGAACAAATTATACCGCGATATAATTTGTACCTCGGAAAACATAAATTAAAGAATTGTCTGACGTAAAGTGTAGTTGTACCTTGAAATATGTGGCATTGTTAAACAGTAGATAGTATGTATTATTAGAGTCTAAAGCTGCGTTCCAACGACTGGGATATTTGTAAAACATCGGTCAATTGTGAGTACTTGACACATCGTGGGAACGTTACACTTGAAAAAAATATTGACCACATTTTTTTTTTCCACCGACTATCTGTAGATATGACACAGTTTCATGGAATCACCAATATTTGGTTATTTATCAAGTGTACTCGACTATAAAAGTTTTGTCAAATGAACCAGTCGAGGAGAAATATATGACAAGTTTTCATGTGACTCCTTGTAAAATACACAGTAATTTGCGAATTTTGTCGAATACACCAGTCGTGGGTACGCCGCTTAATACAATGTAAATTTACACGAAATCCTTTTGTTGACCTTTACCCCTCTCTTTCGTTTCGTATCCGATTTGACTGACACGTGATCATAACCGTTTTATAGTGCAAAAGCGGGCTATGTTCACCGATGTTTCGTTGTTGGGCAGCCATTTAATTAATACAGCTCTGTTGGCTGCCTCTATTGCCGGAGCAATAATACACATTCTGTCTGCGGCCGTTCTCTTGCTGGGATTGTGGGTTCGAATCCCACAGGGGGCATGGATGTCTGTCTCTTGTGAGTGTTGTGTGTTGTCAGATAGAGGTCTTTGCGACGGGCTGGTCACTCGTCCAGAGGAGTCCTACTGAGTGTGGTGTGTCTAAAAAGTGTGTGATGGTGAAGACTTGATAATCAGGAGGCCGTGGCCCACTAGGGGCTGTTGCGCCATTGAAAAAAAAATAATATACATTCTGAACATTTTTCCAGATTATTTCCTTTTAAAAGTCGTACAAATAAAGGGAAATTACAAAATCAGTATTTTATATTACTCTCCTTGTGATACATGATGCATTATAATCATGAACTTACCTCGGTTGAAAAATTGGCCTTTCCCTTTTGGATACTCTAAGGTCTCAGGTTTTTAATCGGAATCTTAGGGACTTTTCTATGCTCAGCGTTAGTGCTCCATGCACATTTTCCTTCTGGTAGACGCCGCATCAGCTGAAAATTTGGTTTTAGAAGTTTTTAGATTTTTAACCTGCATTAGACTATGTTTATCGCTTATTTAAACGCTTTATAAGAGGTGACATTGCATTGTGCTTTTCGTCTTTGTCGTGATTTGTTAACTGATTTAATTGTATTCGTTATCATTTTGTCTTGTATTCTGGTCCTTTATTGTTTGCATATTCGTATATTGTGTATTAAATGTTGGTTGCAAATTCGAGCTCCAGACTATGATAGAATTGAGGTGCTATTATTATTATTATTATTATTATTATTATTATTATTATTGTATCCATATCATGGGTTTAGTATGTTCATTATCCTTTTAACGCCGGATTTAAATGCCCCCGCGCAACAGCGCCCTGCCGAGGTTTTTAAATATGTATTTCAATTCTTAACGCTTACTCTTTGAAAAAAAATCATATCTCATACACTTTTGCATCAAATTTCAGGAAATAAAATTTCGCAGTGTGTTTATGAATTGATTAATTCGGGAAAAAATGTTCACATATTTTTATAATAAATTTAGGCCTGTGAATTGCATGCATTATATAAAATCGAGTGTAAATATTTTATTACTCACATATTTCTGTCTGCTGCAGACGATCCGTGGCACCTTGGATCACTATTCTATCACAATAGATAATTTTGGTGTTTTACACGTTCACTTTTGTGTGAAAGTCCGCGAAACAAGGCACCATGCACAGGCCGACATTACATTTGGCGCACTTATATGTGGTTCCCTTTCTGACGCCACGCGCTGAACAAACACGGCAGCGTATTTTGTTAGTTAGCATGTAAACGTCTCGTCTGTCCTTCCAAACTAACGCTGTCAAATTTCCCCTGGTCCTCACCCTTACGTCGCCCCTTTTCAGTTTCATTTTTTTCGGTCCAAAGTCAGGGGGCATGTCTTTCCTGTTCGGTCGTACTGTCCGGCATGAATTTATTTTACGTCTCTCTAAGTCGTCAAAAAGTCTCGGTGCCACTTCACAAAGACTGTTGTGTTACTGCCCACAGCTGCAGAAACCTAATGCGACGAATATATCGGCTACTTGTTTGGTGAGAGCAAAACAGATCTAAAGCCACTGTGTCAATGCTGGGTAAACATCCTGGTATTCAAGGGTGCCCACGACGTTTTTATTATATTTGACGTCTGTGTGTTGCACATTACTGCCCCACAACGCCTAAAGAGTGCCCCAGAACTACAAGAGACACGTCTGTGAGCCCCCTGTAGCTGTAAGCATGGATTTTCGCGTTACAGTACGCCACTGACAACCTCTCAGGTCGTCAATCAGTACTCGTATCATAGTCCACTCTTATAATTCTAGCTACACTACACTCCAGTTGCAGACATAAACAAAAGCATGCTGTGTTTTGAAACGTTCTTAGTCACGCCAGAGAATTACGCAGTTGAAATTTGTTGACATCTATAACTGGCTTCTGGAGGGGTTAGAGGGATGGAGGGGGAGTAATTCTCACTCCACAAGGAAGCCCTGACATTCAGCAGACATAACCCAGTATAAATCTTTCGCAGTACCTGCGATAGGGGTGAAAAAAATGCTTCCAAATTCGACACACTGTTAGCGACGACTATAGGCGACGTTCGGCTTCGTGGCACATTTAAAGGGCGTCGCCTATAGGCGACGTTCGGCAACTAAGGGTTAAACTTATGTGTAATATTCTTGTGATTCCATCCAACTTTGATATTTAAACAAATTTATTTAAAATATAGTTGTTTTCTTGGGCTTTGCTCTCCTTGTCTTGATATGGTTTGTTAACGCCTGGTACACGTGCTTGCTCTGTAGTTAGCCATTTTGTCTTTGAGTCAGTAGGAATATATATACATATATAATAATAATAATAACCATATATGGGCTATAATAACCCTATATGGGCTTGGGCCTCCTCTTTCCGAGGTTACTTGGTCTTGTGCATTTGTGGCAGTTGGTGACCACCCCACTGGCCGCGCTGTTCAACTCAGTCCTGATGTGAACGCCAGAGCCAGGAGACTTGGGTGAGAAATGGCCGCTTGAATTTCGCTTACGAGCATTACTGGTTCTAGTCATGCCCGTAAGTTTCTTTTACATGCCGTAAATCTACGACATGGGACCGACGGCTTTACTTCCCCTCCGAAGGAAGTGGTGCTACGGATTTTTTATCACCCTTAAAAATCCATCGAACCCGCGAACCTTGGGTCTAGTGGCGAGCACGCTAACCACTAGTCCACCGAGGGCGACATGTATACATATATATATGTAATTGAATTAAATCACCATCACCACGGACACCACCACCATCATTATCACCCTCATCATCACATTCAACAACATTTTAACACAATTTCGGAAGTAAATAATGAATGTTAATCTGCGTCTTCTTTATCACACTGTTCATTGATTACGAAGCGTTTTGTAGCATTTGTCATAATTCCATTCCTCTCCCAGTACTGCTTTAAAATACAGGGTATACACAAAAGAATGGTGCGGTTTCAATAGTGAAAACTATTGAAACCGCACCATTCTTTTGTGTATACTCTGTATAAAAATATAATCCGTATCCATTTCAGTCTTCTGTAGCAGTCACACTGGATAGAGGCAATTTATTTTAAACAACATAGGCAATGTACGTATAACGTGACATTAAGGCGCGTTCGCGTAACCACTGTTGCCGTGGTAAGAAGTAAGTATTACATATTCTGAGCGTGTGTCAGTAACGTTAGTTATCCAGCATGCAAAGCGCATGCGCCTTTTGTATTGCCATCTGTGGCCTGTCTGGCTCTACCATATTTTTCCACATTGTCTCACACACGGCACGATTTTCCGAAAACAATTATTTAACATAAAATATCGGTTCTCATTTTCTCTACAACTTTTGTCCGAAACATTTCTCATTCTAAGAAGAATTGAGCGAGATACTGTCATAAATGCACACAGGTATTTCTGCAAAGTACCCGTTATTCTTGTCAGATTTTAATCAAACTCGAATTCTCCAGACAGATTTTCGAAAAATACTTAAATACCGAATTTCATGAAAATCCCTCCAGTGGGAGCCAAGTTGTTCCATGCGGGCGGACAGACACACAGGAAGACGGACGGACAGATGGACAGACGGACGCACATGACGAAGCTAATAGTCGCTTTTCGCAATTTTGCTAACGCGCCTAAAAATGAACGAAATTCTTCTTGGCCGGTGAAGTCTGTACTTTATAAAAGAGCTGATCGCCGGTACAGGCACTGTGAGCCTAATGCTTCAATACTGACTTAAACAGCAGCACCTAGACAACACTTGCCAAAATTTAAATTTTTTTTTCTTTTAATTAGATTTTCATTCATAAATGCCACTTTTTTTTTTCCTTGTTGCCTTAAACTTTGAACTTTGAAAAAAAAAAACCATTTTCTTCTCCATTCTGTAAAGTCCTGTAGGTCCACTAATATCTTTCTTATATTTCGGCATCTTTCCAAGTAACCCCATATCATGTAGAGTTGAACTAAGGACATTTTTTCTGCTGAGAAAAATCTTACACACAACTGCTAGTATTGTTTCGCTGCAGCCTATATGTTTGTTTATGTAAAAGTACTCGATTATGTGTATGATTTCACTTCTGTCTGAAAGATCAATTATAATTGATAATTATAATTATAGCTTCCTCTTACTCAGTTCTATTTCTTCCTAGAATTTACGAATACTTCGGTTTATTTTTATCTATGTTTATTCTTTTATAGCTCTATCACATAGATTAAAGCTTCCTTTACTGGATAAGATATTGGAGCCAATAGCAGACATCGTAGTGCTTGTTTGTTGAGTTAGCCCACCATATCACTGCTTCCCCTTGCTTACTTTTCTCTGTAGGTTTGCGCCACGATTCCTGGAAAAAGATGTTATATATAATGTACATGATATAATATGTAATAATGTAATGGAAGATGTTATATATAATGTACATGATATAATATGTAATAATGTAATGTAAGATGTAATATATAATGTACATGATATAATATGTAATAATGTAATGTAAGATGTAATATATAATGTACATGATATAATATGTAATAATGTAATGTAAGAAGTAATATATAATGTACATGATATAATATGTAATAATGTAATGTAAGATGTAATATATAATGTAAATTTACGGTATAAATGTGTTAGTAAGCAAAAATAACACAATTTGAAATTTAATACAGTATAAATGTCTTTCTAAGTAAAAATAACACAATTTGAAATTCATTTAAAAAATTTGTACTCTAGTGATACTGACCTACTTTCTGTATTTAATGAGGACAGTGTTAATGGCGGGATCATGTGTGCTGGTGTCTGTGTGTTTCCGCGTAGGTCCATTTTAAATGTATCAACAAAACACCATGCAACACGGAAAGGCCATTAAATTCTCCGAAATTTGTTATTTTTAAATAATTTCCTTCAGCTGTTCTGTAAATGGAAGCGTTTGTGGACCCATTCTTTCGATGTCGCGTACCACCTGTAATGTTTTAATGCTAACTTCTATTTGGTACTCTAATTTTGCCTGATTATTGCTTTTTGTACTTAAGCCGAAACATGTTGCGCATTAAAGTTATATAGTATAACGTGAAACTTATTTCTGATTGACGTCTTTTACCCTTTACTTTGTGTATCTTCATCATAAGTGGCTGCCTATCCTACAGACATTAGAGGCGTCGCCAATAAATATTAGTATAATTCGTGACTGTCATCATCCGTGATCATCCTCTTCGCCGACAGTGACTTAATTTTTCTGTTGTTTGTATGGTTTTGATTCCAAAACCATTCACTCCTATCTGTTTAACATACCACACCGTTTCTCTCATATTCGTGATAATTTTTTTTTTCCATGGCGCAACAGCCTCTCGTGGGGCAGGGCCTCCTCATTATCGAGGCTTCACGATCACACTCCGACACACCACACTCAGTAGGACTCCTCTGGACGAGTGATCAGCCCGACGCAGAGACATCTATCTGACAAAACACAACACTCACAGGACAGACATCCCTCACCCGGCGGGTCAGAACCCACAATACCAGCAAGCGAGCGGCAGCAGACTCACGCCTTAGACCGCGCGGCCACTGGGATCGGCCGTGATAGATCAATAGCCTATAGGAATTTCCTTTAGACTGGGGAAGACAGAACATCAATTAACTAATAAAGGCCTAATAAGTGAAAACAACACTAGATAGTACATACCCACACTGTTTCCCAAAACCTGAATCTGTGTGAAAATGCAGGCATTTTATCTATTTTTTTATTTGTTGCGACCGTAACTTTTTCTGTACGCACAAATGTCCAGAAAGTCACTTCAGAGTTTTAGGAGCTATATTTACGTAACCATTATACGTATTAGAAAGGCAAAACACTGAAATGGAGGTTAATTCAAAAAGTTTCTGCCAGTAAATTTCCACATGCTCGCTTTCGAGGCACGACTGCTGTGTGGTCGATAACTGACCTCAGCCCATTCACGCCTCAGTATCTTTGGCTTACTGTTTCAACAACTGCAGTTACGTAGCTGTTTCATTGCGTCTCACCTGTCACCTGTCCATCATCTCACCAGGAAGCGCAGTGGGGCTTAAGAGTTGGTGGGAGCAGAGGACAAGTGACTGGGCCGTAGCTCGCTGAATGTCAAGCGCAGCACTAGCAATGTTGCTGTAGTTGATGGCAGCAGAGGACAAGTGACTGGGCCGTAGCTCGCTGAATGCCGAGTGCAGCACTAGCAATGTTGCTGTAGTTGATGGCAGCAGAGGACAAGTGATTGGGCCGTAGCTCGCTGAATGCCGAGTGCAGCACTAGCAATGTTGCTGTAGTTGATGGCAGCAGAGGACAAGTGACTGAGCCGTAGCTCGCTGAATGCCGAGTGCAGCACTAGCAATGTTGCTGTAGTTGATGGCAGCAGAGGACAAGTGACTGGGCCGTAGCTCGCTGAATGCCGAGTGCAGCACTAGCAATGTTGCTGTAGTTGATGGCAGCAGAGGACAAGTGATTGGGCCGTAGCTCGCTGAATGCCGAGTGCAGCACTAGCAATGTTGCTGTAGTTGATGGCAGCAGAGGACAAGTGACTGGGCCGTAGCTCGCTGAATGCCGAGCGCAGCACTAGCAATGTTGCTGTAGTTGATGGCAGCAGAGGACAAGTGACTGGGCCGTAGCTCGCTGAATGCCGAGCGCAGCACTAGCAATGTTGCTGTAGTTGATGGCAGCAGAGGACAAGTGACTGGGCCGTAGCTCGCTGAATGCCGAGTGCAGCACTAGCAATGTTGCTGTAGTTGATGGCAGCAGAGGACAAGTGATTGGGCCGTAGCTCGCTGAATGCCGAGCGCAGCACTAGCAATGTTGCTGTAGTTGATGGCAGCAGAGGACAAGTGATTGGGCCGTAGCTCGCTGAATGCCGAGCGCAGCACTAGCAATGTTGCTGTAGTTGATGGCAGCAGAGGACAAGTGACTGGGCCGTAGCTCGCTGAATGCCGAGTGCAGCACTAGCAATGTTGCTGTAGTTGATGGCAGCAGAGGACAAGTGACTGGGCCGTAGCTCGCTGAATGTCGAGTGCAGCACTAGCAATGTTGCTGTAGTTGATGGCAGCAGAGGACAAGTGACTGGGCCGTAGCTCGCTGAATGCCGAGCGCAGCACTAGCAATGTTGCTGTAGTTGATGGCAGCAGAGGACAAGTGACTGGGCCGTAGCTCGCTGAATGCCGAGCGCAGCACTAGCAATGTTGCTGTAGTTGATGGCAGCAGAGGACAAGTGACTGGGCCGTAGCTCGCTGAATGCCGAGTGCAGCACTAGCAATGTTGCTGTAGTTGATGGCAGCAGAGGACAAGTGATTGGGCCGTAGCTCGCTGAATGCCGAGCGCAGCACTAGCAATGTTGCTGTAGTTGATGGCAGCAGAGGACAAGTGACTGGGCCGTAGCTCGCTGAATGCCGAGTGCAGCACTAGCAATGTTGCTGTAGTTGATGGCAGCAGAGGACAAGTGACTGGGCCGTAGCTCGCTGAATGCCGAGGCAGCACTAGCAATGTTGCTGTAACGGACAAACGCTGCATCCTGCTGAAATATTTGAACTCAGTCTTCTACCGATACGGCAAATATCTGTAGCGTATCGATACAGGTGGTGGTGAAAAAAATATAAATTATAACAAGAAAGGCAATGTACGTAAAACGTAATATTGAGGCGCGTTCGCATAACCAATGTTGTCGTGGAAAAGCGATAAGTATTACGCATTCTGACTGTGTGTTGGTAGTTTTAGTTATCCAGCATTCAAAGCGCATGCGCCTTATTATATTGTCATCTGTGGCCTGTATAGCTCTACCATATTTTTCCACATTATCTCATAAAAGCAAGATTTTCCGAAAACAGTTATTGAACATAAATTGTATACTAATTTTCTCTACAATTTTGTCTGAAACATTACTCATTCTAAGAAGAATTCAGCGAGATATCATAAATGTACATAGGTCTTCTTGTAAAGTACCCATTATTATCTTAACATTTTAATGACACTTAAATTTTTACGGATGATTTTCGAAAAAATCTCAAATATCAAATTTCATGACAATCCGTAAGTGGGAGCCGAGTTGTTCCATGCTGACAGACAGACATTACGAAGCTAATAGTCACTTTTCGCAATTTTGGTAACGCGCCAAAAACCTAGACTGTTTTTTTTACTTTTCACTTGCAAGAATCGCCGCTTTGCCTCTGGAGAATGATCCTCAGGTAACTATTGAACAGAATATTGGTGGACTCCAGGACCGCTCTGCATTTTGTGTTTACAAGAAAATCTTCTTGCCCTACCAGTGCGAACCTGCAGTTATCGTCCACACCGCAGCCTAAACATACACTTTGTTAAATTCTGTAAGTTCGGAAATGAAATATGAAAACATATAGAAATGTTTATGATTTTAATGTTGACAATGACGACGAATTTAACTGGGCTTGAGCAACAAGTTGATGCAGAAATTATGAAGGTGCCTATTTGTGATGTGGGTTAGGCGGTGGCGCAGTTGGTTGAGGCTCTGTGCTACAAGCCGGAAGGTTGCTGGCTAGATTGGGATTTTGTCATTAACGTAATCCTTCCGGCCGCAATATGCTGTGGGGTGGACTCAGCCTCTAAGAAAAATGCGTACCAAAGGTATCTCCTGGGGGGTAAAGGCGGCCTATGCGTAGGGATGACATCATTTCCAACTTCATATGCCAATTGTCCAGAAATTCTGCTAGCCTCAACCTCCTGAAGCCCTTAGGGTCTGTTTAGGCCTGTAATAGGATACATTTACCCTAACCCATTAAAGCATAATGCTTTACCTCTGAAAGGTTCTGCATTTTATCCAGACAACATATTTATGTGTTTATTATTATGATTATTATTAGAAAAACAGCGATTTTTTTCCCTATGCGCCATTAATTAGTTGATATATGTAAGAAAGCATTGAGAGTTTACTGTGCGGTAAGAACTAATTTTTTATATATTTGTTCCAGGAAATCCGTGATGCAAATTTCTAAGTCAATAGAATATTTCTTCCTCTTTCCGTACGTTTTCTGGTCGATTAGCTCGATTGTAGAGCCTGTAATACATTTCTCCAATTTTTCAGTACTTGTCTCTGATCTGTTGTTATATTTTCTTGAGAGTCTTCGATGCAAATGTTTTCAATCTCATGGCTTTCTTTCCAAGCCAGTTGTTTTGTCTTCATGTACAGTATATCATTAACCCTTTAAGAAAGAAGCGTAAACTGTTTTATTTAAAGACCCTGTTCCTACCGCTCATTAAACAGTTTTCATCTCCGTTATAAAAACCAATACGTTTGTATAAATAAGGCAAATTCGGCGTCTCTTCTGAGATAAATACAAAACACATAAATACAGTGTGGGCAGAATGTACAATTTTTAAATATTAAACCTGTTGGTGTATCAAGTAACCAGTAGGCTTTAACGTCCTGTTCTTTGAAATTCTATGATCTCGTCACATATGCTCTCAAAGATTCCTTCATAGCCTTTTCTGTGGCTCTTTTCAATTCGTTCCTCAGTCTTCTGTAGTTCTTCCTTCCTTCCTCGTTGTTGACATTCTTCCATTTCCTTCGTTCATCCATTTTACTTATCATCTCCTGTGTAATCCAGGCTTTCTTGCTCTCCTCTCGACTTTTCCAACCAAATCACTCACAGTATCTAACACACATTTCTTGATATTGTTCCACTGCACTTCCACATTCCCACTTTCACATTTGATTGCACCAAGTTTTTCTTCTAGACTATCGTGTACTTCCTGTCGTTGAGCATATAGCTTCTCCAAATCCCATCTTAGTTTTCGCTTTTGGAAACTTATGATATTCTTCAATCTGGTGCAGATATTTGCAACAAGTAATTGTGGTCAGAGTCAATATTAGCTCCAGGCAGTGTCTGTAAATCCTTCACACTGTTCCTGAATCGCTGTTTCATAAGAATATAGCCCAATTGATGTCGACTCCTATCCCCTGGTGCTTTCCAGGTGTACAATCTTCTTTTAGGCTTTTTAAACCATGTGTTGGTTAGTTCTTTCTCATAATCTTGCAGTGTAATACAGGAATTACCTATAGGGTTTTAAATTGTTTTAACTTTTCAAAACGCTCGGTATCAACCATGTGTAGTTGCTGACTTCTCCTTACACACGCTTTGAACGTCTAGTTTCGACTGCTGTGACCTCTGGTGCTGCACTAAAGAGCGTTCGTATTTATGTGTACGTATAAGGTGAGTTGAGCGCCGTACTGTGTTGCGTGACTCCTGGGAAATCCTTGACACATTAACCGATGTGCAGCGCAGCTCAGCGGCCGTAACGCGAAGTAGAAGTGCATGTGACGAAATACCAGACTCGACATGCATTACAAAAAGCATAATTAACAGGAGTAACCAATATGTTCTTCTAGATGTTATTTATCGCCGCGTTTCTTGTTTCAAATATTATTCAAATGAGAAAGTGTGTAGTCACATGATTAGTTATTTAACAGAATAACTAAATGACAGACTGACTGGCTGACTGAGTGACTGACTGACTAATTGGCTGGCTGTCTGACTGTAAGGAACAAGCAAAGAATTAAAAAATGTAAGTAACTTAAGTGCCGATCCCAGTGGCCGCGCGGTCTAAGGTGTGGGTCTACGGCCGCTCGCTTGCTGGGATTGCGGGTTCGAATCCCGCCGGGGGCATGGATGTCTGTCTCTTGTGAGTGTTGTGTGTTGTTAGGCAGAGGTCTCTGAGTCGGGCTGATCACCCGTCCAGAGGAGTCCAACCGAGTGTGGTGTGTCTGAGTGTGATCGTGAAGCCTTGATAAGGAGGAGGCCCTGGCCCACTAGGGCTGTCGAGCCACGAAAAAGAAAGCAACTTAAGTGGCTGACAGAAAACAAAACTAATCGTAGACTCGAGCTGTATCGAGCAGAACCAAAGAAACGAAAATGATTTTCTAATTATACGTCATCAAAAACTGTGCTTAGATCCACAAGGTACATTTAGAAGGAATTCCCCACGAAGCATTTAGTGTCTCAAAAATACTTTAAGGTCTGAATAACTTTACTTGAATATTTAAAGATCTCTGATGTTTTCTGAGGATTCAGCACATAGCAGCACGCTCCGAAGGCTATAGACATAAATTTTAATATACAGGGCATACACAAAATAATGGTGCGGTTTTAATAGAGAACACTATTAAAACCGCACCATTCTTTTGTGTATACTCTGTAGACGTTTAATTCTGTTGTCGCCGGCCTCTCACCGCGGAGGCCCGGGTTCGATCCCGGGTCAGTATATGTGGGGTTTGTGGTGGACAATGTGGCACTGGGACAGGTTTTTCTCCGAGTTGTCGGTTTTCCCCTGTCAATTTCATTCCACTGGTGCTCCATTACTTGTAAAACTTGGTAAAAAAAAAACTGCTCATCTTCATCTTAGGGTTGCACAAAAAGCCTTAAGGCTGTGGTGCGTCCATAGCATCTGCTGCGGGGCCCTTCATCATGTAAAAGAATAATTCTGTTCTGTTCGCCCAAGTATGCGATACTTTGCAATCTGAATCAAATTTGTAAACACCTGAAGAAGGAAGCAATGGGCGAACGGTAATTAATTCCAGAAGTGAGCTAATATCATCGTCTTTAGTATGTCCCCTATCAACATGGCGCATGGCGCGTCATCAGGCTGACGACAGAACAGACGGTATTTAGGTATGGAATGTAGCCGTGAAGATATTGAATAAGCATTCGTGGACAGCTGACAGGGGTCAGTACTCCAGCTTATGGATTGTCACACCCAACCTCGTACTGTGACGGATTTTTGTACCACATTCTAGAACAATGGTTTTAGTACCTGTACAGCTTATGTGACTCAGAATAGGGACAAGTGGCATGCAGGCAATCTGTAAATACGACAATGAACCTTTGGGTTCCAAAAAAATGCGGGGAAATTCTTCTCAAGGGAGACTCTGTTTAGTGGATTTGATTATTTAGTCAATTAGTTAATTAGAGACTTCAACCAACTGCACCACCGCGTAGATCATTTGACTTTTTTTTGTCCTATGGCTCGACAGCCCCTTGGGGGCCTAGGCCTCCTCATTTTTCGAGGCTTCATAATCACACTTTTAGACACACCACACTCGGTAGGACTCCTCTGGATGAGTGATCGGCCCGTCGTAGAGACCTCTACCTGACAACACACAACACTTACAAGAAACAGACATCCACGCCCCGACGGGATTCCAACCTACAATCCCAGAAAGCGAGCGGCCGTAGAACCACGCCTTATAACGTGAGGCCACTGGGATCGGCCCATTTGACTTTATTGACCCTAATTATTCCAATCGGTGGGTCCAAGGCGATGCAAGGAAGAAGATGAAAGTGAAAATGGGCGTATGTAGGACATTGTGTTCTAATTTGTAAATACATTTACATTTATCTTATGTAGGTTTATAAGTTACATAGGAATTTCAAGCCTTGTCCCATTTCTCTTAAAAGCTTCAAAATTTAGAATAAATAAATAAATAAATAAATAAATAATTTTTAAATCAATATTATCTACTTACATCTACAGCAAATTTCTACACAATAAATTTGTATATTTTAAAAGGAGAAGATATAAACACCTGAACTGAGATGTGTGGAAACAACCTGATTCTGGGAGGGGTAGGGGCGGCTTGGGGCAAGGTGAAGGTGGGGACGGGGGTGGTAGTGGGGTCAGGGGCGGTCAGAATCAGTTTTTATTCGTAAGTCACTGAAAAGGTTATTCCATTAGCTTGTTGCAAGTAAGTGCTCTTGTTTTGAGAGACGAGCTTAGATCCTCACAGTTCTGAGCCTCTTTTTTGCATTAGAACAATAAAATTAAGCTTGCTTACGCCTCTTTCGAATAAGGTGGATATTATTTACACTTCCCAAGTAAAGAACCTTTTGCCCACTTTACCATGTAGCATTAATTGCAGTGGAGAATGAAAGTAGAATCTGTAAGGAACTAAGTGTATGTTTTGTCCTCATTTAAATATTTCCCCACAATCTCTGAGAAATTATGTACACAAAATCCATTGTCATGAATATTTTACAAGAAAAAGTCATTAGCATCTTAAATCTCTGAAAGGCCAGACAAAAGGGTAAACTTTTGAATTTTAGCAAACACCCCCCCCCCCCCTGTTTGCTGCATAAACACAGGTAATCCAACCTAACATAGTTGCCTGTTTGGATGCCAGAAACCGCCTCATGATGTTACGTTTAATTTTACTGCCGCCGTTTTGTTCAATTTTGTTGCATTTTATTCTCAACACACTTTACATCATATGGTAGACACAGATAGGTTCATTCATTCTGTAGTCTGTCTTACGACAGGTCCGTAGCCTCTTCCAAAGCGAGTTCTCCACAGGGTGCGATCTAGTGCTTCCTCTTTCAATTTCCAGTATCTTTTCTTTTCCTTAAGGTCATCCAGTAGCTGCTTACGTCTTCTCCCTCGTCGTCCCGTCATTTCTATCCTTCCTTCTAACTTTCCTTCAATCACGTGTTTCAGAAGGCAGTTTCTACGCAAGATGTGACCAATCCAGTTACCCTTTCTTCTTTTATTGTATGTACGATATTCCTCTCCTCCTTGACTCTGTGTAATACTTCTTCATTTCTCACACGATCGGTCCAACTGATCTTCTCCATTCTTCTCCAGCACCACATTTCAAAACTTTCCAGATACTTCTGATCTACTTTCCGAAGTGTCCACGTATCCACAGATAGGTAAGGAAGTGGTAATAATGGGCGAAAAATATTGGTTATTGTCCATATAAAATATTACATACTGAACAACAGCCGTTATTTTGCTGTGGAGATCTGTACAAGTTGAATTATATGTATTTGTTTGGCACACCACGAAGGGCGTATATAGGGTCATTCAAAAAGATTTGAACATTAGAGTCGCCAGGATAAACACTGGTGCCCTCTGATGGCGGAAATGCGTAACTTTTCTAGGACCAAAATTTGGAGAAAATTAAGGGTCCCTCTGCAATGTGGTGCATACTAGATATTCATATGATAAAAGTTACTGAATAACACAGTTTTGAAAGTTTTCAAATTTTTTTTAATAACACTGTAGTTGTAAACTTTTGGAGCAGTAATGTTATAATCATAAACGATTGCATATTTTTTTTTCCGGTTTTTATAAAATGAGATCGGCGGGGAACGTAACAGGCATGGGGAGAAGAAAAATACATCGAAAGTTTTGGCGGGAAAACCTGAAGTAAAAACTGCTTGGAAGGTTTAGGAATAAATGAGAGGGTTCATTGAAATTTATCTTAAAGAAATAGTCATGGACTGAAGTCATCTGACTCAGGAGAGAGACAATTGGCTGGCTCTTTTGAACACGGTAATGAACAATCTGGTTCCGTAAAGTGTGGGGAATTTCGTAACTAACAAAGGATCTGTTAGATTCTACAGTGTGTGTGTTTATAACTTTGTCACTAGATGCAGGTTACTGCTCCCTTTCACGTCTCGGCCGTCGTCTAGCTTGCACCAAGTAGAACACATGTGCAGGTAGATGTAAATTGTCCTTTTGCACTTCAATAAGGCATTTGGCCAAATGGATTTACTGCTTCACTCATTCTTCATATCGATTTTAGATGGAGGTGAGTAGTCAGAATCACGCCCCGGTCGATTTATCCGCCAACACCTACTAATTGAATAGAAAGCTGGGTTGGTCCCAGAGCCGGTGTGAAAGGTTAGGAGAAGAGAGAAATCTATTGCTCTTGCTGGACACCGGATCAGGATTCCTCTGGCTTTCAGCCAGTAACCTAGTCAATATATCGACAAAAACTGAGATAGAAGTTTTTTTTTTCGAATTTGAATTATATCCTGAGGTTAAAAAGTGATTTTTTTAAGAAACGTATAATAGCATTATAAAAATGCACGGTGTTTTCAGCAATTTAACATACTAGTACCACAAGCAGTTGTTTGGTGAACTTGTCTTTGTAGTGAGTATAGACTCAGCTCTCCTCCTTGTACCGGTGCTAAGGAATCTGTATTACATTTAACTTAGCAACACCGAAAATCAAAGCGTAACGTTGTCGAACTACTGATAATTTGCTATTGTGTTACATTTATCGTGTACTTCCCTTTAAATTATTTATGGATTTCTTATATCACAACCGGGCAGTGCGTGCATTGACTGAGGCCTAACCGCTTTCTTTTAGACCCATACTCTTATAATTTCTGAAGATGTTTATTCCTGCACCAGAGCTCTGCAAGAAATGACGTTTTGCAGGGCTAAACACATGGTCATTTTTTTTAAGTTGCGACCACCAAATAAAGGCCTATCTTTTTACGTCACACTTATTGTTTGTAAAACTTACGAATTAAGATTATGTTTATTCAACGACCAGGAATATATACGACTGTATAAACATGCACTTTTATGTATTTGTACGGCGCATTAGGGGCCAAAGCTTCCCAGATCCTCCATTTTTCCTTATATATGATTCACTATTACGATAATTTAATTTTAATACCTGAACATTGTAATTTTTTGCTTATCAGATTTGCGTATTTTAGAATTTTAATAGTTTAATCCTTCCAATAAAGGCGATGCAATACCTAAATTAGCGTGTTGGGTTTTTATGCCTTTGTTCTAAAAAAAACCCCCCTGAGAATGACACCCCGGTGCCGAAACATGTAGAAGTTTAATATTGTCATGAATTTTATTTTATTAAGTACAATTGTTGGTTGATGTATTAATTGCGGGATGTAATTTACTGCGACGGGCCGATCCCTCGTCCAGAGGAGTCCTATCGTGTGTGTGTGTCATTGAGTGTGATCAGGTGCAACAATAACCTTCTACACCTACAATGAGAAGATAAAAGAAGTCAGACTAAGAAAGTAATTTTCTCGAAAAGTTTCAACAGACGGGACGAGTTTTGGTGTTCTGTTGAGGCCAGTTATTTTGTACGGTCTCTCACATTGAGGGAGGAACATAGGCTGAGGGTGTTCGAGAAATTGGTGCTGAGGTGGGTATTTGGGTCTAAGGGGGACGGGGTAACAGGGGAGTGGAGAAGACTACATAACGAGGAGCTTAATGATCTGTAGTCCTCACCAAATATTCGGGTGAAGAAAACGAGATGGGCAAGGAATGCAGCACTTAGGGAGGAGAGGTGCATACAGGGCTTTGGTGGGGAAACCTGAGGGAAAGAAACCACCTGGAAGACCTAGACGTAGATTAGATTATAATATTAAAATGGATCTTCAATAAGTGGGATGGAGAGGAATGGACTGGATTGATATGGCTTAGGATAGGGACAGGTGGTGGGAGCTTGTGAATACGGTAATAAAGCTTCTGGTTCTATAAAATGCGGGGAATTTCTTGACTGTATGGGGATCTGTTAGGTTCTCAAGAAGGCCTCTGCTCCGTGGAGTTATTTGAAACAGCTGCGACAACAATAAACAATACAACAAGTTTCGGGATGAATTGTTTCGGTCACAGGACTCAGTTATGTACGAGTATTTAAACAAAAAGCCGATCCCAGTGGCCGTGCGGTCTAAGGTGTGGGTATTCGGTCGCTCGCTTACTAGGATCGTGGGTTCGAATCCCACCGGGGGCATGGATGTCTGTCTGTTGTGAGTGTTGTTTGATGTCAGGCAGAGGTCTCTGCGACGAGCTGGTCACTCGTCCAGAGGAGTCCTACCGAGTGTGGTGTGTCTGAGTGTGATCGTGAAGCCTCGACGAAACGAGGAGGCCCAGGCCCATATAGGGCTGTCGAGTCATAGGAAAAAAATTTAAACAAAACGGTAGACTTGTCGGCAGCATTTTAAATAAGCAGTCAACATTAAAACGCTACGTTAAGTCTGACAAATCTAATAAATAAATGCGCTATTTAATGTACGACGTTACTTGTTCCGTTTAACCACTTCCACCTTTACTGGGACGCAGACTAGGACTATACCGAAAATATAGGTGGCGATGCAAAGCATCTTTGTTTTCGTACACATTCCAATTTCAAATGATACTGCCATTTGTGCCTAAGGGATTTGCGACTTCAGATAATTTTGTAGAGGGGCCCGCAGAATTAGTGAGAATGTGTAAGGAAATAGTGGTACAATAAGTGTTCAGAAGTGCTGCTGTAGGCTGTTTCGTTCACCCGCTTCATAATCACAAACACGCTAGGGCGGTATTCAAAGTAATGTCTTAGGGCAGCCGGTCCTGGGGATCTCGAGGCAGAGCATAAAGAAGAAGAATCAATGCTGGCTGGACAAACAGCATGTGGCACTGTGGCAGGGTCATGCCGGCACTCACAGACAGGCTCCAGAATGGATATCGGGCCCTCTACTGCTACTAAGACTAGGCTACTGTCCTTTAATAGCAGGCAGACAGGGTAGTTACTGGTCCTCTTACCGGACACAACACCTTGAGAAGACACCTCCACATAATGACACTGACAGTCCTTGTGTAGGAGGTGTGGAGCAGAGGAGGAGACCTCAGCTGATGTTTTGTGTGAGTGTGAAGCCATGGCGACACTCACACTTATCTGGGTTCCTTCTTTTTGGACCCTGAGGACAACAGAAGTCTAATTCTGGGGGCGATCTGGAAGTTTATTAAAGGGACAGGGCCCCCTTACCTTGGAGTTAGTTTAAGGGACACAAAGGGCCTGTAAAAGGCCTACGTGCATCGAGACCGAAAGGGCTCGACACATCATTTATTCTATTCTATTCTATTCTAATGTCTTAGGGCGAACCATTTCTGGGGGAGAATTTGTCCTCCAAGTCATGGTCGAAGTCTTTAAAAAAGAGCTGACTGACCAAGCCTGTCGCACACAGTGTAAGCCGTTATAGACAGACAGCATCGTTAGGTACATTAATTGACAAGTTGAAGTGAAGAACTCAGAAGAAAATTCTTCTAGCTGCATTTTGTATTGAGAAATCCGATATGGATGTCTGTGGAAAATAATGTAATTCGTGCATATTGGAGAAAAATATAGGCTGTAGAATTTATTTCAAGGATAAAGGTGTGTTCAGACATTCCTCAGCTGTCACGGAGTTAAGTAGGGTTACAGATGGGAGGTTATGGAGTGGAAACGTCTGCATGTCAACTGTTGCTTCTTATAAATGTGCTGCACAAGATGGCGTGCAGTAACGACTTTACGTTGCATATGAATTAGAAATTATTTGTAACAAGCAATACAAAATGCGAGGTTTGAGGTTCCGACGGCTTTTACTGTGAAGGTTACTGTCTTCTGAAATGTGATGCCGTATAGTCTGGTAGGGAAGTAGCAATGGCTTCAATCTACAGACACACAATCATGTGAATATCAGTAACCATTACTGTCTTCTGAAATGTGATGCCGTATAGTCTGGTAGGGAAGTAGCAATGGCTTCAATCTACAGACACACAATCATGTGAATATCAGTAACCATTACTGTCTTCTGAAATGTGATGCCGTATAGTCTGGTAGGGAAGTAGCAATGGCTTCAATCTACAGACACACAATCATGTGAATATCAGTAACCATTACTGTCTTCTGAAATGTGATGCCGTATAGTCTGGTAGGGAAGTAGCGATGGCTTCAATCTACAGACACACAATCATGTGAATATCAGTAACCATTACTGTCTTCTGAAATGTGATGCCGTATAGTCTGGTAGGGAAGTAGCAATGGCTTCAATCTACAAACACACAATCATGTGAATATCAGTAACCATTACTGTCTTCTCAAATGTGATGCCGTATAGTCTGGTAGGGAAGTAGCAATGGCTTCAATCTACAAACACACAATCATGTGAATATCAGTAACCATTACTGTCTTCTCAAATGTGATGCCGTATAGTCTGGTAGGGAAGTAGCGATGGCTTCAATCTACAGACACACAATCATGTGAATATCAGTAACCATTACTGTCTTCTGAAATGTGATGCCGTATAGTCTGGTAGGGAAGTAGCGATGGCTTCAATCTACAGACACACAATCATGTGAATATCAGTAACCATTACTGTCTTCTGAAATGTGATGCCGTATAGTCTGGTAGGGAAGTAGCAATGGCTTCAATCTACAGACACACAATCATGTGAATATCAGTAACCATTACTGTCTTCTGAAATGTGATGCCGTATAGTCTGGTAGGGAAGTAGCAATGGCTTCAATCTACAAACACACAATCATGTGAATATCAGTAACCATTACTGTCTTCTGAAATGTGATGCCGTATAGTCTGGTAGGGAAGTAGCAATGGCTTCAATCTACAGACACACAATCATGTGAATATCAGTAACCATTACTGTCTTCTGAAATGTGATGCCGTATAGTCTGGTAGGGAAGTAGCAATGGCTTCAATCTACAAACACACAATCATGTGAATATCAGTAACCATTACTGTCTTCTCAAATGTGATGCCGTATAGTCTGGTAGGGAAGTAGCGATGGCTTCAATCTACAGACACACAATCATGTGAATATCAGTAACCATTACTGTCTTCTGAAATGTGATGCCGTATAGTCTGGTAGGGAAGTAGCAATGGCTTCAATCTACAAACACACAATCATGTGAATATCAGTAACCATTTTCGGCTAGAAATTTCCTTTTTCGAGAATGTTAATTTTGCGAGAGCTCTTAATGTTTCCTTTCGCTATCCACCTCAGTTAAACACAGCGATCGCGCAGTCTTCTGCAGCTCCACGTACTGTCCAGTGCCTGCTACCAAGTATCTACACAAATATTCTTAGTTTTGGGAGTTAGTCAGAGGGCCGAATTTGTAGAAGATGAGGAAGAAGGCAGCGGGTTTGCATACCGAACGACACAACGTCTGAGGCAGTAAACATGCAGATCGCGATATTAAGTTCACAGATCGCCGTCTTTTCTGTAGAACTCCTGTTCACCCCCTCATAACAAATTTTATATTTCGTTCAAGAACATGTAAACTTCCTAATCGATATTGAATAAATAAGGTTTAATTAATCCTCTCTTGATTCAGATAAGATCAATTTTAATATTATCCTCCTATCTATTATAGGTCTGTCTGTCTTCCATGCGTGCTACGTGCCCAACCATGTTCTCCTGCATGCTGTTCTTACAGAGCAAGCAGTGGAAAAGCAGTGCGCTGCATTACCGATATCCTTACACTGCAAGCAGTGGAAGAGCGGTGTGCTGCATTACCGATAAGCAAGCAGTGGAAGAGCAGTGTGCTGCATTACCGATACCTTTACACTGCAAGCAGTGGAAGAGCAGTGTGCTGCATTACCGATACCTTTACACTGCAAGCAGTGGAAGAGCAGTGTGCTGCATTACCGATACCTTTACACTGCAAGCAGTGGAAGAGCGGTGTTGCTGCATTACCGATACCTTTACACTGCAAGCAGTGGAAGAGCAGTGTGCTGCATTACCGATACCTTTACACTGCAAGCAGTGGAAGAGCAGTGTGATGCATTACCGATACCTTACACTGCAAGCAGTGGAGGCATGTGTGCATTACCGATACTTTACACTGCAAGCAGTGGAAGACAGTGTGAGCATTACCGAACTTTACACTGCAAGCAGTGGAGAGCAGTGTGTGCATTACCGATACCTTTACACTGCAAGCGTGGAGACAGTTGTGCATTACCGATACCTTTACACTGCAAGCAGGGAAGAGCAGTGTGTGCATTACGATACCTTTACACTGCAAGCAGTGGAAGCGTGTGTGCATTACCGAACCTTACACTGCAAGCAGTGGAGAGCAGTGTGTGCATTACGATACTTTACACTGCAAGCAGTGGAGAGCGTGTGTGCATTACGATACCTTTACAGCAAGCAGTGGAAGAGCGTGTGTGCATTACGATACCTTACACTGCAGCAGTGGAGAGCAGTGTGATGCATTACCGATACCTTTACACTGCAAGCAGTGGAGAGCAGTGTGTGCATTACCGATACTTTACACTGCAACAGTGGAGAGCATGTGTGCATTACCGATACCTTTACACTGCAAGCAGTGAAGAGAGTTGTGCATTACCGATACCTTTACACTGCAAGCAGTGGAGAGCATGTGTGCATTACGACCTTTACACTGCAAGCAGTGAGAGCGGTGTGCATACGTACTTACAGCAAGCAGTGAAAGCGTGTGATGCACCGATACCTTTACATGCAAGCAGTGGAAGAGCAGTGTGTGCATTACGATACCTTTACACTGCAAGCAGTGAAGAGCAGGTGATGCATTACCGATACTTACCTGCAAGCGTGGAAGAGCATGTGATGCATTACGATACCTTACACTGCAGAGTGGAAGAGCGTGTGTGCATACCGATACTTTACACGCAGCAGTGAAGAGCGTGTGCTGCATTACCGATACTTTACACTGCAAGCATGAAAGCGTGTGATGATTACGATACCTTACACTGAAGCAGTGAAGAGCGTGTTGATTACCGACTTTACATGCACAGTGGAAGAGCAGTGTGTGCTTACCGATACTTTACACTGCAAGCAGTGGAAGGCATGTGTGCATTACCGATACTTACACTGCAACAGTGAAGAGCAGGTGTGCATTCGAACCTTTACACTGCAAGCAGTGAAGAGCTGTGTGCATTACGATACTTACACTGCAAGCATGGAAAGCAGTGTGTGCATTACCGATACCTTTACCTGCAAGCATGAAGGCGTGTGAGCATTACCGATACCTTACACTCAACAGTGAAGAGCGTGTGTGCATTACGATACTTTACACGCAGCAGTGGAAGAGCAGTGGTGCATACCGAACTTTACATGCAGATGAAAGGTGAGCATTACGATCTACACGCAGCGTGAAGGCTGGTGTTACCGAACCTAACTGCAAGCAGTAAGAGCAGTTGACTACGTCCTGCAACTGGAGAGCATTTCTATTACACTGCAAGCAGTGGAAGAGCAGTGTGATGCATTACCGATACCTTTACACTGCAAGCAGTGGAAGAGCAGTGTGATGCATACCGATACCTTTACACTGCAAGCAGTGGAAGAGCAGTGTGATGCATTACCGATACCTTTACACTGCAAGCAGTGGAAGAGCAGTGTGATGCATTACCGATACCTTTACACTGCAAGCAGTGGAAGAGCAGTGTGATGCATTACCGATACCTTTACACTGCAAGCAGTGGAAGAGCAGTGTGATGCATTACCGAACCTTTACACTGCAAGCAGTGGAGAGCAGTGTGATGCATTACCGATACCTTTACACTGCAAGCAGTGGAAGAGCAGTGTGATGCATTACCGATACCTTTACACTGCAAGCAGTGGAAGAGCAGTGTGATGCATTACCGATACCTTTACACTGCAAGCAGTGGAAGAGCAGTGTGATGCATTACCGATACCTTTACACTGCAAGCAGTGGAAGAGCAGTGTGATGCATTACCGATACCTTTACACTGCAAGCAGTGGAGAGCAGTGTGATGCATTACCGATACCTTTACACTGCAAGCAGTGGAAGAGCAGTGTGTGCATTACCGATACCTTTACACTGCAAGCAGTGGAAGAGCAGTGTGATGCATTACCGATACCTTTACACTGCAAGCAGTGGAAGAGCAGTGTGATGCATTACCGATACCTTTACACTGCAAGCAGTGGAAGAGCAGTGTGCTGCATTACCGATACCTTTACACTGCAAGCAGTGGAAGAGCAGTGTGATGCATTACCGATACCTTTACACTGCAAGCAGTGGAAGAGCAGTGTGCTGCATTACCGATACCTTTACACTGCAAGCAGTGGAAGAGCAGTGTGATGCATTACCGATACCTTTACACTGCAAGCAGTGGAAAGAGCAGTGTGCTGCATTACCGATACCTTACACTGCAAGCAGTGGAAGAGCAGTGTGCTGCATTACCGATACCTTTACACTGCAAGCAGTGGAAGGTGTGCTGCTTACCGATACCTTTACACTGCAAGCAGTGGAAGAGCAGTGTGCTGCATTACCGATACCTTTACACTGCAAGCAGTGGAAGAGCAGTGTGCTGCATTACCGATACCTTTACACTGCAAGCAGTGGAAGAGCAGTGTGCTGCATTACCGATATCCTGTTAACACTGAAGCAGTGGAAGTAGCGGTCTGCATTACCGATACCTTTACACTGCAAGCGTGAGAGCAGTGGATGCATTAGCGATTACCTTTACACTGCAAGCAGTGGAAGAGCGTGTGCTGCATTACCGATACCTTTAACTGCAAGCAGTGGAAGAGGAGTGTGCTGCATATAACACGATTGACTTTACATTGCATAGCGTGGAAAGAGGTGTGCTGCATTACCGATACCTTTACACTGCAAGCAGTGGAAGATGCGATGTGCTGCATTACCGATACCTATAACACTGCAAGCATGAGAGAGACGGTGTGCTGCATTACCGATACCTTTACACTGCAAGCAGTGGAAGAGCGGTGTGCTTGCATTACCGATTACCTTATACACTGCAAGACAGCGTGGAAGAGCTGTGTGCTGCATTACCGATACCTTTACACTGCAAGCAGTGGTAAGACGTGTGCTGCATTACGATACCTTTACACTGCAAGCAGTGGGAGAAGACGCGGTTTCTGCATTACCGTTACCTTTACACTGAAGCAGTGGAAGAGCGTGTGCCTGCATTACCGATGACTTTCAGCTGCTAGTAGTGGAAGAGCAGTGTGCTGCATTACCGATACCTTTACTGCAAGCAGTGGAAGAGCTATGGCGCATTACCGATACCTTTACACTGCAAGCAGTGGAAGAGCGTGTGCTGCATTCGAAACATTGTAAGCTTCGAACTGTAGAAAGAGTGGAAGACGTGTGCATACGATACCTTTACACTGCAAGCAGGGAAGAGCGTGTTGCTTAGCTTCATTACCGCTTGTAGCATGCCATGCGTCTTGTGACAGCAAGCAGGCTGTGCTGCATTCATTACCTTACTTAACTGGCAACATGTCTGCGTGATAGATTATAAGGTGTTACATTTTAAGCAGTTATGGGAAGAGTAGATAGGCATTACGTACTGAATTAACTACTTGAACGTGAAGACGTGAAGATAGTGTGCTGCATTACCAACCTTACACTGCAAGCATGGAAAGACGGATTAGCTATTCATTATACCGATACCTTTCACTGCAGCAAATGAAGAGCGTGTGCTGCTATTACGATACCTTTACATAGCAAAGCAGGCAATGATGTGAGACGTCTTACATCAACATTTGACCAAACAGTGTGCGAACCGACAGTTGACTGCATTTAACACGTCCTTGTAACCATGCAAGCTAGCTGGTTCAAATTGGCGTCATTAACGTAAACCTTTACATGAACATGGAAAGGGTTGCATTATCGATAACCTTTCACACTGCAGCGTGGCAAGAGCAGTTGCGTTGTACCTTTTGTCACAAGTAACTGTCCTTGTTACGATACTTACCAAAGAAGGGTGTACATACGGTTGTTGCTGCTAGATCTTAATCTAGATGAAAGGTGGGTTAGAGGGGGGGGGGGCTGCATTACCGATACATTTACACTGCAAGCAGTGGAAGAGCAGTGTGCTGCATTACGATACTTACACTGCAAGCAGTGGAAGAGTGTGCTGCATTACCGATACCTTTACACTGCAAGCAGTGGAAGAGCGGTGTGATGCATTACCGATACCTTTACACTGCAAGCAGTGGAAGAGCAGTTGTGCTGCATTACGAACCTTTACACTGCAGCAGTGAAGAGCGTGTGCCCCCCCCCCCCCTTTTTTTTTTTTTTCCTTACACTGCAAGCAGTGGAAGAGCGTGTGCTGCATTACCGATACCTTTACACTGCAAGCAGTGGAAGAGCAGGTGTGCTGCATTACCGATACCTTACATGCAGATGGAAGAGCAGTGTGCTGCATTACCGATACCTTTACACTGCAAGCAGTGGAAGAGCAGTGTGCTGCATTACCGATACCTTTACACTGCAAGCAGTGGAAGAGCAGTGTGCTGCATTACCGATACCTTTACACTGCAAGCAGTGGAAGAGCAGTGTGCTGCATTCCTGTCAAAAACAAATTGTAAGCCATTTGTGTCGTTCAGAAAGAAGTAACGGTTAGCAACACAACGTGTCAGTTCCTTCAGCCGCACTGACAGTTGTTGCCCTCTGAGGCGCTGTACCCGCAGTCTGCTGTGCATGCCCATCGCCGTCAGTGTGACCAGTACCACGCCCACTGGCCTCTTAAGCGCATAGTTAACAGCTATTTAATTTCTGGACCACACCTATTGTCTCGTGATTAGCCAAATTATTATTTAAGGTGTTAACAATTTTACGGTTTATTGGGAAATAAGATAGGCATTACGTCATATATGAAATTACCCGAACTACTTAGAATCTTGAAATACTGAATTTTGAAAAGTTTAAGATTAGGCAGCATCGTAACACAAATTGAAGATTATGGAGTACTGAGAATATGACGTGATTAAGGTCGATTTCTATATATAAAGTCCGTTCTCTCTTTGTCAGCACAAATGTCGACTCTCTTTCTCCTTTACTGCAGAGGCATTCTTTACCCTAATATCCAAAAGCCACAACACAGATGTGAGGAGACGTCTCATATTTATCAGTAACAATTTGCAAACATGTGACAGCCGAACCCTACAATAGGACTGGCGATTTATTAAGCTCACGTCCTTTAAGTAACCCAGCAAACGTACTAGCCTGGTTTTCAAAATTATTTGGCCTATTAATAAGGTAAAACTTAATATAAACATATTGGGGATTTAAAGGACGTTTAAATAAACTGATTGCAATGCACAGAGGCAGCGTGGCAGCAGAATTACATGTTCGTGTTTATACTTTTGTTGGTTCACAAGTCTCAATCGTGTTCCTTTTGTGTGTACGATACTGAACCAAAATGAGAGCGTGTCTACCGGTTGTTCTGCTGATGTTTCAAGTTCTTAGATAAGGTGGGAGAGAAATGTCTTTTGAATTTTAAATATTTGGTTAACGCAGACCACGTAAAAAGGGAGTGTATAGCAAAGTATCATATTCAAGGCTCTAGGCCACTAATTCATCTCGGAATATTCTAACGTCTGGACCGTAAGAGCGTTAAAAAATTTTATGGCTCAAAATAACGTGGGATACAGGCGTATGTAGATGCGTATGCAATGAAAGAGGGAACCTGAAAATATATTTTTTTTAATATAGTCCTGCAGTATAACATATTGACACTTGGTACACAAATAAATAGAGACACGGACCGATAAATATTTTGTGACTCGTTTCAGTTATATGATAAAACTTTGTGAGAGGTGTAACAAAATTCAATGGAGTACAAAATCTTACACGCATCTATAAATTTTACTTGAAACAATAATCCTTTTGTGCCTTTGAAGATTTAAAAATTTATATATCTTGAGCAAATAATTTCAAAGTAGCCGGATTATTGCGAGGTTTAGATTTTTAACAAAGAGCTGTTGATTAATTGTAAATTCTTATGTCAAGTTATGCCCTGTCGACTGCTAAATAGCTACTCACGTTTCGGAGGAGTTTATTGCTTCTATGTCCAGCGATAAACAGTCTTATTAGACTGATCATTCGTTGACTATCTTCATGTCAGATACCTCTCCCCAAACCATCTGTGTCCTGGACTACACAGCCATACGCCAGTCTATTATATACACTAAACTGTTAGGCGTGTTTGCAGAATTGCGAAAAGCGACTATTAGCTTCCTCATGTCTGTCCGTCTGTCCGTCCGCATGGAACAACTCAGCTCCCACTGGATGAATTTTCATGAAATTTGGTATTGGAGTGTTTTTCGAAAATCTGCTGAGAACATGAAAGTTTCATTAAAATCTGACAAGAATAACAGGTACTTTACATGAATACCTATGTACATTTATGATAATATCTCGCTGAATTCTTCTTAGAATGAAAAATATTTCATATTAAGTTACATAGAACGTCAAAACACACATTTCATATTCAATAACTTTTTCCGAAAATCGTGCCGTTTATGAGATTATGTGGAAAAATATCGTACAGCGAGACATGCGCTTTGCATGCCGGATAAGTAAGGCTTCAGACACAGACACACGCTCAGAATATCTGATACTTGTTGCTTTACCACATCAACAATGGTTACGCGAACGCTATAAATGCTACGCTTAAATTTACATTGCTTGTCTTGTTCCTTTGGTGTTCCCCGTTTCTCCTTTTCTGGTCTGGTTGCTAAGCGACTGTGACAGGTTGATTTGTAGCATTCAATCTCTATGTTTGCTCATAAAAAAGTGCCGTGACACGCTTCGGGCGTTTAGTCGCCGGTATCACATCGACAGGACTCAGGTCTGATCCAAATCAATGTGATATTTGCGGTGGAGTGTCAGTGGGACACTTCTTTCTCCTATACTTCTGCTCTCCCAGTCACTATCATTCCACTAATACTCCATACTCTTTCACTTATCTGTCATCGACGCAATATAATCTCAGTAATTGGCGTCGTTAAATAACACACTAAAGCTGCAGACTATAAAATTATATACATCAACTGCTGTCGTTGCTAGGCAACGCTAGTGAATACGTGTGCAGTGACAAATATGCGTTCTCATACTCGTAATTAATAACAAGAACGTGACGTCACATCTCGAAATTTCAGCGGCCGTCCACGTCTAGCGTATGTGTAACACATAGGCAAGTTCAACGCTTTATTTGAAATAACGTCAAGCGAAGATCCGAGATTTCCCTTAGCTTATATGCTGAGGTTTCTTTTTGGTAGTTGAGTTATCTTCAGATCACAGTTCCTGTCAACTGACTAAATATGTTAACTAACTAACTGACTAACTAACTCCATGTAGCACAGTCCTTCTTGAGAAGCTAACAGGTCGTCAGCTAGTCAAGAAATTCCCCGCGTTTTATGGAACCCGAAGGTTCATTACCGCACTCACAAGAGCCCGCCACCTGTCCCTATCCTGAGCCATATTAATCCAGTCCACGCCCCCTATCCCACTTCTTGAAGATCCATTTTAATATTATCCTCCCATCTAAGCCTGGGTCTTCCAAGTAGTCTCCTTCCCTCAGGTCTCCCCACCAAAACCCTGTATGCACCTCTCCCCTCACCCATACGTACTACATGCCCCGCCCACCTCATTCTTCTCGATTTGATCACCCGAATAATATTTGGTGATGAGTACAGATCATTAAGTTCCTCGTTATGTAGTCTTCTCTACTCCCCCGTTACCTCGTCCCTCTTAGGCCCAAATATCCCCCTCAGCACCCTATTCTCGAACACCCTCAGCCTATGTTCCTCCCTCAGCTAAATATGTTAACCGATAACAAATGGAGCGGTTAAAATGTTTGTATGTGTGTGAGATTTGCACACGATTGTCATATTTTCCTATGTTAAGACGCGCTCTTTTACTTCACAACTGAGCCTAAAAGATTTCAGTGTGTCTCATCTGAGGACAAACGCGGAACACACTTACCTATATTTAAATTTATTTTCTTTATTGTGCAAGATAGAATAGCTTCATTTCATCCAGTAATAACTGTTTATAAGTAACAAACTTTATTTACTAAGAAAAAAATATAAAATATTTCAGAAGGTATTTCTCAGCCTTCCTTTCTTAGCGCGGGTTACATGCATAGGCGGTTCTATACAGCGAACATTGCGGTAACAACTGTATGAAGGAAAAGGCCGTGCTGGACTTTGGGACCAAGGAGACAGAGCGGTAGGTGGTAACGTAGGTAAGTAGGTAGATAGATGTGTGGATCAGTTGATAGGAAGGTAGGTAGGTAGGTAACTAGATGTGTGGATCAGTTGATAGTAAGGCAGGTATGTAGGTAGGTAACTAGATGTGTGGATCAGTTGATAGTAAGGCAGGTATGTAGGTAGGTAACTAGATGTGTGGATCAGTTGATAGGAAGGCAGGTAGGTAGGTAGGTAACTAGATGTGTGGATCAGTTGATAGTAAGGCAGGTATGTAGGTAGGTAACTAGATGTGTGGATCAGTTGATAGGAATGTAGGTAGGTAGATAGATGTGTGAATCAGTTGATAGGAATGTAGGTAGGTAGGTAGATAGATGTGTGGATCAGTTGATAGGAATGTAGGTAGGTAGGTAGATAGATGTGTGGATCAGTTGATAGGAAGGCAGGTAGGTAGGTAGGTAACTAGATGTGTGGATCAGTTGATAGTAAGGCAGGTATGTAGGTAGGTAACTAGATGTGTGGATCAGTTGATAGGAAGGCAGGTAGGTAGGTAGGTAGGTAACTAGATGTGTGGATCAGTTGATAGTAAGGCAGGTATGTAGGTAGGTAACTAGATGTGTGGATCAGTTGATAGGAATGTAGGTAGGTAGATAGATGTGTGAATCAGTTGATAGGAATGTAGGTAGGTAGGTAGATAGATGTGTGGATCAGTTGATAGGAATGTAGGTAGGTAGGTAGATAGATGTGTGGATCAGTTGATAGGAAGGCAGGTAGGTAGGTAGGTAACTAGATGTGTGGATCAGTTGATAGGAATGTAGGTAGGTAGGTAGATAGATGTGTGGATCAGTTGATAGGAAGGTAGGTAGATAGGTAACTAGATGTGTGGATCAGTTGATAGGAATGTAGGTAGGTAGGTAGGTAGATAGATAAATGTGTGGATTAGTTGATAGGAAGGTAGGTAGGTAACTAGATGTGTGGATCAGTTGATAGGAATGTAGGTAGGTAGATAGATAGCTGTGTGGATCAGTTGATAGGAAGGTAGGTAGGTAGATGTGTGGATCAGTTGACAGGAAGGTAGGTAGGTAGGTAGGTAGATGGATGGATAGATAGATAGACACATAACTAGAGAAGCAGGCAAAGAGAGAGGCAGATGGACAGAAAAATAGATAAATGGGTAGCTGGGTAGATCGATACGTGGATACATAGAGAGAGAGATAGATGAATAGTTGGATGGATGTGTGAGCAGATAGGCGCGAAGAACACTTTCTCCTGCATCTGTAAATTTCTTATCCATTTAAACACACATCATGTCAGGGGTGCACAAATGTTGGAAAAATGTAGGATCCATTTCAAAATTCTAGGCGTCAGAAAGGCGAATTCCATATTGAGGATCCACAAATATTAGCATTCACCGTACAAAATTTAGTCATCACAGCGACCTGGTGCCCCGAATTTGTGCATCCCTGCATTATGTCACACCTGATTTATAAACGTGACGCGCATAGACGAAGTCAGATATTGAATCACGAAGAATGCTAGGAGTAGTCCGAAAGCCTTCTACTTGTCGGTTTCAAATTACAAACATGAATATTTTGTCACAGATGAGTCAATCACCGTCGCTTGATATTCCTTGAAAAGTTGTTTGATTGTCCATTTGGGGCGTAGTGGAGAGACAAGGACACATGCATTAAGGGACAGGACATTATTCTGGTTTTAACGGAGAAGAAGCTAGGTACCTTATGTGCTGTCCTGGTGATGTGCGACAGAATCCGTCTCTATGAAACCCTCTAGACATTTACTGCTCAGTTTTGGAATATTCTATAAAAAAAATGCAGTCAATGTACAGGCCCTTAGGGTTCCAGGAAGTTGAGGCTCCCAGATTTCAAAACAATCGGCACATGAAGGTGGTAAGGTTGTCAGCCTTAAGCACCGGGCGCTTTTACCCCCCAGGAAATATTCCTGGTACTTATTTCTGTTAGAGGCTGAGTCGACACCAGGGCCATAGTGCGGCCGGATAGACTATGTCAATAAAAAATTCCAATGACACTATCGGGAATCGAACCCGCGACCTTCCGGTTTGTAGCGCAGTGCCTCAACCAACTGCACCACCACGTGCCTTGGAATACACTGTAACTAATAGCAAGTTTTAAACGATCCCAGCATGGCTCGCTGTAAGAAATTCTGAAGTGCAGAAGGGAAAATATGAAATAAGTATAAAATTTAGTGTATTTTTGCGATACGAAACCACGCGAACGTAACAGAAACTTTATCACTGCCTTTGTCTAAAATTTAAAACCAATATATTGCGGCTGCGCAAAATATTTAAAATTTTATGACTCTAACTCTCTGGTCTGAAACAACTCGGGGGGAAAAAATCGAAATGAGGATTGGAATGGCTTGGAACAAGTTCAAGAGTCTAGGGTTTATACTGGCCGACAAATACCAAAGACTGGAGACAAGGAAAGACGTCCTGGAATCCTGCGTATTCCCGGTCCACTTATACGGCGCCCAAACATGGTCGCTCACGGAAAAGGAAAAGGGGCTGCTCCAAACTTGTGAGCGGAAGGCGGAAAGCAGAATACTGTTAAGTTGTATGGAGCGACTGAAGTAAGGTAGAGAACGAACACGAAGGGCATCGTGACAGTGGCTCACAGTGTCAAGTGGAAATGGGGAGACCACACGGCAAGAACGGACCAGCGCAGATGGACACACGCTGCATCGATGTGCGACTTAGGAGAACTGGGCGGCCAAAGACACGATGGGCAGACACGTTCAAGAGAGCAGCAGGAGGACAACGGTCACGAACAGCCAAAAACTGGAGCGAATTAAGTAGATACACACAGCATTCGTAAAAGCGACATATATAGGAACAGCTCACCTAGTGATTCAGGATTGAGTGGAACTTGTGCGGTCAGTGGGCTGGTCACTCACTACATCAACGCACATGACCATATAAACCTCCGAAATGAGGCCCCCAATGCTCCGCGATTGGAACGACATGGGGACTAACTAACTAACTAACTAACTCACCTAGTGATAAAGAACTCGAGCTCTCCGTGGTTCCATCATGAGTTCGTTGCCCTCATCATGAGGTCATTGCCCTCATCATGAGGTCGTTGCCCTCATGGGATTAATTAGACTTATTTATTTATTTATTTAACGCACTGATCTATACCAGAAACATGTGGGGCCTAGGATGATGAAGATTTAGATCTATTTACAAATTTGTGTAAAATAAATTCGTGCGTGTTAAAAGATATGAATACGGAGGTAGAGAGAACGGAGAAGAAGTTTATTTTTAATGTTATATATATTCCGTGCAATAGACATAGTAACGTATATTTTACCCCAAGTAACTGCACAATAATAGCAATGTAAAATTATTTCTATGCGTTCTTATAATTATAATTTGCTTTTTCCTGTCGAGCGTTTGCAAATTTAATATTAGGATATATTTTATTCTAAAATCACCGTGCATTTTTTTCACTAATTAATGTCTTATCACCAACTAAATGCACTTTATTTAAAAAAAACCCCAAATTTAGGTTTCTTTAAAACGTTTAAAAGTCCCTATTTTTTTAAACGTTTTAAAGAAACCTAAATTTGTTTTTTTTTAAATAAAGTGCATTTAGTTGGTGATAAGACATTAATTAGGATATATATTCCGTGCAATAGACATAGTAACGTATATTATTACAAATAATTGCACAATAATAACAATACACAATTTTACCTTTTGCCTTTTGCTATTGTTGTGAAATTAGTTGGAATATGAGAAAGTTTTTTTTCGGACGAAACGTAAATTGCTTCAACATTCAACTTATGGTTCAACATTTCACAGTCTTACCGCTACGCAGAAGGGGACGGTTTAAATGCTAAGTTAATCACGAACCACTGAAACTTGTTTATAAGGAATAAAATCGTTGTTACTAGTTTTGATGGCACTGTCTGATGGTTTGCCTACGTAAACTGAGAAAATAGTCAAAATATTTGCATCTTGCCATGGTTCATCTTAATATAATACTCACCCAATCAGTCACTGTCTCACTCACAGATGGCAATTATTAAGGCTTCGAAGAGTGTGTAGAATATTAAAGGTGATCGTAGAGAAAGAAGTTATTACGTGAGCTCCACTGTATTGACCCAACAAAATGTACAGCAATGTCAATCATTACAACAGCCAACTCATGCACTAGACAAAATACTTTCGTAAGCTATATTAAAAACCCCTACATGTTTCAGCAGGCGCGCGGTGGCGCAGTTGGTTGAGGCACTACGCTACAAATCGGAACGTCGCGGGTTCGATTCCCGATGGTGTCACTGGAATTTTTCATTGACATAATCGTTCCGGTCGCCCTGGGGTCGACTCAGCCCCTAACAGAAATGAGTACTAGGAATCTTTCCTGGGGGGTAAAGGCGGCCGGTGCTTAGGACTGACAACCTTACCACCTTCATCGATCCCTAATGGCCTGTCAAGGTCTGTAAAGGGATTGCTTTACATGTTTCAGCACCAAGATGCCGTCTTCAGAGGGGCGTCCGATACAAATGAATGTAGATCCAACACCATAACCTATTCATTCAACACATTAAACACTAAAACACCAAAACACATAAAACTAACAACCATAATTCACAATGCTGCAATGTTAAAAGCATTAAAATTGTTAAAAATAAGTCATTACAGACGTTGCAGCTGTTTGTGTACGGTCCGTACTGTTTTGAACGGCTGAAACGTCTGTAATGACTTATCTTTAACACTTTTAATGGTTTTTAACATTGCAGCATTGTGAATTATGGTTGTTAGTTTTATGTGTTTTGGTGTTTTAGTGTTTAATGTGTTGAACAAATAGGTTATTGTGTTGGATCTACATTCCTTTGTATCGGACGCTCCTCTGAAGGCGGCACCTTGGTGTTGACATATGTAGGGTATATGTTTTAAAACTTTCGCGGCGACATGATTCAATATAGTCTTCTCGGGCGCAAAGCCGCGTCAACTCGTTTGAATACAACGTTTGTCTCGTCTGTCCCGTGTTTTTCTACCTGCAGGTATAAAAACACGGGACAGATGAGCTGTATGTTAAATCAGTTTTGCCTGAGGATGGGGACGGAGCTAGTCCCCGAAACGTTGTATTCAAACGAGTTGACGCGGCTGTGCGCCCGAGAAGACTATACTTATATAAATATAGGGGTTTTTAATATAGCTAACGAATGTGTTTCATCCAATGCAGGAGCTGTTTGATGTAATGACTATACAAAGAGGTACGGTATGTATAACATAAACTTTCCAGTAGTGTGTTGTAATTTAGCCGAACATTTGGTTGTTGTTTTGTAAGACTTGAATTTCTCACAGCGACAACTGTTCTCTGGGATGTGGTGCCTATCCATCAAACTACACTGTATTACATAATAGCAGGCACTATTTGTCTTTACAACTAATTTGCTTGAAACTGCGTGTTGTTATAAGCATGGCAATAAATCTGATAGTTCCACGAAAGGTCTAGGATTCCAAGATTATCATTAGCTGAAGGACTATTAACTTTTTGGAGTTAATTATTTGTTTGAAGTTATTTCTTGAAATCTTTAGAGTAAGGTTGTAATTTTACACATTTGTAATAAATATAGTAATTTTGGTTTTGAATGTATGATATGTGATCCTCACCTTATCTTTGTCTGAAAATTGATGGTTACGTAAGCGAGCAATTCCGCGATGTGTCGCTATGCATGTATGTATGTGTGTTTGTTCAAGTTTTTTGGCTACCGACAGCGACAAGAGATGGAGATTGGCAGGATTGTGACACTCAAAGAATTGGAGATGGAGGAGACAGAGGGAGGGTCACCCAGAAAAACCAATTTCTACCTTATGTATGTGACTTATTCCAATATATAGAATCCTTTAACTCACTGGAAAGAATCCAGTGGAAGAGTAAAACCACTCAATTGAAAGATCAAGATTCAGAATACCAGGCGATCACAATATGAAGGGTTGGTGTAGACAAAGCAGCTGAGGCGAAGCACAAAGCAGTTCTGCTTGGTGCTTCAGTGTTCAGCAGACAGCGAGAAGCCAAACGTAGGATGACTTCTATTTCGAAGCCGTGTTGTAGCTCAGGGGGGTTAGACACAGACGTAGTGCTACGGAGTTTAATCAGACCGAGTAAATTTTCATTCATGTCTCTTTTCTTTTTTGTGATTCCCTCCAGAAGAAAAGAGATTTTTCTCGCCTCCGAAAAGTCCAGATCGGCTCTGGGGCCCACCCAGGCTACTATTAAGTCTTTCTGTTAGGGTAAGATGGCCGGGGCGTGAAGATGAGCACTTATCCCACCTATTACCGAGGTTACAAGTGCGTGGCGCTACATCTCTACACCCATATAAGCCTTGGTGTCGTGTACAGGGAAAAATTTTGTATTATCTATTATTTATTGTTTGTTTACCGATGATTTCAGCATCTTAGATTATATTCTATAGCGTGAATTGTAGGATCGCGGGTGAATAATAAATTGTTAAGGATGCGGAAGGAATTGGTCATGGCTGTAGACATTTTAATGGGAAAGCTGAGGAAGACCGCGACAAACTTCAGTCAAGGTAGTCGGTGTCCCGGCCGAGATTTGCACCCCGGATCTCCTAAATACGAAACAGGAACAATGTTTAGTGTAGCGCCATGTAGTCTGGTATTTGGGTTCCAAAGTCTGTCCGATGCCATGCTATAATCCTTTAACACCTATAGGACAGGTCGTACGAAGTATGTGATGGGGTACATTAACATAATTCGATGCAACATATCACCCATGAGTTACGGGTTGAGCGGGGTTGCTCTAGAGCAGTGGTATTCAACCTTTTTTGTTTGCGTACCCCCAGATTTAATTTCTCTTCAACTTTGTACCCCCAAAGTTGTTGGTGCATAATTCAAGTTATACACAGTCTATAATCTACATCTAAAATAAGTTAAATAAATTACATCCAAAATAATATATCAAATAATAAGTTTTAAATGAGAAAAAGGAGAGTCAAGCTATTAAATAACAAATATATTATATGCACTATGTGGAATAACCTGAAACAAGCTGCCCAGATAAGAATCGCATAAAGAGAGAGAGAGAGAGAGAGAGAGAGAAAATGGCACTCCCAAATCGCATCTCCTTACGTCCGGGTCTCTTGTGGCTAACCCTAAATCTGACCCTGATGTTTCAGTATTTATCACGAAGTAATATATATATATATATTTTAATTTTACGTACCCCCTGGGGTATGCGAACCCCAGGTTGAATACCACTGCTCTAGAGCATTAAGAGACTGGGTTTCCTAATGGAGAATATACTTCCTGCATGACTCAATGGCGTTGTGTTTGACAGAGACAACTTAACTTTCGTACTTAACTTTGACAGTGGACTTATTTATTCTTTTGAAATCAGTAACGCAAGCTATATGTCTTCGAATTGTAGGGTGATTATATCAATAAACGACGGCGTGGTTCGCATTTCCTGTAGGAACTGAGAAAAAGCAAGATAATTTCCATTGAGTATAACTTGCCTTCTGGCCATAATTTGAATCACATAATGAATCAGAAACGTTTTTTCTCAGCCAATAAGCTGGGTCTTTACAGTCGAATATTTTTCTCACACAAACTGTAAGTTTATTGTGTCGTATGTGCAGAGCAGATGAACTCGTCATCGGATTGAATTATGATATTTACGAATTTTTCATTATCGTATATGATACGTGTGAGTGATATACCCTTCTTGAAAGTTTTGTTTTGTGCTAGCTGAGGAGGAGAAGGGAATTTGGAGTCGGCGCATTCAACCCCTAGACGCAGACCGCATGACGGGTACCCCAATTGACCAAGGGCTTTAGTCGGCTGGTTGCCGTGACGGCTGGCGGTTCATGACTGTTTATACTCTTGCGCCCTAGTCAATCGCTACGAGAGTTTCAACTCGAACATGTTCGATTAGTATCGTCACAGCTACGCACGTGGAGGAAAGACACCACTGGATTTTTTTTTTTGGGACATCGTCTCAAAAAAAAACTTATTCTCTCCCATTGACACACACATCGGGTGAGTAAGAAGGATGTATGTGAAAGTAATGTCTGATTATTATATGCGTTCAGTTTGATGCAAACAACAGCAAACATATCTCGGCGAACTGTGTGTAATATTCGCTGTATTGTTGCATTTATCACGTAGTCTACAAATGTCCGGGGATTTAGACATTTATGTTGGCAAAAGTTTTGCGTGAAGAAATAACGCCTTTCTTTGTAGTTAGAGAAGTGATAGTTTCTGCAAAATAGAAAATCTAACAAAAGATTCGATATATTTGTTTTCATTATTAGCAGCCGGAAGTTTGGTTTATAATTCGCTTGCCCCTTTTACAGATTCATATAATTCTTTCCGATTCTTATTATAAAAGTAACTACAATTTAAATAACGTGATTGTTCTGCATGTTTAGACTGTACGTTTGTATTGTTGTATTTAAGTTAATGTGAAGGGAATTGACATTGACTGATACATGTTGAAATGTGTTGCTGTTATATGAAAATATTATGCTTGCAAGAACGTTAGATATTTTGTAGTTAAAACGTCTAATGGTTTAACTCGTGTTTAGTTTTATAGAGTTCGTAAATAATAGTAATAATCTATAACAATTTTTCAGTGTTATACCGGTTACCGGTCCCCAGGCGCTTTTCGTCATATTTGCCAATTTACTGCGCCTTCAGTTGTTAGATTCTGCTGCTTCATCACTTCTTCAATCTTTACACTTCCCTTTCCCACTTCACTTCGGGTCGTATGAATAATAATAATAATAATAATAAAACCTAGAAATACATGTTTTTTTCTAGGTATATAACAGTAAATACCCTGTATAAATGTGATAAAAAAATGCTCTGTACGAAGCAATTGTAAAATATATGAGAAAACCTACAAATTGCATTAAACTGGATCTTAAAGAATACAGTGGGGAACCATGGACTGGTTTCATTTGACTAGGGTAGAGACCACGCGCGAGCTTTTGTGAAAACGGCAATGAACATGCATGTTTCCTAAAAAAAAGCGAATAATTCATTATTTATTCAATGAACTAATTCTCTTATTACTTAAGAAATAGAGCGTCCAGGGTTAGGATGGGTACTGCAAGGTAATGTGGAAGGTGAGTGGAAGGACCATCTTATTGTCAAATTTGAGATAACGACTGAAATATCGTCGTTTAATTGGCAGAACCGAGGAAAGGTACGCGAGCCTCAGGACGGTCAGTATCCTGGTTGAGATTTGAACCGGGCACTTCTCAATATGAACCATAAGCGTCACAGCTTGGGACTTGCTGAGTTAGGCTCTAAGGAAATTCTGTGCTCCAAGGAGTCGGTATTGATAATAGGCGCAATTATTTTACGGTGTAATACAGTCAGTAATTGTTCTTAGGCTGAACTTCGACTGTCTGTCTGTTGTCTGAGAAATTGTTATGCGCCAATCGTTTTTGACCGACTTGAATTTGGTTTGGAAATACATAATGCATTTTTGGAGTGATAATATATCTTCATCAAAAAACACACACAAAGTGCAAAATGATTTCAGTGTCATTGGGTCACACAACGTCTCTGCTTCCTCCAGGCCATTATCAGCCTATATACAGTGTGTTGCTCTTCATCGTATCATAGACATGTTTTTAGTTTCGTTAAAACTGAACTGGTTGAAACCATACGTTAATTTAAAAGTAATCCGAAAATGCGCACAGCGAAAAATATTCCAAATTCTGTATGTCTGTCTGTTAGTTTTACGTCAATTTCTCTACGCAGTTGCACACGTAAAAAACGGTTACCTACACAGAGGGTTGGTTTAGCAATAAGGACTTGCAGTAGCATACTGCATTTGAAACCCTACAACAGGGCAGGGAATTCGTATTAACATTTTGTTTTCTGCCCGACCGGGCCATTTTTTTGATAATATATAAAAATTAGGCCAAGGTCTATTCATTTCATATCCTTAAATTTTCTTATTAACTAACTCCACGGAACAGTGTTCTTCTTGATAAGCTATAGTTTCCCAAATATCAGGAAATCCCCTGTTTTTTTTATAGAAACCGAATATTCATTACCGTGTCCACCAGACCGCGCCACTGGCTTCTATCTTGATCCAGATGAATTCTTTCAAAGCCCTCCTATAATATTCCTTTAAAATCCTTTTTAATATTATCCTCTTTTCTACTCTTAGCTCTTCCAAATGGTTATTTTCTTCGGTTGTTCCCACAAAAACCCCTGTATGCTTTTCTCCTTTCCCCTATACCTGCCACTTGTCCCCCCTTCTGATTTTTCTTCATTTGTTCGCCCGAATATTATTTACCGGAAAATACACCCCATGAAGCTCCTCGTCACGTGATATGCGCCAGTGCTCTGTTACCTCGTGACTCTTGAAGGTAAAGTTCACCCTATAACCTGCCATCAAGGTACAGAGGAGGAGTACAGGTATAGCTCTACTCTTTCTCTAACCTCGGCACTAGATGGGATCGGTAGTTAACACAACGTCCTAGCCGCTTTACTCCTGGAAATAACCCGGTACCCATTGTATAGGAGGCTGAGTGTGTGACAGGGCCTGTCTGGACGTTTGTGGAAAATCTCGCCAATGCCGGTATTCGATCCCCGGACCGTCCAGCCCGTAGCGAGTAGCTATACCGACTACGCCATCGCGACCCACACTTCGTCAGTCTTAGGCCCTAACATCTTCCTCAGCAACCTTTTCTCAAACACTCTGTACGAATTTTGTTATTAAGAGTAGCGAACGCAGCCAGTTGAATACACAAAATTGTAAAATGGCACAGAACAAAAACAGAAAACGCTTTGTTGCGCAGTACATACCCACTTGTTATTCTCGAAAGCAGTACAATTGTTTACAAACCGTTATTCATTGAAATCGGAATAATGTAGCTTGTTATTTAAAGGAATATACGTTCCTTAAAGTGACAATGTAAGAGTAATGTAGGATTGCATTTCACTCGCCGTTTGCCGTATTTCTCGCGACGTATTTCAGAGTATGACAATTCCTGGTTCCCGACGTAACTATCAGACCAAGTCGAGTCACAGCTCACAAAATATATGTAACAAAACCAGAATATATGTATATATATAATGCAATAAATGTAGGCTTTCAGGAATGATGAAATAGATGATGATGTTTTAAATAATAGAGGCTGAAATTGTATGTAAGGGTGACTGACTTGGTTATAAGAATATAGTGCATATGTTGGTCTAATAAAACTTTTAATTAGTGACAAGATGCACGGTGAATACAATGTGAGAAATTAGGCTTGTATGCTCCATTTTAGTTACAGAAAGTGAACTTCATCACGATTATATGTAGCACAGTGGCAAGAGCCATCAGTGACACGTATGCTTCCTGAACACTTTGCTCACTTGTGTAGGAAACCTAACATACCCTACAGTTACAAAGTTGGCAACTGTGATTGTACAGGGCATACACAAAAGAATGGTGCGGTTGTAATAGTGTTCACTATTAAAAACGCACCATTCTTTTGTGTACGCCCTGTATATGGCTGACATTCCTTGCTACGCAAGTTCCGTACCCTAAGAAAGGTGTAGGTCTATACGTTATTATAATATTCAAATGTTCAATCGTAATTTTGCTACCGTTAAAAGGACAAGTGGTGTGTGGTGTTGATGCAGGTTTGTAAAGTGTTTAGAGCAGTGGTATTGAACCTGGGGTACGCGTACCCCCGGGGGTAAGCGAAGACATCTTAGGGGTACATAAAATACAAAAATAAATACACTATTTCATGATAAACACTGAATAATCAGGGCCAGATTTAGGGTTAGCCACAACAGACCCGTAAGTAAGGACATGCGATTTGAGAGCGCCATTCTCTCTCTCTCTCTCTCTCTCTCCTCTCTCTCCTTTATGCGATTCTTATCTGGGCGGCTAGTTTCATTTTATCCCACATAGTGCATATAATTTTGCTTTGCTAAAATACCTTTGTTCCTTTATTAATTTTTATATGATAGGCAATAATATATTTGTTATTTAATAGCTTGACTCTCCTTTTTCATTTAAAACTTATTATTAATACATTATTTTGGATGTAATTTATTTAACTTATTTTAGATGTAGATTATAGACTGTGTATAACTCGAATTATGCACCAACAACTTTGGGGGTACAAAGTTGAAGAGAAATTATATGTGGGGGTACGCGAACAAAAAAGGTTGAATACCGCTGGTTTAGAGAGCACGTGGGACGTGTAGTCATTTGTCACTTGAGAGTAAAAAGCTAAATTGATTGATCCTACGGTATTTAATTACCCTTTTGTTACCGTATTCATTATAATAGCGTCGGATGAAATGAAAATATGATTATGAATGAAAAAGAAATGAGGAAGTAGGAAAAAGTTTTAGTTTATTACAATGATGAAGCACGGGAAAATTATTTGAACGTAATACAGATTGTTCCACTTAAAATCGGCCTCGTGAACTCGGGCCATTGAAACGCGAGCTTATAACATGTAGCGCCATCCTGTTGGATGAAGCAGTTCTGGCGCTCATGATCGGGTAATTGTGCGTAGAATCCAACATCTTCTGTCAGAGTGTGCATTTAGTCTACCAAAAATAAAAAAAGAAAAACAAAATCCTTTCTTGATTTTGCCGCGCAATCAGGCCAGTTTTAAATGAAAGATTCTGCAATTTGAAATTTGCAGAAAATGCTGACAAAGTGCAGGAAAAGTTTTCAGAATGGATGTTCACAATACTGTCCGCAACGTTACTGCACACATCAACTGCTTCCGCGTAACAAGTCATGAAGACTCAGAAGGGGGATGTAATGTTGGGCTTCCGTCCTTACTTTGACATTCGGCACAACTAGGACGGCAGAGTTGTCAGCTCTACGCGCCGGCCGCACTTTACCCCCAAGAAAATTCCTTGTCACTCATTTCTGTTAGAGACTGAGTGGACCCCAGGGCTACTGAATGCGGACGGAAGGAATAGGTCACTTGAAAATTTTTAAAGATCCTACCGGGAATCAATCCCGCAACCTCCTGTCTTGTTACGCAGTGCCTCAACCAACTGCACAACTTCCTCAAAATTGCGCTGCAGGATGCTAACTTCACACTTTAAAAGCTGGGAATGGACGTTGTTAGAGGCTGAAACGTCTTCCAATACAGTGCATTTTATTGAGATCTAAAAATCTAACTAACTAACTAACTAACTAACTAACAAACTCCATGGAGCAGAGTCCTTCCTGAGAAGCTAGCAGGTCGTCAGCTAGTCGTGAAATTCCCCGCGTTTTATGGAACCCGAAGATTCATTACCGCACTCACAAGAGCCCGCCACCTGTCTCTATCCTGAGCCATATCAATCCAGTCCATGCCCCCCATCACACTTCTTGAAGATCCATTTTAATATTATCCTCCCATCTACGCCTGGGTCTTTCAAGTGGTCTCCTTCCGTCAGGTCTCCCCACCAAAATCCTGTATGCACCTCTCTCTCCCCTCACCCAAACGTGCTTCATGCCCCGCCCACCTCATTCTTCTTGATTTGATCACCCTATAAATCTAAGTTGTAATTGTTAACTTCATTCCGTCAGAAATGCCAGGCTGTGCGACTATATCAAATGTTGTGCTGATGGTAAAAAGGTACAGCAATCCCATTACAGGCCTGGACAGGCCCTTAGGGTTCCAGGAGGTTGAGGCTGCCAGATTTCTAGACAATCGGCACAGGAAGGTGGTAAGGTTGTCAGCCCTACGAACCGGCCGCCTTTACCCCCCAGGAAAGATTCCTGGTACTCATTTCTGTTAGAGGCTGAGTCGACCCCAGAGCCATAGTGCGACCGAAACGATTATGTCAATGAAAAATTCCAGTGACACCATCGGGAATCGAACCCGCGACGTTCCGGCTTGTAGTGTGCTAATGGTACAATGTAAATAAATATCCCGACGCTTTCAGTAGTGACATCTTTTAAACCCACGAATTATTTTTGAGGTAATATACTACGAGTTCAGAGCTTCAAGTGCAGTGGTAATGTCTAATTATATGAACAGTATACATTGTCTACATATTTTAATAAGGACGCGGAATTGTAAACTAATTCAAAGTTTGATTACTCAGAGGGCAGGCCGATTGGTGTTTGTCTTTTACACCCGCATATACCTCCGTCCTTAACAGACATTGTAATATAATGATAAACTGCTAGTTGCTCATATCATCAAGAATTTTCTGTTTTTTATGGAATCCGAATTTTTTATCATGAATATAGGTTTCAAAAGCAACTGCTGCTAGTCACACTCCTGAGCCAGAAGCATCCGGTCCATACAAATACAGGGCATACACAACAGAATGGTGCGGTTTTAATAGTGTTCACTTTTAAAACCGCACCATTCTTTTGTGTATGCCCTGTATATCCCATATCTTTAGGATCATTTTTAATATTATCCTGCCCATCTGTTACTAGGTCACACAAGTGGAATATTCGGTTCCGAATTTTCTTCTGCTATTCTGTAAAACATTTCTCATATAAATGCTACACTTCCTTCCATTTCATTGACCTTGATAAATCTTAACATTTCATGAAAGGAACAAATTATGAAGCTCCTCATTATGTATTCTTCTCGAGACTCATGTTAGATTTTTACGTTCAGGCTTTTCCTCGGCTTCCTCGTCTCAAATAAAACACACACAAAACTTCTATATATGTTTTATATTGTTTCTTTTGACAGAATGCGAGATATGTTGTGAAAGAATGACGATTGACTCGTTTAAAAAAAAGATGCGAAACAGAGAACACGCTAGTTCATAACTTTGCGAGTGACGTCAAGGGGTCTGAGGCAAGACTTCTGTACCTATAAAAATAACCGTAGGATTTCATTTTAGAATCCGCTCCTATGTAGATAAAAACAATTATCATCTCTGCCGATGTCATGCACACAATAAAGCCTTTACATTATGTTAGATGTAACATTTTAATTTTTTTGAGGAAGGCTCTTAGATGCATAGCAGAATTCGAAAACTTTGGTGAGAATTCTAGGTAGTTTTTAGGCGATTTCGCTAAATTGAGAAAACCGACTATTAGCTTTGTCTTATCTGCCTGTCCCCATGGAACAACTCGGCTCCCACTGGATGGATTTTCATTAAATTTGATATTTGAGTATTTTTCGAAACTCTGTCGAGAATATTAAAGTTTAATTAAAATCTGTCAAGAATAACACGTACTTTACATGAAAACCTATGTACATTTATGATAATATCTCGCTCATTTCTTCTTAGAATGAGAAATGTTTGAGACAAAATTTGTAGAGAAAATCAAAACACGCGTTTCATATTCAATAAGTTTTTACCGAAAATCGTGCCGTTTATTACATAATGTGGAAAAATATGGTACAGCCAGACAGGCCACAGATGTCAATATAATGCAACGCACAAAAGGTGCGATATTTGTCCCAGATAACTAAGACAAGAACACAGACACATTCCCATAATATTGAATACTAATTATTGTTAACAGCAGCACGAAATATTTTGCAGCTCGACAAAACTGCAAAGTGAATCCATTTTTACATTTCCATCGCAACACTGAACACTTTTATATTGCTGACAGATACATTTACACCAACAACAATAAAAAGGAACGTGTTGTTGTTTTTACATGGCGACGTTGTTTACAGGGAACGCGCCACAATGAAACGTTGTACGTGCATTGTCTACCTTGCTCTTTTTCTCTTCGATTATTAGGTAATTTAAGGACTGTCTTTTAACTTCGGTAATTATATTGCATAGAACGATATGTATTGAATGGTGAGTGGGTGAGAATTTAAAAGGAGGCGGTCGTTAGCTATTTGAAGATACGAAATTTCAGAAAGAACTTCCAAGGTACAGTTTGTTTCTACTTCGTCGTCTAGTGTGAAAAGCCCAAGTCGCCAGATATCCTGATTTACGGGCCGATAAAACAGCTGTTTCTTTACCGAGGACCAGTACGTTGTACGGTAGTAATAGTGTACACCAGCGGGGTCACTGAGAAGCTAATAGTCGGTCAACTCTTCAAGAAATTTGCTGCTGATGTGTAAGCCGAATGTTCGTCACCGTGTTCACAACAGCCGGCCATTGGTCTCTGGCTTGAGCCAGTCGAATCCAGTACACCTTCTCACCCTCATTTTTACGCGAGTCCATCTGAGTCGCGATAAGTGCCTGTTAGCTTCGTTGTGTCTGTCTGTCCGTCTGCTGTCCTTCCGCGTGTATTATTGCGGCTTCCGATGGACAGATTTTCATGAAATCTGATATTGGGGACATTTACGGAAAAAAAATAGTGCCTTAAATTAGGACAGATCGATACCTTCCGTGTTATTAGACTTGTGTAGTCTTCTGTCACTGCCATCGTCGTTAAATAAAGTACTACTAAATGAATAAACCACAAAGAATTAACATCTTCTGTAAGAATCTGGAAGACCCCACAGTCTGCTCAATCTCAATCCCCGCAGTGAAAATATGGAAACTAATATTGCAAAATTTTCATTCATTCTGCAGTCCGTCTTACGACAGGTCCGTAGCCTCTTCCAAAGCGAATTCTCCACAGGGTGCGATCTAGTGCTTCCTCTTTCAATTTCCAGTATCTTTTCTTTTCCTTAAGGTTATCCAGTAGCTGCTTACGTCTTCTCCCTCGTCGTCCCGTCATTTCTATCCTTCCTTCTAACTTTCCTTCAATCACGTGTTTCAGAAAGCAGTTTCTACGCAAGATGTGACCAATCCAGTTAGCCTTTCTTCTTTTTATTGTACGTACGATATTCCTCTCCTCCTTGACTCTGTGTAATACTTCTTCATTTCTCACACGATCGGTCCAACTGATCTTCTCCATTCTTCTCCAGCACCACATTTCAAAACTTTCCAGATACTTCTTATCTACTTTCCGAAGTGTCCACGTTTCAGCACCACACATAGCTATGCTCCAAATGTAGCACTTTACTAGTTTCTTCCTTAAATTGCAAAAGTTTACCTTGATTTAAATGCGTATTACCGGACGGAGTTTTAGATACTGTGTGACAACACTGTAATTTAACACAATATTCTGAGTATCTGTACGGTGTTCTATTAAACATAGCGTCATTGTTCTATTGAAAATTGTGGTACGGTACTTTATGAAAAGCAGATAACATATAACGAACGTATGGTCTATTGTCACCTAAATATCGTGCATGTTACACAGCGGATATCAATAATACACATGGACAGATTGTCAATGCTAAAAACTGTATTGATCAGAAGTCCATCTCCAATCACAATGAATGTTAAGTCACAATCGGATTTAATATGTATCATACACCGACATGTATGTACCATTCTGAGTGGTAATGAATAGTTAAGGCTATTATCATTATGCAGTTAACGGGCTTTGCTTGACCCCTTCACTGCTGATGGTATTGTACCGCAATGTTGCGCTATAGCACAACACTGTACAGTAATTTGTACAGTGCTGTTAACTTTGTTTGTCATGTTTATTACGAGTTTTGGTTAAGGGCAAAGTGGGTTTGTCACTTTACTGTGCTGAGTGTGTGAGCTCCCATTTGAACTTTGAGCCAATTCAATAATTTTCACTAAATTTGTTATGGAAATTACACCTGCTTTTACTTGCGTGTTCAAGTTGATCTCTCACTTTAAGGGATGAATATGCCGTGCTTGAGGGAGGGGTTGTGAGGAGAACTTTTTTTCCTATGACTCGACAGCCCCTTGGGGGCCTAGACCTCCTCATTTTTCGAGGCTTCACAATCACACTTTTAGACACAACACTCGGTAGGACTCCTCTAGACGAGTGATCAGCCCGTCGCAGAGACCTCTACCTGACAACACACAACACTCACAAGAGATAGACTTCCATGTCCCCGGTGGGATTCGAACCCACAATCCTAGCAAGCGAGCGGCCGTAGACCCATATGAGGAGGATACTAGGGCCTAAAAAGGATAAATAACGCTGGCTGGAGAAAATCTTACAAATTGGAGCTTCATGATTGGTGTTCTTTTTTTTCAAATATTATTCGGGTTATTATACAGTGTGTCCACAAAATCCCTTCGGGATTTTGAAAAATTGTGGCGCGCAAAGAAATTGAGCTAGCCACATGCGGTTTGCGGCAGATTACAGTGAAACTCTAGAAGTTTTTTACAGACCTCAGTAGACCTCAATGTGGGCTCCCTTGGTAGCACGGAGAACGTCCAGACGATATTCGAGCTCTTGCCATGTTCTGTGGAGCATGTCCGCTGGAATAGCCGAGATCTCATTCCTGATACGGGTCTTCAGGTCATCAAGTCCGTTAACTGGTGTTCGGAACACATTGCTCTTGCCATAACACCACAGGAAAAAAATCCAGTGGTGTTATGTCTGGTGAACGTGGAGGCCACGGCATTGGACCGTCTCTGCCGATCCATCTTCCTGGAAATGTCCTGTCTAGGTACGCGCGTACCTGCATACCCCAATGAGGTGGAGCACTATCTTGTTGGCGGCAAAAAAAACTTCCAGAGTTTCACTGTAATCTGCCGCAAACCGCATGTGGCTAGCTCAATTTGTTTGCGCGCCACAATTTTTCAAAACCCCGAAGGGACTTTGTGGACACACTGTATTATGAGTTAGATGGATGGATCATGTAGCTCGCATAGAAACAAGAGAAATGTATATACGTTTTGTACTGGAAAACGTAAAGGGCAAAAGCTAGTTAGAAGATATAAGTGTAAATAGGAGGATAATAATAAAACAGGTCTTAAAGAAAGCGAATGGAACTCTGTGGACTGGGATCTTTAGCTAAGAGCATCTGTAATACTTCACGTATGAGATTAATTTATCCACTCATTTTTTACAGCCCTCTATGTCGATATTTTATTAAATCGTTAAAAATGTTTCTCCTTTACTTACTGTTGTTTTCATCAATGTGTACTTTTTTTTTCAGCGGTAATATTAAGCAAGTTATAGTTTTCTCGTGACTTGTGAAGTCCTGCTTGGATTTATCACCTTCCGTCCAAACAAACCCCATAAAATTGACATTTAGCTATCCGCAATGTCTTTAATTTACTCGGGACTCAGGATCCTTAGCCTCGTGTTCTTCGCGCTGAGTGGATAACAGTTGTTAAACAAAGCTGCTACTTATAAATTTTATATTGCTGTCACCGTGCATTTTCACTAATTCAATTTATTTATTTACACCAACTAATGCACACGTAAAACCACTTTTTTGTAGTTTTTATTGTAAAATGTACCCCTACATGCGTTTCGATCCTCAGATCATCGTTAGGGTTTTTTTTTTAAAAGAAAGCCAATATCACTTCAACTGCATATTTTGAAGGGTCCAATAGCACTAATGTCTTAATATTTGTTTTAAAAATATCTGAATTTTAAAATTTTTAATTTTTAAAACAAATATTAAGACATGAGTGCTATTGGACCCTTCAAAATATGCAGTTGAAGTGATAGTGGCTTTTTAAAAAAAACACTGACGATGATCCGAGGATCGAAACACGTGTAGCGGTACATTTTACAATAAAAACTACAAAAAAAGTGGTTTTACGTGTACATTAGTTGGTGTAAAATAAATTGAAAGCTGCTACTTGTTTCATGGCCAAGGTATAAGCAGCGGTGAAGGAGACGAGAGACGTTTAACAGAGCGTTATATTCCCCGATTTGGACAGTTGTCTACAGTAAAACAAAGGACTTTACAGCGATTTGTACAACGTGTAAATTTTAAATTGTAACGCTTTCTAAAAGGTGGTATCAGAACCATAACATTGGACGTTAACCTGACTTAAATCCTTGACACTGTCTGCAAGTGTTTAGGGCTGTGGAGGAAATAAATACTCCATTCCGTACCAGTATCTCCCTTGAGTAGCGCCATTTTTAGGTATGTTCGTAAAATTGCAAAGGGCGACTATTAGCTTCGTCAGGTTTGTCTGTCTGTCCGCATGGAACAACTTGTCTCCCAACGGAAGGATTTTCATTAAAATTGATATTTTATTATTCGTCGAAAATCTGTCGAGAGAATTCAAGTTTCATTAAAATCTGACAAGAATAACGGGTACTTTACATAAAGACCTATGTACATTCATGACAATATCTCGCTAAATCTTCTTAGAATGAGAAATGTTTCAGACAAATATTACAGATAAAATCAAAACAAATTTATGTTAAATACTTTTTCCCCCAAAATCATGCTGTTTTTTTTAGATAATGTGGAAAAATATGGTAGAACGAAATACGCAGCAGAAGACAATATATGGCGCATGCGCTTTGTTGTATAACTAAGGCTACAGACACACAGGCAGAGTGTGTAATATTTATTGCTTTTTCACGTCATTGACTCTATTGTTTAAAATTTGCTTATTCCTTCAAGAAATACTTTGGGGTGTTTGGAATGTAAATGTGCGTACCCTGTTTATAAATGTGCGTACCCTGCTTATAAATGTGCGTACCCTGTTTATAAATATACGTACCCTGTTTATAAATATACGTACCCTGTTTATAAATGTGCGTACCCTGTTTATAAATGTGCGTACCCTGCTTATAAATGTGCGTACCCTGTTTATAAATGTGCGTACCCTGCTTATAAATGTGCGTACCCTGTTTATAAATATACGTACCCTGGTTATAAATATACGTACCCTGTTTATAAATGTGTGTACCCTGTTTATAAATGTGCGTACCCTGTTTATAAATGTGCGTACCCTGCTTATAAATGTGCGTACCCTGTTTATAAATATACGTACCCTGTTTATAAATATACGTACCCTGTTTATAAATGTGTGTACCCTGTTTATAAATGTGCGTACCCTGTTTATAAATATACGTACCCTCTTTATAAATATACGTACCCTCTTTATAAATGTACATACCTTGTTTACAACAGCGTAACAATGGATCTTATTTTGAACCAGAAGGTTTCAGTCCACACCATTACATCAAATTTTTTTTTATGATTTCTAAATATTATTTCCTACCTAGTTCTACAAAATGGTCTCTTTTTTCAGGTTTCAAACTAAAAGTCCATACGCATTTTATAATTACTTCTACGCGTGCCGTATGCCCCGTTGAGGTTACCTTTCTTGCTATCATTACTCTGATCACATTTGGCAATTTTAGGGCCTTTGCAAGTTACTAGGTTCTTTATGTTGCAGTGTTACTCAGCCTACTCCTACTTCATCTCATTTTCACCCCAATATTTGCTTCAGTATTCTGTTCTGAAAAGCGCTCAGCCTGTCTTTTCGCCTTTATGTAATAAATGAAAATTTACGAGCGTACAGAATTGTAGGTACTCGTAAAATTACAGCTTGTTATATAGACAAGAAGATAGAAATTCGTAAGAGATTTGAAATCTTTATCATTGGAAGCAAGAAATTCCTGTAACTAATATTCACAAATTCACTTCCTGTATCACGGTGCTTACACTGCATCTCCATTAGATCACCAAAGAGTTAAGCTTTTTAAGGGAATAATAACTTAAGGTGATTTATCCGCTTTGTGCTTGTTCATTTAATAGTTATTTCACAGAATACAGTCACAAATAACACCACAGTGCAACGTAATTAGATTACTAGTTTCGGCTTAATATCAGCCATCATCAGACCTCTTCTTTTTTAAGAAACATTGTTAGTCAAAACTTTAACAACAATTAGAAATGAGATCACATTTACGTTTGCATTGCAGTTATAACCTTTTTTTAGCAGGTTCTCAAATAGATGGATATGAACTTGATTAGCTGCTAAGTGAGGTCTTAAGGCGATCCATCCCTGTTATGCTTGTTAATCAAATATCTGAGATCTCATTCCTAATTACTATTAGAGTTTTGTATAAAAATGGTTCTTAAAAAAAAGGAGGCCTGATGGCTTATATTAAGCCGAAACTAGTAGCCTAATTCAGTTGAACTGTGGTGTTGTGTGTGACTGAATTGTGTGCAAATATACATTGGAATGAGATGTTTCGTAAGCAAAATTCAGCGGCCATTTCTCACCCAAGTCTCCTGATTGACTGCTAGATGGCTCTGGCAGTCATATCAGGATGAACAGAACTTGTGCAGTCGGTGGACTGGTCACCCACTACATATGCACACTTCCAGACCAAGAAACCTCTGAAAGGAGGCCTTATGCCCCGCAAGGGGCGACAGGAAGTAACTAACTAACTACACATTGGAATAAGTACTCTTTGTTGTATAAATGGTACAAACTGTGGAAAAAATGCTGAGATTTTGAATGTTAAAAGAAGTTATGTTATGTTATGTTATTTATTTATTTTATTTATTCTAGTTGTTATTTATTTGGTGCATTTGTTGGTCGATATTAGATTTGTGATAAAATGCACGGTACATACAATATTAGAAAATGTTAAAAAAAGTGGTTTATATAGTGACCACAACGCTTAAAATTGTTAAAAAATGTAACTTTCATAAAGGCCGTTCTTGTATGCAGTAGAGTGTAACTGCGTTAACTGCTCAGCGTCATAGCGTATTAACCTCTTGAAGCTGTTTTAATTTTCTGATTAATCGTCTGTATCGACTTTGACTTCTTCCTTTATGGTGTTGCACGTGTAAGTGCACGAGTATAATAACTTTTAATTAAAGTGTGTTGTTACACTTTTTGTTAAAGTTAATTAAAATAAATTTAACTCTGATGGTAAAAATTACACCCCTGAGGGACAGAAACATACGAGGGCTAGTCAAAAACGAGTGAGAATGAATTTATTACTCAGCAAATACGTTAGGCAGAGTCCAACTTGATATGGTATTTTTCAAAGTAGTCCCCATCGAGCTGTATGCACTTGGTCCAACGTGTCTACCAGTCCTGGAAGACGTGCTGGAACCCATTTTTTGACATCGTCTTCAGAACCGCCTCCGCCCTCTTCAGAACGGCCGTTGAGGAGTCGAAACGCTGGCCCCGCAGCTCCGATTTCAGGCGAGGAAACAGAAAAAAGTCACACGGAGCAAGGTCCGGGCTGTACGGAGGGTGCGGCACACATTCGATGTTTTTTCGGGCAGTGACAGTTTTGAAGACCCTGGCCGAACACATCCGACGAAAACGCCCTGAGCTGCATCCATCTCGTTGGCGCCTACACCACGATAATGCACGCCCTCACGTTTCGAACGTTGTTGCCCAACATTTAGCCCGAAAAAACATCGAATGTGTGCCGCACCCTCCGTACAGCCCGGACCTTGCTCCGTGTGACTTTTTTCTGTTTCCTCGCCTGAAATCGGAGCTGCGGGGCCAGCGTTTCGACTCCTCAACGGCCGTTCTGAAGAGGGAGGAGGCGGTTCTGAAGACGATGTCAAAAAATGGGTTCCAGCACGTCTTCCAGGACTGGCAGACACGTTGGACCAAGTGCATACAGCTCGATGGGGACTACTTTGAAAAAGACCGTATCAAGTTGGACTCTGCCTAACGTATTTGCTGAGTAATAAATTCATTCTCACTCTTTTTTGACTAGCCCTCGTATTACGTCAAAACCTGAAGCTTTAAGCTTTACACGTGGTGAATATATGCGTGTGATACGAAGGTTCGGTTTCCTTCACAAAACATTTTATTTGATAGAAAGTTTGTCTAATTTTGAGCAGAGTAAGATTTGAAGAATAATGTACTTTTGGATCTGTAGCCAATCACATTCGTGAAACTGAGGAGCAGTGTGTGTAATGAGACGTGACTTGACGTGACAGCAGGAGCAGCGGAATGCTCTAGACGACTAATTCTATTTTAAAGCTTCACGTAGGAAAAAGATTAGCTAAATAAGACCAAATAATTTCCCATTTTTATAATTTTCATATTTAAATGCAGTGTAAATTTAAGATACCCCACTATGTATAGGGATACACAATGACGCATTTGGTTGAGGCACTGCGCTACAAACCGGAAAGTTGCGGGTTCGATTCCCGATGGTGTTTTTGGAATTTTTCATTGATATAATCCTTCCCGCCACACTATAACCCTGGGGTCGACTCAGGCTCTAACAGAAATGAGTATCAGGATTATTTCCTGGGGGTAAAGACGGCCGGTGCGTAGAGTTGACAACCTTACTACCTTCATGTGCAGATTGTCTAGAAATGTGGGAGCCTGAGCCTCCTGGAACCCTAAGGGTCTATCCAGGTCTGTAATGGGATTGCTTTACCTTTACCACTATGTATCAAACACTTTAAAATTGTTCACCAGTTGGACTGTCTTGATCAACGCAGTCAATTTATTACACCAATCAAATGCACACTAATACAGTGCGTACACAAAAGAGTGGTGCGGTTTGTATGTGAATTCACATACAAACCGCACCATTCGTTTGTGTATGCCCTGTATTCACATATAAGTGTTATGCATAATCCGACAGGCCACTATTTGTATGGTTCCACAACCTGACTCATAAATGACGGTTGGTTTTAATTTGGCAGCGTGTGCCTTCCTGAGGATGGTGCACTAGCACCGAAACATGTCGCAGTTTTATGTGTAATACTTATATGTGAATATTATAATGCATTTACATGGTGTAATAAATTTACTATTATGTATCAAAAATTAAATTTCGTTAAGTTTCCTTTTTCCGTTACTTGATTTCTGGTCCTCAAAGTTTCATCACCTACTTTGAAAATCAAACGATGCCGTTTAATTGAAATTTTACTGAGCCGATTGAAATAAGCGATGTGCATTTAATTCTTTGTTTCACTTTGTGTGCATTGAAAATTTCACTGCATCCCTTAGTCCATCCTTTGTGGCTCATTTGTGTATAAATTGAACATTCGGCTGTCATATTACTCTCCTGGTCTATATTCTATACATTACAAGTATAGTGGTTAGCGTGCTCGCCACTGGACCCAAGTTCGCGGTTCGATCCCGACCGAGGTCGATGATTTTAAGGATGATAAAAATCCGGAGCACCACTTCCTTCGGAGGGGAAGTAAAGCCGCCGGTCCCATGTCGTAGATTTACGGCATGTAAAAGAACATTACGGGCATGAATAAAAGCCAAATTGCCTCCATTTCTCATCCAAGTCTCCTGACTGCCTGCCAGATGGCTCTGCGTGCACTAGAACACTAAGCGCGGCTAGCTGGCCGGTCACCAGCTGCCATGAATGCGCATGACTTAGTAACCTCGACAAGAGGAGCAAGAGGAGGCCCAGGCCCATACAGGGCTGTTGAGCCAAGAATTATTATTATTATATATATATATATATATATATATATGCTATTAAAATTTGTCAGTCATCTTCTATAGCTTCATCGTGTGGTAATCCATAGGTAACCTGCAGCTGTCTTAAAGTTTTTGACCAGCTAAGCGACTCTCAGTGTCTTAAGAACATACGCGTTCTGTGAAGTTAATTGCTCAAGGAGCAGTCTGATCGAAGGCATGCATAATTACAGGCTACCCGAAGTAAGAGTTTCATGGTTTTTCTCAGTGTCTCCAGGCGATTTCAAGGTACGTACCAACAAATCGACCATCTCCGCCGACAATGCATAATTACCTTTCAATCGTACGAGTATTGCGCTTTAAGTATGTATAACATCTGCTTTGAAAACTTGTTGTCCGTTAATGAAGGAATAGAGAACGTATCAAAAGACCGAAACTGTTTTGAATAATAGGGGGAACACAATTGAATAACTGACTGACTGGTTGACCGACTAACTAACTAACTAACTAACTAACTAACTGCCTGACTGATTTGCTGATTGATTTACTAAGTGATTGACTGACAGACTGATTATCTATCTAACTAATTAACTGACTAACTGACCGAATGATTATCTAACTAAATGACTGACTAACTAACTGTCTAACTGACTGAGTAGCTGACTGACTAACTGACTGTTTGTCTGACTGATTTACTGATTGATTTACTAAGTGATTGACTGACAGACTGATTATCTATCTAACTAATTAACTGACTAACTGACCGAATGATTATCTAACTAAATGACTGACTAACTAACTGTCTAACTGACTGAGTTGCTGACTGACTAACTGACTGTTTGTCTGACTGATTTACTGATTGATTTACTAAGTGACTGACTAACTGACAGACTGATTATCTATCTAATTAACTGACTGACTAACTGACCGACTGATTATCTAACTAACTGACTGACTAAATAACTGTCTAACTGACTGAGTAGCTGACTGACTAACTGTCTGATTGTCTGACTGACTGACTAACTAACTGAATAACTAATTAACTCCTTAGAGCAGAATCCTTCCTGAGAAGCTAATAGGTCCTCAGCTTCTCAACAAATTAAGGAACCCCAAGGTTCATCACCGCACTCACAACAGCCCGCCACCTGTCCCTATCCTGAGCCAGATCAATCCAGTCCATACCTCCCCATCCACTTCTTGAAGATCCATTTTAATCCCATGTACTCCTAGGACTTCCAAGTGGCCTATTCCCCTCAGGTTTCCCCACCAAGACCCTGTATGCACCTCTCCTCTCTCATACGTGCGACATGTCCAACCCATCTCATTGTTCTCGATTTGATACCCCGAATAGTACTGGGTGAGGAGTACAAAACATTAAGTTCCTCGTTATGTAATCTTCTCCACTCCCCTGTTACCCCGTCCCCCTTAGACCCAAATATCCCCCTCAGCACCCTATTCTCGAACATCCTCAGCCTATGTTTCTCCCTCAATGTGAGAGACCAAGCGGAACACAATTGAATAAATAAATAAAATATGTACAGATACATAAGAGACACCTAAAGCAGGTTTAAAGGCCTATAGGAGGCGTGAAGGTGAAGCTCAATATAGTGCGGCAGATGAAGACGTGTCGTTAGCTTCAGGATCTCTTTGCTGTATTTACGTGTAGCAGTCCTCTCCCCTCTCCTATCTTCGGCTAGGTACAGTCCTCGTCAGATAACTTGATCCCTGTTCGCGCGGGGTTGAAGAGGCAAACTGGTCAGGGGGGGAGCACAGCGCACGCAGCTCCAACCTTTATCTCTCCGTTTCAAAAACATTATCTGATAACTCGCAGGAATCTGCAGTGTCGTTTAAGCAATGGAGCGAACTGAAGTGTCAAAATTTTGCAACAAAGTAATTCATAGCAAAGAGAGAGATAGTATTAGCAGGGTAATAAAGCGTTGCGATGAAGATAGACAATGTATTCGTACTCCCAACAGAGTGGATGTTTTTGGAACAGGTATAACATTGCCTGGCCGTGACGTCGTGAGCCAAGCAGCGGCCGGACCGTGCCGACTGCAGCTGTGTGCAGTGTTCGGGAGCTCAGATATCAAGTTATCTGAATATGCGTGTAGGAAGCTAAGTGTTTTTGATACATCTGAATATGCGTGTAGGAAGCTAAGTGTTCTTGATACATCTGAATATGCGTGTAGGAGCAAGTGTCTGTCTTGATATGCTGTGGAAGCTAAGTGTCTTGAACATGATATGCGTGTAGGAAGCTAAGTGTTCTTGATACATCTGAATATGCGTGTAGGAAGCTAAGTGTTCTTGATACATTGAATATGCGTGTAGGAAGCTAATGTTTGATACAGAATGCCGTGCAGATAACTGCAATACTTAGCGAACAGTTTAGGATTATTTTCAGGCCATTAAACGTACCGCTTGTTAAAATCAAGTTCCTGTCAGCTGCTCCAGAGTGAATATCAAAACACTTCTTCTGAGGCCACCTTGCAGTTCGTCATATATATTATATATATTTTATATATATATATATATATATATGTGTGTGTGTGTGTGTGTGTGTGTGTGTTTAATGGACCGGCCTAGTGGGACGCAGCTGCTTGAAGAGAACTAAATGTATGAGCAAGACAGCTAAAGCGGTGTCGCTTGTGGCTTGAATGCGGGAGATGAGGTGTTTGAATCTCCGTCTGGACACAGGCTAGTGTTATTGACGCTTCTTGTGGTTTTCTCTAGATCACCCACACAAATGCTTCGATTGAACGTCGAAACAGATCACAATTCTCTCTCCTTCAAAGCGATCCTCCTGTCCTATCATTCGACCCTGTCCGTAGCCAGACCACGAACACAGCGGGTGTAGCGGCTTCCAGCGCGGATGTATATTTGTACGTATGTTTATCTACGTATATAATGCTCGCTTATGTATATCCTGTGTATATAAGTTACGTATATGTATGCATAAGCGTAAAAAAGCGCCTTTGTCAGGATCACAAACTCAACACTTAAATTGCTTAATGCACTCTGCAACATCGCACAAAACTTCTGGCATATAGAGGCATTTTTGAGAATGACCGAGCTTGCATATGACAGTGCTATGCTTCGTGGATGACATGACGTGACGCCAGCTTTCCAAACTGTAGCCGAACGTGCCACACGCATGCCACAATACGTAGAAGAGTCACGATGTTAGTGGATGCTTCTGGACCACTGCGGACGAAAGGGTTCCCGGAAGTAGAATGCATTAAAGCGCTCTAATCAACGCACCCACGCTGCGCCATAGTAACCTTAACCAGACTGATATCGCATTCTGTACGTGTGAACCTATTACATATGTATCGTTCTCTGCTCGCGCTCTCTGACAATCGCAACTGTTTTTTTTTACGTAGAATTTACGTCTTTCCGATCGTACACTTAAGAAACTGCATGTAACGTTTTGGCGTTACGCAAGAACTTGCTCACCATCGCTCATAGCAAAATGCAATTTGCAAAGTAATATACGGTTTGAAAGAGTAACGATGGCTGTATACAACAACGCACGTGTCAAGGTCGTGCGCCACTGCTAGCGTGAACGGTGGGGAGGGGAAGTAGAAGCTAGAAAACGGTGTTCGGTGCGACAGTGCGCGCTCATACCTCGCGAATTTAATGTCGTAGAGAGGTCGGGTTTGTTTCGTTTGATAGAGATTCGATTACTTTACTCGTGTTTCAGTGCAAGGAAAAACCTAAGTGTTGTAAGGTGCCTAAACGTAACGATACATACCTCCGAGCTTCACCATGCCTAAGACAAATGCTGCTGAACGCATGAGAGAATACCGCAAACGGAAGGCTTTGGTACAGGCCGAAAGTACTAAGACCCCTAAGGTCCCCAAAACCGGAGCTGAGCGTGTCCGAGAGTACAGAGCCAGAAAATCTGCAGAGCAACCTTCGACGTCTACGGCTCCTCCACCAATGTCGTCCCAACGCTCTCAAACACGCTCGATCACCAACCAACGGCCGTCAACGTCGTCTGCGAGAGGTTCTTCGGCTGTTTCAGAAACGTCCACTAGTACTGCAACTTACCAGTCGAAGTGTCCAGCGGCCGACAAAGAATTGTACAAATGTGTAAAGAAAATAAAGGCTTTAAACTGGCTCATTCTTTTTTTCAAACATTCCAAAAAATGAACTAACACAACCAACATCACGAAAGTCACCAAAGTAAATTCTATGCCTAAAACCTCTCGGACATCTCCAACGGAGAGGCCCCCCCCCATTTTTATAGATCGGCTTCGTGATACAGTCTTCACGGAGCTCCCTTCTGATCAGCAGGTTTGTCTTTGACGTTTCGCAAATTCCTAGTGGGTGCAGTGCAACTACTTTTACCCCCTGGATACGGGCCTGCATTCGACGCTAAATAAACGCTGCAGTTTTACAGCGTCGATAAAGGTAAACTTTACCATATAACATGCCATGTGCCTACAGAGGGGGGTACAGGCAGGCATAGCTCTACCCCTTCTTCAACTTCGGAGCTAGAGGGCGGAGGTGGTTAACGTCACGCCCCGGCCGCTTTACTCCAGGGAAAGAGACCTAATGCTGATTGTGCACGATGCTGGGTGGACCCCACGGCCGGCCTGGATGGATGCGGAAAATCTCGGTAAATTACGTATATACCATTACGAAGACTGAAAACACGGACATACATTTGTGCACCGAGTGGGCGTCGAACTCGCGATTACCATGTTCCAACCGAACAAATCTGTTTGAGGGAAAATAGGTTGTCGCATAAGTAACTTCATCTCATACCGGCAATTCTGTGTTATTTGAATGAATGAATAGAGCTACATTGAACTTATTCCTTCTGTCTGACTTGAATATACGCCGTAAACAACGAACAGAAACTGAATAGAGCGAGGAAGTTATACGCTGTGAGATCTGCCGTGTAGATTTTTCCAAGACGAAAATTTTGACCTGTGTAAAGATTTGGGTGCCGATCCCAGTGGCCGTGCGGTATAAGGCGTGGGTCTTCGGCCGTTGGATACTAGGATCGTGGGTTCGAATCCCACCGGAGGCATGGATGTCTGTCTGTTGTGAGTGTTGTGTGTTATCAGGTAGAGGTCTCTGCACGGGCTGATCACTCGTCCAGAGGAGTCCTACCGAGTGTGGTGTGTCTAATGTGTGTGACCATGAAACCTCGACGAAACGAGGAGGCCCAGGCCCATATAGGGCTGTCGAGCCATAAAAAGAAAAGAGAAAAGAAAGTAAAGATTTGGGTACCCCAAATTTCCATAGCTCTGAGTTATAATACATGAAATTTCTTAATTACGTTCTGTGAAAGATAGATTTCTTATTCCAAGTACGTTAAGCGCAGAGATCATAGGCGTAACTTGGGGGGGGGGGGGGGGGGGCAAATGCCCCCAATATTTTTCTACCTAAGAATAGTTTTTTGGGTACTGAGTTGAAGATGGGCAAATAAACCAAATGGGGTGAGCGTGGGGGAAAGCGATGTATATTGAGGACTGGTTTAAACCAGTCTTCCCCCTCTAACTTGACTCCTTGACTTGACTCGACTCATAATAAACATAGTCGATTTTGCCCACCTTCCCCCAATGTTCTTAGCCAAGTTGAGCCTATGCGTAATATGTTCAATAGAAAGGCCCCGTCTCCAATGCTTACTTGACATAATAGCGCGTGGTCACTTTGCTTTAAATCTTTTAAAGAACAGTCGTTACTGTATGCACTATTTGCCGGGTGGTTGTGTGACGGTTTGGGCCGAAATAATTAATTTTGTGATTATTATTATGTTTAGTAAGCTTGGATTTTTGTTATGCTCGTACATTGCAGTGTGTTCTCAATGTACGCGGGTTTAATTTACGCACATTTCAGTTTACAATGATTTCAGGCTTCCGCCACGACGTGTTAGATCTGCGCTCTTCTGGGATATCCATAAGAGAGCAGATCTCTTGAATTTACACTGTTTGATTCTGTAGGCACTTCTCAATTTAGGCGGTCTGAAATGTATATTTACGCGATTTCTAACGAACTTCAGGGGTCGAAGCTAGATATCCAGGCAACTCTGCTGATAAAATATCCCCCCCTTAACTCCTCCACTCACTTCGCCCTCTCAAGCAGCCCCACTCTGGTTGTCTGTTGCAGCAGTAAGTGTTTCTTACTATATAACTGTTTGTCTCAGATTTAAATTGATTTTACTTCATACTTAAAATTGTTGTATTTCACTTACTCCATTGCATTCAATATTACAATTAAAATTGCGGTAGTGCTGGGTGGGCTAGTACAGGAAAGCACTTCCCGTAACCTGGGCATTTTAATGATTTTGTACGGGAAAATGTTTCTCATCTGCGAATTCGATTTACGAGGAATTTTTCAGGAAAGCATTAACTGCGCCAATCGAGAACTGTCTGTATTTTGTGTCTGAAGCACAACTAAACAATTAAGTGAAAATTTGAATAACCAATTGCACGTAGTACTATACCACATAAATTTCATGATTTTTTCTCTTAATCATATCCTTCTCTTACATATTCTGACGCTGGGTGGGAAGCAGCGTCGGTTACGCTGTTCCGCCATGTGTGTCATTTATTTGCTTTGCTTCGTTCGGGTGTTCGGGAGTAAACGTCGGGGGAAATTAATACACGATCCAATAGAATTTTTAACACGAGGGAAGGAATGAATGGTGCTTAGAAACATTTCAAAATAATCCGTATAGGTAATATAGGTGTTAATGCAAACTGTAAATAAACTTGTTTTGTGTGGGTGTTACAGCGGAAGTAGTTTGAGGTTAGGTGTATCGTGCATGTGAACAGAAATTGTGCCCGTCGTTTAAATAAGAGTAGTGCATCAAGAATGAAAGTTTGTTGTACTGATGGAAGTGTAAATAATGAAAGACTTGAAAGGTGGAAATATTTTAGATGTAGGTTTATTTGCATCTGAAGTTTGCATTTCCACATGATATAAATTTTGCCGTGTTCATGACAGCATAATTTGTTTGAAGACGTTAAAGGAACGTTTGGACTTGGAAGTAAGTATGTGATTGAAGGCACTAATTGCAGAGCACATTTTATTCTTTCTTTAGCAAAAGTGATAATGCATTTGAAATTAATACAACATTTTTAGGCAAGTGTGAGTTTCCTGGCAAGATACTGTGCACAGCCATGAACTTCCAAAAATGACCTTATTGATGTGCAGTGGTGTCAATGAAAGATGCTGTGAAGGAAGCTGTTGAATTCATCTTATCATTTATGGGGCTTGTCATGTGTTAGTCTGAGGAGTGTAGTGTTAGCTATGTGCACTGACACTGGATACTTAAATGGTGTTGTGGTGCTCAACAAGTTTTGTAAAAGGTGTGTCAATGCAGAGAACACTGAGAAACCCAAAAAACACAAAGAAAGCAATGTATGTAACATAAATTTTCGAGGTGACAGTGGTGGATGGAGACAGCAGGAGCAGTGGCTCAATTTACATTTTTTGTTGAAATTCATGGGGTCAGGCACACAAAATATGAGGGAGTAAGGACAACAGATGGTACAAGAAAGTATCAGAAGCAAGGTCTTATGGGGAGAAAGGCTGATATATTAGAATGCATAGAACATGTTCAGAGGTTAGTGGGGAAAATAACTTAAGGGGACAAAATTGGAAGGTGGAAAGTCTGTTGCAGGCAAAGAGGGCTGACTGATGACAAAATGTGTAATTTTCAGAATTATTATAGCATGTAAATTAGGAGAAATACTGACAGTAAGGAAAAAAATGAAACAGGATATCTGGGCAATTTATTTCTAAAACTTTCTAGAGCTTCAGAACCTGATCATTAACCCTGCGGTAAAGGACAGACTTCCTGGTGTGAATTCAACAGTGCCACAGTAACTATGGTGCAATATAGTCACAAACATTTGCAGCCAGGTGCAGTTGCCATTGTCTCAAAGTCAGTGTTTAAGAAGTCAGTGAGATATAGACTTGCTGTGTACGTGCGTATATGGATGGACACATCTCTAGTCATGCAAAAATGTTCTATGAAACAAAATTCCCAAAACAGTGTTTGTTGGGTATGAAACATTGCTGTTTGGTGTGTATGCAGCTGTGATTTCATTCAGTGAAGGAAATGTGGGTGAAGTGTCAATGTGGAAATGAAAAATATCTGTGTGAGAAAAGCAGGTAATGGTTCAGAATTGATATAGATATACAAGACAGCAAGCTAGGAATTTGAAGGGAACAAGAGAAGATGCTGGTGACCCAGATAATTCTGAGTAAGGAGCAGGGATGTTGTGAGGTCAGTGCATTATCATCTCAAATTTACACCAAATTTTATGAAACTCAGACATTTGCACCCTTTTCTAAGGAACTGTTAATCACAGGACGATGCAAGATTTGCAATATGTTCAGGCAATGTTTAGGAAGCTATTAACTGTATTTTAAGATAGCTCATTAATAAGAGAGGGAGTTTATGTGTTTTATTGTGTTAGAAATATCTCGTATGTGCAAAATATTGACTACAACATAAAGGTAAAGAAAAAAATTTTTCAGCTCTTATGAGATTGAGAACCTGTAAATGTGTAAAGCAATAGTGCTTCTGCATACCTGCAGAACTTTGTTACCATTGCAGGAATAGTACCTAAGAAAAGGGTACAGACATACTGCTACTTGTAGAAGGTACAGCACAAATTAAAACAAAAGAAATACACTTTTTTTAGGGAGAAACTTGTAACTGTTTATAATTAGTTTCGTAGGAGGGCCATTAACAAGGAGCTGAAAGTACCGTAATTACAAAGAAAAGCACCTGTGTTACACTGAGGCTGTCCACAAGCCCAACATAGTATGACTCAGAGCCAGACCATATACAATCCAGAAAACACTTGTAATTTGCCACATAGACAGACACAGACACACACACACATATGTAATTCTATCTCGATTTTTAAATATGAGATGTTTGAACACAATATTTTTAATCCAGGACTGTGTGTGTGTGCATGACATCATGTCTAATTACTACATGTTAAACTACATAATGATTTTAGATAATGCAGCCATTCCATCATAGAACTGTTCAATTAAATAGTGGATTGAATTTAATTCTGGCAGATATAAATGTAGGTATTTCAATCAAGTATTGGGCATTTTAAATTCTTTTTATTTTTTTAACTTTTTAGATGTTTGCATTTGTGTGCACATAAATGGTTTGTTATATATTCAGTACTGTATCTTTATACACTTATCTTTGTAACTACTTGAGGGTCCTTGATAATGGCCCAAGAGGGTGGAAACATGTAGGAGACTAATTACAGAAGTCTTCCTAAATAAAGTATATTGTGTTGGTTTTAATTTATGTGATTTAATAAACAAATCCGCGGTAATATGCAGCGCTATAAAAAGTTACAACTTCTCCTTAACATTAAAAAGTTTTTTAGTTTGCCACAGAGTGTATTTATGTGAATGTTTGTTATAAGGCTATTATTTGCTAAGCAACATTAGCTGATTGTCCATTGTTATAGAGGTGTAACCTGTTCTTCTTTGTCCTTGTACGTGTTATTTAGATAATTTTGAACGTGGCTTTTAGCCTTACACATGCTTGCGAATCTTAGAGATGTCCACAAACTTGTGGCACACCGTGAATTAACAGATCTCAACTATGGAAACCCAGACTAGTAAACATTGCTCAGGCCTTGGTGTTAAGCTGTAGTCTGTCAGTTTGGTACCTCCCTCTTCCCCCAACTTTTCCTTTTTTATCTGTTTTCTCTCCTTTCTTCTCAGGCTTAAGAGGGTTGATTTTAAATGGAAAGAGTAAAGGTGAAGGTACAGGTAAAGTTGTCCCTGTTAAAGCCATGAAGAAATGTTGGGGAGTGCAGTTACAGATCCATTCATTCTTAACCGAAGTACTAGGTTGTGGTGAGTGGACAGCCCCACGCTCCTGCCGCTATACCTCCGGTGAAATAGCCTCATGGGCTCAGAGCTTTTCTGGGTGCTGTAGAAAAAAAAATTGCTGTTGTCTCTGCTGGGAATCGAAGCACGGTACAGGTCGTGGTATGGCTCAGAAGGTTTGTCGCCGGCCTCACCCTCTCGTCCCTCATCTCACCCTCTGTACTCTCCTCTTCCCTTTCTACACTCTCATACAAAACCATCCCTAGAGGAACGAAACTTTGTCACACTGCGTTATCAATAGGCGTAAAGTGCGAAAAAAAACTTAGGCTTCGTATTTCATTTTGGAAAAGCCACAGATACTTGGCAGTGCAAAAGTATTTAATTAATGTTATAGGCATGCCGAGTAACTGAGATTACAAAGACGTACGCACTCTGCTATTCAAAAATCGATAGGTAAGATATAGTGAAAAAAAAAAGTTGCTAAATTAAAAATATGTTAGTTAAATTTGGGCTATCTTGAGGCAGAAAGGAGCCCCTTGAAGCTTAGGGCCCCGTCGTAGTTGTGGTCTCCCTCATGCCGCAGTACACACGTCCTTGACTAAACAGTGCAAGGATAAATATTTTTGTCTAGTGAGGAAGACGACTCACAGAATTCAGAAGTACTGAAGCGTCTGGGCTAACTTGAATTACTGTGACTCGGAAACAGCTGCCCACAGAGAGGAAGTGGCGACGGTTGGCATTCAGTCTTTCTGACCGACTTTACGAGGGGAGTTTTAATTGTAACCACCGCCAGCACCACCACCGCCAGCGCCACCACCACCCCCACCACCATTATCATTATTATTATCATCATGAGCTGTGAAGTGTTAGGCGTAGTGCCTGTTGTTTATCTCTCAAGGTGAAGCTGGTCCTTCCATCTTTCCTCGGTCGTCCTATGCTTCTCTTCCCCTTTGGCCTATATTTCAGTGCCTGTTTGTGTATCCTGTCTGTCCCCATTCTCTCTACGTGTATAGCCACTCTCGTTGGTATTGTTGTATTTACATGTTTTAACTATCTTCTTTCAGAAATATGTTAAAATAAATGTGTGTTAAGTAATTCACAGAATTTATCTTTAGAACATAATGGAGGTCCCGGTTTCAAATCTCTCAACTGAGACCAGCTGTCCAGTTTCAGATGTCGTGTTTTCCTCAGTCTCTTCAAGTAAATGCTGGGACAGTACGTAAAATTAGGCCACGATCACTTCTGTCCTATGCTTTCTAATTCATTTATCACTAATTACTATACTCGTCGGCATTATTTAGAGTTATTAACAGCGTCGTTAGGCCGATCCAGTGGCCGTGCGGTCTAAGGCGTGGGTCTTCGGCCGCTCGCTTGCTAGGATCGTGGGTTCGAATTAGATCCCAGTGGCCTTGCGGTCTAAGGCGTGGGTCTTCGGCCGCTCGCTTGCTAGGATCGTGGGTTCGAATTAGATCCCAGTGGCCTTGCGGTCTAAGGCGTGGGTCTTCGGCCGCTCGCTTGCTAGGATCGTGGGTTCGAATTAGATCCCAGTGGCCTTGCGGTCTAAGGCGTGGGTCTTCGGCCGCTCGCTTGCTAGGATCGTGGGTTCGAATTAGATCCCAGTGGCCTTGCGGTCTAAGGCGTGGGTCTTCGGCCGCTCGCTTGCTAGGATCGTGGGTTCGAATTAGATCCCAGTGGCCTTGCGGTCTAAGGCGTGGGTCTTCGGCCGCTCGCTTGCTAGGATCGTGGGTTCGAATTAGATCCCAGTGGCCGTGCGGTCTAAGGCGTGGGTCTTCGGCCGCTCGCTTGCTAGGATCGTGGGTTCGAATTAGATCCCAGTGGCCGTGCGGTCTAAGGCGTGGGTCTTCGGCCGCTCGCTTGCTAGGATCGTGGGTTCGAATTAGATCCCAGTGGCCTTGCGGTCTAAGGCGTGGGTCTTCGGCCGCTCGCTTGCTAGGATCGTGGGTTCGAATTAGATCCCAGTGGCCGCGCGGTCTAAGGCGTGGGTCTTCGGCCGCTCGCTTGCTAGGATCGTGGGTTCGAATTAGATCCCAGTGGCCTTGCGGTCTAAGGCGTGGGTCTTCGGCCGCTCGCTTGCTAGGATCGTGGGTTCGAATTAGATCCCAGTGGCCGTGCGGTCTAAGGCGTGGGTCTTCGGCCGCTCGCTTGCTAGGATCGTGGGTTCGAATCCCACCGGGGGCATGGATGTTTGTCTCTTGTGAGTGTTGCGTGTTGTTGTCAGGTAGAGGCCTCTGCGACGAGCCGATCCCTCGTCCAGAGGAGTCATACCGACTGTGGTGTGTCTAAAGTGTGATCAAAATAAATTACAAACCTCGACACTGAAACGGGAAAACCGGAGTAGGTAGAAGAGGACGACTAAAAAAAACAGCGTCGTTAAATAAACCAAACATAATTAATTTACAAGATAATAGACGCTCCCCTAGTCAAAACATTTCCCGCCTTTTGAGGAACTCGAGTGATTATTATCCTGTTCTCAGAAACTCGCAATCAGCCATTCGAATTTACGGTTGACATTTCTTCTCGTATGCTGGCGCGGGATTTTTAACCCCACACAACCCCAAAGTTGGAGGACCATCGCTTTTTCGCTATCCACGACTGCTTATACTGCTATTACATTCGCAGTATCCAAGTGTCTTACACCACTAACACCATGCCATCATCCAGCTAGTTGCATCTGATTCCCATCCTCACAATTTTCTCCCAAAGACCCGTCTTACTGCATCCTGTCTAATTCCTCGGTCTCTAATGGCCGCTCAACAAAGCTACTTGCAACCTCTCGCATTTTAATGCCTTCTGCTGTCATGCCAGGCATCAAGACTGCAATGACGTCGTAGAGATTACTGCCATAAGAGTTATAGTTGCTTGATACAAATTACAGTCCTCCACTTATTTCTTCATTCACTGTTAAAAGTACACATTTTTAAGAACCGTGCCTTTAGAGTTACTCGTAATTTACATTTTCCTCAATGTAAAATTCACTTTTACACTGAAACGAATTAATATTTATATGTAAATAAATGATTATAATTGTTTATGTAGGCTTAACTAACTAACTAACAAACTAATTCCATGGAGCAGAGTCCTTCTAGAGAAGCTAACAGTTCCTCAGCTAGTCAAGAAATTCCCCGCATTTTATGGAACCCGAAGGTTCATTACCGCATTCACAAGAGCCCGCTACCTGTCCCTATCCTGAGCCATATCAATCCAGTCCATGCCTCACCATCCCACTTCTTGAAGATCCATTTTAATATTTTCCTCCCATCTACGCCTGGGTTTTCCAAGTGGTCTCCTTCCCTCAGGTCTCCCCACCAAAATCCTGTATGCACCTCTCCCCTCACCCATACGTGCTACATGCCCGAATAATATTTGGTGAATTTATGTAGGCTTTCTGATTTAAAAAATTTTTATTTTTACTTACATATTATAAGTGGGGAGGGGTGCACAAGTTTTCCAAAAATCTAAGAGCCACTTCAAAATCCTAGGCGCGAGGAGGGGGACATGAAGCAAGTACCACACTGAGGGCTCATAAATATTAGTCGCCACCGTACAAAATTTATTTCACAGAGCGACCTGACGCCTGTCATTTTTGCACCCCTGATTATAACATTTCTGTTCCTGAATATTCAGTGAGTCCTTTGCTGGTGCAGCCTCGTACTTATGCTTACGTTACGTGTACTGTACGTTATGCACTGTAACATCTGACTGTGACCTTATGCAATGTAGTTTGGTATAAATATACAAAAGTTTTGGACGTTTTTGGTTCATTTTTCATATTATCGGTGTATATTTACCAGACCATGGCATTACGTCTAGGAAGACAGCATTTTCGTGATAAATATTTGGTTTCTAGAAAAAAAAAAACATGATTTTCGAAAAAAAAAACTAACACCAAATGCCAAGATTCGCCGGCTTCTCACTACGGAGTTCCGGGGTCAGTTCCAGGGTAGTACATACTGGATTTATGGTGGATAAAGTGGCGCTGGATGAGGTATTTCTCGTATTTCTTAGGTCATTTCCCTGCCAGTGTCATTCCTACCAGTGCCCCATTCACATTGCATTCATCTACTATCAACACTACATGAAATTCACAATTAAAGTATCGTTAAATGACACACCAGGCCTGTAAACAGCGTAAAGTGATTTATACCATGAAGTGTTAGTTTACTTTTGCAGAGAAAAGGGTTTTTTATTTATTTTTTTATTTTAATTAGTGCAGTTATTGGTTGATGAATGTTATCTATTTTGCAGAGACATTTTGTACGTGATATGACCTATATATATATTTATTTATTTATTTATGTAGGCCGCTAAACAATTCCGTTAGCTACGTAAATTTGATAAAGACAGTGTTACAGAATATTAAATTGAAGTCCTTTTCAAAGTACAAACTTGTATGTTTACGTTATGTCTAATGTGTGTGACATTTTTATAAACGAAGGTAATTAATTTATAGCTCGCATGCTTTTAATTAGTGCGGCTGAATCTAATATGCGCCATAGTAGCAGCCAGTAAAAGCCGCGGCTTTGATATTCATCTGTGTGTGTACGGAACTACAGTGGAATCAGCAACGTGCTCTCGCTGCTAAGATTAATTGTACCTGCACTCTTCAAATTACATTATGCACATAAAAGGACAGAAAGCATTCGTTTTCCGCTTAAGTTTTTGTTTAGTCTGCAGCTGTGTTTATCAGCTCGCACATTGGCAATGTGTCTTTAGCCTGTGTACTCCGTCTTTTACAGCAGTAGACGTATATGTTCATTCCATCTGCAAACTTTATTACTCTGTTCAAAATGTCTGTGTGTTTTTGTGAGAAAATTTGAAGGGAAGAGACCACTTGGGAGACCTGGACGTAGATGGAACGATAATATTAAAATGGATCTTAAGCTGCGTGGAGTGGACTCGTTTGGCTCTGGAAGACGTTATCGATGAAGTCTTATGAACACGGTAATAAGCGTTTGGTGTTTAGAAAAGCGAAGAATTTCTTGACTAAGAGGATGCAGAGGGGAAACTCGGTTATAACGTCATGAAAGGGACGAATATTTTGTGTCGTTATAAAACGAGTGTTGTTCTAACCGAGGAGTATAATGTTATGGTTAACAGTGAGGAATTAATTGGGACCACAGAATATCTGACGCTATAGACCGGGTGTCCATAAACTGATGTCGTTATAACCGGGTTCGACTGCATTAACTTCTCAAGAAGGACTTTCTTTATAGAGTTTTTGAGCCAGTTTTTCGCGTCGTATTGTCGGTCGGATGAAAGGAGCATATTCATACTTAAGTCTTAAGTGAGCACTTTCAATGTTGAACGGAACTTTTCTTACAGATGAAACTTGATGCCGTTTGACGATTAACAGAATCCTAACACATAGAGTTTCTAATTACGTGTGACTGAATGACACACACACTTGTTCGTCCATCTCGCTACTGAATTTCAGCCGGTTTACATCCAGAAGGTAGGGAAGTATTAAACTGAAGTTTAAAAATAATATTTGATTTTGCAGGATGGATTGTTTCAACTCAGTATAGTGTCCAAAAATATTGTAACAACAATAAAAGTAAGAAGACTATAATGGGCTGGTCATGTGGTAAGAATGTCTGATGATAGGACCGTAAAGACAGTATTTGTGGGAAACAGATGCAAGAACGAAAAGCAGGAGGACCAAAATTAAGGTGGTTAGACTGTATTGAGAATTATCTGAAATCGTGTGGGTGGCAAGAGATGGAGGAAGAAAGCAGAGGACAGATCTGTATGTGCTGTCGTTGTGAAGGAGGTACTGGTTAACTGTAAGGACCGTATGTCAAGAGATGGAGGAAGAAAGCAGAGGACAGATCTGTATGTGCTGTCGTTGTGAAGGAGGTACTGGTTATACTGTCAGGACCGTATGTCAAGAGATGGAGGAAGAAAGCAGAGGACAGATCTGTATGTGCTGTCGTTGTGAAGGAGGTACTGTTTACACTGTAAGGACCGTATGTCAAGAGATGGAGGAAGAAAGCAGAGGACAGATCTGTATGTGCTGTCGTTGTGAAGGAGGTACTGGTTAAAACTGTCAGGACGTATGTCAAGAGATGGAGGAAGAAAGCAGAAGACAGATCTGTATGTGCTGTCGTTGTGAAGGAGGTACTGGTTATACTGTCAGGACCGTATGTCAAGAGATGGAGGAAGAAAGCAGAAGACAGATCTGTATGTGCTGTCGTTGTGAAGGAGGTACTGGTTATACTGTCAGGACCGTATGTCAAGAGATGGAGGAAGAAAGCAGAAGACAGATCTGTATGTGCTATCGTTGTGAAGGAGGTACTGGTTATACTGTCAGGACCGTATGTCAAGAGATGGAGGAAGAAAGCAGAAGACAGATCTGTATGTGCTATCGTTGTGAAGGAGGTACTGGTTATACTGTAAGGACCGTATGTCAAGAGATGGAGGAAGAAAGCAGAAGACAGATCTGTATGTGCTATCGTTGTGAAGGAGGTACTGGTTAAACTGTAAGGATCGTATGTCAAGAGATGGAGGAAGAAAGCAGAAGACAGATCTGTATGTGCTGTCGTTGTGAAGGAGGTACTGGTTATACTGTAAGGACCGTATGTCAAGAGATGGAGGAAGAAAGCAGAAGACAGATCTGTATGTGCTGTCGTTGTGAAGGAGGTACTGGTTAAACTGTAAGGACCGTATGTCAAGAGATGGAGGAAGAAAGCAGAAGACAGATCTGTATGTGCTATCGTTGTGAAGGAGGTACAGGTTATACTGTAAGGACCGTATGTCAAGAGATGGAGGAAGAAAGCAGAAGACAGATCTGTATGTGCTATCGTTGTGAAGGAGGTACAGGTTATACTGTAAGGACCGTATGTCAAGAGATGGAGGAAGAAAGCAGAAGACAGATCTGTATGTGCTATCGTTGTGAAGGAGGTACTGGTTAAACTGTAAGGACCGTATGTCAAGAGATGGAGGAACAAAGCAGAAGACAGATCTGTATGTGCTGTCGTTGTGAAGGAGGTACTGGTTAAACTGTAAGGACCGTATGTCAAGAGATGGAGGAAGAAAGCAGAAGACAGATCTGTATGTGCTGTCGTTGTGAAGGAGGTACTGGTTAAACTGTAAGGACCGTATGTCAAGAGATGGAGGAACAAAGCAGAAGACAGATCTGTATGTGCTGTCGTTGTGAAGGAGGTACTGGTTAAACTGTAAGGACCGTATGTCAAGAGATGGAGGAAGAAAGCAGAAGACAGATCTGTATGTGCTGTCGTTGTGAAGGAGGTACTGGTTAAACTGTAAGGACCGTATGTCAAGAGATGGAGAAACAAAGCAGAAGACAGATCTGTATGTGCTATCGTTGTGAAGGACGTACTGGTTACACTGTAAGGACCGTATGTCAAGAGATGGAGGAAGAAAGCAGAAGACAGATCTGTATGTGCTATCGTTGTGAAGGAGGTACTGTTTACACTGTAAGGACCGTATGTCAAGAGATGGAGGAAGAAAGCAGAAGACAGAACTGTATGTGCTGTCGTTGTGAAGGAGGTACTGGTTACACTGTAAGGACCGTATGTCAAGAGATGGAGGAAGAAAGCAGAAGACAGATCTGTATGTGATGTCGTTGTGAAGGAGGTACTGGTTAAACTGTAAGGACCGTATGTCAAGAGATGGAGGAAGAAAGCAGAAGACAGATCTGTATGTGCTGTCGTTGTGAAGGAGGTACTGGTTAAACTGTAAGGACCGTATGTCAGAGATGGAGGAACAAAGCAGAAGACAGATCTGTATGTGCTATCGTTGTGAAGGAGGTACTGGTTACACTGTAAGGACCGTATGTCAAGAGATGGAGGAAGAAAGCAGAAGACAGATCTGTATGTGCTATCGTTGTGAAGGAGGTACTGGTTACACTGTAAGGACCGTATGTCAAGAGATGGAGGAAGAAAGCAGAAGACAGATCTGTATGTGCTATCGTTGTGAAGGAGGTACTGGTTACACTGTAAGGACCGTATGTCAAGAGATGGAGGAAGAAGACAGATCTGTATGTGCTGTCGTTGTGAAGGAGGTACTGGTTACACTGTAAGGACCGTATGTCAAGAGATGGAGGAAGAAAGCAGAAGACAGATCTGTATATGCTGTCGTTGTGAAGGAGGTACTGGTTAAACTGTAAGGACCGTATGTCAAGAGATGGAGGAAGAAAGCAGAAGACAGATCTGTATGTGCTGTCGTTGTGAAGGAGGTACTGGTTAAACTGTAAGGACCGTATGTCAAGAGATGGAGGAAGAAAGCAGAAGACAGATCTGTATGTGCTGTCGTTGTGAAGGAGGTACTGGTTAAACTGTAAGGACCGTATGTCAAGAGATGGAGGAAGAAAGCAGAAGACAGATCTGTATGTGCTATCGTTGTGAAGGAGGTACTGGTTAAACTGTAAGGACCGTATGTCAGGAGATGGAGGAACAAAGCAGAAGACAGATCTGTATGTGCTGTCGTTGTGAAGGAGGTACTGGTTAAACTGTAAGGACCGTATGTCAAGAGATGGAGGAAGAAAGCAGAAGACAGATCTGTATGTGCTGTCGTTGTGAAGGAGGTACTGGTTAAACTGTAAGGACCGTATGTCAAGAGATGGAGGAAGAAAGCAGAAGACAGATCTGTATGTGCTGTCGTTGTGAAGGAGGTACTGTTTACACTGTAAGGACCGTATGTCAAGAGATGGAGGAAGAAAGCAGAAGACAGATCTGTATGTGCTATCGTTGTGAAGGAGGTACTGGTTACACTGTAAGGACCGTATGTCAAGAGATGGAGGAAGAAAGCAGAAGACAGAACTGTATGTGCTATCGTTGTGAAGGAGGTACTGGCTAGACTGTAAGGACCGTATGACAATGAAGAGGAAGAATAGTGCCCCAAAATGGGTTTTGTGATTATACAGGATGTTATGTTTTTTTGACAGGAGGGAATTTTTTGGCCAGCTGAATAAGTACAAAATTTTCAAGGAAGAGTCTTTACCATGGAGTTGAATTACCTATTCTTGTATCGGCGACGTAATATGCAGTAGAAATTATATAGTCGTGAATAAACAATGGGCGATATTATTAAAATGTATTAAATTAAGGATTCTTACTGAAGGTGTAATGAGTCCATGTTCTAGTGTTCCGCGCAATCACGCACTGTAATTAGGATATTACTAAAGTCTTTGAGGAAAGGGCTGCCTCCACCTTCAGCGCAAAATTATAACCCGCAAGACGGAGGCAATGGATTCATTCGCAGTTGTTTTACGGTGTTAACACTGAATCCTATAATACGAATTTTCACCGCTGTATGTTTCATATCTAATACTCTGAAGCAGACAATATTAACCATACATTTTACACGTCCTTATGGCATGCAATGCAAGCGTCACAAAGGACCCCGTGAAGACTTCTGTAGTAGCTTGTTGCATTAACATTTCAATGCTGTTGGCTTTATGCTGATAATTGGAACAAATGTTCCCTGATTGCCTACAGGACAGTCTACATATTTATTTGTGGTTTATTGAAGGACGCTGTCAGTAACTCGCACTGTGTAGTTACATTGACTGTCGAACAACAGACCACCTGTGCTAATGCAGATAAAATCGAGTGACGTAACGCATACGTCAGCAGTCACAAGGTATGCGACATCAACAGCAGGTCCAAAATATCTGCAGCCTTGCACTACAAGGCAAGCACGGCACTGAGAATTATGTATGTCTAACGGGCGATGTATGATGAAAATTATTATTATTTTTTTTTTCAATGGCTCGACAGCCCCTTGGGGGCCTAGGCCTCCTCATTTTTCGAGGCTTCAAGATCACACTCAGACACACCACACTCGGTAGGACTCCTCTGGACGAGGGACCAGCCCGTCGCAGAGACCTCTACCTGACAACACACAACACTCACAAGAGACAGACATCTATGCCGTAGGCGGGATTCGAACCCACAATCCGAGTAAGCGAGCGGCCGTAGACCCACGCCTTAGACCGCGCGGCCACTGGGATCGGCGATGAAAGTTATGTCTTTGGATATATAGAGTATCTAACTAACTAGCTGCCGATCCCAGTGGCCGTGCGGTCTAAGGCGTGGGACTTCGACCGCTCGCTTACTAGGATCGTGGGTTCGAATTCCACCGGGGGCATGGATGTCTGTCTCTTGTGAGTGTTGTGTGTTGCCAGTAGAGGTCTCTGCGACGAGCTGGTCCCTCGTCCAGAGGAGTCCTACCGAGTGTGGTGTGTCTCAAATGTGTGTGACCATGAAACCTCGACGAAACGAGGAGGCCCAGGCCCATGTAGGGCTGTCGAGCCATAAAAAAAAAACTAACTAGCTAACTAACTAGCTAACTAACTAACTAACTCCATAGAGCAGAGTCCTTCTTGAGAAGCTAACAGGTCGTCATCTAGTCAAGAAATTCCCCGCGTTTTATGGAAACCAAAAGTTCATTACCGCATTCACAAGAGCCCGCCACCTGTCCCTATCCTGAGCCATATCAATCCAGTCCATGCCTCCCCCCATCCCACTTCTTGAAGATCCATGTATAGAGTATCTAAAATTTAAAATAGAAATAAATAGGATTTATTACATATATATAGAGTTTCCTGCTGTGGAGGAACTCCTTCATAGTATCTACAAAGCCGCTTACAAAACCTACATTCAAAATCTATATCTTATACTTAGCTTGCCGCATTTTATTACAGATGTAGATGACTTCCGTCGATCCACACATTTGAAACCGGCACCTCCATGATACGAAATAGAACAGCTACCCACTGGATGTTCAGTTTGATTTATCTTACATTAATGAATGATGAGATGGTATTGATGGTGCGGTCTATTGTAATTGGGACTGAAAGTGCTGGGTAACACAGTTACCACTGGCTTTTATATCTGTTTCGAAAGCATGTTAAATCAATAACCTGCATACGCTACATTTGAGCCAAAGTACGTAATTCTCACACACTTTGCAGCTGTATTTGGAAAACTGTGACTTAGCCTTGTTACTCGTATGTTCTGAAGTACATTTTTTCCTGCATTTTTTCCCGTTATTTAACGATATTTCATAATACATTCTTAGATTAGTTGAGGACTGTTTGGACCACAGGAGCCCAATGTGTCGTACAGATGATCAACGTACATAACTAAGGATTTGGAAGGATACGGTTGTGATTTATGTCAATGTGTTTCATCCAGTCGCTAAGGAAACCCACGGTGAACGTCAAATAGGAACATTTACTATGAGGAATCGTAGTTTATTCGAATAGCCTTATCACTAATTAATGTAAGAACAGTTTATAACGCCCACATTTAAATTAAGCTAAACAAAAAATAAGTGGTGTTTTCAAATTTTTCGAATTCAATTAGCCCACGGGTATAAATTTTAAATAGGTCTAGTGCCCCGCAAAATAAAAGAAATATAAGATCTACATGATTTATTGAATAATTTCTAATATAGTAAACAATCTTTTTTTTCCAAATATTTTTTGAAACTTTTCAATCCATAACTTTACTGAAATTTGAAAGTGAGAACATATAGTACATTTTCAGCTTCAGGCAGAGGAGAGATGCCCATTATATTCCTAGAATTTTGGTACATAAACTTTGTGTCTTCTCAGAAATGCAGTTGTTGAAACTGTTGAATTGACACGCTTGAAATACCTGCACATATCTGACCTGCATCTCACCACATTGTAGACGTGCAGAATATAATGACCTAGCCCATTGTTCCAGTTGTTATTATTCGTACTAAATATTGAGAGTCCTGGGCTCGACCTTTGGCCAGGAAAACTGGTAGACGAACGTAACCTTTTTCATATCCTCCTCACTCCGTTCTAGTTGAGGATGCAAAAATATGGTAAAGGTAAAGGTAAGTTCACCCTAGAACAGGCCATGAAGGCCCAGAGGGGAGTAGAGTTATAGCTCTACTCTTTCTTTAACCTCGGCGCTAGATTGGGGTGGGTGGTCAACGCCACGCCCCGGCCGCTTTACCCCCGGGAACGACCCGGTACCCATTGTACAGGAGGCTGGGCAGGCCCCAGGGCCGTCTGGACGGATGCTGAAAATCTCGCCCCACCGGGATTCGATCCCCGGACGTCCATCCCGTAGAGAGTCGCTATACCGACTACGCTAAAATATGTCGTATTTAAACAAGTCCATATTTTTTCCCTGTAGGCTACACAAGATTTGGGCCTAAGAAGGGCGAAGTAACAGGGGAGTAGAGAAAATTACGTAACGAGGAGCTTTGTGATCTGTACACCTCACCAAATTTTATTCGGGTGTTCAAATCAAGAAGAATGAGATGGGCGGGGCATGTGGCACGTGTGGGGGAGAGGAGAGGTGCGTACAGAGTTTTGGTGGGGAAACCTGAGGGAAAGAGATCACTTGGAAGACATAGATGTAAATGGGAAGATGCTTAAAAATGGATCTTCAAGAAATGGTATTGGGGGCATGTACCGGATTGATCTGGCTCGGGATAGGAATAGGTGACGCGGTCTTGTGAATGCGGTAATGAACCTCCGGTTTCCATAACATTTGGGGAGTTTCTTGACTAGATGAGGAACTGTTAGCTTCTCAAGAAGGACTCTGCTTCATGGAGTCAGTGAGCTAGGCTGCGCCTTTCCTGAGAATCACTCACAACTGTACTTTTATAGGATTCTGTAGGCTATAACGTTTAGAGCTGAAGAAAAACCCATCTGATAAAGTAAGAAAGAAACTCTTTAGGATCTGGATATCAGGACTTAATTCGTCGTCCGTTGTTGGAATATTAAATGTAAGGTACAGTCTTTAGAGCAGCGAAAGAAAGAAAGTTTTAGCGTCTGAGATAAAATGTTATGTATGTAAAGACATAACAGGGATTCAGTATCATAGTGATGCTGACGTCACAGTAACGTAATACAATTCGGCAGATCTCTCGTCTTCTCTGAAGATCCTGCCATCTAGCTCGTGTCAGTAGAGTGGGAAGTCCTGAACAGTATTTTCAGTTGCTTTGAAACGGGACTTTACAGTAAGAGTTACATTGCAGACAGTAAAAGTCGATTTAAATTTGAAACGTTACACTTGGGAGCCTCTCTATCCCGAAGGATTCCAAAGGCGTACCGTAGTCTTGTACCGAATTAAACGAAGTTCCCGTGTTTTTAGTAACATATGCAGCGTTCTCATTTCAGTACAACAACGGTTTTCACTCCTATTAATTCTGTAAACCGAAAAACATATTCTAATTATCGCATATTTTAAGCACAAACTCTATTTACCCTAAAATAAATAAATTGGGTCCTCTTTGTATTTTTTTCCATGGCGCAGCAGCTGCAAGTGGGTCAGGGCCTTCTCATTATCGAGACTTCACGATCACAGACACTCCACACTCGGTAGGACTCCCCTGGACGAGTGATCAGCTAGACGCTGAGACCTATACCTGACAACATTCACAAGAGACAGACATCCATGCCTCTGGTGGGATTCGAACCCGCAATCCCAGCAAGCAGTCGGCCGAAACCCACGCCTTAGACCGTGCAGTTACTGGTAGCGGCTTCTGTTTGTATATTTTTGCAAATTATAATTATTTGTGACTACACAGTGCCTGCAACAAGACAAATCTAGATAGGGACCTCCCAACAAGAGGAAAAGCCTCTAGCAGTCTGACTGCATTGATGTGGAGAGAACACATTACACATTGCGTTATAGTCCTTGTTTCTGTTCCCATTATCGCTGGTGTTGTGGGCACAAAACTCCACTAGTTCACATAGACATGACAGATTACTCACCAATCAAGAGAATGTTTGTGTAAAAAAATATTTTTATAACTGATACCATACTCCTGTATAAAACTCAAAATACACAGTCAAAAACCCATAAACAAAATTTGATTCATGTAACGTAGAATTATAAAAATCAAACTTTTTCAAGCCCTCAAAGCATTATCACGCAAACGCTGTCTGAAGTTTAGATGTACCCACTTGTCTGAAAGCTGTTAAATCAGTTTTTAAATTTTAATTCATGTGGAGGGCGTCGTCTTTTGATTGTTTCTTAAAGCCAATGCGTATTCATGTACTTACAAATCCGTCTCTTTCGAGTCTTTTAAAGGCTGTCAAAAGTTTACCCTGAAAATTATATTTCCGACGTGAATGGCGATGTACTTATAACGTAATATTCAGGCGCGTTCGCGTAACCAATATTGTCATGGAAAAGCAATAAATATTACAATTCTGAGTGTGTGTCTGTAGCCTTAGTTATCCAGCATGCAAAGCGCATGCGCCGTATTATATTGTCATCTGTGGCATGTCTGGCTGTACCATGTTTTTCCACATTATCTCGTAAAAGGCACGATTTTCGTGGAAAAAAGTTATTGAACATAAAATGTATGTTTTAATTTACTCTACAACTTTTGTCCGAAAAATTTCTTATTCTAAGAAAACGTGAGCAAGATATTATCATAAATGTACATAGGTCTTCATGTAAAGTACCCGTTATTCTTGACAGAATTTAACGAAACTTGAATTTTCTCGACAGAGTGTCGAAAAATATTCAAATAACAAATTTCATGAAAATCCGTCCAGTGGGAAGCGAGTTGTTCCATGCGGACCGAAAGACAGACATGACGAACCTAATAGTCGCTTTTCGCAATTTTGCGAACGCGCCTAAAAATATACATTCTGGCAACAGGGTTCGTGGCAATATCGCCAGTGCATGTCGCGTAAAGCAAATGTTCTTCGGCCGTTGTCTCACTTAGGTAATTGAGAATATCTTTGATGCAATTCTTTGACTTGCTAACGATACATTTGTCTGCTTAAGATATACGTATGTGATTAAAAATGTACGGTACAAGTAACGTAAAGTTTACCATAGCCAGACAGGCAAAAGAAGTTTATCAATATAAAAACATCAACGAGAAATTACATAGAAATAATGCAGCTATTTGGTATAACAAATCATGCCCATAACTACAACTCACACCAAAATACATCGCAATAAAAAAAACTGTACATTTGTCTGCATAAGATATACGTTTATGATTAAAAATGTACGGTACAAGTAACGTAACGATACTTTATAAACTAAGCAGCTGGGTCCATTGTAAATCCATTTTGTAAATTGTACTAGCAATACTATTACTTGTACTGATTATCATTCACCAACAAATGCACAAAGATAAGTTTGTCACTAATTACTTTATTAAAGGATTTCCCCTATACGTATTTCGGCAATCTATATTGCCATCTTCAGGGGGTCATTTTGGTTTGTACATAGACCAATGTACATGTGTCATTATTGGTTATTATACCATCTATAAAATTGATAGTAAGATAGTATTAAATTACATTTTAACAAGCTATTTTAGTACTATTTTAATACTATAATACAATTTTACACAATTTTTATACAATTTTATAGATGTGTAATAACCAATATTGACACATGTACATTGGTCTATGTACAAACCAAAAATGACCCCTGAAGATGGCAATATAGTTTGCCGAAATACGTATAGGGGAAATCCTTTAATAAAGTAATTAGTGAAAATTATCTTTGTGCATTTGTTGGTGAATGATAATCAGTTATATAACGATGCACGGTGAATTACAACGTGAAATATTACTTGTACTGTTAGCACTAGCACCACGACTACTAAAATTACTATTGTTATTGTCTTGATGATGATGGGTAGTGCGTTCTGTAAGAACTTATTCACAGACCATGAATTGAGCCATAAAAACAATTTAGAAATGAATTATTCTGGAAGATGAACTCTCAATAACTTTTTTTCTTCTTTTTCCTCTTACTTCGCCTTAAGGATTTGTTGCTGCAGGTCGTTTCCAATGATCAGTGGTTTTGAAACTGATTTTTGTTCCCTGCTTCTGGGTCTTGCCACACGTGTCTGTCTTGGTTACATAAATATGCTAATTTTGATAGTCGATTTATCTTGCGTCCTATCTACACTTTGTTTCAAAGTCTGTTTTCATATTCATTCGCCTATTATACAGTACAGTATTGTCATTAGGCAGGACATCTCTTGATGTTTCATCTGGTGTTGTCTCACGAAGTCACTCTTACCAGTTATTTAAGGAATTTCTACTATGCAGCTTCTTTTCCTCGTCTTTCCTCATAACCAACATTTTATTTCGAAAATGTGAACTTGGTTTACGTCATATACTCGTATTATGTAGTCGCAACAACATTTCTTTGTCATTTTATGAGTATTTGTTCATTTGGTTTATATGTGCAGTCTTACTTCTGTATAGGCTGTAGGTTTATCAGAAACGCCACAAAATCTGAGCGGTACATTCACAAAGTGTGGGGCCGGTATAGCTCAGTCGGTATAGCGACACGCTACGGGCTGGACGGTCCGGGAATCGAGTCCCGGTGGCGGCGACATTTTTCGCAGCCGTCCAGACCGGCCCTGGGGCCCACACAGCCTCCTATACAATGGGTACCGGATCTCTTTCCCGGGGGTAAAGCGGCCGGGGCGTGGAGTTGACCACCCACCGTCATCTAGCGCCGAGGTTAAAGAAAGAGTAGAGCTATACCTCTACTCCCCCTCTGGGCCTTCGTGGCCTGTTTAGGGAGAGCTTTACCTTTACCTTACATTCACAAAGTACTCCCTTGATTCTTTGGACATCTCGCTGCAGGGTGGATAGGCTGAACATTGATGTCGCGTAATGACGCAACATTAATGCTTCCGGGCAGCCATCCCGAAATGCGTCTGGCACTCATATTCGTCAAATCTGGCGCCTTTAACTTTCTAGTGTGAGCCGTGTTAAGGACAATGGCTGCGGCAATAATCTCTGCCTCTGGATAAAAAAACACCTTATACGTGACAAAGCAATTCTAACATTCCATAGATCATTGTTAGGACCTCGGCAGAGGCAAGAGATTTCTGTGTTCAAGAAAGCGTCCAGACGGCTGTCGGGGTCCTCCCAGCCTTCTGTGCAGTGGGTCCCGGGGTCTCGTTTCTACAGGGTTAAGTGATCGGGACGTGAAGCTGGCTTCTCATCCCATCCAGTGCCTGCATGTCCTTCATAGGGGCAACTTTAAATACAAATTTTAACGTTTTCTGTTGCGCATATGCTCTGCGTGAACTGTGACAGTAGTCAAGCTGAAGACATTTCTAACTGGCAGTAAGACTCAACGTTTCATTAACAATTAACATGTCTTATACAGTCACAATAATAATAATATAATAACCATGGCTCAACAGCCCTATATGGGCCCGGGCCTCCTCTTGCCTCCTCTTTTCGAGGTTACTAAGTCGTGCGCATTCGTGGCAGTTGGTGACTGGTAAACTGGCCGCGCTACTGTTTCTATCGATCCTGATGTGCCCGCCAGAGCCATCTGGCAGGCAGTCAGGAGACTTGGGCGAGAAATGGAGGCAATTTGGCTTACGCAACATTTTTATTCATGCCCGTAAGGTTCTTTTACATGCCGTAAATCTACGACATGGGACCGACGGCTTTACTTCCCCTCCGAAGGAAGTGGTGCTCCGGATTTTTTATCACCCTTAAATATCCATCGACCTCGGTCGGGATCGAACCCGCGAACCTTGGGTCCAGCACGCTAACCACTAGTCCACCGAGGTCGACTACAGTCACAATAATAAAACCCATATAATTTAACCAATTATTACGTGTTTCGTACTATCAGTTTTATCCTCAGGAGACACACACCACGACGTAAGCTGTTTCAGTTTACAAGTTATTACAGTAATGTGGACATTGGTTATTGTGTCAAAACTTCGTCGTTCCTAAATCGTGTTGTAAAACAGCTGAAATACACGACAACTTCAAATTTAACAAAATAATTTTGGGAGTTTTGCGCTTGTAAATTGTGTCGCTTTTGCCTAGTTGATTATTTTCTGCAGCTATTACAGGTTCATTATTTTTTCTTCTATGATTCTTACCTATGTGCCTATAATAATAGACCCTAATAATAATAATAATAATAATATAATAATAATATAATTACCGAACCCAGTGGCCGCGCGGTCTAAGGCGTGGGTCAGCGGCCGCTCGCTCTCTGAGATTGTGGGTTCGAATCCCACCGGGGCAGGGATGTCTGTCTATTGTGAGTGTTGTGTGTTGTCAGGTAGAGGTCTGTGCGACGGGCTGGTCACTCGTCCAGAGGAGTCCTACCGAGTTGGTGTGTCTGAGTGTGTGATCGCGAAACCTCGAAAAATGAGGAAGCCTAGGCCCCCAAGGGGCTCTCGAGCCATTGGAAAAAAAAAATAACTCCACCCTCCCAAATGACTACGTGGCTTGTGCTGGGAACATTTTGCTTTATTTAATTATCAAAGGACACTTTTGCTTCCTCATACCGTGACGTAATAATAACATACTCTGCATATAGCACCAATCACAATTCAGTTTGCTAGTTTGCAGTACAGACAGTTTAGAAAGCGTAGAACTATTGTTCCTGTTACACGTAGGCCTACACAGTTTGCGGCTATGTAATGGCCTTCATGTCAGAGAGTGGTATGACGTGTGGCAGTGTTTGAATCGTCCGAGAAAAGTCTTGTAATTTGGACAGAGGAATAAAATTGGTTTTTGACCCGCGGCAAACATTTCTGAAACCTGCTGTACCTGCAGTTTACATGTTCCACGTTCACAGTCATTAGTATTTATTTACAAGCGTTCTCACTCAAAATGACTCTCTGATTGTCTGTGTATGTTGCAGGGCTATTCTCATGTATTAAATAAGACTCGATCGCTTAAAATTGTTGACATTATTTTCACGTATTTGCCGTCTGTGACTGATGACCTGTCGTACCTGCGCATTTGTTATTTACCTTAATAATAGGCATGAATATATCTACGAATTTGCATGGAAAGTTTTTTTGGGTGTGCTTATTGCAGAATGTACTTGCTTCTGGTGATGTGTTTTCAAATCATGTGAAAATAAACAATAAGCATTTGTTATTTCACAGAAAGCTCAATCTGTCAGAACAATATTTTGGTAGTTCTACGCCAGCTCGTTTAAGGATTAATTTCATGATTAGAGCTCAGTGTTTAAAATGTTTATGCCTTTTATGATTGATATTTGGCGCTATATAACGCTCTGCAGGGATTACCTGCGTACATGCGGCGAATGTGAAAAAGTTTCTTTTTGCTATGAATCATTGGGTTCAATGACACGAAATTTTCTGTTCACTTTTATAAACATCCTACTAGAAAGTTAAAATTCTTAAAACAGGTGATAAAACTGGATGTGGCACTTTTAAGCCTTAGAAACTCTGTAAGCTAAAGGTAAATTTCTCCCTAGAACAGGCCACGAAGGCCCAGAAGGGGAATAGAGGTATAGCTCTACTCTTTCTTTAACCTCGGCGCTAGATGAGGGTGGGTGGTAAACTCCACGCCACGGCCGCTTTACCCCCGGGAAACAGACCCGGTAACCATTGTATAGGAGGATGGGTGGGCCCCAGGGCCGGTCTGGACGGGTGCGGAAAAATCTCGCCCCCACCGGGATTCGATCCCCGGACCGTTCAGCCCGTAGCGAGTCGCTATACCGACTGAGCTATCGCGGTCCCCTTAGAAGTCTGTAGTTACTGTATGTATCACAGAGTTTCACTTCAAAGAAGTCTGCATTTTGCCCACACAGACCACGTGTCATTCTCACAATAAACAGCTACACTTTCGATAAACAGCGTAAACAGAAGGGCCATGTAATGCAGGCACCGTCTGTGATGTAGAAACTTTTAAAAAACATAATTCTCTCTTTTATTCATATTCGTTTAGCTGGTTTCCTTCCGTGTTATGGCTGCATTCCATATCATTTTTCTCCCATTATTCCCACCCTGCCCCTAGGGTAGCACTTGGCCGTGCTGAGACCGGTTCTCGCACAGGTATCCGAGCAGCCAATTTTCGTGTCTCTCCTTTCCACCCCTCTCTCTCTCTCTCTCTCTCGCTGTTTTGATTTTTATCTTCTAATTTATTCATTGATATTTCTAATTTTACTGTTGTTTTATTTGGGATTTATTTATCTAGCTGTATCCTTATATTTTCCTCCTTCACTGTTACTCTATTCCATATATGTTTTTACAACTGTCTTAGCTGTTTTGCATTCTCGGTACGCCTCAGCAGCTTTATGTTGTTTGTATCCACCCCTCTCTCACCCTATTGGCTGTCATCACATCACATGTTTTGTTACCCCGCCGTACTTGCCAGAATTTATGTTATAGGCTTTCTTTCCTACTCGGGACTCTTGACCCGTGAGGATGGGACCGTTACGTTGTCCCGAAACGTCGGTAAACAATTGCGATTCAAACGATTCAGTACGATATCTGTCACATAACGTCTACCTACCCAGACTTCACCTCTATTCTTTGCTCACCTCCATACAATGCTGTGGAACATGCGGTCAGAAACCTCTGTACAAAATCCGCCTTACTTCATTGGATGAATATGGGTTTGTTTTCATATTTACAGCTTCGTGCAGACATTGAACTGTACACGAGTTCTAAATTCGTGGCACAATAGGTTTCATCTCGATCTTCTGTCTTCCAGTTTGCTATCCAAAAATATAAAGATCAAGGTGTAAAGAACTGTGATGTTGCCTGTTGTTTTGTGTGGGTGTGAAACTTGGTCTGTCACATTGAGGGAGGAACATAGGCTGAGGGTGTTCTAGAATGTGGTGCTGAGGAGGATATTTGGGCCTAGGAGGGACGAGGTAACAGGGGAGTGGAGAAGACTACATAACGAGGAACTTTATGATCTGTACTCATCACCAATGTATTATTCGGGTGATCAAATCAAGGAGAATGAGGTGGGCGGGGCATGTAGCACGTATGGGGGAGGGGGGAGGTGCATACAGGATTTTGGTGGGAAGACTTGAGGGAAGGAGACCACTTGGAAGACCCAGGCGTAGATGGGAGGATAATATTAAAATGGATCTTCAAGAAGTTGGATGGGGGACATGGACTGGATTGATATGGCTCAGGATAGGGACAGGTGGTGGGCTCTTGTGAATGCGGTAATGAACCTTTGGGGTCTATAAAATGCGGGGAATTTCTTGACTAGTTGAGGATCAGTTAGCTTCTCAGGAAGGACTGTGCTCCATGGAGTTAGGTTTTAGCTTTAAACAAGTGTGTTTTTGTGTACACGAGAGTTATGTCGTGTTGGACACGCAGTATGTGGCAGGCAGAAGAGCCACTGTAGACAGCAGGGCATGTCGTACTGCCGCCTGGTGTGAAGATCGCCCGCTGAGCTTACGTGTCAGCTCGTGATTGTAACTGTTACAGGAACACGAGGTTGCTGCCTGTGGGCTTTGGTTAGATTACCTTTTTATGCAGCTGGGATCTGTCTCTAACAGGTCCTCAGTGTGATCATTTTATGGAGGAATGAATTTGGTTTTGCCAACAGACGACTAAATGTTTCTTGGAAGTTATGTATTTATCTCACCAACTCATACACAATATTTACAATATTATTACTTCACCCCTATACGTATTTCGGCATTCAGAATGCCATCTTCAGGGGGTCACAGTGTTAAAAGTATAGACTATACATCGATTGTATAAAAAGTTGCATCCATATGAGTAAAATGTTGAACATTATATATTATTATATTATATATATATTATATACAACTTGCTGGAAAATATTTTTATTATTTCATGAACTGGTAACTTCATTTATGCTTCTGAAATGCAGAATCCACGAGTCTAGTGTGAGCAGCTGTCTTCACAAATGAGGGACATTCTTCAGCCTGCAGGCATTAACGCTACTGAAGATAAAGTGACCAAATTCGTCCCCCGTCAACAAGCAGTAAACATCGAATGGCAGAAGTCCTGAAGAAAATATCACCACTTCCTGATGGCAGGGAGCACAGACTAACCTCAAGCAAAAGAGGCAGTGCTAAAAGCGAAACATCTGCCTCAAGAAGAAACAAGCTAGCCAAGAAACAAATAGCAGTACAGTCAAAGAAAAAACAGCTAGACAATAAAGAAAAGGGGTGTGAGAAAAAACGGCTATTGGAAGGGAAAAGCGTGACTGAGGCAGAAGACACTGCATGTCACTTCTGTAGAGTCATTCGCTGAAGACTGCTTTCGTTGTCTCAGACGTAAATAGTGAACCCACGAAAATTGTGCTGAAAGCCAAGGACTTGCACATGACTGTGTGTGTGATTTATGTAAATTTGGTGTTTGAAGTTGTGATACTTTTTAAAAGATAGAAGATATAATGTATCGTGTCCGTGGATTCCGGCAGAGATTGAATGGCAAACAAAAGCACACACCCATATTTTCATTCAGTGAATGAAACTAGACTGCATATGGTGACAGAGTGAACCTATGGAGTAAAAGTGTAGTTTGTGTGCCCCTGATGATGGTTTTATATAGACCGGAACGTATGTAGGGAAAATTTGTAAACAATTAAATATTTGAAGATGAAAATGCATTTAGTTGGTTAATAGTAAGTGAATTGAAAATGCACGGTGAAAGCAATATAAAACAGGTACGTTATACGTTGTGTATCCGTGCAGTACGAAAGAAGCCTTTGTGAGTTCTGCCCGAAAATGTCTGTTGCAGAGCTGCGCCATTGCATATGTAAGTTTAGACTGCTCTTGCAAAGCCAGTAGGAAGTCTTGATTGTTGCGAAAGGCGATTTTGGCAACTTGAAGTCTAAGACAATTAACTCTTAACGTTGGAGGCTTATTATCTGCAACTTGCACAATTTAGTTCAGACGTTGGAAAAGTCACCTAGCTAACCTCAGTTCGAATGTGACGCCTGTTTGGCTGTAAGGCTTGAATGAAGCCATATTTTATTCCAGAAGTTGTTTCAGAATGCCCAGGTTTGCAAAGAGCTTTGAATTGAAATGGAACAAATCCATTTCAGCATGCATAACTTACTGTTGAACAAGTCAGTTGAACCGTCTCGAGGGTGAATATTTATGGTTGATCCACAGATAGAGGAGTTTGCTTGGAAAGGAGTCAGGGATAAGAATTTTTGGTTTCTGATTTGTTTACTCTTGTACAAAGGTAAAATTTTCACGTGGAAGCCATTAGCCAGAAGTCTGTGAGTTCAAACTTGTGGTGGTGTGTTTTAATGGGTTCCTAAATTGGGAGCTTTATTGAGGTGAGAGATCAGCTTCACAGCCTAGCCGCTTAAGACCCTGGTACTCATTGAATAGGAACCTCAGCGGATCCAATGTTGGGCTGGGCGTTTTGGAGGAAAAAGAAAGCTCTTATCCGTGTTGGGAATTGAACCACGCTTCTTCCGTCTTCCAGATGTTAACCTAGTAACTAAACCCCCTGAAACGCTATCCAAGAATTTTCTTATTCTGTTCTGGAACTTAATTGCATATATTATAATATATTACATATTATAATATAGATGACAACGGAGGAATTTCATTGTATGTTCATTTGTTAAGTCTTTATTTAAGTATGTTAATAATATTGCATTAATGTTTATAGTATCTTATTGTCCCGCTTGCCGAACACAATCATCGCATTTTTTGCTTTGCCTTTCAACGTTGATTCCATTGGTGGCGAAATTTTCTGCACACGTCTAGACTGGCCATGGGACTCACCCAGCCCTCCTATAACAGGGTACCGGCCTTCTTTCCCGGGGGTAAAGCGGCCGGGGCGTAGCGTTGACCACCCACCCCAATCTAGGATCGAGATTAAAGAAAGAGTAGAGCTATACGTCTACTCCCCTCTGTGCCTTCATAGCGTGTTATATGGTGGAATTCACCTTTACCTTTACCTTACCGTCCGCCATATTGTCCGTTATGTTTGATCGCGTTAAAAAGAAGTGTGTTGCTAGACTGTATGCTGCCGGTTCATAAGCCGTACAGTTTGACAGGTGCTTAGAAATGGAAAATGAGAAATTGGTTTTGACGTGTTTAACTATAGGAATGAACTTTGTATTATATACAGGGTATACACAAAAGAATGGTGCGGTTTCAATAGTTTTCACTATTGAAACCGCACCATTCTTTTGTGTATACCCTGTATATATACCGTGCATTCTAATAATTAATTATTTTATTCCAACAAATGCATACACTATTTTAGTTAAAAAACACTAAAATAATGTAGTGCATTTGTTGGAATAAAATAATTAATTAATATAGGAATGAAGTTGAACACTTCGAGAAAAGTGTAAGTTGGATTATGAGTGAAATTTTGGAGCACATAAATAATATTTCTTTGTAGGGAAGGCAAATGTGTCTCTGCATTAAGGTCATGCCATGGCTCGGGCGGTTTCTAGCGGGCATTTCAGCGTGCAGGTTCGTGTTTGATCCCAGGTTGGTCCACGTGACGTGTTTGGTCAAAGTGTCACCGCGGCAAGGTTTTTATTTTCTGAATACTCCGTCTTCACCTCTCAGTATCGTTCCACGAATACTGGTACTCGTATTTTGTATCTATCACCGACTTCGTATAATCTAAGCAGTTGACGCTACGTGAAGTAAAAAAAAACATTTATCATCTTTGCGTTGTGTTTCACAGATTTTTTAGACATTATAGAGACATGACTGAAAACGTGTGTGTTCAACTGTTGCTTAACTTGAGCTTTGTATTGCATGTGGTGTGCTGAATTATGCTACGATGCATAAGAGCGCTGTTAAAGGTAAGCAATCCCATTACAGGCCTGGATAGGTCCTGAGGTTTCCAGGAGGTTGAGGCTCCCAGATTTCACGACAATCGGCACATGAATGTGATGTGTTAGCCCTATGCACCGACCGCCTTTACCCCCCAGGAAATATTCCTGTACTCATTTCTTTTAGAGGCTAAGTCGACTCCAGGGCCATAGAACAACGATGTTAAAGCAATCCCATTACAGACCTGGACAGGCCCTGAGAATTCCAGGAGGTTGAGGCTCCCAGATTTCAAGACAATCGGCACATAAATGTGTCAAGTCTGTTAGCCCTACGCACCGGCCGCCTTTACCCCCAGGAAATACTCGTGATACTCATTTCTTTTAGAGGCTGAGTCGACTCTAGGGCCATAGTGCGACCGAAAGGATTATGTCAATAAAAAATTCCAGTGACGCCATCAGGAATCGAACCCGCGACCTTCCTGCTTGTAGTGCAGTGCCTCAACCAACTGCGCCACCGCGTGCCTCCGAACAACGCTCTTACCTACGGGAAATATTATATTCTTAATATCCAAACAGGCTACATGATAGCTTTTTCTTAAGGGAATCGTATATGTATTTCGTGTTAATTAATTTCTAATGCTCTTACGGAAGGCTTTCTCTGTCGTGGTTGGTATACCTGCGATAATAGAATTACCTGCACGTATTGGAGGTAACGTGGGCAGCGGGTTGCAGCACTGACGAGCAGGCGGTATCTCCCACTCTCACAGGCGCACAACACAGTAATGGAAGCGGACGTGCGTACTTGTATGTTGCTACATGAGTAATTAAATTAATTATGCTTAGAAAGCAGCATGATTAGATAGAGTTTGTGTAGTGAAAAAGATAAGTCCGAAATTCGTATGTGTACTTTAAAACGCATTGGTCTTTTTTTGTTTAAATGCTCATTTAATTAACTGATTAATTAACTAACCAAATAACTAACTAAAATGCTCTGAACAAATAAACTGTTAGCAGCTCAGCAATTTTCCGCCTTTTGTGAGCCCCCCCCCCCTTCCCTTTCATTGCCGTGTTTAAAAGGTATTGCCACTGTACCCTATCCTGAGCCAGTTTAATCCAGTCCGCATCTTCGCACTCCATTATTTCGGGATTAACGATAGACTTGTGTGCCTCTGTTTTACATGATTTCAGGCTTCCGCCGCGATGTTGATGAGATGTGCGCTCTTTTGGGTTATTACGCAGCGTCGATTGGTAATCCTTTACCGACGTTTCGGGATAACATCGGTACCATCTTGAAGGACTTCTTGACCCTTGAAGATGGGATCGATACGTTGTCCCGAAACGTCGGTAAAGGATTACCATTCGACGCTGCGTAATAATCCAGAAGAGCGCAGATCCCATGTACCTGTGCTTAATTACTTAGCAAAGCGTGGGTGGTATCTGCTCTTAAGTGAGTACTACATGAGCAGTAATTATCTCTGTGCTTAATTAAGTGCCAGTTAATGATTACCCTGTGCTTAATTATCAATTTATGGAGAGTAATTTTGTAATTGATTAAGCACCACTTTACGAAGGATATCTCTGTGAAGTATATTTATGTTATTGTCATGTCATGGAGAGAATGTGTTTTGAGTGTCACGCCATGAATAACACATCTGTGCTTAATTACCTCTTCATAAATACCAGTGCTTAATTAAGTACCACTATGAAGAATGCATGCCGATCCCAGTGGCCGTGCGGTCTAAGGCGTGGGTCTTCGGCCGTTCGCTTGCTGGGATTGTGGGTTCGAATCCCACCGGGGCATGGATGTCTGTCTGTCTGTTGTGAGTGTTGTGTGTTGTCAGGTAGAGGTCTCTGCGACGGGCTGGTCCCTCGTCCAGAGGAGTCCTACCGACTGTGGTGTGTCTAAATGAGTGTGATCGTGAAGCCTCGATAATGAGGAGGCCCTGGCCCATATAAGGCTGTCGAGCCATAGGAAAAAAAAATGAAGAATGCGTCTGTGATTAGTTACTGCTGTGTGAAGGTATTCTCTGTGCTCAATTAAAGACTATTTCATGAAGAGGTGACGGGAAAACCTCGACATCAGATAGAGGTAAGCGTCAACTTCACGTCCCGACCGTTTACCTCCGGAGGAAGGAAGTCACTTTAATATTATCCTTTCCAATACTTAGCAAAATTACACCATCACTTTCTCTGTGAATTACTGGCCAGGAAGGTACGGGAAATAAAATGCAGGTCTTGTTCTGCACGGGATATAATGCAGGAGGTGAGGTGAGGTGAGTGTTAGATGTGGGTGATGTGTAAGGAAGAGGAGACGTGGGAAATGAGACAAGCTTATGATCATACATTTTTGAAGTGCTCTTGACTGCAAGAAGAGTCCAGCATCAATAAAGAATGTAATTCGATTATGTGACTCGTTTGTACGCATAATTGTAACTCATACGTATTCAGTCTGCATTAGATTGGCTAGATGAAACTTAGGTATTACGATTTTTGGCATTAATATTTGAAGTTGTGGGTATGTTTTTGAGCTCCATACACAGTTTTGCTGATCACAGTGGCCGCGCGATCTAAGGCGTGAGTCAGCGGCCGCTCGCTTACTGGGATTGTGGGTTCGAATCCCGCCGGTGGCATGGATGTCTGTCTCTTGTGAGTGTTGTGTGTTGTCAGGTAGAGGTCTCTGCGGCGGGCTGGTCACTCGTCCAGAGGAGTCCTACCGAGGGTGGTGTGTCTGAGTGTGATCGTGAAGCCTCGAAAAAATGAGACGGCCTAGGCCCCCAAGGGGCTGTCGAGCCATTGAAAAAAATACACAGTTTAACGCTTCTAGTTTCAATGGTTCGGGGGCACGCAGTGGCGCACTTGGCTGAGGCACTGCGCTGCAAGCCGGAAAGTCGTGGTTTCGATTCCTGATGAGGTCATTGGACTCAGCATCTAACAGAAATAAGTACCAGGAGTATGCCCTGGGGGGTAAAAAAGGCGGCCGGTACGTAGGGCTGACAACCTTACCACCTTGATGTGCCGATTGTCTAGAAATCCTGGTATCCTCAACCTCCTGTCCAAGTCTGTAATGGGATAGCTGATCGGAGAGCCGTCATTTGGTAGGAGCTTTACTGGCTGTAGAAAATTGAAGAGGACAAAATTGTGGTATGATTTGCACAGCACGTTTTACGTGAATCAGTGTAGTGGCTCAAAAGTTTCGGACGACGGGGCACACGGACAAACCGAGAGGTGTGATGTGCGTCTTGTGGTTTAATTGGCGACGTCGTCACTGTCACAGTTTATATAACGTAGATTGTGGAATGATTTCTGCGTGATAATGTGGAAAGGATTCGGAAGGACGTGATTGTGGTTAATAATACCTTGAAATCCTCCTGGACGGACTGAGGAATACCATGAAGAACCTTTGTCATGATAGCTTTTTGTCCCAGCAAGATGGGATGGGAACCGGTCGTCTTCAATATACGTGGTATTACGTATTACCGCAACACCATCCTCGACGTGTGACGACATACTAATAGTACATAATAAGCCTATCTGTACCAAAAGAACTAACCATCTGCATGGAACAGTTGTTTATTGAGCTGGGCAACGATTTATCCGCTTTTTATGGAACCGGAATGTTATTTACCATGTTCACAGGCGTGCGCCCCTAATTTTTGGCTTGATCCGTATCACAATGTTTCATATTCACATATCCCTCCCATCTGTTTCTCCGTCTTCCAATTTTTTTTTTTTTTTTTTTGCTTCTGTTTCTCAGAATAAATTTCTTTATAAATTAATCGCTTAACTCATTCGTGCACCATGCACCGCCCATCTTACCACTTATAAATAAAATCGCACTTAGTTATGTTTATAGAGCACATTAAATAAGATTTATGACTTAAAATGAAGCAAGAATAAATGGGAGAAGCGACAGAAATTTGTAAAGGGTGGCCAGTAATTTTTGATTAATTGTGCATGGTGTTTGGTCTCATAGAACGTGCAGTTACTGTCAGTGTCTGACAGATGGCGTGAATCGTCAGATATCATCGACGTGTGTGCACGGGTACTTTCATCTTCAAGACAGTTATTCTTGAATTTTCAGAGGAGGTTTTACAATCGTAAAACTGAATGTGCAGTAAAGATAAATATTAAGGTCTAATGCCAGAATGTTTTAAAATTTAACTTAATTACGGTATTGTTAATCGATACTCTTAAGCCGGGATTAGACGGCGCGCGGCTCGTCGAGTGACGTGACGTCACTTGCTCGGCCAACAGATCGGAACAGAAAAGACAATCTGGCTACACGACGCGGCGCAGCTCGGCAAATGGCGGACCAGCGGCCTTGCTCGGGTAGGTTCAGCTCGGCTTGTGGAATAACGCGTCGTGTTGTTCTCCTGCGACCCGCTTGGCGCGTAGACTGGAAGCCCCGTGTAGTCGCAACAGCTGCCCGCGCCGAGTCGCTTTGAGGATCGTGAAAAAACCGCTTCTGCGGCGATCCAACGAGCCTCGCTCGCCCAATCACACGCCGCGCCGCGCCAGGTCGGATACATGGCGAGTTTGAATACGATTCTTTGTGAATGACGTCAGTTATGACGTAAAACGAGCCGAGCCACGCGCCGTCTAGTTGAGCCTTTATACAGTTATTCACATTGTTCACTCTTCTTTTCATTCCCACGAGCCGCCACTGAAAGTAAATCTTCATTGTCTAATTATACCTTGTACGTATTGTGTTGCAATAAAATTAGTTATTTAAAACCGGAGAGTACAAACCTCTTGCGGCTGTTTATAGCAGAACGTAATGCCCCACACTTTAAAACATCAGAGAGTTAATACAATATAGTGTAGGAAAATTTGCCCGGAGCTTACACGATTTGCACAGTAAATTACACTAGCCAGATATACATTATGAAAGAGTTCATATTCACTCGATCTCCCCTCCTGTCACAATAACAAGTATCCTGGCCACATACACTTAGTTCTGCATTAAGGTCAGTTGCCCACAAAGTGATTTTTTTTTAAAGTTGTAACTCGATAGAAACTGTTTAAATTATTTAAGTAATTATGTCGGCGTAACCCCCTGATCTTATAACCCACTTTTCTTATTTTATGTGTTGATTTGTTTTGTTATCTTATCCTCGCGTCCATGTCTGCCCTCTCCCTAATTCAAAGACTTGTCGATATTCCTGATACTTAGCACTTAATGTCATGCATGGAGGGCCAGTCTCTCCAGTTTTATTGTCTGCCATAAATAATACAAACATGGCCCTAGTAATACTAGCGTTTCTTGCGATGACAGAACGATCTAACAATAACTAATTTTAAGGTATTCTGTACATTTTACGACAGCATGGCGGCAGTGCAAAAAATAACAATAAAAATAAATGTATATAATAGAGGGTTGGATAGAGATACATAATAAATCGTTGAAGTTAAGTGTGTGAAATTTGGTGAGAAGACTGATCGTATAAGGTAAATTTAAATTTGACCCTATAACTATGCCATGAAGGCACATAGGCGGTGTAGAGGTATAGCTCTCCTCTTTCTTCAACCTCAGTGCTAGATGGGGTGGTTGGTCAACGACACGCCTCTGCTACTTTACCTCCGGTAAAAAGACCCGGTGCGCTTTGTACAGGAGGCTAGGTGGGCCTCAGGGCCGGTCTGGACAAGTACGGAAAAATCTCGCCCACGGCGGGATTCGATTCTGTGACCGTCCAGCCCGTAGTGATCGCTATACCGACTGAGCTATCGCGGCCCACAGACTGGTCATATACGCAAGTGGAAATTCTGTTTAAAATTTGTTGTGAAGAAGAATATTTGCATCATCGCCGTTATTTGTAGTTGGCGTTTCGTGGTTAAAGGCATTTTCTTAATTAGATATTCTAACGGTCACAGAAATAAATACATCGCCAATTAACGAAGTTCCGCTATTATTTTTAATAAAACATTATTCCCTTAATTAGAACAAGTAAACTTCAAAGTAGCCATTACAGAAATGTATCCACGGATCCCCTGGGAACTGGTCCTGGATTCCTTGGGATCCGCGGAGCACACTTTGAAAAACCACTGGTCTATAAGTAGAGTTGTACCAGTGCACGACGGGAAATTGTCATATATAGCTTTAGACTTTTCAGCATCGATCAAAGGCGGATGTGAGTGGTCAGCTTTAACGCCCCGACCGCTTTACTCCCTGAGAATCAGCTCTCACTGCTCACTGAATAGGAGGCTGGGTGGGCCCCACAATGATAGTGGGAAATTTAGAGAGCATAAGAATCTCTTGCCCCTGTTAGGGATCTACTGCATTCTCGTGTCCACCCATAACTGATCACCTCCGATATCACTCTAGTTCCACCCCATAACCTAGATGTTAGATCCACCCCATAACCTAGATGTCCACCCTACTAGATGTCACCATAACCTAGGTCCATATGATGTCCACCCATAACCTAGATGTCCACCCCATAACCTAGATTCATATAGTGTCCACCCCATAACCTAAAATTCCACCCCATAACCTAGATGTCCCCAAACCTAGATGTCCACCCCATAACCTAGATGTCCACCCCCATAACCTAGATGTCCACCCCATAACTAGACACTGTACCAACAAAGTTTGCATCTGAGTTCGATCATTTAACGTTCAGCGACGAAAGCAGAATTTTCGCTGTTTCATTATATTTAAAGAATTTTTATATCAAGAAGACAGGTTTACCCATTGATTTCTGACACCGACCTCAATATGAAAACGATATTGACATGGGACTCGTAAAGGATTTGGGGGAGGTGTCCGTCCATGGCCATTTCGATCCTCATTGTGCACGTTGTAAGCATGGAATTAGTTAATCAGAATTAAGACATTGCAGTTCAGACCTTGTAATCATGGATTTAATTCGTCATTTTAGACTTTGTAATCGGGTAGTTGCCGATCCCAGTGGCCGCGCGGTCTAAGGCTTGGGTCTTCGGCCGTTCGCTTGCTGGGATTGTAGGTTCGAATCCCACCGAGGGCATGGATGTCTGTCTCTTGTGAGTGTTGTGTGTTGTCAGGTAGAGGTCTCTGCGTCGGGCTGATCATTCGTCCAGAGGAGTCCTACCGAGTGTGGTGTGTCTCACTGAGTGTAATCGTGAATTCTCGACAATGAGGAGGCCCTGGCCCATTAGAGGCTGCTGCGCCATGGAAAAAAATCTGGTAGCTAACATTATGAACATGCTGAAGGAGATGGCACTATGCGCAGAAACGTCGGTAGACTTTACCGGGCTACACGGTGTCACATCCCAGAAGAAATCACTTTTCGTTATTGACCTTATCATCATAGACCTCACAGTCAACATTGTAGAGATAGTACTTGGGATTTCGCAACTGGTGCTCACAGTCTGCCTCTGACCAATCAAATGCTCACAGTATGCCTCCAACCAATCAAATGCCACCTGCTATGTAGCGCTCGTTGCCAGATCTATAAAGAGTCTGTCCGGAAAACATCATTATTTTTCACCATGAAAATGGCAACTCTAATATTTACCGAAACATCGGGAAATATTTATTCTTCTTAGAGGCATAATCACTGATTATAGACTTTGCTATCATGGACAAAAATATCGCAGCATTAATCATGCAGTTTTATTAGCATTACGGTCCTGCACGACGGACTTGAGCAGCATTGTAGGTCCATCAGTTTGATATTCATTAGAATACTTTTTTTCCAATGTCGCAACAGCCTCTCGTGGGCAGAGCCTCGTCGTTATCGAGGCTTCACGATCACATCGCAATCGGTAGGACTACTCTGGACGAGTGATCAGCCCGACGCAGAGACCTCTACCTGACAAACACAACACTCACAAGAGACAGACATCTTTGCCCCGGCGGGATTCGAACCCACGATCCTAGTAAGCGAGCGGCCGCAGACCTATGCCTTAGATCAGTGGTAATCAACTTTTTTTTTGCGTACCCCCACATTAATTTCTGTTCGACTTTGTACCCCAAAGTTGTTGGTGCATAATTCAAGTTATACACAGTCTATAATCTACATCTAAAATAAGTTAAATAAATTACATCCAAAATAATGTATTAAATAATAAGTTTTAAATGAGAAAAAGGAGAGTCAAGGTATTAAATAACAAATATATTATTGCTATCATATAAAAATTAATAAAGGAACAAAGGTATTTTAGCAAAGCAAAATTATATGCACTATGTGGAATAAAATGAAACTAGCCGCCACATAAGAATTGCATAAAGGAGAGAGAGAGAGAGATAGAGAGAGAGAGAGAGAAAATGGCACTCCCAAATCGAATGTCCTTACGTCCGGGTCTCTTGTGGCTAACCCTAAATCTGGCCCTGATTATTCAGAGTTTATCATGAAATAATATCATATATCTTTGGGCGCACGCGCTCATTGTTTGAATACAAGTTTCGGACTAGTCCGTCCCACCTCAGGCAACAAACAGTTTTGCCTGAGGTGGACGGAGCTAGTCCCCGAAACGTGCATTCACGATTGACGGCTTGGCCGAGAAGACTATATTGAATCATGTCGCCCGAAGTTAACTTATGAAATAATATTTTATTTGTATTTTATGTACCCTAAGAGCTTTGGTACCCGGGGTACACGTACCCCAGGTTCAATACCTCTGCCTTATATCACGCGGCCACTGGTATCGGCTTCATTGGTATATAAGTCCTGTAAAAATGAGTCTGGGTGTCATGTAATTATTATCGTTATCATTGCATTCTGAAACAGAGATGTTGGTTACTGCGTGGTCCTTTCGACCAGTTGTTACGTACACAGTTTTCGTGAAACCACAGGTGTATTACATTGCCTTTTAACTAATGAAACACAGGCAGTATATACGCAGCATTGCTGACTACTAATAAACTTCTGCAGGTAATGAAACTGATACCCACTAGCTGTTGGCATGCTTCAGCGTGTCGCAACAAAAAGTGAATTTTATTATTTGCACAGTGTTTCTGGACGCTACGTGCGAGTGCTTTCCGAAGGCAATACTGTATGTTTCAATCACTTAAAAGAAAACTAGGTCAAACAGCTAGCTGTACTGATTTTGATGTATTCTCCAGTGAGATAGTCAGCGGACTTATGCTTTATGAAATTATTGTTATTTACTGATAATTGAATTAAATGTACTGGGAACCAGGGGTTTTTTTTTTCAATGGCTCGACAGCCCCTTGGGGGCCTAGGTCGTCTCATTTTTCGAGGCTTCACGATCACACTTTTAGACACACCACACTCGGTAGGACTCCTCTGGACGAGTGATCAGCCCGTCGCAGAGACCTCTACTGACAACACACAACACTCACAACAGACAGACATCCATGCCCCCCGGTGGGATTCGAACCCACAATCCTAGTAAGCGAGCGGCCGCAGACCCACGCCTTAGACCGTACGGCCACTGGGTTACCAGCGGTTAGTTTTTGTAACTATTTGAAGAAAGTAATGCTTAAATTTATACCCCTTCCTTTATGCGCAGTTTAGTGCTGTCAGTTTATTGGCAATCACCACATTTTAAACAGGAAGTCTTCGGACTAAAATTAAAGGTAATTTTTCCCTATGCTCGCCATGAAGGCAAATGGGGTAGCAGAAGTATAGCTCTGCTCATTATTAAACCTCGGAAGTAGGTGGAGATGAGAGATCAGCTTCACGGTCCGGCGAATTTTTTTTCCATGGCGCAACAGCCCCTATTTGACCAGGGCCTCCTCACTGTCGAGGCTTCACGATCACACTTAGACACACCACACTCGGCAGGACTCCTCTGGACGAGTGATCAGCCCGTCGCAGAGACCTCTACCTGATAACACACAACACTCAAAAGAGACAGACATCCATACCACCGGCGGGATTCGAACCCGCATTCCTAGCATGCGAACGTCTCAGACCCACGCCTTAAACCGTGCGACCACTGGGATTGGCGCTCCGGCGACATTAATCCGGGGAAACCTATTTGGTACGCATTCAGCACCCCAGAGCCTGTCTGGCTGATTTGGAGGAGGGAACAATTTCTTGTTGCTGCCGGAAATCGCGCTACATTTCCCCGATTTTCCGCCGCCTGAAGCCTCTTAGCTGTACAGGTTACGGTATCGGAAATTTTGAGAATAATCTAGACACGGAAATTTTGAGAATAATCTAGACAGTCTACTTTCCTCCGAATGTGTCCTTCTATACAGTGAGCCAATAACCTATTTAATGCAAACTTTCATTTTTCGCAGTTAATTTGGAATGCACCTTTGGTTGCTACATTTGTGTTTTTAGCAGCCACAGTATAGGTCTCATGCTAAGTTGTATAGAAGAAATATTAAACCATTTTGAAGCCTTAGGTCACAGTCACATGTTGCAGTCAGTGCTGTTACTGTGCTACGGGCTGGACGTCGTTTTTCGATTCCCAGATGGGGCAAGACATTTTCTGTTCTCTAAAGCATCCAGCAAAGCTCTGGAGCCTACCCAGCCTCCTATTGAATGTATATTTCCGAGGGATTAAAGCATGCGAGGCGTGCAACTGCCCACTGACCTTAGTATATTGGCGAGTGTAAGTACGGGTGTCTTCGAACTGCCACTGTCCGTAGCACAGAGGCGACTGTACCTGTTACCACAGTCCAGAGTCTTAAGGAAGTTGTTTAATATTGACACAGTTACATCTTGCTACTCTAGACTTGTGGCTGTCAGCTTTGGATATTCATTTGCTTTACCTCACACTACAGGCAGAATAGAGAACTAAGATTTATAATAATAATAATAATACACCTATTTGTAATTAACATTGTTTATTGTATAGGAACATAATACTCTTGTGTGTGTATATATATATATACAGGGTATACACAAAAGAATGGTGCGGTTTCAATGGTGAATAAAGGGAAACCGCACCATTCTTTTGTGTATACCCTGTATATATATATTTCCCTACCTGTAAATTTCGTGTGTTGAAGTTGCTAATGGTGAGTGTAAATAATAAGTTATTGTAATACGTGTTAAGTTTTATAAATCGGCCAGTTTTTTTTAATGGTGAAGGGCCCCGCAGCAGATGCTACGGACGCACCGCAGCCTTAAGGTTTATTGTGCAATCCTGTGATGAAGATGATTAGTTTTTTCGTTTTTCCAAGTAATGGGGCACCGGTGGAATGAAATTGACAGGGGAAAACCGAAGTACTTGGGGGGGGGGAAAAACCTGTCCCAGTGCCACTTTGTCCACCACAAATCCCATATGGACTGACCCGGGATCGAACCCGGGCCTCCGCGGTGAGTGGCCGGCGACTAACCGCCTGAGCCATGGCACGGCCCAGATAGGTCAGTTATTTTTGTTAGGCATATATAGGCTGACCATAATTCCTTGAGACAAAAACGGGACGGGGGCCGGGGGGGGGGGGGAATGTTCATAAACAGTAGGACATTTAAAAAAAAGTTTTATTACATACAAATATTGAACTCACAATAATTCTTCACAGAACCGCGCAAGTGTTGCCAACACGTATTTTTTCTTTTCTCTCAATAATTCATTGACTTTAAAGTTACACTTTTTATTCGATGGGCAATTGTCGATCTCGATCACCGCGCCTCTACCGACGGTTACACGAATGACAGGTACCTACAATAGCAGCCATTGATGCAAACTTGATTATAGGTTATGATTGACCAATATTTAAGCTTATTTTAAAGTTTTTATAAAAAACGGGACAAAAATGGAATTTTTACTAAAACGACGGGACGGCCGGGACATAGCAAAAAAAAACGGTACTGTCCCGTTCAAAACGGGACGTATGGTCAGCCTAGACATACAGCGTAATTCCAGTAAATAACCCGGGAAAGTTATAATGATATGGGGCGAGTGATGGACGGGACTGCCTACAGACCTGATTTAGACCTCATTAATTGTCCAATCCAACGAATCGAGTCGGCAATATTACTACTGACGTGACCTTTGCCCATAGTTACTGGTAGTCAAGCAGTGATTTTATAATTTCTTATATCAGCTATCAGCGATTTCCACCTCAAAACAGAATATACCGACAGTCACATGGTTTTCAGGCGCGTTGACAGATCTATGTCTTAATTGCGAGTACTGCTTTACTGCCATCGACAGCTACGTATGTAAGGTACTACGAAAGCTACAGGCTTGGAAACGCGTGCGCCAAATTTCGGACTTGAAATTAATATATGACAAGAGCGCTATATTCTTCCTCCCGAGCCGGGACTGTGACACGCAGATGCCGCCAGGGATGTTAAGAGTCAGTTGAACATTATCTCCATTCCCCCTATACGCCCACACTGAACAGTGCTTAGATACAAGGAACACTTTGTGAATAAGTACTTCCTGTCAAAAAGTGCTAGAGAAAGGTAATTTCGTTTTGGAGTGTATGTTACTGTACGGATATATAGCAAAGCTGTATTTTTTTTTTTTTTTTTTTTGCAAAATAATTTATAATTCGTCGCTGACATTTGATAATCTTGACCAAATCTGATTGTTGTTGTGTTGACGCAGAATCTAGTTCCTATGTCCACTTATCGTGGAGGGCCGCGTCTTCTTAAATCTTCTACCACAGATTCTGACTTGCTTCCCGCTACACTTGTAGGTTCTCTCTGAAGACATCGCATCTGTTAAAGCAAATGAAAGTGAGGCATAAGTCACAACATGATGCCAGATGCAAGAAATTGGTAAAGGGTTCATGGAGTGGGGAATTGACGTTTCAGCGCCTTCTATAGAGCTGGTAACCTCGCAGACAGAAACAGATACTGTACATGCAAACAGCTGTAACAGCCGCTTTCTTGAAATAGTCCTGTATCATATATTAGTATAAACACGTATTACAAACAGAAGTCATGGCCACTTCCGTGATCTAGTCCACTATCAGACCTTAAAATAAGCCCACTTTCAAACATTAATGTGCGTTAAAGACAAGGCCTGCAATTTTATATTCATCTACCAACTACAATATTAACTCAGAAAGAAATTAAAGGGAAGAAATAATAATATTTTTATAATTTATGGTCTCATTTAAAGAGTTTGGAGCAAGTTTAAAGTCGTTATGGGCATTTTTTTTTTTCATAATTAGGAACTTCCAAGCAATCTCTTGGAGTCGTCCCAGGTTTGGAGCTGAATAAAACGCTAACCGCTTTTATCTGGTTGGCTCGGACCCACAGTTTGGTAACAATGCAGTTGGAAAGTAAAATGCTGAATAAACGCCTTCTCCTCGGAATTATTACACTTTGCTTGCATGCAAAAGCGATATAAAACTTCGACAAAAAATATATAAAATCCCTTGAAATTGACCGTATGCGCAATTATTGTCATGAGTAGTGACAGCGTGAGTTCCGTTAGTACGGCAGTGACTCAATACCTTCTAAGTGCGGTTTCTTCAAACAGCAAGTCTTGTGAATGCTGTCATTTCGTAGCCAAATTATCCATCAGTTTTGTCCTTCCGGCTGTAACGTTAAGACAGCAAGACATTTGTTTATTTTGTTTCTTTCTCATTTCATCTCTCTCTGCTTCTGTAATCCTCTTTTTCCTGCTTATTCGATGTAAATTAATTCAATCTTAATATTTCTGCCTTTACTTTGTAAGACCTTTCAGGTGCCTAAATTCTACTTTCGTTTTATTTTTTTTCCAATGGCTCGACAGCCCCTTGGGGGCCTAGGCCGCCTCATTTCGAGGCTTCACGATCACACACTTTAGACACACCACAGTCAGTAGGACTCCTCTGGACGAGGGACCAGCTCGTCGCAGAGACCTCTACCTGACAACACACAACACTCACAACAGACAGACATCAATGTACCCGGCGGGATTCGAACCCACATCCCAGCAATCGAGCGGCCGTAGACCCACGCCTTAGACCGCGCGGCCACTGGGATCGGCATGTTATGAACAGCTACAACTTTATAATATTTGAGATACGTATTATTGTCGTGGTTTTCCTTTCACTGTAACAAATCGGGCTCCATTTTGGCTGAGGATGGGGACGGAGCTAGTCCCCGAAACGTTGTAGTCAAACGAATTGACGCGGCTGTGCTCCCGAGAAGACTATATTGAATCATGTCGCCGCGAAAGTTTTAAAACTTATAACAACGTGAAATGTCGTCGTCTAACACATGCCTTAATCTCCCAAGTGACAACGTCCTGTGAACTTCTCCAGCCAACACAAGTACACGTTTCCCGTTCCGTTTCTGCACGCTACAGTTTTAACCAGCTTAAGCCTTCGTCCTAACAGTACCCCAGCTGAGAGCCGCAATGCCGACGCTCTCAGATACAGTTTCTAGTAGCGAAACTTATAACAGTAGCAACACCTGTTCGTGTCCGTCTTTCGCAGCCGTAATTCATCGGAGCCTAAAAACAATAGCTTCAAATTTTGGCAGTAGCCTTAAGCTGATTGCGATATGCACCATGCCGGATATAATAAAAATGTGGTAAATACGTTTAGGTCGGCATTGTAGCGTCCTACTTTGTCCTTAACTTCCATCCCTCTGTGTCGTAAGAACTGTTCTGATCCTTTCATTCTCAGTCTGACCTCTTCTGCCTACTCATTGTAGATGTAGAAAGGTATTGTTGCGCATGATCACACTCAATGACACACAAACACTCGGTAGGACTCCCCTGGACGAGGGATCAGTCCGTCGCAGAGACTTCTACCTGTACAACACGTAACATTCACAAGAGACAGACATGCCCTCGGCGGAATTCGAACCCGCAACCCTAGCAAGCGAGCGGCCGCAAACTTACACCGTGTTCAAATTCATGACTTGAATATTCAGTGAATCTGTGTTTTTATAATATACCTCTAGGGTTAGGATACATGAAAATAACTCAAGTGGAGTTTTGTGTGTAGAAGTTGTAGTTACAAATGGGAACTGCCGAAATGTTGCGTTGAATGCGAACGGCGTTCTTGTCTTTTGTTAAACAAGAAGACGGTGTTGTGTTCGACAGATAATTGTTTGTGACGTTCCAATTTTAATGGCTTGACATTGCGACTCTGCAAGGGTAAATTTGTCACAGTACTTTATTAAGCACACTTAATGAAGGCGTATGGTGGAGTGGACGCATAGTTTCATTCGTTCTTAACCTCGGTACTAGGTGGAGGAGTGCGGTCAGATTCAAGCCCTGTCGCTTTACCCCTGGGGAAATTCCACTTTACCACTTTGTATAGGAGATTGGGTGGGTTCCAGAACCGATGTGGGGTTTATGGAAAAGAGAAAAATGTTTTGCCAGTGCCGGCAATCTAACCACAATTCCTCCGTCGTGCAGCCAGTTCTCCAGTCATTACACGGACCAGTTCTCCAGTCATTACACGGACCGAGTTATTCTGTCTCAGTTGTGTCTCCGTATTGTGATGATCCAAAGAATCTTAGACGTACTGTACCTCGTACTAAAATCGCTACAAGATATGTCAATGCATTTGCAACAATGGACTCTTTTAAGCCCTGTAAAATGTGAAAGGTAAAGCCACCCCTGTACAGGCCTGGACATGCCCTGAAGGTTCCAGGAGGTTGAGGCTCCCAGAATTTCTACACAATCGGCACAGGAAGGTGGTAAGTTTGTCAGCCCTACGCACAAGTTTTAGGACCTGTAGATATTCAAAAACACGGAACAGACATGATGTTCAATTACGTTTTAGTTTGCAGGATTTAATGAACAGTTTTTGTAGCGTCGTTACCTCGTTTAGTCCCCCGATTTGCAGGACTGTGAATGGACGCATCTAATTCTTGCGGATCAGCGCCGAGCGCGACAACCCAGTTTAAAAGCCGCAGCTAAAGCCAGACAGACTAATAAATACTTCGCGTCATTAGGACAATAATGTGGTCTAGACATCGCCGACAATTGGTGCGTGCAGAAGTCAGCAACTAAAGGTCGACCATGATTGCAGTGCAATTAAACGCGACCTGAAAATTATACTAGCTCGTAAATTAAATATTGAAACTTTCGTGTCTTTTGTATACTTGTGTCTGGGTCAACGGATTGAATCTCGGAACAGGTATGTCAGCATTGCGCTTTGGTTTTGGTCTCGTAGTTCGATGCCAGGTCTAGTGGATGTAGCTGCTAAAATGTAAACATAACAGAATTAAGGCCGTGCCATGGCTCAGGCGGTTAGTCGCCGGCCTCTCACCACGGAGGACCGGGGTTCGGTCCCAGGTCAAGTCCATGTGAGATTTGTGGTGGACAAAGTGGCACTGGGACAGGTTTTTCTCCGAGTTGTCGGTTTTCCCCTGTCGATTTCATTCCACTGGTGCTCCATTAATTGTAAAAATTGGTAAAAAAACTGCTCATCATCTTCATTGGGGTTACACAAAAAGCCTTAAAGGCTGTGGTGCGAGGGCCCTTCATAAAAAAAACAGAATTATGGCAGCAGTATTATCTTCCTGATTTAAGTAACTGGATGCAACCGTAGTCTAAAAATCAAATGTTTTTGCTAAATACGGTCCTAGAACACGTAATGGTAATTTCCTTTTGGGGGGTAAGTTTACTTACTTTTGTTGATAATTACCAGAAAGTGGAATGATCCTGATGACATGTAAATGTTGTGGTGTCTCTATGTCCGGGCTTCTTTAATAACTGGACACCTGTAATGAAGATGTCAGAATTTCGTAATATTGGGATTGCGCCCGAAACGTCGTCTGTTCGGCGATTCAAGTATGGCTGCTGTGTGTAATTCTAGGCATCAGGTGAGGATAGACACTTCCGCCATCTACAGCAGATCCTGATATTGAAATTATAACCAGCTCAGTTGGAGAAGGTGGGACGGGATATCGTAGTCGGTATAGCGACTCACTATGGGCTGGACGGTCCGGGATCAAATCCCGGCGGGTGCGAAATTTTCCGCACCCGTTCCAGACCGGCCTTGGGGCCCACCCTGCCTCCTGCACGATGGGTACCGGGTTTCTTTCCCGGGGTTAAAGCGACCGGGGCGTGGCGTTAACCACCCACCCCCATCTAGCGCCGAGGTTAAAGAAAGAGTAGAGCTGTACCTCTACCACACTCTGGGCCTTTTGGCAGGTTATAGGGTGAACTTCAGTTGGAGAAGCAAAGGAGACCTCAGGTTCATTTCCTCGGTTTATGAATTAATACTGTAATAATCCTAGACAATGGCTAGATAGGTGGTTGTTTATTAGTTTCGCATGATAAGAGATGTGGATATTTACATAAGTCGATGGTCACACTAAAAATCCTATATTTTTTGCATTTGTGTATTGTAAACAATCCCTTTACAGGCCTAGAAAGTCCCTTAGGGTTCCAGCAGGTTGAGGCTCCCAGATTTCCGAGATAGTTGGCACATGAAGGTGGTACGATTGTCAGCCGTAATCACCGGCCGCCGTTACCCCCCGGAGATACCTCTGGTACTCATTTCAGTTAGAGGTTGAGTCGACCTCAGGGTTATAGTGCGGCCGGAGGGATTATGTTAATGAAAAATCCCAATGACACTATCGGGAATCGAACCTGCGACCTTCCAGCTTGTAGCTCAGTACCACAATTTCTTTACTGTACAACTAAGTTATTTTCTTGCAGTAACGAAGAGTGCTTCTGTACAAATAATAGCCTTCCTTCTAATTGTCAATAATTTCCCATCGTCTGTAGAATTCGGTCTCGAACTTTGCTTCGAGGTTTTTACGAATATTTCCCATTGCTCATAACGAGGCGTTATACGACGTTTCGCATGTAGTATTACAGCTATCAGGAGTTACTATCCTCTACTGCTGCCAAGGATACCGGCTATAAAACAAACCACTTTATAAGTTCCGTTCAACACAACATGTATTCACTAAAATTATTCTTACAATACATGTTTCGGTCGTTCGACCGTCATCAGGTGTATAATATAAAAACACTCAAAACAAGTAACGGTTGTCGGTTTTAAACTCGATGTATACATCGAGTTTAAAACCGACAACCGTTACTTGTTCGGCATCGAGCGTAATCCCGAATCGGCTAGTAACCATCAAAAGTAAAACCCAATGAATTTGAAAATTTTTTAAGGAAATTTAGTTTTAAATGTTATTAAATTAAATTAGCACTAATTGTCCTAGGCTAATGACAGGGATATGCTACTAAAATCCAATTGTAATGTTTACTCGCATATTTTGATAACATATAATTTTGTAAGGTCTCACAAAAACTTTGCACTTTTGCCTTGTATTGAGTGTTTTTCATATTATACACCTGGTGACGGTCGAACGGCCGAAACATGTAGTTTAAGTATAATTTGGTGAATACATGTTGTGTTGAACAGAACATATTAAGTGGTGTGTTTCATTCTATGCGCACATATTATCATTGGATCATATTAAGTTTACCGGCTATAACAATAAATTTTTCGTGGTATTCCTCCGTACCTCTAAGGAAATTCTGGAATAGTACTGCAGTACGTATTCCATGACCGCGTTTTTCCAAATACGTTCCAGTTCTTCCTTCACTATAATCCTACCTTTATATGCTACAGAACACCGATCACGAGATGATCTCCCGAGTGGGGAATGGTGTCTGGCGCGGTGCGGGGATTGCTGGCTATGAGTGGGATTACAGTAGCGCTGTCGGTAAGAGCGATAGACTCTTCTACTATTGCACACAGACAGAAAACTACAAACACTTCGACTGGCGTGAGTGAGCGCACTCTGTTTATGCTTACAGGATGGGTAGTAGCAACTCATCACTCGCCACGAAATCTTGCGCATGCGCGCTGTTGCATTCGTAGCAGGGATCATCTCTTAGTCTGTGGAGAGTATGTAGGCCGAAGTATTTACAGCGTCGCAAAATAAAACAAAAAATTCCCTGAATTACGTGAGTGATTGGTCTTTGTAATGGAGAAGCAGAGTGTTGACTATGAATTAGGAACTAAATTTTTGTATACTATTTACACCAGTGGTTCCCAAAATTTTCGGTCCACCGCCCCTTGGTTTCGTATACACACCCACAGCGCCCCTACCTTTAAAAAAAAACAAATTCGCTTTTGTCTCCATTTTTATTTTATATTTAAAAAATCGTTTAAATAAAATTATAAGAGTTAAACTTAATGTTTTATGTGTTAATTAATAAATTAAAATGTATTATATTTTTATGATTAACAATAATTCATCTAGCAATAGTTTATTAATAAATAATATGTGCTTGAATAAGATTCATAAATTAAAATACTAAGAAATTTAGTTCATTTTTTATTTTTAACACAAAAATTACTTTATTTGAATTTTATTATAAAAATAAATGCACTACTTGTCTACTAGCGCCCCCCTGTGATAATAACAGCGCTCCCTTCCACCTCTCGTACCTATTAGCGCCCACCTCGGTAATCCCACCGTCCCCAGGGGGCGGTACCGCCCACTTTGGGAACCACTGCTTTACAAGAATGTTATGTTTTAAAACGTGAGGTCCGGACTTTGCAGATCGTGTTGACGGGACTCGTGTGACATTCAGTTCAGTTCGATCCGAGCGTCGTACTGCTGACGTACTGGCTCCACAGACGCAGATGTCTCTTATCATCTTTCATCTGACCACAAACCGTCCACGAGAGTTACTCTGGACAACCGACAAGCGGACTAGCAGCATATATTTGGCTTTCAACCGCTGGATGTCGCCACTAACGGCTCCCTCCTCTTCATTTACTGCTGGCTGCGTTTTGCAAATATTGATATGGGCTGCAGTGTCAGATTAACAGAGACTTTGTTCCCAAACTGTGATCCGTGGACCGTGACAACGGCACGTCGTCATTAACGAAACCCTTTAAGCTATTTACAGTTGAAAGGTGTTTTTACATTTCGTTCCACAACAGACAGGACGATGAAGGAGTGACTCTCATATTCACGAGAAAGCAAGATCGGCATATTGACCCTAAAACCTGAAAGAAATAAAGCATTAATAGCATATTTTCCTGGTTTTCTCTTTATGTTAGCCATTTGAAGATTCACACTCACTGTCTTAGAAGGTTTCCGGGTTTAGGTAACAATGAATGAATTTTTATTTCTTGAACAGCGACAGTGTTTCAGAAGAGCAGGCTGAGGGTGTTCGAGAATATGGTGCTGAGGAGGATATTTGGGCCTAAGAGGGACGGGGTAACAGGGGAGTGGAGAAGACTACATAACGAGGAACTTTATGATCTGTACTCATCACCAAATATTATTCGGGTGATCATATCAAGAAGAATGAGGTGGGCGGGGCATGTAGCACGTATGGGGGAGGGGAGAGGTGCATACAGGATTTTGGTGGGGAGACCTGAGGGAAGAAGACCACTTGGAAGACCCAGGCGTAGATGGGAGGATAATATTGAAATGGATCTTCAAGAAGTGGGATGGGGGACATGGACTGGATTGATATGGCTCAGGATAGGGACAGGTGGCGGGCTCTTGTGATTGTGGTAATGAACCTTTGTGTTCCATAAAACGCGGGGAATTTCTTGACCAGCTGACGACCTGTTAGCTTTTCAAGTAGGACTGTGCTACATGGAGTTAGTTGGTTAGTTAATTATTGGAATAGTATTGACAAGGTAAAAGTGAAGTACCCGGTTTCTCAGACTGTGTTCGCACGTCGTTGTTTACAGCATTATTCTCCTACATTACAGAGATCACTGACTGCCCGTTACAAAAATCTGTCATTTAACATTCAATAAAGCCCTGGCAATTTAACACCTTCGGGGATTTAAATGCCCGGCAGTGAAAGTGTTAATACGGTGTAGACAAATGCTTGTGAGCGCCGTTCGTAACACACAAGTATAGTGTTTAAGCAAAAGGCAGTCACTGAATGTCAAAGCACGTGGTACGCTACATATAGTCGACATTTCTACAAAGTTTAAAAGATTTTAGAGAAGTTTGATAACTCATTTAAAAATGTAGTACCTTAACCCTTATCGGTCAAAGGTCGAGTGAAACTCCACAACGCCTATCATTGTACTAAATCCAATGTCGAGCTCAAATCGACGTACAGTAGGCCCTCGATTTAACGGACTAATTGGGGACAGGGGTGTCCGCTATTGCCGAAAGTCCGTTAAAAAGAATGTATTTTAAAAACATATATTAATAACGAACTTACAATGTACAGGGTGTATTAAAATGTTGTTATAATGTTTAAGTATGAATAAAATATTATTATAATGTAATTCAGTAATTTATACACGCCACTAAAATATATGTTAAAAATATAGAAATAAATTTACGACAGGAACAGGTTCTAAATTTTTTCCTTTAGGAGAGAAATTTTTTGTCCGTTAAATCCGAAGTCCGTTAAATCGAGGGCCTACTGTATTCACCAAAGCAGTATTCCACCAATAATGATGACGTATTTGTTGTATTTCATTTACCTGCGTCTCCACAAGCTGATTTAATTTGCTTCATTTTTTTTAATGGTTCCGACACGTTGGACAAACAAGCCATATGAGAGCACAAAATGTCACGTCTTAACAACGTTTACATCAAAAAGATTTAAAGTTTTAAAGTGAAATTGACTACAACTGTCTTCATTTTCGTAATGTGCGGTAAATAATACAGAGGCTATCTTCTTTCTTCGTGCTAAGTAGTGTAAACACTGAGTGAAACGGGATGTTCTATTCTTTGCTGTCCTTTCTTGCTAACAATTTTTATTTTTTCCTTGTACGATATGTAGGTTTTTTGTTATTCTTATATCAATAATCAATACACTAAATGAAGTGAGATTATCAGATATTTAATTATTCCCGCCGATGGCAATGACTGTATTCAGCATTCAATTTATTTTTGATGAAATTCAGTGCGAAAAATTTGAATTCACTTGTAGATTAGTGAGCAGGTCATTGGTGCCAGCCAAGATATCTGTAGGTGACAGACTTGGTACTGGTGCCAGTGGTTTGCCATTCTTGTTATAGAGGATGTGATATGTTAGGGAATAAGGTCTGAGATGAATGTGTGCACTGCTGGTGCAGTACTGACGGCTGTATTACTGCTGGTGCAGTACTGACGGCTGTATTACTGCTGGTGCAGTACTGACTGCTGCATTACTGCTGGTGCAGTACTGACGGCTGTATTACTGCTGGTGCAGTACTGACGGCTGTATTACTGCTGGTGCAGTACTGACTGCTGCATTACTGCTGGTGCAGTACTGACGGCTGTATTACTGCTGGTGCAGTACTGACGGCTGTATTACTGCTGGTGCAGTACTGACTGCTGCATTACTGCTGGTGCAGTACTGACGGCTGTATTACTGCTGGTGCAGTACTGACGGCTGTATTACTGCTGGTGCAGTACTGACTGCTGCATTACTGCTGGTGCAGTACTGACGGCTGTATTACTGCTGGTGCAGTACTGACGGCTGTATTACTGCTGGTGCAGTACTGACTGCTGCATTACTGCTGGTGCAGTACTGACGGCTGTATTACTGCTGGTGCAGTACTGATGGCTGTATTACTGCTGGTGTAGTACTGACGGCTGTATTACTGCTAGTGTCAGTACTAACGGCTGTATTACTGCTGGTGCAGTACTGACGGCTGTATCACTGCTGGTGCAGTACTGACGGCTGTATTACTGCTGGTGTAGTACTGACGGCTGTATTACTGCTGGTGCAGTACTGACGGCTGTATTACTGCTGGTGCAGTACTGACGGCTGTATTACTGCTGGTGTAGTACTGACGGCTGTATTACTGCTGGTGTAGTACTGACGGGTGTATCACTGCTGGTGTAGTACTGACGGCTGTATCACTGCTGGTGCAGTACTGACGGCTGTATTACTGCTGGTGCAGTACTGACGGCTGTATTACTGCTGGTGTAGTACTGACGGCTGTATTACTGCTGGTGTAGTACTAACGGCTGTATTACTGCTGGTGCAGTACTGACGGCTGTATCACTGCTGGTGCAGTACTGACGGCTGTATTACTGCTGGTGTAGTACTGACGGGTGTATTATTGCTGGTTAGTACTGACGGCTGTATCACTGCTGGTGCAGTACTGACGGCTGTATTACTGCTGGTGCAGTACTGACGGCTGTATTACTGTCTTGGTGTAACGTACTGACGGCTGTATCACTACTGGTGCAATACTGACGGCTGTATTACTGCTGGTGTAGTACTGACGGCTGTATTACTGCTGGTGCAGTACTGACGGCTGTATTACTGCTGGTGCAGTACTGAAGGCTGTATTACTGCTGGTGTAGTACTGACGGCTGTATTACTGCTGGTGCAGTACTGACGGCTGTATTACTGCTGGTGTAGTACTGACGGCTGTATTACTGCTGGTGCAGTACTGACGGCTGTATTACTGCTGGTGCAGTACTGACGGCTGTATTACTGCTGGTGTAGTACTGACGGCTGTATTACTGCTGGTGTAGTACTAACGGCTGTATCACTGCTGGTGCAGTACTGACGGCTGTATCACTGCTGGTGCACTACTGACGGCTGTATTACTGCTGGTGCAGTACTGACGACTGTATCGCTGCTGGTGCAGTACTGACGGCTGTATTACTGCTGGTGCAGTACTGACGACTGTATCGCTGCTGGTGCAGTACTGACGGCTGTATTACTGTTGATGCAGTACTGACGGCTGTATATGCGCAAGTATTGAAGGGATGATAAGTGTATTTTTTTTTTCAATGGCTGGACAGCCCCTAGGGGGCCTAGGCCGCCTCAGTTTTCGAGGCTTCACGATCACACACTTTTAGACACACCACACTCGGTAGGACTCCTCTGGACGAGTGACCAGCCCGTCGCAGAGACATCTACCTGACAACACACAACACTCACAAGAGACAGACATCCATGCCGCCGGCGGGATTCGAACCCACAATCCCAATAAGCGAGCGGCCGCAGACCCACGCCTTAGACCGCAAAGGCCACTGGGATCGGCACATGATAAGTGTATATCTTAATAAAATACAAATACAGAGATATGAAAGAACATTCTTCTTCTCCTCCTCCTCCTTTTTCTTATTCAGCTTTTGATACATCAAAGGCAAGCAGATGGCACTACTTGCGCCATATTAGGGAGACTTTGGGATAAAATCTCTGCACGCAGACCGTCTGTCTTGGAACTGCGGTCCTCAGGTTTTGTGCTATCAATAAATTCAGGTACAAATGATCTTCCTTAATTCTGACATTAAAATTATATTTATTAATGCTGTTCTTTGATGAACCCAGTGGCCGTGCGGTCGAAGGTGTGGGTCTGCGGCCGTTCGCTTACTGGGATTGCGGGTTCGAATCCCACCTGGGACATGGATGTCTGTATCATGTGAGCGTTATGTGTTGACAGGTAGAGGTCTCTGCGTCGGGCTGATCATTAGTCCAGAGGAGTCCTACCGAGTGTGGTGTGTCTGACTGTGATCGTGAAGCGTCGATAATGAGGAGGCCCAGGCCCACTAGGGGCTGTTGCGCCATGGAAAATAATTCTGTTCTTTAGATGTCATTACTTATTCCCTCTGTTCTATGTGTTTTATTTTAGAGTTTTTTGTGAACATTTCTTGTATTCCTGTGCTGTCTCTGTAGTTGGCCTTATAGCTGTTCAATTGAATGATCGTCGTCGTATTTCTGCATGTGTGCATGAGCTGTCGATGTTGTAGAGCCTCGCACTGTGTTAACATGAAGCAGTGTAGCCAATGTCATAAAACATAATTCCTCTAATCTCCTTATGTCACTATTCAACACAAATATATTTTTATAATCATCTCGTTTGGGCTATAAATATATGAAAAGTATGGCGTTTATATATAATTCAGATCTCGCGGTTAATTACCCTATACACACGGATATATGAATCTAATCCTAACGTCCGTGTTCCGTGCATGGCTGTGATGTTGCAACGCTGTACATAACGAAATACTAAGCTCTGAAATCCGGAAGGCGCGAAATCCTCTTTTCTGTTATGTTGGAACCCATTTCGAGTTACATCCCTTGAAATGAGCGCGAAAAAAAAAGTTGCGCATTCAGTAACTAGTTGCTACCGTGTCTCGCCACAGATGTGTGTGTGTTTGTGCCTGCGTGAATCTGTTATTAAATATCCAAAGAGATTCGACGTGTACATCAAAGCGACAACTAGGGTTTCAAATTTATGACCCCAAGTCCATGGAGCAGATTTATTTTCGAGAAGCTAATTGCTTCTCAGTCAATCGATTTTCAGAAGTTTCATTACAGTTTTTACAGGAGCCTGCCACTGGCTGTTATCTGAGCCACATGAATTCATGCCACACCCTCAAATACTAGTTCTTTTAAATGTATTTTAGGCGTTTTCCCCAAGATGTATTGAAAGGGGAGTAATAGCTTCTTTATTTATGTCCGTCCATCCATTACCGCGCAGGGAACAACTCGGATGTCGTTAAAACGGATATTCATGACATTTTGTGTTGTGGATTTTTACTAAAATCTGTCTATAAATTTAAGTGTGGTTGGAAAGGAATAAAAATGGCGGACACGTTTCATAACGACCTACCTACCTTTATGTTAGTATTTCGCCGTTTACGAGTAACGTCGATGATTTAAACATAGAATGACTGCATTTTACGTTGCAGTCACCGTGCATTTTTGTTTGATTAAACAATTTATACCAACAAATGCACACAGACATATAATGTCAATAGTTTCTTTTATTAATAGTTATCCTCAATACGTATTTCGGCGTGTTTACATCGCCATCTTCAGGGGGTCGTTGAAGTTTCTTTTAACATAGACCAATATTTATAAAATTTTACGATGTTACGATGTATTTTATAAATGTTGGTCTATGTTAAAAAATAAACTTCAACGACCCCCTGAAGATGGCGATGTAAACACGCCGAAATACATATTGGGGATAACTATTTATAAAAGAAACTACTGACATTGTAAGTGTCTGTGTGCATTTGTTAGTATAAATTGTTTAATAGTATGACTGCAAATTTATGCGAACTTAATGCGGTATAATTAGGACAAAAAGGAAAGTGTATATCACCGCTACATTGTCTATCCTGTAATATTATACTCTGCCCACGCCTGTGTTTTCCAAATTGAGCAACACCATCACGCAATTGTTCGCTCCCATGTCGTGTTTAAAATACGTAAATAGCTGACTGTGCATTCCAGTTGTGCGCATTTAATATCCGCTCCCATGCGTTCTACATGTCCCTGTCCATTTCATAGTCTTTGGTTTGATCAGCCTAATAATAAATGGCGACAGGTACAGAAACTCCTCATTATACGTGTATTTATATATTTATGTATGTATGTGCTGTCTCGAAGTTTGCGGGCGCAGAGACGCCGCTGTGCGCGATATAAAGCAGGTTCTGTCCACATCGTTATGTTTCGCTGAACTTGGCACGTTATCTTTACAAGTGCTTGTAGCAGGTTCTGTCCACATCCTTATGTTTCGCTGAACTTGGCACGTTATCTTTACAAGTGCTTGTAGCATGTTCTGTCCACATCCTTATGTTTCGCTGAACTTTGCATGTTATCTTTACAAGTGCTTGTAGCAGGTTCTGTCCACATCCTTATGTTTCGCTGAACTTTGCATGTTATCTTTACAAGTGCTTGTAGCATGTTCTGTCCACATCCTTGTGTTTCGCTGAACTTTGCATGTTATCTTTACAAGTGCTTGTAGCAGGTTCTGTCCACATCCTTATGTTTCGCTGAACTTGGCACGTTATCTTTACAAGTGCTTGTAGCATGTTCTGTCCACATCGCTATGTTTCGCTGAACTTGGCACGTTATCTTTACAAGTGCTTGTAGCAGGTTTTCCAAATGGTAGCTTTTCAGTGCTCAACCACAAAAATCGTGTTCCGTGTGAAGAGAGCTTCATTCAGACCAGCCCGTTATGACAACACATAAACTAGACTGAAATAACTGTCAATCACGAATGAATTTTTATTGTTTTCAGAATTTAGTATTCATTGCGACATGTTTCGGCCAACCTGGCCATCTTCAAGTTATACAAAAAAAAAATATATATATATGTATAATACTTAAGAGGATATTAGCAACATAAATTTCTGTAAAAAGATATGAGATCTCATTTGACGCAAAGGATAATAATGTAAAATAATTTATGTAATTGAAATAAATTTCGAAGTTGTACGTATTGCAGCTGTTTTGAAGTTCTGTCTTTTTCCCATTTAAGGTTATTTTAGGCAAAGTGCTTGATTATGTTAGAGTAAGGGAGGTGATGGCCGATCCCAGTGGCCGTGCGGTCTAAGGCGTGGGACTTCGACCGCTCGCTTACTAGGATCGTGGGTTCGAATCCCAGCGGGGGCATGGATGTCTGTTTCTTGTGAGTGTTGTGTGTTGTCAAGTAGAGGTCTCTGCGACGGGCTGATCACTCGTCCAGAGGAGTCCTACCGAGTGTGGTGTGTCTGGGTGTGATCGTGAAGCCTCGATATGAGGCGGCCTAGGACCCCAAGGAGCTGTCGAGCGATTGGAAAATAAAGGAGGGGATTGCCGGATACCGTTTTGTTTTTCAAAGTTTTTGGTACGTCATAACAATTTTTCTAAAGTTTTTTGTAACGAAATATCATCCGATGTTCTTTATTATTAGCCTGAAAAGGCCCAAGACATTCATTTAATTAGAATTAAAGATATAATGTTTTGAGGAAGAAAAGTGCAGAACTGCCTTCTGAGAAAAGTGGCTGGTAATGTCGAACACTTGCTTTTACTGTGTCTTCGTTGTCCCATGACTTCAGACCACATATCCTTTGTCCTGTACTTGCAGACGTCTGGAAGAAACAACGTATCAAGTTTGTCAACCCTGACGTCCTCTCTTTACGCTGAAAAGAGAGAATCATAGCGCAGAATTCCAAACAGTGTTTAATTTATCCAGACACCGCTGGATTCGCAGAGCGTTTACAGTTGTAATGTGTTCCAAACCAAGTGAGCCCTCCATTACTGAAATTATTTAAGCCTTTTTAAGGTGTTTAATTTCAAACAACGCCTTTGACTTGCCAAAAGAAAGACCAACTGACATGTAGCAGGTAATGTCGCATACTGCCCGACATTACCGCCCTCTGCTATCGGACATTTAGGTCACGTCACGTCCACAATATGAATCGTTCTTACACGAAACATATTGCCACTAGCAACGTCACTCACAGTGCACCTGGCAGTTAAAGTCAAGCTGATTCGAACGCAGTATACTAAACTGCGACATCTATAATAATAACTTCGTACTTAAAGAAGTTCAGCTTGCCTGTAAAAACCTTGATTTCTTGAAAACACACAATTGTGTGACAGCCGAAGGCAGGCAACCGATACACTCCTAAACACGCAAGAATCACAGCCTACATAACAGGAAATACGCAGGACAAGCAATGCAAAACCACGCATAAGAAATGATAGTACGCCAATAATAACGCAACGACACACAAACTTAGACTTCAAATCACAAAATCTACTTAACAAGGTGCAGCACGTCACTCTACGAGGCATGTTGTTGTGTTGAAAAAACAGGACACATAAGTGAACATACATAAGAAGTATACGAAAACAGTGTTAAAAAGCCATATAAAGTGAAACCAGTGCGGAATATCAAGTTGACCGTTTATATAAGTTTTTAGTGACTTTAAAACTGTGTTTTATAAAAACAGTATACACGACTAGACTTTATATGCTCACATTTCAAGTGTGTTTTACATATGGACATAGCATTTTAATGTAGTGTACCCCTGAAGATGGTCAGGTACCTGACCGAAACATGTCGGGTTTAATGTAATACTGCTATTAAAGTTTTTATTAGTGATAGTGCATCTAGTTGGTTCTTGGTTTTTGATATATACGAGATGCACGGTGAAAACAATATTAAACACACAACTGTGTCTTTACACTGGACGCAACTTACCTTACCAGTATGGCGACAGGTCACAACAGCTTTTCTATCGTAGAAGAGCTTAATTTATCTGTTCCTTGCAAAATTGCTGCAGCAGTATCGCCTAGAGAGGGGGAGGGGGTATTCGGAATTGCTAGATCTATCCGGCAATCCCCGCCCTTACTCTATATAATTTTACTTTTTGAAGATTTTGTATAGCAGAGTCATGGTTTTAAATTTTTGTTTTTTAAGCATAGACTGCTTGAAGGATTAGTGTTATAGAATATCTGTAGAGCAAGTTTGTAATTTGTAGGTTGTTAGCTTCTTTATATCGTGAATTGTTTTGAATAATTCTTGGAATTCATATTAGTGATTTGCTTGTGATCTAGTGTGGAGGATTTAAAATGTAGTTTTAATGAACAGATATATGTAGATCGAAAGTTTTGTTTGTAGTATGTAGAAACTGATGGATTGCTGAGTACTGGGAGAGGGTTTTCGTGGTATAATGGAGACACTATTTAGCCGTTTGCTGGGATAAACCGAAGAAAACCATAGTAAACCTCAGGATAGAAGTTGTTCGGTTGAGATCCGAACGGGCAACTCCCACATACAATTCTAGAGAGTTAGCAGTACACCACGCTGCTAGTAACTACTGTAGTATCGTCTGTTAGCAGTACACCACGCTGCTAGTAACTACTGTAGTATCGTCTGTTAGCAGTACACCACGCTGCTAGTAACTACTGTAGTATCGTCTGTTAGCAGTACACCACGCTGCTAGTAACTACTGTAGTATCGTCTGTTAGCAGTACACCACGCTGCTAGTAACTACTGTAGTATCGTCTGTTAGCAGTACACCACGCTGCTAGTAACTACTGTAGTATCGTCTGTTAGCAGTACACCACGCTGCTAGTAACTACTGTAGTATCGTCTGTTAGCAGTACACCACGCTGCTAGTAACTACTGTAGTATCGTCTGTTAGCAGTACACCACGCTGCTAGTAACTACTGTAGTATCGTCTGTTAGCAGTACACCACGCTGCTAGTAACTACTGTAGTATCGTCTGTTAGCAGTACACCACGCTGCTAGTAACTACTGTAGTATCGTCTGTTAGCAGTACACCACGCTGCTAGTAACTACTGTAGTATCGTCTGTTAGCAGTACACCACGCTGCTAGTAACTACTGCAGTATTGTCTGTTAGCAGTACACCACGCTGCTAGTAACTACTGTAGTATCGTCTGTTCACGGCGCTATCAATGCTAATAGTTATGTTAAAGTCACGGAGTTTTACACCATATAGTAAATTTGCAGCTGAGAACTACTTGGATGCTCTAGATGAGCATATTTGGTTGAGGTACTGCGCTACAAGCCGGATCGTCGCAATTCGATTCCCGATGGTGTCGCTAGAATTTTTCATTGATTTAATTCTTCCGACCGTACTGTGGCCCTGGGGTCGATTCAGCCTCTAAAAGAAATGAGTACCAGAAATATTTCCTGGGGGGTAAAGGCGGCCGGTGCGTACGGCTGACCACCTTATCACCTTCCTGTGCCGATTGTCTAGACCAGTGGTATTTAACCTGGGGTACGCGTACCCCCGGGGGTAAGCGAAGACATCTTAGGGGGTACGTAAAATTAAAAAAAAATAAATACATTATTTCATGATAAACATTGAATAATCAGGGCCAGATTTAGGGTTAGCCACAAGAGACCGGAACGTAAGGATATGCGATTTGGGAGCGCCATTTCTCTCTCTCTCTCTCTCTCTCTGTCTCTTCCTTTATGCAATTCTTATCTGGGCGGCTAGTTTCAGTTTATCCCACATAGTGCATATAATTTTGCTTTACTAAAATAATTTTGTTCTTGTATTAATTTTTATATGATAGGCAATAATATATTTGTTATTTAATAGCTTGATTCTCCTTTTTCTCGTTTAAAACTCATTTAATACATTATTTTGGATGTAATTTATTTAACTTATTTTAGATGTAGATTATAGTCTATGTATAACTTGAATTATGCACCAACAACCTTGGGGGTACAAAGTCGAAGATAAATTATATGTGGGGGTACGCGAACAAAAAAGGTTGAATACCACTGGTCTAGACAATCTGGGAGCCTCAAACTCCTGGAACACTCAGGGTCTGTCCAGGCCTGTAATGGGATAGCTTTACGTTTTAGATCGGAACATGTTGTTAAACGCTTAGTTTTAAGACACTTCGTGACCGCATTTCGTGATTATATAAAATATTTGTTACAATTTTGTTCAATGCGACTTGATATCTGGCTTCATGAAAACAAGGTTATACAAACGATGCTTTATAGTTAGTAGTGTTCAGGAAGTCCCATGGTCAAATCTAAATCCAAGGACATCTTGACTGAATTTATTAATAACTCCGGGATTTAAATTCTGCCACCAACAGCTTCTTACTTGCGTTGGCCAGTTCACTTATCTCTTTATTCTAAGCCGTAGAATCTCAACCATTGAAACCTTCGTTAAATAAAACAGGAAAAATATAGAAATACATAATAAGCAGACACTTAAATAAAGACACGAATCATGCGATAGGACTTTCCGAATTAAATAATAAGTATCTTCGAGAGTTTACTTTTCTCCCCATTTCATCATAAACCTCATTTATATTGTTATATTTGCCTCAGGCACTTAAATTCTGAAACTTCTTAACACGATATCTCATTTTGATCTCTGGTCTCATATATGTTTATGTGCAGCTTTAGGGAACTACAGGGTATACACAAACGAATGGTGCGGTTTCAATAGTGAATACTATTGAAACCGCACCATTCTTTTGTGTATGCCCTGTATAATAATTTTATTCAGGACACATGGTCACGTAGTGAATGAGCCATAAAACTCCTATTACTGATGTTTCCATTCGTTTGTTTCAGGTAAGTGTCCGTCAGTTCGCACAACGGTTATTTTAGTGCTGTCTTCTGATCTAAGGTACGTCTTAACAATACTGCTATGAAGCATGCTGTTAATTTTCAGATTCTTAAACTTAAATTTTGTGTGATTTACAGAAAATGAATGAACTAGCTTGATGTAGCACTGGATATAATTTTATTCTTGGTAGCCCTAATAGTGTACATTCTAAACATTTTCGAAAGATTTTTTTTTACGATTTTATGGTAAGTGTGGAGGAGAAAAGAAATGCATACAGGCTTTTGGTTGGAAAACCTGAAGGAAAAGGGCCACTTGGAAGACTTGGGTGTAGATGGGTCTTAGAGTGGTGCGAATGAACGGTGTAGACTGGATTCATCTGGCTTAGGGTAGGGACAAGTGGTCAGCTGTTGTGCATAAGGTAATGAACCGTCGTGTTTCATAAACTTCTTAGAATATTTTAACCAGCTGAGTAACCTTAGGCATGTCAAGAGGGAAGATTCTTCTTGTAGTTAGTGTGGGTTTGGTTGCTTGGTTAGTTAGTTAGTCAGTCAGTTAGTGATTTAGTTAGTTAGCTGCTCATATTAGTTTCGTATCACGCCCATAAGCTTACAGAAATTTATTTTCTGCTTCGTTCTGTGTGGCATTTTCATTACAAGCCAGCAAGCAAACATCATTGCCAAGGACAACTATACACCTCAGTACGGGGATTCGATTTGCGTCTTATCGTATGATCTTAAAAGATTTCGTGACATGCACCTTCAGAAAAGAATTAACAAAATACGACATGGTGTATTTAATGACGTAATACACAAAATCCCCAACGGCTTTGTTTGCAGTTTACTAAGCTCGTTAATGCCCTGTTTTAAAGCTGTGTAAACAATTTATAAAACGCCGAAAATATCCATTTATGACTATCAGTAAAGGAAGTTTTTATGGGTCAATGTGGCTGGCTGTAATTACGAATAATCCGACGAGTTTGAAAGTGTCCAATATGGAATTAAAAATAAATCTCTCCAGATGTTTTAAGAGTTGACATATGTCACAGGCAGACAGTCAGACATGACCTACACGTAAGGCATTTTTTCTGCTTAAACCTAGTTTCCATAAAAGACAATGTGCTATTAGCTATTGGACATTCATTCATTCATTCATTTAGCCCGTAGTCTGGCTTACGGGAGGTCCATAGCCTATTTCAAAGCGAGTTCCTCACACAGTGCGATCTAGTGCTTCCTCTTTAAATATTCAGTATACTCTCGTTTCCTTAAAGTCGTCCAGTAGCTGTTTACCTCTTCTTCTTCGTCTTTATTTGCCATTAACCACCGAAAATAAAAGGAGATAAACCTTTAGATTAAAATGTTTCTCTTTATTTGTAAAGAAACCCTAGAAAGCAGTGAGGATAAGTTTTTTTTTATATTCATACAGTGAATTGTCAGCAATCAAACATAGCATACTGTCACAAATGTCCCTGATGACGATCCTAGGATTGGATCGAAACATGTTTGACTGGTGTAAAGGGATTATAATACATAATATCTAAAAAAAATAATAAGAGTGCATTTTTTGGTTGAGTATTTTATGTTAGAGTCGACCTCGGTGGACTAGTGGTTAGCGTGCTCGCCACTGGACCCAAGGTTCGCGGGTTCGATCCCGACCGAGGTCGATGGATTTTTAAGGGTGATAAAAATCCGGAGCACCACTTCCTTCGGAGGGGAAGTAAAGCTGTCGGTCCCATGTCGTAGATTTACGGCATGTAAAAGAACCTTACGGGCATGAATAGAAATGTTACGTAAGCTAAATTCAAAGCCTCCATTTCTCAACCAAGTCTCCTGACTACCTGCCAGATGGCTCTGGCGAACACATCAGGATCGATAGAATAGTAGCGCGGCCAGTTGGCCAGTCACCAACTGCCACGAATGCACACGACTTAGTAACCTCGGAAAGAGGAGGCAAGAGGAGGCCCGGGCCCATATAGGGCTGTTGAGCCGTGGTTATTATTATTATATTTATTTTATGTTAGAATAAGCATTGTTAACCCTTATTAGTGATGATCGTAAAAGTTGTCTCCTTATGACAAATTCAGTGGCAATGTCGTAGGGCTCTGACACGCACCTCGCGTCTGTCCGGATATTTATTGTAAAAGTAAACTTGCTTTTCCAAGGGGTTTATTTAAACAGCTGTGTACATTTTGATGTTATAATAACCAGTCATTTAAGTTTTTGTTTTCTAGAAATCACAACCCGCCTTGCCGACAGACGTGTGCCACCGGTTGCGAGGCACTGCCCTAGAGCACTTCTCTCTTGTGTCATGTTTAAAATCTGTAAATAGCTGACGGATCCATTATATCGCGCTCCCTTTTTGTAGCTAGTTGGCCTATTGCAGCGGAACGCACATTAACGATCCAGTAATTTCGTTGACGATTTGTGTAAAAGTTTGATGTGTTAAAGGGAATGGTGCCTGTCGGTACATTTGATTTTATTCCAAAATACAATACCAGATTCATCTCACAGAATTTCGCTTCGTATGTGTTAACGCTGCTGCTTTAAATAAGCTATTTTCTTTGATAATTTTTTATGATCTTCCTCAGCATTCCAAGATAGTTGTGCGTTTTTTTTTCCAATGGCACAAAAGCCTTTGGTGGGCCAGGGCCTCCTCATTATCGAGGGGTCACGGTCACACTCATTTAGACTCAGCACATGCGGTAGGAATCCTCTGGACGAGTGACCAGCCCGTCGCAGAGACCTCTACCTGACCGACCACACACAACAATCTCAAGAGACAGACATCCATGCCTCCGGTGGGATTGGAACCCACAATCCCAGCAAGCGAGCGGCCGCAGACCCACACCTTAGACCGCACAGCCACTGGGATCGGCAGATATGTGTGTGGCCAATTAAATTGTTTCATGTAGAGGAAATTTTGAATTAATCATCCACAGATATGCTGTGATACGAAGTTGTGATATAATATTGAATTAATCATCCACAGATATGCTGTGATACGAAGTTGTGATATAATATTGAATTAATCATCCACAGATATGCTGTGATACGAAGTTGTGATATAATATTGAATTAATCATCCACAGATATGCTGTGATACGAAGTTGTGATATAATATTGAATTAATCATCCACAGATATGCTGTGATACGAAGTTGTGATATAGTATTGAATTAATCATCCACAGATATGCTGTGATACGAAGTTGTGATATAATATTGAATTCTTTTCAGCTTATGATGCTTGAATTGTCGGTTCATGCATGAAGTAAATAATACGGTGACTCTTATGTAAATGTGAACCACAGTTACGTTATACGGATGCGAATTGTAAGTGTTTTGTTGCACTTGCTATGTGCATTTGCTATGCAGATCGTGCGAATTATTTTATTGAATATCGCCATTATAGCACAGCCTTCGTCCGTACTCATCACCAAATATTATTCGGGTGATAAAAACAAGAAGAATGAGGTGGGCGGGGCATGTAGCACGTATGGGGGAGGGGAGAGGTGCATACAGGATTTTGGTGGACCTGAGGTAAGGAGACCACTTGGAAGACCCAGGCTTAGATGGGAGGATAATATTAAAATGGATCTTCAAGAAGTGGGATGGGATGGCGTGGCCTGGATTGATATGAATCAGGATAGGGACAGGTGGCGGGCTGTTGTGAATGCGGTAATGAACCTTCGGGTTCGATAAAACGCGGGGAATTTCTTGACTGGCTGACGACCTGTTAGCTTCTCAAGAAGGACTCTGCTCCATTGAGTTAGTTAGTTAGTTAGTTAGTTAGCACACACTTCGTCCAGTATTTCCTAACATGCCACTTATATTCTGCTTGTCCTCACACTGTATATAACCTCTGTGTAAAGCTGGGCATCGTAAAACTTTCGTCTGAATATGCAACTCTGGCGTATGTATCCTACAGAAATCGTTATAACGACTGCAGATAACTCTCAGCGGCATCACATAAAGCGGAGTGGGGGCTTGATGTGTAGCATTAGCGAATCCGACGGGAAGTGACTGGCGATTGTGGTCATTTAAAATAATGACACTGTATAGTCTTATTGTAACTGAATATTAGAGTATATTTAATTTTTGTTGAACATCTTAACACCAATACAAGGCCGTGCCCATGACAGGCGGTTAGTCGCCGGCCTCCCACCGCGTAGGCCCGGGTTCGATTCCGGTTCAGTCCATGTGGGATTTGTGGTGGACAAAGCGGCACTGGGACAGGTTATTACCCGATTACTTCGGTTATCCCCTGTCAGTATCATTCCAACGTTGCTCCATTGCTTGGAAAAATGAAAAAAAAAAACTGATCATCTTTCTCTTCATCTTCATCACAGGGTTGCACAATAAGCCTCAAGGCTGCGGTTCGTCCGTAGCATCTGCTGCGGGGCCCTTCTCCACAAAAAAATAAAATACCAAAACAGTGATTAGGGTATATACAGGGTATACGCAAAAGAATGGTGCGGTTTCAATAGTGAAATCTATTGAAACCGCACCATTCTTTTGTGTATACCCTGTATAAATGGCATCCTTACTTAAGGTTTTCTTTTGGGTTGTGATGTCATGTTGACCTAATGTACTGATTAAATACCAAAGTTCTTAGGCACGTGCTGCCTCCACAACGTCGGTTTATATGTACCAGAGGAAGTAACGGTATGGCTCTAGACGTACATGTTAGCCGATACATCGCGGTGGAAGCCTGAAATGATGCAAGAGGTTTCCCGTGGTTTTTGTCAGTCTGTCCAGACAAATGCTGGAGCAAGACCCCGATTATGTCACAACCGCTATCTGCCATATTCTTTGTGATCAAGCAGCAGCCTTGTTCGACGCCGTGTGACTTCCGTTAATGATAACGGCCTTAATTAACACACAAGAAGTACACAGTGTTTGCTTTCCGCAGGACGGCAGTCTGCAGTAACCGGACTGCCACAACTTCGCATCTTACCGAGACGTAACGTTACGGTCAGTACAGTTTCTGCTAAAGCGGTCAGTGTGCTTAACTGTCTGAAGCAAGAAATGCTTGTAAAAATATTTAAAATATAGTTCATTCCGCACAACAAACACTTTACATCTATTTTTTTTTATATTAGTCTCACCGTGCATTTTTACACGTCGCTGTTTAAAACACCAACAAAATGCACCTAACTTTCACTTTTATTATGTATTAATCAATCCCTACATATGTTTCGGTCTTATTTAAGACCATCTTCAGGGGGTTAAAAAATTACGTTCATATTACATCCAATGTTACATCTGTCATTACACTTGTGCAGTCTCTATGTATGTAAGTTACAGTCAATTACAAAATCAGAATTTAAAACATATATAAAAGCACAGAGTATAAAATCCTTAAAAATTCTACATATGTTTCGGCTCAAAATGAGCCATCATCAGGGGTTTCTACTATATAAGCTTCCACTGTGTTCACCTTCTTCGTCATTGTTTAAAAAAAATATGTGTTGAGATTTTTTAAAACAATGACGAAGAAGGTGAACACAGTGGAAGCTTATATAGTAGAAACCCCTGATGATGGCTCATTTTGAGCCGAAACATATGTAGGGTTAGTGACAATTTTATTTATTTACTTATATCTATGTGCAACATGTTTGTTATATAAAACTTTATTATCATAAACAATGCACGGTATACAAAATATCACCTTAAAAATTCGTAAAAATTCGTGTCAAAATAGTAAAATTCAGCACTGTGGATCACTATGTTACCTTACAGCTTTGGCTGTTTTTGTTCTTGTTTTTATTATATTTGATGGTCTTTTAGTAATTATGTCCTGCTGTTTTAAGTCGTGTGTCTCATGCTGCGGTGTGTACTGTACAGCAGTACTATTTTGATAAGGATTTTGACAAATTTTTAAGGATTTTATACTCTGTGCTTTTATATATGTTTTAAATTCTGATTTTGTAAGTGACTGTAACTTAAATACAACGAGATGCATAAGTATAATGGCAGATGTAACACTGGATGTAAAATGAACGTAATTCTTGAGCCCCCTGAAGATGGTCTTAAATAAGACCGAAACATATGTAGGGGTTGATTATTACATAATAAATGTGAAAGTTAAGTGTATTTCGTTGGTGTTTTAAACAGCGAACTTTACATCTCTGTTACAAAGATAAAGTGAACACGACTCTTCAGGAGAGTAATAGTGATTTACTGCGATAATAGGAACCATACAAAAGTAACCTGCAGGCAAAAATGCAAATATTTTCATGTTAATGCAAATAGGTTTTAGAGGAATAAAGAGATTCTAAAAGCAAATTTGCTTATTAAGTGTTCCACCAAATTACGATCCCTGGAGAGAGCTCGTTTCGGTATTGTGTCTGCTGAAACATGTCGAGCCTTATTCTATCCACTTTACCCTTCCGCCAGTTAGTGGACCCACTTAGTTTCAATTACAAGATCCTCCGAAAGAGCTCTAACCCCACGATGTTATTGAGCCGTGACAGATTTGCAGACGGTAAGATACTGTAATTCAGTTTTATGGGGATAAGTATGTTCGTTACCGTAATCACAAAAGTATGCAGACTCCAAGCGAGCGCTCAAGACCTATTTTTATAATAACGGCATATTCTCGTTTATCATAGGTTAGCTTTTGAGTGGCGGAGCGAGTCGGTTTATTGTGGCTCTTCTGTTTCTGATTGTGTCTGATGCAATTGAAGTAGGTCAACAATTTGTCGCGGTATAAAGTTAAGTAACAGTACACTTCTTAGTATTGGCCTGCATAGCTCAGTCGGTATAGCGACTTGCTACGGGCTGGATGGTCCGGTTATCGAATCCCGGTAGGGGCGAGATTTTCCGCAAACGCCCAGACCGGCCCTGAGGCCAACCCAGCCTCCTGTACAATGGGTACCGAGTATCTTTTCCGGGGGTAAAGTAGCCGGGGCGTGGCGTTGACCATCCACCCCCATCTAGCGCCAAGGTGAAAGAAAGAGTGGAGATATACCTCTACTCTCCCTCTGGGTCCTCATGGCCTGTTTTAGAGCGAGCTTTACTTCTCAGTCTGTAGAGGAGTCTGACTGACTGATGTGGGTGTCAGATTTGAAATTGTGCAAACACGAATGTTTGTGTTACAAAGTGAAAGTACAGCCAGCATTTCCAACTAAATGCTTATAGAATTGTTATAAGAACGCAAATTGGCAAGTTCGTCGTTATATATTTTTGCTTCTTTCATTACATCCTTGCTTTTACTTCTAGTTTCACTCTCCTCAGGACTTATCTCTCATTTATTTTCCATAAGGTCATAATAATAATTACATGGAAAATTTGGAGGCCTCAACGAAAACTCCGAATGCTCTGTTTTACTCTTGTATTGTACTCCGTAATTTGATAAGTAAAAAGAGGAAAATTTCGTAGATCGGTGTGTGGCGAGATCGGATCCATAGTCCTTCAGACTGAACCACTTCTACCGTAATATCTTGCCCCTCGTTACATCTGCAGCTGAGGTGGCTCAGTCTTTATAGTAATTAGGCTACAGACTGGACGACCGTCCAATCGCTGTTTGATTCCCCGCAGAAACAGATTTTGCTCCTGTCGAAAGGTCCTGTCCGCCTCTAGGGCCGGGACAGCCTTATGTTCAATGGTTACTGGGGCTTTTCCCCGGAGGTAAAACGACCGTTGGGTGAAGCAGATCACTAACAGACGAAGTGAAGAATGGGTGGAACTACACCTCCATTCCCACATATATCTTCATAGCATGCACAGGATCAAATTTACCTTAATTTTTACCTCGTTACAGTAAGGTACACCTGCCTAAACACTTTAAAACGACTGGTCTTTTTTTTCTGTGTGCAAATGGCATTCTCTGTCGCGAGGAATACTTGCTTACACTGCAGTCATACTTACACCGCAGTCATACTTACTTACACTGCAGTCATACTTACACTGCAGTCATACTTACACTGCAGTCATACTTACTTACACTGCAGTCATACTTACTTACACTGCAGTCATACTTACTTACACTGCAGTCATACTTACTTACACTGTAGTCATACTTACTTACACTGCAGTCATACTTACTTACACTGAAGTCATACTTACTTACACTGCAGTCATACTTACTTACACTGCAGTCATACTTACACCGCAGTCATACTTACTTACACTGCAGTCATACTTACACTGCAGTCATACTTACTTACATTGCAGTCATACTTACTTACACTGCAGTCATACTTACTTACACTGTAGTCATACTTACTTACACTGCAGTCATACTTACTTACACTGAAGTCATACTTACTTACACTGCAGTCATACTTACTTACACTGCAGTCATACTTACTTACACTGCAGTCATACTTACTTACACTGCAGTCATCCTTCGTTACTTTTACATAAAGTATGCCCCAGCAACTCGTTCTGTCTGAGTGTGCATTAAATATCTCGTTATATAGTTTTGGCTTATTTACCGACGCTGCAAATAACTAGAACATGTTTTTGTGCTTAATGGTTTGAAAAGACTGTGGCAGGTAGCGGTCCTAGCACAATTTGAGGTATTAACCCGGAATTTGCCTGGCAGACCTAAGGAAAGTCTATAATATAGTCACTCACAATAGTCCGGACCAGGATTTAATCCCGAACTTCCCGAATACGAAGCAAAAAGCACAGAGTATCTAGTGAAATAACGTGGTTAGGATTTGAGGGTTTGATGAAGAAAGTGGTTCGTGAATCAAGTTTATAATTTTTATCTGTAGTTGTTGTTTTGTTGTTGTTTCTACGGGGCGACGGCGCTGATGGTGGCGATGCTGCTGTTGTATTGTTGTTGTAGGATGGTGTGGGTGACTTCTTGTTTGTAGGTTTTCCATCGGGTTTTAGATTTACTCCTATTTTGATATGTAGGGGGTTCAACATAGGAAGCTGCTACTCTTATTGAGTCCAAGAGTTATGCGAAGCGCGCCTTTTCTTCATACTCTTCGCACAGGGCCTGCCTCCTCTGCGATGGTGCCCCAGTCTTCTTCTCCCGCTTGTCTCTGCCTGACGGTGGTCACCAGCGCCACCCGAGTCGAGTCTGTCACCGGATCGGCTTCAGCGAAGGCCATGATGACCTTTGACTCCAGTAGTGTAGAACCTGGCGCCACGTACAATGCACTCTGTTTCGAATGGTCAGGTGTCAGCAGATTGTCCTGGGCGCTCAATGATTCTTGGCCTCGGAAAATGATCATTTTATTAATCGGAGTGCTGCCATATGGTTGTGTTATATTGTATTATATGCGCAGCACTTAACTCGCAAGAAACACACTCTTTCTCTTTTATAATATGCTTGATGGTCTATTGCTTCTTCGGCCTCAGTGCTTACCTTACTCAAAACTACGTTTTGACTCACTCAGTTCACTCACTCACACTAAGTATATGATAAAGATGGTAATGATTTAGCGCGAAAATGTTTTATCTGCGCTGTAACTTGTGATATCGTTTTTAGAAACTTTCAACATGTTTCTTCAACATCGAATTTAAAATTACCCTGAAATCTTTTGACTGAAAGGGATACATTTCCAAAAATTTGCCAATCAAATTCTGCAAAGGTTACGTTCTGTCAACATCATCTCTAGCAGCTCATGTTATTATTTTCGATTGGACTCGCAATAGTAGTAGTAGTAGTAGTAGTAGTAGTAGTAGTAGTAGTAGTAGTAGTAGTAGTAGTAGTAGTAGCAGCAGTAGACGATATGAAATTATGAAGTTTCTCACTGTCAGCTTTATTTTAATATCTGATTATTTTATTTTGGCCGGAACATTGCACTTTTTAGGACATTTTCTCCGATAATTGTAGTTTATGATAATATGCTAATTTTTTGAAAATATTAAACATAATTATTAATTCATTTCCTCCAAAACTACGCTGCAACTGTTATCAAATTCCACACTGAAAGTTTTAAAAGCAAAGTTTTAAGAATCGAAAAGCGTCCTCTCTCCCATGCTAGTATTCCAGAGCTCAGTTGTTGACGCAGATCGAGGAGGCATTATAACATTCTACACTCTGACGCATGTATTGCTGTAAACGCATACCTACAGGATGTAGTAGGATCTGGACCCGGGTGTGGGTGTTCAACTGCAGTGAAATGTTGGGGTGGAGGGGAGTTGCACAGCTCTCCCTGGGGACTATGTTGACCGCATGGCTACACAAAATCTCATCCTCCTTTTGAATGAACACCATCCCACTGCTATCATTCTGTTTAATTTTACTCTTGTTTCGTGTAGGCAAAGTCGAGTTCAGAAAGGATATCCATCCGGATAGATGTCGGTTTTGATCCTAAATATAGATCCTTTCATGTGATCGGACAGCAATTTGATGCTACTTGAAACACGTTGATGCAAGTGAATTCAAAATAATTTGATAGTTTGCAGATTGAATGTTGGCAGCTTGCTGAAGGTCATACCGGGTTTTAGGGCAGTGATTGTTATAGACTGACTATTCGAATATCGTAGTTTGACGCTCTGTTTACGTAGTACTCAGATATAATTATTTAAAATATTTTATGTAGCCGGGATAGCTCAGTCGGTACAGCGACTTGCTACGGGCTGGACGGTCCGGGGATCGAATCCCGGTGGGGGCGAGATTTTCCGCACCCGTCCAGACCGGCCCTGGGGCCCACCCAGCCTCCTATAAAATGGGTACCGGGTCTCTTTCCCGGGGGTAAAACGGCCGGGGCGTGGAGTTGACCACCCACCCCCATCTAGCGCCTAGGTTAAAGAAAGAGTAGAGATATACCTTTACTCCCCCCTGGGCCTTCATGGTCTGTTCTAGGGAGACCTTTACCTTTACTTTATGTATATAACATAACAGCCAATACATGGTTCTTCCTTTCTCCCCGTTACATGCTTCGACATATGTTTATTGTCCGACAAATGTACACTTTTATTCACTATTAATTTGTGAAACACAGTGCTACATGTTTCGAACTTTATCCCGGTTCATCTTCAGGGACTTCAGTGTTTTAAATTACACTGACTTTCTACATGAATGGTACAATTTCACAAAAATTAATAGTGAATAAAAATGTACATTTGTCGCACAATAAACGTAGAAAAGAAAATGTGCGGAATGAATAACGTTAGGTTTATGCTTGGACACTTAACAACGGTCATCACCATGTGGTCACTTACAGTGTCACAGCACTACATTGGACACTTAACAACGGTCATCACCATGTGGTCACTTACAGTGTCACAGCACTACATTGGACACTTAACAACGGTCATCACCTTGTGGTCACTTACAGTGTCACAGCACTACATTGGACACTTAACAACGGTCATCACCATGTGGTCACTTACAGTGTCACAGCACTACATTGGACACTTAACAACGGTCATCACCATGTGGTCACTTACAGTGTCACAGCACTACATTGGACACTTAACAACGGTCATCACCTTGTGGTCACTTACAGTGTCACAGCACTACATTGGACACTTAACAACGGTCATCACCATGTGGTCACTTACAGTGTCACAGCACTACATTGGACACTTAACAACGGTCATCACCATGTGGTCACTTACAGTGTCACAGCACTACATTGGACACTTAACAACGGTCATCACCTTGTGGTCACTTACAGTGTCACAGCACTACATTGAATTATACTGAATTATCTTGCGAGAGTTGACTTATTTATAGTCTTCCTTATTATTCAAGCTCTAATATAGGCTCCCTGTCTTCAGTGCTTATTTACAAGCTGTGTAGCATAATTTATTCAGTTGGTCATTGTGTTCTTGTGATTACGAAATTATATCATGAATTAAAATCTCGCACTTGTGTTCCGTATTTCATTCAGTTAATTTTTGTTTTTTTTTTTATATTTTTGAATTGTGACATATTTATCATTCCTTTTAGCTGTGAGAAGGCATACAGCCGTGTAGACCTCACAAGGCACACAACCTCTCAGCTGCCAGAAGGCGTACAGCCTATAGACCTCACAAGGCACACAACCTCTCAGCTGCCAGAAGGCGTACAGCCTATAGACCTCACAAGGCACACAACCTCTCAGCTGCCAGAAGGCGTACAGCCTATAGACCTCACAAGGCACACAACCTCTCAGCTGCCAGAAGGCGTACAGCCTATAGACCTCACAAGGCACACAACCTCGCAGCTGCCAGAAGGCGTACAGCCTATAGACCTCACAAGGCACACAACCTCTCAGCTGCCAGAAGGCATACAGCCTTGTAGGCCTCACAAGGCACACAACCTCGCAGCTGTCAGAAGGCGTACAGCCTTGTAGACCTCACAAGGCACACAACCTCGCAGCTGTCAGAAGGCGTACAGCCTTGTAGACCTCACAAGGCACACAACCTCGCAGCTGCCAAAAGGCGTATAGTCTTGTAGACCTCACAAGGCACACAACCTCTCAGCTGTCAGAAGGCATACAGCCCTTTAAACCTCACAAGACACAACCTCGCAGCTGTCAGAAGGCATACAACCATTTAAACCTCACAAGACAACCTCGCAGCTGTCAGAAGGCATACAGCCCTTTAAACCACACAAGACACACAACCTCGCAGCTGTCAGAAGGCATACAGCCCTTTAAACCACACAAGACACACAACCTCGCAGCTGTCAGAAGGCATACAGCCCTTTAAACCTCACAGGACACAACCTCGCAGCTGTCAGAAGGCATACAGCCCTTTAAACCTCACAAGACACAACCTCGTAGCTGTCAGAAGGCGTACAACGTGACATCTGCTAGAAGTCACACTTGCTCTGTTTTTTGCCCAGCCTCCAATATTTGAACAAATGTACCGACTTTCGTAAACGTTTTTATGAATGTGACATTGCAATTTAACTAGACGCCATGTATTTTATTGTAAATTCTTACCTTCAGCGCCTACAACTTGAGGCATGTTAGATATTTTAGGTTCTGTAAACATTGCAAGTTTCGAAACTTCTGCATGGTGGCGAAAAAAGTCTGAAAAATACACAAGTGTTTATAAAGAAGAACGTTACTTAGGATTTTAAATTTCGTACTGGTAACTAGTGAACAGCTAAAGTAAAGGTAAGTGGGTAAGTGGTATTGTTATTTTGCGTAGATAAGCTCGGAAGAAGAGGGTGGACCTGCATGTCAAAATAAAAAGAGGATTTTATGCAGAGCATGCTGGCATCAAGCTATGTTCCGTGGCTTCCGTTAGAGCGGTTGTGGCCGAAAAATCAAAAGGCAGGCGTTTCGGAGATCAAGTGGCTGGCATTCACAATAGGGAGATCCCTGGTTCAGTCTTAAAGCCAGCTGTCCTGATGTACGGGTCTTGTGGTGTTTTTGAGCGCCACCAGTCAAATGCTGAAATAGTGCCTTGAAATAGACAGTGTTCACTCCTTCCCAACAACAACAACAACAAAGCAACAACAACACAACAAGGACGACGAAGACGGCAATAAAAGGACGCAATGTATGTACAAACATAACATTGACGCGCCTTCGCCTAACCATTTTTGCCGTGGAAAAGCAGTAACGATTACATATTCATAATGTGTGTCTGTAGCCTTGGTTACCCAGCATGCAAAGCACATGCGCCGTATTATATTGTCATCTGTGGCCTGTCTGGCTGTACCATATTTTTCCACATTATCTCATAAACGGCACGATTTTCGGGAAAAGTTTTTGAACATAAATTGTGTGTTTTGACTTTATGTACAACATTTTTCTGAAACATTTCTCATTCTAAGACGAATTCAGCAAGACATTGTCATAAATGTAGATATGTCTTCATGTAAAGTACCCGTTATTCTTGTCAGATTTTAATGAAACTTGAATTTTCTCGACAGATTGTCAAAAAAATCCTCAAATATCAAATTTAATGAAAATCCGTCTAGTGGGGGCCGAGTTGTTCCATGCGGACGGACAGACGTACAAACGTACAGACAGACAGACAGACACATGACGAAGCTAATAGTCGCTTTTCGCAATTTTACGATTGTGTCTAAACCAATACAAGAAAAGACCAAGACAAGAGAAGACAAGACAAGACAAGGCAAGACAAGACAAGACAAGATAAGAAAAGCCAAGACAAGACAAGGTAAGGCAAGACAAGACAAGACAAGGCAAGACAAGACAAGACAAGACAAGACAAGATAAGAAAAGCCAAAACAAGACAAGGTAAGGCAAGACAAGACAAGACAAGGCAAGACAAGACAAGACAAGATAAGAAAAGGCAAGACAAGACAAGACAAGATAAGAAAAGCCAAGACAAGGCAAGACAAGACAAGGCAAGACAAGACAAGACAAGATAAGAAAAGCCAAGACAAGACAAGGTAAGGCAAGACAAGACAAGGCAAGACAAGACAAGACAAGATAAGAAAAGGCAAGACAAGACAAGACAAGATAAGAAAAGCCAAGACAAGACAAGGCAAGACAAGACAAGACAAGACAAGACAAGGCAAGGCAAGACAAGCAAGACAAGGCAAGGCAAGGCAAGGCAAGACAAGACAAGATAAGAAAAGGCAAGACAAGGCAAGACAAGACAAGGCAAGACAAGACAAGGCAAGACAAGACAAGATAAGAAAAGCCAAGACAAGACAAGACAAGGCAAGACAAGACAAGATAAGAAAAGCCAAGCCAAGACAAGGCAAGGCAAGGCAAGGCAAGACAAGACAAGACAAGATAAGAAAAGGCAAGACAAGACAAGACAAGGCAAGGCAAGACAAGACAAGACGACGCTGACGCTGACGCTGACGACTGTGTAGCTAAGTATTAAATGACGGACGTCGGGAAAGCTGATCTTGTACACACTTACATTACACTTGTTCTTTGAATAATGGAACAGAAGTACTGTTGTTAGCGTACCTTCGTTGTTTAAGGAAAGCAAACAGTTGTGTTCGGTGACGATTGTTTTGTGTGTGTGTGTGTGTTTGTGTGTGTGTTTTCTTTTGACTTTTTAATTAGTTTACAGACTTTTATGAAGTTTGTATAAAATTTAATCCAATAGAGATTACCCAAATTTCCTGGTATTTCTGAAGTGCTACTGCCCTATAGTGATGTACGGTAGTAGGCAGGTCTACGCTAGAAGTACGGAACTTTCGTTAATGTAGTTCTTTGTAGGAAGCCGGGACAGGGCTGTCGGTGTAGTGACTGAGCTACGGGCTGGGTGACCAAGGAATCGTGGTTCAATTGCCAGTAGAGGCAAGATATTTGTGTCTTCTCCAGAATGTCCAGACCGAAGTTTGGGCCTGCTTGACCTACTGCTGAAATAGTACACAAGACACTTTACGGTAATAGCGTGGCAGGGGGGGTGAAACTCGCTATTCATCCGCATCTAGTGCTGATATTTTGCATGAGTGGAGCTTACCTTCACTTCCTCGGATGCCTTCATGGCTTACACAGCGACTTTACCTTAAGCTGTGATTTCTCGTGATTTGAACAAATGCAGCTTCGTGAAAAACTTGTTTAGCTGTCGGATTGACAGGGTTAGGGGTCAATTAAATTGCGCATTGTCACGGATTACAAATATTGTTAGAAATGACGTATAAGTGTTATTTATCAGTGAACAACAATGACACGACAAAACTAACGTGAAAAGAATTTGCATTTTTTGAAAGAAAGAAAATACTACTACTATACTACTACTACTACTACTACTACTACTACTACTACTACTACTACTACTACTACTACTACTACTACTACTACTACTACTACTACTACTACTACTACTACTACTACTACTACTACTACTAACATGTAATTTAGGCCGTGCCATGGCTCAGGCGGTTAGTCGCCGGCTTCTCACCACGGAAGAACGGGTTCGATTCCAGGTCAGTCCATGTGGGATTTGTGGTGGACAAAGTGGCACTGGGACAGGTTTTTCCCCGAGTACTTCGGTTTTCCCCTGTCAATTTCATTCCAACGTTGCTCCATTGCTTGGAAAAATTAAACTGATCATCTTTCTCTTCATCTTCATTACAGGGTTGCACAATCAGCCTTAAGGCTGCGGTGCGTCCGTAGCATCTGCTGCGGGGCCCTTCTAAAACAAATGTAATTTGAAGACTTAGAATATCATGAGTGTGATTCACAATTTACACACCAACGAAATGTACTATATTTTCACTTTCTATTCTTTAACCCTTAAAAAATAGAAAGTGAAAATATATTGGATTTCGTTGGTGTGTAAATTGTGAGTTGTTTAATAATTGCACGATGAAGATAATATAATATAAGATAATATAAAATTTATCATGATTGTGATTGGATTCGATAATATTAGTATATACCGCGCGAACTAAGGAAGCTAATTCAGTGACTGAATTAAATATTGTATTTAGTTATGAATTAATGTTAGTTAAACGTGCTGATAACATCAACAAGGAGAACTGTGGGCCAGCGTTGTGTGCAGTAGAGCATATCTTCTATGCGTTCTGCTCGACCAGCACTCCTTTCTGGTTTTCTCTATCCTACGGTACATTTTATCCCTGCCGTCAGAAGTTGGTATTCGTGTCTAAAAGTTTTCAAATTGATCACTGAATATAATTCAATTGAAAATTTATGTAAAATAAAGTTTGTGGCTGTTAAAGTTGTTCTCTATAGTTAATATCAGCTTTTGATGTGTTTTTTTTTTCCATTACTGTTTCTGTTTACTCATTTCTGTTGATTTTTATTTCCTGTCCCTACCTGTGCAGGTTGAAATGTAAAGACGCACGGTACTGCTGTGTTGCTATGTGAACATTATGTGGGGCCTGTATATATATATATATATATATATATATACAGGGTGGGTGAGAAGTAAGTAGGCATTAAATAACTGTCGAGGCACACGATACGTACGGTGTTAGAGAAAGACTTGAATTTTCGCCCGTGGAAACCCCATTACGTGCAGGAGCTGAAACCTGAAGACTGTGACCGCAGAATGGAATATGTGGAGTTGATGCTGGGTTCGCACGGGGATTGGCCACAACTGTTAGAAAACATTCTCTGGAGCGACGAGGCCGTTTTCCATATCGGCGGTTTCGTCAATCGACATAATTGTCATTACTGGGCGGTACACGATCCCGAAGTGACGGTGGAGAAGATGCAAAATCGTCCAAAAGTGACGGTGTGGTGCTGAATGACGGCCACTAAGGTCATCGACCCATATCTTCTGCATGACACCATGAATGCCGACCGCTACCTTCAGATGCCGCCGGTGCCTACATTCAATTTTAAGCTATGCGTCCATATTGCCATTTAAAAAGGTACATGTAAAAATTATTTTCATTATCTTTGAATTGGAAATATAGAGGTTATAACCATTTCTCAATGCCTACTTACTTCCCACCCACCCTGTAGAAGAAGTCAAGAACAGCGGTACTAAGTTTGCAGTGGTTGCATTCTTAAACGGAACCATTTATGACTGCCTTTATCGGAATTAGTTGAAGACGGTATATACTGCCAGTAAAGTGGAAGAATACTTTAACCATTTGAATGCTGTGGACAAGATATTTCTTTTGAAGTTATTTGTCCTTGTACTTTTGATTGACTTGATTTTTGAGAAGGTCAGTGAAAGAAAGTTCTTCCGCCTTCTGTAAGCAGTTAAAAGTTTTTCTGCGTTTCTATAAATAACTATTACACGTTCCAGTGAAAAAAATAATACAAGAAAGTTATTTTAAATACAAGCAAGTGTGGAAAATGGTGAGATGTTTAGCAGTTAGTGTTGTATAAACTTAATGTTTAGCAGTTAGTGTTGTATAAACTTAATGTTTAGCAGTTAGTGTTGTATAAACTTAATGTTTAGCAGTTAGTGTTGTATAAACTTAATGTTTAGCAGTTAGTGTTGTATAAACTTAATGTTTAGCAGTTAGTGTTGTATAAACTTAATGTTTAACAGTTAGTGTTGTATAAACTTAATGTTTAGCAGTTAGTGTTGTATAAACTTAATGTTTAACAGTTAGTGTTGTATAAACTTAATGTTTAGCAGTTAGTGTTGTATAAACTTAATGTTTAACAGTTAGTGTTGTATAAACTTAATGTTTAGCAGTTAGTGTTGTATAAACTTAATGTTTAACAGTTAGTGTTGTATAAACTTAATGTTTAGCAGTTAGTGTTGTATAAACTTAATGTTTAGCAGTTAGTGTTGTATAAACTTAATGTTTAGCAGTTAGTGTTGTATAAACTTAATGTTTAGCAGTTAGTGTTGTATAAACTTAATGTTTAGCAGTTAGTGTTGTATAAACTTAATGTTTGGCAGTTAGTGTTGTATAAACTTAATGTTTAGCAGTTAGTGTTGTATAAACTTAATGTTTAGCAGTTAGTGTTGTATAAACTTAATGTTTAGCAGTTAGTGTTATATAAACTTAATGTTTGGCAGTTAGTGTTGTATAAACTTAATGTTTAGCAGTTAGTGTTGTATAAACTTAATGTTTAGCAGTTAGTGTTGTATAAACTTAATCAACTAAAATGTAATAGGATTTGTAACTTGGACGTCGTGTTCACCGTCCATCTTAACATTCGTCTTGTAGTTTTTCAACCAACGAATGCACTTTTTATTTTCGTAATTTTCAGTTCACTACACCCTACATATGGGGGCACGCGGTGGCGCAGTTGGTTGAGGCACTGCGCTACAAACCGGAACGTCGCGGGTTCGATTCCCGATGGTCGCACTATGTCCCTGGGGTCGACTCAGCCTCTAACAGAAATGAGTACCAGGAATCCTTCCTGGGGGGGTAAAGACGGCCGGTGCGTAGGGCTGACAACCTTATCACCTTCATGTGCCGATTGTCTAAAAAGCTGGGAGCCACGACCTCCTGGACCCCTAAGGGCCTGTCAAGGCCTCTAATGGGATTGCTGCTTGCTTTTTACGGGCTAGTTGTTCCGGGTTCGAATACCTACAGGGGCAGGGGATTTTTCTGTACCCCAGAATATCCATACAGACTCCCAGGCCCACCCAGCCTTCTATGCAAGGAGTACCGTCAGTGAATTGGTCGGGACGTGAAGGCTGTCCACTTCATTTACTGGCGGGGTTAAAAATTGATGGAGCTATACCACCACTCCCCCTATATGTCTTCATGGCGTAGACTGGGACATTGGAGTGTACTACCCAATTTTGCTGTTATCGTTTCGCGTGGATTTAACATTTGGTGGAAAGTTGAAGAGCCCAGATTTGGTGTCGTGAGAGAGACATGAAACACTTTTTCTCGCGTGTCCCACATTTGCAGTCTGTAGCGAGAGGCATCGGATTCCATTAGGGCAGAAGACAATTTTACTTTCCGAGATATAGTTTTCGCTTGCTGCGGCTGATGGGAGGAAGGGCGGCTTCTAGTTGCAGCGGAGACACGCTTGATCGAGTGTTCCATTTGGGACTCGATTCTCACACAATTTGTCTCTGTCTCAGCAGTTTCTCCTTCTGTATTCAGATTTCTGTTGGCACTGTAAGGGAAGAGGAACACTGTTGAACAACGCAGTCTTTATTAATTGTAGCCTGCTGTCATTTGTAAACATTTCCTATTTCTTTGTGTGTGTGTTTATTCTTTTATGAACTTCTGAACTGTTGACGCGTGGTGTGGCCCAGCAAGTTGGCACGAGCGATGTACCTCTGGAGGTGTTAGGGTCAAGTCTGACCTGATATACAGACTGTCCGTACTAAAATATTTCGTAGGTTATACAAATCACTGTATGCATAATTGGCTGTGCCATGGCTCAGACGATTAGTCATTGGCTTATCATCGTGGATGCTCGGGTTCGATTCCAAGCTAGTCGGTGTCGGATTTGTGGTAGAAAATATGTCGCTGGGACAAGTTTCTGTCCCAGTATGTCTGTTTCCTGCTGTCAGTATCCTTCTACCAGTGCTCCATACTTAAGCATTTATCTACCACTGACGTTATATAATCCCAGCAGTCGACAGCGAAATTGAACAATACACACAGACACGAGCGCCATCGTTGATACTGGTAGCGTCGTAAAATAAACGATAAGCTGACACTTGCACTGGACGTCATTGCAGTGAATACGGATCTAATAGCCAACTCTGCAATTCCCTGAACACTTGTAACGCTAGCAGGGTGGCTTTGCTAACTTAGCAAACAGCTACGAAGTCATGTAAGAACCAGTAGTAAAAAAAAGGTCACTGGAGAGGTACAGGGGGGAGATGGAGGTTAGCTCCAACCCATTCGCCACGCGGCTGTAGAAGAGGTGGCTGAAGACATAATAATAATAATAATAATAATAAATTATGTTTATTAAAGCGCTATTCAACAGCCAAGTGGCCCATTGCAGAAACAGCACAACAGAAAAGCAACAAAGAACAATAGAGAGGACACATATGAAACAAACACAAGCTAACCAAACAAAAGATTACTTAAATAGTTAATTAAGACACCTTATGTTATAACACTAAAAATAATATCAAATCTGGCTTAGTGTGATGTTTGCCTTCTCAAGACATCAACAGTACTATAAACGGAATTTGCCTCAGTGGCACACCTGGTGGAACGACAAATTCTTTAAGGATTAACAAACATGAAACAAATGATAGTCTCGGAGTTTCCGAATGGGAGAGACCAGTTATATCCATGGAAAACGGACAGCATTTGGAATGCCAAAAGACAGTAATAACAAACATTGCGTCAAGTTGTTTTCTTCTGTCATGCAAAGTGTTTAAATGAAGAAACTGAAGAGCATTATCGTAACTATAGCCATTAATGTCCGGGGAAAAGTATCAATTATCCCAAAGAGCTACAAACTTCCATTCAATGCCTTCAGGATTTTTGGAGTTAGTACGGGTAACTCAATTCCAGGCCAATCCCAGTGGCCGTGCGGTCTAAGGCGTGGGTCTAGGGCCGCTCGCCTGCTGGGATTACGGGTTAGAATCCTGCCAGGGACATGGATGTCTCTCTGTTTTTGTGTGTTTATGTTGTCAGTAGAGCTCTCTGCGACAGGCCGATCACTCGTCCAGAGGAGTCCTACCGAGCGTGGTGTATCTGAATGTGATCGAGAAACCTCATAGAGGAGGCCCTGGCCCATTTGTGGCTGCCGAGCCATGACAAAAAGAACTGAATTCCGTATTACAGATGCGTACTCTACAATTTCGAAATCTGAAATTCTATTTGGAATCACTCTGTGGGATTTGTGCATGGTCCGTGTTTTAAAATAGAATTAGAAGACATTAGCTTTCGGAGACAGGATCTGTTCCCTTCCACAGGTTTTAGAATAGCTTTGCCTATCATGTCGAACTGAGTAGGTGCTTTACAACTGGGGGATGTGCCAGTCCCCGGAACGTAATGTTTTAATTTATGGACAACGTATAAAGAGAGAATGATGCCGCATGAGAAACAACGTCGTAATTCTGTCTTTAAAACGTATATTTTTGCGTATTTATCGGAATAGAGTTTTGGGCCGCGATAGCTCAGTCGATATAGCGACTCGCTACGGGCTGGACAGTCCGGGAATCGAGTCTTGGTGAGGGAGAGATTTTACGCATCCGTCCAGACTACCCCTGAGGCCCACCCAGCCTCGTCTACAATGGGCACCAAGTCTCTTCCCCGGCGGTAAAGCGGCCAGGGCTTGGCGTTCACCACCCAACCCCATCTAGCGCCGAGGTTAAAGAAAGTGTAGAGCTATATCTCCTCTCCCCCTCTGGGACTTCATGGCCTGTTATAGGGTGAACGTTACGTTTAATTTACATTACGTTTATTGTAACGTAACATTAGATTGTTAAAGTACGTTGGGGTTTATGTTGGTTGCCACATTTGTAATTATATGTGGCGTTACGTATAATGTATAACTACAGTAATAATATGTGGCGTTACGTATAATGTATAACTACAGTAATAATATGTGACGTTACGTATAATGTATAACTACAGTAATAATATGTGGCGTTACGTATAATGTATAACTACAGTAATAATATGTGGCGTTACGTATAATGTATAACTACAGTAATAATATGTGGCGTTACGTATAATGTATAACTACAGTAATAATATGTGGCGTTACGTATAATGTATAACTACAGTAATAATATGTGGCGTTACGTACAATGTATAACTACAGTAATAATATGTGGCGTTACGTATAATGTATAACTACAGTAATAATATGTGGCGTTACGTATAATGTATAACTACAGTAATAATATGTGGCGTTACGTATAATGTATAACTACAGTAATAATATGTGGCGTTACGTATAATGTACAACTACAGTAATAATATGTGGCGTTACGTATAATGTGTAACTACAGTAATAATATGCGGCGTTACGTATAATGTATAACTACAGTAATAATATGTGGCGTTACGTATAATGTATAACTACAGTAATAATACGTGGCGTTACGTATAATGTATAACTACAGTAATAATACGTGGCGTTACGTATAATGTATAACTACAGTAATAATATGTGGCGTTACGTATAATGTATAACTACAGTAATAATATGTGGCGTTACGTATAATGTGTAACTACAGTAATAATATGCGGCGTTACGTATAATGTATAACTACAGTAATAATATGTGGCGTTACGTATAATGTATAACTACAGTAATAATATGTGGCGTTACGTATAATGTATAACTACAGTAATAATATGCGGCGTTACGTATAATGTATAACTACAGTAATAATATGTGGCGTTACGTATAATGTATAACTACAGTAATAGTATGCGGCGTTACGTATAATGTATAACTACAGTAATAATATGCGGCGTTACGTATAATGTATAACTACAGTAATAATTATCATCATTATCATCCATCGCCAGTTAGACCCTAATAGACATGTTTCGGCCACGTCTAATAGGGCATCCTGTTGTTTAAACACAGCAATGAAGTGACTAAATAAGCATCAAGTGTGCAAGGTTGTCTCTTCACCCTTTAAAGCACGCGGTAACTCATTGTATCTCCTAATTTGGCATTAAAACTCTCAGCATTTTGGCTACATTGTGCATTTTTGTGTGCTGTATTATTATTATTATTATTATTAGGGTATTGGATGTATGCCCCATTACTCCTTTTATATCATTTTACGTTACTTGTACCGTACATTTTTAATTATATATATGTTATGCAGACAAATGTACACAGTTTTATGTTATTTAACACAAATTTTATTAAATGTTGCCCAACATGTTTCTAGCCTATATAAGGCTCATCTTCAGGGGCTCTTTTGTTGAAATTACAACAGTAGGCCTCCAACAAATCTATAGCGAAAGCAGAATAACTGTTACAGATATCAATAACCAGGTACATCTAACGGCATTTTAAGAATTTTATATACCAATAATATAGCTGTTGTAATTTCAACGAAAGAGCCCTTGAAGATGAGCCTTATATAGGCTAGAAACATGTTGGGCAACATTTAATAAAAATTGTGTTAAATAACATAAAACTGTGTGCATCTGTCTGCATAACATATATATATCATTTTATATTGTTTTACTACGTTTGTTTTGTTTCTTTAGTGTTTTGTCTTGTGTATTTGTACTGTTTTGTGTTTTATTTGTGCTTTTGTGCTGGCTTTGTAATTGGCACTTGTGCTGTTAAGCCTACACTTTAATAAATATCCATTGAATTTAACTGAATTATTATTATGATTATTAAATAAGCTGTGATTGTTTCTGGTATTGCATTAACCAATTCCTTTTTTTTTTTTTTGATAGACACATTTTGTTTATTTTGAGGCAGGAACTCAACTGTGAAGTTTCTTCCGGAACTCGCGATTCAGAAAGTGTTTGTTGTCACACACTGTGCGTTATCACATATCCATTTGACCGCATGGGTAGAGATAGCTGAACGCATCACATATAGCTGCCAATTAACAGTTAAACCACGATGCATATTAGTGTATCCTTCGGTGAAACAAATCATGACAATGAGATGCACGATAAACCGCTTATGGTTTAAAGTGATAAACCAGTGTCACTTAATGTTGTTTTGATATGAAATATAGCAGTTCATTAATTACCCTTAGAGAGATATGGCGGTGGTAATTACCCCTTGCTCTGACCCATCAGTTTGGTATTAGTAGATGCATTCTGGTTTGTGCTGCACACAACATAGCTCGCTGGTTATGTTATCGTGGACAGTGGACCAATACTGAGACAATTTTTATAAATCAGGATTGTTTGCTTTTTTGTAATAACATTTTTCATCATTCTATGTAAGACGTTTCTCGGTAGGTGGAGTAATTTCTCCTGTCCATGTCGGTGGTGACTTCCTTGGTAAGTTGAATGGGAACAATTTCTGTCCTGTCTATACAATTAATTCTTGGGCAGGTGAGATTGGACTTGGGTACTGCGGGCAAGACAGGCATAATTTTGTAGGGTTTTAACGACATGGAACAGAAATGTAAGTTATACTGCCTGGGATTTTTGTGACAGATACGGACAAGTTGGTAGGCCTGATTCTTAACACGACAGTTATGTAATAATGTCTTAAGAAGACGCAAGTCGAAATAACAACTGTTTAAATCCAACAAGCATAGACAATTTAATATTTATGTATCGTCTTCTCCTCATTTGATGGATGGTATTTTGAAATTACTCGTAAATACTGAAAAGGGTGTAGGCCCTAAAATACAGCATAGGTGAGAACTACGTAACAATTCACTTTATGCCGTATATTATAAATATTTTATAGTGAGAGTCACATTTTAGTTGCATTTGACATGTAGACTGCAAAGATGTGGGCAAACTGATTGTGAGAGCAGATGGAGAGTAACGCGAAAAGGGGGCCGTGGCCGGGCTCAGGCGGTTAGTCGCCGGCCTTTCACCGCGGAGGCCCGGGTTCGATCCCGGGTCGGTCCATGTGGGATTTGTGGTGGACAAAGTGGAACTGGGACAGGTTTTTCCCCGAGTACTTCTGTTTTCCCCTGTCAATTTCATTCCACCGGTGCTCCATTACTCGGAAAAACGAAAAAAAAACTAATAATCTTCATCACAGTGTTGCACAATAAGCCTCAAGGCTGCGGTGCGTCCGTAGCATCTGCTGCGGGGCCGTTCATCACAAAAAAAGAACGCGGAAAGGGAGGATAATGCAGTTACTTTTATTTTATTGGGTTATTACGAAACGAATTGGGAGTAAGTTATGTCACGTCTAACTTGGTACCCTCTATCGAAACGTACCGAGGTGACATCGCTTGTTAAATAGGGCCTACGACATGCTTCGTACAGCTCAGCGTTACTGGCTGACATACCGAGACCTTGCTTCGTATAATTATGTTGTATTGTACATTTTTAACCTCTCTAAACAAGTCTATGCCGATCGCAGAGGCCGCGCGGTCTAAGGCGTGGATCTGCGGCCGTTCGCTTGCTGGGATTGTGGGTTCGAATCCCTCTGGGGCATCAATGTCTGTCTCTTGTGAGTGTTGTGTTTTGTCAGGTAGAGGTCTCTGCGTCGGGCTGATCACTCGTCCAGAGGATTCCTACCGAAAGTGATGTGTCTAAGTGTGATCGTGAAGCCTCTATAATGAAGTGGCCTAGGCCCACTAGGGGCTGTTGCGTCATGAAAAAAATTGCACTTCTGTGATATAATTAGCCATTGCGTTTTTATTTGTCGCATACCTCCCTGAAGATGGCCGAAACATACTTGGCAACACTGCTGATTTGAAAGAAATATTGGTTTACCCTTATTAAGGCTGTTCCGTTAGTATGTTGTATGCTTGCCACCCACATAATGATGTACCATAGAAAACCATGGCTTTGTCAGACTTTAAGTGTTGAGGTAGCTGGGTGCGTGAAAATGAATAGAGAATTAAGCGTTGAATACGAAACATGCTTTATGAATAATAACTATATCAGTATAATAAGGATGAGAGCAGGGCAACTCCCGAAACGTCGTGTGTGCAAAACGTGGCTGCATGTCACACTCTGGATAACACACAGCAGCCTACAATACTTTAGTGCGGCCGGGATGGCGTAGTCGGTAGAGGCCGGACGGTCTGGGGATCGAATCCCGGTGGGGCCGTGATTTTTCATGCCGTCCAGAACGGCACTGAAGCCAACTGAAGCCAACCCAGCCGTCTGCACAGTGGGCACCGGGATTTTTCGGGGACAACGCGGCCGCAACGTGGTACTGACCATCTAGTGCCGGGCTGCGAATGGGTTGCAGCTATATCTCTGCTTTCCCTCTGTTTTTCCGTGGGCATGTCATGATGTGACCTTTACCTTTATATTACTCCAGTGGCATCAGTTGCCATGGGGAAAATGGATGCAATGAATTGCCAATGTCGATTGCGTGTTAGTGTCTAATTTACAGTAAGTTGATTGGGGGTTGCAGGTATAATCAGATGGCCGAATCTTTGTTAACGGCTTTCAGATACCTACTGGTAATATTTCGATAGAAGAGCATTGGAATTTCGCTATATGAAATCAATAAAAACTTTCGTGCGTAGTTTATTAATAGAATATTCCATTGTTTTTTGGCGTCGAAGTTAACAGAAATGTGGCGACATGTGTAGCCAAACGTCTATAGAATAAAAGCACGAACAGTTTTCAGTACAGCAGCGAAGCCAACTAGCTTTTCTAATGGAGTACATCCCGTTGTCTGTGGAACCTCCACAAACAAATCGTTTACTATGCCGTTGAACACAACTAGCTTTTATTTAAAAACAGCTACATGTTTCGGTCGTTGTGTCGGTGGCCCGATGACGGTCATAAACGTCCGGAACATGTTACTGTTTCTGAATAAAACGTAGTTGTGTTCAACGGCATATTAAACGATTTGTTTTTGAAAAACCAACTAGCATTGTTTTCAAATTTCGGCCACTATGCACTCTCCGTGTTTTTCCTTATTCTAGTATACTCGTAGTTCGGTACTCAGCTTTGCGGCTCTGGGACCTGGGGAAATGTATGCGAAAAAGTTCTGTCCCAGAATCTACCAGCAGATGGCTTAGGTATCGCGAAATTCGGGACTCTGAAAGCGGTGCTAATGGAGGCTAAAGTGTTCAGCTGTGTGACGTCATGTCGAGTAGTGATACCGATGTTCAGCTGTGTGACGTCATGTCGAATAGTGATACTTACCGATGTTCAGCTGTGTGACGCCATGTCGAGTAGTGATACTTAAAGATGTTCAGCTGTGTGACGCCATGTCGAATAGTGATACCGATGTTCAGCTGTGTGACGTCATGTCGAATAGTGATACTTACCGATGTTCAGCTGTGTGACGCCATGTCGAGTAGTGATACTTAAAGATGTTCAGCTGTGTGACGCCATGTCGAATAGTGATACCGATGTTCAGCTGTGTGACGTCATGTCGAGTAGTGATACTTACCGATGTTCAGCTGTGTGACGCCATGTCGAGTAGTGATACTTAAAGATGTTCAGCTGTGTGACGCCATGTCGAGTAGTGATACCGATGTTGTTGAGCTGTGTGACGCCATGTCGAGTAGTCATACTTACCGATGTTCTTCATCTGTGTGACGCCATGTCGAGTAGTCATACTTACCGATGTTCTTCAGCTGTGTGACGCCATGTCGAGTAGTCATACCGATGTTGTTGAGCTGTGTGACGCCATGTCGAGTAGTCATATTTACCGATGTTCTTCAGCTGTGTGACGCAATGTCGAGTAGTCATACTTACCGATGTTCTTCAGCTGTGTGACGCCATGTCGAGTAGTCATACTTACCTATGTTCTTCAGCTGTGTGACGCCATGTCGAGTAGTCATACTTACCGATGTTGTTCAGCTGTGTGACGCCTTGTCGAGTAGTCATACTTACCTATGTTGTTCAGCTGTGTGACGCCATGTCGAGTAGTAATACTTAACGATGTTTTACTGTGTGACGCCATGTCGAGTAGTCATACTTACAGAGTTTTTCACTGCAGATACTTAGATGCGAGCACTTATACGTATCGGTCGAGTGGTTGTACCGAAACCAGGTTTCCGAAGCAGTTGGTAACTGGAACAACTGTCTGATCTATATCTATTATGTTGTTTGTCAAAGCTGTATACACGGAAGGAGAAAATAAAGGGTTTAAAAAAGTCATACTTACCAATGTTGTTGAGCTGTGTGACGCCATGTCGAGTGGTGATACCGATGTTGTTGAGCTGTGTGACGCCATGTCGAGTAATGATACTTACCGATGTTGAACTGTGTGACGCCATGTCGAGTGGTGATACCGATGTTGTTGGGCTGTGTGACACCATGTCGAGTGGTGATACTTTCCGATGTTGTTGAGCTGTGTGACGCCATGTCGAGTGGTGATACCGATGTTGTTGAGCTGTGTGACGCCATGTCGAATGGTGATACCGATGTTGTTGGGCTGTGTGACGCCATGTCGAGTGGTGATACCGATGTTGTTGAGCTGTGTGACGCCATGTCGAATGGTGATACCGATGTTGTTGGGCTGTGTGACGCCATGTCGAGTGGTGATACTTTCCGATGTTGTTGAGCTGTGTGACACCATGTCGAGTGGTGATACCGATGTTGTTGGGCTGTGTGACGCAATGTCGAGTGGTGATACCGACCGATGTTGTTGAGCTGTGTGACGCCATGTCGAGTGGTGATACCGATGTTGTTGGGCTGTGTGACGCAATGTCGAGTGGTGATACTGACCGATGTTGTTGAGCTGTGTGACGCCATGTCGAGTGGTGATACTAACCGATGTTGTTCAGCTGTGTGACGCCATGTCGAGTAGTGACACTTAAAGTACGTTGGTAAGGACTGTATCCTTTCAACTGAGCCACCTCTGTGATGTCTGCGACTCAAGCGCATATATAAATTAGCTACTTATAACTGATGGATATAAAGGCAACTTTCGTGGAAGTCACTATTTCAGAACTAAGCCGGGTTGACAGAAATTATGAATTACTTCTCCGTGCGTTCTGTCAGTCTACCCAGACGAATGCCATACGACCTCTGAGGATCCAAGACCGTCAACAAATATCTTAAATAATTTTGTGTGTTGTCTAAGGGACTTACGTTCAAATCGAAAATTTAAATTTTGGAAATAAAGGACGTATAAATTTCTGAGATGGGAGCAGTACCATTTAACAAACGAGGCTGAGCATTTAGAAGGCATACTGCCATGTTTGTGTGAAGCTGGAAACAAGACAGGCAATGTGCGTATAACGTCATATTCAGGCGCGTTCGCTTAACCATTGTTGCCATGGAAGAGCAGTAACGATTATGTATTGGTATGTGTATCTGTAGTTTAGTTATCCAAAATGTAAAAGCGCATGCGCCGTATTATATTGTCATCTGTCGCCTGTCTGACTGTACCAAATTTTTCCACATTATCTCATAAACGGAACGATTTTCGGGACAAAGTTATTGAACATAAAATGTGTGTTTTGATTTTCTCTACATTTTTTCTAAAACATTTCTTATTCTCAGAAGAATTCAGCGACATATTATCATAAATGTACACAGTTCTTCATGTAAAGTGCCCGTTATTCTTGTCAGATTTTAATGAGACTTGAATTTCCTCGACAGATATTCGAAAAATACTCAAATATCAAATTTCAGGAAAATCCGTCCAGTCGTAACCGAATTATTCCATGCGGACAGACAGACAGACATGACGAAGCTGATAGCCGCTTTTCGCAATTTTGCGAACGCGCCTAATAATACGACGAACGCACAAAGCACTTGTATGTTTTTAGTGAAGTTTTACGAGGCGTCTGCCTTAAGTAGGAATCTCTAGACTGTATATTTTGTGTTTATAAAGTATTTCATTCTTCGGTTGGAAGAAGGAATCTTAGTAAGTGCGACATGCAACAGATGGTACAAGTGTAAGACAGGTAGGCCTACTGTTCATGGGATAAGTTGATGCGCCACGGCAGCGACACTGGAAGCTTGTTGCCTCGAAGTTAATACTCTGATTTGATTTTTACTGGCGAAACATGTATCTATCATGGAGATCCACCGCTAATTGAAAGAGGTGTACGATGATGGCGTAGAGAGAGTGCTGCCTATCATAAAATGTAACAGATTTCGACAATGGTCGGATGGACACCCACAGTGCTGATCGCACCTGTCGGCCCAACACATGAGTGATGAATGTGAACGCAACACGATTGGAGGAACTGATTTTGGAAAACCGATGAGTCAAAATTTAATATTTTTTCATTGCATTGGGGATGTCCGTCGGAACTGTATACAACGTTGTCCATGTAGAACTGGGATGCCGCAAAGTGCCTATAGGCGAGGTACCAAGATATCTGAAGAAAGGGCACAAAAATCGAAGTTTTGATTATGATTGTTTTAATATTTTCAAAAGAAGAAGAAGAAAGCTACTTCCGGGAATCCCTAATGACAGGTGATGAGACATGATTGCACAGTATCACTTCTCAAACAGATAAAACTGGATTGTAGTTGAAATATTCAGGTTTTACGTGAACCAAAATACTAGTCCCAGTCTGATAAAAAAAATTGTGGCATTTGTATTCTGGAATAGAGAAGAAGTCAGCCACGCTGAAATAATGCCTCGTGGCAAAACAATCAACGTCATCGCCTACTGCGGTACGCTGCGACGTCTACGTGAGGCAATTGGCAAGAAGAGATCTGAGCGTCTGTGGCGAGCTGTGTTCCCTGAGCACGAAAATGCAACCCAACATGGCGCATATCAGCCAAAAAGATTTGTTGCCCTCTTTACACTGGAAACTTCGTGACCGTTCTCCCTATAATTTTGACGTTCCCTCGTCAGACTATATTTTGTGTGGGCCACTTGATCAACACTTGAGCGGTCACCGATTCCACAATAATGAGGAAGTAGAAATTGCTGTTCGTGAATGGCTGGTTTTTAATGCAAGTGTCCGATTCCTACCGCGACACAATTTTTTAAAACTTGTAGCTAGATGGAAAAAGTGCATAAATATGATAAGAGATTGTGTTGAAAGATGATGACACTTTGCGGGAATAAATGAGCTAAACTTAACATTGTAATGATTTTACGTTTAATCTTTATGACCTAGGAAATATTGCTTATTGAATGCCTTCGTGTATGGAAGACTGATGAAGTACAGAATGCAGAAAAGTGAGATTTATGGTCGTGAGAGATTATTATGTGGCGTATAATGTGTGCTTCGTATATCGCGTTAGTTTTGAAAATATGGACTTGAGGATTCTGAGAAAATCTATTTTGATAGTTTCTGAACCAAATGACGACGTGTGCTGTCGTGTCTGAATTGCAGTGGTCATACAGCAGGGATATAAAACACAAGAAAGCAGAGGAAAGCGTGCCCAAAACTTGGAAATCACGGCCGTTGTTTCTGTTGCCTATGCCTCCTCATCATTGGCCTAGCCTCGGTCTATATTTTATCTAACTTAGACCCGGATTCTACTTGCGTTACTTATGCAGGATAGATCTGCATTATGTTAGTATTGCTTACGTAGCAAATGCTTAGATTTTAGTCACATTATTTCCAAGTATAGGCCTAGTTTAGTCGATCGCAGTGGCCGCGCGGTCTAAGGCGTGGGTCTGCGGCCGCTCGCTTACTGGGATTGTGAGTTCGAATCCCACCGGGGACATGGATGTCTGTCTGTTGTGAGTGTTGTGTGTTGTCAGGTAGAGGTCTCTGCGACGGGCTGATCTCTCGTTCAGAGGAGTCCTACCGAATGTGTCTAAAAAGTTTGATCGTGAAGCGTCGAAAAATGAGGCGGCCTAGGCCCCTAAGGGGCTGTCGAGCCTTTAAAAAAAAGGCCTAGTTTACCTTCGTACAGTTTTAGCAATATATGCTTAGTTTCTGTTTGTATTGTTTCCTAGAATATGCTGAGGTTCTTGCAACGTTTTTTCCATAGAATAGGTCAAGTTCATATTCATATTTTCCATAAGTCCAGTTTATATTGTTTACCTATGATAGGCCTAGTTTCTACCCAAATTTTTTTTCCTACATATGCCTTGTTTCCATTTATATTAACCCTAATATAGGCCCAGTTTTTGTATATTATGCCGAGCATAGTCTTAGTTTCCATTCATATTACTTACCTTGCATGTGCCTAGTTTCGGCTAATACTGTTTTCCAACGCACGTTTAGTGAATATTTATAGTAGAGTCGAACCCGGTTATAACGTCATCAAAGGGACCGAATATTTTGTGTCGTTATAAACGAGTGTTGTTATAACCGAGGAGTATAATGTTATGGTTAACGGTGAGGAATTAATTGGTACCACAGAATCTGACGCTATAGGCGAGGTGTCGGGTAAACCGATGTCGTTATAATCGGGTTCGACTGTATTTCCCTGGCACATGCCTAGTTGCGGCACAATGCACTGTATTTTACTGCCTACAAATACTTGTATATTTATTTTCATCATATTTTAAATAAATATTGTAGAATTAATGACGTAAATACTTCAGAGGTCAGTATAAAACATTTCCCTCAGTCCCTTCATACGCTATTGAAATCGACTCCTGACATTTTTTTCTCAATGCTTTCAAATTCACTGAAAGTTATTACTTTCTCTTGTCAGTCGATGCAAAAAAAGTGCTCTGCAGAAAGTACATCCACCCTCTTGTACCACAAGAAACTTGTGAGAAATTTGATGACGTGTGAAGCCTTTGTACGTATTTATTGATGAAGCTGGTCAGATTGGAACGGCAATGCAAGTAGTGGTTGTATTTTTGTTACGAGACGCAGGTTAGCTGGCTGCCCCTTCTCCTATAATTTTGTTTCAGTTGATGTTAAGGGGGTTGATTGAATGATATTATTTCAAGTAATTCTACTCTTGCCGTGATTTCAGACTCTCTCTCTCTCTCTCTTTTTTTTTTTTGTGGGGGGCCCCGCAGCTGATGCTACGGACGCACCGCAGCCTTAAGGCTTATTGTGCAACCCTGTGATGAAGATGAAGATGAGGATGAGCAGTTTTTTACCAAATTGTACAATTAATGGAGCACCAGTGGAATGAAATCGACAGGGGAAAACCGACAACTCGGAGGAAAACCTGTCCCAGTGCCACTTTGTCCACCACAAATCTCACATGGACTTGACCTGGGATCGAACCCGGGCCTCCGTGGTGAGAGGCCGGCGACTAACCGATTTCAGACTTCCGCCGCTATGTAGATAAAATCTGCTCTTTTCTGGAGTAATACTCAGCGTCGGGTGGTAATTCTGTACCGACGTTTCGGCACAACGTATCGGTCCCATCTTCAAGGTTCAAGAAGTCCAAAAAGATCTGGGTCCAAGAAGACTTGGATGTCTTGAACCTCGAAGATGGGACCGCTACGTTGTCCCAAAACGCCGGTGAAGGATTACCACTCGACGCTGAGTAATATCCCGGAAGAGCGCAGATGTCATTTCTATTCTTTAATCCCACATTAACAAAGAGCTTCCGTTTGGAAGCCATGATGTGCCTCCATTTTCCGTGGAACGATATTTGTAGCACGGTCGTAGCAGAAAGCCAAACCAGAATCGATCATGCGACCGCAATGATAAATATTGTACATCGAAGTAGCTCCCGCGTGCAGATTCCCCGAGCTGGTCATTAACATTGGCTCAGCTTTATCTAGGGATTCATGGGCAGTTAATTAGCAAACCTGTGTAACAGAATAAATAATAATTCTCTAAAGATTCGTGACAGTGTTTGGTTTATTGTACTAATATTACATTGGACATGCGTCTGCTGTCTGTGACGTATTTCATGCACAGTATGATTCGTGAATTGTTTGTCCTGTCTTAAGGTAATTTTTTATGTCATTTTACGGAAAGTTTATGTTAACTTATTGTAACATTAGTGACAGCTGTAGGGATCGAACCTGAAACATTTTGCATAATAGGGTAGTGATTTTATCACTGTCATTGGAATAAGACGTTGTAATCTCGTTATTGGGTCCCACGACTACAAAACCTGAGTTAATAATTGCAATGGACACGTGATTTCAAGCTTCCGCCGCCTTGTATATGCGATCTGCGCTGTTTGGGGATATTACACAGCGTATAGTGATAGTTTCATACTGACGTTTCGGGACCACCTATCGGTTTCTTCTTCAAGGGTCAAGCAATCCAAGAAGAATCCTTCTTGGGCTGCTTGACAGACTCATACCGACGTTTCGGGACAACCTGTTGGTTCCATATTCAAGGGTCAAGCTTGACCCTTGAAGATGGAACCGATAGGTTATCCCGAAACGTCGGTACAAAACTACCATTCTACGCTGCGTGATATCCCAAAAGAGCGCAGATCAGATTTGCACTGTATGTCCTGTGTATAATATATATTTCTGTGCTGCAAGTGACAAGAGAGTGACTGAAAGTAAACTTATATCTGAAATGTGATTTGGCGCGACTTCTTTTTCCGCTTTTGAGACGAAGTAACGGAGAGCGTTCTAACGCTAGCAACTTGCGATAACTGTATTGTGACAGCGATGGTTGTTCTAACGCTAGCAACTTGCGATAACTGTATTGTGACAGCGATGGTTGTTCTAACGCTAGCAACTTGCGATAACTGTATTGTGACAGCGATGGTTGTTCTAACGCTAGCAACTTGCGATAACTGTATTGTGACAGCGATGGTTGTTCTAACGCTAGCAACTTGCGATAACTGTATTGTGACAGCGATGGTTGTTCTAACGCTAGCAACTTGCGATAACTGTATTGTGACAGCGATGGTTGTTCTAACGCTAGCAACTTGCGATAACTGTATTGTGACAGCGATGGTTGTTCTAACGCTAGCAACTTGCGATAACTGTATTGTGACAGCGATGGTTGTTCTAACGCTAGCAACTTGCGATAACTGTATTGTGAGAGCGATGGTTGTTTCTCGGAGCTTTTCCCTTCTCTGCTGAACACGTCATTGCTGTTTTGATTCTGGGCTGAATGAATGACACTCGGTCGATAGCCTAGGTTATTTAGCGCCGAAGTGTAGGATGATGTGAGACTCATGAATGGAAGGAATATGCCGAAGGAATCGATTGTGACTAGTTTAGAGCGACAACCGTCCAAAGCAAGAGCTCGCGGTACCCAGTGAACACGAGACTAGTAGGCCCCAGAGCCGGCCTGGACGCCTTTCGCGGAAATAGAACCACGCTTTCTGTGTCATCCAATTCGTAGTCTAATCGCTGTGCCGGGCGTGATATCCCGACTTACGAGTCTTTCAATTTGTTGATAATATTTCCTGTCACACTATTTTCTGATTTTTCCACAGATGTAAATGCGAAAGAGTCAATGGTATATAGTACATGTTTTCAAATATAGAGGACATTATATGTCCGTGGGCCGGGATAGCTCAGTCGGTATAGCGACTTGCTACGGGCTGGACGGTCCGGGGATAGAATCCCGGTGGGAGCCAGGTTTTCTGCACTCGTCCAGACCGGCTCTGGGGCCCACCCAGCCTCCTGTACAACGGGTACCGGATCTCTTTCTCGGAGGAAAAGCGGCCGGGGCGTGGCGTTGACCACCCACCCCTATCTTGCGCTGAGGTTAAAGAGGTTAAAGGAAAGCAGAGCTGTACCTCCACTCCCGCTCTGGGCCTTCATGGCCTATTCTAGGGTGAAGTTTACCTTTCATATGTCTGTATGATACGTGATGGTAAGTCAGCTGGTTCGGAGCAGTGGTAACAGTGTGGGTAGGCGCGGTTTGTCTTGTGAAGAACTGGGTGGAGATTATAATTTTTCCCCCCCTGCTATGTCAATAACTGAATATTTGGTATGTAGTTGGAAACCCCTAGACTTTTCGACAGGAAAATTTGACATTTCAAATATCTGGCTATAATTGACACAGATAAATTTTATATTGCTTTCACCGTGTATTTTTCACACTGTTCAGTTTTTACCAACAAAATGCACATACAAAAAACCTACTTTTTTATAGTTTTATTAGTATTGATGTATACCCCTACACGTGTTTCAGTCCTTGGACCATCTTCAGGGGTCTAACAAGCTACTACACTTCAACTTGCATGTTAGAAGGGTTCAAAGAGCACCCTTGTCTTAGTAATGAATTTTAAAAACATTTGAGTTTGTAAAAATTGTTTTTTGTAAAACTATAAAAACTTATAATTTATCTTATAAGTTAAAGTCACAATTTAAATATTTAAAATATTAGAATAACGGTGTTGGTCTCTTGTGCACGGAGATAGTTATTCTGTTGATATACTTTTATACATTACAGTCTTTGAGGTTTGGCGTGAAGTCACAGTTTCACTAAATTTTTTACACAATGAACTTAAATACTTCATGAAGAGCAGCTTTTTAGAGTCAGCGGTGTTGTTATCTAGACGTAACTTTTATCGGCAGAGATGGAAGCCCGAACACCGACCAAAGCTTACATATTTAAAACTGATGATGCTCCGTCGTATTTTTAGATTGTGAGCGCGTACCTCACACAGAAAACATTCTATAATAAGTACCAATCACGGTGAGTTGTAAATGTACTTGGGACTTTATGTTAAAATGTGCGTTATTTTGGTTTGAATGTAACCAAAATCGGAATATATCGACTGATATAGTGAAGCTCTCAAATATGAAATTTCACGAAAATCCGTCCTGTGGGAGTCGTCATATTTGTGCGGACAGACAGCGTTAAGCTGACCATTCACCTCCATTTAGTGCCGACATTAATGTTGAGTGGAGCTGTACCTCCACTCCTCCATATACCTTTTTGGTCTTCAGTGGGACAATTTTTGCCTTTACTTTACCTACCCTGTCTCAGTACAAATGCTCGTACATCAACTGTAGACATTTTCATAAATCTTTTTCAGCTGACTTTTGAGGCACTTTAGTTTCCAAAATGGTTCATTTATCACAGAGATTTCCACGGGTTACTCATTCGGTCGAGTCGTCTTGTTGCCGGTGTAATGCGATCTCAGTTAACGCTTCAGTGAATCCCCTTATATATAGACGAGCAGAAGCAGTTTGAAGAAACAGGAAATAAGACATAGCTGTTTCGGCTGATACTAAGAGAAAGTCTTTCGGATATCGGGAAAGCAGGGGAAACAGTTTGGAGATGAGAAAAGATAAAGTTGGAGTGAGTGCGGGATTTGTGACTTGGTGATATCAAAGGCTGTCTAATTCCATGCGACGTTACGTAATTTGGGCTACTAACAACAAGCAGCAAATAGGATAGCTATTTATATATAATTCTTTCTGCTTAGCCCGTTTTCTTTCACAGTCTTTAATTAATGCTCTAGGGCTATGTTATTTATTTAAGAATACTTTCTGACATACATAGTCAGAAATAGCCTGTAAGTAATGAATTTGGAATGATCTGGAAGTGGTCGTGGCCTGTCCCTGTGACTTTCTGAAGTTACGAAATGAAACAACACACGCTTTCGGGGGGGGGGGGGGGTAGCAGGTCTTTGCTCGAAGGTCCAACTCATGACTTTACGAAAACTTGGCAGGGTTAGTGAACCATCGGCCTGTGTATTTGCATGTAAAGGGAGAGAACTCTTTATATATCAGTAATTATCGTTATCATCACGTCACGAGGTCCCTAGCGTCACAGAACAACACAGAAGGTACAACAAGCGGGATTCAAAGCCACGATCCAATTATATGACCTGTTAAGGGCCACGCGCCACTCACAGTAAGCACCCACCTGAACTATAATGTTATGCGTTTTAGATTATTGATTTGACTTTTAGATTAGCCTCAAATCTTTTGTGACTAAAATATTTTTATATGTTTTAAATTGACGACGATATGTTTACAGTGTATCACCGGTGAGCTTGATGGTACTTTGAAGTGACGCTATGTTTACAGTGTATCACCAGTGAGCTTGATGGTACTTTGAAATGACGCTATGTTTACAGTGTATCACCGGTGAGCTTGATGGTACTTTGAAATGACGCTATGTTTACAGTGTATCACCGGTGAGCTTGATGGTACTTTGAAATGACGCTATTTTACAGTGTATCACCGGTGAGCTTGATGGTACTTTGAAATGACGACGCTATGTTTACAGTGTATCACCGGTGAGCTTGATGGTACTTTGAAATGACGACGCTATGTTTACAGTGTATCACCGGTGAGCTTGATGGTACTTTGAAATGACGCTATGTTTACAGTGTATCACCAGTGAGCTTGATGGTACTTTGAAATGACGCTATGTTTACAGTGTATCACCAGTGAGCTTGATGGTACTTTGAAATGACGCTATGTTTACAGTGTATCACCGGTGAGCTTGATGGTACTTTGAAATGACGCTATGTTTAGAGTGTATCACCGGTGAGCTTGATGGTACTTTGAAATGACGCTATGTTTACAGTGTATCACCGGTGAGCTTGATGGTACTTTGAAATGACGACGCTATGTTTACAGTGTATCACCGGTGAGCTTGATGGTACTTTGAAATGACGCTATGTTTACAGTGTATCACCGGTGAGCTTGATGGTACATTGAAGAATACATATCTTATTGGAAATAATTTCAAAAGTTCTCAGAAGAATGCGCCAGATTTGCCAATGAACTTCTAACAACATGCTCAGTGTAACCAATAAATCGCTTCAGCCACGAAAGGTAACCTGGAAAGCGCGTGACTTTGTTTCAAGAGAAAGTATAGTTACTGACTGTGGAGTCTACAGTTGGCCTTGGCAGTGGTTTGTGCTGGGGAAAGTCGACCGTCCCTTGTTTGTGACCAGTAACACGCCACGGAGCCGATCCCAGTGGCCGCGCGGTCTAAGGCGTGGGTCTACGGCCGCTCGCTTACTGCGATCGTGGGTTCGAATCCCGCTTAGGACATGAATGTCTGTGTCTTGTGAGTGTTGTGTGTTGTCAGGTAGAGGTCTCTGCGAGGAGTCCTACCGACTGTGGTGTGTCTGAGTGTGATCGTGAAGCCTCGATAATGAGGCGGCCTAGGTCCACCAAGGGCTGTCGAGCCATAGGAAAAAACACGCCACGGAAGCTGTGAAGGCCAACTGTATTCTCGTCAGTAAGAGGCAGCACTATTGCATTTTTAGCTTTTTTTCCTTTTCAGCACTAAAACTCTTCAAATAGACCTTTCGGAATCATAAATTCTATCTGACTCTGTCAACAGATCACAGTTGAAGTCCTAGACATACATCACGAGAGAGTAGGTAAGGAACCGGAAGTGATGCTCTCTAAATCTCGCTTAACTGATTTCCAGTGAGAATTACTGTACACGCTCGCACCACTTTATGGTGGGTGTTTAATTAAGCACAACAACACATTTACCTTTATTTAATATATAGGTACTCATGACGTAATTAGGTAATACATTTAGATGTATAATGTAAGGATGATTTGTTGTTTCCTATGAATACATTGGATTATTTGGAAATCAAACAGCATTACGCTATTTCCTGTAATTGGTATTAATACACTGCAACCTTATGTCACGAGATTTCAAGGAATAGAGGGTGCCTGAGAATAGCGGAAGGATTTGATGTGTAATTAGCTAATAAACTAACTCCATGAAGCAAAGTCCCGATTTAGAAGCCAGTAGTTCCTCAGTCAAGGAATTCTCCGCATTTTATGGAACCAGAAGGTTAATTATCATCTTATGTTATTGAATCCGGTTAGTTGAGGCACTGCGCTACAAGCCGAAAGGTCGCGGGTTCGATTCCCGGTGGTGTCTTTGGAATTTTTCATTGACATAATCCTTCCGGTCGCACAACGGCCCTGGGGTCGACTCAGCCTCTAACAGAAATGAGTACCAGGAATATTTCCTGGGGGTAAAGCGGCCGGTGCGTAGGGCTGACAACCTTACCACATTCATGTGCCGATTGTCTAGAAATCTGTGAGCCTCAACCTCCTGGAACCCTAAGGGCCTGTGCAGGCTTGTAATGGGATTGCTTTACCTATATAGTATTGAGTCATTTACCGTGTACCTAATACGATATATATATATATATATATATATGTAGATATATATGTAGATATATGACCTGACATGTTTGGCTTCCTGTGTAGCAGATCACACATATCACCTTACTGTCTGCAGTAATTACATAGATAAACTGAGATAACTCAGTCGTACAGTTGTGTTGATCAGCACACACACACACACACACACACAAAACCATAAATTCCAATACTGCCAGTTATCTCCACAACATATATGTCGATGAACGTGGCTTGTACTCGTCGGCATCCCCTGGAGCTCAATAACGAGATCGGTATGTCACTGACGAAGCAAAATGGGTGAGTATGCGTTCAACGGAGGAAGACTGTTGTGGCGATCGGCATCATAACGCCAAATATTTTATGTCAAACCTATTTGGATATTCTTTTTAATATAATTTAAATTTTATTGAGTCTTAATAATCACGGTTCTGTAATGGGTACCATCTGTTCCTGGGGGTAAAGCGGCCGGGGTCGTGGTGTTGACGATCCGCCCCCATCTGGCGCTGAGGTTAGGACGAGAGTAGTGCTACACCTGTGCCTTCATAGCACGTTACAGCTAGAACTTTACCTTTCAAAACCAAGGACGATCACTTAATGGTATATATATATATATATGGCGCGACAGCCCAACTGAGGCCTAGGTCGCCTCGTTCTTGAGGTTTCTAGATCACACACAATTAGACACACACACATAGCCGGTAGCACTCCTCTGAACGAGTGATCAGCTCGTCGCAGAGACCGAAACCTACACAACACACAACACTCACAAGAGATGAACCTCCATGTCCTGACCGGGATTGGAACCCGCGATCGCAGTAATGAAGCGGCTGCAGACCTACGCCTTAGACCGCACGACCACCGGGATCGGCTGCTTGTGCACGTGCTGTTGTATGAATGCTACAGGGGTAACTTCACGTGGCTGAAGACATATGATAGCAATGTTTGTACCGTGCTGTCCGTAACAGGTGAGATGACTTGTGGCTACAGTTGTATCTAAACTGTAGTAAACTTCACGTGGCTGAAGACATATGATAGCAATGTTTGTACCGTGCTGTCCGTAACAGGTGAGATGACTTGTGGCTACAGTTGTATCTAAACTGTAGTAAACTTCACGTGGCTGAAGACATATGATAGCAATGTTTGTACCGTGCTGTCCGTAACAGGTGAGATGACTTGTGGCTACAGTTGTATCTAAACTGTAGTAAACTCTGTACTCTTTATGATATTCCCGAGGATGACGCTATAGAAATATGCAGGGGATAAAAATAAATTGGTTTTTATGCATATTTATTTCGTTACAGTCTTCAATTGCAAGGTCCAAAAGCACTGAAGCTTGAAAAGGGATTCAGGCGAATTCAAGACATTAAATCGGGTGAAAGAAGGAGATTAAAGGAGAAGGAAATGTAAATTAAAAGGTGGCGTGGAATAAAGAGAGCTTGAATAAAGTACTGGAAAACGGGCGGCAGACAACTATTATAGTTCTGACCTTTAGTACGATAATACCAAGATTGTGCACTTAAATTTGGAATATAAAAGGAGATCCTTGTCATTAGTGTACGGAGTGAACACACTGTAATCGGCCAGGGTCCGTAGTTCAAGTCTCGCACAGAGCGTCCTTTTTTTTTGTGGTGAAGGGCCCCGCAGCAGATGCTACGGACGCACCGCAGCCTTGAGGCTTATTGTGCAACACTGTGATGAAGATTATTAGTTATTTAGTTTTTCCAAGTAATGGAGCACCGGTGGAATGAAACTGACAGGGGAAAAACCTGTCCCAGTGCCACTTTGTCTACCATAAATTCCTACATGGACTGACCCGGGATCGAACCCGGGCCTCCGCGGTGAGAGGCCGGCGACTAACCGCCTGAGCCATGGCACGGCCTTCGATACAGTGATGGTTTTAAATTGCATGGTTTCAATATTGCGCTAGCAAGCTCCTGTCACTTGTCCAATAATGTCAGATGAATCCTGTCCACGCCATCTTATCCCTTTCCTGTAGTATCCACTTTAATACTGTTCACCTACGAACGTCGAGTTCTTCCAAATGGCCTCTTTCCTTCAGGGTTGTCGACCTCTGTGGACTAGTGGTTAGCGTGTTCGCCACTGGACCCAAGATTCGCGGATTCGATCCCGACCGAGGTCGATGGATTTTTAAGGGTGTTAAAGATCCGTAGCACCACTTCCTTCGGAGGGGAAGTAAAGCCGTCGGTCCCATGTCGTAGATTTACGGCATGTAAAAGAACCTTACGGGCATGAATGCTGGTAAGCAAAATTCAGCGGCCATTTCTCACCCAAGTCTCCTGACTACCTGCCAGATGGCTCTGGCAGTCACATCAGGATTGAGTAGAACTTGTGCGGTCAGTGGGCTGGTCACATCAACGCACATGACCATAGAAACCTCCGAAAGTAGGCCCCTATGCTCCGCGTTGGAGCGACAGGGACAAACAACAACAACAACAACAACAACAACAACCTTCAGGGTTCCCCACCATAAACCTCTGTGCATTTCTGTTCTCTTCCATGCGTGCTTCATGCCCCGTCAACCTTGTCCTCCTTGATTTAATTACCTTATGATTATTTGTGGTGCAGTTAAGCACAAGAAGCTGCTCATTATGCGATCTCATCACGTCGCCTGTTACACCCTCCCCTTTAGGCTTAAACACCTTGCTCGGCAGCTCGTATCGCCCTCAGTTTAGTAACTTTTCTTATTGTCGGTGTCCCATATTTCACACTCACATACAACCATTCTGTATGTTTTAATTTTCGTGCTTCTAGACAACAAACGAAGGCAAAATTTCTGAACCCAACTGTAGAAATCAATTATTAATTTCACTATGCTAATATTATTTCTGCCGATCCCAGTGGCCGCGCGGTCTAAGGCGTGGGTCTACGGCCGCTCGCTTACTCGGATTGTGGGTTCGAATCCCACCGGGGGCATGGATGTCTGTCTGTTGTGAGTGTTGTGTGTTGTCAGGTAGAGGTCTCTGCGACGGGCTGGTCACTCGTCCAGAGGAGTCCTACCGACTGTGGTGTGTCTCAAATGTGTGTGACCATGAAACCTCGACGAAACGAGGAGGCCCAGGCCCATATAGGGCTGTCGAGCCATACAAAAAAAAAAAATTATTTCTGCAGTTTGTTACATGATGTGAATTTCCTTAATTTTCCCTTTTATACGTTTTTTTTTCTTTTGTTCGTTGTCGTTGCTCGGTGTACTTCAAGCTACGTTCGTCTGCTGTATGTGTAATAGGCCTCACGGCTATTGTGCAAGTACATCGGTAATAAAGGGCCGAATTGTCGTAATCGTCATTCGTGTTATTCAATTTGCCTCGTTATGCGTGGGAGAGCGTGGCAGAGAGAGGCAGGGAGCAGGGAAATGGAAGAAGCTACCAGCAACTGCGGAAGTCGACATTGTTACTGGATGCTAGGTTAAGTATGCTTTTGTACACGTTGACATTCGCGCAGCTGAAGTGTCCCTAGCCTCGGTACTGGTTAAGACATATTTCGTCAGTTTCTCTGTTGTTGGCAACAGCGCATTGTGGACGGACACTAGCACAGTGCAGTCCTTCAGAAGGCGCTGACACGTCTGCGCGGAAACAGCTGGAGGTCTTTCACTTTTGCACTAGTACATAGTGTTACGTGCTTGTTAGATTTTGAACTGCAACAACTGGATTCACGTAGTTTTGATATTAGTAGTTTTGAATGTAGCAACGATAGAGACGGGATTTTAAGAACTGGGAGTGCAGGAAAAGTGTTAATAGTTGTGGAAAGAATCGTGATAGTGATAAAAGAAGAACATCTTTAACTAGTGCTCATAGAAATGGCGGTGCGACACTCACGACCTCAACGGCTGTGATGGGAACTACAGCAACATATTCTCCGTCTACAGGGATCGGTCTTGTGAATCCTGATCCTGATGCTTATAAACTGGAAGAAGAAATGTTGCTATTAGAAGAAGAAATCCAAATGTCATCGACGACTTCTAAAGACTTACATAACCCCCCCTTTTGCATCGGCTGTGTCTTCTTCTTCCCCTGGTAAACATTCAGACGTTGACCGCCTGCTGCAAAGCGAGATTGTTCTAAGTCCTTCGAAATTGCAGCAGACTGTACGAAAATAATGAATTGTGTGGTTGGTAGAAAAGAACCCAGATTTTTTAATTAGTAAGTTTTATTTTTTATTTTTAAATGTGTTTATCTTTTACCAAAAAAGAAAGGGGGGGGGGGGGGAAGAAAGAAAAGTCTAGAATAATGGCGCAGAAAAATTACTTTAAAAGTTCTGTCATTTTATTGTCCAGCTGTACTATAATACGTCCAGACCGGCCCTGGGTACAATGGGTACCGGGTCTCTTTCCTGGGGGTAAAACGGCCGGGGCGTGGCGTTAATCACCCACCCCCATCTAGTGTCGAGGTTAAAGAAAGAGTAGAGCTGTACTTTTACTCCCCCTCTGGGGCTTCATGGCCTGTTATAGGGTGACCTTTACCTTAACCTTTACAAAGTGTTACGTAATATTAGCAGCTTGACTGTATCGTGTGTGCTAGCTAATGCAAGCGTGGAGAGATGGGGCAGTGGGGAGTCTTCTTTTTTAGGTTCGTTCGCAAAATTGCGAAAAGCGACTATTAGCTTTGTCATGTCTGTCTGTCCGCGTGTGACAACGCGGCTCCCACTGGACGGATTTTCATGAAATTTGATATTTGAGGATTTATCGAAAATATGTCGTTAAAGGACAAGTTTTATTAAAATCTGACAGTACTAACGGGCACTTTACATGAAGACTATGTACATTTATGATAGTATGTCGCTGAATTCTTCTCATAATGAGAAATGTTTCAGGGAAAAGTTGTAGAGAAAATCAAAACACACATTTTATGTCCAATAACTTTTTCCACGAAAATCGTGCCGTTTATTTATGACATAATGTGGAAGAATATGGTACAGCCAGACAGGCCACAGATGACAATATAATGTGGCGCAGATAAGATGACAGTTGCATGCCGGTTAACTGAGGCAAGAACACAGACAACACTCATAATATTGAATATTTATTGCTTCATAATTGATTAATTCCGTGTGATCTCGTAACATGTTTTACGGCAACACTTAACAAAAACAGAGAAACTGCGCAAGTAGTCATTACGATCTGTTTAGCTAAACTGTACGTCTAAAGGCCAAGGGCAGACGAACATTCAGTGCTTCAATTCAAGAACAGGGACAGCTTTTATGTGTATTATAATTATGTATTTTTTATTAAGAGATGATTGAATGTAAAAAAAAAAATGCAGCATCGGACATTTTACATGAAGACTTACGTGCGTTGTATTGTAGCTGGCGACGTAAATTTGTCATAAAAGCATTGTTGTGCAACACTTAATATTTGTATATAGTCAACAGTGAGATGTAGCTCTACAACACACACAGAATGCATTGTTATGTTTCCACTACAAGAAAGGTTATGAGAACGCGCCACAGTGTTACATTATACGTGCATGGTCTATCTTGTTGCGGTAGTTTTATCTGTTTGCATGTTCTACAATTGATAACGCAATCGTGAGTGATTTGAAATACTTCATTAGCACATGACTCACGTTCTATGATTCTCCACTGGCACTTTTCTGTTTACCTATCAAGTGGTGCAGCCATTTTTCCACACGAATTCCGGTAATGGTAACCACGTGATAGACTTTACTGGCTACAAGCGTTTTGGGATATGTGGTGTAGCCCACAGGTGGCTGGAGGTGCAGACTGCGTGAAGGAGCTTGTGCTCCTTTGGGATTTTACGCAGCGTAGAGTCGTAATTTCTTACCGACGTTTCGAGACAACCTTTCAGTCCCGTATTCAAGGTTCAAGCTTGATCCTTGAATATGGGACCGATATGTTGTCCCGAAACCTCGGTATTGACATTTGAAGATGGGACCGATAGGTTGTCCCGAAACCTCGGTATTGACCCTTGAAGATGGGACCGATTTGGTTGTCCCGAAACCTCGGTATTGACCCTTGAAGATGGGACCGATTTGGTTGTCCCGAAACGTCGGTATTGACCCTTGAAGATGGGACCTATTTGGTTGTACCGAAACGTAGGTATTGACGCTTGAAAATGGAACCGATAGGTTGTCCCGAAACGTCTGTATTGACCTTTGAAGATGGGACCGATTTGGTTGTCCCGAAATATCGGTATTGACATTTGAAGATGGGACCGATAGGTTGTCCCGAAACCTCGGTATTGACCCTTGAAGATGGGGCCGATTTGGTTGTCCCGAAACGTCGGCATTGAAGCTTGAAAATGGGACCGATAGGTTGTCCCGAAACGTCGGTATTTACCCTTGAATATGGGACCTATTTGGTTGTACCGAAACGTCGGTATTGACGCTTGAAAATGGGACCGATATGTTGTCCCGAAACGTTGGTATTTACGTTTGAAGATGGGACCGATAGGTTGTCCCGAAACGTCGGTAAGAAACTACCATTCTACGCTGCGTAAAATCCAAAAAGAGCGCAGAACTCGTGTAGACCGCTGCGGAAGCCTGCAATCACGCAGACTGCGGTAAGACACACAGATCGTCTTCTTTCCTACCTCCACAGAACCTTTCGGCACGGATTCAGTGTAGCTAAGCGCCTGTTGTCTTCTTAGGAAGACTCCATTTAGTGGATTTAGATAGTGCAGTACAGTTGTACGGTACATTCTCAATGGTCTGAATTTCGAGCTTTCTAGGTCATCAATATCAATAACAATTATTTCAACCTTTCGTGACTGATTCCGACGAATCAGGATGAGATAACGTGGCTGACGAGTCGCCTTCCCCCACGCTCCTGTTGTTACACAGATCACTCTCAGATCAGTCAAGCTCTTTTATTAGGTCTAAGTTCGTTCTGTTTCGTGCTCCGTACCACCGGTGCACAACTATAATTTAACCTTTTAAAGCCCAGTGGTTACTATACGTACCATCAGGTTTAACAATCACAAATTCTACGTTCTGCCCACACAGTGTATTTATGTGTTTTTTGTGGATCTCAGAACAAACAGCGATTATTTCACTGTACAGCATTAACTGACTGGTTTGTATGACTGAGACGGAGTGTGTTTACTGCGCGGTACGGACTGTATTTATGTGTTTTGTGTGGATCTCAGAACAAACAGCGATTATTTCACTGTACACATTGACTGACTGGTTTGTATAAACTGAGACGGAGTGTGTTTACTGCGCGGTACGGACTGTATTTATGTGTTTTGTGTGGATCTCAGAACAAACAGCGATTATTTCACTGTACAACATTAACTGACTGGTTTGTATACTGAGACGGAGTGTGTTTACTGCGCGGTACGGACTGTATTTATGTGTTTTTGTGGATCTCAGAACAAACAGCGATTATTTCACTGTACAGCATTAACTGACTGGTTTGTATAACTGAGACGGAGTGTGTTTACTGCGCGGTACGGACTGTATTTATGTGTTTTGTGTGGATCTCAGAACAAACAGCGATTATTTCACTGTACAGCATTAACTGACTGGTTTGTATAACTGAGACGGAGTGTGTTTACTGCGCGGTACGGACTGTATTTATGTGTTTTTGTGGATCTCAGAACAAACAGCGATTATTTCACTGTACAGCATTAACTGACTGGTTTGTATAACTGAGACGGGTGTGTTTACTGCGCGGTACGGACTGTATTTAAAAAACTGGTGTCTTTGAGTGGATTCTCAGAATTGCATGCGATTTAATTTCACTGTAAGACTTAAGCATGGTTTGTATAACTGAGACGGAGTGTGTTTACTGCGCGGTACGGACTGTATTTATGTGTTTTGTGTGGATCTCAGAACAAACAGCGATTATTTCACTGTACAGCATTAACTGACTGGTTTGTATAACTGAGACGGTGTGTTTACTGCGCGGTACGGACTGGATCTTGAAATAAAACAGATTGCAGTTCGTCTTTAAAGAGTTGATGTTACTTTGCTGCAGTTTATTGCATTGCGGTGTTAAGACGTTCTACAATTAATGTACTTTAAGCTACCAAAGCGCGTTTGTGTTTTATTAATAACAAACTTTTCATGCTTTTAATACATTTTGCTTTTATTATATGTGTTTATTTGTGTGTAACATTTTTGTTTGTAGCAGCTGTTAAATATGAGAGTTTTGGAAACTTAAGTAAACCCTTGCCGATCCCAGTGGCCGTGCGGTCTAAAGCGTGGGTCTTCGGCCGCTCGCTTACTGGGATTGTGGGTTCGAATCCCGCCTAGGGCATGGATGTCTGTCTGTTGTGAGTGTTGTGTGTTGTCAGGTAGAGTTCTCTGCGACGAGCTGATCACTCGCCCAGAGGAGTCCTACCGAGTATGGTGTGTCTAAAAATTGTGTGATCGTGAAGCCACGAAAAATGAGGTGGCCTAGGCCCCCAAGGGGCTGTAGAGCCATTGGGGGTGGGGGTGGAAGTAAACCCTTACATTGTATTAAAGTGATTAGTTCAGCATATACAATTACTTGGCCTCTATGATGTGTAATTGGTATTTCTAACCTGAGATGTGACTTCCACGTCTTGCCACAAAGTTTTTCCTTGATGTGACGTCACTCAGATCAGAGATGTAGAGCGCGCAATGTAATTATCCAGTTATGTTTCGTCCATGAAAGGTCTTGAAATTGATTCTGAATTGCAGCCCCGATTAGGCAGTTGGGTTATTCACCGTTATAAGCTATTTGCCGGTGTGAAGTTGCATCCAATCCATTAGCGGTCATTATACGGTCCTTCTAGTACGCGATTACCTCTTCTAGTCCCATTGGAAATGAAAGGATGCTTTTGAAAGGTGATGAAGATCGTACTAAAGGTGTTGAGGAGTTGGTAAAGTTCCTGTTTGCCGGGCACATCTCCTTCACGCTTAATAAACGTACGTGTTCAGTTAATTTTTAAACTCGCTTCACAGAATGGCATCGCCAAGTTAAATGCGATAGCTGTATCACTCATCAGTTAAGGCAAAGGAAGTTTGGTTTGTGTGCTGTAAATGGAAGTACGTACCTAATATAATCTTCTTGTTAAGTGAATCTATTTAATCTTTCTCCCGTCGTCGGTTTTGTTATTTAAAAATGAAAATGATGCAGTTAATAGATAAGTTTTTGGAACAACTTACGATGCAATCGTACTCGTAAATATCCCTCTAGGCTACTGGTAAATACATACAGTTAAGGTGAGTTAGGTTCACTTTATACGATAGTGTAATTGTAGTAGATAGTGTTGTAAGAAAGATCGCTTTCATAGGAATGACAATTAGAGGAAATTGACTGTCTTACTTCTTATTTATTCGCTCTTAGTTATGACCCTTAAGGGTCGAAACATGCAGCATTTTATAGGAAAAAATATTGTTTTTATAGTAACAGATAATTGTGCTGACTAAAAGACTTTGTTATTTAGTCTTTAAAATGTAATATATTATGTGCATAACTAATGTAACTAACTAACTCCATGGAGCACAGTCCTTCTTGAGAAGCTAACAGTTCCTCAGCTAGTCAAGAAATCCCCCGCGTTTTGTGGAACCCGAAGGTTCATTACCGCATTCACAACAGCCCGCCACCTGTCCCTATCCTGAGCCATATCAATCCAGTCCATGCCCCATCCCACTTCTTGAAGATCCATTTTAATATTATCCTCCCATCTACGCCTGGGTTTTCAAAGTGGTCTCCTTCCCTCAGGTCTCCCCACCAAAATCCTGTATGCACCTTTCTCCTCACCCATACGTGCTACATGCCCCGCCCACCTCATTTTTCTTGTTTTGATCACCCGAATAATATTTCGTATTACGTGCATATATCAGCTTCAACAAACAATCGGACAGTAGTGATTGTAGTGACACGGTGTACAGCACATACTGTTGCATGCAGCATAGACTGTCAGCATGTTTCTTTATTTCAGCACGTTCAGCATTTTTGAGCAACCCACGTCAGGTTATTTTATGCGTGGATAAAAATAAGCTGTTTTGCATCTCTGATGCCCCATTGTTGTTCAGGAACTACAGGAAGGAAGGAATATAAAAATAAGCTCTTTTCCATTTCTGATGCCCTATTGCTGTTCAGGAACTACAGGAAGGAAGGAATATAAAAATAAGCTCTTTTCCATTTCTGATACCGTATTGCTGTTCAGGAACTACAGGAAGGAAGGAATATAAAAATAAGCTGTTTTCCATTTCTGATGCCCTATTGCTGTTCAGGAACTACAGGAAGGAAGGAATATAAAAATAAGCTCTTTTCCATTTCTGATACCGTATTGCTGTTCAGGAACTACAGGAAGGAAGGAAGGAATATAAAAATAAGCTGTTTTCCATTTCTGATGCCCTATTGCTGTTCAGGAACTACAGGAAGGAAGGAATATAAAAATAAGCTCTTTTCCATTTCTGATACCGTATTGCTGTTCTGGAACTACAGGAAGGAGGGAAGGAAGGAATATAAAAATAAGCTGTTTTCCATTTCTGATACCCTATTGCTGTTCAGGAACTACAGGAAGGAAGGAATATAAAAATAAGCTCTTTTCCATTTCTGATACCGTATTGCTGTTCAGGAACTACAGGAAGGAAGGAAGGAATATAAAAATAAGCTCTTTTCCATTTCTGATACCGTATTGCTGTTCAGGAACTACAGGAAGGAAGGAATATAAAAATAAGCTCTTTTCCATTTCTGATACCGTATTGCTGTTCTGGAACTACAGGAAGGAAGGAAGGAATATAAAAATAAGCTCCTTTCCATTTCTGATGCCCTATTGCTGTTCAGGAACTACAGGAAGGAAGGAAGGAATATAAAAATAAGCTCTTTTCCATTTCTGATGCCCTATTGCTGTTCAGGAACTACAGGAAGGAAGGAATATAAAAATAAGCTCTTTTCCATTTCTGATACCGTATTGCTGTTCAGGAACTACAGGAAGGAGGGAAGGAATATAAAAATAAGCTGTTTTCCATTTCTGATGCCCTATTGCTGTTCAGGAACTACAGGAAGGAAGGAATATAAAAATAAGCTCTTTTCCATTTCTGATACCGTATTGCTGTTCAGGAACTACAGGAAGGAAGGAATATAAAAATAAGCTCTTTTCCATTTCTTATACCGTATTGCTGTTCAGGAACTACAGGAAGGAAGGAAGGAATATAGAAATAAGCTGTTTTCCATTTCTGATGCCCTATTGCTGTTCAGGAACTACAGGAAGGAAGGAAGGAATATAAAAATAAGCTGTTTTCCATTTCTGATACCCTATTGCTGTTCAGGAACTACAGGAAGGAGGGAAGGAATATAAAAATAAGCTGTTTTCCATTTCTGATGCCCTATTGCTGTTCAGGAACTACAGGAAGGAAGGAATATAAAAATAAGCTGTTTTCCATTTCTGGTGCCCTATTGCTGTTCAGGAACTACAGGAAGGAAGGAATATAAAAATAAGCTGTTTTCCATTTCTGGTGCCCTATTGCTGTTCAGGAACTACAGGAAGGAAGGAATATAAAAATAAGCTGTTTTCCATTTCTGGTGCCCTATTGCTGTTCAAGAACTACAGGAAGGAAGGAATATAAAAATAAGCTGTTTTCCATTTCTGATGCCCTATTGCTGTTTAGGAACTACAGGAAGGAAGGAATATAAAAATAATTTGGCACGATATTCAGTCAACACAAGATAAATATGTTTTAAAAAAATGCATGAATTTAAGTACTTGATCAATTTTCTGCTTGAAAGAAACATTTTAGAAGGTAAGTTCGTTATGAGGGAATTTTTGAAGCACCCTGTGCTTAACGTGATGGTAATTGTTATGTAAGGGCGTATAGACTGAACTTTTCAGTAGATTTCACGTTTGTCTTTAACCGTTTGAAGAGTGACATTTATCTAAAATGTATGTAAAATTTATTTCCTACCTCACAGCTAACAAAAGTCCGTGTCCATCAAAAAGACTAACGTCATGTTTCTTGTGAGGTGTATGCAAAACGTACTAATACACCCTGTTGTAAGAAGCAAATTTTTTTAAATGAATAAGCAGTGACATCACCGTTAAAGTATGATACAAATAAGCAGTGACATCACCGTTAAAGTATAATACAAATAAGCAGTGAAATCACCGTTAAAGTATAATAAAGTATAATACGGTGGGGGCGACATATTTTGTGCCCGTCCAGACGGGCTCGAGGCCCACACAGCTTCTTGTACAATGGGTACCGGGTCTCTTTCCCGGGGGTCAAGCTGCCGGGGTGTGGCGTTAGCCACCCACACTCTCTAGCGCCGAGGCTAAAGAAAGAGTAGAGCTGTGCCTTTACTCTCCCTCTGGGCCGCCATGGCCTGTTATAGGGCGAAATTTACCTTTTACAGTATAAATCTATCTGTATTCACAAGGAAGTAACGCATTGTTAGGAAGGTTGTTCTCACAGTCGTGGCCCACTATGTATGTATGTATGTATGTACAGTACGGCTAAACGTACTGTAATGGCGTAAGTCATTGTGTAATTTCTCAGTTTTCGTAAGTCTGACAGCAAAACTTTTATTTGTTTCCAGAGAAGAGAGAATTTATGAAGCCTAATGCAATAAATGTCATATATTATGACTTTTATTTTTGCCTTAAATGTCCGACACGCCAGTAGCGTCTGTGTTACGTTATATTTAGTAAGTCAAATATTTGCTTGTTTTTCCTTTGACTCTCGCATTATTAGACCGTAATTATCTCGTAATCGGCACGATTTTTTGAGGAATATATTTGATATAACATTGTGTGGGAAGGAGACCACTTGGAAGACCCAGGCTTAGATGGGAGGATAATATTAAAATAGATCTCAAACAAGTGGGATGGGGGGGCATGGACTGGATTGGTATGGCTCAGGATAGGACAGGTGACGGGCTGTTGTGAGTGCGGTAATGAACCTTCTGGTTCCATAAAACGCGGGGAATTTCTTGACTAGCTGAGGAACTGTTAGCTTCTCAAGAAGGACTGTGATCCATAACATTTGTGCTTGGCTTTATTGTGCAAAGTTTCTCTGAAGCCTTCGTAAATCCTAACAAATATAATCGAGATATAAATTTACGTAGGTTTTCATGTAAAATGTAATGTAATATTGTCAGATTTTAACCCACAGTGAATTTGTTCGACACATTTTAGCAAGACCTTTCAGTATAAAATCAGAGCTGAATTATTTTAGTGAGAGTCACATTTTTTTTTTGCATGCGGATTGACGGATAGATAGACGGACATACTCGACGAGGGCAACAGTCCCTTTTTGCAATGATTTTGCTAAAGCGCTTAAAAGTGGCTGGATTTGAAATATGGGTGATTGAACTAGGAGCATAAGAGGCTGTAGGCGTCGTCGGTGCAAGTTGTAAGTTTTCTATATCCCATATCCAACTACATATATATATACATACGAATTTCCGCCATTTTAAAATGTTAGCGTCAGCTTTTTCAACCACATGAGCTTAGCTATTCCCCCGCCTCATACCTCCTCTTTTTATTTTTCTGCCTCTAAAGGAAAGCGAAAGAGATAAAGCGGTAGGATTTTTTGCCGACTCATTTAACTGACATATTACGTCTGGCAATTCCTTTAGCCGTTATGAATTGGTTCGCTTGCTTCCTCGTGGCCATTTTCGCTTCAGTGTGATAGAAAGATGTACGAACAGGTGTTGCTATGCGCTGTTTCAGCTGTCAAGTCAAAAGAACATTTGAAATATTCCTTTGTCCGGTCACATTATAATGTGACCGGACAAATTCTCACTGATGAATACACTTAGTAACGAAAGTGACACACGTGTGTGTGGTGAAAGCATCACGTAAATGTTATATGAAGTGGTGAACAAGGGGGGGTAATACAACTTTTTTGTGCTGTAGAAGTGCAGCAGTTCTCTTGCACCCCGCCCCCCGATAATATTCAAGACACAGAATATGCCTGCTGTTCTGAAGACAGGCACTGCTGCTGAAGTATGGTAGACTGTTGGACGACTGATTCAAGAGCGATCTGTTTGTGAAATAGCTGACGTACTTTACTGATCACTTGAAACACACTGTTGAAAAGGGGTTTGCTTATTCTGGTTGAATTCCACTCTTTAAAAAAACTTGAAGACAATTATGTAATTGAAGGCTTCCGCCGTGGTCGTAATGTTGCTTAAAAGCTTCTGGGTTGTTACCCGGCGTCGTTTTTTTTGGTGTATGACCAACGTTTCGGGATCCCCTTCCTCCCGTCATGGACATTTTTCCTCTGTGGCTACAGCCATCAACCATATACAGGGTGCGTCAGTTAATCGGGCGATTTTAAAAAGTCATGAACAGTAAATGCTTTTGTAAATTTGTAAAACGCTTTCACAGCAAAAGCACGTTGTGCTCCAGTCCACGGCTCCATTGCAACTAAAACGCGTTACAGTTGGCAGAAAAATGGCGATAGCGGCATCCGCCTCAGTGTTGCCAAACCGGATACAACAGTGTTGAAAAATCGCCCGATTCACTGACGCACCCGTTATATACATACCCCCACCACTATTTACCCATTGTCCCCCTCCCAGTCCCTGTCAGAACCTATCGTAACACACCACACCTCTCCCTTCTTCCTGATTGTCTCGTCCATTCAGTACTACCCATTGGACCCTACTCCTATATAAACACAAGTTTCTTACCTCCTGGCATCTCCAGGTCCCGACTTAATCGAGACCTTAAATTTGTTAGCGCAAGCAAAATCCCCAGTTCAGAATAAAGAGTCTGTTATTGAGCCCAGCAATGCGGTAAAACGCAGGAATGGCTAAACAGATCAAGGGACGTCGACTTGCGCTCCGCGCAAGTCTCCGCCCTTAGTTAGCACTTTGGTTGGTACTTTGGTTGGCTCCTGGCATCCTTTTTTCCTGCGACCCTGAAGATGGGACAAACAAGTGGTCCCGAAACGTTGGTCATACACCAAAAATCGACGCCGGGTAACAACCCAGAAGATTTTAAGCAACATTGAAGACAGTTATTTGTTATAGCTTAACAGAATGGAGTATTAATTGCTACAGGTTCCTGGCCACGCAGCATAACGCCTTTAGCGTCTCGGTGTGGCCCGCCTGATGCCCTTCCAGACTTACTGTGACGCAGCAATTTGCAAGTGACGACGGGGTAACCTTGATGGAAAAGTAACACAGAATTTAGATACTGTACTTCCACGTCTGCTATCACACTTTAAACACCCAACTTTAATAATTGCAGCAACTTAATTTTAGCTGCTGGAATCTTGTCTCTGTTCTTAGAACACGACTTTGTTGTTAGTGAAAATTTATGTTCTGAGCAAACCTCACAAGAATTTCTGAATCCGGCATTTGCAGATTTGCAACAAGAAAATTGTGTTGAAATTAGCAAGGAGAAAATATGGTGACTTGCAGGAGAGAATCCTTAAGAGTTGACGTGATGGCCAGGATTCAAAAGAAATTTGGTCCTTTGTGTCAGTGATATCAGCCCACATTTAAAAACAAGCTGCTATGTCGTCTGGAAAAACTGTCTAAAGAAATTCGAAAGAAGAAGTATTGACCTTTAGGCCTTGCAAACGAATACTTGAAGAACTTCAGGAGAAAGAAACTCAAGATAAAAGAAAGAGACAATAGGGAAGAGAAACAGCTGCTCAAAAGTTTTAGAAGGCCCCCAGAACGAAACACAAATTATAAATAAACCAAAAGATCGTTTACATTTTGGTAAAATGCAGCTGTAGACGTTTCTGTCGACGGTTGGTACTGTAGCTTGTGGAGGATATGACTATCTGACCTTTGTACAGTAAGCGGACACATGAGTCGTACACCGTGTATTGCACAGAACATGAAATGCCGCATTGCCTTTGACTTATATCAACTTCATTTAATTCAAGAAACTTCAGAAAGATTAGCGCACGAAAATTATATTTTACGATTGGGTTAAATTATAATTTATATTAGTGGACGCACTTCCTACCTGTTTATTGCATGCCTTGTGCAGTTTGTGCAGTGTTATTGTAATTTATATCTGAAAGTAATTTCTAAGAATTTAAATTGGTTCAAGTGATTGAAAGGGCTGTAAGTTTTAAGATATAATCGGTATCGCTTAAGTTTTGTAATAAGCACTCTCAGATTACGCGTATTTAAAAAAATAAATGGCTTTGATTTGTATTGTAAGTAGTACCTTTAGCTGATTTGTATTGTAAGTACTACCTTTAACTGATTTGTATTGTAAGTAGTACCTTTAGCTGATTTGTATTGTAAGTAGTACCTTTAGCTGATTTGTGTTGTAAGTAGTACCTGTAGCTGATTTGTATTGTAAGTAGTACCTTTAGCTGATTTGTATTGTAAGTAGTACCTTTAGCTGATTTGTATTGTAAGTAGTACCTTTAGCTGATTTGTATTGTAAGTAGTACCTTTAGCTGATTGGTATTGTAAGTAGTACCTTTAGCTGATTTGTATTGTAAGTACTACCTTTAACTGATTTGTATTGTAAGTAGTACCTTTAGCTGATTTGTGTTGTAAGTAGTACCTTTAGCTGATTTGTATTGTAAGTAGTACCTTTAGCTGATTGGTATTGTAAGTAGTACCTTTAGCTGATTTGTATTGTAAGTACTACCTTTAACTGATTTGTATTGTAAGTAGTACCTTTAGCTGATTTGTGTTGTAAGTAGTACCTGTAGCTGATTTGTATTGTAAGTAGTACCTTTAGCTGATTTGTATTGTAAGTAGTACCTTTAGCTGATTTGTATTGTAAGTAGTACCTTTAGCTGATTGGTATTGTAAGTAGTACCTTTAGCTGATTTGTATTGTAAGTAGTACCTTTAGCTGATTTGTATTGTAAGTAGTACCTTTAGCTGATTGGTATTGTAAGTAGTACCTTTAGCTGATTTCTCCTCTTTGAATTAAAAAGCGCCATTTTGACACTCCCTTGTGCGATTTGGAATACTGCTTGCCAAAATGGCACTGCTTGGAAGAGTTAGGAAAACAGTTTAACTTACCTGTTTTGACATTATCTGAGGCATATGCAATGAAGAATCACGACAACAAAGGAGCCGTGGGAAAGTGCTCCAAGAAATATGTTTGGAAAAAATATCCTTTTGCAAATAATTAAATTTCTGAAGCGTGGTGCGATATAGGCAGTCTTCCTACATTAGTGACTAGCTGTAGCCAACGTTCTGTAGTTTCAAATGATAATACGTGTAGCCCTTGTTTTACGCCCGTCTCTTTTGCGCCATTTTGCGTCAACGTCCCTTTCAAATTTACACCACTTCATAATTTACGCCCTCCTATTTTCGGTTTAACGCCCTTTGATTAATTTGATTGACTTCCCAACGTTAAAACTTGAACGTGAACTGCGAGAATACTGTACAAAGGAACGTATGGCGTTCAAAATGCTCCTCTTTGTCGACAACGCCCCTGGTCTTCATACAATAATTCAGGATCTTTGTGAGCACATAAAGTGGTGTCTGTCTGTCCGTCCACACTCGACGTCTCTAACGTAACTAATGAATCAAGGAATGGTATAAACATTCAAGACTTATTTTTTTTTCAATGGCTCGACAGCCCCTTGGGGGGCCTAGGCCGCCTCATTTTTCTAGGCTTCACGATCACACACTTTTTAGACACACCACAGTCGGTAGGACTCCTCTGGACGAGGGAGCAGCTCGTCGCAGAGACCTCTACCTGACAACACACAACACTCACAACAGACAGACATCCATGCCCCCGGTGGGATTCGAACCCACAATCCTAGTAAGCGTGCAGACCCACGCCTTAGACCGCGCGGCCACTGGGATCGGCTCAAGACTTATTATATGAAGAAAACATGAGTGTAAAAAATTTTTGGAAAAGTTTCGTTGTTATAGATGCAATAATGATTTTTGTTAAAGCTTGGACTGCAGTTACACGTTTGTGCATGACAGGAGTTTGCACAAAAGTGTGCCCTTATCTAGTGCTTAGTGCTTGATTGTAAAGGGTTAAGTGTTGATGAGGATTTGAATGAAACGAGAGAACAAATTATACAATTGTCAAATGTAGTTCGGTTTAACTGGGTCGATTTGGATGAAGTCGTGGATTTATTAATGTCTGAGAAAGAGGAATTATGAAATGAAGAGTTAATTGAAGTAAAAAATGAAAGTAGGGAGGAAGTAGGGGAGGAGGGTGCTGAAGATACTGACGTTGTGCGTATGCTGACACGCAAAATGTTGTAAGAAGCTCTAGCAAGTTTTTGACGAGGTGGATCCAAACACAGAAAGAAGTTCTAAAGTGAAAAGAGATGTTTTAAGCGGCACCTACCGAGTCGTTTATACTCATTTCTGAGTGTCGTGACCCTACTGGCACGAAGCCATAGGTTGTCATGGGAGAATTTACCAGCGGTGGTTTCCCGTTGCCTTCCGCCGTGTACGATTCTGTTCATCCTGATAGGACCGCTAGAGCCCTCTAGCAGCCGATCAGGAGACTTGGGCGAGAAATGGCCGCTAAATTTTGCTTACGAAACATCTCAATTCATGCCCGTAAGGTTCTTTTACATGCCGTAAATCTACGACATGGGACCGACGGCTTTACTTCCCCTCCGAAGGAAGTTGTGCTACGGATTTTTATCACCCTTAAATATCCATCGACCTCGGTCGGGATCGAACCGCAATCTTGGGTCCAGTGGCAAGCACGCTAACCACTAGTCCACCGAGGCAGATAAGCGGCACATTGACGGCCAGTATTATTGACCAATGTTATTGCCTCGAATTAATATTGGGCATTATGCGTCTGCCTCGATGACTCAATGTGATTGTGCAATACTTCCTTCCGCTCGTGGGTTACGAGCAGTAAACGTGTTGAGTCATACTGATGCTGCTTGTGTGGCCATTGCTTTAGCCCTGTGTTCAAAAACGTAAAACACAATTCACTGCTGGACCAAAGAATGGTACAAACGAAAACCACAGTACACACTGACAGACTTAAGGCTGAGCGAGCCAAACGACTACAACATTTTTTTGCCGTTGGATTTGTCCATCATTTGATGAGCTACTCGATATTGTTACTACTACAGTCGCTAAAAGAAATACATGCGAGAAGCATTCACTCTCATTCAGCGTTTATCCATTTTCCTAGGCTATTTAGCCACTGAAAATGCTTTTGAAGACCTGAAATTCATAAATGCTATGCCTCAGTCCATTGGAATTATTGTGCTGTAACGTGTTTACTGCTCGGCAGAGAGACGGCAACCGAATGAATACTGCACAGTGCTACAACTACAATTGTTACAACTAAACTGTCAATAAAAGGTAAAGTTCTTCCTAGAACGGGACATGAAGCCCCAGAGGAAGAGTAGAGGTATAGCTCTACTCTTTCTTTAACCCTGGCTCTAGATGACGGTGGGTGGTCAACTCGACACCCCGGCCGCTTTACCCCCGGGAAAGAGACCCGGTACCCATTGTATAGGAGGCTGGGTGGGCCCCAGGGCCGATTTGGACGGCTGCGGAAAATCTCGCCCCCACCGGGATTCGATCCCCGGACCGTCCAGCCCGTAGCGAGTCGCTATAACGACTGAGCTATCCCGGCCCACAAACTGTCAATAATATTGTTAAATAATTAATACTGCACAATATTACTGACCGTCTAGGGGTACCTCTAGCATCAGTGAGATGGTATTCCGAAATAATGGAAGGAAGAAAGTCGAAAGGCTCCCAAAAGTCGTTGGGTCCTTACTTACAGTGACACAAGACAGTGTAAACCTGAACCTCGGCCGTCGACCTCTGGCCATCCGTCAGTCGAGCAGCAAGACCGCCACCTCCCTTGCTCTGCCACCACCATCATCGCCTACTTTGTCATCTGACCCAGCAGACCCCGACCCCCTCTTGTAACTCTAACCCTTCTACCGTCATTATCGGTTACCTCATCGTCATCTGACCCTCCCCTCCCGCCGTCCCTGACACCGCAAGCTTACTCCAGTCGTGCCGTCCAGCATTGCAGTGCACGCCAGGTCGTTACAGGTCCGTTTTAATTTACATCGGCTAAAATGAATATTGCCGATCCCAGTGGCAGCGCGGACTAAGGCGTGGCTCGCGGTCGCTCGCGTGCTGGGATCGTGGGTTCGAATCCCGCCTACGGCATGTATGTCTGTCTCTTGTGAGTGTTGTGTGTTGTCAGGTAGAGGTCTCTGCGACGGGCTGGTCCCTCGTCCAGAGGAGTCCTACCGAGTGTGGTGTGTCTAAAGTGTGTGATCGTGAAGCCTATAAAAATTAGGTGGCCTTGGCCCCCAAGGGGCTGTCGAGCCATTGAAAAAAAAAAAAGAATATTAATTGTTTATTCCTTAATTAATATCAGTACCACAACAGTAAGCCGATCGCGTTGGCCGTGCGGTCTGAGGGTATGGATGTTTGTGTCTTGTGTTTGTTGTGTGTTGTGTAGGTAGCGGCCTCTGCGACGAGCTGATCACCCGTGCAGAGGAGTCCTTCAGACTGTGTGTGTCTAATTGTGTGTGATGTAGAAACCTCAACAGTAAGCTGGCCTACCTCCGAGTTGGGCTGTTGCGCCACACACACAAAACACAAACATAATGTCTATGTACCGAATATGAAAGGAACGTCATTGGTTTGACTGACCTGTTCTATTATTTATGATGGGAATACCATTTTATATTTACGCCTTTTTTATTTAAGCCCTTTTTTTTTCGGAAATACAGCTAGGGCGTAAAACAAGGACTACGTGTATGCATTTTGGCATATGCAGTCAGCATAGTGACCTTGACGGACTGACGAATTAGGACTCCATTCACTGCAGCGGAGGTTCTTCTCCTCCCCACTGCCTCTAGACCCCTTGTTGTACTCACAACGAATTCTGTCCAATGGGTACCGGGGGCTCTTCATGCCTACACAAAAGAAGCGGTTTGTGAAACTAACCACTTTTCTCCATTTTGTGCCGAAGTAAGATTGAGTGGAGCTGTAACTCCGCTCCCACGTTCGTGTTTATTGCATGCTACTTAATTAAGTGCTGACGTAAACCGAGCTGAAAATCGTAAAGCATATCTTGCTGGCAGTCTGTCTATTCGCTCTGCGTGTTCTTGTGGTGCCGATCAACTTTAAGCAGCCAGACGCCCTACAGCTCTTACAGTTATTTCAAATATAATTTGCTCAAGATTCAGTATCTTACCAATTAAATATTTTTCTGCTTCCATGCATACAGGTATTTTTTTATGTAAATATTTGGTTCTTTATGTATTAAGTTTCTTGGATTGAAGTTTTAAGTGTCGGAGAACGGTTTACTTTCGGAATATTGTACGTATTTACCACGTCACTGGGAGGCGCGCGGTGGCGCAGTTGGTTGAGGCACTGCGCTAAAAGCCGGAAGGTCGCGGTTCGATTCCCGATGGTGTCATTGGAATTTTTCCTTGACATAATCGTTTCGGTCGCACTATGGCCCTGGGGTCGACTCAGTCTCTAACAGAAATGAGTACCAGGAATATTTCCTGGGGGGGGGGGGGGGGGTAAAGGCGGCCGGTGCGTAGGGCTGACAACCTTACCACCTTCATGTGCCGATTGTCTAGAAATCTGGAAGCCTCAACCTCCTGGAACCCTAAGGGTCTGTCCAGGCCTGTAACGGGATTGCTTTTTTTTTTACCACATCACTAATTTTCCTTTAATTTTCCTTCCCGGAATTCCCTTAAAACTTCTAGCATATCTTAGGAGCACAGGTTTCTCTGTACACACTTTGTCGTTATCGGATGATAAGCTGATAACTGCAACACAAATGTAAAGGGAATGTTGCCCTGAAAACTTAAATTGCCCAAATTGCTCTGGTGAGATTTTTGGCAACTTGTTCATAGTGCTGTTTAAAAAACATGAATATTTGCTTTCGTTTTATTCTAAGCTAATCGTCGAAACTGTTGGGTGATGCTTTCTGATTCATAAACCTACACTTAGTAGCGATAGATATTTTAACAAATACGGAAGGTTTGTAATAAGGTACGTAGTAAACTGTAAATAATCTTCTTCTTATTCTATGGCTCGACATCCCTATATGGGCCTGGGCCTCCTCGTTCTGTCGAGGCTTCACGATCACACACATTTGACTACACCACAGTCGATAGGACTCCTCTGGACGAGTGATCAGCCCGTCGCAGAGACCTCTACCTGACAACACACAACACTCACAAGAGACAGACATCCATGCCCCCGGTGGGATTCGAACCCACGATCCTAGTAAGCGAGCGGCCGTAGACCCACGCCTTAGACCGCACGGCCACTGGGATCGGCAACTGTAAATAATATTGCTCAAAATCTATATCAATTTGGCCCAAAGTTTTTTTTTATCTCAATTTAAGAGCAGACTCATTTCCGTGGAAAGGAAAATGCTTCTGGGACTTCGTCGGTATGCGTTCTAGTTCACGCTACATTAACCAAATAGCACGCCATCGCGCTATATGAGGCAAAAGTGCGTGCGTTGCAGTTTGGGCGGCGGTGTGATGTAAGCAGATTTCCTCTGTTACGTGCCTGTTGCCGATATAAACGGAAGTATCGGGATGGATACGGAAGTAGAATACGCGTTGCCCCATTCCACGCGCACTGGGCCCTTCAGTTATGAAAAGGGGTAGTTACACAACAAAAGATTTTAACATAACAAATGAAAATATATTATGAAATAACAAAAGCTATCATCAAGAAATCTCACATAATATAAAATATACAAATCACAACACAGTTTACTGGCTCAGTAATTACTTGCCCATACATACCAAACAAAGTACCTTCCTGGTACCGCGGGGCTAAACCCAACCAAAGACGCAAGCACGGGACCACGGCACCAGGCAAGGGACTCCAACCCCAGCTGTCTCTCCAAACCTAATTTAGAACCAATGCCGAAACAGAATTTAGATGTTGCCCCCAGTCAGGCCAGGATCAGAGTGGCGAAACACTCCACGCATACACAAAAGGAAAACTTAGGGTAGGAGAGGGGAATGGGAGAGGAACGATGCGCGCGCCGAAGTCCAAGTTACTGTTGCCATGCAAGGTACTGGGAAAATTCCCGGTACAGCGTAATGTCGTCGATCACTTACTTTTGCGTGAAGGATATGTGGTGGACGGCGACATTCGTATTTATAAGGCGCCGGTCTGCCAAACTTTGAAAAAAAATGTATTCCCTCAAACAAGAATCAGTGGGAGGTGAATGTCCTCTGAAGACAGCGACTTAAATCTGGGAGAGGTCTGAACAAGTAGTTATATTCGAAATATTTCCCAATATTTATTGGACAATTTTTGATTTTGGTTCGAATGTAGGTAAACTTACGTTTACGTGTATTTATACAGATGATAAAACACTGACACTTTTCTTTACAAGTTGCAACCCTGGTAGTGACAGGAACTGAAATTATAATGATGTTTTAATAAAATTTATTTAATTAATATTTATATTTTTCTGTTTCAGGTAAGTGTCTGTTGGCTTGAATAATGGACACTGTAAGTCTGTCGTCTGTCGGAGAGACTCATGTAAGTTAAACCAGGCCAAGTTATGCTAAATCTGTGTTCATAATTTTAACATTTCCAGTTTAAAAATTCGCATAACATGCTCAAAATAAATGGGACCGAGTTTATAATATTGTGATTTATAGGGTTATTTTTGAATTAACTTTAATTGTCATTGTAATTTGGTTTATCAGTGGCTATTTTATGGGATGCATCTTCTCTATATGCTGTTACTCTTAAATGTCATTATACAGGGCATACACAAAAGAATGGTGCGGTTTCAAAAGTGAACAAAAAATGTATTTCTCACCTTACACGGGCACAACATACACCATCAGCGGCGGCAACTGTCCAAGTTTCTCATTTGGTAATTACAATCCTTCAATGTGTGCACCCTGGGTCACACGACACACATCCACACGGTAATCAAACTCATCCCAGACCCGGTGTAGCATGTCCGCTGTAATGGCCTGCAGTGCATGCGTTATCCGATCACGAATTTCATGGATGGACGTGAGCAATGGTGGTACATAAACGCTGTCTTTAACGAACCCCCAAAGAAAGAAATCGCACGGTGTAAGATCTGGCGAACGGGGTGGCCAAGGGAGAAGGTTGGACACCTCAAAACGGAGCACACAGAAAGCCTTCTCCTGCTGCAACACCATCTTTTAAACTGGCCCCACGGCCACGCAGTAAGCATGAGAAGCGAACTGCTGGTAGCGCATGAGAAACTTGGACAATTGCCGCCGCTGACGGTGTATGTTGTGCCCGTGTAATTTGAGACATAAATTGTTTATTCACTTTTGAAACCGCACCATTCTTTTGTATATGCCCTGTATTAAAGTCTAGTAATTTTTATGTGATGAAGTCGGACTTAGTGTTAAATTAATTCTCTCGTTTTCTGTCATTCTTAGAACATATCTTGTAAATTCGTCCATGAAATATTGCATTAATATATGAAGAATGAATTTCACTTTTTCGCGAATCTCTCTGTCCAAATTTCAAACTAAACGCACAGTTGTAAGGACATTTTAACCGTTTTAAGGCAGGTAGCCTAATGTTTCATAAAACTCGCATCTTGACACTTGAACGTGCACGGTAGCTACTTCAAAACTAATGGAAATTGTAAATTTGGGAAAGCTAGATCAGTTGTTCTGCATTTCTGGTAGTTACTACTTCTGGTTTTGGTACTGTGTACAACGGCAGATATTCTTTAAGCATTACACGTCGCGCCATATATGTATATAGATGTGATGAAGTTTGCGCAGGTCTGTGTTGCCTTCGTCCAGAAATGTTGTCTCAGAGGCTGCTGGGTACACTGAGACGATGGCGTGAATCTGCGCTGAATGTTTTGAGGCAAAAAGTCATTTTGGTCCATACTGATCGAATATAGTTACTGTCACTCACACACTTTGAACTTAACTTCAGAAACTCATATAGTATCAGTGCATAAGATAACAGTTGCCGATCCCAGTGGCCGTGCGGTCTAAGGCGTGGGTCTGCGGCTGCTCGATTACTAGGATTGTGGGTTCGAATCGCACCGGGGGCATGGATGTCTGTTTCTTGTGAGTGTTGTGTGTTGTCAGGTAGAGGTCTGTGCGACGGGCTGGTCACTCGTCCAGAGGAGTCCTACCGAATGTGGTGTGTCTAAAAAGTGTGATCGTGAAGCGTCGACGAAACGAGGAGGCCCAGGCCCATATAGGGCTGTCGAGCCATAGGAAAAATAAAAACGCTGAAACAGTACTTATCATTATTACTGAAGGAGCATTAGACATGTATAGTCATACGAATGTTTCACTGATGTGTGCGAGGAAGAATTTGTAAGATATCAACATGTTAACAAGTTCTTAGTGCACGAACAGCGAATGCAGAATTTTGTAGTGAGTATAGTTTTTGAAATACCTTGCGCATGCAGTTGTAATTTCTGTTGAAGACAGGATGTCAATAGCAAGGAGCCACAAAGCCTTACTCCCGGGACGTGTGGCCCCCTTCAGGCATAAAAAATGTAAAGATACGCATTAAGCATAAGGCGATCCAGTCTTCTTGACAAACTTGATGCCTCAAGAAAGTCGTCTAGCTTGTGTGTAGGCTTAGCTGTGTCCAGTTATCGAGAGGATTAAATCCAGTTTTTTTTTTAGATGACAAAACCTAGGGAAATAGATTCAATTTCAAAACATGGCCCATATAGTCTTGCTACGGATTTACCAAAAGACTCTGCAGGAACTAATAAAGGCCGAAGTTTCAACTCTGCACACTGAACAAACATGGAAGGCAGGTAATAAGTTCGAACGATGCTGGCTTTCCTACTCGCTCACTGTAAATAAATGCTGCTTTGAACCTCGCTGTTTATTTTTAGCCATTCCCGTATTAAAACAACCGATGGGCTCGAGATTTTTGTGACTGGTAGCATTTAAAGAGAAGTGGGTGGGGTGCGTGGTCAACACCACGCCCCGGCCGTTTTACCCACAGGGAAGACCTGGCACTCATTGTACAGGAGGCTTGATGGATCTCGGGGCCGGTCTGGATGGGCACGGAAAATGTCGCCTCCACTAGGGTTTTTTCCCCCCTGTCCCGTTTTTTACCTTTGATCCATTTTGTACTTTTAAATCCTTCCGTCCTTCTTCATGTCACTTATGATCCATATTAGTCCTTATACAACAAACACAACACAAACATCCATGCCCCCGGCGGGATTCGAACCCACAATCCCAGCAAGCGAACAGCCTTAGACCCATTCCTTATACCGCTCGGCCACTGGGATCTGCAGGATTCGATCCCCGGACCGTCCAGCCCGTACCGACTCGCTAAATCGGCTACGCTATCCTAGCCGCGCGGTCTAAGGCGTGGGTCTGCGGCCGTTCGCTTGCTGGGATTTCGGGTTCGAATCCCGCCGGGGCCATGGATACCTGTCCCTTGTGAGTGTTGTGTGTTGCACAGGTAGAGGCCTCTTCGAAGGGCCGATCACTCGTCCAGAGGAGTCCTGCCGAGTGTGTGTGTGTGTCATTGAATGTGGTCAGGTGCAACAATAACTCTCTCCACCTACAATGAGTAGGTAGACGAAGTCAGACTAAGAAAGAACAAAGTGCTATTTATTTTGACAAGGTAACTAGTAAGCGGATCAGTGCCACCTTATCCAGAGTCGAGTTTTCACAACGAACGGATGTACTGATTAGGTATAGCGGAAGGATTGCTGCGAAAAACACTAGAATTAGTGTTGCTGTTATTTAATTGCTTTATGGCTAAATTTTTGTTTGCTGCCTTCTACATGTTCATCCTTGCAAATGCGCTCTCTCCGTTTGTTTAAGCTCCCTCAAACAGAACAGTTCGTGTTTACGTGGAAGGCCGTGGCGGGGGGCAGCATTTTTCTGTCCTACGGCTATTCGACAGTACGCGACAGCAACACCCTGAGGGACGCTTTCCCGCTCTACTGGGCCTTTGCTGCGACCTAGTATTATTTTGCTCCATCAGAAAATATTTGCCCTTACATGAAGGGGATATTTTAGGAAGAAAAAACGATCTAAGATCAGCAACAGGACACTTAAGCAACAACAACATTTGCGAATGTGGTCTGTTTACAAGGCCAACCTTACGTCTTGCAGGATTGAAGGTGTTTAGCACAGGTATAATGCGACACATATAATTTTTCCGCGTCCTGCGCGAGGAAAAATGTAGAGAGAGAGGAAGGGGCGGAGCTAAGTGCAAAGGTAGAGGGCTCTGGCACCATGTTTGCCACATAGTCACTCTCAATTTTCACAGAGGTAACATCGTTTAAACGTATTACTAACGGGGCATATATTGGGAACAGTTTATTTCGACTTGGCAATAGCGCACTGTACCCAGACCTGGGCAATCAACGCAACGCTGCCACGTTGTTATAACGTAAAGACAAATACCTCCCGCTCCTATACGCTACTAAATAACCTTCACAGGACGGTGGCTGAAAGGAAAATGACTGATGTAGCAACAACGGTGATGCTAAAGCGACAGAAAGGGAGTAGTGGGGACTGACTGATTTTGGTCTCTGCGTCGCGGAAAAGATATTTGAGTCGAGTTCTACGTCTGTATAGCGGGTGGCGCAGTTGGTTGAGGCACTACGCTACAAACCGGAACGTCGCGGGTTCGATTCCCGATGGTGTCATTGGAATTTTTCCTTGACATAATCGTTTCGGTCGCAGTATGGCCCTTGGGTCGACTGAGCAGAAATGAGTACCGGGAATATTACCTGGGGGTAAAGGCGGTCGGTGCGTAGGACTGACAACCTTACCACCTTCATGTGCCGATTGTCTAGAAATCTGGAAGCCTCAACCTCCTGGAACCCTAAGGGCCTGTCCAGGTCTGTGTAGGGATTGCTTTGCCTTTACTTCTGTATAGCGATTCGCTACGGTCTTGACGGTCCGTATCCGTCCAGACCGGCCCCGAGGCCACCCAGCCTCCTGTACAATTTGTACCGGGTCATTGCTGGAAGTGAAGTGGCCGGGGCGTGGCTTTAACCACCCACCCCCACCTAGCACCGAAGTTAAAGAGAGAGTAGAGCTATACCACTACTCCCCATGTGTGCCTTCATGGCAGGTTATAGGGTTTACCGTTACTGAAGTAAGAGGTTAACTGACATTCCTACAAGCAGTAGCTACTTCATCTGTGCTCTGTACATTCCTACAAGCAGTAGCTACTTCATCTGTGCTCTGTACATTCCTACAAGCAGTAGCTACTTCATCTGTGCTCTGTACATTCCTACAAACAGTAGCTACTTTATCTGTGCTCTGTACATTCCTACAGGCAGTAGCTACTTTATCTGTGCTCTGTACATTCCTACAAGCAGTAGCTACTTCATATGTGCTCTGTACATTCCTACAAGCAGTAGCTACTTCATCTGTGCTCTGTACATTCCTACAGGCAGTAGCTACTTTATCTGTGCTCTGTACATTCCTACAAGCAGTAGCTACTTTATCTATGCTCTGTACATTCCTACAAGCAGTAGCTACTTTATCTGTGCTCTGTACATTCCTACAAGCAGTAGCTATTTCATCTGTGCTCTGTACATTCCTACAAGCAGTAGCTACTTCATCTGTGCTCTGTACATTCCTACAGGCAGTAGCTACTTTATCTGTGCTCTGTACATTCCTACAAGCAGTAGCTACTTTATCTATGCTCTGTACATTCCTACAAGCAGTAGCTACTTTATCTGTGCTCTGTACATTCCTACAAGCAGTAGCTACTTTATCTATGCTCTGTACATTCCTACAAGCAGTAGCTACTTTATCTGTGCTCTGTACATTCCTACAAGCAGTAGCTATTTCATCTGTGCTCTGTACATTCCTACAAGCAGTAGCTACTTTATCTATGCTCTGTACATTCCTACAAGCAGTAGCTACTTTATCTGTGCTCTGTACATTCCTACAAGCAGTAGCTATTTCATCTGTGCTCTGTACATTCCTACAAGCAGTAGCTACTTTATCTATGCTCTGTACATTCCTACAAGCAGTAGCTACTTTATCTGTGCTCTGTACATTCCTACAAGCAGTAGCTATTTCATCTGTGCTCTGTACATTCCTACAAGCAGTAGCTACTTTATCTGTGCTCTGTACATTCCTACAAGCAGTAGCTACTTTATCTATGCTCTGTACATTCCTACAAGCAGTAGCTACTTTATCTGTGCTCTGTACATTCCTACAAGCAGTAGCTATTTCATCTGTGCTCTGTACATTCCTACAAGCAGTAGCTACTTCATCTGTGCTCTGTACATTCCTACAAGCAGTAGCTACTTCATCTGTGCTCTGTACATTCCTACAAGCAGTAGCTACTTCATCTGTGCTCTGTACATTCCTACAAGCAGTAGCTACTTTATCTGTGCTCTGTACATTCCTACAAGCAGTAGCTATTTCATCTGTGCTCTGTACATTCCTACAAGCAGTAGCTACTTCATCTGTGCTCTGTACATTCCTACAAGCAGTAGCTATTTCATCTGTGCTCTGTACATTCCTACAAGCAGTAGCTATTTCATCTGTGCTCTGTACATTCCTACAAGCAGTAGCTACTTCATCTGTGCTCTGTACATTCCTACAAGCAGTAGCTACTTTATCTATGCTCTGTACATTCCTACAAGCAGTAGCTATTTCATCTGTGCTCTGTACATTCCTACAAGCAGTAGCTACTTCATCTGTGCTCTGTACATTCCTACACACAGCTGTATCCTACTCTACTCACTGTGCTCTGTACATTCCTACAAGCAGTAGCTACTTATCTGTGCTCTGTACATTCCTACAAGCAGTAGCTACTTATTTTCTGTGCTCACTGTACATTCATTGTGTATCCTACAAGCAGTAGCTACTTTATCTATGCTCTGTACATTCCTACAAGCAGTAGCTATTTCATCTGTGCTCTGTACATTCCTACAAGCAGTAGCTACTTCATCTGTGCTCTGTACATTCCTACAAGCAGTAGCTATTTCATCTGTGCTCTGTACATTCCTACAAGCAGTAGCTACTTCATCTGTGCTCTGTACATTCCTACAAGCAGTAGCTACTTCATCTGGTGTACTTCTAACAATTCTTACTGCTGATTAAGTGCTATTTATCTGTGCTCTGTACATTCCTACAAGCAGTAGCTATTTCATCTGTGCTCTGTACATTCCTACAAGCAGTAGCTACTTCATCTGTGCTCTGTACATTCCTACAAGCAGTAGCTACTTTATCTGTGCTCTGTACATTCCTACAAGCAGTAGATCTCATTTCACTGCATTCTGTGCTCTGTACATTCCTACAAGCAGTAGCATATCTTCTCTGTACTTCTCACGTACATTCCTACAAGCAAGAGTCTATTTCATCTGTGCTCTGTACATTCCTACAAGCAGTAGCTATTTCATCTGTGCTCTGTACATTCCTACAAGCAGTAGCTACTTCATCTGTGCTCTGTACATTCCTACAAGCAGTAGCTACTTTATCTATGCTCTGTACATTCCTACAAGCAGTAGCTATTTCATCTGTGCTCTGTACATTCCTACAAGCAGTAGCTACTTCATCTGTGCTCTGTACATTCCTACAAGCAGTAGCTACTTCATCTGTGCTCTGTACATTCCTACAAGCAGTAGCTACTTCATCTGTGCTCTGTACATTCCTACAAGCAGTAGCTACTTATCTGTGCTCTGTACATTCCTACAAGCAGTAGCTACTTTATCTTGCTCTGTACATTCCTACAAGCAGTAGCTATTTCATCTGTGCTCTGTACATTCCTACAAGCAGTAGCTACTTCATCTGTGCTCTGTACATTCCTACAAGCAGTAGCTATTTCATCTGTGCTCTGTACATTCCTACAAGCAGTAGCTACTTCATCTGTGCTCTGTACATTCCTACAAGCAGTAGCTACTTCATCTGTGCTCTGTACATTCCTACAAGCAGTAGCTACTTTATCTGTGCTCTGTACATTCCTACAAGCAGTAGCTACTTCATCTGTGCTCTGTACATTCCTACAAGCAGTAGCTACTTTATCTGTGCTCTGTACATTCCTACAAGCAGTAGCTACTTTATCTGTGCTCTGTACATTCCTACAAGCAGTAGCTACTTCATCTGTGCTCTGTACATTCCTACAAGCAGTAGCTACTTTATCTGTGCTCTGTACATTCCTACAAGCAGTAGCTATTTCATCTGTGCTCTGTACATTCCTACAAGCAGTAGCTACTTCATCTGTGCTCTGTACATTCCTACAAGCAGTAGCTACTTCATCTGTGCTCTGTACATTCCTACAAGCAGTAGCTATTTCATCTGTGCTCTGTACATTCCTACAAGCAGTAGCTACTTCATCTGTGCTCTGTACATTCCTACAAGCAGTAGCTACTTTATCTGTGCTCTGTACATTCCTACAAGCAGTAGCTACTTTATCTGTGCTCTGTACATTCCTACAAGCAGTAGCTACTTCATCTGTGCTCTGTACATTCCTACAAGCAGTAGCTACTTTATCTGTGCTCTGTACATTCCTACAAGCAGTAGCTACTTCATCTGTGCTCTGTACATTCCTACAAGCAGTAGCTACTTTATCTGTGCTCTGTACATTCCTACAAGCAGTAGCTATTTCATCTGTGCTCTGTACATTCTTACAAGCAGTAGCTACTTTATCTGTGCTCTGTACATTCCTACAAGCAGTAGCTACTTCATCTGTGCTCTGTACGTTCCTACAAGCAGTAGCTACTTTATCTGTGCTCTGTACATTCCTACAAGCAGTAGCTATTTCATCTGTGCTCTGTACATTCCTACAAGCAGTAGCTACTTTATCTGTGCTCTGTACATTCCTACAAGCAGTAGCTACTTTATCTATGCTCTGTACATTCTTACAAGCAGTAGCTATTTCATCTGTGCTCTGTACATTCTTACAAGCAGTAGCTACTTCATCTGTGCTCTGTACATTCCTACAAGCAGTAGCTACTTTATCTGTGCTCTGTACATTCTTACAAGCAGTAGCTACTTTATCTATGCTCTGTACATTCTTACAAGCAGTAGCTATTTCATCTGTGCTCTGTACATTCTTACAAGCAGTAGCTACTTCATCTGTGCTCTGTACATTCCTACAAGCAGTAGCTACTTTATCTGTGCTCTGTACATTCCTACAAGCAGTAGCTACTTTATCTGTGCTCTGTACATTCTTACAAGCAGTAGCTACTTTATCTATGCTCTGTACATTCTTACAAGCAGTAGCTATTTCATCTGTGCTCTGTACATTCTTACAAGCAGTAGCTACTTCATCTGTGCTCTGTACATTCCTACAAGCAGTAGCTACTTTATCTGTGCTCTGTACATTCCTACAAGCAGTAGCTACTTTATCTGTGCTCTGTACATTCCTACAAGCAGTAGCTACTTTATCTGTGCTCTGTACATTCCTACAAGCAGTAGCTACTTTATCTGTGCTCTGTACATTCCTACAAGCAGTAGCTACTTTATCTGTGCTCTGTACATTCCTACAAGCAGTAGCTATTTCATCTGTGCTCTGTACATTCTTACAAGCAGTAGCTACTTTATCTGTGCTCTGTACATTCCTACAAGCAGTAGCTACTTCATCTGTGCTCTGTACATTCTTACAAGCAGTAGCTACTTTATCTGTGCTCTGTACATTCCTACAAGCAGTAGCTACTTCATCTGTGCTCTGTACATTCTTACAAGCAGTAGCTACTTTATCTGTGCTCTGTACATTCCTACAAGCAGTAGCTACTTCATCTGTGCTCTGTACATTCCTACAAGCAGTAGCTACTTCATCTGTGCTCTGTACATTCCCTCCTACGCTGAGACACCGAATATACCGCCGATCGCAAAGTGATATTCCAGGCTTTCTCTTAGGACCTTCAGTTAGTCCGTAGTAGAGCTAATGCTTTATAGGCGGAAGAGCCCTTCAGTCGCCGTCAACTGACCCTATTCCCGTTTCCGGCACTAGGCTGTAGACTGGAAAACTCAGGCCGGTGACCAACTTTATCGTTCATATATTCTAGTTTTAAGACTTCTAGTGGGCAGGAGGCTGCTTGAGATGAAGACGTGAAAAAGGTAAAATTGCTTCCTGAGCAGACAATGAAGACATATGGGATTAGTGGATATATAGCTCCACTCATTCTAAACGTCGGGTTTCGGTGGAAGCGAGTGGTCAGTGTGACTCCCCGGCCACTTCACCCCCGTGAAAAGTGTCCCCGGCACCAGAGCCTGGTTGTCAACCACGATTTTTCTGTCGCCCAGATTGTTGCTTCTTAAGCTAAGTTAGGGTGTCTTATGTGGTACAAGGATACAGCAGTCGGCAAGTTAGGGTGTCTTATGTGGTACAAGGATACAGCAGTCGGCAAGTTAGGGTGTCTTATGTGGTACAAGGATACAGCAGTCGGCACAACTGTAATCTTATGTGGTACAAGGATACAGCAGTCGGCACAACTGTAATCTTATGTGGTATAAGGATACAGCAGTCGGCACAACTGTAGTCTTATGTGGTACAAGGATACAGCAGTCGGCACAACTGTAATCTTATGTGGTACAAGGATACAGCAGTCGGCACAACTGTAATCTTATGTGGTATAAGGATACAGCAGTCGGCACAACTGTAGTCTTATGTGGTACAAGGATACAGCAGTCGGCACAACTGTAATCTTATGTGGTACAAGGATACAGCAGTCGGCACAACTGTAATCTTATGTGGTACAAGGATACAGCAGTCGGCACAACTGTAATCTTATGTGGTAAAAGGATACAGCAGTCGGCACAACTGTAGTCTTATGTGGTACAAGGATACAGCAGTCGGCAAGTTAGGGTGTCTTATGTGGTACAAGTATACAACAGTCGGCACAACTGTAATCTTATGTGGTACAAGGATACAGCAGTCGGCAAGTTAGGGTATCTTATGTGGTACAAGTATACAACAGTCGGCACAACTGTAATCTTATGTGGTACAAGGATACAGCAGTCGGCACAACTGTAATCTTATGTGGTACAAGGATACAGCAGTCGGCACAACTGTAGTCTTATGTGGTACAAGGATACAGCAGTCGGCAAGTTAGGGTGTCTTATGTGGTACAAGGATACAGCAGTCGGCACAACTATAATCTTATGTGGTACAAGGATACAGCAGTCGGCACAACTATAATCTTATGTGGTACAAGGATACAGCAGTCGGCAAGTTAGGGTGTCTTATGTGGTACAAGGATACAGCAGTCGGCAAGTTAGGGTGTGTTATGTGGTACAAGGATACAGCAGTCGGCACAACTGTAGTCTTATGTGGTACAAGGATACAGCAGTCGGCAAGTTACCGTGTCTTATGTGGTACAAGGATACAGCAGTCGGCACAACTGTAATCTTATGTGGTACAAGGATACAGCAGTCGGCAAGTTAGGGTGTGTTATGTGGTACAAGGATACAGCAGTCGGCACAACTGTAATCTTATGTGGTACAAGGATACAGCAGTCGGCAAGTTAGGGTGTCTTATGTGGTACAAGGATACAGCAGTCGGCACAACTATAATCTTATGTGGTACAAGGATACAGCAGTCGGCAAGTTAGGGTGTGTTATGTGGTACAAGGATACAGTAGTCGGCACAACTGTAATCTTATGTGGTACAAGGATACAGCAGTCGGCACAACTGTAATCCTTATTGGATCTCAATTATTTGCGTGTTTTATTTACTTGCACCGTTTTCGACCTAAATGTATGCAGTTGTATGCAGCTGTATGCAGTTGTATGCAGCTGTGTGCAGTTGTATGCAGCTGTATGCAGCTTGAAGAATGCCATCGCCAAAGTCCTTAGAGAGGAAGAAAGCAAATGGCCTTGAGAAATCAGGTTGTCTCTTATGAACTTCTGTTAAAAGACACCAGCAGCTGATGTGGTAAAGCATCTATACCGGATTGGAAATACAAATTACCTGTTTCAGGTCCGATGACGTGCTGAATTTCACAGTTCGTTAACAATCTGCGTATATAGTAATGTTGGTAAACTAAAAACACCACAGAGTTTTGGCTGTCCTTGCTGTAATATGCCTACGGCTTGCAGGACTGCACGCTGTGGCAGTTGTTTTGTGAGCAAAGAGGGAACAAGTATAGAATGCAATGTGTTGGTAGTGCTGGGCGAGGTGTAGAGGCGTCTCACTGCCATGAGTATCTGTATGGTTGTAAATAAGACATGAATCATGTTTTCAGTCCGGCTAGTAGATACAAAGATTGGTTTACGTGAAGCACACGGTATAGTCTATGGACTATAGCGCGGGATTAGAGTCGGGAGGTAGCTCTGTTGTAGTATCAACAGGTATTACATGTAATGAATTGGAATGTGGTACTGAGATGATTAATTATTTGTAAATAGCTTGGGGGATGTGAAAGAGGGGGTTGAGATGTTGGTTTCGTGTAGCAGGAAGAGGGTTGGAGAGAAAGTGCTTTAGTAAATAGGCGCTGCAGTACTGCTAGCGAGTTAATAGCAGCAGAAGGGGCTGAATATCGGCTATGGAATGGGAGGAGGTAGGCTTCGGACGACGAAACTGCAGCTGTTGACTTAGGTACAGCGCCGTGCTGTGTCTGTGTGTTTGTGTTGTCCTGTGTGGGTAGGCTTCTACAATATGGATTCCTGATCCAAGGAGTCCTGCGGAATTGTTCACAATACTAACGTTCCAGAATTTATTTCTGAACTGGAACAGGTTAAGTAGTCTAATTCAAAGAATAAAAAGAAGCAGGAAAGGAAAAAGAGGACGGAAGTGAAATAAAATAAGGAGAAATAAATATCGTCTGCGTATTTCGAACGTATTAACAAGCGTTAAGTAAAAGCTATCCTTATACAGGCCTGGACAGACCCCTAGGTTTCCAGGAGGTTAAAGCTTCCAGATATCCAGATAATCGGCACATTAAGGTGGTAAAGTTGTCAGCCCTACGCACCGGCCGTCTTTACACCCCAGGAAGTATTCCTGGTACTCTTTTTCTGTTATAGGTTGAGTCGACCCCAGGAAGAAGCGTTAAGTATCTGATTATTATTTTGAATCACCGATGCCGCATGGCTGAAGCAGCCTAATATTTGGTTACGTTAAGCTGTCGTATTAACAAGTGGCGCTGGTAACAATATCCTGTTATGTTTTGCGTAAGTTGCTTTGTTTAAACATCTTAAGGTACTTGAAGTGCAGAGTGTCGTAACTTGCATTGTGAGTAAACGTGATTACGTTGATGAGATCAACGGACGTGACGGACAGTCATAGTCGCTTGTGGGATATATATATATATATATATATATATATATACACTTGTATGTATGTAGATACTACTGTAAGTATAATATAAGTATAAACGTAACGCAACCCCATTACAGGCCTTGACAGACCCTTAGGTTTCCAGGAGGTTGAGGCTCCCAGATATCCAGACAAACGGCACATTAAAGTGGTAAAGTTGTCAGCCCTACGCACCAGCCGCCTTTACCCCCCCCCCCCCCCCCAGGAAATATTCCTGGTACTCATTTCTGATAGAGGCTGAGTCGACCTCAGGACCATAGTGCGACCGAAACGATTATGTCAATGAAAAATTCCAATGACACTATCGGGAATCGAACCCGCGACGTTCCGGCTTGTAGCGCAGTGTCTCAACCAACTGCGCCACCGCGTGCCCCCCTAATATAAGTACACATACTATTTTTCTTGAAAGAAAAAAGAAGAGATTTGGGATTCTCACGGCGGTGACTAGTTAGATACTCTCTTCTGGAAATTGATGCCGTGTAGTCTGGTAGACGAGCACATAAAATTCGGAGGAACCTCTGCACCATCAGGCGTCTTCTGTAATGAGGATGGAGGTAGTAGGGTCTTAAAGTTTCTCCGAAACGTCCGTACTTATCTACAAGACCACACGGCGTTACATCGCAGGAAACTGTTCTATTCATAGCCGCGCAACGATCTGAAGGCAGTATTGTTATAGTCAGATGGCAGTAAGAAATAATGTGTAGGACGACGAAGACGATAATGATAATGATAATGATAATAATAATAATAATCGCCGATCTGATATTTATGGAGCAGCCCTTAAACTAAAATTTAATTTGATTTATATTCCGTGCGTTATTGTTATAAGCAGTTATATTTAACAACAGATGTACACAATAGGATATAAATCATACATACGTCTTAGAAATATGCTACATGTTTCGGCACCGAGGTGCCATCCTCAGGGAGTTACAAATACAAAGGAGTATAGGCACCAACCAATACTTATCATTGTACAATATGTAATTTTAATATTTTAAGTATACTAATATTAGGCACTGTACTACCAATATTGATGGGTTGGTACCTATTCTCATTTGTATTTCTAAATCCCTGAGGAATGCACCGCGGTGCCGAAACATGTAGGAGTTTTCTAAGACTTGTTTACGATTTATATCTTATTGTATGCGTTTTGTTGGTGAATATAACTGATTATAAGAATCTTATTCTCCCTTGTGGCTAGACACGCCTCACGACACTCTGTACCACAGTAAGGCAAATAGGAACACTGATGCAGACATCTACGTGGGGCGTGCCTGCTCCGTGTTAACTCCGTCAGACGGCGAGATTTCGAGTTGGTATTGAGGAACAGAGTGGATTAATGCGCGAACAGGTTGCATCTACATTCAGATGTGTGCATTGCGTTACCCTGCAGTGGAACAATCGCATTAAATGGACGAGGTAGATCGTGTAGTGGTATAGTATGTTACCAATTATGTTCGGGCCAGCGAGAAAAATAGCACTCCTGGCTACACTAACACAAACTAACCTCATGAAAGCCGAATTCTGGAATGTGACATGTTTTTATTCGTCGCCACTAAGTTACAATTTCGAAGTTAGTACTTAGCAACAAACTATTGCGCTAACCAAGCCATACCATGAGGGTAAATGTAAGGGTATCCCATTACAGGCCTGGGCAGGCCCTTAGGGCGCTAGGAGGTTGAGGCTTCCAGAATTTCCAGACAATCGGCACATGAAGGTGGCAAGGTTGTCAGCCCTACGCACCGGCTCGAGCCATAACGTATCTACGAAATATTACGATAAAGAAGACGTACTGTAAGCCACAATATTACGCTAATCAAGTCTTAACGTAGGCCAAAATATTGCTCTAACAAGCCCTAAGGCACTGCCAAAATACTGCCCTAATTAAGTACTAGTAGATTGTCAGAATGGCCGATCCCTTGGCCGCCCAGTCTAAGGCGTGGGTCTGCGGCCGTTCGCTTGCTGGGATTGCGGGTTCGAATCCTGCCGGGGGCATGGATGTCTGTCCCTTGTGAGTGTTGTGTGTTGTCAGGTAGAGGTCTCTGCAACGGGCCGATCCCTCGTCCAGAGGAGTCATACCAATTGTGTGTGTATGTGTGTCATTGAGTGTGATCAGGTGTAACAATAACCTACACCTACAATGAGTAGGTAGAACAGGTCAGAATAAGAAAGAAGGAAGAAAGAAAGATTTCACAATATCGCCAAAATTTTGCACTACTCCAGCCCTGGTGCACCAAAATAATATGACACTAATCAAGCCCTAACCTACCGTAGGCCCTACCTACAAAACAATGCCCTCACTGTATTTACGGTTATAATTGCTATTAGCATAGTCTATAGTACTTCCAGTGTTCTAGTACTACAAAAAGATTTACGCTGTCGTCCTGTTTAGATGATTTAACACACACACACATACATACACACACATACAAACACACACACAAGCACAATGACGGAAAATTTATCGTTAATTACAGATATTCCGTCGATCCCAGTGACCGCGCGGTCTAGGCCATGAGTCTGCAGCCGCTCGCTTGTTGGGATTGCGGGTTCGAATCCCGTCGGGGGCATGGATGTCTCTCTCTTGTGAGTGTTGTGTGTTGTCAGGGAGAGGTCTCTGCGTCGGGCTGATCACTCGTCCAGAGGAGTTATACCGAGTGTGGTGTGTCTGAATGTGATCGTCAAACCTCGATAATGAGGAGGCGCTGCCCCACTAGGGGCTGTTGCCCCATTGAATAAAAGTACAGATATTCCAGTTACGGTTTGAGAATTTGTGATTAAAATTTTAGTGAATTACATAAATATGAAACTCGATGTCAGTGTTAGTGTAATTGATGACTGATATGAGAAAGTCGGATTTATGCATTGACGAACAAATGTCCCGCCATATTCAGAACAGAATTATTCTGCCTTGAAGATGGAGGCAGCGGTTGCATCGAAACCTTGGCACCTATGTTCCGAACTCCGTCACACAGCTGCAAACCGTGATATTAATACTCGCTGTCATGCGAACCTGACATATAACACGCCGTGTTAGAGTTACCAAACCGGTTGACCCCTTCCAGAGTGCAAAGCCATGTCAGACGCTATCGATTAGTTTCGACAGTTAATCGACTGTGACTTCTCTTCTATTTATCATTGCGCGTTGATAACACGCTTACAAATATTATCAGCGGAAGGTGTGCGGATAAAATAGTACAAATAGGATTTATGATCCTAGCCAAATTCTACTCAAAGTATTTTAATTTGAAGTATTCTGAAGTAAAAAAATTGTTTACTCAGCAGACAGCTGGACTGCAGCACAAACCTCATTCCGATGATATATGGTTGTAGTGGCGCGGTACAGTTTTGCGTTTCTACATATCGATATATAGTAGCTTTTTGTCTTGTATTTGGAAGTTACATCGAGGTAGAAGCTTTCATAGAAATTAGATGTAGATATGCCACATAAATCAAATATGCTAAACTGACACTTTAATTTTTAGTTACGTTGCAACTTCTATTGACCTCTTTTTTTCCTCTCTCTCTCTTCAAATGCGATCGAGTTTGTGTGCTACAACTATCTGTATATTTTGGTTGTCGGTTTGTGCTTATGCGCTGTGCCTGTATCTCTCTGTGTTACGATTTACCGGTGACACCTCTCGGTGATTTAGATGTTGAGTCTGCGGTAAATGCGTAGCCCAATGCAGTAGTATTCTGGACAAAAGCAAATAGCTTAGGGAAGAGACTCTCAGCCTAGGGAATAAGTGGTGATGGTAGACGTGGCGGAAAATTCCATTTAATTCCAATAGAAAATTCATAGTACAGGGCATACACAAAATAATGGTGAGGTTTTAATAGTGTTCACTATTAAAACCGCACCATTCTTTTGTGTATGCCCTGTAACCTCTCACTTCCCTCCATGAAATTGTAAACATATATTTGCACCTAACTTATAAACTGATTTTGCACTGTTATCATTGAATTTTAAAATAAGAGAGTGAGTTTGGTAGCTCGAATATTTAGCTACTCTGTTCTGTGGTTTGTCTCAGGGAAACAGCGTGAAGTCACGTAATTACAGCAGCAGTAACTGACTTGGGCCATGAGTCAATCAAGGATGCGTATCGTTTATTCTACACACGCCATTTTGACTATATTAAAATAAACAGCCAATCAGAAATAAAAATTTTTTACTGTCAGTATTTAGTTGTAATGAATACTAAATACCGACAGTAAAAGTTTTATTTGTAATGGACGGTGTGCTTTAGTGTAGTCAGAGATGTGCAATTTGGCATTACTGCAGTCATTCGAAGGCGATGTGTATGTAATTTCTGTTTACCGTGTGGAGCAAATGAAGCAATTTCCTTCTGTAGAGAATTTTATAATTATTCAGCTATTTTACGACAGTATATCAACTGTCGCCAATTCCAATGGCCGCGCGGTCTAAGGTCTAAGTTCGCTTGCTGGGATTGTGGGTTCGAATCCTGCCGGGGGTAGGGATGTCTGTCTCTTGTGAGTGTTGTGTGTTGTCAGGTAGAGATCTCTGCGACGGGCTGATCACTCGCCCAGAGGAGTCCTACCGAGTGTGGTATGTCTGAAGTGTGATTGCGAAGCCTCGATAATGAGGAGGCCCTGGCCCAATAGGGGCTGTTGCCCCATGGAAATAAATAAAATCATATCAACTGTTGAGATTATTTAGCGCGGTGTCGGACGTGCTGTGACCACTGTGCAGACTGTCCAGTGACAACCTTTGAATGCCTCATAGCCGTAAGGTCTACGGTCTGGTAACACTTTTCTCGCATTACCGCTGTCTTACTCCAGTCAATACGGAAGTTTGGGATCGCGTTGGAAACAAATTTATGCTACGTTCCAAAAGACGTTTGTAAAGCAGCAAAGTTGTGGTTACTGTGTATGTATTGGTGATAGGAAGAGACTAAGTAGGTGAAGGCGTGGACGTTTGTAAAGCAGCAAAGTTGTGGTTACTGTGTATGTATTGGTGATAGGAAGAGACTAAGTAGGTGAAGGCGTGGACGTTTGTAAAGCAGCAAAGTTGTGGTTACTGTGTATGTATTGGTGATAGGAAGAGACTAAGTAGGTGAAGGCGTGGACGTTTGTAAAGCAGCAAAGTTGTGGTTACTGTGTATGTATTGGTGATAGGAAGAGACTAAGTAGGTGAAGGCGTTGACGTTTGTAAAGCAGCAAAGTTGTTGTTACTGTGTATGTATTGGTGATAGGAAGAGACTAAGTAGGTGAAGGCGTGGACGTTTGTAAAGCAGCAAAGTTGTGATTACTGTGTATGTATTGGTGATAGGAAGAGACTAAGTAGGTGAAGGCGTGGACGTTTGTAAAGCAGCAAAGTTGTGATTACTGTGTATGTATTGGTGATAGGAAGAGACTAAGTAGGTGAAGGCGTGGACGTTTGTAAAGCAGCAAAGTTGTGATTACTGTGTATGTATTGGTGATAGGAAGAGACTAAGTAGGTGAAGGCGTGGACGTTTGTAAAGCAGCAAAGTTGTGATTGCTGTGTATGTATTGGTGATAGGAAGAGACTAAGTAGGTGAAGGCGTGGACGTTTGTAAAGCAGCAAAGTTGTGATTACTGTGTATATATTGGTGATAGGAAGAGACTAAGTAGGTGAAGGCGTGGACGTTTGTAAAGCAGCAAAGTTGTGGTTACTGTGTATGTATTGGTGATAGGAAGAGACTAAGTAGGTGAAGACGTTGACGTTTGTAAAGCAGCAAAGTTGTGATTACTGTGTATGTATTGGTGATAGGAAGAGGCTAAGTAGTTGAAGGCGTGGACGTTTGTAAAGCAGCAAAGTTGTGATTACTGTGTATGTATTGGTGATAGGAAGAGGCTAAGTAGGTGAAGGCGTGGACGTTTGTAAAGCAGCAAAGTTGTGGTTACTGTGTATGTATTGGTGATAGGAAGAGGCTAAGTAGGTGAAGGCGTGGACGTTTGTTGTACCTTGGTCTCTCTCACAAGCTGAGGTTGTTAGCGAATAGAGTGCTGAGGTAGATCTTTGAGGAAGAGGAGACTACAGAAAATTGCATAACCAAGAGCTTCATAATTTTTAATTCTCACCAAATATGCTAGTGATAAAAATCAAGAAAAATGAGATGGGCAGGGCATGTGGCACGTATTGGGAGAAGATAAATGCTTATAGATTTTAGTGGGGAAATGTAAAAGAAAGAGACCACCGGAAGACCGAGGCGTAGATAGGAGGATAATATTAAAGTTGATCTTAAGGGAACAGGATGGTAGGTCCTTAACTGGATACATGTGGCTCGGTGTAAGAAAAGTGACGGGCTTTTTTGAGCGCGGTAATGAATCTTTGGGTTTCATAAAATGTGGGTCATTTGTTGAGTTTATACAGTTCACCTCGTATATTAGTCTAGGATTTTCTACCGACAGGTATCGGTTATTTTGAGTGTTTACATAGCCGTTTTAGTAAAACCATGCCTTATTTAAAATAGGTTATTAAAGGATCGACTTCATGACTAAGTTGCAAAAACGCCTCGTCTTAAAAAGTTTGCATCCGGGTGTTTTTTTGCGCATCTGTAAATTTGTTTTGTGGCTGCGTGTATAGGTGGCTCTGATATAACGGATTCCCGTGGAAACCGTGTTAGAGATTTTCGTGGAAATGCTTCTAATTGTGCTCCAGTGTCATCGAAAGTTTCTTCTAAAAACAGCGCTTTCTATCACTTCTCCTTTAACAGGGAACTTGTTGTTCGAAGTTTGTTCGTCACTCGATGCAGTGATGATTTCTAAGGAACTGAAACACAAGGAAATCGTCTTCTAAATTCGCTACGACAATTTTGTAGGACGTTTTCTTTTGTACGTTTCCACAATAAAAATTCTCTGTATTACACTCTGCTGTACACTTACGAACAAAAACAATTTGAGTCACAGTGAAAAGCCTCTTGTGTTGCGATGCACTTTTGTTCACCAACCAAAAAAGACAATTAATGCCTATTACACACGGCATTCGTATAAAATCGATTGTATACACGGATCACGTGGCGGCGGTGAGATGATGCAATGTAAAGGTATCGGCAGCGATAAGACTGGCGGTTTGTGATTCATGCAGCAGCCTGTCAGGGTGATGTGTTCTTTAATTCCTCTTTCAACTGAATTCCTCTACAGTTTTGAAAACCAAATTATTTTCCTTATGTCCTACTGCCAGCCATGGCACGCTGCGTTTGTACATGTGATATGCACTTGCGTGGTTGTAGAATGCCACTCTGTACCTTTCATTTACACATCTGATGTAGTTAATTATGCAAAGTAATTAAGACAATACATTATTTGATGGAACATATACGATTAAAGTAATTCAATTATGTTAATGATTTTGCCCTCAAATAGTAAAGTTAATGCAGATTCGGCCTGCGGACGAAGGAATTTCGAGACACTTTGTCTAGTGCAACAGCGAAGTATAATAAAAATTTGAATTCACAAGTGCGCAAAGTTAGTAAAAAAAAAAAAATCCCGTGTGCACTTTATGAAGATGTATGGGAGAGTGGAGGCATAGCTCCACTCATAATCCCCGAACTAGCTGGAGATGAGAGGTCAGCTTAACGCCGCGGCCACTTTATCCTCTCGGAGAAAGTCCAGCTGCGGTCTGGATGCTTAGGAGAAGAAAATAATTTCTTGCTCTGTCACGAGACATATATACGTAATTTATTGGTGGTCCAGCCCGTAGTCTAGTCTCCATATCGACTACGCTATCCCAGATCAGTAGGGTCAGCTAGAAAAGAACTCTTCAAGTTTTCAAATTATTTCTATAGAAATGTGTAACAGTTACGTGCTATGTGGGATGAAGAGCTGCAGAAAGAGATTTGGTCGAAAAAATGTGAGTTTAGATTAGTTACGTGACGACCGTGGGTTGTATTCGTGTAGAATAGCTATGATATCGATATTTGTGAGCGGTACACATGTAAAGCGTGAGGTAAATCAAATGGATGCAATTTGAATTTACATGGTTGGTCGCTTTGGTGGAAGAGTTGGAAGCCTTGTCAGTATGTCTGATCCAGGGATATCAACAGCGGCCCAAATCGTTAAGCTTACATTTTTACTCTTTCGTCAGAGAATTCAAAATGATTTATTGGACAAGACCGTAAAGGGAATTCATAGAAGGTGCTGTGTTTAAAACGTATAACTATTGTACAGAAAACTTTTTCCCTCCTACGTCCTAAAGTTACAAAAGACGCTCACATCAAAACATTAGGGCCTCTGTGAAGTGACATTTGAATTTAAATATAAAGGCAGCCAATCCGAAGTAGCGAAAATCTTTGGTTTGTTGAACTGGCTGGCAGTTCGACCAAATGACTGCTGTCATTCGGGAGATCATTGGTTTTAGTCATTGCGTATTTCTTCCCGGAAACCCTTAATTAGAATTTCGAGAGAGTCTGTCATTAAGGTGAATTGTTACTGTATAAGCCGTGAAGAAATATGGTGGAGTGGAAGCATAGCTCCACTCATTTTAACATCGGAGCTAGATGGCGGTCGATGGTCATTTTTACGCCCCGGTCAGTCCGCCCGCTGAGAGAAGCGATCCAAGTTTCCGTTGAAAAGAAGTATTTTTTTGGGTCTCAGAGCTGTTCTGGACGCTTTAAAGAAGACAGTCTCTTTACACAAGACGCTTTGCACAACAAGATATTCTCGTAACGTCATAACCTTACAAATTCTAATATCTATGTTATTACAGGATGCGGATGTCAATATTACTAAAAATACCATCTGCCAGCAATTTCAACAATTTTTAACAATTTCAACGATTTTAATATTTTAACTACTACCAACAATATACTGTTTTATATCTGCAACCCGCAGTGTTATACCTCGAGATTTTGACGTAAGACGAACACAACCTACATTTGAAGGTGAACAGAAGCTACAAAAACATTGTGATGACGTGTGATAATACCAAATGAACCAGTGACAGTGAGGTGAACCTACTAGTGTACCGTGATGATGGCTGGACCACAGCCGAAACATGTGTAGGGTAAAAGTGTAACAGAAATACAAAAAGTGCATTTATTGGTTATAATACTGCTAATTACAAGAGTGACGTTTCCTTTTCAAATTGTCTGTCTCCAAATACAATTTTACAGCTCTATTATTATAAGTGGTGGTATTGGCGCTCCAACCCCACCCCCAAGTTCGTGGACCAGTTCCGTGATAATCAGTCGCTCGAATTTGGGTTGCCATTCCATACCAAGTTTCTTTCATAAATAGAAAAGAGAAGCACACAAACACACCGATAGCTTGGTGACCTTGGTGACCTTGGTGACCCCCGTAAGCCTACATTCCATCATTTATGAAGGAAAGTAGTCCGAAAGTGAATTATAACGAGTGGAATATGTCTTACAAATTAAAACCAACTCTGAATAATGCCATCCCGTTGTTGTTGTTAATAGTACAAAACTTACATCAATATCTGTCCAAACACAACTAAATTCTGTTTATTATATAGAACTACATGTTTCGACTTATCTCAGGTCATCCTCAGTTTCACAATTCGTCTTTCAAATATATTGAGGAACAAAAATACATTATGTAAGTCCTTAAAACACAGTTGTGTTCTACGGACTTACAGAATATATATTTGTTCCTCAATATGTTTTAAAGACAAACTGTGAAACTGAGGATGACCTGAAATAAGTCGAAACATGTAAAAAAGCAATCCCATTACAGGCCTTGGCAGGCCCTTAGGGTTCCAGGAGGTTGAGGCTCCCAGGTTTTTAGACAATCGGCACATGAAGGTGGTAAGGTTGTCAGCCTTACGCACCGGCCGCCTTTACCCCCCAGGAAAGATTCCTGGTACTCATTTCTGTTAGAGGCTGAGTCGACCCCAGGGCCATAGTGCGACCGAAACTATTATGTCAATGAAAAGTCGAAACATGTAGTTCTGTGTAATAAACAGAATTTAGTTGTGTTTGGACAGATATTGATGTAAGTTTTTGTACTAAAATCAAATCCTTTTAACTACAGACAGATTAATGAAATCCAGAACTACAACCAAATGTATTCATTTCGTAGCAAAGTCGAAGTGACCGATGAAATTAATTACACCTACCACACTCAATCTTATAGCCCCACGTTGCTGCTGAACACGTGTGAAGTAAGCAGGAGCCTTATACACCTACGATTTACTTAAATATATGATTTCACTCACAAGTTACGTACCTGATATGTAGACAAATAATTCTCCTACTAATTCACACCTTCTTCGCTCATTTACTTGTACGAGTCTAAAAGCACCAATGTTCACAGCGTGGAACAGTGCACTGTTGTCAAACTGATGGCCTGCTCTGTATGTGTAATGCAATTAAACCGGTCGCAGTGACATAGCTCGTTGGTTAATTTCGCGGTTTTCGCAATCCTGACAGAAAAAAAAACACTTTTATTTTGTAGCTAAGACAATTAAATAAGCGTAAAGCGATAACTGTTACATATTATGACAATATTTGCAATATTTCCTTAAGTAGTCGGCATGCCAGTCGCATCTGTGTTTTTTTCCTCTGTCTCGACAGCCCCTTGGGGGCCTAGGCCTCGTCATTTTACGACGCTTCACGATCACACTGATAGACACACCACACTCGGTAGGACTCCTCTGGACGAGTGACCAGCCCGTCGCAGAGACCTCTACCTGACAACACACAACACTCACAACAGACAGACATCCATGCCTCCGGTGGGATTCGAACCCACAATCCCAGTAAGCGAGCGGCCGCAGACCCACTCCTTAGACCGCGCGGCCACTGGGATCGGCATAGGATATTATTATAGTTAGTCAACTACTTGTGCTCCTTCTCTCTGTGTGCCGCAGTGCTTATTATCCTGTCGTTAACAGCGCGATTTTCTTAGAAGTGTGTTTGATATAAAAAGTGTTTTGATTCTCTCTACAACTGTGTGTAGCCGTTAGTAGAAGTCTCCAGTATCAAACTTCAGGGGACTTTGTCCAGTGAGAGATCAGTTGGTGTATGCGGACAGTCGTAAAGGCAGATATGACGAAGCTGAAAGTTGCTTTTCGCAATTGTTTTAAGATAATTTTCTAAAAGTATGTGTGTCTGGGCAGTATTGCCTTTGTACGCATTTGGATTGGCAAGTATTTTATGTGCAGTAAGTAAACATCTTACCATTGTTGTCTGCAAAGAGAAACAAGACAGGCAGTGTATGTGTAAACGTAACATTCAGGCGCGTTCGCGTAACCAATGTTGCCGTGGGAAACCAATCAGTATTACATATTCTGAGTGTGTGTCTGTAGCCTTAGTTGTCTGGCATGCAAAGCGCCGTATTATATTGTCACCTGTGGCCTGTCTGGCTGTACCGTATTTTTCAACATTATCTCATAAACGGCACGATATTCGTCAAAAAATTAATCACAAAATGTGTGTTTTGATTTTCTCTACAAATTTGTCTGAAAAATGTCTTATTCTAAGAAGAATTCAGCAAGATATTTTCAAAAGTGTTCATACGTCTTCATGTAAAGTACCCGATTTTTTTGCCAGATTTTAATGAAATTTTAATTTTCTGGACAGATTTCGAAAAATCCTCAAATATGAAGTTTCATAAAAATCCTTTAAGTGGGAGCCGAGTTGTTCCATGCGGACGGACAGACAGACAGATATGACGAAGCTAATAGTCGCTTTTCGCAATTTTGCGAAAGCCCCTAAAAAGTAAGATAGTTGTTCTCCAAATTTGTGTCATTCATTCTGCAGTCTGTCTTACGACAGGTCCGTAGCCTCTTCCAAAGCGAGTTCTCCACAGGGTGCGATCTAGTGCTTCCTCTTTCAATTCCCAGTATCTTCTCTCTTCCTTAAGGTCATCCAGTAGTTGCTTACGTCTTCTTCCTCGTCTTCCCGGTACTTCTAACTTTCCTTCAATCACGTGTTTCAGAAGGCAGTTTCTACGCAAGATGTGACCAATCCAGTTAGCCTTTCTTCTTTTTATTGTATGTACGATATTTCTCTCCTCCTTCACTCTGTGTAATACTTCTTCATTTCTCACACGATCGGTCCAACTGATCTTCTCCATTCTTCTCCAGCACCACATATCAAAACTTTCCAGATACTTCTGATCTACTTTCCGAAGTGTCCACGTTTCAGCACCATACAAAGCTATGCTCCAAATGTAGCACTTTACTAGTTTCTTCCTCAAATTTAAGTCCAGTTTGCTGGTGAAAAGATTCTTCTTGTTGAATGCTCCTTTTGCCATGACAATTCTGCATTTAATTTCACGTGTACACCTTGCATCATTTGTTATCATGCTACCCAAATAATTGAAATATTCCGCATTCTCCAATTGCTTTTGATCTATCATAATTTTCATTGGAGATGGTTGCCTTGAGATTCTCATTACCTTAGTTTTTTTCCACATTCATTTCCATTCCATAGCGTCTTCCAGTTTCAATGATTCTATGAACCACGCCCTGTAGCATTTGAGTAACCCGGCCAATAGTGTCCATTTTTGCGTTGTTACGTGCTAGCTTCTTAGCACTCAAATGTTAGTTCAAAATGTTATTATTTCCCGTTCTTCGAAATAAAATATACATTCATTTTTGGAAGCTGAGAATTTCGGAAATTTGTATCTTAAATATCACTTTCTAAATATTGTAACTCACTAATTAATGTTGTACAAAGTGTAATAATATGTCGCACACTCGTAGTCAAAATTGTTGGTTATGAGGCTTAGGAAATGAGTTCATGCAAATTATCAGAATTGTGACGTAGGTATCCTATATACAGACATTTAAATGTACAGCAGCGTTGTTTAAATTTGATTTATTGACCAACACATGTTCAGTCTGCGTTAATGCCAAGCGTGTTGCGAAAATGCAAGCCATTAGAAACAATGCAAAACTGCTTCCCGGTCGGTGTCCATAAATTACCGTCAGAAAATTGTTAGCGTACATAGTGCCCTGTCGTCCATGGGGTGTGTTTTGTCTTTCTTTGCATAATGTATGTAAGCATACAGCGTATTGAGTGTACTCGTGTACGAGGTATGTCTGTATGTGCAACCGTGCGTGTACTCGTTGTAACTTACTGAAGAATTGGAATGAATTTGAAATTAGCGTATTTATTTTCGGGAAAATTTAATTTTAGTTAATAAAGTAAAGATGAAGGTAAAATTGTCCATGTGCACGCCATGTAGGACTACGGAGCGGTGGAGGTGTACCTCCACCCTTTCTTTGGCCTCAGAGGAGTGGTAAGCTTTATGCCCCGGTCGCTTTAGGTCTAGCGCTGGGGAAGATGCTCGTGCACGATTCGTTGGATTTTCAGACCTTATCCTAGTCGCTATACCGACTACTTTCGCTTAGTATCAGTCACATTTAACCTCTTTCCTCTAGTTTATACGAAACCGAACTATGTCACATGTCTGGAAGAATTCGCTGCAGGCAAACATTCGTGATGAGTTGTAGACTACATCACAGATGTGTCAAAGTAAAGTAAAGTTGTACTTGTTGACGTCCTGAAGGCATATGGGAACGTGGATGTAGAGTTCCACGTATTCTTTACCTCGGCTCTAGATTAAGGTGTGTGGCCAGCCTAATGTCCCGGCCGTTTTACCGCTGGGTGCAGAGACAGCGGTACGCATTGGATACATGATACATGATACATTTTGGGGGACGACGTCAAGACGAAGAGGTTTAGATTTGATGAAGGGGGGGGGGGGGGAAGGGAAGAGAAACTGGAGAAAATTACACAAGAAAGACCTCTATAATTCACCCAATACGGCTTTAAGACTGTTGACTGGTTGTTGAATACGACAGCGATGCTGTAAACTTAATTGCACCTAGGCCACAGCAATAACACGAACACAGTCGCACTGTCTCTATTCAGAAGATACTTAATTGTGCCTAGGCCACAGCAATAACACGAACACAGTCGCACTGTCTCTATTCAGAAGATACTTAATTGTGCCTAGGCCACAGCAATAACACGAACACAGTCGCACTGTCTCTATTCAGAAGATACTTAATTGTGCCTAGGCCACAGCAATAACACGAACACAGTCGCACTGTCTCTATTCAGAAGATACTTAATTGTGCCTAGGCCACAGCAATAACACGAACACAGTCGCACTGTCTCTATTCAGAAGATACTTAATTGTGCCTAGGCCACAGCAATAACACGAACACAGTCGCACTGTCTCTATTCAGAAGATACTTAATTGCACCTAGGCCACAGCAATAACACGAACACAGTCGCACTGTCTCTATTCAGAAGATACTTAATTGTGCCTAGGCCACAGCAATAACACGAACACAGTCGCACTGTCTCTATTCAGAAGATACTTAATTGTGCCTAGGCCACAGCAATAACACGAACACAGTCGCACTGTCTCTATTCAGAAGATACTTAATTGTGCCTAGGCCACAGCAATAACACGAACACAGTCGCACTGTCTCTATTAAGAAGATACTTAATTGCGCCTAGGCCACAGCAATAACACGAACACAGTCGCACTGTCTCTATTCAGAAGATACTTAATTGTGCCTAGGCCACAGCAATAACACGAACACAGTCGCACTGTCTCTATTCAGAAGATACTTAATTGTGCCTAGGCCACAGCAATAACACGAACACAGTCGCACTGTCTCTATTCAGAAGATACTTAATTGTGCCTAGGCCACAGCAATAACACGAACACAGTCGCACTGTCTCTATTCAGAAGATACTTAATTGTGCCTAGGCCACAGCAATAACACGAACACAGTCGCACTGTTCTATTCAGAAGATACTTAATTGCACCTAGGCCACAGCAATAACACGAACACAGTCGCACTGTCTCTATTCAGAAGATACTTAATTGTGCCTAGGCCACAACAATAACACGAACACAGTCGCACTGTCTCTATTCAGAAGATACTTAATTGTGCCTAGGCCACAGCAATAACACGAACACAGTCGCACTGTCTCTATTCAGAAGATACTTAATTGTGCCTAGGCCACAGCAATAACACGAACACAGTCGCACTGTCTCTATTAAGAAGATACTTAATTGCGCCTAGGCCACAGCAATAACACGAACACAGTCGCACTGTCTCTATTCAGAAGATACTTAATTGTGCCTAGGCCACAGCAATAACACGAACACAGTCGCACTGTCTCTATTCAGAAGATACTTAATTGTGCCTAGGCCACAGCAATAACACGAACACAGTCGCACTGTCTCTATTCAGAAGATACTTAATTGTGCCTAGGCCACAGCAATAACACGAACACAGTCGCACTGTCTCTATTCAGAAGATACTTAATTGTGCCTAGGCCACAGCAATAACACGAACACAGTCGCACTGTCTCTATTCAGAAGATACTTAATTGTGCCTAGGCCACAGCAATAACACGAACACAGTCGCACTGTCTCTATTCAGAAGATACTTAATTGCACCTAGGCCACAGCAATAACACGAACACAGTCGCACTGTCTCTATTCAGAAGATACTTAATTGTGCCTAGGCCACAGCAATAACACGAACACAGTCGCACTGTCTCTATTCAGAAGATACTTAATTGCACCTAGGCCACAGCAATAACACGAACACAGTCGCACTGTCTCTATTCAGAAGATACTTAATTGCACCTAGGCCACAGCAATAACACGAACACAGTCGCACTGTCTCTATTCAGAAGATACTTAATTGCACCTAGGCCACAGCAATAACACGAACACAGTCGCACTGTCTCTATTCAGAAGATACTTAATTGTGCCTAGGCCACAGCAATACCACGAACACAGTCGCACTGTCTCTATTCAGAAGATACTTAATTGTGCCTAGGCCACAGCAATAACACGAACACAGTCGCACTGTCTCTATTCAGAAGATACTTAATTGCACCTAGGCCACAGCAATAACACGAACACAGTCGCACTGTCTCTATTCAGAAGATACTTAATTGTGCCTAGGCCACAGCAATACCACGAACACAGTCGCACTGTCTCTATTCAGAAGATACTTAATTGTGCCTAGGCCACAGCAATAACACGAACACAGTCGCACTGTCTCTATTCAGAAGATACTTAATTGTGCCTAGGCCACAGCAATAACACGAACACAGTCGCACTGTCTCTATTAAGAAGATACTTAATTGCGCCTAGGCCACAGCAATAACACGAACACAGTCGCACTGTCTCTATTCAGAAGATACTTAATTGTGCCTAGGCCACAGCAATAACACGAACACAGTCGCACTGTCTCTATTCAGAAGATACTTAATTGTGCCTAGGCCACAGCAATAACACGAACACAGTCGCACTGTCTCTATTCAGAAGATACTTAATTGTGCCTAGGCCACAGCAATAACACGAACACAGTCGCACTGTCTCTATTCAGAAGATACTTAATTGCACCTAGGCCACAGCAATAACACGAACACAGTCGCACTGTCTCTATTCAGAAGATACTTAATTGTGCCTAGGCCACAGCAATAACACGAACACAGTCGCACTGTCTCTATTCAGAAGATACTTAATTGCACCTAGGCCACAGCAATAACACGAACACAGTCGCACTGTCTCTATTCAGAAGATACTTAATTGCACCTAGGCCACAGCAATAACACGAACACAGTCGCACTGTCTCTATTCAGAAGATACTTAATTGTGCCTAGGCCACAGCAATAACACGAACACAGTCGCACTGTCTCTATTCAGAAGATACTTAATTGCACCTAGGCCACAGCAATAACACGAACACAGTCGCACTGTCTCTATTCAGAAGATACTTAATTGCACCTAGGCCACAGCAATAACACGAACACAGTCGCACTGTCTCTATTCAGAAGATACTTAATTGCACCTAGGCCACAGCAATAACACGAACACAGTCGCACTGTCTCTATTCAGAAGATACTTAATTGTGCCTAGGCCACAGCAATACCACGAACACAGTCGCACTGTCTCTATTCAGAAGATACTTAATTGTGCCTAGGCCACAGCAATAACACGAACACAGTCGCACTGTCTCTATTCAGAAGATACTTAATTGTGCCTAGGCCACAGCAATAACACGAACACAGTCGCACTGTCTCTATTCAGAAGATACCCGGTTTGATTATTGGCTGGGGTATAGACTGCTGCAGTGATGTGTTTGTAGACTCCTTCGCTTTCTGCTTGAGAATTTATGAAAATTATGTGCAAATATAAAACCAATTTTAGTCGTAACACATAAAAGGAAGACACTCCTTGGAAGACTTGGGCATAGATGGAAGAATAAGATTAAAATCTTTATTCAAAAAAATCGTCTACGGCAATGTTTCCCAAACGTTTTTGCTCGCGGATCCCTTTTGGCTTCGAAAAATAACCACTGGTCCTCACATCCTTGCTCACGTAAATATAGTGTCCGGATGATAGGTGTACAAAATAAAAATGTTCATCTCAGAACTTATTTTAGATAGATAATAATACATACCAATAGCGTACGTAAAAATGCATTGCATGGTTTGACCTAACTAAAATGATTGTCGCTCGCTTCGTTGTAATGTTCATTTTTTTTTTCCAATGGCTCGACAGCCCCTTGGGGGCCTAGGCCGCCTCATTTTTCGAGGCTTCACGATCACACTCAGACACACCACACTCGGTAGGACTCCTCTGGACGAGTGATCAGCCCGTCGCAGAGACCTCTACCTGACAACACACAACACTCACAACAGACAGACATCCATGCCTCCGGTGGGATTCGAACCCACGATCCTAGTAAGCGAGCAGCCGAAGACCCACGCCTTAGACCGCACGGCCACTGCGATCGGCTGTCATGTTCATACGAAATAAAAATATCGTCAATTAAAGAAGATCCTCAATTATTTTTAACAAAACATTATTCATTTAATTAATGCAATAAGTAAACTTCAAAGTAGCCATTACAGAAATGTATCCACAGATTCCCTGGGAACTGGTCGCTGATCCCAAGGGATCCGCGGAGCACACTTTGGGAACCCCTGACCTAGGATATAGTGGTTCAAATCGGCAATGACATTTGGATTCCATGAAGGAAGATAATTTCTAGACCAGCTAAGTAACTATCAGGTTATCACGTACAGTTCTCTGTCGCTCAATTACTTTCTTTTAAGTAAACATTGCCGTTTATTGGCTGGGATAATCACGCCGTAGTATTTTACGTCAAATAAATTCTGTCGCTCACAAAACGCAACATCCGTAACTCAGAACACAATTAGCAGCTCGTCTCACTGTTAGACGTACAGTCTGTGTCCGTACGAAAATAAATATTGCAGTTTGATTCGTATATCAATTATGTCTACTTTATGGGCTGTCATCAATTACCAGCAACACGGAGCTTCGTAATGCGGGCCAAAAACCCTTTATTTCATAATTTGCGTGCTGAAACAGGAGTGAAACTGACAGCTGGTCTCGGTGTAATTACCTACCATTACCCACATTTTCTCCTGTCATTTATCGGGTGTTTCAAAAGTGCCGAAACAACTTGTTCACAGTTTCTAGAAAAATTATACGAACTCAGCTAAAACAGTTGCGTCATTATCGTCATTAACATCATTATCTTTATCGTCGTCTGAAATCAGTATCATCTGTTTTTCACGGACTCGTCGTACAGGCTTCTTTGTAGAGCAGTTCCGAATTTCTGTGTCTTTTTACATGACACTTAATTTCGGAGTTCGTTCAGACTGCTAACGGCATCCTACATTTTTATTTTCAACACTCCGCAGACGAAACTGTGGTACACGTAAGAAAGCCAGGCGGTGTTCGTTTTGTATTCCTTCAATACGCAGCAAAGTACAGTACTGAATCTCAGCTTAAAATTATTTGTGTTGGTAAATAACGCCCTGGAGATACAGATCATGGCGTACGTAATTTCATGTTTGTCCTAAGGCTGCTCTCTGTGCAGTATATTTTGCGAGGCTCTTTTGTCTCCAAGTATAATTAAGTTTATATAGACTGAAGATCTTAAATGAATACAGTGAACTAGGAAAGTTACTCGTAGTTCAGCACTTTGAACACTGAAATTCTTCTGAATGTGAAGGCTAATTCGTATTTCATGGAAAACAGCCTCCGCCACCGTTAGAGAGACCGACCGGTTAATGCTGTATGGGGAAATGATTGATGATTATTGTAAGAATCGTATAAAACGTATAAGTGTTCTGTGTGAGCGTGAAACAGGAATTCGTAACCTTACAGCGTGTGATACGTATTGATATTATTGAGCTTTAGAGAGTTAAAGAGGCAAGCAAAGTAATACAGTTACAAATGGTGTTACTGTAGCAGCAGTTAACCATTTACTGTAAGAAGGCTGTCTTATTTGAAACCCATTTATCGTGTTAATGAAATTTATAGATGGCAGTAACAATTGTACACAAGTTTACCGTCAAGCAACATGCTGAACCCTACAGCTTTGTTGTTAGCCTTTTAAAGCCTAATGGTTACTTTATGCATCAACAGTTTTAACATTCAAAACCTCTACATTCTGCCCACACTGTATTTATGTGTATTGTGTTTATGTCACAACAAACACCGACTTTTCCCTTATATGACTTAAACTGATTTGTTTTTTTAACTGAGATGAAGAGTACTTTATTCTGATTTCACCGTGCATTTTTGAATATAAATATTGTTTTACACCAACCAAATGCACGTATTTATTTAAAGAACACTAAAATATTCTATAAAATATTAGATAAAAACCCCTACATATGTTTCGGCTTATCGATAAGCCATCCTCAGGGGGTGTCACAACTGCTTGTTTTAAAAAAACACGTACACATATTGGTCCTCTGTAATGCACTATAGTCATCGCCATATCTCACTTTCTTTCACCACTTGTTACGTGATAGGAAGTGCTTCTAAGTACGCATTTGTTCACGTAACAAGTGGTGAAAGAAAGTGAGATATGGCGATGACTATACTCCTCAACAGAGGACCAATATGTGTACGTGTTTTTTTAAAACAAGCAGTTGTGACACCCCCTGAGGATGGCTTATCGATAAGCCGAAACATATGTAGGGGTTTTTATCTAATATTTTATAGAATATTTTAGTGTTCTTTAAATAAATAAGTGTATTTGGTTGGTGTATAACAATATTTATGAGATGAAGAGTGTTTACTGCGCGGTACGAACTGGGTCTTTAAATTAAACAGTTTACGCTTCTTCTTTCAAGGGTTAATAGAAGTCTCTTGAATTCTGACGTTGGAATATCGCGTTTGGAATCATTCACTGTTTGTTGTTTGGAAGCTGTCTCATGTTTAAAATAAAGAAGCACGTGTCGGAGGAGAGGCAGTTCACAATACCTCGTCCATCTGGCTGAGCTAAGTGGGTCTTATCCGTATAATTTTGGCTGACGACTGGGACCTATTCTGTCAGCGGATCCTTCTGTCTGAAATCCTGTTTTAAACACGGACAGTGGAGACAAAGTGCAAATATCGAACAATTCCAGGTGACTGTTAAGTTTGGTGGGATATGACGTCATATAGTTGGGTTGAGGTAGACCTGTATCGAATTTTCATATCGTTTTACCGGAGTTCACGGCCTCGCATTAATGAAACAGTGACTTTCACTTTTGATAGTCTGTTTTCATCTCTTTTTTTCAAATACATGAGTCAAATAAAAATTTGTCACAGTTGTTCACACCTGCATTTGATTCATTCAGTTTATGAGCCTGCCGATTTCAACTTAGTTTCTTACTAAACCAACTAATTGCACATACAACATACACAGTAGTATAGTCTTTTATCTCTCCAACATGTTTCGGCACTACTTTGCCATTCTCAGGGAGTTCTTACACCAACTTTAGAAAACTAGCTAAAATATGACATTACATTCGTCATATTCGTATATACAGCATTTAGGAGTAAAGTTTAATTTGCCGAGTGCTACATAATGTAGTCTGTAATGCATTATAGCAATGTTATTTGTACCCCGTATTATATTGACAGTTGCTATGAAATAAGTAAAAATATAAAATTAGGTTTATATTCTACTTTCCTGACATGTCGCGGCAGTATTCTTTTAAGTGTACAAACATCCTTATCCGATTAATCCTTATTAATCGATTTTTATATGGTGGTGAAGGGCCTCGCAGCAGCCTTAAGGCTGATTGTGCAACCCTGTGATGAAGATGAAGAGAAAGATGATCAGTTTTATTTTTGCAAGTAATGGAGCACAGGTGGAATGAAATTGACAGGCGAATACCGAAGTACTTGGGGGGAAAAATCCGTCCCAGTGCCACTTTGTCCACCACAAATCCTACATCGACTGACCCGGGATCGAACACGAGCCTCCGCGGTGAGAGGCCGGCGACTAACCGCCTGAGCCATGGCACGGCCGTTTGTTACGATATTTCTGATCGACGTTTGGAAAATGCAGTTATCTTGAAGCTCTGCCTTAAACGCGAGGCGGACGACTTTTGTACCTGTCGGATTTGCTCCTCTTGTATGCCCTGAGAGGCCATTTTCTTTGAGATGTTCTTAGTTGCTCGCCTGCTGTCAGTTGTGCTCCTGGGCCAACATTTTCGACATTATTACACGTAATTTTCTTGCAAAATTTGAGGTTTTCAGAGCTGTGAGTATGACGATTACCGTATTCTGGGACATGACATCCTTTACTCTGAACTCACTGGCTTTTTGGACTTTTTAGCCGTTCGTATATATTGAAATTTGGGGCACGCGATGGCGCAGTTGGTTGACGCACTGCGCTACAAACCAGAACGTCGCGGGTTCGATTCCCGATGGTGTCATTGGTTTCGGTCGCACTATGGCCCTGGGGTCGACTCAGCCTCTAACAGAAATGAGTACCAGGAGTATTTCCTGGAGGTAAAGGCGGCCGGTGCGTAAGGCTGACAACCTTACCACCTTCATGTGCCGATTGTCTAAAAACTTGGGAGCCTCGATCTCCTGGAGCCCTAAGGGCCTGTCAAAGCCTGTAATGGGATTTATATTGAAATTTAGCACAGTACGTTTCCGGGGACAGGATCGATCCCCAACTTCAAAGCCCATAAAGTTAATAAGTTCAGGTGTCATACACCATCGTCAGAACGCTATAGAATAGTACCGTTAGTGTGGTAGAAAATTACCAATGTATTGGAAGAACTTACTGCTTTCATCTTAAGATTATGTGTTCTACCCTCAAGATGAAGGAAACGCGTTTGTCCGAAACGACTATAAATATGTATCAAAATATATGGCGTCATATCCTGTAAGATGAAGAGCTTCATATTTACGCATAATTACAAACAGTGCGCACTTACGTCTTCTGTCATCGACAGTTTAACTGTGAAAAATACGACATTTGTAACGACTCGTGTACAGCAGACGTCAAAGCTATATTTGTGACCAACATGCCCGGATACTTTCTGTCTCTGCACACACAAAGTTGAGTCTGGTAATTTTGTATCGTATATATACGTTTAGCCGATCCCAGTGGCCGTGCGGTCTAAGGCGTGGGTCTTCGGCCGCTCGCTTACTAGGATCGTGGGTTCGAATCCCACCGGGGGCATGGATGTTTGTGTTGTGTTGTAAAAAGACGGTTGTGGACCGTAAGTGACATGAAAGGACGAAAAAGTATTAATACAGAACAAAAATGGATCAAAGGGGAAACCCAGGGATTAAAAAAAAAAAAAATCCCACCGGGGGCATGGAAGTTTGTCTGTTGTCAGTGTTGTGTGTTGTCAGGTAGAGGTCTGTGCGACGGGCTGATCACTTGTCTAGAGGAGTCCTACCGAGTGTGGTGTGTCTGAGTGTGATCGTGAAACCTGGACGAAACGAGGAGGCCCAGGCCTATTTAGGGCTGTCGAGCCATAGGAAGAAAGAAGAAGAAGAAAAAAAACCGTTTATTTTTAAATTGACATTTGGCTGCTATGAATTGGGGTTTACCACAAATGGTAATGCGAGGCTAAAGCCGTCACTCGTGTTTATTTAGGTGTATTGGAATATTGAAGACAGTTGGGTTTGGAGGGAAAACATCCACGTTATTTCGCCTGCAGAAGGCTGATATTTAGTTTTTGTTCTCTGATTAAACTTTTAATGTCCTCTTATTGTTCTCTGTCTCATCTTGCTTTTACCCCCCTGTGAGTTGTGTTCTGGTATACACTTCCGAGTTCGGGAAATTTTTTTTTGACGTATTGTTTGTTTGCGTTGAGCGCTGTCGTAATGTTCCTAAGGGGAAGTGCGTTGTGCTGAGCGAACGGAGCTAATAAGTTATTTAACGGAGTCTGCAAACGACAGACGAGTGTTCTGGTGATGTGACATGCGGCGATATGTTTTGTTACCACTCGCAGTTTCGTGTGAACATACTGTCTTTGCGGTTTGAAAGAAGCTCAGAGATAATCTCAGCAACCAATAAGATTTCGACAAATGGTACATGTACACTCTCAAATACAACATTTATTAGTGAAAAAAAAAATTGTTGAATTAACTATAGTGTAATATGTCTATTAAACCAACCAAATGCATCTTCACTATCTATGTTTAATAGTAATTACAACTTTCCCCTACATATGTTTCGGTCTGCCTAGACCATCATCAGGGGGTTCAAACTACATTTAATTCACATCCATAAGTTTATTATATCATCACATTCATTATAGTTCGGTGTTTATGACAGTTATGATCGCTGTATAAAAACACTTTCTAAAATCGCTTATTTAACGTATATTGTGTCATATATAAAAACACCCTGTATATAAGACTTTGAAGGCTCATCAATGTTTAAAAGTTAAAATGGTCAGCCTGGGTATTACAATTGGCTTTTTGTATTATTTGTTCATGGTTTTACATCATTTGAAGTTTTCTTGTTTTTGCTGTGAAAGAAATATATATATATATATATATATATATATATATATATATATATATATATATATATATATATATAATTACAGTTATTTTCTCTTATTAAGTTTTTATGTATATTATGAAGGATAGCAAATTTTGTTTGTCTTATATACAGAGTGTTTTTATATATGACACAATATACGTTAAATAAGTGATTTTAGAAAGTGTTTTTATACAGCGATCATAACTGTCATAAACACCGAACTATAATGAATGTGATGATATAATAAACTTATGAATGTGAATTAAATGTAGTTTGAACCCCCTGATGATGGTCTAGGCAGACCGAAACATATGTAGGGGAAAGTTGTAATTACTATTAAATATGGATAGTGACGGTGCATTTGGTTGGTTTAATAGACAGTTAAATTTAAAATGTACGGTGAAGGTCGTATAAAATGTCTAGTGTCATATGTTTCGCCTTAATTAGTCATCATCGGGCTAACATAATAGAACATAAAATTGTAAACATTTTACAATTTACATTATTATCCTTGATTTCAGGCTTTCTCCGCGATGTTGATGAGATCTGCGCTCTTCTGGGATGTTACGCGGCGTCGTGTGGTACTCGGACTCTTGACCCGTGAAGATGGGACCGATACGTTGTCTCGAAACGTCGGTAAACAATCACCACACGACGCCGCGTAAAATCGCAGAAGAGTGCAGATCTCAATAAATTTTTATGTTCTATTAGATTAGCCTGGTGATGATTAAGTTGAAACTTGTCACTGGAGTTAATGTAACAAGTTTTGTTTAGTAATAAGTGTTGTGTTTGACAGTGTACAAGTACTGAGTGTCGATACACACAACACAATGGGGTGACAAACATCAGACCAATGAGATGTCAGTATTTGCAAGGTACTAGAATAGGCCACGAGAATTACGTTTCTTTTCGTCGAATCAAGGTGTGATTACCTTATGATGATAGATTAATTGAAATCATCACGCAGCCGTCAAATGATTTTAAATGGAGGTAGCGCGATCAGCCCGAGGACTTTTTGAACAGACATCCTACTCGCATTCCCAGTGTCTTTACTTAAACATATTTACAAATTAAAAATTTAGAGGATTAGAACAGAGCAGAAGCAGCACAAGTGTTACCATTTGGCAATATTTCGTAACTTGTTATTATTAGGTTCAGTGTTGGCAGTCTGCAGAAGTTGTGTATTTGATACTTATGTAAGCTTCAAATTTGAAGGTTAAAACTACAGTCATTCATTCATTCATTCATTCTGCAGTCTGTCTTACGACAGGTCCGTAGCCTCTTGCCGAGTGCTCCACAGGGTGCGATCTAGTGCTTCCTCTTTCAATTTCCAGTATCTTCTCTTTTCCTTAAGGTAGTAGCTGCTTACGCCTTCTTCCTCGTCTTCCCGTCATTTCTATCCTTCCCTCTAACTTTCCTTCAATCACCTGTTTCAGAAGGCAGTTTCTACGCAAGATGTGACCAATCCAGTTAGCCTTTCATCTTTTTATTGTATGTACGATATTCCTCTCCTCCTTGACTCTGTGTAATACTTCTTCATTTCTCACACGATCGGTCCAACTGATCTTCTCATTTCTTCTCCAGCACCACATTTCAAAACTTTAAACTACAGTACTCGATTTTAAATTAGCCATGCTTCTATACTTTGAAGAAATATAAATACAATTTGTGACCCTGCAACGTGCTCTGAGTCCCTTCATACTGATAATTTACGAGTTTTGCGAATTCCCAGGGCTTAATACGAGTGCTAAAAATATTAATCGTGGCTAATAAAATATGTCGGCATAGAGAAATATTCAAACTGCACCGGTGTATAAAGCGCCTCAGCATGGAAAGAGAACGGTTATGAAAATAAAGAAAACTGTTTCCTGGTACTGGTTCCTGGTACTGGTTCTCTAGATATCAATTTCAGTTTTTCCTTTTCAGTCAGCACAACACTAGCTCTTCTTGCTACCAATATTTACACAAGCCTTCGAACTCGGGCAGCAGAGCCACACAGAGTTTCAGCGTCTGTCCGATCATCACCCTACGAATCCAATTACATTTCAGCTCTTCCCCCCCACCTCCCAGAGTTAAAATTGATAATAATCTAGATGAAATGTAGCAGAGAAGTACATGCTGCTTCTCTTTATTCAACTTCGTACTACTCCCTGCCTTTCGTTTTAATACGAAGTGGAAAAATCTGTCCAACCTTAGCCACTTTATTCACGGTAACCTTTTACAAATATTAAATCGAGTTTCATCGACCTCTTTCATCCCCGCTACAGTAGCATTTGTGGCATGAAGCCGTTTATTTTTAAAAAACATTTTGATATTTGAGTGTTGCAAATAGCAATTAAAATATAGCAGACAGGTCCGTTATGATGTTGCAGTTTGTTCCATTTTCATACTGTAAAGTTCTCCAACAATAATCAATCATAATAACGACGATGCGAATAAAATAGGTAATATCTGATATATTGGCTTAATTGACTGCAATCCATTTCTGTACTCTGTACATGACACGCATTCCCGGAAAGGAAGGTCCTGTCTGAAACGGGAGTTACAGTATGATAAAAATATTTCAAACTAGGAAAATACCAAAAGAACCACATTTTCTTAGCGATAAACTGTGAATACGAACGTGTGTAGTTCGATGCATTTCAACAAGTGTCATAATGGATTGTCTGTCTGTCAGTTCGCAGAAAAGGTAGCGCGTAGTTCAACAACAGAGTTGTCTCTGTACAGGCTAGGAAGGTATATGAAGGAGTGGAAGTATACTCCACTAATTCTTAACATCGGTGCTAGACAGATGTGAGTTATCCAATTTCTCGTCCTGGCCGCTTTAGCCCCGGAAAAGACTTCCAGTGTCCATTAAATAGGAGGCTAAATAGGCCTCAGAGTCTATTTAAACACTGTGGAGAAAATAATGGCATCCAGCTGCGGCTTGTGAGAGCATAAGAGTTCAGTCAGGTATGTTGAATGCATAATGTCAGTGTATTGAATATAACGAATATTCAGTATGGATTGCTGAATAGCAAGGTTCAGTATGATTCCTACGGCTGCGCTGCGCGCGTAGGCCTATTGTATATGTCAGGGCCTGTCGCATGTTAGCCAACACTGTGCTGGGAGCATCCTCCGTGTAATGTAGCACCGGTGGAATGAAATTGACAGGGGAAAACGGAAGTACTCGGGGGAAAACCCGTCCCAGTGCCACTTTGTGCACCACAAATCCCACATTGAGTGACCCGGGATCGAATTCAGGCCTCCGCTCTGAGAGGCCGGCGACTAACCGCCTGAGCCATGGCACGGCCTTAAAACTACCTTGGAGTCGTTACGAGTTAATACTTTTCTGTAATGACTAGTCACCGAGGTACAGTATTTTATTTGTGACTTAAATGTTGCTCGATAGTAAAGCGACCTTATGTGTCTTTACACTAACGGTTAGCCTCTCACTAATGTCTTGTATTAGTATATGAAGGCACTCACTGGACGTTGCCTCTAATTTTTTTTTACAGCTGCGCGGACCTGCTGCTGCTCTGAGCAGAAAGTTTTACAGCTGCGCGGACCTGCTGCTGCTCTGAGCAGAAAGTTTTACAGCTGCGCGGACCTGCTGCTGCTCTGAGCAGAAAGTTTTACAGCTGCGCGGACCTGCTGCTGCTCTGAGTAGAAAGTTTTACAGTGCGCGGACTGCTGCTGCTCTAGCAGAAAGTTTACAGCTGCGCGACGCTGCTGCTCTGAGCAGAAAGTTTTAACTGCGCGGACCTGCTGCTGCTCTGAGCAGAAAGTTTTACACTACTGACGACTGCGCGGCACTTAAAAAATTTTGTTTTGTTATGTGCTTAATAAGAAAGTTCCACCTGAGCGGCAACAATTCAGTGTGTGCGGGATCATTTCAGTTACTGCGCGGCCGCGCACCCGTGCAGCTTAGAGGGAACATTGCAGTCACTGGACAGATCGACCTTGCCTTTTAGCAAATGTGATTTGAAAAAAAAAATTACGGTATGAATCCCGAAGGATATGGTGTAATGTTTTCAGAACATGGAGAAAATGATTACAGAGACGAATAAAGCGCTAACAAATACTCATGTGGATACGGTAACCTATGATTTTGTCTCTTCTGTAGAATACAGTAGTCCCCCCGTATCCGCGGGTGATACGTTCCAAGACCTACCGCGGATGCCCGAGACCGCGGATAGTAACGAATCCTATATATAAAAGCGCAGAGTAAACTTTAGATCGACTAAAGTCGACGCTGGCAAATTAAAACGTAAATACTGAAATCGACCATTTTCGACTTTGGCAGTGAATGTGTTAATATTTTCGGGGCGCGGTAAACCGCGGATAACTGAAACCGCGGATACGGGGGTTCTACTGTATCTCTAAAAAAGCAACTATGAAATTGAACAAATCGAGAACTAATTAAGCATCTGATAGCGTTTTGAATTTTTCGGGGAAGTCGAAATTAATTTTGTGGTCTTCTGTTGTATAACATCTTGTAACTTTGTAGGTGCTCACACACAGTTTCGAGGTACCTGCTTCCACTAAACCTGGAGGACTCCTTCGCCAAACTCGATGCTGTAACTCTCTGCCCTGTCTTGCGACACAGATGTCAACATGGGTCTTATCCGTAACCACCTCGTACTTACGTAGCCATGTTTAATGTGACGTGGTATGACGTAGTACTTAAGCTGGTTGCTGTTCGAAACTGTCTCCTGCAGTGACTGTGCACAAGCAAACTCACTTTGACACCTCAAGTGTTGCTTTCGTAATTGTTCCGTACGGTAGCAGCACCGTCCATGATGCGACGCAAGAGTTCGTGTCCTGTCTGAGGTTGCACTTGACACACCAACTCCTTCATGTACCCCTCAAGTATAAAGAACGGAGTGTTAAGTCTAGGAGTGATCAGACATGTTGACCACCACGACCAATCCAACAATTTTCACAATGCAGTTTCATGATACTCTGTAATTTGTGTACCGAAATAAGGTGGAGCGTAGCGGCCATGTGCTTTATCTCTCGGAGGGGAACGTCTTCCAAAGGAACTGGTAGCTCGTCCTGTAGGATGTTCAGGTGGTAATCTGCCGTTAAACGCTCTTCATAACAAATGGCCCAGTTGGTTGGTCGTCGATAAAATTGCACCACATATTTACCAAAAAGGGATATGGGCAGTTGCTTGCAACGGTGTGCTTAAAGATTGCTAGAAAATCGTAAGGGGGTGCTTGGTTACCCATCTTGCAAAATTTGAGTTTTGTGACTGTAGGTGTTACATCATGGCGATTAGTGAATATTTGCCGACGTTTCGAGGGTCTTGAACAGCTTAACCTTTACGATAAAAGCACAACAATTCTCGAAACGTCGGTAACTATTTATTATCGACACGGAGTAACATCCCAGAAGACGTGTAGAATAAAGCTCAGAACGTTAGGAAAGCGGCATAGAGTGGAAAAGCAAAATAGGCCAAGGAAATGTAACCTCGCAGGAAATGGACTAGAAAAATCTTGACTAAGTGGAGAAGTGGGAGTAACCTGTACTGGAGCTCACATTTGTCGGAAGGGAAAAGGCTGGGAAGCGGCGGAAGACGAAGCGAAAGCCGTTTGGTGGATTTTCGACACCGTCTAAGTGGATACTACCAAGTGAACACTTTGCAGCAGAGGTATAACTCTAGTGGAGCGGGGTAGAACCGATAAAATACTGTACAAAAAAAACGTTTTCGGTCTCCTTCTCGTCTGGAATCTTGTAGAAATGTGCGTTATTCTAGACCGCAGAGGGACTCCGCCTCTCCTAAACTTCCCGCTAAAGGCCCCAATGGATTTACTGCACATTACAACAGAAGAAGGAAGTGACAATGGATCTCTGTGGTAAGAAACTAAACAAAAAGGAATCGTATGCTTTGTGGAAACATATGTTGCTAAATGTTCATCTCATTCGAATCGATTCCATAAGGAAATCTCAAACTGATACGAATGGAGTAGCATGCAGAGGCATAGCTGATAGCGCGGGTATCGACAGCATTACGTAACAGTAACTAACTGTGTCGGCTACGATAGATCTTAACAATAGAGCAATGTATGTACAACGTAACATTGAGGCGCGTTCGCGTAACCATTATTGCCATGGAAAAGCAGCAAGTATTATATATTCTGAGTGTGTGTCTGTAGCCTTAGTTATCCAGCATGCAAAGCGCATGCGCCGTATTATATTGTCATCTGTGGCCTGTCTGGCTGTACCATATTTTTCCACATTATCTCATAAACGGCACGACTTTCGGAAAAAAAAGTTATTGAACATAAAATGTGTGTTTTGATTTTCTGTACAACTTTTGTCAGAAACATTTCTCATTCTAAGAACTGAGCGACATATTATCATAAATGTACTTATGTTTTCATGTAAAGTACCCGTTATTCTTGACAGATTTTAATGATACTCTGATATTCTCGACAGAGTTTCGAAAAATACTCCAATATCAAATTTAATGAAAATCCGTCCAGTGGGAGCCGAGTTGTTCCATGCGGACGGACGGACAGACAGACATGACGAAAGCTAGTAGTCGCTTTTCGAAATTTTGTGAAGACGCCTAAAAACGTGATGAAATTTTCTGCTCTTCAGTACAGTGTTTGCCTACGTGGAGTTCTAAACATCTTTAGCGTGTTCAAAGAATCATTGAGCCATACTGAATCACATTCATTCTTCACAGTTCTGAGCATAGTGTATGACAGTGGTATTTAACCTGGGGTACGCGTACCCCCGGGGGTAGGCGAAGACATGTTAGGGGGTACGTAAAATTAAAAAAAAATAAATATATTATTTCATGATAAACACTGAATAATCAAGGCCAGATTTACGGTTAGACACAAGAGACCGGACGTAAGGACATGCGATTTGGGAGCGCCATTTTTTTTCTCTCTCTCTCCTTTATGCGATTCTTATCTGGGCGGCTAGTTTCATTTTATTCCACACAGTGCATATAATTTTGCTTTGCTAAAATACCTTTGTTCCTTTATTAATTTTTGTATGATAGGCAATAATATATTTGTTATTTAATAGCTTGATTCTCCTTTTTTCATTTAAAACTTATTATTTAATATATTATTTTGGATGTAATTTATTTAACTTATTTTAGATGTAGATTATAGACTGTGTATAACTTGAATTATGCACCAACAACTTTGGGGGTACAAAGTTGAAGATAAATTATATCTGGGGGTACGCGAACAAAAAATGTTGAATACCGCTGCTGTATGACATCTGAATTCATTGATTTTATGTATTTTTTTTTTCATATGTGTTAAAATTTAAGTAACAATATAAATAAACATTACGTAGTAACATATGTTTTGAAAGAAGCAATCCTGAAGACGGGGACCGGTCCTGTCCCCGAAACGTCGTGTGTTGAATTTCAATACACACGATGTATGAAGTCCGTAAAAGCAACGAATTCCGTTAAATCCACCCTATTTATGTCACTGTGTTACACTGGTAATGTCCCCATCATATTGCGGGGTAACATAACAGTCGCGTGCTACCCCCCCCTTAACCCACTATAATCTTACAGTTTGTAATGACAGTCACAACCCAGTCTCTGTCATCATGTAAACCGGTGTTGTGACGTCACACACAAACCAAGCTGTGTCATAAACACTTAAGCCCGCGTGTCCCCCGGTCACAAGTCATAAACACAGCAAGCCGGATGTAACTCGGACACCCAGTATTGTCGCCGTACTTACCAGCATAACTCTGACTTCTTGACCGTTCGTTCCATCTGTCGCACGGCTGCCATCTGGTGGTGCTATTGTAAGAAACTCGGATGTTCATCTCGTTTCAATAGAATCCAGTCTCTTTATATTGTTCACACCGTGCATTTTCATTCGATCACACATTTCTTAAGCCAACAAAATGCACACTTTTTGTGTATTATACAATACAATTTTTTTTTTACAGTAAAATCAGTCCAACATGTTTTGGTTCCCTATTTTTGGGACCATCATCAGGGACCCATATCGCGAGTTACACAAAATCACAAATTACAAATAATGGTACGTATTAAAAAGTTTTAAGAGGTAAAATGTACTTACATTAACTTTCAGCGGACCCACAAAAATCGGCTGAGCACACCTACATTTTACCTCCTAAACTTTTAATGTGTACCATTATTTGTTGATTTGTGATTTTCTGTGATTCACGATATGGAACTCGGAGGTAGGGTTTATTGTGGTGCTTTACAGTTAAGTAAACTGACAGAGGCCTGTGTAAAGAGATATAAATTAATGTATCAATGGTGACAGCCTACATACACGTACGTATGGGGCGGGGGGAGACTATTTTGCGTCCAAAATTAACGCTTTCATTTTGTGGTTTGTCCAAAGATGCAAACCTGTAACAGTCATTTTTTTTTCCAGTGGCGCGACAGCCCCTAGGGGGCCTATGCCTTCTCATTGTGGATGCTTTGCGAACACAATCAGACACACCACACTCTGTATGACTCCTCTGAGCGAGTGATCAGCTCGACACAGAGACCTCTATTTGACAACACACAACACTAACAAGAGACAGACATCTAGGCCTCCGGCGGGGTTCGAACCCGCAATCCCAGTAAGCGAACGACCGCAGACCCACGCCTTAGACCGCGCGGCCACTGGGATCGGCGTAATGGTCATTAATTATTGTAAATATCTAGGTCATCGGCTGTGGGAGGCGTTGCTTACTGTACGTTACGTGACAGTAGCTGACATGGACACCGTACACACAGAGTTTCTTTGTGAACCCGCGCTGAGGCGGAAGGGTCGGACGCTGTTCCCGTCACGTCGGGACGGACAGTGACGCATAACTTCGCTTCGAGGCTGCGCTGCCCAGAAAATGCGTTGCGGAATGTTAGAAAGTTATTCATTTTTCCTCTTTATAAAGACAGCTGGCACAGTGTAGGTGGCGAATAAAATTCGCCTCATATTTGGCCATATACCGCTGATTTGTGTTACATAAGTCTGGTTGATGTTCACGGTGGAAATAACGTAGGCTTATTAATCATTCACTATTAGGTCTGCCAATGTCAGCAGTTTATGGACGTGCCTACTGACGCGCTGACTAATGAACCTCTGTTCTCATGACCACGGCACACAGCAGTGCTAAGAAACAAACCTGATGCTGGACCATATTCTCTCCAATATACCGTATTATTTCAAATTTAAGAGGCACCTTTCTTTCACATTTTTCCAAACTAAAAATTAGGGTGTGCCTTAAATTCGAGATATTATTTTTTACTCTTCTAAAGTCTCGAAAACTTCATTTTCCACGAAGAACAAATGGTCTCGCTAAAAGAGTAATACATTTTGCGGATAGTGAAATGTAGGATAATTGCTTGAATTTTTTTTCCCCTGAAATCCCTTTTTAAAGCTGCGGTGCGTCTTAAATTAGACGGCGTTTTAAATTCGAAGTGATACTGTAATTCAGTTCACTTAGTATTTATTAAATTAGACGGCGTTTTAAATTCGAAGTGATACTGTAATTCAATTCACTTAGTATTTATTAAATTAGACGGCGTTTTAAATTCGAAGTGATACTGTAATTCAATTCGCTTAGTATTTATTAAATTAGACGGCGTTTTAAATTCGAAGTGATACTGTAATTCAATTCACTTAGTATTTATTAAATTAGACGGCGTTTTAAATTCGAAGTGATACTGTAATTCAATTCACTTAGTATTTATTAAATTAGACGGCGTTTTAAATTCGAAGTGATACTGTAATTCAATTCACTTAGTATTTATTAAATTAGACGGCGTTTTAAATTCGAAGTGATACTGTAATTCAGTTCACTTAGTATTTATTAAATTAGACGGCGTTTTAAATTCGAAGTGATACTGTAATTCAATTCACTTAGTATTTATTAAATTAGACGGCGTTTTAAATTCGAAGTGATACTGTAATTCAATTCACTTAGTATTTATTAAATTAGACGGCGTTTTAAATTCGAAGTGATACTGTAATTCAATTCACTTAGTATTTATTAAATTAGACGGCGTTTTAAATTCGAAGTGATACTGTAATTCAGTTCACTTAGTATTTATTTTAATATTTTTCGCCTACAGCTGTAAACATACCAGCTGTCAGTTTTCTACAGATACTCATCAGTATGTCTTTTGTGTCTGTTGGCTGTCGCAACCGACTTGTCTGGTTTAATTAGAATAACAGTAACAAAAAATGCACACGACATTCCTGCCATCCGCTATTGCTGAGGCCGTCTCTAGAGCCCTCAGTACACCCTGTAGATCCATGACGTGTCTACAAAATATCACTAATTCTGCGAATTCTCGCCACAAAATTACCTCAGTTCTCGAACCCTTACACACAGCAGGCTGTAATATACATTTGAAATATTTAAATGTAATAAATGCACTTAAACTGTAAAATTCTTTTAAATTAAGTTATAAACCAACCGATGCACACTAAAATCACTTTTTAAGTAGCTTTATTATAAAATTGTTAAAATTTTACAACTTTTAGAGAATCTTTTTACAAGATTTTAACTTATGTTTCAAAGTGCAGATAGAATATTTTAAATCATGTGTTGAAGTGACTGTAGCTTTTAGCAATAAACCCCCCTGACGATGATCCTAGGATCGAAACACGTGTAGGGGTACAATTTTAACAATTTAATAATAAAGCTACTTAAAAAGTGGTTTTAGTGTGCATCGGTTGGTTTATAACTTAATTTAATATGACGAAGATGCACGGTGTCAACAGTGTGAAATTTGTAAAATTCTTTATTAATGCGATGTAAAAATGTATTATAAAATAATTTTTTCTACCAATGAGGGGGTAAGACTGAAGTTAAGAAAAGTCTAAATCTGATGCGAGTCTTAAGCCGGGATTAGACGGCGCGTGGCTCGGCTCGTTTTACGTCATAACTGACAAAGAATCGTATTCAAACGCGCCGTGTAACCGGCCTGGCGCGGCGCGGAGTGTGATTGGTGGAGCGAGGCTCGTTGGATCGCCTCAGAAGCGGTTTTCTCACGATCCTCAAAGAGACTCGGCGCGGGCAGCTGTTGCGGCTACACGGCGCTTGCAGTCTACGCGCCAAGCCAGTCTCGTCCAACCTGTATACACTTAGGTCTGGTCTTTGTTTTCTGCTGTCGGGGTGCGCGAAGAGTGAAAGTTTCTGTCCCACAATTGGTATTGGCTAGAATGGAGTGGTCAAACGAGGACATTTTTAAGTTCATAGAACAACACGACTTATTCCACAAGCCGAGCCGAACCTACCCGAGCAAGGCCGCTGGTCCGCCATTTGCCGAGCTGCGCCGCGTCGTGTAGCCAGATTGTCTTTTCTGTTCCGATCTGTTGGCCGAGCAAGTGACGTCACGTCACTGGACGAGCCACGCGCCGTCTAATCCCGGCTTTAGGCGAACGCATTGAGAAGTGCTCTGTTAGAGTTCACTTAAAATTTCATTATTCTTTTTGCTTGCTACAAACACCGAAAAGAAACAGACACTTTGTGAAACGTGGTCTCTTGCTTTGAGGAGAAGAGTGACATTATAAAGCGCCTGAAATTGTGAAGAGTGAAGTAAGGGGAAACGGAGGTACTGCATGTAGAGCAAATTCTACATGTGTACAAGTACGTTTGGACGTGTGGCTCGATTTTGGAAAATAAGGAAAACATACAGCATTCTAACTTAACAGAATTCATCCCGTTATGTCTTCAGAAAAATATTCAAAACAATGTTAAATAGTCAGTCTAACACATCTGTGTTTTTATTTAAAAGACACATGTTTCGGTCGTCAGGTTAAAAAATATGCTATCATTATAAGGCAGGTAAAAAAATGCAATATATGAAACATCATAATGTTTTATGTGGTATACCTTAGTTTTACAATGTTTTTGTGTTATAATAAAACTGTATAATTATGTATGGTCGATGGAAGCTGAACAGTAATAGATTTTAAATAAAAAATGCTATGGTGTTAGACTGACTATTTAATATTGTTTTGAATATAGAATTTTGGTGAGAAAGTACTTACCTTAGAAATCGGTAACCAAGAATACCGACGAGGTGTTGGTTACCATATATCTTAAGGAACAGACTGTGGGTTCGATACATGTGACGTAGACGACGAACGTTAAAACTACTGCTAGGTATTGTCTAAAAATCTCCAACAACATGAAACATATATTTAATGATTTTATAATAACTTCTTAAAAATAATTAAATATATGTTGCATGTGGTTGGAACTTCTTAGACAACAACAATAATAAATGTACGGCGTAAATAGTTGTGAATTTGCTACTAGGATTGGTTTAATTGGATCTTACGTAGAATCTAGAATACAATATGAAGCAAATGCACAATCTTCCAATATGATTTTAGAATTACAATATTAAAACTCCAACATGTTTCGATCCGTTATGGATCATCTTCAGGGAGAAAACACAGCAATCAGATATGTATAAAACATGAATTAGAATTAAATCAAAATAATATGTATTGTATCTTCGCTGTGGACTTCAGGATATCCAGATATAAACACATATTAATCTTATTTAATTTTAATTCGTGTTTTATACATATTTGATTGCTGTGTTTTCTCCCTGAAGATGACCCGTAAGGGATCGAAACGTGTCGGAGTTTTAATATTTTTATTGTAAAATCACATTGGAAGATTGTGCATTTGCTTGATATTGTATTCTAGATTGTTAATAAATACACGGAAATGAATGTCATAAAACTTAGGTAGAATACAGGGCATACACAAAATAATGGTGCGGTTTCAATAGTGATTCCTATTGAAACCGCACCATTATTTTGTGTATGCCCTGTATTTTATGAAATGTGACTAAACTGCGCCATTTCACCGGACTTGACAAACTCTCCAAACAGTAACGACATATCACAGGTCACGTGACCGGATCGTGAACACAGGCAGATGTGTCTAGACGTATATGTTTGATAATTTTCCGCCGTGCAAAGTGAAGCTCGCCCTGCTACATTTTTTAACAATGTAACAGGTTATTATGGTGATGTCATAGCAGCGGAGTCTTCCTCCATCTATCTTTTCCTCTAGCCCGCATATCAATTCGTCTTCATTCCGTTGAAAGATAAAAACAAAGACGTGCCGAGGAAACATGCGGGTCTCGTCACAGTCTGACTTGGATGACAGAAGTGTCTTTCCGAGTTGCAAATGTATCTCGGAGAAGAAACATGCTAAATGGGCTCCCAAATGCACGCGGCATACGTATCTTGATGCAGGGGTTTCAAGTTCTGAAGAGTGCCATTTTGTGTAGTGGTAACACTGTCTTGTATTCAGGAGGTAACGAACTTGAATCTCTTCCTATTTTCCTGTTATACTTAATAGAGTTTGTAGTGGCTTTACTCAGTCTCTCCAAGCGGATGTTTAGGTATTCCCTAGAAACAGGTTACTTTTTTTTTTACATGGTGAAGGGCCCCGCAGCAGAAGCTACGGACGCACCACAGACTTAAGGCTTTTTGTGCAACCCTGTGATGAAGATGAGCAGTTTTTTTTTTACCAAGTTTTACAATTAATGTAGCACCAGTGGAATGAAATCGACAGGGGAAAACCGACAACTCGGAGAAAAACCTGTCCCAGTGCCACTTTGTCCACCACAAACCCCACATGGACTGACCCGGGATCGAACCCGGGCCTTCGCAGTGAGAGGCCGGCGACTAACCGCCTGAGCCATGACACGACCCTAGAAAGAGGTTACGAAACGTCCGTTCCCGAAAATGTAGCTCTTCTGTAAAATCGTGGTGTGGAATATATAGCTTCTAGACTCCTTTGCGAAACAATTACGAAAAGCGATGAATGGCTTCGTCACGTTCTTCCTCACGTCTGTCTGTCTGTCTGTCTGTCTGTCCGAGTGGAACAATTCGTCTCCCACCGGGCAGATATTGCAGATTTTTACTGAAAGAGTCGTCACAGTTTGTAATCGGACAAAATTAATATCAAATGTTAAGACTTGTGTAAGTAAAGTAAAGTTCGTCATAGAACAGGCCATGAAGGCCTGTGTAAGTAAAGTAAAGTTCGTCATAGAACAGGCCATGAAGGCCTGTGTAAGTAAAGTAAAGTTCGTCATAGAACAGGCCATGAAGGCCTGTGTAAGTAAAGTAAAGTTCGTCATAGAACAGGCCATGAAGGCCTGTGTAAGTAAAGTAAAGTTCGTCATAGAACAGGCCATGAAGGCCTGTGTAAGTAAAGTAAAGTTCGTCATAGAACAGGCCATGAAGGCCTGTGTAAGTAAAGTAAAGTTCGTCATAGAACAGGCCATGAAGGCCTGTGTAAGTAAAGTAAAGTTCGTCATAGAACAGGCCATGAAGGCCTGTGTAAGTAAAGTAAAGTTCGTCATAGAACAGGCCATGAAGGCCTGTGTAAGTAAAGTAAAGTTCGTCATAGAACAGGCCATGAAGGCCTGTGTAAGTAAAGTAAAGTTCGTCATAGAACAGGCCATGAAGGCCCAGAGGGGCATTAGAGGTATATCTCTACTCTTTCTTTATCCTCAGCGCTACGCCCGGGCCGCTTTACCCATGGGAAAGAGACCCGGTACACATTGTGCAGAAAGTTGGGTGGATCTCACGGTCGGTCCGGAAGGGTGCGGAAGATCTCGCTCTTACCAGGATTCGATCCCGGGACTGTCGAGCCCGTAGCGAGTCGTTATACCGACTGAGCTATCGCGGCCTGTAAGACCTGTGTACATGTAACGTATTATCGCGCCGTGTACAACGTAAGTACAAGATATCCCGTTTTAAAGACGCGGAGAAAACGAAAGTCGTGGTCCGTTATAAGTCGGTTGGCAACGTAATGAGAAAACGCCCAGTGAATATTGTGTAAAGCAGTGGTATTCAATCTGGGGTACTCGTACCCCCGGTGGTACGCGAAGACATCTCAGGGGGTACGTAAAATTAAAAATATATATATATTTATTTTATGGTAAACACTGAATAATCAGGGCCAATTTTAGGGTTAGCCACAAGAGACCGGACGTAAGGACATGCGATTTGGGAGCGCCATTCTCTCTCTCTCTCTCTCTCTCTCTCTCTCTCTCTCTCTCTCCTTTATGCGATTCTTATCTGGGCGGCTAGTTTCATTTTATTCCACATAGTGCATATAATTTTGCTTTGCTAAATTACATTTTTTCCTTTATTAATTTTATATGATAGGCAATAATATATTTGTTATTTAATAGCTTGATTCTCCTTTTTTCATTTAAAACTTATTATTTAATACATTATTTTGGATGTAATTTATTTAACTTATTTTAGATGTAGATTATAGACTGTGTATAACTTGAATTATGCACCAACAACTTTGGAGGCACAAAGTCGAAGATAAATTATATGTGGGGGTACGCGAACAAAAAATGTTGAAAACTCGTACCACTGGTGTAAAGCACGGAAAGGGACATTTAGAGGGAAAATAAACGATTGGTTGATCCAGAAGTGTGCAGCTGCGCGGAATTTTCTGGTTTATGATCGTTAAATACAGTGCAGTGGCTAAAGTGCAGGTGAATGAGTAAGAAATTGGGTTCAGTGGGACACGGGGCTGGAGGGACTGGGTAAAACTGGTAACCAGTACATCGAAGTGTTTTGTAAATGATACTGTGAGAGACAAACAGACGTTCAGAGAGACGCCGTTCTGTTTGTTTCACCAAAGCCGCCACACATATGCGGTCTGTATTTGTCAGTTAATACCCCTGAGACACAGTATCCATGACTGAAGTGTTCGTTTGGTTGAGCAGAGCGCACACCGTGTGGTGTCACTTATTTTATGGTCATAACCGCCACTGTCACTTGATACACGCGGTGTGTTGATTATGTGAATACGACGTGGAGCAGCTTACAGGCTGGTCGCAAGCAGAACTTTGCCACCCAAAATTACTATGTTGGATACGTAGCGTATGCAGTATTGCAGTATAATTTAACTCTTTAAAGGCGAAGCGTAAACTGTTTTATTTAAGGACCCAGTTCGTACCGCGCAGTAAACACTTTTCGTCTCGGTTAAAAAAACCAATCAGTTTTATGCTGTGTACGGCAAAGGTTGCTCTTTTTTCTGAGATAAATACGAAGCATGTACTACAGTGTCGCCTTCGGTGGACTAGTGGTGAGCGTGCTCGCCACTGGACCCAAGGGTTCGATCCCCACCGAGGTCGATGGATTTTTAAGGGTGATAAAAAATCCGGAGCACCACTTCCTTCGGAGGGGAAGTAAAGCCATCGGTCCCATATCGTAGATTTACGGGTTGTAAAAGAACCTTACGGGCATGAATAGAACTAGTAATGCTCGTAAGCAAAATTCAGCGACCATTTCTCACCCAAGTCTCCTGACTGACTGCCAAATGGCTCTGGCATTCACATCAGGATTGAGTCGAACAGCGCGGCCAGTAACCTCGGAAAGAGGAGGCCCAAGCCCATATAGGGCTGTCGAGTCATGGTTATTATTATTATGTACATACAGTGTGGGCAGATGGTACATAAAATAACCACTGGGATTTAAAGGGCTATTTACAGGATGTTGATTTCAGGCCTCAACTGCGGTGTAAATGAGATCTCTCTTCTGTGTTGTTGCACAGCGTGGATTGTTAGTTAGTTACCGACGTTTCGGGACAACCTATCGGTCCCATCTTCAAAGTCAGTCTACGTTGCGTAACATTCCAGAAAATCTAAGATCTCAGTATGAACTGTTTACGATACAATCACTATCACCTCAAACAAACACACCGTAACTACATTATAAAGACGAAGTGTGCAACACTCTGTAGGGAAGTAACTGGCATTTATTGTGAGAGTCGTACGAAGCAAATAAATACGTCATGTGGGGGTAATGCAGAGTTTCTGAACGCTAAAAACTGGTGGTAAGCATGTACTGACCACTAACTATGAGATCAACTAACAAACTAACTAACCAAAACCAATGAGAAGCTACTTGTAATAGTCACAAAAGCGATTGAAAAATTTCCATCTCTAGTGGAGCCCGTATTTGTTTCGTGATCCATTTTAATATTGTTCTTTTTATACGCCTATTATTATCTTCCGGTTTTCCAACCAAAATTTTACATGCATTTTTCATATCTCCCATGCGCGCCACGTGCCTCACTTACCTCGTCTTACTTTATTTGATTATCATCATGTTATATGCTGGAGAGCACAAATCATGGAACTGTTCATTATGCGTTATTCTCCACTCTCCTCCTAAGTCTTCTATTTTCAGTCCAAAACATTCTTCTCACTACGCCGTTCTCAAACACCCTCAGCCTGCTTTCTTCTCTTTATTTATGTTACGAAATAGAGTATAAGTTTTGCTACTGTATATTTAAGAGGCACTGAGATATAATACGAAGCTTGGGGCTTCAATTCTCCAGTAGAATGAAGCGGGTAATTTTAATAACCATATCATTTGAGCAGTTGATATAATGAACATTGAATTGAGTTAAGTACAGTGAAAGATTTTCAGTTTGCTTATTAAATTTTTCTTTCTTACATAAATTTTTTTTTTTTTAAATGAAAGCAAGTGCGGTGGCTGAGACATAAAATGTAGATGAGTTGGATGAAAAATTCATACATCTTAAACTTTATTTTAGACATCCCGTTGTGACACTTATAAGGGAGCTACTGCACTAATTAGTGTACGGTGCAGACGCACCTCTTCTTCTGTACCAACTGTCCTGCCAAAACACATTTTTTTTTTTCAAACAAGATAAGCAGTGTGCGTGTAACTTAACATTGTGACGCGTTCGCGTATCCATTGTTGCAGTGGATACACTTCAATATATTCTGTGTGTGTTGTAGAGCTACATCTCACTGTTGACTATATACAAATATTAAGTGTTGCACAACAATGCTTTTATGGCAAAATTACGTCGCCAGCTACAATACAACGCACGTAAGTCTTCATGTCAAATGTCCGATGCTGCATTTTTTTTTACATTCAATCATCTCTTAATAAAAAATACATAATTATAATACACATAAAAGCTGTCCCTGTTCTTGAATTGAAGCACTGAATGTTCGTCTGCCCTTGGCCTTTAGACGTACAGTTTAGCTAAACAGATCGTAATGACTACTTGCGCAGTTTCTCAGTTTTTGTTAAGTTACGAGATCAGACGGAATTAATCAATTATGAAGCAATAAATATTCAATATTATCAGTGTGTTTCTGTGTTCTTGCCTCAGTTAACCGGCATGCAACTGTCATCTTATCTGCGCCATTTTATATTGTCATCTGTGGCCTGTCCGGCTGTACCATATTCTTCCACATTATCTCACAAACAGCACGATTTTCGTGGAAAAAAGTTATTGGACATAAAATGTGTGTTTTGATTTTCTCTACAACTTTTAAATGTTTCTGATTTTAAGAATAATTCAGCCAGAGAGTATCATAAATGTACATACGTCTTCATGTAAAGTACCCGTTATTCTTGTCAGATTTTAATGATACTTGAATTTTCTCGACAGATTTTCGAAAAATACTCAAATATAAAATTTAATAAAAATCGTTCCAGTGGGAGCCGAGGTTTTCCATGCGGTCCGACGGACGGAAGGACGAACTGACAGACAGACATGATGAAGATAACAGTCGCTTTTCGCAATTTAAAGAACGCGCTTAAAAACCGGAAACACTGCGACTTCCCAAGTAAATAAATGAACGGTGTAACAAACCTGGGGACCCAAAAGATAACACCCTGTAACATCTACACAAGGTAGACTCTATCTAACACCACCAAGTAGAAGTAAGGTATTGTTACGTCTACAAAGGCAGGATTAAAACTAACAACTAAAATTTGACAACATTTAGCTTGCAAAAGGAATGCTGTTTTTTACCTTTAATTTTAACGTAATAAATTTACATATTTCTGAAGTAATTGAAGACGTTTCGGCCTAAGTACATTGAGAATTTTAGACTTTAAAAAAACCTAAACTTTGTATGCAAAAGAATGTACTATCATTCTTAATACAGCTGTCATATTAATATAGAAATAATTTTCGCTAATTACGGTATTGTTATGATTGATACCTGACGATGGCCCCTTGCAGCCGAAACATGTTGTATGCTTGAATATATAAAAGAGCTATAAACAGTGCTGCTTTTGACCGTTTATATAATACCTTCCTCATACATATTATTAGGAAAACCTGTAGGAAAGAGCTGATTTGGGAGAATCAGGTGTAGATGGAACATAATATTGAGTGTACCTTGCGGGAATGGGCTGTGAGTTTGTGGGCTGAACTAAAATGACGGTACATGGCGTGGAATTTATTGACCAGACGATGGATTGTCTGGCTTCTTAAGAGTGACTCTGCTCCACGGAGCTTGCTTGTGCTCTCTGTAGAGCTGCAGATATATTACTGACTGCTTAAAATTCAGTCTGGGCCTCTAATAAGAATCAGCCACTAATTATAGAATATATGTGCATATTTTGTTCATTATACCTAAGCCTTACTTCTCATTCATGTGACTAGGTTTATGCGTAATGCACAGTACCAATGCTCCAACGTGAAATAAATCCGCTGTTAGCAGAGACCCGATACACGTGATCCCGCCATGTCGGTTCGTCACTAGGGATTAAAAGTTCGGTTTGAAAAACTTCAAGCGTATTTTAACAAACGCGTGAATGAATGCTACGTTGGTTGTAAAAATATTGCGTTGTCAAGAGACTGAGAAGTCGTTTAACTCTAATAAACATAAAACACGAAGTTTGGGGAAGTTAAGAGACATTTGTGGAAATGAAGACGGGAAGAGTCAGGCAGTGGTTTGTGGAAATTGGTAGAAATCTGAACAGGCAAGATATTGAGCTCTACGCTCTTCTGGGATTTTACGCAGCGTAGAATGGTAATTCCGTACTGACGTTTCTGGACAACCTATCGGTCACATCTTCAAGGGTTAAGCAGATATGTTGTCCCGAAACGTCGGCACGGAATTACCATTCTACGCTGCGTATAATCCTAGAAGATCGCACATCTCATTTACATCGCGGCGGAAGCCTGAAATCTGAACAGGCAAGGTAATATATGACCCCACAGTGTTCAGTGTACATGCACAGACCCACAGTGTTCAGTGTACATGCACAGACCCACAGTGTTCAGTGTACATGCACATACCCACAGTGTTCATTGTACATGCACAGACCCACAGTGTTCAGTGTACATGCACAGACCCACAGTGTTCAGTGTACTTGGACAGACCCACAGTGTTCAGTGTACATGCACATACCCACAGTGTTCATTGTACATGCACAGACCCACAGTGTTCAGTGTACATGCACAGACCCACAGTGTTCAGTGTACTTGGACAGACCCACAGTGTTCAGTGTACTTGCACAGACCCACAGTGTTCAGTGTACTTGCACAGACCCACAGTGTTCAGTGTACATGCACAGACCCACAGTGTTCAGTGTACATGCACAGACCCACAGTGTTCAGTGTACTTGCACAGACCCACAGTGTTCAGTGTGCATGCACAGACCCACAGTGTTTAGTGTACTTGCACAGACCCACAGTGTTCAGTGTACATGCACAGACCCACAGTGTTCAGTGTACTTGCACAGACCCACAGTGTTCAGTGTACATGCACAGACCCACAGTGTTCAGTGTACTTGGACAGACCCACAGTGTTCAGTGTACTTGCACAGACCCACAGTGTTCAGTGTACTTGGACAGACCCACAGTGTTCAGTGTACTTGCACAGACCCACAGTGTTCAGTGTACTTGCACAGACCCACAGTGTTCAGTGTACTTGGACAGACCCACAGTGTTCAGTGTACTTGCACAGAACCACAGTGTTCAGTGTACTTGCACAGACCCACAGTGTTCAGTGTACTTGCACAGACCCACAGTGTTCAGTGTACATGCACAGACCCACAGTGTTCAGTGTACATGCACAGACCCACAGTGTTCAGTGTACATGCACAGACCCACAGTGTTCAGTGTACTTGCACAGACCCACAGTGTTCAGTGTACATGCACAGACCCACAGTGTTCAGTGTACTTGGACAGACCCACAGTGTTCAGTGTACTTGCACAGACCCACAGTGTTCAGTGCACTTGGACAGACCCACAGTGTTCAGTGTACTTGCACAGACCCACAGTGTTCAGTGTACATGCACAGACCCACAGTGTTCAGTGTACTTGGACAGACCCACAGTGTTCAGTGTACTTGCACAGACCCACAGTGTTCAGTGTACTTGCACAGACCCACAGTGTTCAGTGTACTTGCACAGACCCACAGTGTTCAGTGTACATGCACAGACCCACAGTGTTCAGTGTACATGCACAGACCCACAGTGTTCAGTGTACTTGCACAGACCCACAGTGTTCAGTGTGCATGCACAGACCCACAGTGTTTAGTGTACTTGCACAGACCCACAGTGTTCAGTGTACATGCACAGACCCACAGTGTTCAGTGTACTTGCACAGACCCACAGTGTTCAGTGTACATGCACAGACCCACAGTGTTCAGTGTACATGCACAGACCCACAGTGTTCAGTGTACATGCACATACCCACAGTGTTCATTGTACATGCACAGACCCACAGTGTTCAGTGTACATGCACAGACCCACAGTGTTCAGTGTACTTGGACAGACCCACAGTGTTCAGTGTACTTGCACAGACCCACAGTGTTCAGTGTACTTGCACAGACCCACAGTGTTCAGTGTACATGCACAGACCCACAGTGTTCAGTGTACATGCACAGACCCACAGTGTTCAGTGTACTTGCACAGACCCACAGTGTTCAGTGTGCATGCACAGACCCACAGTGTTTAGTGTACTTGCACAGACCCACAGTGTTCAGTGTACATGCACAGACCCACAGTGTTCAGTGTACTTGCACAGACCCACAATGTTCAGTGTACATGCACAGACCCACAGTGTTCAGTGTACTTGCACAGGCCCACAGTGTTCAGTGTACTTGCACAGACCCACAGTTTTCAGTGTACTTGCACAGACCCACAATGTTCAGTGTACATGCACAGACCCACAGTTTTCAGTGTACTTGCACAGACCCACAGTGTTCAGTGTACTTGCACAGACCCACAGTGTGCAGTGTACTTGCACAGACCCACAGTGTTCAGTGTACGTGCACAGACCCACAGTGTTCAGTGTACTTGCACAGACCCACAGTTTTCAGTGTACTTGCACAGACCCACAGTTTTCAGTGTACTTGCACAGACCCACAGTGTTCAGTGTACTTGCACAGACCCACAGTGTTCAGTGTACTTGCACAGACCCACAGTTTTCAGTGTACATGCACAGACCCAGTTTTCAGTGTACTTGCACAGACCCACAGTGTTCAGTGTACTTGCACAGACCCACAGTGTTCAGTGTACTTGCACAGACCCGCAGTGTTCAGTGTACTTGTACAGACCCACAGTGTTCAGTGTACTTGCACAAACCCACAGTGTTCAGTGTACTTGCACAGACCCACAGTGTTCAGTATACTTGTACAGACCCAGTTTTCAGTGTACTTGCACAGACCCACAGTGTTCAGTGTACTTGCACAGACCCACAGTGTTCAGTGTACATGCACAGACCCACACTGTTCAGTGTACATGCACAGACCCACAGTGTTCAGTGTACTTGCACAGACCCACAGTTTTCAGTGTACTTGCACAGACCCACAGTTTTCAGTGTACTTGCACAGACCCACAGTTTTCAGTGTACTTGCACAGACCCACAGTGTTCAGTGTACTTGCACAGACCCACAGTTTTCAGTGTACTTGCACAACCCACAGTGTTCAGTGTACTTGCACAGACCCACAGTGTTCAGTGTACTTGCACAGACCCGCAGTGTTCAGTGTACTTGTACAGACCCACAGTGTTCAGTGTACTTGCTCAAACCCACAGTGTTCAGTGTACTTGCACAGACCCACAGTGTTCAGTATACTTGTACAGACCCAGTTTTCAGTGTACTTGCACAGACCCACAGTGTTCAGTGTACTTGCACAGACCCACAGTGTTCAGTGTACATGCACAGACCCACAGTGTTCAGTGTACTTGCACAGACCCACAGTGTTCAGTGTACATGCACAGACCCACAGTGTTCAGTGTACTTGCACAGACCCACAGTGTTCAGTGTACATGCACAGACCCACAGTGTTCAGTGTACTTGCACAGACCCACAGTGTTCAGTGTACTTGCACAGACCCACAGTGTTCAGTGTACTTGCACAGACCCACAGTGTTCAGTGTACTTGCACAGACCCACGGTGTTCAGTGTACTTGCACAGACCCACAGTGTTCAGTGTACTTGCACAGACCCACTATTTCTCATCACAGAAGGAAAGGCTGTAAGAGAGTGTGAGACATGTGGTTACTTATTGGGATTGTTGCTTCTGGTAATTAAATTTGGTCTCAGTGGGACATACAAGAGTTTGTTTTTTTTAATTTAAATGCTTACGTATTGTGTTTCACGTGTGTGTGTGTGTGTGTATGAGGGCGCACACATATTCATCAAAGAGACCAGTCACACATCCACACCCCCCCCCCCCCCCAACATATAACATTTCGCATGATGGAACACCTGTAAAAACTACTGTAACCAGAAATAAAAAAAACTTAATACAACACATGCATTTGAACTTACAGTCAGAAATGTAAGAAACACGTGTCCACAATCATCGAGCGAACAGCTGATGAAGTGTAGCCTACAGCAACAAATATGATATGTGGTTCGTCGAAACTAATTAAGTGTTTTGATAATTATAAGTGCAGTTTCAAGACGACAAGGAAACAGCTACAGTACGAAACTTTCGATCATTAACAAGAGAGAACTACAAACAATTCTATGGCTTTACATGCCAAGAAAACTAGTAACTGTTTTTTTTTTCAATGGCTCGACAGCCCCTTGGGGGCCTAGGCCTCCTCATTTTTTTCGAGGCTTCACGATCACACTCAGACACACCACACTCGGTAGGACTCCCCTGGACGAGTGACCAGCCCGTCGCAGAGACCTCTACCTGACAACACACAACACTCACAACAGACAGACATCCATGCCACCGGTGGGATTCGAACCCACAATCCCAGCAAGCGAGCGGCCGTAGACCCACGCTATCGGCAGTAATTGTTTTACTTAATGTTATATTATTTATGATAGATTCCTAACATTACATCATAAGTGGTTTGCTAAATGCAAAGCCGAATGATGGCGCCATGGTTCTGAAATATGTAGGCTTTAGTGTGCTTTCACCTGTGTGAATGCCCACAGCATTTGTTGTACTCTGACAGAAAATTTTACAAGCAATTTCTTGTAACTTATTTCATGGCGCATAGGGACATTTTACTCAAGATTGTTTCATTGTGCCCCTAGATCTCGTCTCTCTTTTTGTGACATGTTTTCGCTTAGTATGTCCGAAAAAAAGAAAGCAATATTCGTCTAGGAGTATAACACGTTTCAGCTGCCTACGAACTTTGCATTTTAATTATGGGACGTAAAAGCTTCGTAATGCAGCTTCAAAACTTGCTAAAGGAGACTCTAAACAGATTAAGGAATCCATAGATGCAAATTTCAGAAGACGCGATGCCATACAATGAATTCACACCCTCTGTTTGCTTATCTGCTTGCATGGGTCTGCGTATGATGTCTTTGGATCCGGTCCAAGGAACAGTGCGTAACGCTCTTTCCTCCCTAATTCAAGCTACATCTTGGAAGCCCTTTAGAGACTATGCTCTCACTTTCTGTGGTTTGTATAAAGAGGGTCAGCTCCGAACAGAAGCCAGCAGTTGCGTTTCACTTTTTTTGTCATGGAGAAGTGAGATAGTGCTTTACACAACTGTACAAAGCTGATGTGGTTTTCTGTGAATTGTTCTTGCATCGGAAATGGGTCAACTGTACCCGCCATTCCAACCTCGCTTTCCCACACCATGATATATATAGATTATTCCCCACACCGTAAACTTTGTTTCAGCATCTCTTGTGCTGTTCTGCCCTTGTTACAAAACGTAGAGTACAACAGTGCAGGTTATGAATAATTGTTCTTACGTATCACATCCGCCTCCTACCTCTGTCCGCAAATCATCCTCCACGTGTTTGTTACCCCTTCAGATAATAGGTGTGGGAAGTTTCACTGAAATATCACACTTAAACAAAATGAAATTTTTCTATGAGTAAATGAAAAGAGTGGCATTAACGCACAATGAAGATAATGACACCTGCTCTACAGGACAGATATATCAGTTTAGTAAAGGAAACAAAGCAGAATGCGAATAATAATGACTGTTCAACAGTATTCAAAAGCCCGTTGGTAAGGAAACGGAACCGAATAAGGATAACAACACCTGCTCGTCAGTATTCATATGTCACTTTAGTAAAGGAAACGGAACCGAATAAGGATAACAACACCTGCTCGGCAGTATTCATATGTCACTTTAGTAAAGGAAACGGAACCGAATAAGGATAACAACACCTGCTCGGCAGTAGTCATATGTCACTTTAGTAAAGGAAACGGAACCGAATAAGGATAACAACACCTGCTCGGCAGTATTCATATGTCACTTTAGTAAAGGAAACGGAACCGAATAAGGATAACAACACCTGCTCGGCAGTAGTCATATGTCACTTTAGTAAAGGAAACGGAACCGAATAAGGATAACAACACCTGCTCGGCAGTAGTCATATGTCACTTTAGTAAAGGAAACGGAACCGAATAAGGATAACAACACCTGCTCGGCAGTAGTCATATGTCACTTTAGTAAAGGAAACGGAACCGAATAAGGATAACAACACCTGCTCGGCAGTATTCATATGTCACTTTAGTAAAGGAAACGGAACCGAATAAGGATAACAACACCTGCTCGGCAGTATTCATATGTCACTTTAGTAAAGGAAACGGAACCGAATAAGGATAACAACACCTGCTCGTCAGTATTCATATGTCACTTTAGTAAAGGAAACGGAACCGAATAAGGATAACAACACCTGCTCGGCAGTATTCATATGTCACTTTAGTAAAGGAAACGGAACCGAATAAGGATAACAACACCTGCTCGGCAGTAGTCATATGTCACTTTAGTAAAGGAAACGGAACCGAATAAGGATAACAACACCTGCTCGGCAGTAGTCATATGTCACTTTAGTAAAGGAAACGGAACCGAATAAGGATAACAACACCTGCTCGGCAGTAGTCATATGTCACTTTAGTAAAGGAAACGGAACCGAATAAGGATAACAACACCTGCTCGTCAGTATTCATATGTCACTTTAGTAAAGGAAACGGAACCGAATAAGGATAACAACACCTGCTCGTCAGTATTCATATGTCACTTTAGTAAAGGAAACGGAACCGAATAAGGATAACAACACCTGCTCGTCAGTATTCATATGTCACTTTAGTAAAGGAAACGGAACCGAATAAGGATAACAACACCTGCTCGTCAGTATTCATATGTCACTTTAGTAAAGGAAACGGAACCGAATAAGGATAACAATACCTGCTCGGCAGTATTCATATGTCACTTTAGTAAAGGAAACGGAACCGAATAAGGATAACAACACCTGCTCGGCAGTATTCATATGTCACTTTAGTAAAGGAAACGGAACCGAATAAGGATAACAACGCCTGCTCGGCAGTATTCATATGTCACTTTAGTAAAGGAAACGGAACCGAATAAGGATAACAACACCTGCTCGGCAGTATTCATATGTCACTTTAGTAAAGGAAACGGAACCGAATAAGGATAACAACACCTGCTCGGCAGTATTCATATGTCACTTTAGTAAAGGAAACGGAACCGAATAAGGATAACAACGCCTGCTCGGCAGTATTCATATGTCACTTTAGTAAAGGAAACGGAACCGAATAAGGATAACAACACCTGCTCGGCAGTATTCATATGTCACTTTAGTAAAGGAAACGGAACCGAATAAGGATAACAACACCTGCTCGGCAGTATTCATATGTCACTTTAGTAAAGGAAACGGAACCGAATAAGGATAACAACACCTGCTCGGCAGTATTCATATGTCACTTTAGTAAAGGAAACGGAACCGAATAAGGATAACAACACCTGCTCGGCAGTATTCATATGTCACTTTAGTAAAGGAAACGGAACCGAATAAGGATAACAACACCTGCTCGGCAGTATTCATATGTCACTTTAGTAAAGGAAACGGAACCGAATAAGGATAACAACACCTGCTCGGCAGTATTCATATGTCACTTTAGTAAAGGAAACGGAACCGAATAAGGATAACAACGCCTGCTCGGCAGTATTCATATGTCACTTTAGTAAAGGAAACGGAACCGAATAAGGATAACAACGCCTGCTCGGCAGTATTCATATGTCACTTTAGTAAAGGAAACTGAAACGAATAAGGATAACAACACCTGCTCGGCAGTATTCATATGTCACTTTAGTAAAGGAAACGGAACCGAATAAGGATAACAACGCCTGCTCGGCAGTATTCATATGTCACTTTAGTGAAGGAAACTGAAACGAATAAGGATAACAACACCTGCTCGGCAGTATTCATATGTCACTTTAGTAAAGGAAACTGAAACGAATAAGGATAACAACGCCTGCTCGGCAGTATTCATATGTCACTTTAGTAAAGGAAACTGAAACGAATAAGGATAACAACGCCTGCTCGGCAGTATTCATATGTCACTTTAGTAAAGGAAACTGAAACGAATAAGGATAACAACACCTGCTCGGCAGTATTCATATGTCACTTTAGTAAAGGAAACTGAACCGAATAAGGATAACAACGCCTGCTCGGCAGTATTCATATGTCACTTTAGTAAAGGAAACTGAAACGAATAAGGATAACAACGCCTGCTCGGCAGTATTCATATGTCACTTTAGTAAAGGAAACTGAAACGAATAAGGATAACAACACCTGCTCGGCAGTATTCATATGTCACTTTAGTAAAGGAAACTGAACCGAATAAGGATAACAACGCCTGCTCGGCAGTATTCATATGTCACTTTAGTAAAGGAAACTGAAACGAATAAGGATAACAACGCCTGCTCGGCAGTATTCATATGTCACTTTAGTAAAGGAAACGGAACCGAATAAGGATAACAGCACCTGCTCGGCAGTATTCATATGTCACTTTTTGAAATCAAACATGTGAATGTGAGTAGTAGCAGCTGGCTTGTGGTAGTCATGTGTCAGTGTAGTTAAGGACACAGAGCATCGTAAGTATAGTAAGACCTGTGTTGTTTTCATATTAATGGATTTTTTCTCGTTTCCTGTAATGTCCAGATAAGCTTTGTTGCCCATAGGTACTTTGGTCTATCTCCCTTGGAGTAAACCAGCTGAAGCATGAAGTTGACTTCACTTCCATCTCGTTCGAAAGTACAGACTGCTTGTTTTGTACACCTAGTTGGAGACTGAGCTTTCGAATGTCACTTTGGCTTTAGATTCAGCACCATATACTAGGAACTAATTTTATTCGCAGTTATACGAAATCCGATGGGGACGTATATGAGGATTGAACAGGCTGAACATGCATTAAGAAGATGGAGGAAGGAATCAAAGCGTACAAAATATTGACGGGGAAATCTTCTGGGTGACATTCAAGCGGAAGGTAAGCAGTGAGTTGGGAGTGAAACATTACGACGTGTCTTTGATGAAATTAGCAAATATGGATTGTGATGACACTGTCATTGTTAACAAGACGATGGTGGTGATGGTGATGATAAAGTAGTAGCGACGGCGATGGACAGATGTCAGAACGCGTTGGTTGAAGCGATGATGATCCTGGCTTTTATTCGGGGTGCCCGGTTCGAACCTCATTTTGAACACTGCTATGACTGGGTTCTTTCGTGGCTGTTCTCAGTGTCCCCTGGTAGATGGGTACAGTCTCTGAAATAAAAAAAAACTTCTTTCAGGTTCTTTGTAATTCAGTATTTAACATCGTCCTTCCCGTCAATGCTGGGCCTAGGAGTCTTGAGTTGCTGACAGCATCGTTAAATAATCCACATATATAACATGATGGCGATAAAAGGCTAAGGCAAGAACGTCCGAAATTAATATCGCATGCCGTGTCAATACAGTTTAAATATAAAGTTTCTTTGTTTCTTTCAAGGCGAGTAGAATACAAGCATGCACTATTTTCCAGGACAGTGCGAAATATTTGCTAGCACGTGCTTCGTTATGAATTTATATTTCGACGGTGGCGACACGTAGCGTTTTATGGATGAACTGTGCTTTACACTCCAAAGAGACTTGGATATGGATATGCACAGTCTGTAATGCCGTGTCTTAAAGGATGTGTGAAACGTAGCACCGTTTAAGGCGGTGTTGTTGAGGGCAGCAGTTTGTAGAGAAATTAATGGCGGAGCGAAATTGCAAAGAAATGAAACAGAATACATTTCTGAACTTATTTCAGGTATGGAGTTTAAAATAAAACCGTGAGTTCTAACAATAACAAGGAAACATACTTTCCCTTGACATGTTGCCACCTGTTTAACGCCGCTATCGAAATCTATAAGATAATGAGATATGCGCTCTTCTGGGACACTACGCAGTGTTGAGTGGTAGTTCTGTACCGACGTTTCGGGACAACCTATCTGGTCCCATCTTCAAGGGTCAAGAGGTCTGAGAAGAAAAAAAAAACTTCTTGACCCTTGAAGATGGGACAGATAGGTTGTCCCGAAACGTCGGTACAGAACTACCACTCTACGCTACGTAATATCCCAGAAGAGCGCAGATCTCATGTATATAGCGGCGGAAGCCGGACGTCACTCATCTGTAACATACTGATTGTTTGATTGATTGAATATTTTACTGAATAAATTTTATTACTGTACATTACCTTTACCAAGTATGACGTAGATCGGCCGTGCGGTCTAAGGCTTAGGTCTACGGCCGCTCGCTTCCTGGGATCGTGGGTTCGAATCCCGCCTCGGGCATGGATGTCTGTCTGTTGTGGGTGTTGTGTGTGTTGTCAGGTAGAGGTCTCTGCGACGGGCTGGTCATTCGTCCAGGGGATTCCTACCGAGTGTGGTGTGTCTGAGTGTGATCGTGAAGCCTCGAAAAATGAGGCGGCCTAGGCCCCCAAGGGGCTGTCGAGCCATTGGAATAAGAAATATGACGTAAAGCTAATTTCATACCGTAGCCATGTTTGTCGCCTTTGACATGTGGAACCAAGATTTTAAATACAATTAATGGCTGTGTTTACGAATTGTCCTTCGTGTCACGTTTTAAGTTTTCAGTTGCAATGATTCGTTTGTTGCTGCTGTCGCACTGGACTTGAAGTAAAGACTTCGCGTAATGGCCTTATATTTTGTATTCTATGATTGCAGTAAACTCCCAACAGAGTTAAATCCTTTCGCCTAGTTTTGTCTCTTATAGTCTCTTCTGCTCCCATTCTTCTTTTCATTTCGCCATTCATTATTTTCTCTTCATTTCGTGCTTCTACTCTTATCAAATACTCCATTTCCATTTTCCTCCCTTCAACACAAAATATCCACGCTTCACATTCATGCTCTGCAACTGTCTCCACTATAGATCCTTCAACGTAAAATTTGTTTCATTACGGAATTGCAGATCTGTGTTGAATATGAAAGTTGCTTTTCAAAGACTCGTAACGCAATTCTGATAAGGGCTCACGTTTAATGCAATTGTTGATTACGAGTTTTCAGATTCTCACAGCGTTCTTGAAGATTCGTGTCTCTGAAATGTCACGCCATATCGACTGGTAATGGTAACTATTTACCAATCGACAAGGTTCAACATCCCAGAAGATTTGAGTGCTATTTTTGTGTTATTAACAGCTTAAAATATTTAATTTTTATGTTGGCAATAGTGGCTGTACTGTTTAAAAATTAGAGAAATTGGTGACAGAGACCATTACACAGTCTGAGTAGGTTGATCTACCGTAATGTCACAATGCTGACCGGTTGTAATGCAGACCATTACACAGTCTGAGTAGGTTGATCTACCGTAATGTCACAATGCTGACCGGTTGTAATGCAGACCATTACACAGTCTGAATAGGTTGATCTACCGTAATGTCACAATGCTGACCGGTTGTAATGCAGACCATTACACAGTCTGAATAGGTTGATCTACCGTAATGTCACAATGCTGACCGGTTGTAATGCAGACCATTACACAGTCTGAATAGGTTGATCTACCGTAATGTCACAATGCTGACCGGTTGTAATGCAGACCATTACACAGTCTGAGTAGGTTGATCTACCGTAATGTCACAATGCTGACCGGTTGTAATGCAGACCATTACACAGTCTGAGTAGGTTGATCTACCGTAATGTCACAATGCTGACCGGTTGTAATGCAGACCATTACACAGTCTGAGTAGGTTGATCTACCGTAATGTCACAATGCTGACCGGTTGTAATGCAGACCATTACACAGTCTGAGTAGTTTGATCTACCGTAATGTCACAATGCTGACCGGTTGTAATGCAGACCATTACACAGTCTGAGTAGGTTGATCTACCGTAATGTCACAATGCTGACCGGTTGTAATGCAGACCATTACACAGTCTGAGTAGGTTGATCTACCGTAATGTCACAATGCTGACCGGTTGTAATGCAGACCATTACACAGTCTGAGTAGACTGATCTACCGTAATGTCACAATGCTGACCGGTTGTAATGCAGACCATTACACAGTCTGAGTAGGCTGATCTACCGTAATGTCACAATGCTGACCGGTTGTAATGCAGACCATTACACAGTCTGAGTAGGCTGATCTACCGTAATGTCACAATGCTGACCGGTTGTAATGCAGACCATTACACAGTCTGAGTAGGCTGATCTACCGTAATGTCACAATGCTGACCGGTTGTAATGCAGATCATTACACAGTCTGAGTAGGCTGATCTACCGTAATGTCACAATGCTGACCGGTTGTAATGCAGACCATTACACAGTCTGAGTAGGCTGATCTACCGTAATGTCACAATGCTGACCGGTTGTAATGCAGACCATTACACAGTCTGAGTAGGCTGATCTACCGTAATGTCACAATGCTGACCGGTTGTAATGCAGATCATTACACAGTCTGAGTAGGCTGATCTACCGTAATGTCACAATGCTGACCGGTTGTAATGCAGACCATTACACAGTCTGAGTAGGCTGATCTACCGTAATGTCACAATGCTGACCGGTTGTAATGCAGACCATTACACAGTCTGAGTAGGCTGATCTACCGTAATGTCACAATGCTGACCGGTTGTAATGCAGACCATTACACAGTCTGAGTAGGCTGATCTACCGTAATGTCACAATGCTGACCGGTTGTAATGCAGATCATTACACAGTCTGAGTAGGCTGATCTACCGTAATGTCACAATGCTGACCGGTTGTAATGCAGACCATTACACAGTCTGAGTAGGCTGATCTACCGTAATGTCACAATGCTGACCGGTTGTAATGCAGACCATTACACAGTCTGAGTAGGCTGATCTACCGTAATGTCACAATGCTGACCGGTTGTAATGCAGATCATTACACAGTCTGAGTAGGCTGATCTACCGTAATGTCACAATGCTGACCGGTTGTAATGCAGACCATTACACAGTCTGAGTAGGTTGATCTACCGTAATGTCACAATGCTGACCGGTTGTAATGCAGACCATTACACAGTCTGAGTAGGTTGATCTACCGTAATGTCACAATGCTGACCGGTTGTAATGCAGACCATTACACAGTCTGAGTAGGCTGATCTACCGTAATGTCACAATGCTGACCGGTTGTAATGCAGACCATTACACAGTCTGAGTAGACTGATCTACCGTAATGTCACAATGCTGACCGGTTGTAATGCAGACCATTACACAGTCTGAGTAGGCTGATCTACCGTAATGTCACAATGCTGACCGGTTGTAATGCAGACCATTACACAGTCTGAGTAGGCTGATCTACCGTAATGTCACAATGCTGACCGGTTGTAATGCAGACCATTACACAGTCTGAGTAGGCTGATCTACCGTAATGTCACAATGCTGACCGGTTGTAATGCAGATCATTACACAGTCTGAGTAGGCTGATCTACCGTAATGTCACAATGCTGACCGGTTGTAATGCAGACCATTACACAGTCTGAGTAGGTTGATCTACCGTAATGTCACAATGCTGACCGGTTGTAATGCAGACCATTACACAGTCTGAGTAGGTTGATCTACCGTAATGTCACAATGCTGACCGGTTGTAATGCAGACCATTACACAGTCTGAGTAGGCTGATCTACCGTAATGTCACAATGCTGACCGGTTGTAATGCAGATCATTACACAGTCTGAGTAGGCTGATCTACCGTAATGTCACAATGCTGACCGGTTGTAATGCAGACCATTACACAGTCTGAGTAGGTTGATCTACCGTAATGTCACAATGCTGACCGGTTGTAATGCAGACCATTACACAGTCTGAGTAGGTTGATCTACCGTAATGTCACAATGCTGACCGGTTGTAATGCAGACCATTACACAGTCTGAGTAGGCTGATCTACCGTAATGTCACAATGCTGACCGGTTGTAATGCAGACCATTACACAGTCTGAGTAGGCTGATCTACCGTAATGTCACAATGCTGACCGGTTGTAATGCAGACCATTACACAGTCTGAGTAGGCTGATCTACCGTAATGTCACAATGCTGACCGGTTGTAATGCAGACCATTACACAGTCTGAGTAGGTTGATCTACCGTAATGTCACAATGCTGACCGGTTGTAATGCAGACCATTACACAGTCTGAGTAGGCTGATCTACCGTAATGTCACAATGCTGACCGGTTGTAATGCAGACCATTACACAGTCTGAGTAGGCTGATCTACCGTAATGTCACAATGCTGACCGGTTGTAATGCAGACCATTACACAGTCTGAGTAGGCTGATCTACCGTAATGTCACAATGCTGACCGGTTGTAATGCAGACCATTACACAGTCTGAGTAGGCTGATCTACCGTAATGTCACAATGCTGACCGGTTGTAATGCAGACTTCATTCAGTAAACGTACTGTGTGTACGTGTAACATTATCAGTTGTTTTGTACACTTCTGAAACGTAATTTCTTATTTAAGGCAAGAACTTAAATCACAATTTGTTTAAACAAAAGACTGACGGACATATTTTTACCGAAAACAGCGGAACAAAAGGGTGTTTATTTATTACTTTATCTATCGTTTACCAAAAACAATTTAGGACATTATAAGTTATGACAAGGGACTTTGTGACTTATTGAGGTTACTTGATAGTGTTATAAGTTATAGGAAGTTCAAATGAGTTGGATATGTAGCTAGAATGGACAATGCGTAAAGAGTGACTATTTGCGTTACACAGGTCACGTAGTTTCACGTTACGTTCGCCGTGCAGCTTAGCTATAAGCTTCAATTCTTTAACCAGCAAATGCACCTTTTAGTCTCTCACTTCTATCCACCCTACATATGTTTTGACCCTATTTTGGTCATCATCAGGGGTATACCAATATAGTAACTTCACTGTTTACACATTTATCAGGTATTAACGTACAACATTATGCTGTTTACAGTAATTGGCAGTCACCAATAGCTAAAATCACAATCACAGTTTCTTCAATTTTACGTTCTATTGACCGTGCATCTTATCACAATTGGAAGTATTTATTTTCATACCAACTTAAGCACAAAATTTTGTGCATAAGTTGGTATGAAAATAAATACTTCCAACAGTTTCTTCAAGTTTTGAATCGTCTCGGTGTATATGCTGTTTACAGTAATTGGCAGGCACCAATAGCTAAATAAACTGTGACTGTGTTTTTGGCTATTGGTGACTGCCAATTACTGTAAACAGCATAATGTTGTACGTTAATACCTAATGAATGAGTGAACAGTGAAGTGACTATATCGGTATACCCCTGATGATGACCAAAATACGGTCGAAACATATGTAGGGTGGAGAGAAGTGAGAAAATAAAAGGTGTATTTGTTGGTTGAAGAATTCAAGGTCACCTAGTGTTATAATACCCTTGGATTACCGACTGGGTACAACATGTAGCCAGGCTTGGTCTTTTCTTTAACAGTTCTCGGTGGTATAGAGTAAACAGTCTTACCAATTTTTGTATTTGTTCTTTGAAGTCCCTTTGACACAAAATTATCTTTATGCGGCGTGTATATTGTTTTTGAGTATGCTGTATTTTTTTTTTAAAATTCCAGTGGACAATTTTGTACCCATGTTGGTTCTATTTGTCCAACAGTCAAGAACAGAAAAACAGACTATAAATGTTACCAGTGCTCAGAGTGGGTGTGCAAGGTATCAAGACTGTTCAAATAACATGCAACAATTGCAAAGAACGATCATAATACAAATTTCATTCACATTTCTGTTCTAATTACATTTTCTTGGTCTCAAAACTTTTAAAACTTTTAGACATTTCATTCTATATGTACTGCCCAAAATGAAATGAAAGAAATGTGAATGAAAGCAATTTTTGTCTGTAATTGAGTCTAAGAAAGAAACTTAAAAAATGCTGAGAAAATAATTAAAAAATATGGGTACAAATTGTAACTGTAAAATTTGGAAGTTTTATTGCTTCGTAATCGAAGGGACAGTGCAGCGCAGGAGATTATGATGGGATGGGTGTGTAGCTAGGATGGATATTACATACCAAGAACCGTATGACCTACAAAGGTCACTTGAAGTGTTTAGGGTAGCAAAATGTTGGTTACGATAGGTTGGGTATATAATTAGGATTTATAGATTCATTCATTCATTCTGTAGTCTGTCTTACGACAGGTCCGTAGCCTCTTCCAAAGCGAGTTCTCCACAGGGTGCGATCTAGTGCTTCCTCTTTCAATTTCCAGTATCTTTTCTTTTCCTTAAGGTCATCCAGTAGCTGCTTACGTCTTCTCCCTCGTCGTCCCGTCATTTCTATCTTTCCTTCTAACTTTCCTTCAATCACGTATTAAGAAATTTGATTGCGAATACACTTACACATGACGTCTTTCGGGATTAGGAAATAAGTTTCGGGAGTGGAAAGAGGAAGGAACTTGCTCTGGGCCGTGTTCAGTTTCGGGCCTTCTTATTAGCAGTTTTGATACTTCAGGCACTGTAACGCTGACTGGAAAATTATTTAGTTGGTTCTGAAACAACGCATGCTACGAAACAAAGAACGACGACATAATATTTCCATTATGTACTGCAAAGGAAAACATGGTTATCCCTGCTTCAAGCGTCAACAGTGCTTTTTTTTATTTTCGCTTCGCTGAAGACGCAAAAGGGAGCTGCCAGCTAAGTGCAGTGCATTTGTAGAGAAAATGTCTGGGTCCTTGTCGTGACATTTTAGTTTGAGTTTTGTACCTTCGCGATGATTGTATTACAGTCTTTCAGTGTATTTGTAACGAAACAAATGCCTATCAAGAAATGTACAAATTGGTGGAAGCAGGACACTAGCAACAACAGGATGCGGATGTCAAAATCCAAAAAACCACCTGTCAGCAATTTCAAAAATTTTTTAAACAATTTTAACAACTTTAATGTTTTAACTACTAACAACGAGATACTGTTTTATACCTACAATCAAAATTATTATATCTCAAGCTTCATATCATGCCGAAGGCAGGCAACCGATACACTCCTAAACACGCAAGAATCACAGCCCACATAACAGGAAATACGCAGGACAAGCAATGCAAAACCACGCATAAGAAATGATAGTACGCCAATAATAGACGCAACGACACACAAACTTAGACTTCAAATCACAAAATCTACTTAACAAGGTGCAGCACATGTCACTCTTTACGAGACGCGTTGTTGTGTTGAAAAAACAGGACACAAAGTGAACATACATAAGAAGTATACGAAAACAGTGTTATAAAGCCATATAAAGTGAAACCAGTGCGGAATATCAAGTTGACCGTTTATTTAAGTTTTTAGTGACTTTAAAACTGTGTTTTATAAAACATTACACATAACTAGACCTTATATGCTCACATTTCAAGTGTGTTTTACATATGGACATAGCATTTTAATGTAGTGTACCCCTGAAGATGGTCAGGTACCTGACCGAAACATGTCGGGTTTAATGTAATACTACTATTAAAGTTTTTATTAGTGATTGTGCATCTAGTTGGTTCTGGTTTTTGATATATACGAGATGCACGGTGAAAACAATATTAAATTATGAATAGTATCAGAACGCCACAGGTAGGAAGCAGGCACATTGTTCTTTGTATGAGTTTACATAATTATTAATACGTAGATTTTATTTAGGTCTAATAATAATAATAATAATTCTTGGCTCAACAGCCCTATATGGGCCCGGGCCTCCTCTTGCCTCCTCTTTTCGAGGTTACTAAGTCGTGCGCATTCGTGGCAGTTGGTGACTGGCCAACTAGCCGCGCTAGTGTTCTATCGATCCTGATGTGCCCGCCAGAGCCATCTGGCAGGCAGTCAGGAGACTTGGATGAGAAATGGAGGCTAATTTAAGCTTACGTAACATTTTTATTCATGCCCGTAAGGTTCTTTTACATGCCGTAAATACGACATGGGACCGACGGCTTTACTTCCCCTCCGAAGGAAGTGGTGCTCCGGATTTTTATCACCCTTAAAAATCCATCGACCTCGGTCGGGATCGAACCCGCGAACCTTGGGTCCAGTGGCGAGCACGCTAACGAGGTCGACATTTAGGCCTAATAGCAAACTGTCAATATTTTGTGGAAGTACGTGTGTCTTACAATAACACTTTGTAAGCTAGCAATAACAATCGTTGTTGTGTCTGTTCGTGTGTGCATGAAATGGGCAAGACAAAGGAACTGTGTCACGTGCTCTTGCGGTACAGTAACCAGTATTAGAGACAGACCTGACGGCGTGTAGGACTCAGTTCATCGTCAGATTTGTACGAGAATATTCTGGAGTGCAGACAACAAATCGGACATCCTTGTAATGGAGCACCGGTGGAATGAAATTGACAGGGGAAAACCGAAGTACTCGAGGAAAAACCTGTCGTAGTGCAACTTTGTCCATCAGAAATACCACATGGACTCACCCGGGATCGAACCCCGGCCCCCGCGGTGACAGTCCTCCTTCAAGTGTTGCGACTAAGCGTAATACAGTATTCACAAGACTGATGACTGTTGCGCATCAGGTCAGTCTACTCTGTGCGCTCGCGCTCGCTAAGAAAATCATCTGAAGTAATCGTTTAGAGAAATTGTTTTGCAGTTTTGTTTTACAGTGGTGTCAGTTGCTGCTGTGTTCAATGTCGAGTGGTAGTATGATTAACGGGTTACGAACTGGGAACTGTTGGAAATGAGGGGGGCGCAGCCAAGTGCGGGAAATAATCCGTCATTTGCGAGGAGGGGTAGGGGAAAGCCACCACATATGAAGACAACTGACGAACCGGGCACCTCCTGGACACAAGTGTGGAGACGAATGGCTGTGCCTGCATGCCTGGTGAGGCAGTGTCTACCTTCGTCTGCAGTACAGGAATAGTAGTTTACATTGTTAGTTTCTTTGTTAGTTTCTGTTTATGTTATTTATTTATGACGGAAAAGTATACGACAGTAATGCTAGCCAGTGCCATTCATGACGACGACCGGGCTTGACGCGAGGTACGTGCAGCACTGCTGTCCTTATTGCGTCCTTCAGAAGGCTGTGGAATCCACCAGTGACTATAACGCTGTGCATTACGTGCCGTGATGTGTCATGGGTGTCAAACTCCATCTAATTCTAAGTTGTACTTATAGAATGCGCCGATGTCAACCTCCATCTATTTCTAAGTTGTACTTATAAAATGCGCCGATGTCAACCTCCATCTAGTTTCTAAGTTGTACTTATAAAATGCGCCGATGTCAACCTCCATCTATTTCTAAGTTGTACTTATAAAATGCGCCGATGTCAACCTCCATCTATTTCTAAGTTGTACTTATAAAATGCGCCGATGTCAACCTCCATCTATTTCTAAGTCGTACTTATAAAATGCGCCGATGTCAACCTCCATCTATTTCTAAGTTGTACTTATAAAATGCGCCGATGTCAACCTCCATCTATTTCTAAGTTGTACTTATAAAATGCGCCGATGTCAACCTCCATCTAATTCAAATTGTACTTTAAATTCGCCGATGTCAACCTCCATCAATTCCAATGTACTGTAGAATTGCGACCATGCCGCGCGGTCTAAGGCGTGGGTCTGCTGCCACTCGCTTACTGGGATTGTGGGTTCAAATCCCGCCGGTGGCATGGATGTCTGTCCCTTGTGAGTGGTGTGTGTTGTCAGATAGACGTCTCTGCGTCGGGCCGATCACTCGTTCAGAGGAGTTCTACCGAGTGTGGTGTGTATGGGTGTGATTGTGAAGCCTCGATAATGAGGAGGCCCTGGCCCAAAATGGCTGTTGCGCCAGGGAAAAAAAAATTGTAGAATGCATGGCTATTTATCTCCGCAATCCAGTTGAACAGTTGTAATATGTTAATTCAAGAGAATAGTGACTTTTACAGCAGTACTCATTCTGCTGTCCTGATGATGGAGGCAGAGATTTCTCCGAAATGTAAGTAAATTTCCACCAGGCTACGCACTGTCGCATCCCGTAAGACATTATTCTTGTTCCAGTACTGAAGGTGTTCTCTGAAGAAATAAAGCGTTTTGAAGTGTGATGACCGTTTGTAGGCACACTTGGTCATCCATCTCTGTTTTCAAAATTAATTTCAAAGAAGTAAATACAACCCACAATATTTCATCCACTTTATAGTTAGTTAGTTAGTTAGTTACTTCCTGTCGCTCCTTGCGGAGCATATGGCCTCCTTTCAGAGGTTTCTTGGTCTGGAAGTGTGCATATGTAGTGGGTGACCAGTCCACCGACTGCACAAGTTCTATTCATCCTGATATGACTGCCAGAGCCATCTAGCAGTCAATCAGGAGACGGGTGAGAAATGGCCGCTGAATTTTGCTTACGAAACATCTCAATTCATGCCCGTAAGGTTCTTTTACATGCCGTAAATCTACGACATGGGACGGACGGCTTTACTTCCCCTCCGAAGGAAGTTGTGCTACGGATTTTTATCACCAGTAAAAATCCATCGACCTCGGCCGGGATTGAACCCGCGAGCCTTGGGTCCTAGTCCACTAGTCCACCGAGGACGACCATCCACTTTATACGGCATCCCAATTTCAGATGTGTCAATGTGTGAAGAATTTTCAGAGGCAGGCAATATACTTTCATAATATAAGCTGTATGATGACAAAATTCCCCAGCCTCCTCATCACCATGGAAATTAGTCTTGTCCACGGTAGCAAGCCAGTGCGTTGCGCAGCAGAGGCCGGTCAAGCAATGAGCCAGCAAAGTGGAATATATTGCTTGTGGGTCTATAGGAACAGTACTGATTATCGCTCATCCTCTGCAGCCCAGGGGAACGTAAATAGCAGGAAATTTATGGAAATAAAGTGCAAGGTTTAGGTGAGAAATATTTTTTTTTTTGAAACACCACGCTAGTTCTAAATAAGTTTATGATTTCGCTAATCAAGTTGACTATGTGATGTCTCTTGGGGGTGAACAAATGCAAACCAAACAAGATATGTTGTGAGTTGTATTGGATTAGGTTAGGCAGCCCAACGTACATAAATCAGAAACACGGTCTGATATCAGAATGACTTTTTCCGAAAGGAATGGCAATTTATTAAGCCATTTATTAAGCGAAAGCTCGTTAAGTAAAAACAGATTTGGAATAGGTTAAAGAAAGTAATTACTCTACTGACTTAAAGCAATTTTTTATCAATCGCTCGACAGCCCCTTGATGGCCAAGGCCGCCTCAGTTCTCGAGCCTTCACGATCACACTTTTTAGACACACCGCACTTGGTAGGACTCCTCTGGACGAGTGATCAGCCCGACGCAGAGACCTGTACCTGACAACACACAACACTAACAATTGACAGACATCCATGCCCCCGGCGTGATTCGAACCCACGATCCCAGTAAGGGAGCGGCCGCAGACCCACGCCTTAGACCGCGCGGCCACTGGGATCGGCGACTTAAGGTAATGCAGCCACATATGAAGACAGATAAATATGTGCCAGTGCTATACACATGTGTATACGTACTGATTTATTGAAATTAGCGGAAATTGCTGTCAAAAAACTACAGTAATAAAAGGTCAAATAAGCAAAATTTCCCTGTCAACACCACGAAGGTGTGTAGAGAGAGAGAGAGAGAGAGAGAGAGATCGTGTAGCTAGCTCATTCTTGACCATGGCACTGGATAGACGTAAGTAGTCATATTGCATCCCCGGCCGCTTTCCCGCAGAAAGGACCCCGGTAGGCCTATGCATCGAATAGGAGGCTAGGTGGGTACCAGAGCCAGTCTGGACCTTTTGGAGGACAGAAATTGGTCGGGTGTGACGGACCACGTAGAGGGAAATTAGCTGGTACACCATATTGAAAAGCTGGCAAGTTATACGACACCACTGTTGGTAAGGTGGTATATACTTCTCTGTTCTGGTTACTGTCCAACCAGAAATGCTGTGTTGAATTATGTCAACTTTCTACATTTTCCTATACATCTATTTCCTTGCGGGTGAACAGGGCCACTAGTTATTGTGAATGGGACCATAATTTCTGCTCCTTGTTGATAAAAAATTGAATTTTTTTTGTGAAGGGCCCCGCAGCAGATACTACGGACGCACCGCAGTCTTAAGGTTTCTTGTGCAACCTTGTGATAAAGATGATCAGTTCTTTTCATTTTTACAAGTAACCAACCAACACCGCGCAGCAAGCCAAGACCTCTCCTTTGACAATTCTTCTGCACGCCGAATGCTTCTGCCTTTTCGAAAAGCCTTCGTTGCTTCATTCTCATCTTCTGCCCTCCACGATTGCCCGGTTTTTCGTTTATATATCCCCATCTCGAAACAAAGAGAAGAAAAATGTATGTAAATAGTTTGATTTATTAATTTCCTAAAAACGCGGACATTATACGTGTTTTAAAATATAGTTTATGTTACAAGTCTTCAACATTTTGTAAAACGAGCCTATTCAACCGAATTCTTTCAGTGATCTATAACAACAGTTGGTATCACTTGCAGTCTACTAATAATGGATTTGGCCCTCAGAAAGCCTGCGTACTAATTAACCTTACCAGAAATTACAAGAAGCTGCAATTCAGTACGGCCTGCCTTTCAACATACACCAATTTGAGAAAATGCACTGTTTTAGTTCACCCTAAAACAGACCTCCAAAACAAAAATGTGTCATGCAAACACATTCTTCTCTCCTAGCAATATATTTCCTTCTGCATACTCTCTAAGAGGTCTCTGCGACGAGCTGGTCACTCGTCCAGAGGAGTCCTACCGAGTGTGGTGTGTCTAAAAAGTGTGTGATGGTGAAGCCTCGAAATATGAGGCGGCCTAGGCCCCCAAGGGGCTGTCGAGCCATTGGGAAAAAAAGAATACTCTCTAAGTTCTAGAGAAACACTGTAGATGGCAGCAAAGGTCACAACGCCTTCAGTAACGACGTAAGGTCGGTTTTTAAATGATGCTATTCACCCGCTAGCCTGTGCGCCTGAACTTAACCCTATTTGTACATACATAGTTACAAATTTTGCCTATTATATGTACTATATATATATGAGTGAAACTAGGTGAGAAAAATCGGGAAGATAATAATATAACTGCTTAAGCAAGAACTCAGCAAAGTCCACTCTTTTCCCGTTGCAGAACACATTGCATTCTTCTGAAATGTAAAACGTGGCAACGTGAGAGCGCGCACATGGCAGTGAAGCCCAAAGGCATAGAGAGGATGCAGCTCGGCCCTCTATATAGTAGGCTGCAAGTGGTAACGTGAGAGCGCGCACATGGCAGTGAAGCCCAAAGGCATAGAGAGGATGCAGCTCGGCCCTCTATATAGTAGGCTGCAAGTGGTAACGTGAGAGCGCGCACATGGCAGTGAAGCCCAAAGGCATAGAGAGGATGCAGCTCGGCCCTCTATATAGTAGGCTGCAAGTGGTAACGTGAGAGCGCGCACATGGCAGTGAAGCCCAAAGGCATAGAGAGGATGCAGCTCGGCCCTCTATATAGTAGGCTGCAAGTGGTCTTTGTGTATATGTGCTAAGCCTTGTGCCTGCATGCTGATAAGGGACATCGTACGTAGCAGAGGGATGTCGACTGTTGAAGGTAGAACTCATGTAATCATGGCATCACTGATATGAATGACTTTCATGTCTTAAAGGCACTATGTATGTTTTCGTACTACCTTCTCCACATGTTTTCAACTCACAACATCATCATCATCATCATCGTCATCATCATCATCACGCAGTCTGTCTTACGACAGATCCATAGCCTCGTCCAAAACGAGTTCTCCACAGAGGGCGATCTAGTGCTTCCTCTTTCAGTTTTTAGTATCCTGTTTTTGCCCTTAAGATAATCCAGTGGTGCTTACGTCTTCTTCCTCGTCTTCCCGTCACTACTTGCATAATTAATCCTGTTTCTCAGACAGTATTTTTACATCGTGGAATTTAAGGTTTTCACGGTGGTGGTCATGAAGACTGCCATCTTCTGGCATTAGTGCCGTATAGTCTTGCATTTTCGTGCCAATATTTAGGAGGAAGCTGCCGTTTTGCTATACTGCGACAATGAAAGTGGAGGATCTCCGAAATGTTGGTGACTAGCGCCGCCTTTCACGGTGTCGCATTCCACAAGATAGGAGCCTTCAGTATTTGCACAGTTCCATGTTCTCATTTTGTTATTTGTACGGGAGGAGAACGTTCTGAAAACTGGAATAAACATGACTGTGAGCTCTCTGGATTAACATTCTGTGAACTAACGAAATATAACTTGGAGGGAAAGAGAAGTCACCAATATAGCGTTCCTGCTGCCTGGTGTCAGTTAGGTCTAGCGGATCGGTACAATGCCACATTGTGTACCCTTCCGCTATACCTGACGTCCGGATCAGGTTTCGTCATTGCGCAGGTGTTCTGGTCGCGAGAAATAAGCACTTTTTTAAAACATATATATGTAGAGATTGCCGATCCCAGTGGCCGTGCGATCTAAGGCGTGGGTCTTCGGCCGCTAGCTTACTAGGATCGTGGGTTCGAATTTCACCGGGGGGCATGGATGTTTGTGTTGTGTTTGTTATAAGGACGGTAATATGGAACGTAAAGTGACATGAAGGACGAAAGGATTTAAACAGTACGAAAATGGATCAAAGGGGAAAACGACGGCAAAAAAAAAACCCCCACCGGGCGCATGAATGTCTGTCTCTTTTGAGTGTTGTGTGTTGTCAGGTAGAGGTCTCTGCGACGAGCTGGTCCCTCGTCCAGAGGAGTCCTACCGAGTGTGGTGTGTCTGAGTGTGTGATCGTGAAGCCTCGACGAAACGAGGAGGCCCAGGCCCATATAGGGCTGTCGAGCCATAGGAAAAAGAAATATATGTGGAGATTGGCCGTGTTGATTTATAAAGGTATTCGTGAAAGAATGCCTGATTACATTTCTGTGCCTCCTTACGTAATATGACATGGCCAGTGGAATGACACAGACACGTGATCAACTTCTCATTACTGAATACGCTACTTCTGCGTTCCCTGTGTCAGGTACTGAATAAAGATTAAGGTGTAAGGTTTTGTGTGGGAATGTTCTGTGTTCGTTCTTTCCTTCCGTGAACTTGTTAGGATTCATGGCGGAGTCCTCTGGAGACGACACTGACCGTATCGACATGACGGTCTGCGCCAGGACTGCCCAGACTTTTATTTGGTGTGGTCAACTTCGGCAAATGTTTGTCTGCAGGCGGCAACAAAGTTCAACACACAGAACGAGGAATGAATACGTGTAGGTAAAGTTGTGGTATAATTGTACGTGTGTATTTTACTATACATCGTGTGCAGTAAAAATATGTTGATAATAATAGGAAAAATGTATAAGAATGAAATTCAAAACCTAGTCAACGGTGTCGCTATTTTTAGACCATTTTTACAAATTTAAAAAACAGCCCTTGAGTTTTTAAAATTGCTTCGGCGTTTTATCTCGGATTTGCCAGGGAAAGTGTTAAAAGACGTTTTATCATTCCAAATATGTCAGCAGCCAATATAACACTGTGTCGCAGGCAAAATGTTGCCCGCGACCTGCAGGTTGAGGCCTGCTCTACCCGGAAGACTCTCCACTGAATACAGAATTCTGTGATAACTTTACTGGATAATTTTACAGAATATTCCTATTTGGGGAATTTTATATATGGACATAATTACAATCATTACATGAGGAAATGCGTTTAGTAAGTGGACGCATGGCATTGTGCTCTAAAACAAGATTCCGTAGCAAAGTTTCACAGTACTTGAAAGTACGGTGCTCAGAAAAATAAGACCTTGTTGGATTTGAGAGTGAGTAGCAGTGTTGATGAAGATTAATGTCTTCTGAGACATGACGCCGTATAGATTTGTTTATGGATACCGACGCTTCGAAAGTAGCAGGCTGCGTTGTGTTCGTATCGTGCGGCGGCCACCGCACGATACGAACACAACGCAGCGCACACAGTGTATACAGATGATCACTATACGTCAAATTAAATGATACACCCAACGGAAAGCAATACCAGTCTGCCAATAATTTAAATAGATCTTAAGTCATGTAATTATTTTAACAATTTTAACACCTTTTTAATAATATTTTTATTATTTCACAATATTGTATGAAGTTCGACTGCCATTTGATGTATCACCCCAGGAGCTTAGGCTTACTCGTTTTTCGAGGCTTCACGATCCCACACACTTTAGACACACCACACTCTGTAGGACTCCTCTGGACGAGGGATCAGCCCGTCGCAGAGACCTCTACCTGACAACACACAACACTCACAAGAGACAGACATCCATGCCCCCGGTGGGATTCGAACCACAATCCTGGTAAGCGAGCGGCCGCAGACCCACGCCTTAGACCGCACGGCCACTGGGATCGGCCTCTCTCCTAATGTACTGTTCCCAAATCCGTCTCGTGTTAACGTTCATTAGCAAGCGACGTGTTACAGTACGTATAACCACCAACATTATGTGTGTTTCTTTGTTACAATACCGGGTAGAAGACGACACACAAAAGCTTTTCTTGCATGGTGGCAAAGCTTTCCCAACTTTAATCACCACGAGTGTTGATATTCAGTACGTTCAGAGTTAGAATCTTGGGAGGGAGACAGGTCATCTCGGCAGGAGTCACAAGGTTTCTGTTAGTTCCTCCAGGAATGCTGTGTGTCCCACCACAGTTCCATGAAGGACGTCTGAAGCATGTTACATTTACAAAGCATTTGTTTTTAATGTTTCATACAAAATTGCAAATATGGTTAATGGGCAAAATTTAAATTTATATCTGAAACTTTTCAGTTTCAGGCAATGTAGTAGCGAATGTCAGAGAGTAAAACCTGCTGTAGTTCATGCGTGACTTCAGGCTTCCGCCGCGGTGTAAATGAGATCGGCGCTCTTTTGACATGTCACGCAGCGTAGATTGGTAGTTTGTTACCGACGTTTCGGGACAGTCTATCGGTCATATCTTGATGGGTCAAGCAGTCCAAGAAGAATTCTTCGTGGAATGCTTGACCCTTGTTTGTCCCGAAACGTCGGTAAAGAGCTACCAATCTACGCTGCGTAAAATCCCAGACGGGAAGACCTGCTGTAGTTTACCTGAAATTGATATTGACAGCACTCAACAGATGGCTTACATAGTCAGTATGAGCAAATGCATTTGATTTCTTTATACGCGTACGTGTAGTACGCGTGAGCTGCAGGCCGTGCCATGGCTCAGGCGGTTAGTCGCCGGTCACTCACTGCGGAGGCCCGGGTTTGATCCCGGTTCAATCTATGTGGGATTTGTGGTGGACAAAGTGGCACTGGGACAGGTTTTTTCCCCGAGTACTTTGGTTTTCCCTGTCAATTTAATTCCACCGGTGCTCCATTACTTGGAAAAATGAAAAAAAAAACTAATAATTTTTCTCTTCATCTTCATGACAGGGTTGCGCAATAAGGCTCAAGGTTGCGGTGCTTACGTAGCTTCTGCTGCGGGGCCCTTCACCCCCCCCCCAAAAAAAAGAGTGAGCCGTGCTAAAGGAGGAACTTCTTTTTACGACTTGTCGCATCTCTTTTCACTCACAACTATCTGCGCGACGGCAGACAGCGCAGCGATCGCCGCTATTCCAATTCTCCGTGACTCAGTTTCCCCACGTTTTACTTCAGTCTATTGCAGTTAATATTAGAGTTATGCTCACCATTTTTAAAGAAGGCGCTGGGAATTTTTTTTTTTTCGGCTCGCAAGCATGCATCAAATCTGACAAACACTCAGTTCGCTGCAAGTCGAAGTTCTGCTGGTAAAATTAAAGACACTGCATCTGGAATGCTTTTCTTTTCAAATCGCCTTCATTGCGAGGTTCATTATCATGCACTTTATCCTTGAACATGCCCCACAAGTACAAATCGCACGAATGCAAATCTGCAGAAGCAGAAGGCCACTGCCCCCGTATTATTGTCACCGAAAACAGTCTCCAGAGCACACAACTCTTTACCATGTGACCTGATGCACCGCCTTACTGAAAAAAGGCATGGGTTCTGTCGCAGACGTACTGGTGTTCAAAACTGCTGTCAGAATAACTCGCAAATCACACACCAACTAAATGCACTATATTTTCACTTTTTATTCTTTAACCCCTACATATGTTTCGACCTTTACAAGGCCATCTTCAGGGGGGCTCGTAATCTACATTTACTTTACATCCATTGTTTATATCTGCTATTATGTTATATATCACATGTAGTCAAGTTTCATTATCATTTGACTGGCTGTTCAGTACAAACCGCACCACTGGACACTTACGACACAAACAGTTATGTCGTTGTACTCAGATTGATAACTTATAAAATTTGCATACATTTCGTATATAAAAATAATAATAGAATACAACTACGATGCTGATATCTGATCATGTTTCACATGACCTGATTTACTTAACTGATGACCTATATATACAGAACCAACAGCCAGAATTTTTTTAAAAAAACAAGCTATGTTAGAAGATACACCCCAAAATACCATATAGCTTCATTTTATTACGAAAAATTGACGAACCTCATTTAAGGATTTTATATTCTGTGTTTTATGTATTTAAATACAGAAATTGTAAATCACTGTAATCTATAAATTATAATGAAACTTGATTACATGTGATATATAACATAATAGCAGACATAAACAATGGATGTAAAGTAAATGTACATTACAAGCCCCCTGAAGATGGCCTTGTAAAGGCTGAAACATGTGTAGGGGTTAAAGAATAAAAAGTGAAAATATAGTGCATTTAGTTGGTGTGTAATTTGTGAATTGTTAGAAAATGCACGGTGAAGATAATATAAAATGGTGCCAGAATGTTTGAAAATTTCGGTGAGAATGTATGGTCTGGGGAAAAACAGTTAACCTATTAATCTAAGGTTGCGCTTAAATTTTCATACTTCGTTTCCGAATTTTCTCATGTTACATCGAACATTGACTACAGCGCGCAAGACCCACATGTAACTAACTAGGCTACGGGCTGGACGGTGCGGTGTTCTAATCCTGATAAGTTCAAGAGATGTTTGCCATCTCCAAAATGTCCGGACCTTCTATTCAATGTGTAAGAGAGTTCCTTCCCAGTGGCAAAATGATCGAGCTGTGATGTCGACCACTTGCCTTTATCTAGCGCCGAGGTTAAGAATGAGTTGAGCTATACGTGTGCTCCTTAGGCGTGCTTGCTTGGCGTGAACGAGGGACAACCTTTCTACCCATAGCATGCCACACACGAAACTTCGTGCCATGTAATGGTACCTCGGGGTTCAGACTGGGAATTTCTACTGGCCAGTACCGTTATTCTGTGAATTCACGTATCCACTGAGATGAAACCAAACTCCATCGCTACACAAGAGTGTGGGATCTATTTCACCATCGTGGAACCCGAGATGATAGGTGCTCACACAGTACGGTCTCGCTTCGCGATCTGTCTCGTGGTTTTTGTGGACCACAGCTGTCTTCTACAATTCGGTCTCGCTTGGCGATCTGTCTCGTGGAGTTTGTGGACCACAGCTGTCTTATGCAATTCGGTCTCGCTTCGCGATCTGTCTCGTGGAGTTTGTGGACCACAGCTGTCTTCTGCAATTCGGTCTCGCTTGCGATCTGTCTCGTGGAGTTTGTGGACCACAGCTGTCTTCTACAATTCGGTCTCGCTTCGTGATCTGTCTCGTGAGGTTTGTGGACCACAGCTGTCTTCTGCAATTCGGTCTCGCTTCGCGATCTGTCTCGTGGAGTTTGTGGACCACAGCTGTCTTCTGCAATTCGGTCCTCCTTGGCGATCTGTCTCGTGGAGTTTGTGGACCACAGCTGTCTTCTGCAATTCGGTCTCGCTTGCGATCTGTCTCGTGGAGTTTGTGGACCACAGCTGTCTTCTGCAATTCGGTCTCGCTTGACGATCTGTCTCGTGGAGTTTGTGGACCACAGCTGTCTTCTGCAATTCGGCTCTCTTGGCGATCTGTCTCGTGGAGTTTGTGGACCACAGCTGTCTCTCTGCAATTCGGTCTCGCTTGACGATCTGTCTCGTGGAGTTTGTGGACCACAGCTGTCTTCTACAATTCGGCCTCGCTTCGTGATCTGTCTCGTGAGGTTTGTGGACCACAGCTGTCTTCTGCAATTCGGTCTCTCTTGGCGATCTGTCTCGTGGAGTTTGTGTACCACAGCTTCTTCTGCAATTCGGTCTCGCTTCGCGATCTGTCTGGTGGAGTTTGTGGACCACAGCTGTCTTCTGCAATTCGGTCTCGCTTCACGATCTGTCTCGTGGAGTTTGTGGACCACAGCTGTCTTCTGCAATTCGGTCTCGCTTGGCGATCTGTCTCGTGGAGTTTGTGGACCACAGCTGTCTTCTGCAATTCGGTCTCGCTTCGCGATCTGTCTCGTGGAGTTTGTGGACCACAGATGTCTTCTGCAATTCGGTCTCGCTTGGCGACTGTCTCTGAGTTTGTGGACCACAGCTGTCTTCGTCGGAGTTTGGTTTGTGGACCACAGCTGTCTTCTCAATTCGGTCTCGCTTGGCGATCTGTCTCGTGGAGTTTGTGGACCACAGCTGTCTTCTGCAATTCGGTCTCGCTTGGCGATCTGTCTCGTGGAGTTTGTGGACCACAGCTGTCTTCTCAATTCGGTCTCGCTTGGCGATCTGTCTCGTGGAGTTTGTGGACCACAGCTGTCTTCTGCAATTCGGTCTCGATTCACGATCTGTTTCGTGGAGTTTGTGGACCACAGCTGTCTTCTGTAATTCGGTCTCGATTCACGATCTGTTTCGTGGAGTTTGTGGACCACAGCTGTCTTCTATGGGTTGCAAAGTCACCAGTTACGTTGCATGTTGTGCCGATGATGCACGCACGCCTGCTTACTGTGCCAGCCGGGTCAGCTCTTTTGTTGTATATGTTTCCGATCATGCACCGTCTAATGTTTCTCTATTTGGTAACCTGTTGCTCGAAAATTTTATATGTACGTGTACATTTTGTCTTCTTTGGGATAAATCCGTCAGGACACTTTCGTATGAATTTACTACGAAATTCTCACAGCAACTGTATTTGTTGGTAGGCCTGTGTGTTATACGAAAACACGCGACGCTCCAGTGGGATTGTCATTGTGACTGTAGATTACACTCACAGATCCACGAACCTCTCTCACAAGAAGCGTGGGAGCGAATATCTGAGTGGGCTGAGTTTTGTAAGATATGCGCAGCTACGGTCTGTGTTCGGCAGTAGAAGTCTTTAAACAAAGACAGGTTTAACGCGGTTTCTCCACTGACAGGGTTTATTAAAACACAGCAAACGGTGGCCCGATGTTGTGGTCGGACGGTATGAGCACGGGTGAAATGTGCTGATAATGAGAATAATTGAATGGGTCAGAGTGCAAATTTGAAAGGGGTGGAAAATGATTGGTTTCTGGACAGTCATGTAATGGAGCATGCATTTAGGCTAAACAGCAGACCGATCGGCATATTCGGGAGATCCCAGGAATCAACTTTTATGAATTTTCATCTGTCTCAAGTCGAAAAGAGGAAAGTTGTGGTCATGAAGGGAGGCAGCACGTTTCTCAGGAAACTATGTTCATCTACAAGACCGCACGGTGTCACAACCCAAAGTATCACATGAACCATCACAATATTTGGTAAAATTTACTTTGCACGTATGTTGAGTACATGAGGGCAAACAGAATTCCCACAACTGCGTTAAGTTGTAGACAGAAGCTGAGGAGGTAATGTCAGACCTTACGGTCACAGGCATATGCAGTGTGCAGTCGTGTCCGTGCAATGCAGTTTCTGTATGCAATGTCTGTACTCCGGAAGCGTGCGGATCTAGCCCGAGATACCGGAATAACTGTATTCTCAGTGTTGCCAACTCCCTGGGTCCGGACGTGGCCTTTTGTCCGTCCGTACGCCATTGATTAGTTCCATTCCCGCGCCTCTTAGATGTTCCGCAAAAGCGGAATATAGGACTTTTATTTGTGTGAATTTTATTGACTCTTTCTGGAGAAGCTAACGGTCATTCTTCAATCGAACAAATCTCCGCATTTTATGGATCCTGAAGGTCCAAAAGGGCCACCAGTCTCCCTTATCCTGAGTCGAATAAATCTACGCCCCTTTTTACGCGATTTCTTTAATATTTATTTAATATTAGCTCCTATTATGTCATATTTATTCGTTTTAGGATTGTGGACCAATATTTGTAGACACTTGTTAATTCCTCTGCGTGCTACGTGCACCGATAATCTCATCTACCGTTCTCTGATCACCCTAATAACATTGGTTGAAAAGCACAGCTTATGATGCGTCTCATTATACAATTGTCTCCCCTCTCCTGTTACTTTCTGTCCACAGTACCGTGTTCTACATCTTTCCAGTTTCCCTTAATGTCTAGGCGCTTTCGCAAAATTGGGAAAAGCGACCATTAGCTTCGTCATGTCTGTACCTCAGTCCGTCCGTCCGAATGGAACAACTCGGCCCCACTGGACGGATTTTTATGAAATTTCATATTTGAGTATTTTTAGAAAATCTGTCGAGAAAATTCAAGTCTCTTAAAATCTGACAAGAATAACGGGTACTTTACATGAAGACCGTATGCACATTTATGATAATATCTCGCTCGATTCTTCTTAGAATGAGAAATGTTTCAGACAAAAGTTGTAGAGAAAATCAAAACACACATTTTACGTTCAGTAAGTTTTTCCCGAAAATGGTGCCCTTTATGAGATAATGTGGAAAACTATGGTAGACAGGACACAGATTACAATAAAATACAGTTCATGCTCTTTGCATGATGGATAACTAAGGCTACAGACACACACTCAGAATATGTAAACTTATTGCTTTTCACACTGCAACAATGGTAACGTGAACGCGCCTCAATGTTACGTTATACGTACATTGCCTGTCTTGTTTCACTGTGATATTATTTAAACTTTTATTTGATCTAATCGTCTTTTTAACTTCAAACTCCATCCGCATAACTTGTTGAAAGACCCTGCCTTACAGAGATCGGTGTATTGAGCTTTCTGATGCTCTGTGTCTCGGCACGTACGTTTCCAACTTTTCGAGGGACGTCTCGCCTTAAAATTGAGCCATAACTTCCGTCCTGTGTACTGACATACATCTTACAAACCTCACCTCGTTACGTCTCATGCTTAACGCTGTAAGAACCTAAATCTTGCCCTTAGCTTATAGAAATAAAACGTGAGTTTTGTGACTGCAATAAAATTGCTGAGGATAAAACACACTTGTTTAACACACTGACGAAATTTGCAGTTCCTGAACACTAAGTGTCTGGGACTGGCTAAACGGTGGATGGTACTGGGTTCGAATTCCTGCAGAGGTAAGAAATTTGTTTCTTCTACAAAACGTACAGACCCGCTCTAAGGCCCACCCAGCCCCCTATTCGATTGGTGTTGGACGGGTTTCCGCTGGAGGAAAAGCGCGACGGGGTCAGGCTGATTATTCCCTTCCACCTATTCCCGAGATTAAGAATAAGTGGAGCTACACCTCCACTTTTCCCGTATGCCTGCTTGTTATGTATTGGGGAAATTTACCGCTTTACCAAAACAAGATGTTTCTAGGGCAGGTTTCAAGGCAAACCCCGTCCCTAGAATCTGTTGAGATGACAGATAGGCTTCAGATGACACAGCGTGCTGCTTAGTTGCAGTCGTCGTCATATTTTTGAATATTAATTCGTGTTATATCTGTGTTCACGCCTAACCTTTATATCGTGCGGCTGTTTTATATAACTTACTTTGTATGTATCTGTTAATAGTATGGAGGCACGCGGTGGCGCAGTTGGTTGAGGCACTGCGCTACAAGCCGGAAGGTTGCGGGTTCGATTCCCGATTGGGTCATTGGGATTTTTCATTGGCTTAATCCTTCCGGCCTCACTCGACTGAGCCTCTAACAGAAATGAGTACCAGAGATATCGCGTGGGGAATAAAGGCAGCCGGTGCGTAAGGCCGATTGTCTAGAAATTCTGGCTGCATCATCCTCCACGAACTTTAAGGGCCTGTTCAGGCCTGTACAGGGATTGCTTTATCGTTACCATTAGTACTATATTTACCAACAATATATATAGGTCATAACGATATTTATTGCTTAATTGTATATACATCTATATATTCAGTACTTTATTGGTAAGTATTGTAGCCACTAATTGAATAAAAATGTATTACAGAACTTTATCACCTCCTTTTCTTAGTGGGCCGGGATTGCTCAGTCGGTATAGCGACTCGCTATGGGCTGGACGGTCTGGGGATCGAATCCCGGTGGGGGCGAGATTTCCGCACCCGTCCAGGCCGACCCTGGGGCCCATACAGCTTCCTGTACAGTGGGTACCGGGTTTCTTTCCTGGGGGTAAAGCGGCCGGGGTGTGGAGTTGACCATTCACCCCCATCTAACGCCGAGGTTACAGAAATAGTACAGCTATACCTCTACTCCCCCTCTGGACCTTCATGGCCTGTTCTAGGGAGAACTTTACCTTTACCTTTACCTTTCCTTCACTATCGATATGACGCTCAGCACTCTCTGTTGTTTGGAGTTTGTTGTATAAACGTTAATGTTATTATGTTAGTGAAGTGTAGCTCGTAAATGCAGCGCAAAGGTTCAGCAGTTCTCATCTGTAGCTACAGTTTCCACAGACATATGTAGCTACAGTGTCCACAGACATCTGTAGCTACAGTGTCCACAGACATCTGTAGCTACAGTGTCCACAGACATCTGTAGCTGCAGTGTCCACAGACATCTGTAGCTACCGTGTCCACAGACATATGTAGCTACAGTGTCCACAGACATCTGTAGCTACAGTGTCCACAGACATATGTAGCTACAGTGTCCACATACATCTGTAGCTACATTGTCCACAGACATCTGTAGCTACAGTTTCCACAGACATCTGTAGCTATAGTGTCCACAGACATCTGTAGCTACAGTGTCCACAGACATCTGTAGCTGCAGTGTCCACAGACATCTGTAGCTACCGTGTCCACAGACATATGTAGCTACAGTGTCCACAGACATCTGTAGCTACAGTTTCCACAGACATCTGTAGCTACAGTTTCCACAGACATCTGTAGCTACAGTGTCCACAGACATCTGTAGCTACAGTTTCCACAGACATCTGTAGCTACAGTGTCCACAGACATCTGTAGCTACAGTTTCCACAGACATCTGTAGCTACAGTTTCCACAGACATCTGTAGCTACAGTGTCCACAGACATCTGTAGCTACAGTTTCCACAGACATCTGTAGCTACAGTTTCCACAGACATCTGTAGCTACAGTTTCCACAGACATCTGTAGCTACAGTGTCCACAGACATCTGTAGCTACAGTGTCCACAGACATCTGTAGCTACAGTGTCCACAGACATCTGTAGCTACAGTGTCCACAGACATCCCTCAGAACTGTGGTGAAGTCACGATTTTGTGGAATAAGCAAACTACGTGAAATGTTTGGTAAGGATTGAGGCTGCAATACTGACTGAAACTGTAACAGTCGTTTATTGCTGATTTTGCCTGCAATTGTTTTTAATTATTGGCAATGACCATACTCATGCATTGCACCTGCGCGAAAACACACACTCACTTAAACACAGAGACATATCCTGTTTTGAGTGCGTGTTTGTGCGTAAGTTTCAGGAAGGGAATTTTGTTCGTCTTCTCTATTTGACGAATTATATTTGCGTGGAGAAAAGTTGCCTTCCCACTCCACCATCGACGCTTCAGGCGTTGTGACGTTGATGTTATAAAATTAAAAACTTATTGTTTATAAAATTCTGTGGATTTTGTTTCTTCTTGACGTTGTTGTGATTGCTGTTGTTATGGTATCCCCTGCTGTGCGATGTTGCCCGATTTCGTGTATGGTTATGTGTTCGAAACTTTAGGACGTGAATGTAAGCACTTATGTTTTATGCCTGTAATGCTACCCAAAAAGAACCTAGGGCCACTAAACTGTTAGTGGAAGCTTTCAAGTGTTATTACGGTAGGCTAGGTTGCCAGGTCGTCAAAGCGAGACGGTGTTACGTTGTAAAAATCACGTGAACCAATATTTACCAATAGAATGGAGCAGTTAGTGTGAGATTGACTAGTAAATCACTTTGCCCATTTGACAACTCCAGCACACCTGTTAGAAAGTCAGTACAGCGAAACATTGTAGGAGAATTTATTCTACGAAGAAAATTCAACCCGGCGGCTGCGCTGGTGTAAGGCGTGGGTCTGCGGCCGCTCACTTGCGGGGATTGCGAGTTCGAATCCTGCCAGGAACATGGATGTCTGTCTCTTGTGAATGTTTTGCTTTGTCAGGGAGAAGTCTCTGAGACGGGCCGATCCCTCGTCCAGTGGAGTCCTACCGAGTGTGGTGTGTCTGAGTGTGATCGGGTGCAACAATAATCCTGTACACCTACAATGAGCAGGTAGAAGAGGTTAGACTGAGAAAGAAAGAAAATTCAGAGTTTTATCAGGCATATAGCAGCAAATCATTCTTTCTTTCTAATTCTCACCTCTTTCTAACGACTCATTGTAGGTGTAGAGGGTTATTGTTGCACCAGATCACACACACACTCGGTAGGATTTCTCTGGACGAGGGATCGGCCCGTCGCAGAGACCTCTACCGCAGCATATCTGTTACTGTAATTCTTACTGCTGATGTGTAGTGAGGATACAGATCGGCGATAAAGACCTTCCTGTTTAAACATTACCGCAGTTAAACAATTAATTTAACCGTGACTTAATTACACCATTCTACATGTTAAATGGTCAGCTAAATGGGCGACACGTGAAATATTATTTCAGAGTTTCAAATGGCGAATGATGGTTCAATTTCGGACATTTACATAACCGGACACAGCATAAAATGTCCTGTGCGTTTCTTCAAGGGAGTCAGGTGTTCAGTTGTCTGCCCGGTATGCTGCAGAATGCTGAGTCTAAATCAGGGTGGTCATGGAACGTTATTGCGTCGTCCCCTCAAGCGACTGTAGAGGGCCCGCTACCTACCCAGCTGTCAGACAGATAGTAAACACCAGTATAGAAAGCGAGCAAGCGAGCGAACGAGCGGGTAATCCCGATTAACAAAAGCGTTTATCCACGACTGACTGAATTCATTCGGTTATATTCATCATCACAAGATAACTAGTGGATGGTGTGGGGAGAGGTACCCCAGTCGGCGAGTTTCCTGGGGGAAGCGTGATCAACAAAGCGTGCTAGGACGCTCAACTCCCTTACGCTTCGTTTTATTTGTGATTTTGTTTGTTTTATTTTCGGTTACTAACGAAGTGTTATTATGATCAAGTAATGGCTTTGTGTTGTTGCTCGGCTTAACACCCAATGAGCTCAATATTGCGATACTGAAACGAGCAAAATGTTTTTATGTGGCTTGTGCGCATGCGTGTGAGCTCGCAGTAACGTTATAATTTTGTGCTTACCATATCAGCGTCCTAAAGCATTTAAGAAAGAACACGTACACTTGCTTTTTAAATTCGTTAATGTGTAGCTCAGTTATACCGGTACTTCTAAATGAAGGACAAGGACAGAAGAAGACAGTGTTATACTGGGTTTGAAAAATGTATGGTAGAGCGCATAAAACACAGGCTGGAAAAGTAACAAAATTAAATAATATAATTTGCCTTAATATTTCACATTATATTCTTATGCAAGAAGTGTAACCATTTTGAGTTTCGTATTACTTTCAGCTTACTTTGTATAGTGTTTAATGAACACTTTTTGACAACGTCCAAGCAGCGGACTTTTCATTTGCCCAAACATAAACTCTGGGACCTCAGGAATAATTCTGTCGAGGGATTTGTCAGGCATGAAAAAAAATTTATTTCACAAATTTTAATCTATAGAATAGCCTACTGGGCTAGATCATGAATGTTTAATATTCCTTTTGTTTATTCTGTGAATATAGATCTACCTCAAAAAAATTTAATAACAGTGGTATATTTTTACTATTACTTTATTATTGCAAATATGCTTATTAATACTATTTATAATATTACTGCTTTCAAATTTAATTTTGTCTATTGTATGATTAAAGTACCTTATAAAAACTCGACTTTTAAAGACTGGTCCTTCACCGTTCCCAAAAGGTCTGCCTTGTTGGGGTCACGGACATAGTGCGATGCCCACGGATTAACATGAGGTTTATGTAACGGGCCCAACTGACTACACCTCAAAGTACACACAGTTCGCAGGTAACAGCTTCACTCACCAAAATATTTCCTTTCGTCAACGAACCATCTCAAGGGGGACAAAATACAAATATTAACCCAGCCTTCCACAGACAACAAAACTCCTGATACGCAGTGGACCTACTTATAACAACAGAGAAAATCCAAATTTTGCATCTTTAACTTTTAATATGTGCCAATTATTTGTTATGTTATAAATATGTGTAAAATAAAGGTTTAAATCCCTGATGATGGTTCCATTGGAGAACCGAAACATGTTGGATTAATTTTATTGTAGAAATAAGTGTATGGTATAGTAAAAAGTGTGCTTTTTGTTGGTTAAAAAATGTGTGATGAGGCTATATGTTTATGTGTTCGCGAAAATACAAAATAAATATATAATTTTTTTCTGCCCTGAAGATGGTTTGGTAACGAACCGAAACGTGTTGAAGAATTAAAGCGGGTTACGAGGATATGCAGCATTTATGTACTTTAATGGTCGATTATTTTAATGGTGTTTAAGGGAAGCACCCGTAGGGGATGAAGGGAACTTGGTCTTGTAACAGTCTTGTAGTTTAGTCAGGCAATATACAACACTTAGACATAAACCCCCATAGACTGTCTGACCCTGGAAATTATGGCATTACAACCTTTCAGAACATTGTAACTGTTTACCAATCTAGACGACGAATCATCCCCGAAACACGTGAATCTTCAGCCACACCGCCATGACCATCTCAAATCTCGCAAACAGTCGTAAGTTTCACAACAAGAAACCAACAAATCGCACAACACTCTTTCTTAGACATTTATGTCACAGTATCACATACATTTATGTCACAGTATCACATACATTTATGTCACAGTATCACATACATTTATGTCACAGTATCACATACATTTATGTCACAGTATCACATACATTTATGTCACAGTATCACATACTTTTATGTCACAGTATCACATACATTTATGTCACAGTATCACATACATTTATGTCACAGTATCACATAATTTATGTCACAGTATCACATACATTTATGTCACAGTATCATATACATTTATGTCACAGTATCACATACATTTATGTCACAGTATCACATAAAGTATTCCTACATGTTTCAATCCCCAAGGGATCATCATCAAAGAACCAAACCAAAGCAATACTGCATAAAACCAAATTAGCTACTTTTGTACACAGTTGGCATGATATGAAAAGAGTCAAATAGTTAAAATGTAGACAGTTATTTGTAGTCTAGTTGTATAAGTATGTTGGATCTTGGTGTACAGTATCTCGGAGCAGCCTACGTACTCAACGAATTAATTCATATATAAGAAATAAATCTTGAAGTAGGATTTATTTGTTTCTATAACATAACCTTATATATCAGTAATATTTTATATAAAAATTAGATCTTATTACTTTTTATATAGTAATTTGTGTTGATAATTTTCTCCAAACTATTTCATACATAGTGTGTTACATGAAGATGGCCAAGTTAGCCGAAACATGTAGTATAATACGCAATAGTTCAGATAACAATAAAATGTTGTTGTTGTGACTGACGCATTACTTCAACACACTTCACGGCTTGTTTTTAGTTTTGTTTTAGCGGCGCTCAGCATTCCTACAGCGGACGAATCACGTCACGAAAAGCCATCGAATTCACAAATATGACGATCAAAGGCACGAGTTTGGTTTTGAAGACTACTTTGTTAAAGCCGGTCTCAGTCGCCCGTGTCACTCGTCACAAACAGCATTCCATAAGAGCGATGAACCCCGCTGTAGTGCCAGACGCATGTCACAATTGTTAACACCAAAGTGTTGGCTACACACAGCTTTGCGTTACATGGTGAGCCAACTGTGGGTAGCAATAACACGGACTGAAGTGCCTGTCGATGAGCAGAAAGCAGTAGCCTGTAGTGCCACCTGCCTACAGATTGCAAGAAACATTTCACACTGTTGACACCGTGCATCTTCGTCATATTAAATTAATTTATAAACCAACCGATGCACACTAAAACCACTTTTTTAAGTAGCTTTATTATAAAATTGTTAAAATTGTACCCCTACACGTGTTTCGATCCTAGGATCATCGTCAGGGGGTTTTTTGCTAAAGGCTACAGTTATTTCAACACATGGTTTAAAAGTGCAGATAGAATATTTTAAATCATGTGTTGAAGTGACTGTAGCTTTTAACAAAAAACCCCCTGACGATGATCCTAGGATCGAAACACGTGTAGGGGTACAATTTTAACAATTTTATAATAAAGCTACTTAAAAAAGTGGTTTTAGTGTGCATCGGTTGGTTTATAACTTAATTTAATGGAAGAAACATTGTTACCTATATTACTTACATAACCAACAAATTGCACCAGATGTAACTAACTAAGTATGTCACTTAACCCTACATATGTTTCGGCTCAAAATGAGCCATCATCAGGGGTTTCTAGTTTTTGAGCTTCCACTTGATCACTGATGATGGCTCATTTTGAGCCGAAACATATATAGGGTTAAGTGACATACTTAGGTAGTTACATTTGGTGCAATTTGTTGGTTATGTAAGTAATATATTATCACAATAATGCACGGTATATACAATATCAAGTTAATTGTTACCTATATAAAACGGAAACTACCTACAGCGGAAACAGGAAGGAAAACCAAGGTTATAAAGTTTTTTTTTTCTCCTCTGGCTCGACGGTCCTAGTGGGGCTACGCCTCCTCATTGTCGAGGCTTCGAGATCAAACTCAGACACACCAAACTCGGTAGGACTCCTCTGGACGAATGATCGGCCCGTCGCAGACACAGCTGCCTAACAACGTACAACACTCGCAAGAGACTGACAACCATGCCCCCCGGCGGGATTCGAACCCGAAATCCCAACAAGCGACAGGCCGCAGATCCACGCCTTTGACCGCGCGGCCACTGGGATCGGTTTAGATAAAGTTAGGTAAAGATTTTTTCTGTGCTTAATTAAGTACCGTCCCGTGAAGACACGTGATGGTGGAAGTGTAACATCTAGACGTGCTTTACCTCGGGCCCTAGATGGAGGTAGGCTAAATATCGTAACGGGACATACTCGTACGTATACTTCACTGTTTGTATGTGTGTTCATGTTTAGCTAAGTTGATGCCGTGCAATTTTTCCGGTAATTCAGCGATGAGTAAAATGAGGCCTTTTTACATTTGTAATGCGACCTGCGATCTAATTTCAGAGACATGAAACAAGTGATTATTTTGCCGCGATCGTACAGAAACCTAAACAGTAAATTTCGTAGTACTAACGTCTTGACTTCTGTAAGTCTATTTACCTTGTGATACGTTTCCAGTTCACACTTCTTGTATTTGTGATACTGTGAAGACTGCGTACAGATATCGACTGACGATGAAAGATGAGAGCTGTCGTCGTGTCACAGCGTCTCAAGTATCTACAGATATTTACAGTTTAGTGACCAATAAGCAGTGTCAGTTTCCTCATTGTTCTTTTGTCTTGAACAGTGGTGAAGATTGAATAAAGTAGTGCAAGATGAAGTACAAATGGAACGAAAATGAAACTATTTATGCTTAGTCAGTTTATTTTACTCACGATATATTATAAAATACACACATGTAAGGATTTTTATTATTTTCAAATTTTGTACAATCAATTCAAATTTTTAGAGATTAATACCAGTAAGTTTTACCCTCGCAATATTGGAACTTCTGACTACAGCGTGTTATCATTAATATATGTTAATATCAGTAAAATATATGCCGCGCGGTCTAAGGCGTGGGTCTGCGGCCGTTCGCTGCTGTGATTGATAGTTCGAATCCCACCTGGGTGCATGTATGTCTGTCTGTTGTGAGTGTTGCGTGTTGTCAGGTAGAGGTCTCTGCGACGGGCTGATCACTCGTCCAGAGGAGTCCTACCGAGGGTGGTGTGTCTGGGTGTGATCGTGAAGCCTCGAAAAAAAATGAGGCGGCCTAGGCCCCCAAGGGGCTGTCGAGCGATTGGAAGAAGAAGGAGAGCTAGAAGTAAAATATATAGGTATTACCTATATGTATTACCAACAAATTTCACCAGTTAACAGTGAATGCGGTAGTGAACCTTCGGGTTCCATAAATCGCGGGGAATTTCTTGACTGGTTGAGGACCTATTAGCTTCTCAAGAAGGACTCTGCTTCATGGAGTTAGTTAGTTAGTTAGTTAGTTAGCCTGCTGTCACAATCATCAGTGTAGATGCCGATTGACTCAGTAGATTTTCCTAGGACCGCGGGACACATCTACCAGACACATCTACCAGACACATCTACCAGACACATCAGACACATTACCAGACACATCTACCAGACACACTACCAGACACATCTACCAGACACACTACCAGACACATCTACCAGACACAACTACCAGACACATCTACAGACACAACTACCAGACACATCTACCAGACACAACTACCAGACACAACTACCAGACACATCTACCAGACACACTACCAGACACAACTACCAGACACATCTACCAGACACATACTACCAGACACAACTACCAGACACAACTACCAGACACAACTACCAGACACAACTACCAGACACATCTACCAGACACAACTACCAGACACATCTACCATACACATGTACCAGACCACGCGGAATCACATTCCAGAAGATATTTTAATTCGTAGTCACCGCCGTGAGGAACTCGGATATAATCGTTGCATGACGTCCTTGAATTATCAGCAAACTGCCAAGTGCTAAGTATTTTAACTGTAATTTTGAGTTGATGTGTAACGGTCTATCTTATTAAGTGAAGAACCTGACAGCCTACTGAGTACTGCCGAGAATGTGGGGCTGGGGAAGAAGTTTGGGCCTGAGAGTGTGGCAGTTACAGCAAGATGGAGGAGACTGAGTACTGAAGATCATTCTGTACTACATTCTGTTACAGAAACATCGTTCATGGTGTATACGCAGAATGACAGCGTATAGGGTTTACATCTCGATTATAGTCGAAGAGGTTTCACTATTCAACAATTAAACCAACAAATGCACTTTATTTCTTAGGTATGTTCATAAACTCTACACATGTTTCGGCTGCAATAGAGCCATCAGAGCACAGAAACAGTGAGTGTTATGAACTGTTAACAGCAACGTGACATACATTGTGGTGTATAAGTGGTGATAATAAATGGAACAGTGAATGTTAAAGTGAACGTGACCTTGAACCGCTGATGATGGCTCTGTTGCAGCCGAAACATGTGTAGGGTTAATGGACATGCTTAAGAAATAAAGTGCATTTGTTGGTTTAATTGTTGAGTGTTACCAAAATGCACGGTGAACAAAACGTAAAATTTCACTATTTCAAGGTGTTTGGATGGAGAGGATTTTAATGTGTCTTGTGTTATTATAATTTGAACACAATTCTAATATAACAGTGTACATTGATGTTTAATAGTGTTTTGGCATTATATACATTTTTACCGTTGGCGCGGTGGCGCAGTTGGTTGAGGCACTGCGCTACAAACCGGAACGTCGCGGGTTCGATTCCCGATGGTGTCATTGGAATTTTTCCTTGACATAATCGTTTCGGTCGCACTATGGCCCTGGGGTCGACTCAGCCTCTAACAGAAATGAGTACCAGGAATCTTTCCTGGGGGGTAAAGGCGGCCGGTGCGTAGGGCTGACAACATTACCACCTTTATGTGCCGATTGTCTAGAAATCTGGGAGCCTCAACCTCCTGGAGCCCTAAGGGTCTGTCCAGGCCTGTAAAGGGATTGCTTTACCTTTACCTTTTACCATTTACAATGGACAAGCTGTATAATACCGCTCTATACGTCTTTAAGTTTTGACACTCCCTGAAGATGGCTATGGACAGTAGACGAAACATGTAGGAGTGCTTTTGCATTCAGGAATTAGAGCAATTTGCTGGTGATGAACTTTGTGTGTGTCAGTTGTACGGTAGGTACACACTGTTAAATACTAACATGGTACTAAAGACGTAGGATGGCAGGACGTGAATTTCATTTGTCTAGCTCAGGATGGGCACAAGTGATGGTGACCTCTTGTGAATGCGGTAATGAACATTCGGTTTCCATACAGTGGGGTAATTTCTTTACTGGCTGAGGAACTGGGAACTTCTCTAGAAGGACTCTGCTCTATAGAGTTAGTAAATCAGTTGTTAGTGTCGTGAAGGAATGGCGGAATGTAAGACGGCGAAGAAGTCAGATGATACTATTTCATTGCTTATCAGCTGAGAGTTGTGTCTTGCTGTGTCTTGTGAAGCGCATTTCTTTGATATAAACTGCCAGCCGTCTGCCTCCCTCTGCAGCGTGTTTGCCCCGTATCTCCAGAAGGACGAGAGGGTGTAGACTGGAAAAAATGTGACGCTGAATACTTTCCGGTGGCGAATCTTTGGAACACGGTGGTTAAACTCAGCCTCCGTAGAAACTGGCCACTTAATTGGCCGGGCGACCGTCAGTTCCTGCAGGAGTTAGATCCATGGAATCAGATGTTGGTATCTGTTGGCAGTAGTTGTTTGCTTGTCATGTAAAAGGTTTACGCGGAACTGATTATTTTTAGTGGAAGTCGGTACGAATTTCATGCCATTTGTTATCAATTAGTTGTAATTGGCTACTTTTTAAATATTTAACTTAACTAATTCACTAGGTTGATTGTAAAAATTTTCGACTTGATGTTACGAGTCTGCTCGAAACAATCCTTAGAAATGTATGTATGTATGTAAAGTCTAGTGAACATCATATTCATATACGTAAGTTAATGTACATTCGGGGTGCTGTCGTTAAAAGAGTCATCGTCCATTCTCCAGAATAAATACGTTTTTCGTATTTTGATTATTCTTGCAAAGAAAACTGTACCTGTGAGCAGTCACCCGCGACAGTCTTTTTGACTGCGTCTGTCACCCATTCATTTGCTTGTCCATTCAGTGCCGTTTAAATCCCATGGAGATTTAGTATATCTAGCCTCTGTCCCGAGCCAAAACTTCTACACACACCATTGAACATTTTTCAAAGGACGCAAGATTTATAGACCTTAACGAAACAAAATGCCTTTTGAAAAGTTCTGTTACTTACTGATTTTGCTTCGTAACAGAGAGTTTCGCGGTACAGTTTCTTAAAACGAACCGTGACTTTTACAGGCTAGAAAGCATATATATTTTAATGAACTTTCAAGGAGCTTTTATGTGGTGACACTTTCTTAGCCAGCGTCCACGAGAGTGGGGGTACAGAATACCGGGGCCCAGGGGTCCGAAAGAGGTCCCGGGGCCCGAATATGTTCCATATTTTTGTCCTTCTCCGTATTATCAGATGTAATTATGTAGTGATTTGTCGTGTTGACGGCACTTGCGGCCAGCGGCCATCTTGCGTACGACGCTCTTCTGCTTTGTTTCCTTATTTCCCCCCTTGTCGGCCCGCCCTTGCTGTGGGGCCCGAAAATTTTTTTTCACCGGGGCCCGAACCCACTCTCGGCAGCACTGTTCTTAGCCTTAAGAATGTCTTCTGGGATGTGATGTCGTTTAGTCTGGTAGGAAATTACTGTCATTCTGAAGGAATGTTATATCTCCATCTTCAGAGAGAAGAGTCACTGTTATCTCCTGAAGTGGAGCAGAACTTTATTCTGAACCGTCGGTAAGTTTTACCGGATTGCGGTGTCACATTTCAGGCGATAGCAACTTTCAGTGCCACTGACGAGCCAAACTCAAATTCTGCGATTCTGGTTTATTTATATCAAGTGGCTAAGCATAGGGTAAGAAGAGGAGGCTGACTTCTTGGCCTACTAGATGGCATTACGAGTAGTTCACATGGGGAGACTGAGGAAAATCACGAAAAATAGAAAACATACTAGGTGGAAAATGATTTGAGATTTTCACACCGACGATCATGACGAATACTGTCTTCTGCGCTGTTAACGCCTTACGGTATGTCAGTAATTTACCGACGTTTCGGACAATACTACTGTCTCAGATGTAGGGTAGAAGAATTAGCGGTTTCGGGACTCCGAAAATTCATATGTTGGACTTCTGCTTTATATGCAGTATAGTCTGATAGGTTGATAGCAATATACTGCCTCCCTTTTTATTTCCACACTGATGATGGAGGCAGTATTTTCCTCTGAAAGCTTAACACCTAACTGCCATATTACTTACTGTCAGCTGTAAGAATATCCGTGCAACAGGCGTATCTCTACAATGTAAGTTGTCTACTTAGGGCTGCCGCCAGCCCAGTCTACTGCATTCGTATTATCTTGTGTTCCAAACGTAACACTAAGGCGCACAACCAAAGAAGGGGCTGTCAGGCTGCGGCCCCCCCCCCCCCCGATCGAAATTTTAAAAATAAACACAAATATCATAGCACAATGATAAACCGTTTAGGTGATTTACACTTAGCTGAAATCAGCCACTGAAATCGGCTGATGACTTGTACAGTGGAAGTGTGAAAAATACAATAACAGTCTTAGGAAGTCACAGATGAAGTTAACAGCAAGATTAGACGTTGTGATTTAAAAGAAATGAGTGAGTTATGGAACTTGTAGTTGTATTTCATTCATTCATTCTGCAGTCTGTCTTACGACAGGTCCGTAGCCTCTTCCAAAGCGAGTTCTCCACAGGGTGCGATCTAATGCTTCCTCTTTCAATTTCCAGTATCTTCTCTTTTCCTTAAGGTCATCCAGTAGCTGCTTACGTCTTCTCCCTCGTCTTCCCGTAATTTCTATCCTTCCTTCTAACTTTCCTTCAATCACGTGTTTCAGAAGGCAGTTTCTACGCAAGATGTGACCAATCCAGTTAGCCTTTCTTCTTTTTATTGTATGTACGATATTCCTCTCCTCCTTCACTCTGTGTAATACTTCTTCATTTCTCACACGATCGGTCCAACTTATCTTCTCCACTCTTCTCCAGCACCACATTTCAAAACTTTCCAGATACTTCTGATCTACTTTCCGAAGTGTCCACGTTTCAGCACCATACAAAGCTATGTTCTAAATGTAGTTGTGTTTATGTGTATATAAATGCAGTTCAAAGAAGTGTTATGTTACAGTTACATTTAAGATATGATTTTTATTACATAGGTTTCTAAATCAAACATGAATTATGTACAGCCTGTGGGTGAGCGCACGCAATAAAAACTCGGTGCACGCATCATACCACCCGACGTTTTTAACACATCAGAAACAAGCTGCAGAATTTTCTGCGTAATGTGAAAAAAAGTTACACAGCATTGTATTCTGAATGCTGCTTTTTAAGAATGAAAAAAAATTATTTCAGGCATGTCATATGACAGTCATCTGCAATAACAGGATCGCAGCCAACATATTTTGACTCTGTCAATTTTATTGATCGAATATACTTGTTTGGACTCATTTTAAGCCCTCCTCAGTGTCGCTATTATCATCTGTGTTTTATGCAAACCTAAGACCGCCAACCTGTAATGCCTCTTTCGATTTGTTTATCGGTAAACACCGGAATACATTCATTCATTCTGCAGTCTGTCTTACGACAGGTCCGTAGCCTCTTCCAAAGCGAGTTCTCCATAGGATGCAATCTAGTGCTTCCTCTTTCAATTTCCAGTATCTTCTCTTCTCCTTATGATCATCCAGTAGCTGCTTACGTCTTCTCCATCGTCTTACCGTCCTTCCTTCTTTTTAACTTTCCTTCAATCACGTGTTTACAGGAGTACAGGTACACCTCAAATACGGTAGTCCATTGCGATACACACTCGTATAAGTTATCACTCTACACACGGAACTACCTCAAATTGTACGTACGACGCTTATGCACAAAGCAGTTACCAGCGCTTACCAGAAACCGTAACAGCAAACAGTCATCGCTGGTTGATACTGAATTACTGTACGTGGAATACAAGGACTGCTTTGGATAACGTGAGGAAGCTTATTATTGCCAGTGCCAATAGTGCAGTCACCAGATGAAAGGTCACCTGCAGACAGCTTGAGAACTTACCACAGTGTGGACACAAAGGTCACCTGCAGACAGCTTGAGAACTTACCACAGTATGGACACAAAGGTCACCTGCAGACAGCTTGAGAACTTACCACAGTGTGGACACAAAGGTCACCTGCAGACAGCTTGAGAACTTACCACAGTATGGACACAAAGGTCACCTGCAGACAGCTTGAGAACTTACCACAGTATGGACACAAAGGTCACCTGCAGACAGCTTGAGAACTTACCACAGTATGGACACAAAGGTCACCTGCAGACAGCTTGAGAACTTACCACAGTGTGGACACAAAGGTCACCTGCAGACAGCTTGAGAACTTACCACAGTATGGACACAAAGGTCACCTGCAGACAGCTTGAGAACTTACCACAGTATGGACACAAAGGTCACCTGCAGACAGCTTGAGAACTTACCACAGTGTGGACACAAAGGTCACCTGCAGACAGCTTGAGAACTTACCACAGTGTGGACACAAAGGTCACCTGCAGACAGCTTGAGAACTTACCACAATATGGACACAAAGGTCACCTGCAGACAGCTTGAGAACTTACCACAATATGGACACAAAGGTCACCTGCAGACAGCTTGAGAACTTACCACAGTGTGGACACAAAGGTCACCTGAAGACAGCTTGAGAACTTACCACAGTATGGACACAAAGGTCACCTGCAGACAGCTTGAGAACTTACCACAGTATGGACACAAAGGTCACCTGCAGACAGCTTGAGAACTTACCACAGTGTGGACACAAAGGTCACCTGCAGACAGCTTGAGAACTTACCACAGTGTGGACACAAAGGTCACTTGCAGACAGCTTGAGAACTTACCACAGTATGGACACAAAGGTCACCTGCAGACAGCTTGAGAACTTACCACAGTATGGACACAAAGGTCACCTGCAGACAGCTTGAGAACTTACCACAGTATGGACACAAAGGTCATCTGCAGACAGCTTGAGAACTTACCACAGTGTGGACACAAAGGTCACCTGCAGACAGCTTGAGAACTTACTACAGTATGGACACAAAGGTCACCTGCAGACAGCTTGAGAACTTACCACAGTATGGACACAAAGCAATAACCGCTGGATATCAGCAGACAGTTGCGATTCATGCCAATCAAGCGCAAATTATTGATTAAAATTTTGCTCCCAAAAGAGGCAAAGAAGAAAGGTTTATTCTACGTACAACAAAAAGAAGGCAGGCTAACTGGATTGGTCACATCTTGCGTAGGAACTGCCTTCTGAAACATGTTGTTGAAGGAAAGATAGAAGGGACGGGAAGATGAGGAAGAAGACGTAAGCAGATACTGGATAACCTTAAGGAAAAAAATAATACTGGAAACTGAAAGAGGAAGCACTGGAGAACTCGCTTTCAAAGAGGCTATGGACTTGTCATATGTCAGACTAATGAATGAATGAGTCTTCTTCGCCACCACCATTTATTCAACGTGGATTATAATTATGTTTTAGAAGTAAATGCGGACGGAACTTTTTTATGTTTAAATTGTGCTGTAGTTGATTAAACGCCTCTTGCACATAATATTAAGCCAAGTTCAACAAGGTGTAAGGGCTGTATAGACGTCGATGGGCTCCTTGATTGCTCGCTGTCCGTCGGTCCTTTTGTTTGATCTCAGCGCTCTGCGCTTCTTTACCGGCAACTCATTTATCGTTAACTACTGTGTGGTCATTGCAGGAGAAGCTGATGAGTTCCTGCCTACAAGCAAACTTGAGTAAAACTTCGGAACAAAGCGATAAGGGACGCGCGCGTGTGTGTGTGTGTGTGGCCCTTCGCAGCATGAAGGCAGCTCTTCTTGTGCGCTGGTGCTGCCTCTACAGAGCAGTCTAGTGTCTGTACATTATGACACGGCAGCTCTTCTTATAGCCGCTTGTGTGCGTTGGTGCTGCCTCTACAGAGCAGTGTAGTGTCTGTACATTATGACACGGCAGCTCTTCTTATAGCCGCTTGTGTGCGTTGGTGCTGCCTCTACAGAGCAGTCTAGTGTCTGTACATTATGACACGGCAGCTCTTCTTATAGCCGCTTGTGTGCGTTGGTGCTGCTCTACAGAGCAGTCTAGTGTCTGTACATTATGACACGGCAGCTCTTCTTATAGCCGCTTGTGTGCGTTGGTGCTGCCTCTACAGAGCAGTCTAGTGTCTGTACATTATGACACGGCAGCTCTTCTTATAGCCGCTTGTGTGCGTTGGTGCTGCCTCTACAGAGCAGTCTAGTGTCTGTACATTATGACACGGCAGCTCTTCTTATAGCCGCTTGTGTGCGTTGGTGCTGCCTCTACAGAGCAGTCTAGTGTCTGTACATTATGACACGGCAGCTCTTCTTATAGCCGCTTGTGTGCGTTGGTGCTGCCTCTACAGAGCAGTCTAGTGTCTGTACATTATGACACGGCAGCTCTTCTTATAGCCGCTTGTGTGCGTTGGTGCTGCCTCTACAGAGCAGTCTAGTGTCTGTACATTATGACACGGCAGCTCTTCTTATAGCCGCTTGTGTGCGTTGGTGCTGCCTCTACAGAGCAGTCTAGTGTCTGTACATTATGACACGGCAGCTCTTCTTATAGCCGCTTGTGTGCGTTGGTGTTGCCTCTACAGAGCAGTCTAGTGTCTGTACATTATGACACGGCAGCTCGTCATATAGCCGCTTGTGTGCGTTGGTGCTGCCTCTACAAAGCAGTCTAGTGTCTGTACATTATGACACGGCAGCTCGTCATATAGCCGCTTGTGTGCGTTGGTGCTGCCTCTACAGAGCAGTCTAGTGTCTGTACATTATGACACGGCAGCTCGTCATATAGCCGCTTGTGTGCGTTGGTGCTGCCTCTACAGAGCAGTCTAGTGTCTGTACATTTATGACACCTTTCAAGTGCTTTGAGCATGACCAAGTGTCACGAAAGTTCAGGGTCAGTGGCGTGTCATGTCGTCTGACTAAATAAAGAACTTAACCAATTCTCTGATAACAGAACCCGAAAGACAATACCGCTACTCAAGCGCCCACCCAGAATTTTTAATTTGGGAGGGGGGTTGACCCTGAGGCTATATATAATTTATGTTTGATTTTAAAAATTATGTGGGGCGGGATAGCTCAGTCGGTATGGCGACTCGCTACGGGCTGGACGGTCCGGGGATCGAATCCGGTGGGGGCGAGATTTTCCGCACACGTCCAGATCGGCCCTGAGGCCTACCCAGCCTCCTGTACAATGGGTACCGGGTGTCTTTCCCGGGGGTAAAGCGGCCGGGGCGTGGAGTTGACCACCCACCCTCATCTAGTGCCAGGGTTAAAGAAAGAGTAGAGATATACCTCTACTCCCCCTCTGGGCCTTCGAGGCCTGTTCTAGGGTGACCTTTACCTTTTACCTTTAAAAACTATGTTGTAAGAATCATGCCATAAATATAATTGTAAATTACGTTGTTCGCAACTGCATTTACACAAACAAGCGCTCTTCTGGGATATTACGCAGCGTCGAGTGGTAATCCTTTACCGACGTTTCGGGACAACGTATCGGTCCCATCTTCAAGGGTCAAAAAGTCAAAGAAGACACACACACACATATATATATATATATATATGTATATGTATACATGTTCCATAACTCACTCAGTTTTTATCACAAGGTCTAATATTCTGCTTCTTAAGTTTATCTGAGACTTCTTAAACTTATTTTATTTTTCAATATTCCAGTGTACTAGTTATTAGCACTGATTTTAAAAATTATGTGGGCCCCGATAGCTCAGTCGGTATAGCTACTCGCTACGGGCTGGGCGGTCCGGGGATCGAATCACGGTGGGGGCGAGATTTTCAGCACCCGTCCAGACCGGCCCTGGAGCCTACCCAGCCTCCTGTACAATGGGTACCGGGTCATTCCCGGGGGTAAAGCGGCCGGGGCGTGGCGTTGACCACCCACCCCCATCGAGCGCCGAGGTTAAAGAAAGAGTAGAGCTATACCTCTACTCCCCCTCTGGGCCTTCGAGGCCTGTTCTAGGAGACCTTTACTTTTAGTTATTAGTCGATTTCAGCGGACGGTGTGTACAAACCAAAGTTACATAAACTGGTACTTTATTAGCAGAACCCAAATATATTTCGGCCGGACCTGGTCATCATCAGGAGGCTCGCTACCAACGTTCATACTGGTGTGTGTTACAGGTCTGTGACAACCATGTCACTGTTCAGACTGATCACTTTGTTCAAACACGATCATATACTTGGAGATGGAGGCGGTATGCTCCTCCGAAACGCCGAGGATTGACCTCTTCTTTCTTCCAGTGGCGCAACGCCCCAAGTGGGCCAGGGCCTCCTTATTATCGAGGCTTCACGATCGCACTGAGTTAGACACACCACACTTGGTAGGACTCCTCTGGACGAGTGATCAGCCTGACGCAGAGACCTCTACCTGACAACACACAACACTCAAAGAGACAGAAATCCATACCCCAGGAGGGATTCGAACCCACAATCCCAGCAAGCAAACGGCCGTAGACCCACGCCTTAGACCGCGCGGCCATTGGGATCGGCTTTGACCTCTTTACAGAGCATAATATTACAGGAGACTTCGAGTTGTGGGTTCTTAATGTAATTGTCTTAGTAATATAAATGTAATCTTGCTGTCTGAATTTATGCAGGAATTAATTTGATACTTCACGTCTTGGTAAAATAAAAATTACAAAGGACTGGTATTATCATATCGTAATTCCTATCAAAGGTTCACTTTGTCACTTCAAATAGCAGTAAGAATGTAATTTCGTCTGATGAAACGGACAGCTGTCCTCGGGCAATATATATATACAGCGAAATGGGCCGGTGACGGTTTAAAATCCAGTGTCTCTTTTATTTGGTTATTAGCTCTGTTAAAGTGAATCACTGGCTCTTAATCTCCAAAGACTGAGACAACAAGCCTAGAACAGAGAGAGAGGAAAGTTGAGTCTAATGTAGGCGGGAGTTTAGAAAGTGACGTAGAGGGGTAGATGTAAAGTATAATAGAATAAAGCGCATTATTACTCAAAAGCTAACTGTATTATGGCTCGGTCCCCAAGATAAAGCAGGTAAGCCTGTAGCGGGGTTCAGAATCGACGTGTTGAGCGGAGAAACTGGCATACGGCCACAGTCCTACGTACTACAGGGTTAGTCATAATTCCCTGACACATTTCCATAAAATCGGTACGCTTCAGTAGCGGAAAGGAGTCTAACTCGCGACCTACAGATAGAAAGAGAAACTCTCCAGGTTTTTCCGCATACCTCATAAGCGCTCTGTGTGTCCGCCCTTTGTAACACGACAGACGTCAAGCCGATAATCCATTTCCGCCAATACGCGTTGCAACACTTCACGATCGATTTCTGAGATGGTAGCAATGATTCGTCTTCGCAGCTCAGGCAGATCCTGTGGCAGAGGTGGTAGAAGACAGAGTCCTTAACATATCCCCATAAGAAAATACTGCATGGCCTTAGGTCAGGAGATCTTGGTGGCCAGCGAAGCAGCGTTTGGTCTGCTGCAGCGAATATTGCGGAAATGGATTATCGGCTTGACGTCTGCCTTGTCACAGAGGGCGAGCACAGTAGAGCACTTACGAAGTATGTAAAAAAACAAACTTGGAAATTGTCTCTTCCTATCTGTAGTTCGCGTGTTACAATCCTTTTCGCCATTCAAGTTACCGATTTATGAAATGTGTCAGGGAATTGTGAATACTCCTGTTCAAGCTATCAGTTGCAAGAATCTTACGTTGGACATTGTCCGTTGTCGGAGGCGTATTGATACATAGGCTGCTGCGTCAGATGCTGTCACTGCTGCCGTCATCAGCGACAGTAGCATAAAACCTGCTGTGATTGGTCCTTTACACGTATCTAATCTGTGTCCCCGCAGACATCCAAGACAACGAGCAGTGTCAAACATAAGATTCTTGTACTACATAAACCAGTCTCTCAGACGTTTACATCATAATCCTTTGGCGCGTTTGCAAAATTGAGAAAAGCGACTATTACCTTTGTTATGCCTGTCTGTCCCTCTGTCCGTCCGCCTGGGAACAACTCGGCTCCCACTGGACGGATTTTCATGAAATTTGATATTTTAATATTTTTCTTTGAAAGTCCGTCGAGAAAATTCAAGTTTCGTTAAACTCTGGCAACAATAACGGTACTTTACACGAAGACCTATGTACATTTATGATAATATCTCGCTGAATTCTTCTTAGAATGAGAAATGTTTCAGACAAAAGTTTTAGAGAAAATCAAAACACACATTTTATGTTCAATAAATTTTCCCGAAAATCGTGCCGTTTATGAGATAATGTGGAAAAAGAAATATGGTAGAGCCGGACAGGCCACAGATAACAATATAATACGGCGCATGCGCTTTGCTTGCTGCATAAATAAGGCAATACAGGCACACTCGTACTGTTTGCTACTTATTGCTTTTCCACGGCAAGAATTGTTACGCGAACGCGTCTCTGTTGCGTTATACGCACATTGCCTGTCTTGTTAACTACTCTATGCTAACTACCTACTGGATAGAGACAGGTATAGGTATGGCTTTGTTGGTCATTTGCTTAAGATTTACGTTATTAAGATGTGTGTAGGTCAGGCTCCACCAGTTTTTAATCTCTGCAATTGGTAAAGGTGAATGATCAGCTTCACGCTCCTATCATTAGGGTCATTACGGACGTAGAGGCGTGTCCCGTCCGTGAATTGTAGGCCGGTCATCCAGCCGGTAGCCATTCACGTAACTGAGTGATACGTTTCGATTTGTGAAAGAATAAAATAATGTATTGCAACTTGCTGGTCACCCTGTTTTGTGTGCGAAGTAAGAGCTATTTATTTTCTGTACAGAGTGTTTTTTTTTTCCAAGCACTCAAAAATTAGATTTTAGTTCTTTTGAGATATTACTCAGCCTTAATTTGTAGTTAGCTACCGACGTTTCGGGACAAGCTATCGGTCCCATCTTCAACGGGGACTGCTTGGCCCTTGAAGATGGAACCGATAGGGTGTCCCGAAACGTTGGTGACTAACTGCCAATCAACGCTAAAATCCCAGAAGAGCGAAGATCTCATTTGCACGGCGACGGAAGCTCTAAATCACTCAAAATTGATTTACTGTGCTTTCTGGTTTTTAGGTTTAAAGACACAGACACATTTCCCCAATGCTGTTTCAGGTACACACACAGAGTTACGAAAATAATAAGTCAAAACAACTATTAACTCCTATGCCCTACAGTCTGTTACCAAATAACAACAGTCACAAGACGCACCCCAGATTACAGCTGACATGTTTTCCACATACGATAGTTGCTTCCTTACATACGTCATTGGCTATGTTGCTTGTATGTTACCTCCCACTTTATGAATTTAACACAATGGGATGAAGACAAGGGGGTAGGAGAGTGGAGCTGTGTCTCCAAGCATTCTTAATCTTGTCACTGGGTGTACGCGAGTGGTCAGCCTCACGCTCCGACCGATTTCGTGTCAGTGGCAGAATCCCCCGGTACCTGTCGTATTGGAGACAGTTGGGCAGAGCCGGTGTGGACGTTGAAGCGAGAATCGCTTGCCTCCTGCTGAAATCAAACTCTATTTCCGTGGTCTTGCAGCTCGTGATCTGGTCACTGTATCGGCTTTTAGCAGGTAAATTAAACTTCCATTCTTTTTGACACCATTTACTGTGTAATAGCAGTAAGTAACGAAAGTGTATGCATTATCCAAGTATGAGCGTACAAGTTTAAGATGATTCATCCCCTTTGTCTTATCAAACCAATATATAGCGGTCAGTGTACAGTCACACACAATCTTAAAGTGCAAGTTCTTAGACGACAAGTTTCGGCTTGATGCCGATCCCAGTGGCCGCGTGTTCTAAGACATGCATGTGCGGTAGCTCTCTTGCTGGGATTGTGGGTTCGAATCTTGCCGAGGGTACGGATGTCTGTCTTTTGTGAGTGTTGTATGTTGTCAGGTAGAGGTCTCTGCGATGAGCTGATCACTCGTCCAGGGGAGCTCTGCCGAGTGTGGTGTGTGTCAGTGTGATCGTGAAGTGTCTACAATAAGGAGGCCTAGGCCCCACTAGGGGCTGTTGCGCGATTGGAAAAAGAAGAAGTTTAGACTTGCTATAAGCTATCGTCAGGCCAGATTTTGAAAAGAAAGGCCTTATGGTGGCTTATAAACAGCCGAAACTTGTCACCTAAAATCTTGTATTGTAAAGTGGTGCACGACTGTGTACTGAACATTATGTACTATGAACATACGTAGAATATCTCTCTGGAATAAGTTGAAGTGCTTTTATTTGTATAATTCTCACTCAGGAAAGTCCATTTATAGCGTTATGTAAAATAGGACTGATTACAGATTAATGTATCGGAAAACCTTAATTTCCCTGTTGCAGCTTTTGGTGGGAGCCTTCCGTGTAAGGTTGAGCCGCAGTCTGTCAATTCGTTTATGGACTGCGCGGAAAATTCATTTTATGGCCGTATGTACACAGGGGGCTACTTTGGTTTATGCAGCGCGAGGGTCGGAATTGCCTTAAGAACTCGCAGTGAAGGCGTCCTCTGTCAAATGCGGAGAAGAAAGCTGTCCAGCGGATTAGGCGCTGTTACTGGGTAACAGAGCATCGGACAGACGTGACTTCCACTGACAGCGTTCTTTGTTGCTTTGTAACGGTCAAGTAACTAAAGCAGCTAGTGTATATATATTTTTTTCCAATCGCTCGACAGCCCCTTGGGGGCCTAGGCCGCCTCATTTTTCTAGGCTTCACGATCACACACTTTAGACACACCACACTCGGTAGGACTCCTCTGGACGAGTGATCAGCCCGTCGCAGAGACCTCTACCTGACAACACACAACACTCACAACAGACAGACATCCATGCCCCCGGTAGGATTCGAACCCAAAATCCCAGTAAGCGAGCGGCCGCAGACCCACGCCTTAGACCGCACGGCCACTGGGATCGGCATATATATATATATACATATATATATATATATATATATATACTTTGCCCAAAAGGCACAATTGTGCAAGCGATATGACGTCATGGACACATATGGAACAATATGTTAGGCAGGTTACAATTTAAAGCCACCGCAGTCCTAAAGAGGATGCTGTAAGAATGGCATTAAGTTGAAAACTTTATGAACCCTCGACCCCGGGTCCAGAGAGATAGGAGTGGTTTTATTTACGCTGCGTCTGCTTTTCTCCCAAAGAAATTTGTACACGACGCTGTAAAGGTTCCAGAATCTTCCAGAAAATGCTTCAAAACAAGTCCTTGTATCCCCTAACCGAGAATCTAACCCTTGTCATTCATTTCACTCACATTGTAATAGTTTCTAAGAAAGCAGTAATTATATGCGAAATTCCGGCATCTCTGTCGAAATACGAAGCAAAACTGGATAAGTAGGCTTTATAAATGTCTATTTTCATATTGAAGACGTTTTAGCCAAGCTAATTGCCTTTTACGAGCGCGCAGAGTAGGACAGAGCAGTTAACTCTGCCGTCTCAGGATGGGCATAGAGTTCTTCTTAACAGTCTCTTTCTATTCTGCCTTTCTTGTTAGCTCTCCTCTTTTCTTTATTAACTAAGTTCGTGAAGCTAGAGACCGAATGACCCCACACCACGTTGCAGGGATCACGAAAGCATTACTCATCGGCCAAAAACTACTCTGAAGAATAAAATACAAGGCCTGATGATACGCGATTCCTAGTTCTGTTTCTGAGCCTGTTCGCACACTCAACTAATCGAGTCTAGTCGAGTATGACTCACGAAATGTTGGACAGAGAGACCAATTTGTTTTTCGTAGAAATTCTGTATACATGTGTCACAGTGCATGAGTGGAGCAAGTCGAATGGAACTGAGGGTCTGACTGTGCAGCGTCTCAGTGAGCCGAACTCGATTCGACTCGACTGGACTTGATTCGACTAGCGTATCCATGCTGTCATGTTACTTTATGTGTGGCCGTCTTAACCCGTAGTTACACGTCATTGTATTTTCTATCTATTGTCTAAACCAGTGGTTCCCAAAGTGGGCGGTACCGCCCCCTGGGGGGCGGTGGGATTACCGAGGTGGGCGCTAATAGGTACGAGAGGTGGAAGGGAGCGCTGTTATTATCACAGGGGGCGCTAGTAGACAAGTAGTGAATTTATTTTTTAATAAAATTCAAATAAATTAATTTTTGTGTTAAAAATAAAAAATGGACTAAATTTCTGAGTATTTTAATTTATGAATCATATTCAAGCACATATTTTTTAATAAACTATTGCTAGATGAATTATTGTTAATCATAAAAAATATAATAAATTTTAATTTATTAATTAACACATAAAACATTAAGTTTAACTCTTATAATTTTATTTAAACGATTTTTTTAATTATAAAATAAAAGTGGAAACAAACGCGCATTTATGTTTTTTAAAAGAAGGTAGGGGGGCGCTGTGGGTGTGTATATGGAACCAAGGGGGCGGTGGACCGAAAAAGTTTGGGAATCACTGGTGTAAACCATATTTAGAATGTGCGTTGTAACAGATACATATTCTCATCCGTTCTTGCATGCAGCATGTTCCACCCATCTCTTTCTCCATTTTGTCATCGTAAGTCTCTGGCAGTGTGTAACGTTTAGTAAGATTTTTATCAGCCGTTTGCCTATCCCCTGTAACGTGAGGGCGATCCCTCGTGGACTGTCCAAAGTCTGCTTTTTCAATACAGCCACAGCTACCCCCCATATCTGGGGACCCTCTCCTCCGTCAGGAACCCTTGGACGGTCCATGTCGTGGTAACTTGGGGCCCACTTAACGTGGGCCTAAAGCATTACGTATTTAGTGTCTCAAAACTAGCAAGTGCTGTAACAGTGTGCTTAGTTAAGCACCACTCTGTGAAGGTACAGATCCGCTTATTCCTAACCTCAGCAGTAGATCGAAGTGAATGTTCAGCTCCACGTTCCGTCCGCTTTGCCTCTCGGAAAGAGCCCCCCAGCACCCAATGACTAGAAGGTTGGGTGTGCCCCATAGACGGTTGGTATAGCCGGATTAATTCCACAAAATCTCCAGCTTAAGACGCAGGTAACTTTAGCGAGCCTAGGCTGATGTCACAAGTCGGGACAGAGTGCGCGAAGTCGTGTGCGCGTAGGTCAGTGTGTTTCTGCAGTCAGAGCGGTGGAGCCATTGTCATGTGGCTGAGGTAGGAGTACCGAAAGTACCGTAAGGTTTGTGAGACTCGCACTGAAGGTTGTCATGCTAAAGGACCGGGACTTTGTGGATGTAATCCTGCTACACGGTAATTGAGTTTCTGTGTGCCTTATGTGACAACAATGGTAAAGATTAATAGCATGTTATATTGTGAATTTGTCTGATTACAGTGATTCGGTTTGAGTAAAGAGAGCTAACCGTTTCGCTTGTAAGCAGCTTATCTGAATCGAGGTTGACTGGGAAGCAAGAAAACTCTTAAAGCGATATTGTAAGATAATGGCAAGAGACAGACAGTGCCGGAAGAAAGCAGGTTAAAATACAATTTAGATGACACGACAAATTTTATATATATAAAACGATCCATGTGAAGATTGTCACGACAGTTCAAGAATGGAACATGTGCTTGCCATTTCTCATGATGAAATGCGTTTGGAAGGCATGCTTTAGGTTAATGAGTTCTGTCACGAATTTTGACCGACTATGGGGCTTGTCCAGCCGCCTATTCAGTGGGTAATGTTGGATCTTTCTCATGAACTAAGCGGCCGGGTCCTCAAATGGATGACTCACCTCCATGTGTTAAGAATGAATGGAGCTGTACCTCCATTGCCACATCCTTCATAGAAAGCACATTGAACAACTTTACGTTTACCTGAACTTTATAAAGTTTTAGTAAATAAGTACGAGCTATGTAAGCGCTGTAATATCTTTGTAAGGAGACGAGTTGCGAAGTTAGTGACTAAAATATTTACTAACGAATTAATTAATTATCTACATCGAGACGCAACCAGGACTAAAACACATAAATTCGAATTAAAATAGTTTTTACAGACAAAAAGGCACACAATGTTAGCTGCTATAAAATGCGTTAAAAGAAAACTCGATATGTATAAAAACTGTAAATTTATGACATCTCATAATCCTAGTGTATAACAGAATATGCACATTTTGCATACTCTTTTTATACGAAGCTTGTATAGGATCGAAACATGTAGCTTTTTTTTCTATGGCTCGACAGCCCCTTGGGGGCCTAGGCCGCTTCATTTTTCGAGGCTTCACGATCACACTCAGACACACCACACTCGGTAGGACTCCTCTGGACGAGGACCAGCCCGTCGCAGAGACCTCTACCTGACAACACACAACCACCAACAAGAGACATCCATCATGCCCCGGGGGATTTTTTTTTTGTCTGTCGGGGTTTTTTTTCCCTTTGACCCATTTTTGTACTGTTTAAATCCTTTCGTCCTTCATGTCACTTTACGGTCCATACTACCGTCCTTACAACAAACACAACACAAACATCCATGCCCCCGGTGGGATTCGAACCCACGATCCCAGGAAGCGAGCGGCCGCAGACCCACGCCTTAGACCGCACGGCCACTGGGATCGGCATTCGAACCCGCAATCCCAGGAAGCGAGCGGCCGCAGACCAGCCTTAGACCACGGCCACTGGATCGGCATTCGAACCGCAATCCAGTAAGCGAGCGGCGCAGACCCACCTTACACGCACGACCATGCGATCGGCTAACATGTAGCTTAGCAATTTGAAATAAAATAAGAATTGTGTTTGACTGAATGACAATAGCTGCACAACGGTATGACTAATAGCTGCACAACGGTATGACAGTAGCTGCACAACGGTATGACAATAGCTGCACAACGGTATGACTATAGCTGCACAACGGTATGACAGTAGCTGCACAACGGTATGACAATAGCTGCACAACGGTATGACAGTAGCTGCACAACGGTATGACAATAGCTGCACAACGGTATGACAATAGCTGCACAACGGTATGACAATAGCTGCACAACGGTATGACAATAGCTGCACAACGGTATGACAATAGCTGCACAACGGTATGACTATAGCTGCACAACGGTATGACAGTAGCTGCACAACGGTATGACAATAGCTGCACAACGGTATGACAATAGCTGCACAACGGTATGACAATAGCTGCACAACGGTATGACAGTAGCTGCACAACGGTATGACAATAGCTGCACAACGGTATGACAGTAGCTGCACAACGGTATGACAATAGCTGCACAACGGTATGACAGTAGCTGCACAACGGTATGACAATAGCTGCACAACGGTATGACAATAGCTGCACAACGGTATGACAGTAGCTGCACAACGGTATGACAATAGCTGCACAACGGTATGACAATAGCTGCACAACGGTATGACAATAGCTGCACAACGGTATGACAATAGCTGCACAACGGTATGACAGTAGCTGCACAACGGTATGACAATAGCTGCACAACGGTATGACAGTAGCTGCACAACGGTATGACAATAGCTGCACAACGGTATGACAGTAGCTGCACAACGGTATGACAATAGCTGCACAACGGTATGACAATAGCTGCACAACGGTATGACAGTAGCTGCACAACGGTATGACAATAGCTGCACAACGGTATGACAATAGCTGCACAACGGTATGACAATAGCTGCACAACGGTATGACAATAGCTGCACAACGGTATGACAATAGCTGCACAACGGTATGACAATAGCTGCACAACGGTATGACAGTAGCTGCACACGGTATGACAGTAGCTGCACAACGGTATGACAATAGCTGCACAACGGTATGACAATAGCTGCACAACGGTATGACAATAGCTGCACAACGGTATGACAGTAGCTGCACAACGGTATGACAATAGCTGCACAACGGTATGACAATAGCTGCACAACGGTATGACAATAGCTGCACAACGGTATGACAGTAGCTGCACAACGGTATGACAATAGCTGCACAACGGTATGACAATAGCTGCACAACTGTATGACAGTAGCTGCACAACGGTATGACAATAGCTGCACAACGGTATGACAGTAGCTGCACAACGGTATGACAGTAGCTGCACAACGGTATGACAATAGCTGCACAACGGTATGACAGTAGCTGCACAACGGTATGACAATAGCTGCACAACGGTATGACAATAGCTGCACAACGGTATGACAATAGCTGCACAACGGTATGACAATAGCTGCACAACGGTATGACAATAGCTGCACAACGGTATGACAATAGCTGCACAACGGTATGACAGTAGCTGCACAACGGTATGACAATAGCTGCACAACGGTATGACAGTAGCTGCACAGCGGTATGACAGTAGCTGCACAACGGTATGACAATAGCTGCACAACGGTATGACAGTAGCTGCACAACGGTATGACAATAGCTGCACAACGGTATGACAATAGCTGCACAACGGTATGACAATAGCTGCACAACGGTATGACAGTAGCTGCACAACGGTATGACAGTAGCTGCACAACGGTATGACAGTAGCTGCACAACGGTATGACAATAGCTGCACAACGGTATGACAATAGCTGCACAACGGTATGACAATAGCTGCACAACGGTATGACAGTAGCTGCACAACGGTATGACAGTAGCTGCACAACGGTATGACAGTAGCTGCACAACGGTATGACAATAGCTGCACAACGGTATGACAGTAGCTGCACAACGGTATGACAGTAGCTGCACAACGGTATGACAATAGCTGCACAACGGTATGACAGTAGCTGCACAACGGTATGACAGTAGCTGCACAACGGTATGACAGTAGCTGCACAACGGTATGACAGTAGCTGCACAACGGTATGACAATAGCTGCACAACGGTATGACAATAGCTGCACAACGGTATGACAATAGCTGCACAACGGTATGACAGTAGCTGCACAACGGTATGACAGTAGCTGCACAACGGTATGACAGTAGCTGCACAACGGTATGACAGTAGCTGCACAACGGTATGACAATAGCTGCACAACGGTATGACAGTCATTAAAGTAACAAACGATCTTCCCTGCACAATAGTGAATTATTAAGAAGTTCGGGAGGTTTCACGGTGTTATAAAACTAATTTTCATCACCATTACTGTGACCTACTCACTTTACTTCAGTCACTCTCCGACCATCTACAGTGCGCTGTATGGCAATCAGCCTATTCACCACATATGTGTAACTTTCATTCATGTATTTCTAAAACTGGGAAGCAGTAACAAGTCTTGCCATGGCTCAGGCGGTTAGTCGCCGGCCTGTCACCGCGGAGGCCAGGGTTCGATCCCAAGCCGATCCCAGTGGCCTTGCGGTCTAAGGCGTGGGTCTGCGGCCGCTCGCTTACTAGGATCGTGGGTTCGAATCCCGCCGGGGGCATGGATGTTTGTGTTGTGTTTGTTGTAAGGACGGTAATATGGAACGTAAAGTGACATGAAGGACGAAAGGATTTAAACAGTACAAAATGGATCAAAGGGAAATAACGGGACAGGGTAAAAAATAAAAAAAATCCCGGGTCAGTCCGTGTGGGATTTGTGGTGGACAAAGTGGCATCGGGACAGTTTTTTCCTCGAGTACTTTGGTTTTCCCTGTCATTACTCGGGTACTCCATTACACGGAAAACGGAAAAAAAAAAGCTAATCATCTTCATCACAGGGTTGCACAATAAGCCTCAAGGCTGCGGTGCGTCCGTAGCTTCTGCTGCGGGACCCTTTTCAAAAAATAAAAATGGCTTCCACACGAAGTATTTTGGCGCTAACCATCTTAAATTGATGTATGAGATTTGCAGTGTAGCATGATATATATATATATATATATATATACTAGTAGGTCTAGTTTAAGTGATATTAAAAGCTACAAAGTAATTCTAGATTGCAGCATTTCCATTGAAAATAATTTTTCTGTTTGTTTGTTAATTAGAAAGGTTGAAGCTTGTAGAGCAGAGAAGTTTGTAACTGATGTGAGGGTTTTGCTTAGTAATTCCGAACTTTAAATTCGTAGGGCTTCTCATGCGTAGATTTGCTTTTGATGCCTAGAGCTCCGTGTGGGTAGATCCATTCAGAGTTATTATTCTCTGCAAGTTCAAAGGAACTACGGCTGATGTTTACGTTGCCTGCGCGTTGTTTATGCTCGATCTGTGTTCACTTACAGAGGTACACAAAATCATGCTGTTAAATAGAATATTCCTAAAGGGAAATTGGGTTGAGTTTATTTACCATATACAGAGATATATGAATCATGTTTGTAGGAAGAAGCAAATTTGTCTTTTAAAACATTTATCCATATTGTCGCAGTTTCGGTGTTGGTAAAAAGAGAGATACTTCGAAGTGAATGAGATAAGGCCTTGCCATGGCTCAGGCGGTTAGTCGCCGGCCTCACACCGCGGAGGCCCGGGTTCGATCATCGCCGATCCCAGTGGCCGCGCGGTCTAAGGCGTGGGTCTGCGGCCGTTCGCTTACTGGGATTGTGGGTTGTATCCCACCGGGGGCATGGATGTTTGTGTTGTGTTTGTTGTAAGGACGGTAGCATGGAACGTAAAGTGACATGAAGGACGAAAGGATTTAAACAGTACAAAAATGCAGCAAAGTGGAAAAAACCCCGGACAGAAAAAAAATCCCGCGGGGGCATGAATGTTTGTGTTGTGTTTGATGTATGAAGGACTGTAGAATGGAACATAAGTGACATGAAGAAGGACGGAAGGAGTTAAAGGTACAAAATGGATCAAAGGGAAAAAACGGGACAGGAAAAAAAATCCCAGGTCAGTACATATGAGATTTGTGGTGGACAAAGTGGCACTGGGACAGGTTTTTCCCCCTAGTACTTCGGTTTTCCCATGTCAATTTCATTCTACCGCTGCTCCATTACTTGGAGAAACGAAAAAACTAATCATCTTCATCACAGGGTTGCACAATAAGCCTCAAGGCTGCGGTGCGTCCGTAGCATCTGCTGCGGGGCCCTTCACCAGAAAAAAAAAAGTTAAATGGGACAGGTCGCGCTATGAATCAGACGTGCTCGTTACGTCCATACTTTCGTCTATAAGAGACTCTCCATGAATTTTCAACGTGCTGCACCAATCAGGATTTTATTTTCCTTCTACAAAACGAAAAATGTAAAGATTACTATGTCGTTTTGTTTTTATGTAGTGTCACTAAGTACTTTCAGTGACTGAGCCATATCCAAAGAAATTACTGAGGAGAATATAAGGACTGTAAACAGATAAGGAGGAAATTGAGGGGGTTGCATGAAGCGACGCGTGCTTGAGCCGCTGTTCGGTAATTTAATAAAAATATTCACGTGACTTGCATGTAGGAAAAGCAAGAAACGAATACAATCTCCTGATTATGAAACCTATTTGTAAGACGTGGCTTGAAAGATCAAGGAGCAGATGGAAGATAATTGACTGTAATTGAAAGCTCTGGCTGAGGTGAAAAACCTAACAATTTTATATCAGGAAGGAACTTAACTGACTTATAGTGAAGTAAGTTCATTTAGTAGAAAAGTTGTTACGTTTCTCAGAAAAGATTTGGTTTTAAACCTTCTTCAATTGAATTAAAATATTTTTTTAACTGAAAGAGCAGTTAAGATTGTTGTAGACTGTGTTTAATTCCACTCTGATCTAAATTTTTATTCGAGAGCTACTTTTGTTTGTTTGTTTCAAGCATGTTCCCCTTCATTGCTTGCGGCCGAGTGGAGGGGAGGAAGAGAATGCGCGCGCATGTGCCAGCACGTCTCAGTTTTGTAGTGATGACGATATCATAAGGCAAGCTTGAACACTTTCTGTTGACGCCGAAGGTAATGACGATTTGCGTTTTTTTTTTAGAAGAGCCCCGCAGCAGAAGCTACGGACGCACCGTAGCCTTAAGGTTTCTTGTGCAACCCTGTAATGAAGATGAGAGAAAGATGATAATTTTTTTTTAATTTTTCCAAGTAATGGAGCATCGGTGGAATGAAACTGACAGAGGAAAACCAAAGTACTCGGGGAAAAACCTGTCCTGATGCCACTTTGTCCACCACAAATCCCACATGGATTGACCCAGGATCGAACTCGGGCCTCCGCGGTGGCAGGCCGGCGACTAACCGCCTGAGCCATGGCACGAGCTGCGTTTCTGTTTTACTAATATTGAACCCAGGACAGACGTCCCTGGCAGTCGGCACACTCTGTAATTAGTGACTTTTTTTTCCAATGGCTCGACAGCCCCTTGGGGTCCTAGGCCCCCTCATTATCGACGCTTCACGATCACACTCAGACACACCACACTCGGTAGGACTCCTCTGGACGAGTGATCGGCTCGTCGCAGAGACCTCTACCTGACAACACACAACACTCACAAGAGACAGACATCCATGTCCCCGGTGGGATTCGAACCCAAAATCCCAGTAAGCGAGCGGCCGAAGACCGACGCCTTAGACCGCACGGCCACTGGGATCGGCGATTAGTGACTTACTGAAAGTAATTCAAAAACATGCAATTCGCTTCGTGCACTGTCGATAAATCACACGACGTTTCGGAAGCTGCTTCTTTTTCCATCTTCAGGTGAAGGGAGAGGAGTCACCTGAAGATGGCAGAAAAACCAGCTTCCGAAACGTCGTGATTTTATATTTTTATATTTTATGCGGACGATGGACAAAGTCCAGAAGACAGTTGGTTCTCAATGGATAGTCAGGGTTCGTTTCTCCGTTGAAGTAGCGATTCCTCTGGTCTCCACCGCTTCCGCACCAGATGTAAGGCCCAATGGGTGCCGGGAGTGATTGCCCTTCTGTCAAACCGGCTGTATAGAGACGCTGATGGTTCACATCTGTCTAATGCCGAAGGTTAAGGGCACGAGAAAGGTTGACGTCATGCCTCAACAAGCAGGGCTGAAACTGGGTTGTAACGACAGTCCGTTGTTTCTTGACTTCAGGGATAGAAAAATACAGAACATAACATTCGCAGACACAAAGAATGGCTTTTAAATAAGCGAGATGTATGGTGTTGCTGGTGCTTTACACCACGTGCACTGGTAAAGAATTATCGACGTTTCGAGGGACCGTAGTGCCTACGTCTTCAGGGTCAAGGAGTTGAAGAAGGGAGGAGCAGAAGACTCTTCTTCTGCGGCTTAATACTACAGATGAAGTCATCGCTGTCCCTCTAAATGTTGACATGCTGTAAGTACCGTGCATTTTATCGTGAGGTTAAGTCAAAGCCAACAAATACACACTATTATTAACAGTATAAGATGTATTTACAAACCCTACATATGTTTCGGCCAATGTATTTCTTTTTAGAAATACCCCCTGAGGATGGCAATTCATTTGCCGAAACATATGTAGGGTTTGCAAATACATCTTGTACTTTTCACACTGTTGACACCGTGCATCTTCGTCATATTAAATTAAGTTATAAACCAACTGATGCACACTAAAACCACTTTTTAAGTAGCTTTATTATAAAATTGTTAAAATTGTACCCCTACACGTGTTTCGATCCTAGGATCATCGTCAGGGGGTTTTTTTGCTAAAAGCTACGGTGGAGTCACCGTAGTACTCTTCACCACACAACACGCAGTACACTCCGCCCACACAAAAACAGTTCACATGCCTTTAATACCACGATCCCACACGCCAGCAGTTCCGCAATCTACCATCTACAGTGATTTTACAATTTTACAACTTTTAACGAATCTTTTTACAAGATTTTAACTTATGTTTTAAAGTGCCGATAAAAAATATTTAAATCATGTGTTGAAGTGACTGTAGCTTTTAGCAAAAAAAAACCCCTGACGATGATCCTAGGATCGAAACACGTGTAGGGGTACAATTTTAACAATTTTATAATAAAGCTACTTAAAAAATGGTTTTAGTGTGCATCGGTTGGTTTATAACTTAATTTAACATGTTGTACTTGTTACTAATCTTGCGCATTTGTTGGTTTTGACTTAAAACTATTTAGCAGTTGAAAGTGCGTAAAACCGCAGGTGACTTGAGTCACTGGCTTGTAAGTAATTTTTAAAACGCTTTCGCAAAATTAAGAAAAGCGACTATTAGCTTCGTCAAGTCTGTCTGTCTGTCCGTCCGCATGGAACAACTCGGCTCCCACTGGACGGATTTTCATGAAATTTGATATGTGACGATACTTTGAAAATTTGTCGAGAAAATTCAAGTATCATTAAAATCTGACAAATATAACCGGCACTTTACATGAAGACCTATGTACATGTATGATAGTATGTCATTGAATTCTTCGTAGAATGTGCAATGTTTTAGACAAATTTGTAGAGAAAATCAGAACACACATTTTATGTTCAAAAACGTTTTCCCGCAAATCGTGCAGTTTATGAAATATGTGGAAAAAATACGGTAGAGCCAGACAGGCCACAGATGACAATATAATACGGCGCATGCGCTGTATATGCTGGATAACTAAGGCTACAGACACACACTCAGAATATGTAATACTTATTGCTTTTCCACGGCAACAGTGGTTACGTGAACGCGCCTCAATACTACATTGCCTGTCTTGTTCTTCGAAAAGATACGTCAAATTTTTTGGGAGTCATCTCATATTTTTCTCATTACTCAAACGCCTGGAGGAAATATAAATAATTGGTTTGGTTCAGTGTGTCTGGATGAACTACTTGTGTCTTCCTACGCCGTTTATAAAAGACTGGGCAAGAGTACGCACATGTTAAGACTTTAAGTCCACATGGATGTAATCTTAAGTGCACACAGTTTGTTTCAGTGTATTGCTGCGCAGTGGGGTAGCGACAGCAGACAGTAAACCTGCCACCAACAGCGGTCGCCCGTTCGTCCTCTAAATCTAGCGTTTTGCACTGCTTTCCATTTCTTCTCTCTTACTGCGAAAAGACATTTAGAAACATAAATGTCACGAGACGGAAATTTTATCACTTTAGTAAAGTAAGAATTTATAATAATAAAAATTATTTATTTTTATGAAAATACAAGTTTATCAAGCAATTCTAACTCGTTAAAACGTGTAATATCCTTCTTTTCGTCTGGATATGGAACCCGCTGTCTCTTGAAAGGAAGAATTATGTGTTGCAGTTGTGACATCTGGGATGACACGTGGTGTGGCCTGGTAGAAACTCACCAGCATTTATGAGGAACTTAAAGCATCATTTTCTACCCTTAATATGGGGGCATTAGGTTCCTCCGAAACGTTAGGTAACTTCCATCAGCATACACGGTGTAAAGTAAAGGTAAAGTTCTCCCTAGAACAGGCCATGAAGGCCCAAAGGGGGGTAGAGGTATAGCTCTACTCTTTCTTTAACCCCGGCACTATATGGGGGTGCGTGGTCACCTCCACGCCCCGGCCGCTTTACCCCCGGGAAAGACCCGGTACCTATTATATAGGAGGCTGGGTGGGCCCCCAGGGCCGGTCTGGACGGATGCGGAAAATCTCGCCCCCACCGGGATTCGATCCCCGGACTGTCCAGCCCGTAGCGAGTCGCTGTACCGACTGAGCTATCGCGGCCCAGAGCATACACGGTGTAATATCCCAGAAGTCATTACTCTTTATATGTTTAGGGCTCTCAGTAGAATTTTTAGACCTATTTGTATTTCTCACAAATCATCATTAAAATAATTAAATCAATGACGTGAAAGGATATGTAGTAAGCGTGGACAGATGACTGCCGATCGCCGTTAACGAGCGGTCTAAGGCCGTTCGCTTGTTGGGATCGTGGGTTCGAAACCCACCGGGGACATGGATGTCTGTCTGTTGTGAGTGTTGTGTGTTGTCAGGTAGAGGTCTCTGCGACGGGCTGATCCCTCGTCCAGAGGAGTCCTACCGACTGTGGTGTGTCTGAGTGTGATCGTGAAACCTCGATAAAGAGGATGCCCTGGCCCACTTGGGGCTGTTGCAACATGGAAAAAAAAAATGGAGAGATAAATACGTACAAAATTTAGTCGAAACCCAGAAGAGGTTTCTTTTGGTACTTAGGCATAGATGGGATTTTGAGACTGTATTACAGTAAGGATTTGGACTGCATGCAGTTGTCTCAGGATAGGGTCCCATAGCGAGGGATGTTGTGTGCACGGTAATGAACCATTTGAGACGGGGAATTTCGTAACCAGGTAACCTAAATTTAAATTCTCAAGAAGGGGTAACTTTCATGGAGTTGGTGGACGTAATGTGACCGTGTGTAAGTTTGTGTTGTTCCTGAAAGGCTGCCTAATCTTCGATTTATGTTGTGTAAGTGTGAAATAATTTCCGTCGTTGGCGTTACGTTACTATAAAAATAATTATCTAAACATTTAAAGCTCAAACAATAAGACCAACGAATGCACTGTATTGACCAATTTTATTCTGGCCTATTTCCCTACACGTGTTTCGGAACTTTAAAGTTCCATCTTCAGGGGTTTCCTTGTCTTATGCAACCAGATATTCACATATTAAAAACAAATTCACAATATGTACAATAGTCTGTTGAACAGTCTTAAAACCTCATTTAAATAGATATTCGGAGCACTTTAGAAGTTGTACGATGTGTACCTTTATCAGTTTAAGTGAGATCTTACATTTCTAACTGATAAAGGTACACATCGTACAACTTCTAAAGTGCTCCGAATATCTATTTAAATGAGGTTTTAAGACTGTTCAACAGACTATTGTACATATTGTGAATTTGTTTTTAATATGTGAATATCTGGTTGCATAAGACAAAGAAACCCCTGAAGATGGAACTTTAACGTTCCGAAACACGTGTAGGGAAATAGGCCAGAATAAAATTGGTCAATACAGTGCATTCGTTGGTCTTATTGTTTGATTTAAATAAAATGCACGGTGCTAATACAGTGAAATTTAAAGCTCAATTTCAATTTGTGTGAAATGTGACTTTAATTAAAATAGCTCTGCCGTTTCGCCCAAACAGAGTATTTATGTAAACTTAACACTGTATTTACCGTGCATTTTCAATTAAGATACGTTCAATAAACACCAACTAATGCACATAAACTTTATTCACAATAGTTTATTCTTAAAATTCCCCTATACGTATTTCGGTGGTTTAAACCACCATCTTCAGGGGGTCGTAGAGATTATTATGCATAGACCTTTCAGTTATTACATATGTGGTTATATACATATATGTAGAATACGAGTGGGCTGATATTGCTCACTTCGTACAGTATGTAAAATTATGTAAAATGAATTAAAAGTTGCTAAAATGTTTACATAATTTGTAGTTAGCCTGAAAATTAGTGGCAGTTTGGTCTTGTAGTAAGGTGGTCATCTGTGTGTACTAAGTGGCAGTTTGGTCTTGTAGTAAGGTGGTCATCTGTGTGTACTAAGTAGCAGTTTGGTCTTGTAGTAAGGTGGTCATCTGTATGTACTAAGTGGCAGTTTGGTCTTGTAGTAAGGTGGTCATCTGTGTGTACTAAGTGGCAGTTTGGTCTTGTAGTAAGGTGGTCATCTGTATGTACTAAGTGGCAGTTTGGTCTTGTAGTAAGGTGGTCATCTGTGTGTACTAAGTGGCAGTTTGGTCTTGTAGTAAGGTGGTCATCTGTGTGTACTAAGTGGCAGTTTGGTCTTGTAGTAAGGTGGTCATCTGTGTGTACTAAGTGGCAGTTTGGTCTTGTAGTAAGGTGGTCATCTGTATGTACTAAGTGAGCTGCGTGACGTCCGTGTCGTGTTGTTGCAGAGAGATGACGTATAGGGGAATTTTAAGAATAAACTATTGTGAAAAAGTTTATGTGCATTAGTTGGTGTTTATTGAACATAAGAGTATTTATGTGTTTCATAATTCTCAGAGTAGACAGTGCTTGTTACCCTAAACATTATTAGTTGGTCCTTATGCTTGAGATGGATCGTGTTCTCTGTAAGGTAGGAACTTAATTTCTTAATTACTTATAAAATATTTTGTGCTTCTGAATCAGGAATTTTTTCCCATGGTCTTCCTCGGTCCTAGAACAAATACTGATTTGAGATCTGAGCTCTTCTGGAATATTACGCGGCGTCGTGTGGTAATTGTTTACCGACGTTTCGGGACAACGTATGGGTCCCATGTTGACGGGTCAGCATCGCGGCGGAATCCTGAAAACTAAGGTAAATACTGATTTGGTTTCCAGATTTCACTTTGCACTGCACGGTTCTCGAATAGCTCCTCCAATTTTAACTTCAAAATTTCCGCCCAAGGTCAGTCTTCCCAACATTATCAAAATTTATTATAATACGGCGCTACAAATACAATATTCAAAAGAATTCAAAATTCTATTTCAAATTTTTAATGTTTCCCTTTTTGCACATTCAAAATAGGCCACTTCCCATCTTCTAACTTCTTCGCTTCCCAACTGTTTTCTTGCATCTTGTTTACCTTTTTCAGAAGGACAAGCGGACAGAGCTTGCCAACTTCAGAGCAATAAATTTCCTATCCCCGTCCCGATTGTAATATTAGATAGCAATGTACAAAATCATTTTGTGCTTTAAAATGTGACATATTTCTTTATGGAAAACACCTTTTTGGTTGTGTGGATTTTTGAAGTGACAAAAATTCGCCGCTTTTGACAGGCCTGTTGGTAAGCAAGGAGTGAAATCTATTCTATGAGCACGGCAAAGGCGGAGAGTTATGACCTGATAAAATACGGAATAAAACTGAAGTTTTCTCAGTAAATATTTTATTTCTCCAGTGACTTCCAGCACTAGAATCCACCGTGGAATATTTGCGCTCGGGAAACGTTTTTATTCACTGTTGTTTATACATCATTTGACATTTGCACGTACAAAACAAGTGGCAGTTACGGAAAAGGAAAGTGAGAGGCGAATATAGGGAACGACATTTCTATGCATTCTTTTCATGAAGGACGTCAGCCACTCTTATGAGAAACAAAATGGTTGCCATCATCCACATACCTCTTACAAAGATCAGGCATTTCAATCGTCATCACTCCCTCCATTCCACATACTTGTATTTTCAGCAGTGGTTCACTGTGAGTGTGTCTTGTGTTGTATCTGATATCTTCTTCTTTAAATTTGTTTCAGCTCCCAAATTTAAGTTGTTTCATATTTTCATCTTTATCTTCTCCAGAATCAGTAGTTTAGAAGGGGAGGATGATAGAGCCTCTGGAAACAATTAGATCTGTCATAAATGCCCTTCAGCTTTAACACTGAAGACTCAGCATTTTCCCCACAATTTATGTGTTAAGTATAAATCTCACAATACACAGCCATTTACCTATACTGCGGTCTTTCGACTTTACGCACACCGTGTTCTCTGTGAGGTCCGAACTGAATAGCATGTAGATTTATTCAGTCTTCAGAGTGTTAACATCACTCTTACCTCATCCACTGTCATAATTCCCTGACACTAGACAGGTCTCAACAATATGAAAACTGCGCATTGTTAGGGTTTTGGAAGGCTTAAGTACTTCGAGTTGTTATCAGAACGAACAGAAATTATTTTCCATGCCTTAAAATTAGAAACTACCGACACAAATGCAGTTATGTCCTTAGGAACAGTATGACATCCACTGAGACCGCCAGGTTTAACACTGAAGACTCAGCTTTTTCTGACAATTTATGTGTTAAGTATGAATCTTACAATACACAGCCATTTACCTATACTGCGGTCTTTCGACTTTACGCACACCGTGTTCTCTGTGCGGTCCGAACTGAATAGCATGTAGATTTATTCAGTCTTCAGAGTGTTAATATCACTCTTACCTCCTCCACTGTCATAATTCCCTGACACTAGACAGGTCTCAACAATATGAAAACTGCGCATTGTTAGGGTTTTGGAAGGCTTAAGTACTTCGAGTTGTTATCAGAACGAACAGAAATTATTTTCCATGCCTTAAAATTGGAAACTACCGACACAAATGCAGTTATGTCCTTAGGAACAGTATGACATCCACTGAGACCGCCAGGTTTAACACTGAAGACTCAGCTTTTTCTGACAATTTATGTGTTAAGTATGAATCTTACAATACACAGCCATTTACCTATACTGCGGTCTTTCGACTTTACGCAGACGGTGTTCTCTGTGCGGTCCGAACTGAATAGCATGTAGATTTATTCAGTCTTCAGAGTGTTAAGATCACTCTTACCTCCTCCACTGTCATAATTCCCTGACACTAGACAGGTCTCAACAATATGAAAACTGCGCATTGTTAGGGTTTTGGAAGGCTTAAGTACTTCGAGTTGTTATCAGAACGAACAGAAATTATTTTCCATGCCTTAAAATTGGAAACTACCGACACAAATGCAGTTATGTCCTTAGGAACAGTATGACATCCACTGAGACCGCCAGGTTTAACACTGAAGACTCAGCTTTTTCTGACAATTTATGTGTTAAGTATGAATCTTACAATACACAGCCATTTACCTATACTGCGGTCTTTCGACTTTACGCAGACGGTGTTCTCTGTGCGGTCCGAACTGAATAGCATGTAGATTTATTCAGTCTTCAGAGTGTTAACATCACTCTTACCTCCTCCACTGTCATAATTCCCTGACACTAGACAGGTCTCAACAATATGAAAACTGCGCATTGTTAGGGTTTTGGAAGGCTTAAGTACTTCGAGTTGTTATCAGAACGAACAGAAATTATTTTCCATGCCTTAAAATTAGAAACTACCGACACAAATGCAGTTATGTCCTTAGGAACAGTATGACATCCACTGAGACCGCCAGGTTTAACACTGAAGACTCAACATTTTCCCCACAATTTATGTGTTCAGTATAAATCTCACAATACACAGCCATTTACCTATACTGCGGTCTTTCGACTTTACGCACACCGTGTTCTCTGTGCGGTCCGAACTGAATAGCATGTAGATTTAATCAGTCTTTAGAAGGTTAATGTACTTCTCTTCGTGTAGAGCGTCTATTCAAATCACTGTTTCTGCCCGTGTGTACCTCTACACTCATGGAACAATTCAAGAACCGCAGTACGGGTTTTCGTAAAATTTGGTAATGATTCTTCTCTACATGTAATTTAATTACGATAGTAAAACAATGCCGATCCCAGTGGCTGTGCGGTCTAAGGCGTGGGTCTGCGACCGCTCGCTTGCAGGGATTGTGGGTTCGAATTCCACCGCGGGCATGGATGTCTGTCTCTTGTGAGTGTTGTGTGTTGTCAGGTAGAGGTCTCTGCGTCGGGCTGGTCACTCGTCCAGAGGAGTCCTACCGAGTGTGGTGTGTCTAAAGTGTGTGATCGTGAAGCCTCGAAAATGAGGCGGCCTAGGCCCCCAAGGGGCTGTCGAGCCATTGAAAAAAAAAGTAAAACAATAAGAGAAAATTTACATGAAGACATACACGCTTTTCTGCAGGCAACTCGTGTTTAATTCCTATGTAACTAGCTGAATATTTGTGGAAACACAAAACATCTGGAACAAGAGTTGTGAAAAAATATGAAAGACAAATTTTATGGTCAACACAATTTTTCTGTGTCGTAATATATCGAGGAAATTAAACGTAATCGAAAGCGTCACAATTGTTACGGTACTTTAATCTGTTTTGAAATGTAACTAAACATTATGAATGCTCTAGCGACATGAATACTTTGTATGCAAGTTAGTGCATTGCAGGTATACTTTATGATGGACCTAAGCAACACATAATTTTATAATATTGTACTGTAAAAGGTAAAGTTAACCCATTACAGGCCTGGACAGGCCCTTAGGGTTCCAGGAGGTTGAGGTTCCCAGATTTCTAAACATTCGGCACATGAAATGGTAAGGTCAGCCCTACGCATGGCCGCCTTTACCCTCCAGGAAATATTTCTGGTACTCATTTCTGTTCGAGGCTATGTCGACCCCAGGGCCATAGTGCGACCGAAAGGATTATGTCAATGAAAAATTCCAATGACATCATCGGGAATCGAACCCACGAAACTTTATATGTGCCTGAACTGACAAACTACTAAAATACTTTTTGCCACGCCAGTGTAATGCATGAACCTTCTTTGTGTTAACTAAATGTCTTCTTCCTATGGCTCGACAGCCCTATATGGGCCTGGGCCTCCTCGTTTCGTCGAGGTTTCATGGTCACACTCATTTAGACACACCACACTCGGTAGGACTCCTCTGGACGAGTGATCAGCCCGTCGCACAGACCTCTACCTGACAACACACAACACTCACAATAGACAGACATCCATGCCCCCGGTGGGATTCGAACCCACGATCCTAGTAAGCGAGCGGCCGAAGACCCACGGCCACTGGGATCGGCGTTAACTAAACTAACACACTAATAAAACAATTTGTAGTTATGCTAAGCTGCTCTATGAGCTTTACTCCACGTATGTAGCTACACTAATACCACTTTCATAATTTGTAACTATACGAACTTTATTTTCTGTTTAAAAATCTAATACGCTACTAAAATAATTCGTAGCTAAGCTAGTTTGCTACATGAACTTTATGAATATAGCTAAATTAATAAGCAACTAACATAATTTGTAGATGAGGTAGTGTAGAGTATAATATTTAGTTTATGTGTAAGGAATCCGACACACTACTGAAATAATTTATCGCTAGGCTATTGTACTGTACGAACTTTATGAATATAGCTAGACTGATATGTCACTAAGGGGGCACGCGGTGGCGCAGTTAGTTCCGGCTACAAGTCGGAAGGTCGCGGGTTTGATTCCAATTCGGGTCATTCGGATTTTTAATTGAGTTAATCCTTCCGACCGCACTATAGCCATGTCGTCGACTCAGCCTGTAACAGAAATGAGTACTAGGATATCTCCTGGGGGGGAGGGGGGGGGAGGCGTTCGGTACGTAGGGCTTACCACCTTCATGTGCCTATTGTCTAGAAATTCTGGGAGCCTGAACCTCCTGTAGCCCTAAGGGCCTGTTCAGGCCTGTGTAGGGATTGATTTGCCTTCTAATACGCAACTAACATAATTGGTATCTGAGGTAAAGCACTGAATGACATTTACTTTATGTGTAACAAAACTAACATTGCTAAGATAATTTGTAGCTAAGCTAGTGTACTGTGTGAACTTACTTCAAGTATGTAGTTAAACTAATACGCCACAAAACAATGTGTGCGTCTTTATTGTGCTACAAGTGTACATGTACGTGTTAGTTCGTTTCCGTTAATGTTGTCCGACGTTAAATAAAATTCGAATATATTGGCAAGTATTTATTTTATTCTATTATATAAAATTCTGTAAAAACCTTCTTAGTTTTTCTCGGATTATTACATGTAGACAGACGAACATAAAAAAATGACGGAGCTAATGGGCGCATTTTTAAACCTTTTTCCTTGCTAAAGCAGGAAAAAGTGCACCATATTATTATTATTATTATGTTTCATCCTCTATATGCAGTGTTTATATGTCATAACTACGTCCCTAGACCTTTGTTTGCAGTAAGGAACTTTATCGCCCGAAGGTGAGGTGAAGTGAGTTGATATTAAGGAAAGGTGAGATGAAGTGAGGTTATATTAAGGAAAGGTGAGGTGAAGTGAGGTTGATATTAAGGAAATGTGAGGTGAAGTGAGGTTGATATTAAGGAAAGGTGAGGAGTGAGGTTGTATATAAGGAAAGGTGAGGTGAAGTGAGGTTGATATTAAGGAAAGGTGAGGTGAAGTGAGGTTGATATTAAGGAAAGGTGAGGTGAAGTGAGGTTGATATTAAGGAAAGGTGAGGTGAAGTGAGGTTGATATTAAGGAAAGGGAGGTGAGTCTAGATATTAGGAATGTGAGGTGAGTGAGTTGATATTAGAAAGTAGGTGAATGAGTTGTAACTAAGAAGTGACGGGAAGTGAGTGACAATTAGGAAAGTGATGAAGTGAGGTTGATATTAAGGAAAAGAGTTGAGTGAAGTTAGTATATTTTAAGAAGGTGAGTATAGTTATATTAGGAAAGGTGAGGTGAAGTGAGTTGTATTAAGAAGGAGTAGTTAGTGAATTAAGAAGGTGAGTGAATGAGTTGATATGGAAAGTGAGTGTAGTGAGTTGTATTAAGGAAAGGTGAGGAAGTAAGTGATATTAAGAGGTGAGGTGAAGTGAGTATATTAGGAAGTGGTGGGTTGATATTAGAAGGTGAGTGAGGTGATATTAGAAAGTGAGTGAAGTGAGGTTGATATAAGGAAGTAGGTGAAGTGAGTTGATATTAGGAAAGTGAGTGAGTGGGTTGATATTAAGAAAGTGAAGTGAAGTAAGGTTGATATTAAGAAGGTGAATGAGTGAGTTGATATAAGGAAAGTGGGTTGATATTAGGAAAGTGAGTGAATGAGTTGATATAAGAAAGGTGAGTGAATAGGTTGATTAAGAAGTGGTGAAGTGAGGTTATATTAGAAAGTGAGGTGAGTTGTATTAAGAAAGATGAGGTGAGTGAGGTTGTATTAAGGAAAGTGAGTGAGTTGATATAAGGAAAGTGAGTGAGTGAGGTTGATATTAGAAAGTGAGGTAAGTAGGTTGATATTAAGGAAAGTGAGTGAAGTGAGGTTGATATTAAGGAAGGAACTTCAGATATGCGTGCTCGTTGTGTGCATCGGCAGTGCGTGGATTACCGAATTGAATGTGTGTAGACCAGACACGCACATGCGTGCACACATTACAACAACGCTATCACACTCGCACACACACACACACGATTCTAGTACAGTCGTAATATAAACCGTTTTCCCCTTTTCATTAGTTATTCTCCATTTACAGTAACCCAACTCTTAGTTACCTGACTCACAATGTTCACAAAACGGCTACAGTTTTTGGTGGAATCGTAAAGAAACTCGACAAGGTAAATGCAATGCACGAAACATCAAGGTGACTTTCTGATAGGCAAAACGGTAGCGGTTTGTAGACACGCTACACAGCAGGCTGGCGTTGGTGCAGGCACTAATATATTTTATTCTTCTCTACCAAGTTAATGTGAGAACCTCTGACACAAAATACACTTAGATATGTGAGCCCGAAGGTTCTAATGGCGGCGAATATGAAGCTTGCAGTGTTCTGGTATATGACGCCCTGTACTTTGATAGATCGGTACCGAAGTTTCTGAGAAATTTGCCACCTTTATCGCCCATATACGTGGCGATGGAAGTAACCGATTTCTCCTAAACGTCGCTACCGCTTTGTCAAATTACATTGCCTCACCTCCAAGAAAACCGCAGTCCCCATATTGTTCTCACGTATTCGCGTTTCACTTGTTCTGTCTGCTCCGTTGTATACAGGTTAATCAATGAACGGAATGCCAGAAATTACATAGCATATGCACTTGAAGCCTTATGCTTTTTTTAATTTGTTACATAGTCGATCTGTTCACACACACGGTTTTGTGAAAGGTAATTGAGTAAATTTACCCTTGGGCACATCATGAAGTCATAGGGCGGAGTGGAGGTACAGTTCCACTCATTCTTAACTTTGACACTAGTTGGGGTTGAGGCGTAGCTACACGCCACAGCCACTCCTCCCTGGGGAAAGATTTTCCGGTGTTCATTAAATACGAGATTGGGTGGGTCGCACAACCGGTTTGGACACTTTGGACAAGAGAAACATCTTTACCCCTATCGGGAATCGAACCAGATAACAAAGTCGTTCAGCCCGTACCGTGGTCACTGCACTGACTACGCTATCCCAGTCACCATGCCATATTGTATTGTATGAAATGTTAAACGAGCGTATAATTTGTTATAAAATTTTTCCCGTTGAAAAGTAACTACAGGCTATCAAATGGCGGTGGTGAAAAACTGTGAGGTTATATTGCTAAATAAACGGAAACGCTTCCATATTTGTTGTTACGTCACGTCCGATCTGCCTGTTGGCCGTCCAGCATACACCTGTGCTACTTTAATGACATTGTTATTTGGGTCTGGAGGCAGTCACTGCTCTTGGGGGTGGCGTTAAGAGCTGCAACTGTAATTTAAAGTATCAGTTAATGAACTGACAGACACAGTAACTGTTACAAATAAACATTAGTAGACTTTAAATATGTTAACAATAGAACTAACCAATTCATTTTTATTACATTAATCTTTTAATTTAATTTTCTGTGGCACAACAGCCCAACTCGGGCCCAGGACTCTTCATTGTTGAGGTTTCTATATTACGCACAATTAAACAAACACGTACACACATACACCCTGTAAGACTCCTCTGAACGAGTGATCAGCTTGTCGCAAGAGACTAACATTCGTGTCCCCAGTGGGATTCGAAGCCGCTATCCCAGCAATCGAGCGGCCGCAGACCTACGCCTTTTATTGTGGTGAAGGGCCCCGCAGCAGATGCTACGGACTAACCGCAGCCTTGAGACTTATTGTACAACCCTTTGATGATAAGTGTTTTTTTCGTTTTTCCACGTAATGGAACACCGGTGGAATGAAATTGACAGGGGAAAACAGAAGTAAATGGGGAAAACCCTGTCCCAGTGCCACTTTGTCTACCACAGATCCAACATGGACTCTCCCGGGATCGAACCCGGACCTCCGCGGTGAGAAGACCTACGCCTTAGACCGCACGGCCACCGGAATCGTCTAATTATCTGATTATGGATCAGAATTTCTATGGGTTTTATAGGACACAAATTGTCTAAATCACATATGGTAAATTTAGTCCACTCAGAACATTCACAGGGCAAGATTACAGTCTGATGATTGCGACTCATAATGAGATTAGTCTGATGATTGCGGCTGATAATGACATTACAGTCTGATGATTGCGGCTGATAATGACATTACAGTCTGATGATTGCGGCTCATAATGACATTACAGTCTGATGATTGCGGCTCATATTGACATTACAGTCTGATGATTGCGGCTGATAATGACATTACAGTCTGATGATTGCGGCTGATAATGACATTAGCTGATGATTGCGGCTCATAATGAGATGACAGCCTGATGATTGCGGCTCATAATGAGATGACAGCCTGATGATTGCGGCTCATAATGAGATTACAGTCTGATGATTGCGGCTCATAATGAGATGACAGCCTGATGATTGCGGCTCATAATGAGATTACAGTCTGATGATTGCGGCTCATAAATGAGATTAGTCTGATGATTGCGGCTGATAATGACATTACAGTCTGATGATTGCGGCTCATATTGACATTACAGTCTGATGATTGCGGCTGATAATGCCATTACAGTCTGATGATTGCGGCTGATAATGACATTACAGCCTGATGATTGCCGCTGATAATGACATTACAGTCTGATGATTGCGGCTGATAATGAATTTACAGTCTGATGATTGCGGCTAATAATGACACTACAGGCTGATGATTGCGGCTGATAATGACATTACAGTCTGATGATTGCGGCTCATATTGACATTACAGTCTGATGATTGCGGCTGATAATGACTTTAGTCTGATGATTGCGCCTCATAATGAGATGACAGTCTGATGATTGCGGTTCATAATGAGATTACAGTCTGATGATTGCGGCTCATAATGAGATGACAGTCTGATGATTGCGGTTCATAATGAGATTACAGTCTGATGATTGCGGCTCATAATGAGATGAAAGTCTGATGATTGCGGTTCATATGAGATTACAGTCTGATTATTGCGGCTCATAATGAGATGACAGTCTGATGGTTGCGGCTCATAATGACATTTTAGAACTACTTACCAAGATATTCGTTTCAGTGTATATTAAAAATTTCACAACGCTAATCACCTGGTATAAAATTTTCCTCTTTTCGTCTGATTACAGTTCGGAATTGACATTGCTAAGACAGGGTCAGCGTGAAGCTGTAAGGACCTACACCGTCACTGGGCTGTGCATGAGCCTTCTCCGTTTTGCTTACACAGTATATTCACACATATTTATGTTCTGTATGTTTCTCGGAATTAGCAGACGTCATTTTCCTGTACAAAATTAAACGGTTTTATCTTTTGAGTAGACACAGACTCTGTTCTTTTTCAGGTAAACACAGACTCTGTTCTTTTTTCAGGTAAACACAGACTCTGTTCTTTTTGAGGTAGACACAGACTCTGTTCTTTTTGAGGTAGACACAGACTCTGTTCTTTGTTAGGTAGAAACTGAGTGTGTGAATAAAATATTGTTTTATTTTTGTCCGTTACTGTGCTAAGCAAGTTACTTATATGACCAACACTAAATATACATAAACACGCGTTTATTTTTCATAATTGTATAGCATTTTATTTCCGATATTTCCTGCTACTTTTTCGGTTTTAAAAAACGATTTCATACACTGTATTAAATTATGCGTAAATGATTGAATTTTTACAGCGCCATTTTGTAAAAGTGGGATATCACATTGTTAGGGACAAGGGCATAAAACGGTAAAATTTTAAAATATAGGCTTCGTACAGTATAAGATAGTACTCGTAGTACTCCTTGTTGTACCCGTTTACTGCAATTAAACCCCTGCTGCATTTCAATTCTCATATTGGTTGTTGTTTGTGTTCTTTTGTTTTCAACAAATCACTAAATTGCTGGAGGTGAGTTCCTTTTCTCTCTGTTTTTTTTTTTCGGTTTTAGTGCCCTCTTTTATATTTTATGAGAGCTTACTATAAACTGACAATTTTCTTTTAGAATTTTGGTTTACAAAATGTAATGTATTTATGATTTTATGCACCAATGTAATTAGTTACTCAATATAGTTTTCTCGGGCGCACAGCCGCGTCAATTCGATTGAATACAACGTTTCGGGGACTAGCAAAACTTTTGCCTGAGGATGGGGACGGAGCTAGTCCCGAAACTTTCGCGGCGACATGATTCAATATAGTTTTCTCGGGCGCACAGCCGCGTCAATTCGATTGAATACAACGTTTCGGGGACTAGCAAAACTTTTGCCAGAGGATGGGGACGGAGCTAGTCCCGAAACTTTCGCGGCGACATGATTCAATATAGTTTTCTCGGCGCACAGCCGCGTCAATTCGTTTGAATACAACGTTTCGGGGACTAGCAAAACTTTTGCCTGAGGATGGGGACGGAGCTAGTCCCCAAAACGTTGTATTCAAACGAATTGACGCGGCTGTGCGCCCGAGAAAACTATATTGAATCATGTCGCCGCGAAAGTTTTAAAACTTATATAATTAGTTACTGATTAAATGTTTTTGTTCGTGACTGAGAAATGTGAGAGTTACTTTAAAATTCGGTCACTACTAAAATTGCAGAAGGTTAAATGACAAGACCCTGGAAATCCAAATTGCTACAATAATGAGAGTCAGGGTTCAACTATCATCATAACACTAGTCTAGTGCAAAGGTTCTTGTTCACCCATGCATCAAAATCGCATCAGTCTGGAATTCAGGTCAAGCTTCAAATTATGCCAACAAATAGACGATAGCAACAAGTTGCTTTAATCCCTTAAGGCACTTTGGTAATTATATATGCCACCTGCTTTAATATTCAGGAATTCGTCAGCCATTTTCCCCACAGAGTCTATTTGTGTGTTTATATGATTTTCAGGATAAACAAAGATACGTCCTGTACATAACAATTAAACAGCAACAACACATTTATCTTTGTAATGCAGATGCAGTGTCTTTCTGTGTTGTAGGAAATGCAACTCTATATTAAGTCTTTCTTCAACGGTTAAGGCAGTTAGAGACAGTGTACTGTTACTTTTGTGTACGAAGTAGAATGAAGAATGGTACGTCGATGACACTAAAATTTTTCTGAAAGAAATTAGGGCGTGACAAAAATGGATTTGTCTGGCACAGGATCCGGTGATGGGTTGTGAAATGATAATGAGTCTTCGGGCTCCATACAAGACGGAATTTTTAGGGTTGCTGTGGAAGTATTAGCTTCTCAAGAAATACTTCCCTCCATGGAGGTAGTTTTAAAATAACCAAAGCCAGTAACAGGATTTTGTGCTATAATCTTACTGTATTATACATACAAATTGGAATTCAGCTTGGATAAATAATACTTGTTCGAGTCTCAAGTTTCAGCACGACTAACATTACAGACTTCCTTTACATAAAACACACTTAATGTAAGTATTTTTATAGCGAAGTATTACTTTCATAGTGTACGAAATTTGTAGCCGAAAGTGTTTAGAAATAAGAAGGTATATGAAGTTGTTCGCAGGTAATTCTGTCATGGTTATCGTCCCAGGAGGGTAGCGGCAAGAGACTGGTGGCGGTATCTGCATTTAAAAGTCAAAAAGCGTTGCTCAGAATTTGCATATTAATAACTGGGTTATGGAAATGCAATTATGCCGCATTGTATATACATTCTGTGGGAAGGGTCGACCTCACGTATACCGTCGTGCTGACGGTACAGGGGTCTAGGAGGGAACCACGTGTCCCTTTGAGTATTCGTCTGTCACTGGTTGGTGTTACAAAGTAGAACATAGAAGTATTATGCGTTCTAAAGAAACCACATATATTTATTTGTAGAAAATTTATTTGTGTTTATTTTCTATTTTCTGAAATGTGCTATTATAGAAGACGTTTCGACAGATGGCTGTACTTCAGTCTTCAGGTGATTATAATTATACTGATAAATTTATTTTCGGTTTTGATGTTAGCAGTTGGGATCACAGCCGAAAAATGTTAAATACTAGACTAGTACGCTACTAACTGGAAAGTCCACAAATGTGCACCGGACAATTAACAGCTTCTAACGTAACATTCCACTTGTAATAATTATTAAGTCATTTTCAGAAAAAAATACGGACAGTAATTTCATTTGTTCTGTGTACATTAAGTGTTTATGCCCTACTTTAACACAAATATTTTATGATTGGAGAGTAGTAACATACGTAGTCTTATAAATAAGTAACTATTGTGTGTGACTATAATTGCATTTTTAGTACCTAGTTCTATATCGGTGGGAAACTTGGACCCCGAACATAAGGAAAAAAACGAATTTGAGAATTGATTGGTTTGGATGTTCGCAATTTATAGAGTACTCATTACTGTGATGCTTATCCTGAGACACATGTTGCCACTTTACAGTTTAGTACCCATTACTGTGATGCTTATCCTGAGACACATGTTTCCACTTTACAGTTTAGTACTCATTACTGTGATGCTTACCCTGAGACACATGTTGCCACTTTACAGTTTAGTACTCATTACTGTGATCCTTATCCTGAGACACATGTTTCCACTTTACAGTTTAGTACCCATTACTGTGATGCTTATCCTGAGACACATGTTTCCACTTTACAGTTTAGTACTCATTACTGTGATGCTAATCGTGAGACACATGTTTCCACTTTACAGTTTAGTACTCATTACCTTGATGCTTATCCTGAGACACATGTTTCCACTTTACAGTTTAGTACTCATTACTGTGATGCTTATCTTGAGACACATGTTTCCACTTTACAGTTTAGTACCCATTACTGTGATGCTAATCGTGAGACACATGTTTCCACTTTACAGTTTAGTACTCATTACTGTGATGCTTATCCTGAGACACATGTTGCCACTTTACAGTTTAGTACTCATTACTGTGATGCTTATCGTGAGACACATGTTTCCACTTTACAGTTTAGTACCCATTACTGTGATGCTTATCCTGAGACACATATTTCCACTTTACAGTTTAGTACTCATTACTGTGATGCTAATCGTGAGACACATGTTTCCACTTTACAGTTTAGTACTCATTACTGTGATGCTTATCCTGAGACAGATGTTGCCACTTTACAGTTTAGTACTCATTACTGTGATGCTTATCCTGAGACAGATGTTGCCACTTTACAGTTTAGTACTCATTACTGTGATGCTTATCCTGAGACAGATGTTGCCACTTTACAGTTTAGTACTCATTACTGTGATGCTAATCGTGAGACACATGTTTCCACTTTACAGTTTAGTACTCATTACTGTGATGCTTATCCTGAGACACATGTTGCCACTTTACAGTTTAGTACCCATTACTGTGATGCTTATCGTGAGACACATGTTTCCACTTTACAGTTTAGTACCCATTACTGTGATGCTTATCCTGAGACAGATGTTGCCACTTTACAGTTTAGTACTCATTACTGTGATGCTAATCGTGAGACACAAGTTTCCACTTTACAGTTTAGTACTCATTACTGTGATGCTTATCCTGAGACACATGTTGCCACTTTACAGTTTAGTACTCATTACTGTGATGCTTATCGTGAGACACATGTTTCCACTTTACAGTTTAGTACCCATTACTGTGATGCTTATCCTGAGACACATGTTGCCACTTTACAGTTTAGTACTCATTACTGTGATGCTTATCGTGAGACACATGTTTCCACTTTACAGTTTAGTACCCATTACTGTGATGCTTATCCTGAGACACATATTTCCACTTTACAGTTTAGTACTCATTACTGTGATGCTAATCGTGAGACACATGTTTCCACTTTACAGTTTAGTACTCATTACTGTGATGCTTATCCTGAGACAGATGTTGCCACTTTACAGTTTAGTACTCATTACTGTGATGCTTATCCTGAGACAGATGTTGCCACTTTACAGTTTAGTACTCATTACTGTGATGCTAATCGTGAGACACATGTTTCCACTTTACAGTTTAGTACTCATTACTGTGATGCTTATCCTGAGACAGATGTTGCCACTTTACAGTTTAGTACCCATTACTGTGATCCTTATCCTGAGACACATGTTTCCACTTTACAGTTTAGTACCCATTACTGTGATGCTTATCCTGAGACAGATGTTGCCACTTTACAGTTTAGTACTCATTACTGTGATGCTAATCGTGAGACACATGTTTCCACTTTACAGTTTAGTACTCATTACTGTGATGCTTATCCTGAGACACATGTTGCCACTTTACAGTTTAGTACTCATTACTGTGATGCTTATCGTGAGACACATGTTTCCACTTTACAGTTTAGTACCCATTACTGTGATGCTTATCCTGAGACACATATTCCACTTTACAGTTTAGTACTCATTACTGTGATGCTAATCGTGAGACACATGTTTCCACTTTACAGTTTAGTACTCATTACTGTGATGCTTATCCTGAGACAGATGTTGCCACTTTACAGTTTAGTACTCATTACTGTGATGCTTATCCTGAGACAGATGTTGCCACTTTACAGTTTAGTACTCATTACTGTGATGCTAATCGTGAGACACATGTTTCCACTTTACAGTTTAGTACTCATTACTGTGATGCTTATCCTGAGACAGATGTTGCCACTTTACAGTTTAGTACCCATTACTGTGATGCTAATCGTGAGACACATGTTTCCACTTTACAGTTTAGTACTCATTACTGTGATGCTTATCCTGAGACACATGTTGCCACTTTACAGTTTAGTACTCATTACTGTGATGCTTATCCTGAGACACATGTTTCCACTTTACAGTTTAGTACTCATTACTGTGATGCTTATCCTGAGACACATGTTTCCACTTTACAGTTTAGTACTCATTACTGTGATGCTTATCCTGAGACACATGTTTCCACTTTACAGTTTAGTACCCATTACTGTGATGCTTATCCTGAGACACATGTTTCCACTTTACAGTTTAGTACTCATTACTGTGATGCTTATCCTGAGACACATGTTTCCACTTTACAGTTTAGTACCCATTACTGTGATGCTTATCCTGAGACACATGTTTCCACTTTACAGTTTAGTACTCATTACTGTGATGCTTATCCTGAGACACATGTTTCCACTTTACAGTTTAGTACTCATTACTGTGATGCTTATCCTGAGACACATGTTTCCACTTTACAGTTTAGTACTCATTACTGTGATGCTTATCCTGAGACACATGTTTCCACTTTACAGTTTAGTACTCATTACTGTGATGCTTATCCTGAGACACATGTTTCCACTTTACAGTTTAGTACTCATTACTGTGATGCTTATCCTGAGACACATATTGCCACTTTACAATTTATCTGATTATCCCGTGTCTTCTCTTCCCTTTACCTTTTTCTTCTAAGGTTTTATATACATTTCTGATTCCAGTCGTGCATATTACGTACATTGCTTTTCTAATCCTCGTTGATTTGATCACCCCAAACTTACAGGATAGATATAAATTTAAAGTTTCGTGCTGTGAAATTTTCTCCAAACTCCTATACCATTTATTATCTGTACCAGTTTTGAAACTTTCTGAAATATGTTTCAGTATGGCCTTTGCTTGCTTACTTTACAAGGTGGTGGCGGTTTGTGACAGTACGTGTTGTGACTTCTAGTCTCACGACATTTCTGTCTCTCGTAATAATGTTAAAAGCAGCCGAATGCAACTTCTCGTGCGCATTATATATTGGGACGCTATCCTACCTGCAGCTGTTTAGTTCCCTACCGCCCATGATGCCGAGTTTGTGGCAGTGAGAACTGAGATGTGTGCTGATGGACCAGCGAATAATCTGTTTGGAACTTTTGTCACAACCAATATTTTACGTGGTCAATGTACAATAATGATATATCGGTCCGTCTGCATAGCTTCATACTTGTACATGTAAGGTAAAGGTAAAGTTGACCCTTGAACTGGCCATGAAGGCCCAGAGAGGGAGTAGAGTTATAGCTCTACTCTTTCTTTAACCTCGGCGCTAGATGAGAGTGGGTGGTCAATGCCATGCCCCGACCGCATTACCCCCTGAAAGAGGCCCGGTACCTATTGTACAGGAGGCTGGGTGGGCCCCAGGGCCGGTCTCGAGGGGGGCGGAAAATCTCGCCCCCACAGGGATTCGATCTCCGGACTGCCCAGCTCGTAGCGATTCGTTATACCGACTACGCTATCTCGGCCCACTCATTTGTAATAACGGTATTTTGAGTCCCCAAAAAGGTTTTTTTTTTTTGGCTTCAAAATAATAATAATATTTGAACTTCACAGCCCCTTCTCACATTTATTTGCTTAACAATTGTAACTTGTGCTCAGTATGAACACTTGTTTGAGGATTGTGCTTCTTGTTCTGTAGGCACGAATTTGTGTGACTTGCATTACTGTCAAATTACCTTCACTTTTATTTCGTTAAAGCAATTTTGGCTAACCCTGGTTAAGTCACGATAGACTAAGAAAGAGAATGTAGTCTGCTTGGAGATTAATTTACTTGACCCCGCCTGGAGGACCCTCCGATTCTGTAATGACATTTTGGCTGATGTTATTGGCATGTTAAACAAGTTCCACTGCCGTAAGAGTTCAGGAGGAACCGAAAGCTCTCCCACTCCAGTCTACTAATTATCTAATTAGCCCACGCCGTACAGCACGCCCTCCTTAGCTTTTCAAACCAGCTGGGCGCCTTCAAAAGTCGAGAAAGGATTAAGATATAACATCGCAGTAACTGCTGCCTGTTGAAGGAAATTTGAACTGTCTGATATTTCTGTCGAAGAAATGAGGCGCTCCAGAGGAAAGGATTTCCCACCAGCCATCTTGAAACAATCCCCAGACCGTTAGACTTCTGGGTTCATGTTAAGCGATTGCCGTCATCTGTAATTTTTTAAATTTGATTATTTACGTAAATTGAAGATATGTACCTCGTATTTAAGATCGGCGCTCTTCTGAGGTTTTATGCAGCGTTGGTTTGTAGTTTGTTACAGACTTTACGGGACAACTTATCGGTCAAGCAGATCAACGACTGCTATACCATTAAAGATGGGGCCCGATATGTTGTCCCGAAACGTCGGCAACAAACTGCTATGTACGCTGTGTGAAGTCCCGGAAGAGCGCAGATCAAATTTACACCTCGGTGGGAGCCTGAAGTCACGCGTGAATGTATTTTATACGTCAATTTGACGTCATGTTGTACAGTAGCCTACTGTCGAAGAAGTTACATGAATTTAAGGGCGCCTGTGCAGGTAACTGGCATTATGTCAGCATAATATAGCACATAGGCTATATATATATATTGCGTGACTTCAAACAAACAACTGAAATTTGATAAACTGAAACTTCCCTCTCCCCCGGTCGGGTCACAAATCTTAAAATGTTAAGAGGGTGGTAGAAGTGGGGATACTGAACAGTCAGAAGGTTGTGATCTAGAAAGGTTTTAAACATTCATAACAGAGGGGGGTCGTAATTGGATTTTTAAAATATGGATTAAGTACATTTCCACAGTAACAAATTTTCACGTAAATTCTGTATTGCGGTAAAGAACAGTAGCAAACGTTGAGTGCCTCCCTGTGGTCCACAAGTGCTGCCATCTGTACAAGACTGTAATAGAGCATAATAAGCAGTCCTTGGTACTTACACATTAGTCTTTCAGCGAGAATTCTGTAGTGCATTACGGGCCTTTGAAATTCATGGAGGTAACCTCGGAGTTTTGTATTGTTGCTGTGTAGATAACATTTAAATACGCAGTGGTGATTTATCTTATAGAATGTAACACAAGGGGCTTTCAATTTTCGACAAAATTAGGTTCAGAAACGTGAGTCTGAACTAGATTTCCCATAAACATACAGGGCATACACAAAAGAATGGTGCGGTTTATATAGTTTATTCAATTGATACCGCACCATTCTTTTGTGTATGCCCTGTATTATGTTTTAATAGTGTAACAACGAGTGCTGTATGCATTTTTATATACAGAAGTCTCAGGCCTGGTCTTTGGGCCTTCTTCTTGACCTTACAATAATTGTTTACTGTTTGTATTAATTTTATTTTATTATTATTGTTTGTATTATAATTTTTCTAACGAGAATCGAAGGACAGCATATCTTTGAAATTAGCAAAGATAGATTGAGGCACTTTCTGTTAACCAACTGAATGTACTTTCGTTTTCAACTGTTTAATTGTTTACAAATTTTCTCCTACATACATTTCGGTCCATACAAAGACCATTATCAGGGGGTACAGAAACTACACTTTATTTACATGTACCCCCTGATGATGGTCTTGTATGGACCGAAACGTATGTAGGAGAAAATTTGTAAACAATTAAATATTTGAAAGTGAAATTGCATTTAGTTGGTTAATAGTAAGTGAATTGAAAATGCATGGTGAAAGTAATATAAAAAAGTAGATTGGGGTATTTTTGAAAATGTACATCTGCCATGCAGTGGGTATATGTAAAAATGTATTTGCGTGATTTCAGACGTCCGTCGCGGTGTGAGGTCTTCGCTGTTCTGGGATATTACACAGCGTTGATTGGTAGTTAGTTAGAGACTTTTCGGTGGAACCTGTCGGTCCCTTCAAGGGTCTTCTTGGACTGCTTGACCCTTCGAAGATGAGACCCACAGATTGTACCGAAACGTCGGTAACTAAGTACCCGTCAACGCTGCATATAATCCCAGATATATTTCAAACAAGTTACACTTTCTTGAGTGTATGTTAACGTACCGAATGTGTAATTAGTTGTAAGTAAATATATTTTTACAAATTGAGGCATATTTTAACTGCACGTAAAGTTAACTTTACGTGGAATAAGCCCTTTTTATGAGCGTCAATTTTAAATTGAATTACACATCTGTAATGAAGATGCCATGTAATTTTTAATTAAGGGTCGAGAATTGAAAAAAAATAGTAAAATCAGAGTCATTGCGGAGTAACCAAATGGTGATTGTCGTTGAGTCGTTGTAACGGTCGACGCTGATGGCGCCTGTGTACCTTGTTGGATGTAATGATCATCACAGCCAGCCACCGCTTCCTGCCCCGCCTCCTTCATCTGTCTTTTTCTCTCCCACTTTTATATCACTTCCACTCCATTTCCTGCTTCCCTTTCTCTCTCTCCTCCAAACTTAACTATATATGTATTTCTCTACCCAAACTGCCTGTTTGTCATCCCGTATCGCACATACAAGTGACATGTCTGATTTTCCTCTCATCCTCCAAGCCGTTTATCTCTTTTCGTGTGTGTTTGTGGTGTTGGCGTCATCCGGAATCATTCAGTCATCGCTTTATTCTTGTTCCATCGAATCTTTACTCAAATCTCATTTTTCTGTCGTTTTTCTGTTCTTTGTGAGTGTTGCTGGATGTCTTTTGTGTGTTTTGTCGTGTTTATAGCCCACAAATGAGGCAACTTGAAATGCAGTGTGATATAATGTACCTTCCAGAATTCACTTAACATTATACTCTTTATCGTTTCGTAACTGAAATCTAGAAAGAGGAGGAATTTTATTTAGATTATAATTGGCGTCGGTTACATGTCAGACTGCCGGCTTTACAGTCGGGAGGCATGGGTCAAGTGTTTCACCTCATGGGGATTTATTTTATATTGCAATACTTTAAATGACCCATAACATTGCATTGAGAAATTAGATACGATATCAAAACCAACAGATGCACATACGTGTATGAAAATGTATTATGTACACCGTATACCTACTACATGTTTCGGCCACTTATGTAGCCATCTTCAGGGAGGTGCGTTACGAAGAATACTTACATCGAAATGTTATAGAAGTTTTTGGAACCAATGTACAGATATAAAATATTAGAAATAATACGTGATTTACAATATATATTGAAGGTTAAAATACAGTTTAAAATATTTTTAATTGTTTTTGATGGATATTGAATCGTATGTATGTAGTAAATCGTCGTCCAAGCAAGAGTGTGTACACCCTTGCTTGGATTTACTATTTCGAGACCGAACATGTGTTTAATGACACACTGACTTCTCAGTGTTGATCCATTCTATTTTCCTGGTGGCTAAACCATATCCACCTTGTATAAAGGACCAGGATAGCGTAGACGGTACAGTGGCTAGGCTGCGGGCTGCACAACCGAGGGATCGTGCCTCGACTCCCAGCATGGACAAGAAGTTTTACTCTTCTCCATAATATCCAGACCAGCCCCGGGGCCCATCACGAGCGGGCTTTTCTTCCGAGGGAAAAGCGGCCGGTGCATGAAGCTGACCGATCATTTCCATATTGTGCCGAGGTTATGAATGAGGGTAGCAATACCTCTCTTCCCCCATACGCCTTCGTGAAGTGGACAGGGACAAATTTATTTTTCTTTTCCGTTTATCCGGTTTTTATAGAAGCAAAATAAGCTTTTAACGCATAATTTAGAATGTACGAAAAATTATTCCTGCGTCACCGCAGCGATATGCGTATAACAGAAAATATGTGTGACGTCACACACTTTCATTCGTAAAATCCGAAGTAGATAAGAAGTAATAATTTGGGTCAGACAGACTGTCTGTTTTGGAATATAATAATTGTAACATAGTGTTTATATTACACTGTGTTAATGGTCTGTTGCCATTATATATTGTACAATTTACGTGTGACAAAGCTGTGAAACAACGCTTTATACGTACAGTCGAACTCGGTTATAACGTCATGAAAGGGACTGAATATTTTGTGTTGTTATAAACGAGTGTCGTTATAACCGAGGAGTATAACGTTATGGTTAACAGTGAGGAATTAGTTGGTAGCACAGAATATCTGACGTTGCATACGAGGTGTCGTATAAACCGATGTCGTTATAACCGGGTTCGACTGTGTTTAAGTATTGATACTCCCTGAAGATGATTATAGAAAATAGCCGAAACACGTAGGAGTGTTTTCTATTCTTAATATGTGCACTTTTTGGTTATAAACTAGTTTTGTGTTTGTCAATGGCACTGAAGATGTATAATATAATATAACACAATATAATAAATTTCCATTCAATTAATATGAACAGTAATCTTCATTCTAAGGATTGTCAAGCGCGAGTTCATCGCAAATCTACAGCTATTTATGTAGCCCATATCACGTTACTACATAATTAGTCTATGTACGGCCGTGTTTCCACTTCGTCTGTCGTTACAGCCTTTCCACAAAACTGAATACAGAACTAACCTCAACTCTGTAAGAATAAAGGCAGAAGGTGCAGAACAGACAGTACGGAACATATGCCTTGGTCGGTAGTACAATGTCAGATAGTACGGAACATATGCCTTGGTCGGTAGTACAATGTCAGACAGTACGGAACATATGCCTTGGTCGGCAGTACAATGTCAGACAGTACGGAACATATACCTTGGTCGGCAGTACAATGTCAGACAGTACGGAACATATGCCTTGGTCGGCAGTACAATGTCAGACAGTACGGAACATATGCCTTGGTCGGCAGTACAATGTCAGACAGTACGGAACACATGCCTTGGTCGGCAGTACAATGTCAGACAGTACGGAACATATACCTTGGTCGGCAGTACAATGTCAGACAGTACGGAACATATGCCTTGGTCGGCAGTACAATTTCAGACAGTACGGAACATATGCCTTGGTCGGTAGTACAATGTCAGACAGTACGGAACATATGCCTTGGTCGGTAGTACAATGTCAGACAGTACGGAACATATGCCTTGGTCGGTAGTACAAGGTCAGACAGTACGGAACATATGCCTTGGTCGGTAGTACAATGTCAGACAGTACGGAACATATGCCTTGGTCGGTAGTACAATGTCAGACAGTACGGAACATATGCCTTGGTCGGTAGTATAATGTCAGACAGTACGGAACATATGCCTTGGTCGGTAGTACAATGTCAGACAGTACGGAACATATGCCTTGGTCGGTAGTACAATGTCAGACAGTACGGAACATATGCCTTGGTCGGTAGCACAATGTCAGACAGTACGGAACATATGGCTTGGTCGGTAGTACAATGTCAGACAGTACGGAACATATGCCTTGGTCGGTAGTACAATGTCAGACAGTACGGAACATATGCCTTGATCGGTAGTACAATGTCAGACAGTACGGAACATATGCCTTGGTCGGTAGTACAATGTCAGACAGTACGGAACATATGCCTTGGTCGGTAGTACAATGTCAGACAGTACGGAACATATGCCTTGTTCGGTAGTACAATGTCAGACAGTACGGAACATATGCCTTGGTCGGCAGTACAATGTCAGACAGTACGGAACATATGCCTTGGTCGGCAGTACAATGTCAGACAGTACGGAACATATGCCTTGGTCGGCAGTACAATGTCAGACAGTACGGAACATATGCCTTGGTCGGTAGTACAAGGTCAGACAGTACGGAACATATGCCTTGGTCGGTAGTACAACGTCAGACAGTACGGAACATATGCCTTGGTCGGTAGTACAACGTCAGACAGTACGGAACATATGCCTTGGTCGGTAGTACAACGTCAGACAGTATGAACATATGCCTTGGTCGGCAGTACAATGTTAGACAGTACGGAACATATGCCTTGGTCGGTAGTACAACGTCAGACAGTACGGAACATATGCCTTGGTCGGTAGTACAATGTCAGACAGTACGGAACATATGCCTTGGTCGGCAGTACAATGTCAGACAGTACGGAACATATGCCTTGGTCGGCAGTACAATTTCAGACAGTACGGAACATATGCCTTGGTCGGTAGTACAATGTCAGACAGTACGGAACATATGCCTTGGTCGGTAGTACAATGTCAGACAGTACGGAACATATGCCTTGGTCGGTAGTACAAGGTCAGACAGTACGGAACATATGCCTTGGTCGGTAGTACAATGTCAGACAGTACGGAACATATGCCTTGGTCGGTAGTACAATGTCAGACAGTACGGAACATATGCCTTGGTCGGTAGTACAATGTCAGACAGTACGGAACATATGCCTTGGTCGGCAGTACAATGTCAGACAGTACGGAACATATGCCTTGGTCGGCAGTACAATGTCAGACAGTACGGAACATATGCCTTGGTCGGTAGTACAATGTCAGACAGTACGGAACATATGCCTTGGTCGGCAGTACAATGTCAGACAGTACGGAACGAGATAGGCTGCAGCACGGCTTGTTCTGTTCAGTTGCCTTTGCTGGTTTTAGAGACGAGGAAAATGGGCAGATAAATTATCTGCATCGTGTTGTAACCGTCTTTATGAATTAATGTCTTACGTGCGGACAGCAATTAGAGGTTTGAACTGCGAACCCTCTCCATACATTCTAAGTTCTGAGTAATACAATTTGAATTAATTTTGATATTATAATGTAAACCGGATGAAAACAATATCGTTAGTTTATTGTATCATCTTAAGGACGCTCTGTAGGCCGTGCCATGGCTCAGGCAGTTAGTCGCCGGCCTCTCACCGCTGAGGCCCGGGTTCGATCCCGGGTCAGTCCATGTGGGATTTGTGGTAGACAAACTGACACTGGAACAGGTTTTTCACCCGAATACTTCGGTTTTCCCCTGTCAGTTTCATTCCACCGGTGCTCCATTACTTGGAAAAAGTAAATAACTAATCATCTTCATCACAGGGTTGCACAATAAGCCTCAAGGCTGCGGTGCGTCCGTAGCATCGGCTGCGGGGCCCTTCACCACAAAAAAAAAGGACGCTCTGTGCGAGACTTGAACTACGGACCCTGGCCGATTACAGTGTGTTCACTCCGTACACTAATGACAATGATCTCCTTTTATATTCCAAATTTAAGTGCATAATCTTGGTATTATCGTACTAAAGGTCAGAACTATAATAGTTGTCTGCCGCCCATTTTCCAGTACTTTATTCAAGCTCTCTTTATTCCACGCCACCTTTTAATTTACATTTCCTTCTCCTTTAATCTCCTTCTTTCAGCCGATTTAATGTCTTGAATTCGCCTGAATCCCTTTTCAAGCTTCAGTGCTTTTGGACCATGCAACTTTTGAAGACTTCTCCGCCTTCTAATTACTCTCCTTTAATGATGTCTTCAAATCTATTCTTAAAGAAATTTCATCAGGCATAAAATACTGATGTACTTAATTGATTGCTTACCATAATTGGTTTTGTTAATTGTACCACAACAAATCATTAGCGGAGATGGTTAATAATATCGCAGTACCTCCTTCACGGTGGATACTAGTCAAGCGAGCTGATTCTCCTGTTACGCGGTCCTGTACGCCGTGTACCAGGACACGTGGCACGTTCATTTCCTAAAGCAGACTGCATAATTTCTCTTGGAGACAGCTGCATAACTAGCAGCACCATCATTTGTACTGCTCACAAGATGATATTAGGATGAGATGTTTGGGACATAAAGCTCCTGTAGGAGAAATAATAAATGCTTGTAGAAAGTTAGGTGGAAACATGAGAGAAAAGAGTAAAATGTAAAGCTGTCCTTTTACAGGCCTGGACAGTCCCTGAGGGTTCCAGGAGGTTGAAGCTCCCAGACATCCACACATTCGGCACATGAAAGTGGTAACGTTGTCAGCCCTAAGCATCGGCCGCCTTTGCCCCAGGAGACATCCTTTTTACTCATTTCTGTTAGAGGCTGAGTCGACTCCAGGGCCATTGTGGTGCGGAAGGATTATGTCAATAAATCGGACCCGTGACCTTCCGGCTTGTAGCGCAGTATCTCAAGCAACTGCGTCACCGCGTGCCCCCGAGAAAAAGGGTACTAGAGAGAAATGAGCATAGATGGGAAGAAAATATTATAATTTATTATAAATAAGCTGCAGTTTAAAAGGTGTATTAGACCCCTGTGGCTCAGCGTAGGGACCAATGGCGAGTTCTAGCGTATACGGTGGTGGAACTTTGGGTTTCATAAAGCGCGGGGAATGTCTGAATGACCGCTGCCCCATCAATGACTCTGCTTTATGAATCAAACAAAATTCTTGTCCCTGTGCACGCCATAAAGACATGTGAAGGGAGTGGAAGACTAGCTCCACGCATTCTTAAACTTGGAAATAGATGGAGGTGAGGGATTTGCTTCACACCTTCTACCCATCGAACAGAAAGAAGAGTGGGCCCCACTGTTTGTCTGGACATTTTGGAAATGAGAAAACCTCTTGCCACTGGCGAGATTTCCCTCAATAGGACACGTTCGTTAGAAACATATATCGTGTAGAGTAGTCTGTTTGGTTATCTACACTAATTTAGAAACATATATCGTGTAGAGTAGTCTGTTTGGTTATCTACACTAATTTAGAAACATATATCGTGTAGAGTAGTCTGTTTGGTTATCTACACTAATTTAGAAACATATATCGTGTAGAGTAGTCTGTTTGGTTATCTACACTAATTTAGAAACATATATCGTGTAGAGTAGTCTGTTTGGTTATCTACACTAATTTAGAAACATATATCGTGTAGAGTAGTCTGTTTGGTTATCTACACTAATTTAGAAACATATATCGTGTAGAGTAGTCTGTTTGGTTATCTACACTAATTTAGAAACATATATCGTGTAGAGTAGTCTGTTTGGTTATCTACACTAATTTAGAAACATATATCGTGTAGAGTAGTCTGTTTGGTTATCTACACTAATTTCTAGGGAACGGTTTGTAATTTTACGGTCCGATTGCAGTAGGCCCTGCCTAGTCTGTCGATGCAGAGCTGGTAGAGCGTTGTTTTATCGACTACACATAGTGCAAAGACTCTCAGTTTAATTAACGTATTTCTGCTTCATCCATTTTACCAACGGACCGTCCGTTAGAATGAAGTCTGTAGAGTGGCTCTAGGAGCGAGATTGTGTAAGTTCTAAGAAGCGTGAGGTTATAAGATACACGTACTGAAGAAACGTAATTCTGCTGCAACTGAAGGAAGAGGATTTGTTTTGTGGGCCCTATTGGACAGCAGGAGTGTGGTCAACACTGCTCACAACCGAAATAAGTTATTTGTGGTACAGGAATTAAATCAGTACCTGTCCAAACACAATTAAATTCTATTCGATCAACTCACACCAACAAAGCACCAAAACAAGTTTTGTCATTGATTTCTTTATTAAAAGATTACCCCAATACGTATTTCGGCACTTCTACATTGCCATCATCAGGGGGATTGTTGAAGTTTGTACATAGACCAATGTTCTTGAGTTACATCAGAACAGTTGCGTCAATATTCGTTATTACCACTTTGTATAAAATTGTATAAAATTGTATAATAGTAGGATTGTTAAATTGCTAAAATTAATGGTAAAACAGTGTGGTATATTATATTAAACAACATGCTGTGATATAATTCATAAATTATTGGCAGCGCGGTCCGGTGTGCTGTTTTGTGCCGGTTATCAGTGTGTATTGCTGTTGGTAAACCTCCTTCTTTCGTGTCTGCGTGGCTTCTATTTATTATATATAACTACATGTTTCGACAGCTTCTTAAAGAAATGAGTACCAGGAGTATTATTATATCTGGGGGGTAAAGGTGAGCCGGTGCGTATGGCTGACAACCTTACCACCTTCATGTGCCGATTGTCTAGAAATCTGGGAGCCTCAACCTCCTGGAACCCTAACGGCCTCTCCAGGCCTGTAATGGGATTGCTTTAACTTTACACGTTTCGACCTATCTCAGGTCATCCTCAGGTTCACAGTTGGTCTTTAGAACACATTAAGGAAGAAATATGCATTATGTAAGTCCGCAAAACAATTAAAATTGTTAAAATTATTATGGTCATAAACAGGAACACTATGTGTGGATACAGGGTGTACCACAACTGTTACAAACACTGTTTACAAACGTTACTTCATTTGCCATTCCACAGTTGTCACAGCGTCATCTTCAGTCCGAGTATCTCGATGTGGATTCATTCCAAATTTAATTATGTAAATGGGCTTCCACATCTGCTGATCAACAGTTACGACAGAGGCTTAGTAACTAAATTATAGGTGGATAGCTTTATGTAGCGTGCTTAATTTTGCCTTTAACATGTGCGTGATAAGCAGAATATGTTCTCATGTGTAACAAATCAAAAATCAAAATTAAGACTGTAAGTATTTAATTACATTTGTCTGAGATGATGCGTCTATATAATTTTGCCTGTTGTTTTGTATGGGTGTGAGACTTGGTCTCTCACACTGAGGGAGGAACATAGGCTGAGGGTGTTCGAGAATAGGGTGCTGAGGAGGATATTTGGGCCTAAGGGGGACTAGGTAACAGGGGAGTGGAGAAGACTACATAACGAGGAACTTAATGATCTGTACTTATCACCAAATATTATTCGGGTGATCAAATCGAGAAGAATGAGGTGGGCGGGGCATGTAGCACGTATGGGTGAGGGGAGAGGTGCATACAGGGTTTCGGTGGGGAGATCTGATGGAAAGAACCACTTGGAAGCCCCAAGCGTAGATGGGAGGATAATATTAAAATGGATCTTTAAGAAGTGGGATGGGGCATGGACTGGATTGATCTGGCTCAGGATTGGGACAGGTGGCGGGCTGTAGTGAGTGCGGTAATGATCCTTCGGGTTCCATAAAACGCGGGGAATTTCTTGAGTAGCTGACGACCTGTTAGCTTCCCAAGAAGGACTCTGCTCCATGGAGTTAGTTAGTTAGTTAGTTAGTTAGTTAGATGCGTCTATATGCTGTGCATGTTGTCCTTGGACTGGTATAGTACTTGCGCTATTCAATATCCAGTACGATCCCTTCATTGACACTTCGCTGTGTAAAATAAACCCATCTTTGTATACGTACAGCGGTTTAACCTTCTATTTCTGCCGTTTGTCCCCTGAGCCAGCAGAAATATGTGAAAGAAGTTCAGTACTGGCCGCTGAGAAACGTGAGATACGGTGTAATGCTACACTATTGTACACGTGTACACGTGTGACTGCTAAATTGGTACTGGGGATTACAAGCAGCATAATTTGCAGATTGCTGTATGATTAGAATTATACGATTGCAGCTAGTTTAGACGCGCGGGGTTGGGTGGGGTGGGGTGTGAATGCGACCCCAGGACTAATGTGGAGTGGGGATCGCGCTACCCTGCTGTGTTAACGGCTGTAAGTTGCTGGCATATTAACTGGGCTACTGGGCTGTGCGCTGCAGTGGGTCTGAGTGTCGCCTGATGGGCCCAATTGTTCCAATCACTTCACTCTGTACCATAGCTCCAATTTGTGTCCCTAAATGCTCCAGTGTTCAGTCACAAAGAAACGTTCAATATGAATTGTTAGGTTATACATGCGAACTGTTAGCGTATTTAAATATTTAGCTTAATAATATTAAAATGTTATTGTAGAAGCAATAAACTTAGGTTTTAAGTTAAGCGGGGTAGCTCGGTGGCGCAGTTGGTTGAGGCACTGTTTTGCAAGTCGGAAGGTCGCGGGTTCGTTTCCCAGTGGGGTCATTAGAGTTTTTCATTGACCTAATCTTTCCCGCCGAGCTATGGCCCTGGGGTCGACTCAGTCTGTAACAGAAATGAGTACCAGAGATATCTCTTGGGGGTAAAGGCGGCGGGTGCGTAGGGCTGACAACCTTATCACTTTCATGTACCGACTGTCTGGAAATCCTGAGAGCCTCAAAGTCCTGGATCCCTAAGGGACTGTCCAGGCCTGTAATGGGATTGCTTTACCCTTGTTAAGTTAAGCAAGTAACGACGCGTATCTTACTGACTGAAGACAATTGGGAGTTAATACTAATGAGCCAACAGACGGCCGGCTAGGCACTAAAGTTCTGTTCACAATAGTTCTGTATTTGCCCCTACTCTGACACAAATCAGTCCGGTCCACATACTCCTACATTTATTTTGCGATCAATTTTAATATTATCCTCCCACATATCTACGTTTTCAAAGGGGTCTCCTCCGTCAGTTTTCTCTGCTAAAATTTTGTATGCTAACCCAGAAAATATCGGTGTGTCTGAAAAAAACAGAAAGACGTCAGCAGGCGCGGCTTCTGCAAATGAACGCGGTCAGTCCACATCAAGACAAACTGCAGGGAGTTGAATCCATTTTTAGAAGCTGATAGTCACTCAGTTTGTTAAGAAATTCGCTGCCTTGTTTGGAAGCCGAAATCCGTTATCGTGTTTAGAAGAGCCCACAACCTGTCCTCATTCTGAGCCAGATTAGTAGAATCCACGTGGCCAGACTTACCGTTACTGAAACCTTAGAACAAAGCACATTTCTTGCTTCTAATCCCTAAATTTCCTGCCTGAAGCGCAGACTTACCATCTGTACGTAAGATCAATAATTCATATGTTATTGTCTTCCTCTCCTACTTTGAAGAGGAAGCCGCATATTGAGTTGATGTAAAGGCTTCATGTTTGCTACCAGAAAGCAGACAATCTGCTCTGGGATTTGCGAAATATGAGGTTTGCACAGCGGTGTTAATGAAGGTTTCAGTCTGTTTTTGGTTTTGTATGAAAGGCGTTTGCAACGTTTTACTAACTGTATAATATTGTAATGTTCTAAAAATAATACTCAGCATCTCATATATTTTGTGAATTTTTGAAGTCTTTATGCGAGGAAATGTTTTTGAAAATTTAAAAATAGACGTGAGGACAAAGATTCAGCGATTCTTACAGAAATGTGCCGTGGCGATGTGCGCTGCATTATCCGGCACAAGATGGCGATGTGCGCTGCATTATCCGGCACAAGATGTTAACCAATACCAACCGCTTGTCAACAAGATAATGAACATTTTGTTTCCATATAGGCGGTCAATTGGTCGTTCGCTTGCTGGGACTGTGGGTTCGAATCCCACCGGGGGAATGGAGGTCTGTCTCTTATGAGTGTTGTGTGTTGTCAGGTAGAGGTCTGTGCGAAGGGCTGGTCACTCGTCCAGAGGAGTCCTACCGAATGCGGTGTGTTTCAAGTGTGTGATCGCGAAACCTCGAAAAAAAATGAGGAGGCCTATGCCCCCTAGGGGCTGTCGAGCCATAGGAAGGAAAAAAAAAAAAAAAAAATAGGCGGTCAATTTCATGGTCAGATAAGCGACTGTTAGCTTTTGAAGAAGCGCTTTCTGCATGGAGTCAGTTGGGTAATTAATCTGTAAACTTTTTCCAGCTCTTACGTCGATCCCCTATTATTAGTAACATTACTGTTACATTATTAGTAGTATTATTATTCATTCATTCCGCAGTCTGTCTTACGACAGGTCCGTAGCATCTTCCAAAGCGAGTTCTCCAGAGACTGCGATCTAGTGCTTCCTCTTTCAATCCCCAGTATCCTCTTGTTTCCTTAAGGTCATCCAGTAGCTGCTTACGTCTTCTTCGTCGTCTTCCCGTCACTTCTATCCTTCTCTCTATCTTTCCTTCAATCACGTGTTTCAGAAGGCGGTTCCTACGCAAGATGTGACCAATCCAGTTAGCCTTTCATCTTTTTATTGTATGTACGATATTCCTCTCCTCCTTGACTGTGTAATACTTCTTCATTTCTCACACGATCGGTCCAACTGATCTTCTCCATTCTTCTCCAGCATCACATCTCAAAATTTTCCAGATACTTCTAATCTATTTTCCGAAGTATCCACGTTTCAGCACCATACAAAGCTATGCTACAAATGTAGCAATATTATTATATGCGTCTAAGGATTGACATTGCTGTCATGTTGAGTGAGCAAATTAAGAAATAAATTCAGATGTGTAAGGCAACTGAAACTGCAGGTGACAGTGGCTTGCTGCCATTCCTCTCTGCCAAATAAAACGCATAAGTTAAAACACACAGGACAGTAACTTTGTGTGTTGTTTCTTGCGGCTGTAAAGCTTGTTGTGTCACAGTAAGAGGAGAGAGTGGCAGTTCGACAACATACTGCTGATTTTGGAATCGAGAGGAAAGAAGTTGCATGTACAGGAGCTCCATGGCTTGTACTGCTCGCCAAATGTTATTTGGGTGATGAGATGCGCGGGTCATGTAGCACACATGGGACACTAGGCAACTCGTACAAATACTAAGTTGTTAAAACCTGAAAGATTCAAATTGTTTCAAATAACTCTGTGTATAGGGGAGTTTAATGTTAAAACTGGTTGGAAAGAAATGGGATGCGATGTTGTGGACAGGACTAATCTGGCTCATAATAGTAACGTGTTTCGGATTCTTGCAAAACAGGTAATTAATCTCGTGTTTTAAAAAAATGCAGAGAGTTTCTTGACTTGCTGCGCAACTGTTATTTTCCAAAATTATTCCGCTACATGGTGTTGCTTAGGTAAGTGGCTGTGTACTTAGCTAGTAATTACAGTTTAAAATTGCCGCCAGTTGCATTCCTTTGACGCCGTTTCACCAAGTCACCAACGTTGTGTTACCCGTTGTATCTCAGTGGAAGGTCAAATAGGTCTTACACTTTATTTACTGCCTTTAATCAACACAGTTATATATGTGTATTATTTTGGACGCTGTGACCACGTGCAAACATAAGGCTCTTATATGACTAGGTGTGTAGATCGGAACTAACAGTCTACAACGTTGAACTCTTTCTGTAGCTTTAAAGACTAAGATTAATCTAAATTTAAATTCAGCTCGTACCGCGCAGTAAATTACTTTTTAACATTTTTTATATAATTTTCACCGTGCATTTTTTGCAACTCAAAAATTATACACCAACGTAATTGCACTATATTTTCACTCCATATTCTTTATTCATCAACCCCTACACATGTTTCGGCCTTTACAAGGCCATCTTCAGGAAGCTCCTAAAAACTACATTCACTTCACATACAATGTTTTTGTCTGCTATCGCATTTAGTCCAGTTTAATTGTCATATATATTACAATTATGTCTGTATTTAAAATATATAAAAAAAACACAGAATATAAAATCCTTAACAATTTGTCAATTTTCATAGTAAAATGGTAAAATGAAACAATGTGGTTATTTATGTTATGTCTTGTAAGGGCTGAAATAAATGTAGGGGTTGAAGAATAGAGAATATAAAGTGAAAACATAGTGCATTTGTTGGTGTGTAATTTGTGAATACTTTTTAACTGTTTTTAAAAAATCTTTTTATAACAACATTGGCTACATCTTAACGTTTACTTTAGTTTTAAAATTTTACTTAGCTATATATATATATATATATATATATACACACAATATTTTTTTAAATTTTATATAGATTTGCAGTGTACTGATTATGTAACAGGGGAAATCTCCTACCTGCAATAATTAGAACTTCCAGCTTACGGTTTTTGTTATGGCCTAATGATGGCTCTTTTATAAGCCGAAACTTGTTGTCAATAAAACATGTGTCAAACGACGTGTTGGGTCAGATTGTAGAATTACATAAAACACGTACTTATACCTGCAAAATGTTAGTATGTTTCTATCAGACTACACAGCGCCATGTCTTTCAGTGTTAAGTACAGTGGTCTCTCGGTAATCCGGACTCCGGTAATCCGGATCATTTGGTAGTTCGGACCACCCCTCCCCCTATTTAGTCCGAATGACCGAGGGACTACTGGACGTGAAATAAAATTAGTAGCACAAGTTCAGTCACTTTGTTTCGTGTCATTAGATGCGGCACGCAAGAAAAGAGAACATGTTCACACTAGCGAAATTTGTGTTTGAAGGATTTGTCAGGTTTAGTTCAAACTTATTGAAAGACATTTTCAAGTTTTAAGTAAAATAAAAATTGCCTCGACGTTTTACTTGAATTGTAATAATTTGACAATCAACTCGATAATTGTGAACTGTTGATGACATATCAGCTAAGTCTAACAAAAGAAAACAACTGATTCTTATCAGTCTGAAATGTAAAATTTTGTTACCACCGCGTATTATTTCTGAATATTTACAAGTAGAGGAAACGCGGAGCACAGAACGCACAGTAAAGCGATTTCGTTGTCAGAACGGCTTAAAATATTTTTTAGACTTGTACAGTTATGTTGATGGAGACAAATTATGCAGCTGTAAGATATTAATGGCTACCATCAGCGTGTAAATGCAGGTATTTTATTATTTTCATATTTTTAGGCTAAGAGATGCTAAGCACTGCAAAATGTCTTTCCTCTACATAATATCCAACAGATGATTTGGAAGAGAAATCTTAAACCAGCATATGCTTGACAGTCCCATTATTAACACCCATTATTTACTTCCCCAGACACGAATATCGCCCTGCAAAATAATCCTCTAGAGTTACGAACACAGCAGTAACAATCCTACAGTTAAGGGAGGAGGGTGAGTAATTAAAATTATGAAAATCAAAATTACAGTTTTCAAGTTTGTCTCATTCATAAAACGTTTTGTAGAACGCTTTTCACTCTCTATACCGTAAACGGTGTATACAGGGTCTTTATTTTATCGTATACGTAACATTGATAAATTCCCGTTCGTTCGCTTAATCCGTAAAACGTAACCTACTTAAGGGAAGGGGATTCGCAGTGGCGCAGTTGGTTGAGGCACCTCGCTACTGGCCGGAAGGTTGCGGGTTCAATTCCCGATGGTGTCATTGGGATTTTTCAGCCGGTGCGTAAGGCTGATAACCTTACCAACTTCATGTGCTGATTGTCTAGAAATTCTGGGCGTCTCAACCTCTTGGAGCCCTAAGGGACTGTCCAGGCTTTACCTTTACATATGGTTAGAATCCATGCTGCACAGTTCCTACAACAAACATGCTGAATGCACTTTTCAGGGGTTATTATGTAAATTGTAACAACATTTAAAAATAGACAGTGTAGAGGACCCGCAGAAGACACGTGCATGCTGCATGCACATAAGACAACTGTTGTGTAAAAAACTCTACAACACGCATTGTTAAGAAAGTCTGCGTTTTGTGAACTGGTACCTTTGAGACTGCGTTATGGCGAGAACTGGCGCCAAACTCGTTCTGATTAGCTGCGAAACTTTGTGAAACTCAATGAGTACATGAGCTGTCAGAGTAACATATGTTCCATGTTCATCTACCATGTGCCATTAGATGATAATATTGATGTGCGGCGTGAAATTAGTGGAACTGGGATTATAAGGTTCATTTTATTTTCTGGAACATGAATTCACGCTGATTTTTTTTTTTTTGTGGTGAAGGGCCCCGCAGCAGATGCTACGGACACACCGCAGCCTTAAGGCTTACTGTGCAAACTTGTGATGAAGATGATTAATTTTTTTTTTCTGTTTTTCCGTGTAATTGAGCAGCGGTGGAATGAAATTGATAGGGGAAAACCGAAGTACTCGGGGAAAAACCTATCCCAGTGCCACTTTGTCCTACCACAAATCCCACATGGACAGACCCCCCCGGATCGAACCTGGGCCTCTGCGGTGAGAGGCCGGCGATTAACCGCCTGAGCCATGGCACGGCCCAGTCACGCTGATATACATTACACAAATGTCCAAAAAGACGACTCTTTGGTATATGTATTAAGCATATTCTGACACTGTATGTGCTACAATGTTATATTTTTAATTAAATTCTGTACGTTGCTAACTTACAAGTGCTGAGGGTGACAGAATGTTAAGTAGCGGTTTTGGCCGGTTCGTTTGCCATATCTGAAGCCATACGATTTTTGTTTGTGGATATATTGAAGGTTAAAGTGTGCAGTAATAATGTTCGCACTAAACACCATCCGAAAATGAGCACACAGGACATAGTGTCTTAGTTCTTACCAGCAGAATTCCGACTTGCCATTTACAACGTGCGTGTTAGATGCGATGCGTTTCTGTGACCCGAAGAAAACCACTTGAAAAAACCCACTTCACTGAGACACGGTGAATAAAGGCGTAATATTAACTGCAGTCTGTTGAACTGACACTTTGCGCCATCTTAAGTAAGTGAAGCGCTTATAGTAATTACAACACATGAGCTTTGTGGAGGGTATAGACTTGAGCTTAAAAGTTTAATACAATTTGTGTAATAGGATCTGAAGCTTAATTTTGGAAGGAAAAAGGCTGTTGTTACCGAGATCCGATTCATTTATTACGGATCACCTCACTGACTCAAAACTTTCACTTCGTTCATTTCATTACCTCAGTGAAAATGTTACATGGGGCCCTGACTATTGTAAATTACAGGTATAGCATTTTAAGTCTTCCGTAAGGCCGTGCCATGGCCCAGGCAGTTAGTCGCCGACCTCTAACCACGGAGTCCCGGGTCGGTCCATGTGGCATTTGTGGTGGACAAAGTGGCACTGGGACAGGTTTTTCCCCGAGTACTTCGGTTTTCCCCTGTCAATTTCATTCCAATTTCAAAAACCTCATCATCTTCATCACAGGGTTGCACAATAAGTCTTCAGGCTGCTACTGCGTGGCCCTTCAGTAATAATAAAAATATCTTCCATCACTGTTGCTACTGCTCATACAATCCGTACCTTTGACTACATTGAGGATTTGATAAAACAGCTTTTTATAACGCCGACAACCCTTTTTACACCTTAGAAACATTCTTCATTCATATACAGGTATACACAAAGAATGGTGCGGTTTCCCTTTATTCACCATTGAATCCGCACCATTCTTTTGTGTATACCCTGTACTTTTCGACTCTTGGATTTACTTCATCACGGTGACTGCATGTTTTTCCCTTATTAACACGCGCCTCGCAGTGTTAATTCTGTTATCAGTCATGTTAACTTAGTATTGCTTTTGTTTTTTACTTATCATCCGTTTAAAATGTAAATTTCATTATTACGTTGGTTTGCACTGGCCCTGCTTGTGAATGATACGTCACACAGCTCGACAACAATTGTAACTGGTTTCCTTGTGTCTTGCCTTTTCGGTGTTTGTCAGGCTTTGAAATGTGCGTGCGTTCTACGGGTTTAGCCTACTAGATACATACTAATGTTCTTCTTTGCCAGCTAGGAATACTTTTTGTAATTATAAGCACTAATGCGCTGTCTATTTATTGCAATTTACTGCGACTTCGCTTGTGTTGCCGTTCATATTGTTATGTTTCACTGTACCATGTTATTGTTGTGAATTTTTTTATCTTTTTTGTAGGTTATTTTAATTGCTCTTTTTTTGTTGTTGGCTTCTGTAGTCTTGTTGCGTTTCTAATTTCGGTGGTGCTTTTTTGCGGCCTGTCTGTTACAGTTCTGCTGTAGTTACGCTAATCACCGTAACAGTCTGTTGTAGTTACATTCATTACCATAACAAATCTGCTGTAGTTACGCTCATTACCATAACCATCTTCTGTAGTTACGCTAATCACTGTAACAATCTGCTGTAGTTACATTCATTACCATAACAAATCTGCTGTAGTTACGCTCATTACCATAACCATCTTCTGTAGTTACGCTAATCACTGTAACAATCTGCTGTAGTTACATTCATTACCATAACAAATCTGCTGTAGTTACGCTCATTACCGTAACCATCTTCTGTAGTTACGCTAATCACCGTAACAATCTGCTGTAGTTACATTCATTACCATAACAAATCTGCTGTAGTTACGCTCATTACCATAACCATCTTCTGTAGTTACGCTAATCACCGTAACAATCTGCTGTAGTTACATTCATTACCATAACAAATCTGCTGTAGTTACGCTCATTACCATAACCATCTTCTGTAGTTACGCTAATCACTGTAACAATCTGCGGTAGTTACATTCATTACCATAACAAATCTGCTGTAGTTACGCTCATTACCATAACCATCTTCTGTAGTTACGCTAATCACCGTAACAATCTGCTGTAGTTACATTCATTACCATAACAAATCTGCTGTAGTTACGCTCATTACCATAACCATCTTCTGTAGTTACGCTAATCACTGTAACAATCTGCTGTAGTTACATTCATTACCATAACAAATCTGCTGTAGTTACGCTCATTACCATAACCATCTTCTGTAGTTACGCTAATCACCGTAACAATCTGCTGTAGTTACATTCATTACCATAACAATCTGCTGTAGTTACGCTCATTACCATAACCATCCTCTGTAGTTACGCTAATCACCGTAACAATCTGCTCTATTTACATTCATTACCATAACAATCTGCTGTAGTTACATTCATTACCATAACAAATCTGCTGTAGTTACGCTCATTACCATAACCATCTTCTGTAGTTACGGTAATCACCGTAACAATCTGCTGTAGTTACATTCATTACCATGACAATCTGCTGTAGTTACGCTCATTACCATAACCATCTTCTGTAGTTACGCTCATTACCATAACAAACTGTTGTAGTTACGCTCATTGCTATAACCATCTGCTATAGTTACGCTCATTACCACAACCATCTGCTATATTTACGCTCATTACCATAACCATCTTCATGATGATATTCCTCGTGGTTGTTGTCGATTTGGGATTCATTTCTTATTATTATTATTTTCATCATCATCGAAATACCATGGATTTTACTTTGTTTAATATTGACATTAAACGTCACAACTGTCCTTCGACTAGATGCGTCTCGGCGGCTAATACCATCAATGGAAGGTCTGTTTTACTTAACGATTTGTTACATTAATTACGCTATTTATCGGTATTACAAGTTTTTTATTCGTATTGTTTTTGTGTTTCTTTACTTTTGTGTCTTATATTTGGGTTAGTCATTTCATGTGTATTTTCACTTATTTTCCTGTTCTGTCCTGTAATTGACCTTTTGTCTGTTGTGTCAGCACATTAATAATACAGAATTATTATTGTAATTATTACGTCCGTTTCTATCATAAAATTGATAAATATTGTACAAACATTTCATGACGTGTGTTTATGTGTCACATCTAGAACAGCTGTTACAATGCATCGCTGTACAGCAAGTATCCAGTGGTTTCAGTTTTAAGTTCCCTGCTTTATTGGTGAGATTTCAAGGCACTGTGTGTCTTATATTTATTTCGAGGGACTGTAAGGTAGTTCTCGTTTTACGCGATTTAGTTTTGCGCGATTTCACTTGAACGCGACTTGAAAATTTACACCACTTTTTGAATTTACGCGATAATTTTCGGTTTAACGCGATTTGGCATAGACGATCCGTGGTCGCGCTTATCTTCTGTAGGAGGCTAGCAGGAAGTGACGTCACTGTCACGCCATCAGTCACGTGTATGGATTGATTACTTTGGTTATATAACCACGTGCCTCATTTAGTTTCCTCTTCAACAGCATTGGCTTTTGTTACCAATATGAGTGAGAAAAGTAGATCTGCATCACCTCTTGCAATGCAAGTGAAAAATTGGTGAAAGACAATCGACACTGAAGAGAAATTACACGTAATAAGCCTACTTGAAAAAGGTGAACGAATAGTTGATGTAGGCTGTAATGTTAGACTTGCTCACAGTAGTGTACATACAGTTCGTGATAATGCTGATATAATTAAAGAAAGTGCTAAGTCAGGAACTAAAGTGTTTGTTTGTGTAGCAAGACTACCACAGTCCTATGTTTGTGTAGCAAGACTACCACAGTCCTATGTTTGTGTGGCAAGACTACCACAGTACTATGTTTGTGTAGCAAGACTACCTCAGTACTATGTTTGTGTAGCAAGACTACCACAGTCCTATGTTTGTGTGGCAAGACTACCACAGTCCTATGTTTGTGTGGCAAGACTACCACAGTCCTATGTTTGTGTAGCAAGACTACCACAGTCCTATGTTTGTGTGGCAAGACTACCACAGTCCTATGTTTGTGTAGCAAGACTACCACAGTCCTATGTTTGTGTGGCAAGACTACCACAGTCCTATGTTTGTGTGGCAAGACTACCACAGTCCTATGTTTGTGTGGCAAGACTACCACAGTCCTATGTTTGTGTAGCAAGACTACCACAGTCCTATGTTTGTGTGGCAAGACTACCACAGTCCTATGTTTGTGTGGCAAGACTACCACAGTCCTATGTTTGTGTAGCAAGACTACCACAGTCCTATGTTTGTGTAGCAAGACTACCACAGTCCTATGTTTGTGTAGCAAGAATACCACAGTCCTATGTTTGTGTGGCAAGACTACCACAGTCCTATGTTTGTGTGGCAAGACTACCACAGTCCTATGTTTGTGTAGCAAGACTACCACAGTCCTATGTTTGTGTAGCAAGACTGCCACAGTCCTATGTTTGTGTAGCAAGACTACCACAGTCCTATGTTTGTGTGGCAAGACTACCACAGTCCTATGTTTGTGTGGCAAGACTACCACAGTCCTATGTTTGTGTGGCAAGACTACCACAGTCCTATGTTTGTGTAGCAAGACTACCACAGTCCTATGTTTGTGTAGCAAGACTACCACAGTACTATGTTTGTGTAGCAAGACTACCACAGTACGATGTTTGTGTAGCAAGACTACCACAGTACTATGTTTGTGTAGCAAGACTACCACAGTACCATGTTTGTGTAGCAAGACTACCACAGTCCTATGTTTGTGTAGCAAGACTACCACAGTCCTATGTTTGTGTGGCAAGACTACCACAGTCCTATGTTGTGTGGCAAGACTACCACAGTACTATGTTTTGTGTGGCAAGACTACCACAGTACTATGTTTGTGTGGCAAGACTACCACAGTCCTATGTTTGTGTGGCAAGACTACCACAGTACTATGTTTGTGTAGCAAGACTACCACAGTCCTATGTTTGTGTGGCAAGACTACCACAGTCCTATGTTTGTGTGGCAAGACTACCACAGTCCTATGTTTGTGTAGCAAGACTACCACAGTCCTATGTTTGTGTAGCAAGACTACCACAGTACTATATTTGTGTAGCAAGACTACCACAGTACGATGTTTATGTAGCAAGACTACCACAGTACTATGTTTGTGTAGCAAGACTACCACAGTCCTATGTTTGTGTAGCAAGACTACCACAGTCCTATGTTTGTGTAGCAAGACTACCACAGTCCTATGTTTGTGTAGCAAGACTACCACAGTACGATGTTTGTGTAGCAAGACTACCACAGTACTATGTTTGTGTAGCAAGACTACCACAGTCCTATGTTTGTGTAGCAAGACTACCACAGTCCTATGTTTGTGTAGCAAGACTACCACAGTCCTATGTTTGTGTAGCAAGACTACCACAGTCCTATGTTTGTGTAGCAAGACTACCACAGTCCTATGTTTGTGTAGCAAGACTACCACAGTCCTATGTTTGTGTAGCAAGACTACCACAGTCCTATGTTTGTGTGGCAAGACTACCACAGTCCTATGTTTGTGTGGCAAGACTACCACAGTCCTATGTTTGTGTAGCAAGACTACCACAGTCCTATGTTTGTGTAGCAAGACTACCACAGTCCTATGTTTGTGTAGCAAGACTACCACAGTACGATGTTTGTGTAGCAAGACTACCACATTACTATGTTTTGTGTAGCAAGACCACCACAGTCCTATGTTTGTGTAGCAAGACTACCACAGTCCTATGTTTGTGTAGCAAGACTACCACAGTCCTATGTTTGTGTAGCAAGACTACCACAGTACGATATTTGTGTAGCAAGACTACCACAGTACTATGTTTGTGTGGCAAGACTACCACAGTCCTATGTTTGTGTGGCAAGACTACCACAGTCCTATGTTTGTGTAGCAAGACTACCACAGTCCTATGTTTGTGTAGCAAGACTACCACAGTCATATGTTTGTGTAGCAAGACTACCACAGTCCTATGTTTGTGTAGCAAGACTACCACAGTCCTATGTTTGTGTGGCAAGACTACCACAGTCCTATGTTTGTGTGGCAAGACTACCACAGTCCTATGTTTGTGTAGCAAGACTACCACAGTCCTATGTTTGTGTAGCAAGACTACCACAGTCCTATGTTTGTGTAGCAAGACTACCACAGTACGATGTTTGTGTAGCAAGACTACCACATTACTATGTTTGTGTAGCAAGACCACCACAGTCCTATGTTTGTGTAGCAAGACTACCACAGTCCTATGTTTGTGTAGCAAGACTACCACAGTCCTATGTTTGTGTAGCAAGACTACCACAGTACGATATTTGTGTAGCAAGACTACCACAGTACTATGTTTGTGTGGCAAGACTACCACAGTCCTATGTTTGTGTGGCAAGACTACCACAGTCCTATGTTTGTGTAGCAAGACTACCACAGTCCTATGTTTGTGTAGCAAGACTACCACAGTCATATGTTTGTGTAGCAAGACTACCACAGTCCTATGTTTGTGTAGCAAGACTACCACAGTCCTATATTTGTGTAGCAAGACTACCACAGTCCTATGTTTGTGTAGCAAGACTACCACAGTCATATGTTTGTGTAGCAAGACTACCACAGTCCTATGTTTGTGTAGCAAGACTACCACAGTCCTATGTTTGTGTAGCAAGACTACCACAGTACTATGTTTGTGTAGCAAGACTACCACAGTACTATGTGTAGCAAGACTACCACAGTCCTGTGTTTGTGTAGCAAGACTACAACAGTCCTATGTTTGTGTAGCAAGACTACCACAGTCCTATGTTTGTGTAGCAAGACTACCACAGTCCTATGTTTGTGTAGCAAGACTACCACAGTCCTATGTTTGTGTAGCAAGACTACCACAGTCCTATGTTTGTGTAGCAAGACTACCACAGTCCTATGTTTGTGTAGCAAGACTACCACAGTCCTATGTTTGTGTAGCAAGACTACCACAGTCCTATGTTTGTGTAGCAAGACTACCACAGTCCTATGTTTGTGTAGCAAGACTACCACAGTCATATGTTTGTGTAGCAAGACTACCACAGTCCTATGTTTGTGTAGCAAGACTACCACAGTCCTATGTTTGTGTAGCAAGACTACCACAGTACTATGTTTGTGTAGCAAGACTACCACAGTACTATGTTTAGCAAGACTACCACAGTCCTGTGTTTGTGTAGCAAGACTACAACAGTCCTATGTTTGTGTAGCAAGACTACCACAGTCCTATGTTTGTGTAGCAAGACTACCACAGTCCTATGTTTGTGTAGCAAGATTACCACAGTCCTATGTTTGTGTAGCAAGACTACCACAGTACGATGTTTGTGTAGCAAGACTACCACAGTACTATGTTTGTGTAGCAAGACTACCACAGTCCTATGTTTGTGTAGCAAGACTACCACAGTCCTATGTTTGTGTAGCAAGACTACCACAGTCCTATGTTTGTGTAGCAAGACTACCACAGTCCTATGTTTGTGTAGCAAGACTACCACAGTCCTATGTTTGTGTAGCAAGACTACCACAGTCCTATGTTTGTGTAGCAAGACTACCACAGTCATATGTTTGTGTAGCAAGACTACCACAGTCCTATGTTTGTGTAGCAAGACTACCACAGTCCTATGTTTGTGTAGCAAGACTACCACAGTACTATGTTTGTGTAGCAAGACTACCACAGTACTATGTTTGTGTAGCAAGACTACCACAGTCCTGTGTTTGTGTAGCAAGACTACAACAGTCCTATGTTTGTGTAGCAAGACTACCACAGTCCTATGTTTGTGTAGCAAGACTACCACAGTCCTATGTTTGTGTAGCAAGACTACCACAGTCCTATGTTTGTGTAGCAAGACTACCACAGTCCTATGTTTGTGTAGCAAGACTACCACAGTCCTATGTCTGTGTAGCAAGACTACCACAGTCCTATGTCTATGTAGCAAGACTACCACAGTCCTATGTCTGTGTAGCAAGACTACCACAGTCCTATGTCTGTGTAGCAAGACTACCACAGTCCTATGTTTGTGTAGCAAGAATACCACAGTCCTATGTTTGTGTAGCAAGATACCACAGTCCTATGTTTGTGTAGCAAGACTACCACAGTCCTATGTTTGTGTAGCAAGACTACCACAGTCCTATGTTTGTGTAGCAAGACTACCACAGTCCTATGTTTGTGTGGCAAGACTACCACAGTCCTATGTTTGTGTAGCAAGACTACCACAGTCCTATGTTTGTGTAGCAAGATACCACAGTCCTATGTTTGTGTAGCAAGACTACCACATCCTATGTTTGTGTAGCAAGACTACCACAGTCCTATGTTTGTGTGGCAAGACTACCACAGTCCCTATGTTTGTGTAGCAAGACTACCACAGTCCTATGTTTGTGTAGCAAGACTACCACAGTCCTATGTTTGTGTAGCAAGACTACCACAGTCCTATGTTTGTGTAGCAAGACTACCACAGTCCTATGTTTGTGTAGCAAGACTACCACAGTCCTATGTTTGTGTAGCAAGACTACCACAGTACTATCTGAATGAACCGTACCAAAACCTATGGATGTGAGTCTTATATTTTTACTGCGTTAGAAATAAATAAATATATTGTATAGGAATGTATTTGTACTGTATAGAAATGTATATATACTGTGTATACAGTACAGATACACTCTAGAGGTTGTATATCCACTACTGGTTAGTCATACACTATATAGGATGAGGTTGTCAGTCCCCTGACCCCGAGGAAATACATTGTTTTAAATGGGAATTTTGTGTTCGATTTGCGTGACGTTTTTCAGGAACTTAACCCTGGGGCAAAAGGAGAAGTATCTGTATTTGTTTTTCGTTTGTATTTCAAGCGAATGTTTGTTGTCTGTGTGTACGTAGAGGGGTTATGCTTGATGTCCGTGTTGCTCTGTCACAGTGTGACGTCACACGGCGGTGCTGCGCACTTCATTCCTTTTATATTCGTAGTTTGCAGTATGCGAGGTAAGAAGTGCGTCTGAACTCACTGACTTTACGGACTTCTGCCATCCAATGTATGTGCATTTAACACACTACGTAGATTTGTTTTGGAGAAAGCAAGCCTAAAGATGAGGGCCGATCCTGTCCCCAGAACCTAATGCGTTAAATTTCAATACATGTGATGGAAAGAGTCCATAAAGTCATTGAGTTTAGTTGTTATACACCGTCCTCAGAGCAGTATAGAATAAGTTACGAGTTTGTAGCCATCTTTTGGCGAACTATTTTAGGCAGATCTGTAGTGTCTTTGGCCTCGTAAAACCTCCCGTTTTGTTAACAAGTCACCAACTAAATTCACTTCTTTATTTAAAGAACACTACAAGGCTTCTTTAAAACGTTAGTTAAAAACCCCTACATATGTTTCGGCTTATTAATAAGCCATCTTCAGGGGCGTCACAAATGCATTATTTAAAAACACACCCTCATATTAGTTCATTGTGTATGTATATAGTCACCATCATCACTTTAGCTACACTGTGACTTTTTTATGTATATTAGCACGAGTAAAATGCATATATTAAAGACACATCCTTGTGTTAGTCCATTGTGTCACTTGTTTATGTGAAGAGTCGCTTTTTTGTTTACATTAAAGTAAATAAAATCGATGTTAAAATTGTAGATGCATTGGTATTATTGTTGCAGCAGAGAGTATATTTCTCGTTGCATCAGTTGGTAGATATGCTGGAGTGGCCCTGGTACTGTGTCTTCTGTAAGTTTTAATAAGGGAATTAGAAGTACGTATTACTGGTTAACTATATATTATAATTTTGGTAAATATTGAATGGCATACCTTATGTTGGGTTTTCCGTTCCACAACGGACATACCACAGTAACGCAACCCACAGACAGCCGACACAGTGCACACTGCAGGAACGGAAAACCCAACATAAGGTATGTCATTCAATATTTACCAAAATCAGCACTAGATCGCACTCTGTGGAGAACTCGGTTTGGAAGAGGCTACGGACCTGTCGTAAGACAGACTACAGCATGAATGGCTCGACAGCGCCTTGGGGGCCTAGGCCGCCTCAGTTTTCGAGGCTTCACGATCACACCCTTGAGACACACATCACACTCGGTAGGACTCCTCTGGACGAGTGATCAGCCCGTCGCAGAGACCTCTACCTGACAACACACAACACTCACAAGAGACAGACATCCATGCCCCCGGTGGGATTCGAACCCACAATCCCAGTAAGCGAGCGGCCGCAGACCCACGCCTTAGACCGCGCGGCCACTGCGATCGACCCACTAATGGTATACGTGTACTTACATGAAACTATTAAAGACGCGCAGCGACATGTTAGGTGCAAGCTAAACCGTCTGTCTTGAAAGTTACCTGTCTAGTAAATACCTTACACGTCCTCCATTAACTTCACAGCTTTGCGTTTTACGCACAGTCGGCCTTTATTGCTTTGTCTTATTATTTCAATAACGGGGAAACATTCCTCAAACGTATTAATTAAAGTAATTTTGCTTGTAACGTTGATGCTGTGTTTATAATAAGATCTTGAACGTCGATTAGTGTCTACTGAGTTGAGGGTTAAATTATTAATGGAACATTTTGGACAGTTTTTGTATTGCAGTGCTTGGTATTTGAAATACGTCGTGGTCTTTATGTACATTTATGCGTGTGCAGTGTCTGGTTACAATCTGAGTCGCACAGCACACAGAATTTTTTGTTTTTACTTAGTTCTGTCTTCAAAGGGTGGAAGACACATTTACATTTCACGTTGCACCACACTGCCAATAATTACGAATTTTATCGCAAAATGTAATTTAATACTATCTTACTATCAATTTTAACAAGCTATTTTAGTACTATTGTAATACTATAATACAACTTCACACAATTTTTATACAATTTTATAGAAGGTGTAATAACCAATATTGACACATGTACATTGGTCTATGTACAAACCAAAATGACCCCCTGAAGATGGCAATATAGTTTGCCGAAATACGTATAGGGGAAATCCTTTAATAAAGTAATTAGTGACAAACTTATCTTTGTGCATTTGTTGGTGAATGATAATCAGACACAATTACATGTTATTTGTAGATGTTAATGTTGCCTTCGTCAATTATGATTTGTTATTAAGACTATCTACTCCGTTATGTATTTTGGCTTTAAGAGAAATAATGTTTAAAATGAACCGATATGACAAATTCGGTGGTTCTAGAACAGAAATGATTTTTCACGTTGTATTCACCGTGCATCTTGTTACTAATTAAAAGTTTTATTAGACCAACATATGCACTATATTCTTATAATCATGTCATTTACCCCTACATATGTTTCGGCCTGTTACAGGCCATCTTCAGGGGGTCAAAGTACTTTAACATAGACTATACATCTGTTTTAAAAATTTGGTACATCCACTTAAGAGTAGAACAGAATAAAACTTTGGTTCCCAATGGATTCAACTATAAACTCCTAGGGAATTTGTTACATAAAATGTTAAAATTAAAATTACATATCCGTTGTTATATTTAAAAATTATCTCCACGTGCTATATACCTTGAGATTATTTTGCTGGTCCTCTTAACCGAGTGTTTCGGCACCAAATGTGAAGGGAAGCGATGTCTTAAAACAAACACAAAACTCGTGTACGATAGCTTGACGCCATCTCCTATTCCACTGACAACTTATACAAGTTCACAGATTAGGAAGGGCACGGGTACTATATAAGGTAAAGAAAAGATAACATATAGATACATAGCTTCAGTCTTCTACAGAGATGTTGCAGCTTTCTGTGTTATGTTGTTACGTGTTGTGCCTTGTGTGCTTCACCGGCTGGTTGCGTTGTGACTAGTCACTAGTCACAACGCAACCAGCCGGTGAATGACATGATTATAAGAATATAGTGCATACTCGTATGTTGGTATAATAAGACTTTTAATTAGAAATGATTTTTATTCTGCTTGTGAAGAATTTATTAATGTCGTTTGTGCTACGTGTGAGTTCTCTGAGAAGTGCCTTTGAGCAACATAAAAGCTACCGAAAGTCCGGCCATGCAAATTTTGTTGTCACAATGTTTCATTATTCGGTGCCCCATCTGTCCAGTCTGACATCAAAAGAGCGACACCAAACACAAGTGCCATGTCCCGTGTACCAAGCCCAATAAACAAACTCGAAAGCCTTACTTTGCTTTGCTTCGCTTTGCTACTGTGGAGGGTGCAGTTACACGGTGTAATAACTGTCACGCAAGTGACCGCTGTGCTTGCTGACGGAAATGAAATGCCCAAGACTTTCCTTGCAATATCCGTCCTACTATAAGATGGCGCCGCTTTGAATGTCTCCTTTGAGAATTTCTAGTGTGTTTGTTGTTCTGTATCTGGTAGTGTTTACATACGTTGTCTTGATGACTGAAGCAATGGAGGTAATTACTTTTACTCCAGGGCTTGATGGGGTTATTTGGTATTAATTTTGAACCTAAGAGCCCCAAAAGTCGTTTTGTATTTAAGAATTGCTGCGTAAGTAATTTAATGCGTGAAAATACGTTAGAGAAATAAGATAAGGAACAATAATAAGAAAGTCGCACGTGACTTCCTGAGCTGTAAGTGGCCTTTGGGATGTGTTTAGTAGCGTAGTGAGTCGTATCTGAACTGGCACCACTCAGTATTGTCGTATATTCAAACTGTAGCTTGTTGCTGTTTCCAAGCTTCCCTTCATTGGCTTGGCGGTGTATTAATTGGCGACATTTTGTGATTAAGTCACATATGAAGCGTGAGTTTTATGCGCTTACGGAGGATGTAGTTACTGTCAGTGTCTGATAGATGGCGTTGTGAGTTTTATGCGCTTACGGAGGATGTAGTTACTGTCAGTGTCTGATAGATGGCGTTGTGAGTTTTATGCGCCTACGGAGGATGTAGTTACTGTCAGTGTCTGATAGATGGCGTTGTGAGTTTTATGCGCCTACGGAGGATGTAGTTACTGTCAGTGTCTGATAGATGGCGTTGTGAGTTTTATGCGCTTACGCAGGATGTAGTTACTGTCAGTGTCTGATAGATGGCGTTGTGAGTTTTATGCGCCTACGGAGGATGTAGTTACTGTCAGTGTCTGATAGATGGCGTTGTGAGTTTTATGCGCCTACGGAGGATGTAGTTACTGTCAGTGTCTGATAGATGGCGTTGTGAGTTTTATGCGCCTACGGAGGATGTAGTTACTGTCAGTGTCTGATAGATGGCGTTGTGAGTTTTATGCGCCTACGGAGGATGTAGTTACTGTCAGTGTCTGATAGATGGCGTTGTGAGTTTTATGCGCCTACGGAGGATGTAGTTACTGTCAGTGTCTGATAGATGGCGTTGTGAGTTTTATGCGCCTACGGAGGATGTAGTTACTGTCAGTGTCTGATAGATGGCGTTGTGAGTTTTATGCGCCTACGGAGGATGTAGTTACTGTCAGTGTCTGATAGATGGCGTTGTGAGTTTTATGCGCCTACGGAGGATGTAGTTACTGTCAGTGTCTGATAGATGGCGTTGTGAGTTTTATGCGCCTACGGAGGATGTAGTTACTGTCAGTGTCTGATAGATGGCGTTGTGAGTTTTATGCGCCTACGGAGGATGTAGTTACTGTCAGTGTCTGATAGATGGCGTTGTGAGTTTTATGCGCTTACGGAGGATGTAGTTACTGTCAGTGTCTGATAGATGGCGTTGTGAGTTTTATGCGCCTACGGAGGATGTAGTTACTGTCAGTGTCTGATAGATGGCGTTGTGAGTTTTATGCGCTTACGGAGGATGTAGTTACTGTCAGTGTCTGATAGATGGCGTTGTGAGTTTTATGCGCCTACGGAGGATGTAGTTACTGTCAGTGTCTGATAGATGGCGTTGTGAGTTTTATGCGCTTACGGAGGATGTAGTTACTGTCAGTGTCTGATAGATGGCGTTGTGAGTTTTATGCGCTTACGGAGGATGTAGTTACTGTCAGTGTCTGATAGATGGCGTTGTGACTTTTATGCGCCTACGGAGGATGTAGTTACTGTCAGTGTCTGATAGATGGCGTTGTGAGTTTTATGCGCTACGGAGGATGTAGTTACTGTCAGTGTCTGATAGATGGCGTTGTGAGTTTTATGCGCCTACGGAGGATGTAGTTACTGTCAGTGTCTGATAGATGGCGTTGTGAGTTTTATGCGCTACGGAGGATGTAGTTACTGTCAGTGTCTGATAGATGGCGTTGTGAGTTTTATGCGCCTACGGAGGATGTAGTTACTGTCAGTGTCTGATAGATGGCGTTGTGAGTTTTATGCGCTTACGGAGGATGTAGTTACTGTCAGTGTCTGATAGATGGCGTTGTGAGTTTTATGCGCTTACGAGGATGTAGTTACTGTCAGTGTCTGATAGATGGCGTTGTGAGTTTTATGCGCCTACGGAGGATGTAGTTACTGTCAGTGTCTGATAGATGGCGTTGTGAGTTTTATGCGCCTACGGAGGATGTAGTTACTGTCAGTGTCTGATAGATGGCGTTGTGAGTTTATGCGCTTACGGAGGATGTAGTTACTGTCAGTGTCTGATAGATGGCGTTGTGAGTTTTATGCGCTTACGGAGGATGTAGTTACTGTCATGTCTGATAGATGCGTTGTGATTTTTGCGTACGAGATGTATTCGTCAGTGTCTGATAGTGGTGTGTTTCCTACGGATGTAGTTGTCATTTGATAGTGGCGTTGTGGTTTATGCGCTCGAGATGTATAGTCGTGTCTATGATGCTTGTGTTTGCGCTAGAGATGTGTACTTCAGTGTGATGAGCGTTGATTATGCCTACGGAGATGTAGTTACTGTCGTGCTGTGCTGTGATTATCTACGGGATTGTCAGTTGATAGATGCGTGTGATTTTCTCGGATTAGTACTGTCGGTCGATGTCTGTGATTTCGCTAGGAGATGTAGTATTCAGTCTGATGTGGGTTGTGTTTGCTTACGAGGATGTAGTATGTCTGTCGATATGCGTTGTGATTAGCGGGATGTGTGCAGTGTTGAGTGCGTGTGAGTTTACTAGGATGTATACTGTCATCTGATAGTGGCTTGTGTTTTGCTACGAGAGTAGTATGTCTGTTGATGGGTTGTGGTTTTAGCGTAGAGATTGTAGCGTGTCTGAGTGCGTTGTGGTTATCGCTTCGGAGATGTAGTTTCGTTCATGTGGCGTGTGTTTAGCTACGGAGATTGTTGTGAGTTTTATGCGCTTACGGAGGATGTAGTTACTGTCAGTGTCTGATAGATGGCGTTGTGAGTTTTATGCCTTACGGAGGATGTAGTTACTGTCAGTGTCTGATAGATGGCGTTGTGAGTTTTATGCGCTTACGGAGGATGTAGTTACTGTCAGTGTCTGATAGATGGCGTTGTGAGTTTTATGCGCTTACGGAGGATGTAGTTACTGTCAGTGTCTGATAGATGGCGTTGTGAGTTTTATGCCTACGGAGGATGTAGTTACTGTCAGTGTCTGATAGATGGCGTTGTGAGTTTTATGCGCCTACGGAGGATGTAGTTACTGTCAGTGTCTGATAGATGGCGTTGTGAGTTTTATGCGCTTACGGAGGATGTAGTTACTGTCAGTGTCTGATAGATGGCGTTGTGAGTTTTATGCGCTTACGGAGGATGTAGTTACTGTCAGTGTCTGATAGATGGCGTTGTGAGTTTTATGCGCTACGGAGGATGTAGTTACTGTCAGTGTCTGATAGATGGCGTTGTGAGTTTTATGCGCTTACGGAGGATGTAGTTACTGTCAGTGTCTGATAGATGGCGTTGTGAGTTTTATGCGCTTACGGAGGATGTAGTTACTGTCAGTGTCTGATAGATGGCGTTGTGAGTTTTATGCGCTTACGGAGGATGTAGTTACTGTCAGTGTCTGATAGATGGCGTTGTGAGTTTTATGCGCTTACGGAGGATGTAGTTACTGTCAGTGTCTGATAGATGGCGTTGTGAGTTTTATGCGCCTACGGAGGATGTAGTTACTGTCAGTGTCTGATAGATGGCGTTGTGAGTTTTATGCGCTTACGGAGGATGTAGTTACTGTCAGTGTCTGATAGATGGCGTTGTGAGTTTTATGCGCTTACGGAGGATGTAGTTACTGTCAGTGTCTGATAGATGGCGTTGTGAGTTTTATGCGCTTACGGAGGATGTAGTTACTGTCAGTGTCTGATAGATGGCGTTGTGAGTTTTATGCGCTTACGGAGGATGTAGTTACTGTCAGTGTCTGATAGATGGCGTTGTGAGTTTTATGCGCTTACGGAGGATGTAGTTACTGTCAGTGTCTGATAGATGGCGTTGTGAGTTTTATGCGCTTACGGAGGATGTAGTTACTGTCAGTGTCTGATAGATGGCGTTGTGAGTTTTATGCGCTTACGGAGGATGTAGTTACTGTCAGTGTCTGATAGATGGCGTTGTGAGTTTTATGCGCTTACGGAGGATGTAGTTACTGTCAGTGTCTGATAGATGGCGTTGTGAGTTTTATGCGCTTACGGAGGATGTAGTTACTGTCAGTGTCTGATAGATGGCGTTGTGAGTTTTATGCGCCTACGGAGGATGTAGTTACTGTCAGTGTCTGATAGATGGCGTTGTGAGTTTTATGCGCCTACGGAGGATGTAGTTACTGTCAGTGTCTGATAGATGGCGTTGTGAGTTTTATGCGCCTACGGAGGATGTAGTTACTGTCAGTGTCTGATAGATGGCGTTGTGAGTTTTATGCGCCTACGGAGGATGTAGTTACTGTCAGTGTCTGATAGATGGCGTTGTGAGTTTTATGCGCTTACGGAGGATGTAGTTACTGTCAGTGTCTAGATGGCGTTGTGAGTTTTATGCGCTTACGGAGGATGTAGTTACCGTCAGTGTCTGATAGATGGCGTTGTGAGTTTTATGCGCTTACGGAGGATGTAGTTACTGTCAGTGTCTGGGAGATAGCGTTCGTGAGTTTTATGCGATTACGGAGGATGTAGTTACTGTCAGTGTCTGATAGATGGCGTTGTGAGACGGTCTCGATAATTGTAAATGTCTTTTAAATGTAATGAAAACAGATTTTCGTCAAATTTTGAAACGGCTGTTTTCACCACCAATGAGTGTTTACATAAGGGCCAGAATTTGTTATACAAGTATTCGTCAAAACCTTAATTTGCGTTCATAATATATTGCAATTAATCGCAATAATACAACATTTGCAGCACAGTGAGATTGAAAATTTTCCAGAACCTGCGATATCTTTGATGTTCGCGAAATTTCGGAATTTTTTTGAAATCCTGATTTCATTAGAAACATTCTGACTGTATTTCTCTGTCCTTTGTGTTTGTGGCATAAATGGTGACATCTGACATCAAACCCGACACCCTGTGAAAACCGCTAGAACCACGTGGGCAGCCAATTCTTATGCTTAAGTTTTCAAAAACGCAAGTTTTTTAAAGTTGTCTGTTCTTCTTCACTACACACACACACACACACACACACACACATTTATATATATAGAGAGTGGAACCTCGAATTTCGAACACAATCCGTTCCAGGAGACGGTTCGACTTTCAAGTTGTTCGACTTTCGAGTTAAATTTCCCCATAAGAAATAATGTAAATTCAATTAATCCGTTCCAGACCCCCAAAATTTACCCAATACAAAACATTTTAATTGCCTATTTCAAAAGATCATAATGATAAAACAAGTATATTTAATTTCAATAATGAAAATTTTTATTTATAATAATACATACATAAAAAAAATATTGTATAATAATCAATAAATAATAATAGTAGGAGGGATATTACTGTTCACTGGAAGGTGAATTACCCTTCTTTCATCTGGACCAATCAGAGAGAGAAGGCGACCACGTGATTCTTTGTTCGACTTTCGAGTTTTTGTTCGAGTTTCAAACCCGGATTTTCCTCGAATTTTTTGTTCGAGTTTCAAGTTGTTCGAACATCAAACCGTTCGAAGTTCGAGGGTCCACTGTATATGCATTTTTTTTTCTTCGCAAGTTAAATTTGGAACAAAATTTGTATGTCTTACTTCCATTGCAGTCGGTTGCTTGCTCTGCCTGCAAGTTTAGTGCTTTCATCAGCAGCTGTTGCTTTGTACATGTCATTGCCAATTTTACACGGCAAATGTCCGCTCGTGTATTTCATCATAATTCTGCTTGTTTCATGCAGGCGTGTGGGCTCGTCTTTTTAACATAAACAGCGGTATTGTGCAAGCTGTTTCTAAAAGAGTCGCGCCGTATTTAAAATAATCTTGCCCCCAGACATCAGATTTACAGTTCGCACAAAGAAACACGTTGCAATGTTACCGTGGTTGTGTTTAATTAAATGTTTTACACATTCGTGCATGCTTTGTGTCGAAGAAGAGGAATATGAAGGCAAACACAGAACAAGAAGTGTCTAGATCAGTGGTTCCCAAAGTGGGCGGTACCGCCCCCTGGGGGGCGGTGAGATTACCGACCGAGGTTGGCGCTAATAGGTACGAGAGGTGGAAGGGGGCGCTGTTATTATCACAGGGGGGCACTAGTAGACAATTAGTGCATTTATTTTTATAAAAAAATTCGAAGAAGTCATTTTTGTTTTAAAAATAAAAAAATGAACTAAATTTCTTAGTATTTTAATTTATGAATCTTATTCAAGCACATATTTTTTAATAAACTATTGCTAGGTGAATTATTGTTAATCATAAAAATATAATAAATTTTAATTTATTAATTAACACATAAAATATTGAGTTTAACTCTTACAATTTTATTTAAAGGAGTTTTTAAATATAAAATAAAAGTGGAAACAAAAGCGCATTTATGTTTTTTAAAAAAAGGTAGGGGGGCGCTTTGGGTGTGTATATGGAACCAAGGGGGCGGTGGACCGAAAAAGTTTTTGAATCACTGGTTTAGAGGATTTTGATGACGTACAAGCACGTACAGGGACCACGTTAAACTGTTTGCTTCCAATGTTATAAAACCTCTATATGCAAGAGTAGCAGGCGATGATAAAAGTGCGAAGGAGAATGATAGTTGTGCTGAAATTATGAGATATAATCTGCCTTCAAAAGGAACAATGTTTCTCTATTTTCGGTATTTAATTTTTCATGAGTGGCTATACCAGTGACGTATTGTACTGGACGTAGCCCAGTTGAATGTGAGGCGTAGCTGCTACGTTTAACCAGTTTAACCTTTCAAGGACGAAACTGGAGCTGTCTGATTTGAAGACACAGCTCGTACCGCGCAGTAAACACTCTCCGCCTCTGTTCTAAAAACCGATCAGTTAGTAGTGTGTAGGGAAATAGTCGCTGTTTGTTCTGAGATCCACACAAAACACATAAATACAGTCCGTACCGCGCAGTAAACACACTCGTCTCAGTTATACAAACCAGTCAGTTAATGCTGTACAGTGAAATAATCGCTGTTTGTTCTGAGATCCACACAAAACACATAAATACAGTCCGTACCGCGCAGTAAACACACTCCGCCTCTGTTCTAAAAACCGATCAGTTAGTACTGTGTAGGGAAATAGTCGCTGTTTGTTCTGAGATCCACACAAAACACATAAATACAGTCCGTACCGCGCAGTAAACACACTCCGCCTCTGTTCTAAAAACCGATCAGTTAGTACTGTGTAGGGAAATAGTCGCTGTTTGTTCTGAGATCCACACAAAACACATAAAATACAGTCCGTACCGCGCAGTAAACACTCTCCGCCTCTGTTCTAAAAACCGATCAGTTAGTACTGTGTAGGGAAATAGTCGCTGTTTGTTCTGAGATCCACACAAAACACATAAATACAGTCCGTACCGCGCAGTAAACACTCTCCGCCTCTGTTCTAAAAACCGATCAGTTAGTACTGTGTAGGGAAATAGTCGCTGTTTGTTCTGAGATCCACACAAAACACATAAATACAGTCCGTACCGCGCAGTAAACACTCTCCGCCTCTGTTCTAAAAACCGATCAGTTAGTACTGTGTAGGGAAATAGTCGCTGTTTGTTCTGAGATCCACACAAAACACATAAATACACCGTGTGGGCAGAACGTAGAATTGTCGAATGTTAAACATGGTGGTACGTATAGTAACCGTTAGGGTTTAAAAAGGTTAGTAATAGGAGATATGTGTCACTGTTGCACGCGGCAGGTAAGCTCTCTCTCGCACGTGACTCGCTGGGGACTTTGATGGTGTTGGAGGGACGGGTGGGGCTGAGGGGTGTGAGGGATTGTTGAGCCTGTGGAATCCGGAAACGTCCGGATTTCCTGACCGGCTCCTCTGAGGTTCCATTCTAGTAACTTTTCACCATTCGAAGGCTATAGGAGAGAAATTTCGCTACTTTTTAGCCAGCACAGTTCTGTTGAAGGATGAATCCATTTCAGCAGTCGGCCTGCCTCACACCTGCGCCTGCGGTTATTGTCTGTCACGCTGAACGTATTTTGTGTATGAGATTTTTATTATTTGCATTTTGCATTTTCTTTTAAGAGGATTTGAGGAGTTAGACAGTGGCGGATGTAACATACATTACACAGTGGCGGATGTAACATACATTACACAGTGGCGGATGTAACATACATTACACAGTGGCGGATGTAACATACATTACACAGTGGCGGATGTAACATACATTACACAGTGGCGGATGTAACATACATTACACAGTGGCGGATGTAACATACATTACACAGTGGCGGATGTAACATACATTACACAGTGGCGGATGTAACATACATTACACAGTGGCGGATGTAACATACATTACACAGTGGCGGATGTAACATACATTACACAGTGGCGGATGTAACATACATTACACAGTGGCGGATGTAACATACATTACACAGTGGCGGATGTAACATACATTACACAGTGGCGGATGTAATACCATTACACAGTGGCGGATGTAACATACATTACACAGTGCGGATTTTAACATACATTACACAGTGGCGGATGTAACATACATTACACAGTGGCGGATGTAACATACATTACACAGTGGCGGATGTAACATACATTACACAGTGGCGGATGTGACATACATTACACAGTGGCGGATGTGACATACATTACACAGTGGCGGATGTAACATGCATTACACAGTGGCGGATGTAACATACATTACACAGTGGCGGATGTAACATACATTACACAGTGGCGGATGTAACATACATTACACACTGGCGGATGTAACATACATTACACAGTGGCGGATGTAACATACATTACACAGTGGCGGATGTAACATACATTACACAGTAGCGGATGTAACATACATTACACAGTGGCGGATGTAACGTACATTACACAGTGGCGGATGTAACATACATTCTCGTCTGTGCTGTTGAATCCAAGTTCGATTTACCTTACCTAATGCGCACATACGTCGAAAGAAACCATTTCGGATTAGCATAGCGGTAGTGTTCCGGTCTTCCATTCGGAAAGTACCGGGTTTGATTTCCAACTGAGTAACATGTTAACACAGAGCCTGTAAGTCTTTGTGCTCGCGGGGCGCCAGGGACAATTTCTTCTCTGTTTTCGTGACACACTATATTTGGTATAGAGAACTAGAATTTATGACGGGGGCACGCGGTGGCGTAGTTGGTTGAGGCACTGCTCTACAAGCCACAAGGTCGCGGGTTCGATTCCCGATGGTACCATTCGAATTTTTCATTGAATAATTCTTTCGGTCGCAGTACGGCCCTGGGGTCGACTCAGCCTCTAACAGAAATGAGTACCAGGAATATTTCGTGGGGGATAAAGGCGGCCGGTGCGTAGGACTGACAACCTTACCACCTTCATGTGCCGATTGTGTACAAATCTGGAAGCCTCAACCTCCTGGAACCCTAAGGGCCTCTCAGGCGTGTAATGGGATTGCTTTACAATTTATAACAAGAGTATTATTATCTTTCAAGATGTTATAGTTGTTGCCTAATAACATACAAATATCGTAGCCTATAGCAGAAAGATGGTGAAATTTCGATACAGAATGTCAATTTAGAACACGTAAACGTAACACGTTTTCTGACTTTACACAGTGTTGTATGTTCAAATTAACAAAGACTTCATTGCTCTCACACCACCGTCTTAAATTTATGTGTGTGCGTCTGTATATGTTACGCTTGTATCAGGGCTTAATTTTTAAAATCGAATTTGCCTTTTGAACTTCATTCTTCCAGCCTCGCTGTACTGGGCAAAATCTCGTGGTACCATATTGTGTAGCGGTGGGCCGGTTGATAACCACTTTGTTAACCTGCCTGAACTCTTCTCTTTTTTCCGTTTTCCTCTGTCCTTTCCAAAACCTTAAGAAAATGTATGTCTAACTTAAAATAAAGAAGACCATTTTTCACTTTCTACCAAATAGTCACAATCATTTTACTGTCGACAATTGATGCTTCGAAACTTTGATATATCGAATTGATTTGTTGTCGAGATGTAACCAAATAAAGTGACATACAAAAAGCATAAGTATAGAAATTAAGGCAATTAATTGGAGTTAAACCGATCCCGGTGGCCGTGCGGTCTAAGGCATAGGTCTGAAGCCCCTTGATTACAGGGATTACGGGTTCGAATCCTCCTGAGGGCATGAGTGTTTGTCTGTTGTGTTTGTTGTGTGTTGTGTTAGGTAGTCACCTCTGTGACGAGCTGATCACTCGTTCAGAGGAGTCAGACCTTGTGTGTGTGTGTGTCTAATTGTGTGTGATCTAGAAACCTCAACACTGAGGAGGCATAGGCCCGAGTTGGACTGTTGCGCCACAGAAAAAAATATGAGTTAACGTTAAGCCTACTTTCCGATTAGGCCTGTTCAAAATCAGAACTTGGTACAAGCAAAATGGGCGACGCCGAATCTAAAAGCCGGTTTCTGTTTAATGTTACGTGTATCCAGGGCGTTTCGCATTTACGTGCTGCCTTCGTCTTCGTGGTAACCTACTGGGACTTGACTGTCCGCGTACAGCGTAAAGCAGATTTAAGGTTATGTGATTTGGGGGTTCCCCGCAGCGGTGAATAATCAAGTTGCAGTCGTCTGCAATGTGGTTGTGGTTGTGGTTGTGAACAGTTTGACACTGTCATCATTGAAAACACAAGTGACATTGAATGATAGCGCGAGTGATTGACGGAAAGTAGGAAAGTATTGGGAAAGAAGAGATTGCGACTTTATCATTTTCGTTCATTCCGTAGTCTGTCTTACGGCAGGTCCGTAGTCTCTTCATTCCGTAGTCTGTCTTACGACAGGTCCGTAGCCTCTTCATTCCGTAGTCTGTCTTACGACAGGTCCGTAGCCTCTTCATTCTGTAGTCTGTCTTACGACAGGTCCGTAGCCTCTTCATTCGGTAGTCTGTCTTACGACAGGTCCGTAGCCTCTTAATTCCGTAGTCTGTCTTACGACAGGTCCGTAGCCTCCTCCAAAGCGAGTTCTCCACAGAGTGCGATCTAGTGCTTCCTCTTTCAATCCCCAGTATCCTCTTGTTTCCTTAAGGTCGTCCACTAGCTGCTTACGTCCTCTTCCTCGTCCTCGCTTCACTTCTATCCTTCCCTCTATCTTTCCTTCAATCACATGTTTCAGAAGGCAGTTCCTACGCAAGATGTGACCAATGCAGTTAGCCTTTCTTCTTTTTATTGTATGTACGATATTCCTCTCCTCCTTCACTCTGTGTAATACTTCTTCATTTCTCACACGATCGGTCCAACTGATCTTCTCCATTCTTCTCCAGCACCACATTTCAAAACTTTCCAGATACTTCTGATCTACTTTCCGAAGTGTCCACGTTTCAGCACCACACAAAGCTGTGCTCCAAATGTAGCACTTTACTAGTTTTTCCCCGAAATTTAAGTGCAATTTGCTGGTGAAAAGAGTCTTCTTGTTGAATGCTGCTTTTGCCATGATAGTTCTGGATTTAATTTTACGTGTACATCCTGTATCATTTATCATGCTACACAAACAGTTGAAATATTCCACATTCTTCAGTTGTTTTTGATCTATCGTAATCTGCAGTGGGGCTGGTTGCCTTGAGATTCTCATTACCTTACTTTTTTCCACATTCATTTCCATTCCATAGCCTCTTCCAATTTCAGTTAGTCTAACAACGAAGCCTTGTAGCAGCGTTTCTTCCTTAGCCAGTAGCACAAGGTCATCTGTATATTCATTCATTCATTCTGTAGTCTGTCTTACGACAGGTCAGTAGCCTCTTCCAAAGCGAGTTCTCCACAGGGTGCGATCTAGTGCTTCCTCTTTCAATTTCCAGTATCTTTTCTTTTCCTTAAGGTCATCCAGTAGCTGCTTACGTCTTCTCCCTCGTCGTCCCGTCATTTCTATCCTTCCTTCTAACTTTCCTTCTATCACGTGTTTCAGAAGGCAGTTTCTACGCAAGATGTGACCAATCCAGTTAGCCTTTCTTCTTTTTATTGTATGTAGTATATTCCTCTCCTCCTTGACTCTGTGTAATACTTCTTCATTTCTCACACGATCGGTCCAACTGATCTTCTCCATTCTTCTCCAGCACCACATTTCAAAACTTTCCAGATACTTCTGATCTACTTTCCGAAGTGTCCACGTTTCAGCACCATACAAAGCTATGCTCCAAATGTAGCACTTTACCAGTTTCTTCCTTAAATTTAATTCCAGTTTGCTGGTGAAAAGATTTTTCTTCTTGTTGAATGCTGTTTTTGCCATGGCAATTCTGGATTTAATTTCACGTGTACACCTTGCATCACTTGTTATCATGCTACCCAAATAATTGAAATATTCCACATTCTCCAATTGTTTTTGATCTATCATAATTTTCATTGGGGATGGTTGCCTTGAGATTTTCATTACTTTAGTTTTTCCCACATTCATTTCCATTCCATAGCGTCTTCCAATTTCAATTAGTCTATCAATCATGCCCTGTAGCACCTTTTCTTCTCTAGCCAGTAGCACAAGGTCATCTGCATATTTCACAGTGCGAATTACTTGTCCTCCTATTTTGAAGTCTCCAAACCCTTCAAGAGCTTCCTTGGTAAGGTACTCGCTGTATAAGTTGAACAGAATCGGTGACAAGCAGCAACCTTGTCTAACTCCTCTTCCAATCTTCACACTTCTCGTCTCCCCTTGGTCCAGTCGTATTTTGACACTCTGTTCCATGTACAATTTGCTGATCAATCTTCTTTCGCGCCAGTCTATCCCAATTCCTTTTAGGATTTGCATTAATTTGGTCCAGTTGACACGGTCAAATGCCTTCTGCCAGTCTATGAAGCAAGCACACAATTCCTCATCTATGACCAAGGTTCGTTCTGATATTATTCTCAGCATCCCAATTGCATCCCTAGTTCCTTTTCCTCTTCTAAATCCAAACTGATCTTCTCCAAGTGCATCTTCAATTTTCCTCTCAATCCTTCTTCTAAGTATCCTCGCTACTATCTTTGCTGCATGAGCGATGATGCTGATTGTGCGATGGTCGCTGCATTTTGTAGCTTTGGGCTTCTTCTTTAAGGCAATCATTGTAACTTCAATAAAATCTCTGGGCCATTCTCCAGTTACATACATGCTGTTGATCATCTGTGTCATTAGCCTTAGACCACCTTCTCCCAACAATTTGAGTACATCCCCAGGTATATCATCATCTCCTGTAGCCTTCTTATCCCTCATCTCCTTGATAGCTTTTTCCACTTCACTTTGCAAAATATAAGGGCCTTTCTCATCTTCATCTACTTCATCTTCAGGTTCGACGTCTAGATGTTCTGGTCGATTAGCTCGATCGTAGAGCTCTGTGATATAATTCTCCCAAATTTGCAATACTCGTCTCTGATTTATTATTATATTGCCTTGAGAGTCTTCGATGCCAATGTTTTGAATCCCATGGTTTTCTTTCCAACCTAGTTCCTTTATCTTCATGTACATTAAATCATAACGTCCTATTCTTTGAAATTCTGTGATCTCGTCGCATATGCTCTCCAGATATTCCTTCTTGGCGTTGTCCGTGGCTCTTTTCAATTCGTTCCTCAGTCTTCTGTAGTTCTTCCTTCCTTCTTCATTGTTGACATTCTTCCATTTCCTTCGTTCATCCATTTTACTGATCATCTCCTGTGTAATCCATGGCTTTCTGCTCTCCTCTCGACTTTTCCAACCAAACCACTCATAGTATCTAATTTTATATTATCATATTTTTTTTCATGTTGCGACAGCCCCTAGTGGGCCAGGGCCTCCTCAGTATCGAGGCTTCACGATCATACTCAGACACACCATACTCGGTAGGACTCCTCTGGACGAGTGACCAGCCCGTCGCAGAGACCTCTACCTGACAACACACAACACTCACAACAGACAGACATACATACCCCCGGCGGGATTCGAATCCACAATCCCAGTAAGCGAGCGGCCGCAGACCCACGCCTTAGACCGCGCAGCCACTGGGATCGGCATACTTATCAGTTTACCATCCCGAAATTTGCCTATACGCACGAGGATAATAACTGAAAGGCCCGTGACAGCCGGTGCCTCTTGCTGCATTCCAAACAGGCACCTTGACTTTGTAGCGACAAATGGCTTTCGTTGTGATGCCATATAGATAGATATCAACACTTCGGAGGTACACGCTGCTAAAAACCTTCTTTTAAAGTACACGGCGTCACATCCTATAAGTCATAAATTTTCATAAGAAAGGACTGTGTAACATTAATTTTAACCATTCGCATTAAGCGTTCACATGGCCATCTACAGTGACCCACGACTTTACGGTATGTGGAAAACATATCTCTGGTTTTCATGTTGTAATTTTCCGTTTCAAACACAATGAACTTTAACAAAAACAGTAGGCTGCGTTTTAAGGATTCTGTAAATAAGATTGTATTTAAACTTTGCTGTCACCTTCTGTCGTTCCTACAAACTTTGCTGTCACCTTCTGTCGTTCCTACAAACTTTGCTGTCACCTTCTGTCGTTCCTACAAACTTTGCTGTCACCTTCTGTCGTTCCTACAAACTTTGCTGTCACCTTCTGTCGTTCCTACAAACTTTGCTGTCACCTTCTGTCGTTCCTACAAACTTTGCTGTCACCTTCTGTCGTTCCTACAAACTTTGCTGTCACCTTCTGTCGTTCCTACAAACTTTGCTGTCACCTTCTGTCGTTCCTACAAACTTTGCTGTCACCTTCTGTCGTTCCTACAAACTTTGCTGTCACCTTCTGTCGTTCCTACAAACTTTGCTGTCACCTTCTGTCGTTCCTACAAACTTTGCTGTCACCTTCTGTCGTTCCTACAAACTTTGCTGTCACCTTCTGTCATTCCTACAAACTTTGCTGTCACCTTCTGTCGTTCCTACAAACTTTGCTGTCACCTTCTGTCGTTCCTACAAACTTTGCTGTCACCTTCTGTCGTTCCTACAAACTTTGCTGTCACCTTCTGTCGTTCCTACAAACTTTGCTGTCACCTTCTGTCGTTCCTACAAATTTTGCTGTCACCTTCTGTCGTTCCTACAAACTTTGCTGTCACCTTCTGTCGTTCCTACAAACTTTGCTGTCACCTTCTGTCGTTCCTACAAACTTTGCTGTCACCTGTCGTTCCTACAAACCACATCTTACATAGTTTGAAGATCTTCCGCGGGACCTGACGTCATCTCGTAGTGTATAGATTCATTGAAAGTAAGCTAATGGATGTCGTAGTCATTGCAGAGCGGTCAGACAAGACTCACAGCTTAATTTATTTTTGGAACAAACATGCAAATTGGACGAGGTCGGGACATTACAGTCTGCACGGTGTCTGCGCTATGGCTTGCAGAACAGGAATCGTATTTCGATTTCCGACAGGGGAAGATATATTTCTCTTATCCAAGGTGTCCAGACCGGTTCTGCAGGGAGCCCAGCTCCCTGTTTTAATGGGAATTAGGGGCGGGAAATGAAACAGACATCTAGTTGCCAGTTTAAGAATCAGTGCAGCAAACCTTCCGCTCCCAAATGTACCTTTATAGCGTGAGCTGGCACAACTGTAAGTGCAAGGAACAGGCAGGCCAACATTGTGACCTTCCAGGATGTGACGCCGTCTGCGTTGGTAGATTGGTACAGACGTTTTGGGATAGCCTGCTGTCTCTTCCTCATGGTCGAACAGTGAACTACTACTCTTTTACCCTGAAGATGGAGGCAATAGTTTTATACGAAACGTTGGAGAAAGCCTACCAAATCACATGCGTTATATCCGCCGTACTCTTCATATTCAGCACTGTAAAAATATCAACTCTCACGTACGTTTTTTTTTTCTGTGTCGCAACAGCCCAACAGGGGCCCAGACCGCCTCATTGTCGATGTTTCTAGATCACACACAATTAGACACACACACGGTAGGACTCCCCTGAACGAGTGATCAGCTCGACGCAGAGGCCGCTACCTGCACAACACACAAAAACACAAGAGACGAACATCCATGCATTCAGCGGCATTCGAACCCGCGATCCCAGCAATCAAGTAACTGCGGACCTACGCCTTAGACCGAACTGCCACGGGGATCGGCTCCCCTGCTGTTACGTCCGCGGATTTATTGCACGTGGAGGAAATTTATTGCTGCAAGCTATGTAAATCAAAATATTTAGGCAACAGATAAAAGCAGAAGCAATCATAAGATGTGAATGTGGCTGTTACTGCTCGCGCTAAATCAGCGGCACGTGTCATGTGGCGAAACTGTGGAATCTCCTTCAACCTAAAGTTTCACTGACATTCTATGACATTAATGAAAATAGTGATTGATGTTGGAAGATGATGAATTACCAAAATGACGAACGTAAAAGGAGCTGTTGTCGTGGCCTGTCGTGAAGTGGCTTTGAGTAACGTCTGGAGACTTGTGACGTCAGGAAACGAATCGACTGTAAGAACAAGCTATCTGTATGTACTAGGTGCGCCCAGAAAGTAATGCAACACATTTTTTTTCTCATTCACAATTGATTTTATTAAAACTTCAAATATGTCACATCATTACATGAATCTTTGGCTACCTAAACCTATTTTTCAACATAGTCTCCTTCTAAATCTTTGGCCTTACGCCACCGAGATGCGAGAGCCTGTATGCCTTCGCGGTACCACTCTGCAGGTCTCTGTCGCAACCACCTCTTTACTTCAGCAATGACTTCCTCGTCGTCCTCAAACCTCTTTCCGCGGATTGCACCTTTCAAGGGACCGAAAAGATGGTAGTCGGAAGGAGCCAGATCCGGGCTGTACGGTGGATGAGGCAGGACAGTCCACTGAAGTTTTGTGATGGCCTCTCGGGTACGCAGACTTGTGTGTGGCCTCGCATTGTCGTGTTGAAGAAGCACTTTTGTGGCATCTTTATGGGAACGAACTCTCCGGAAACGCTTCTTCAGCTTCTTCAGTGTTTCCACATAGACGTCCGAGTTGATCGTTTGGCCACTGGGCAACACGTCTATGAGAATGACTCCTTCACAGTCCCAAAAGACTGTCGCCATGATCTTGCCGGCTGAGGGAACTGCCCCGTCCTTGTTCTGATAACGCCAATCGCTTCGCCCAACGGCTGACGGTGCTTTTATCCACTGCCATGTCTCCATAGACCTTTCTTAAGCGCCTGTGAATTGATTCACTCGTTTCGTTTTCTGCCAAAAGAAACTCAATTACTGCTCTCTGTTTAGAACGCACGTCACTTGCAGACTCCATTTTGAAAGCTCACTACTGCGCTGCTATCCAGCGGGAAACATTGCGCCTATGTGCATAAACGCGGGACATTTTAAAGATACAGCACGCAAAATATCATTTTTATCCAACAAAACTGGGCCGAGAAAAAAAATGCGTTGCATTACTTTCTGGGCGCACCTAGTAGATAAATAACTGTTCAGTCCTGCATGACAATTTCCGAAACAATGACACTGATTGTTACTGCCCGGTGATTCGTAGGGCATTTTCCGGGCCGATTGTTAAACCAGAGGCCTGCTATTTTTATTTAGAATTTGTGATGTTCCTGTGTCCCTCCAAGACATAAGCTAGGACAGTACCTTGCGACACGCCGGGACCATTTCCTTCCACATCCTTTCCCCTTCATCATTTACAGCCTTCTTACCATACCACGCTATATAATCTGTACAGTTAAGACAGCGTGACGAAATAAATCAAAAGTGGATAAACCGAGACACTGTAGATTAAAATTATCCTTACATTATAATTATACATTGCAGCTCATTACCTGAGGTACAGTTATGGTTCGTGTGTAGTACAATTCTACTGGTCTGTATCTACTGCCACCTACAGATGGCTGTATTTAGATGTAGTACAATTCTACTGGTCTGTATCTACTGCCACCTACAGATGGCTGTATTTAGATGTAGTACAATTCTACTGGTCTGTATCTACTGCCACCTACAGATGGCTGTATTTAGATATAGTACAATTCTACTGGTCTGTATCTACTGCCACCTACAGATGGCTGTATTTAGATGTAGTACAATTCTACTGGTCTGTATCTACTGCCACCTACAGATGGCTGTATTTAGATGTAGTACAATTCTACTGGTATCTACTGCCACCTACAGATGGCTGTATTTAGATGTAGTACAGTTCTACTGGTCTGTATCTACTGCCACCTACAGATGGCTGTATTTAGATGTAGTACAGTTCTACTGGTCTGTATCTACTGCCACCTACAGATGGCTGTATTTAGATGTAGTACAATTCTACTGGTCTGTATCTACTGCCACCTACAGATGGCTGTATTTAGATGTAGTACAATTCTACTGGTCTGTATCTACTGCCACCTAAAGATGGCTGTATTTAGATGTAGTACAATTCTACTGGTCTATATCTACTGCCACCTACAGATGGCTGTATTTAGATGTAGTACAATTCTACTGGTCTGTATCTACTGCCACCTACAGATGGCTGTATTTAGATGTAGTACAATTCAACTGGTCTGTATCTACTGCCACCTACAGATGGCTGTATTTAGATGTAGTACAGTTCTACTGGTCTGTACCTACTGCCACCTAAAGATGGCTGTATTTAGATGTAGTACAATTCTACTGGTCTGTATCTACTGCCACCTACAGATGGCTGTATTTAGATGTAGTACAATTCTACTGGTCTGTATCTACTGCCACCTACAGATGGCTGTATTTAGATGTAGTACATTTCTACTGCTCTGTATCTACTGCCACCTACAGATGGCTGTATTTAGATGTAGTACAATTCTACTGGTCTGTATCTACTGCCACCTACAGATGGCTGTATTTAGATGCAGTACAATTCTACTGGTCTATATCTACTGCCACCTACAGATGGCTGTATTTAGATGCAGTACAATTCTACTGGTCTGTATCTACTGCCACCTACAGATGGCTGTATTTAGATGCAGTACAATTCTACTGGTCTATATCTACTGCCACCTACAGATGGCTGTATTTAGATGTAGTACAATTGTACTGGTCTGTATCTACTGCCACCTACAGATGGCTGTATTTAGATTAAGTACAATTCTACTGGTCTGTATCTACTGCCACCTACAGATGGCTGTATTTAGATGCAGTACAATTCTACTGCTCTGTACCTACTGCCACCTACAGATGGCTGTATTTAGATGTAGTACAATTCTACTGGTCTGTATCTACTGCCACCTACAGATGGCTGTATTTAGAGGCTCGCTGAACCGGACTGTAATTTGTCTGTTTATATCCGTCAGTGTAATGATAATTACATACAATAGCAGTACTGCCAACTCCCGAAACCTACGTAAGATTTAAAATTGGCCCCCTGTTTTATTTAACGACGCTAAGATCTGGTATGATCAATGCTAAATGAATCAAATGGCTATCCCGTTGGACGTGCGGTCTAAGGCGTAGGTCCGAAGCCGATTTATTAATGGGGTCGCAGGTTCGAGAGAAAGAGAACAACCGTAAATGGAGTTAATTCTCACACATAAAATATATTACTAAAAATGTTACACTGTTAGAATGAGGAGCGATTTTACCTACAGTACTTAATCTGACAGTTTCCTAGTCTATCCACATCGCTGTCCAGAACCACCACAGACCTTGGTCAATTGAGAAGTTCAACCTTCCTACCTTGCAGACGTCACACAAAGACGCAGACCATCAGGACGACGTCGGGCTTCATGACTGTGACAGTGCGAGACCTCCAGGACAGTAACGTTCTCGGCAATTCTCTCGAAATTCCTTTCGTACAACTGTCCAACTTCCTAAATTTTATGCCTTAAATGTTGTGTTTTTGCACAGCACTTCATCAAATCAGTTTATTTCTCAACGAAACAATAACTAACCTTACTGATGTTACGTCATGCACTTTGACCTCGGTCTAGATATTACACATTTCTAAGTATCTGGCTATGAACAAATACCTTACATTCCAGGGTACTTCATAACAGTGTTCTGGCCTTCACCTATCAACAATGTCTGCCTCATGAGGCAGGTATGGAATTCCATAACATGATTGCCCTTACATCATCCCTTCATAGGTTAAAACTTAACAATATTTTCTAAATTTTACAACTGAACAGCGATAGCCAAGTCTACTACGTTACACTCAGAAACACTGAATTAGCCAAACTACATTCCGCGTCAGTTTACTGCCACGTGTTACACAGTAAAGCAAGCGTAACGTGATGCTGTGTAGCTGTCAATTGTTCTCTGCAGCTTAGCAATGTCTCACAAGTTTCTGTTGTCCTGCATGAATTGTATTCACGTGATGATCCGTCATGTCCGTCATACTAAGTAATTCCAGATGCCATTAACAGCATACAATTTAGTACATATATCAAGCACACAGGAATGTGAGAAATAGCAGCAAATAGGTTGGTTGTTTAAACGATACTACACTCACTGTACAGCAGTTAATAAGAGTAGAATGTGAAACAGCACGATTACAGATAAGTGTATGTGTACTGTGCCATGAAGACGTGTGGGAGATTCGAAGGGATAGCTCCACGTATTCTTAACCTCTGCACCAAATGGTTATTTTGTCTGCGATGAAATAGTTCCCGGTGCCCACTGGACAGGCTGGGTGGATAAAGAGTCGTTCTGAATGAGGATAACACCTCATAACACCTCATAACACCCCATAACACCTCATAACACCCATAACACCTCATAACACCCCATAACACCTCATAACACCCATAACACCTCATAACACCCATAACACCTCATAACACCTCATAACACCTCATAACACCTCATAACACCCCATAACACCTCATAACACCCATAACACCCATAACACCTCATAACACCCCATAACACCCCATAACACCCCCATAACACCCCATAACAAACCCCATAACACCTCATAACACCTCATAACACCTCATAACACCTCATAACACCTCATAACACCCATAACACCTCATAACACCCCATAACACCTCATAACACCTCATAACACCCCATAACACCCCATAACACCTCATAACACCCCATAACACCCCATAACACCTCATAACACCTCATAACACCTCATAACACCCCATAACACCTCATAACACCCCATAACACCTCATAACACCTCATAACACCTCATAACACTTCATAACACCCCATAACACCCCATAACACCTCATAACACCCCCCCCTCACTTCATGGAGTCGAAACTCAATTATATGATGAAGTGTAGTCAATTTATTAAGCCAACTATATGCACACTACTATTTACATATGAATGTTACACTTATCACTTCGACATGTTTCGGCGTTCAGAACACCATCTTCAGGGAGCACATGATGGCAAGATTAAAACAAGCTGTCAGTAAACAAGCCACTTTTAATGGATACACACTCGGTACATATTCACCTTGTAAGAAACATTTTAATCACAAGTATATTTTAGTGTTTTTTTTTCCAATGGCTCGACAGCCCCTTGGGGGCTTCGGCCGCCTCACTTTTCGAGGCTTCACAATCACACACTTTTTTAGACACGCCACACTCAGTAGGACTCCTCTGGACGAGGGACCAGCTCGTCGCAGAGACCTCTACCTGACAACATACAACACTCACAAGAGACAGACATCCATGCCATAAGCGGGATTCGAACCCACAATCCTAGTAAGCGAGCGGCCGCAGACTCACCGCGCGGCCACTGGGATCGGCTTTTAGTGTTTTAGCTATATATATTAAATCAATATAAGTTGTATATTTTTGTATGATACTGATATCACCAAAGCAACCTACCGAAAAAATGGCTTCTTTTCTGACAGCTGGTTTTAATCTTGGCATCATGTGCTCCCTGAAGATGGTGTTCTGAACGCCGAAACATGTCGGAGAGATATATGTAATAGTCATATGTGAATAACTATGTGTTGGTACAATAAACTGACTGCACTTCATCAGAACAACGTACGGTGTGAACAACCTCAAAACAAAACTCAGTTCTATATTTGTCCATTTCGTAGCCTATTGACAATTCTGACTGCACTAGGCCGGCAATAGGTCAGTTAAGGGATGGAACTGTAGTGGCTATTTCCGAGGATGAAGGCTATGGAAAGAATTGGGAATGACGCTTTTGTGGTATATTTTCATAACATATTGTCTAACCGATAATCCGTGGACACCTCCAGCCCGCGGTTCAGACCCTACACCATAGTGACCTGCTTCGTAAGGATAACAGAAGAACTCTTCATAACGGAAGTGACGTCTGACTTCCGAAGGACAAGTGATGGCTGCTTGCGTTTACTGCCGGTTTGCTTTTCTTTGCTTCTTACAGAATGGGAATACAGTGCAGGTCAATTCAGAATGACAAATGAGCAACTGTTTGACAAGCAAATGACTTGAAGTTTACCTGTAATCGTGTACATCAAATATGTCAGGTAGTGTACAATGTCGTGACAATACACAGATACTCAGAGTTTACAATGTCGTGTACATATTCAGTACGTCAGGAAGTTTACAATGTGCTGTACAGTACATCAGATATGTCAGTTAAGGGTGAATGTAGGGGTTTTCAATCATCAGTACGTCAGGAAAGTTTACAATGTCGTGTACAGTACCATATATGTCGGAAGTGTACAATTCGTGTACATACATCAATCGTCAGGAAGCTTACATGTCGGGTACAGTACCTCAGATATGTAGGAAGTTGTAAATTGGTAAGACAGACATCCAGATATTCAGGAAGTGTACAATGTCGTGTACATATCCGATATGTCAGAAGTGTACATGTCTTGTACAGTACATGATATGCCGGAGTTAAATGCTTTCTAGTTCATACAGATATGTCGAAGTGACAATGTCGTGTACAGTACAATCAGATATGTCAGAATGTACAAGTCGTGTATATCAATTTGCAGAAGTGTACAATGTGTACAGTCATCAATATTCGAAGTGTCAATGTCGTGTACAGTACATAATATGTCAGGAAGTGTACAATGTCGTGTACAGTACATCAGATATGTCAGGAAGTGTACAATGTCGTGTACGTACATCAGATATGTCAGGAAGTGTACAATGTCGTGTACAGTACATCAGATATGTCAGGAAGTGTACAATGTCGTGTACAGTACATCAGATATGTCAGGAAGTGTACAATGTCGTGTACAGTACATCAGATATGTCAAGAAGTGTACAATGTCGTGTACAGTACATCAATATGTCAGGAAGTGTACAATGTCGTGTACAGTTACGTTATATTATTTTTATTTGTACTTTATTTAAAGAGGAGATGGGAGGAGAAGAGAAACATATACAGAGGTTTCTTTGGGAAGCCTGGGGGAAAGAGACCACTTGCAAAACCTAGGCGTAGATGGAGAGTAATACTAAACTGAACATTAAAGAAATAAACTTTGAGAGCGTGGACTATATTAATTTGGTTCAGAATAACGATATGTAGCGGGCTCTTGTGAACACGGTTCTGAACATCTGGGTTCCACAATACAGGGGGAATTACTTAACCAGCTGAGAAACTTAAGCTTTTGAAAAAAGAACTCTGCTCCTTGAAGTTATTTAGTTAGTTAATTACTTGGTTAGTTGGTTGGTTAAATTAGCTAGTGGGTTACAGAGATTAAAACTGCCATCTACGGCAAATTACATAAGATCTGTTTTGTTATAAGCTGTGTTTGTCCAGCATGTTTTGATTTGTTTAGTGAACCGTCTTTAGGTGTTTTTTATTCGACGAAGCAATACATGCTGGGTAAGTATTTTATGTATAACATTTATCATATAGTGTGTGACTTTTTTTTTAAATGGCTCAACAGCCCCTTTTCGGGTGCCTAGGCCTCCTCATTTCGAGTTCACGATCACACCGTTAGACACACCACACTCGGTAGGACTCCTCTGGACGAGTGATCAGCCCGTCGCACAGACCTCTACCTGACAATACACAACACTCACAACAGACAGACATCCATGCCCCCGGTGGGATTCGAACCCACGATCCTAGTAAGCGAGCGGCCGCAGAACCACGCCTTAGACCGCACGGCCACTGGGATCGGCAGTGTGTGACTTAGTGTACTTAAATATTTGCTTTGTAACAGGCACACGGTAACACAAGTTCTGAGTTATTCATGACCCGCTCAGTGCTCCTAATTTAACTGCCCTGTAATGGATTAATTATGGCGTCATAAGCTGTGGGTGACCGTCTGTCGTTAGTGGTAAGAATCTGGAGGAATGCTGTCGTGGACTATTTTACTGCCTCGAAATTTGCCTGAACAGACTGACGAAGCCATGAAAAACCTAAGTCCTTATAGACCAATGAGATTCCAAACTGATAATTAGCGACTGCAAGTATTGACAGTGTACATTCGTAACTGTATGTCGGTCTTCATGACTTGCGATGTGTAGGCTACTGCCTTTTTTCCACCAGTCGCCGGATCTCGTTTCTGAAGTTGTGGTGCACACATCGTGAGGATAAAACTGCCTTACAAGTCGGAAGCGTCGTCAGAGACTCAATCCAGTATTCTACACTCATCCATTCATTTCACTCATTGATTCATTGATTCATTCATTGATGCATTCATTCATTCATTCCGTAGTCTGTCTTACGACAGGTTCGTAGACTCTTCCAAAGCTAGTTCTCCACAGGGTGCGATCTAGTGCTTCCTCTTTCAATTTCCAGTATCTTCTCATTTCCTTAAGATCATCCAGTAGCTGCTTACGTCTTTTTCCTCGTCTTCCCGTCATTTCTATCCTTCCATCTAACTTTCCTTCAATCACGTGTTTCAGAAGGCAGTTTCTACGCAAGATGTGACCAATCCAGTTAGCCTTTCTTCTTTTTATTGTATGTACGATATTCCTGTCCTCCTTGAGTCTAACCTCTTCATTTCTCACACGATCGGTCCAGCTGATCTTCTGTAGCCTTCTCCAGCATCACATTTCAAAACTTTCGACATATTTTTTTATCTACTCTCCCAAGTGTCCAAGAGGTTTACACCGCAAGACTAAAACAATAAATCTTGCTTAGTCTTGGTTTATTTAGCAACACTGTCAATTATGATTTTGTACTACATACAGGTTAGCAGCGAGACGATCAGTGAATAAAGCAACTGAAACTATACTTCTAGCGTGAAGAAATTATGACGTTTATTTGAGGTATTATCCTGCAGTTTCCACTGAGGAACTGACGAAAGACACAGGACAGTAGTGCCAGCCACTCGGCCCCGAAGCAGGCGGCTCTTAGGTGTATATACACGCGGTGCTCCAATGAAGGCCCGCAGTTCTCTGTCAGTGACAGCTGCTCCTCTTGTTGCAGATGCTGGGACAGAAGCCATGCCGCTGCAGTCTCTGCTGCTGCTGTTGCCCGCACTGCACGTCATACACAGCGTCATGGTGTCCAACTGCATCCCAGAGTGCATATGTCTGTCACAGACGCAGGTACGTGTCTCTTGTCCAGCATGGTTGTCGCTTTATGTCGTAGTACTGCGCCGATGTTGTAGTGATTGTGACAACAAATGACAAGAACTATAGAGGTAGGTCATGACAGCATGTTTGGGGGAGTGGGCTTACAGCTTTACACATCATCGGCAGCAAATGGAGGTGACTGGTCACCTTCACGCCCCGGCCGAATTACCTCAGTAGAAACCCACCCCTTCTGGTACCCACTGAATTGGAAGCTTAATGAGTCCCAGTGCCGGTCTCAACGGCTAAGAAAAGAGAAAAATATCTTGTCCCTGCCGGCATTCGAACCTCTGATCTTCCAGCCCCTAGCCCAGTCGCTATTTTTTTTTTCAATGTCTCTACAACCCCTTGGGGGCCTAGGCCGCCTCATTTTTCGAGGCTTCACATCACACTCAGACACACCACAGCCGGTAGGACTCCTCTGGACGAGTGACCAGCCCGTCGCACAGACCTCTACCTGACAAAACATAACACTCACAAGAGACAGACATCCATTTACCTGGTGGGATTCGAACCCACAATCTCAGCAAGCGAGCGGCCGCAGACCCACGCCTTAGACCGCGCGGCCACTGGGATCGGCTCCAGTCGCTATACCAACTACTATAATTTATTCCTGCTTCCACACAGAATAATTAATTAATAGCTAACTGCTATTGTATAAGTTTGTATAAACATTTTTTAAAAAAATTTTTTTTCCGTGACAGGCGCTGCAGAACAGTCTGATGGCTGATGTACTTGTTTTTGGGCCCGGGGGGGGAGGGAGAGAGAGAGAGGGTGGACACTGACATATTACTAACTTGCTAATTAGGCCGTGCATGGCTCAGGCGGTTAGTCGCCGGCCTCTCACCGCGGAGGCCCGGGTTCGATTCCGGGTCAGTCCATGTGGGATTTGTGGTGGGCAAAGTGGCACTGGGACAGGTTTTTCTCCGAGTTGTCGGTTTTCCCCTGTCGATTTCATTCCACTGGTGCTCCATTACTTATAAAACTTGGTAAAAAAACTGCTCATCTTCATCACAGGGTTGCACAATAAGCCTTAAGGCTGCGGTGCGTCCGTAGCATCTGCTGCGGGGCTCTTCACCACAAAAAAAAACCATACTAATTATTTGGTATTTGTAACGGACCAATGAGGTAGTTTTAAGGGAGACTACTGATTTGACAGGTAACTACTGGACCATTAACACAGATTCTCTTGTTTTAATGATGTCAGCAAATGGTGAACTGTTCATAAGGTATTCTGTAGCAGGGGTGCACAAACCCTGGGCACCAGTCGCCGTGGCGACTCAATACTTTACGTTGTCGCCTAATATTTGTGGGTCGTCAGTGTGGGACTTGCTTGACGTCACGTGACTTGCGCCCTGAATGTTGAGGTGGTTCACAGGTGCTTAGAAAATTCGTGCACCCCTCTTTTTGTAGTGTTTTTTTTAATTTCCTGTTATCACACATTGGAACCCGTTCTTTTATATTTCCTCAGGAAATGCTGGTTCCGGTAGGCGCCGGCAACAGAAATTCCTTTGCCTTTGGTTCGGTACCGCGTAGTGTGCGCTGGGCTCGCTTGGCCGATTAAACGGGTATGAACAAAGTCGTGTATATATAATACTTAAAAAAACATATCTGATGGCATCGTGAAATATGCACACTACGCAAGAGAGTACTAAGAAGCTGGGGTAGCTCAGTCGGTATAGTGACAAGCCTAGGGGCTGGACAGCAGGGGAATCGCTGTTTGATTCCCGGCAAAAGGGAGATATTTTTGTCACATTCAAAAAGTCCAAACCCGCTCTGAGGCCAAGCGAACTTCCTCTTTAAAGGTTACTGGCTGCTTTTACCTTAGGGTAAACTGAGCAGGACGTGAAGCTGACTACTCACAAATATTTAGTGCTGAGGTTAAGAATTTGTGGAGCTGTAATTCCGTTCCCCCCTCCCGCCATAACTAAATGGCCCGCATAATGACAACTTTATTTTATTTTATAGCAAAGTACGTACGTCTATAAAATTAATACGACGTCTAACACGCCCCCGTCCCCTTTTGGTGAGAATTTTGGGAATAAAATTTAAGTAAACTGGCACTACTGGTTGTTAAAATTTTTTTTTTTTTTTTTTTTTTTTTTTTATTTATTAAAAGAGCTTTATTAATTCTATTCACTGTGTAATACAATTTGACAATAACAGCTGTACCACTAAACCAGCTGCAGTCCCGTCACATGAGAGGTCCAGCCCCTCCTTTACACCTAGGATCCAATAACTTGAACGGTCGTTTTAGTAGTGAAAAAGGTGAAAGCATATAAAAAAACACTACCATCCTTTTAGATCTGCTACAGCAGACAATGCTTGGGGCGTTTATGTTTGTACCTCCTGTACGACATGTGCAGCTCCTGAAGTGTGTATCTTCCAATTGACCGTACCAACGGATTTGGGTGGTCGGTACACTTATTATAAAAACTTTCTGCCAAGCGCCTACAGTAATACTGGATGGTTTCCATCTCCAAGGTCGATCTTAGCCTGGCTAGTGGAGTTCCGCGCGGGGCGCATGCCACCACTCGTAGACTTTTATTTTGTACCACTTCCATTTGCCGGTACGACGAATTACTCATGGAGCACCATATTGGGGCAGCATATGTTAGCATCGGCCGGATGACCGCTTTGTATATAAGGAGTTTTGTGTTCGTAGATAACGATGATTCTTTCGAAAGCAGCGGAAACAGTGCAACCAGCGTTCCAAGGGCCTTTTCCGTCACGAGTTTTATATGGGACGTATAGTTCAGAGTTTTTGTCATTTTGAGACCCAGATAGGTAACAGCATTAGACCATGGGATTTCCACATCTTTTTGACGTATCGTCCCCTTCAGGATTGGGCGTCTTTTCGTCAGTAAGATCGCTTCTGTCTTTGATAAATTGAGTTTTAGCCTCCATTTTGTGAAATAATGTAGGAGTCGAGTTGTTGCCGTTGATAGTCGATTGGTTATAGTATCGACCCTCCATGACTGTGTATAGAGTGCAGTGTCATCCGCGAACATGGCTAATTGAATATGACACATGCGAGGAATGTCCGCCGTGTATAAGTTGAATAACAACGGGGAGAGAACTGCCCCCTGAGGTAGGCCCGCCGAAATCGTCTTGATTGGGGAGCGATACCCGGCAACTGTGACGCAGAACGTCCGGTGTGTGAGGTATGAGAGTAAGAAATGGACCAAGTAGGACGGGACATCATAAGAAATTAGTTTATAGATTAGTCCTTTTACCCACACCGTGTCGTAAGCTTTCTCAATGTCGAGGAGGACGATACCTGTATGTTTATTCCTGTTAAATCCATGAGTGATGGAGTCGTTTAGTCTTGCCAATTGGGCGACGGTTGAGTGTCGTTTGCGGAAGGCAAATTGTTCGTGTGGAATGATGTTTTTCTTCTCTGCATAACGGGATAAGCGCTTTGCCACAGACTTTTCCAGCAATTTACTTAACGTTGGTAGTAAGCTAATGGGGCGGTATGAGCCAGGATCTTGTGGTGGTTTACGTGGTTTGGGGATCGCCAGAACATGTGCCAGTTTCCACCTCGTCGGAAAGTATCCAAGACGGAGAATAGAGTTGAAGAGATAGGTCAGCCTCTTTATTGTATTGGGGTTAAGGTTGCGAATTAGAATGTTAGAAATGCCATCTTCCCCGGAGCTGTTCGTGGTTTGATTTTACGGATATTGGTTTCAACTTCCGTGCTGTGTATCGTTCCCTTGTCCGTGGAGTAGTTTTCCCTCTTCTGGTTGAATTTGAGTACCGCATTCTCCACTATGGTCGCATGTCGATTGATTTTTTGGGGGAGTGTCAGTCTATGTATTGTCTGGAAGTGAGTGGCCAGGATGTCAGCCTTATCTTGGGCCATATAGTACTCTGAGCCCCGATGTATGAGCGGAGGCATCTGAACCCGTTTGTTTTTAAAATATCGGGTTATTTTCCATAGGTTGTTGTTATTGGGGTTTAAAGAACGAAGAAAGGTTTTCCATTTCTCAGACCTGTGATTAGCCAGCCCCGAATCTATCAGTCGGTCAAGGAGTTTCAGACCCATGCCGTACGCCACGAATCGGGTGCGCTGAAATTTCCGTCGTAGGTGATTGCGGAATTGTATCAAGGATGTGATCGCGGGCGGTATTCCTTGGTCGCGCCCTGTCACGTTTCGGAGAGGAATTGCCGAGTCCGCAGCCTCTTGTATCGCTAAGGTGATCTTGTCCACTTCCCTATCTATATCCTGAGCTGTTGATATCCGTGGAGGGTGCTGCAGGAGAAGGTCCAGCCGGGAGTGGAATAGTGTCCAATTTGCTGCCTTGAAATGAAAAACGCGTCTCTGTTTTTCAACGACCGGAGCCCATCTGATCTTGAACACTACTGGGTTGTGGTCGGAGTTCAGTTGAGGTAGTGAGAGTGGGTCGGTGAGAGTACATCCCTTGGCAATTGCAATATCCAGGACACTTGGGGAGCCCCTAGTAGGAAAGTGGGTAGGGAGGGTCGGAGCTCGTATCGAAAGTTCATGGTCCATACAGTACTGTAGTAAGGTGTTTCCATTTTTGTTTGGGGTGTCGCAGCTCCACACCATATGTTTGCTGTTGAGATCTCCAGCTAAGATGACTGGGTGGTTGTTGCCGAAGAGTGCGTCGAGATCAGTAATCTTTATCTCCCGGTTTGGGGGGTTATAACCAGATACAATTTGGATCCTTCTACCCAGAGCAGAGTGGACCATTATGGACACTGTTTCCAAGTTCGTGATGCCATTTATGTGTATTCGGTCGTGAAATATGCCGTTTTTGACTAGCATGATCACCCCTCCGCCATGCTGATTTCTGTCCATCCTGTGTATCGAGTATCCTCGAAATTGTAGCTTTCGTCGGGGCGCCAGCTTTGTCTCGCTGACCGCCGCGATGTCGATTTTATGGGTCGCGAGGAAATATTCAAGTTCATCTTTTTTGTGAAGTATGGAATTGGAATTCCAATGTAACATACGTAAGCTTCTTTTTATGGGGCCGGAACAAAACATTGAAGTAGAGTTTCAATGATGGATAGAATCTGTGTCATAGGGTCTTGAGTTTCTTGTATACGTATTGCCAGTGTACGTAGTGCCATTCCAAGTGTTTGAAGATTAATCGACGACCAGATCGTTTGCAACGATCTGATGAGGTCCGGGATAGATGTTTCAGTTTGAAGGGGTGCGTTTTGAGCAGCAACTTGTGCCCATGTCCGGTTCTTTGGTAAATCAGTCCTGGGTTTTCCCGGCGGTGGGATCCGTGGAGAGCCGTTGACCGGTCCGGGTGTGCGGGGGGTTTGCGGTTGTACTTTTCTCGTCCTAGCTGCGAGGATGTTCACGTATACCGAGCAACCCGTAAAATTTGCCGGGTGAGGTCCTCCACAGTTGACACATACAGGTGATTCATTCTGTAATTTTTCACACTCAGAAGTCGCATGGGGTTGACCGCATTTGACACAGTTTGCCTTTCTGCCACAGTAGAATGACGAGTGCCCATATTGTTGGCATTTGAAGCATTGTTGTATCGGTCGAAGAGCGCGGTATCTCTCCCACTGGACCACACAATGACACAGCTTATTTATTTTCGTTACCTCGCGAATGTCTGTCCCTTCCTTCAGTGTTACTATAAAGATTGGATAATGTTGAATTATCTGTGTAGTGGTCTTGTCTCTCTTGGTTAATTGTCGTATGTTTATGACCTGGAAGTTACGGAGGGTTAATTCTTCTTTAATTTCGTCGACAGGTACATTAGGTGGAATCCCTTTTAATGTAATCTTTGGTTGGTGTTTGTTAGGCAACGGGTATGTGTGGTATTCAAGCTTTGCTTTTTGTATTTCACCTAAAATCATTTCATAATCGTTTTCAGTTTTGGTGTAAAGTAATAGCCGGTTTTGCTTTGTTTTGACTTCGACCGGTGCTTGTAGTTTTTCATTGAGTTTGCGTAAGGTAGTGGTATGGTTAGGTAGGTAACTGTACACCACGACAGGGGGAATACGCTCCTTTTTTGGGGAAGTAGGCTTTCCAGATTCTGCCGTTTCAGTTTCAGAGTCCGTATCTGAAAGGACTGAGAAGGAATTATACGACTCGAATGATGGTCCTGCTTTATCCACCGTTGGTGGTCCACTTCTTTTTCGTTTGGCCCTAAGGTCAGGGCGAAACGATTGCGGGTTTTCACCAGCACTGTTCATACTGAGGTTACTCTAGCACACTGAAACTAGGACACTATTTCACCACGTTGATCAGCCTTCAATAACTAGATTGGTGTCGGTACTACTATCACACTGCACTTTGTACTAACCTTAGTAGATTGCACTCCGCACTCAACACGTCCTTCTACAACCGCTGCTGAGAGCGAACTCTTGTTAAAATTTGTTCCCTTTGTGTTTTAATGTTCATTTCGTCTTCTTCTTCTTCTGGTTCTTCGTCATATAAGGATGTAGACAGTTTCGCTTGTTCCGTCTTCACATATCCGTTCCTTCTGCTCCAAGCCTCAATATAATTTGTACCAAAATCTGTTCAGTTTGATGTTCTAATGACGGTGCCCCCTGAACATTTCTGAACCAAGTGCTGTAACAATATGCATGTTAGGTGCGAGTTTCAGCAACCCGTCGTTGTATTTCCGTGGCAACACGGAACACTTTTATGTCAATGGCAGCTACATTTTCGCCAATAACAATAAAGATGGAACGTATTAGTGCTTTTCCGTGGGGAAAAAAAAAATGGTTTCGCGAAAGTGCCACAATGTAACGTTGTACATTGTACATGGATGTACATTGGATATCTTGTTTAAGCGTGTTTACAATTTGTTCATTTATGTTTTGTGTTGTGAAAATGTGTAGCTTGGGCTGTGTTTAGCAAACACAGGCCTGCGGTGTATCCACGAATTACAGTGTTACTCTATTACGAAACCAGAATGTGTTAAGGCCCATGTGCTTTGTCAATATGCTCACGTATTCTAGTCTTACATGCACGAGCTGCTAAGCAACTGCTCTGTCTAGATAATTGCCTGCACCCGAAAACCGACCTCTCTGGCCTGTCTTTGTGCTGAAACTTACGAATTTTCCGTCGTGTTAATATTTTGGGTGCACACGTACGAACCCTAGGAAGAAGGAATCAGTTCTACATTCATATAAATGCTGCGACATACAGAGTAAGATCAAAGGATGTCGAACAGTAATAAGCAGACCTGTGTGCCGTAATGTTCAGTACCTGGCAATAAGCAGACCTGTGTGCCGTAATGATCAGTACCTGGCAATAAGCAGACCTGTGTGCCGTAATGATCAGTACCTGGCAATAAGCAGACCTGTGTGCCGTAATGATCAGTACCTGGCAATAAGCAGACCTGTGTGCCGTAATGATCAGTACCTGGCAATAAGCAGACCTGTGTGCCGTAATGATCAGTACCTGGCAATAAGCAGACCTGTGTGCCGTAATGATCAGTACCTGGCAATAAGCAGACCTGTGTGCCGTAATGTTCAGTACCTGGCAATAAGCAGACCTGTGTGCCGTAATGATCAGTACCTGGCAATAAGCAGACCTGTGTGCCGTAATGATCAGTACCTGGCAATAAGCAGACCTGTGTGCCGTAATGATCAGTACCTGGCAATAAGCAGACCTGTGTGCCGTAATGATCAGTACCTGGCAATAAGCAGACCTGTGTGCCGTAATGATCAGTACCTGGCAATAAGCAGACCTGTGTGCCGTAATATTCAGTACCTGGCAATAAGCAGACCTGTGTGCCGTAATGTTCAGTACCTGGCAATAAGCAGACCTGTGTGCCGTAATGTTCAGTACCTGGCAATAAGCAGACCTGTGTGCCGTAATGATCAGTACCTGGCAATAAGCAGACCTGTGTGCCGTAATGATCAGTACCTGGCAATAAGCAGACCTGTGTGCCGTAATGATCAGTACCTGGCAATAAGCAGACCTGTGTGTCGTAATGATCAGTACCTGGCAATAAGCAGACCTGTGTGCCGTAAGGATCAGTACCTGGCAATAAGCAGACCTGTGTGCCGTAATGATCAGTACCTGGCAATAAGCAGACCTGTGTGCCGTAATGATCAGTACCTGGCAATAAGCAGACCTGTGTGCCGTAATGATCAGTACCTGGCAATATCCGCCTTTGTACGTAGGCCGCGGAAACAAGTCACATGGATAGTGACGGTGACGACGCTCGGGGCTTCCCCATTTTGCCGTTGGTTGTATTCTCTCCCTTTCCCCTCTGGCGCAGATTGTCACGTGTCTATTAATAGCAGCATTCCTATAAACAGTGTGGAAGGGAATGCAGCGTAAGCACGAGGGGGATGGACAGTGCCGTGTCATGGAGCTTGGTTCTGTGACCTCAGTGTAATAATAATAAGCTAAACATTCCCGTTTAATTCATTGCAACTTATTCTTCTTTTGGCCGATGGAACAAAGCAGTCGCGGTTATATAGATGTGAAAAATATTTTCAGGATTGAAAGTGTTTGAACTTACGAATAAAATTTGCCTCTACAGGAAGTAAAATACGTCCGAATCTCAGGATTTAGACGCTCGTCTCTGGGCAATCCATTGTCGCTCCCATGTCACATGTTCGCGCGTGTCGGCCATGTTGTTAATAATGACTGTAGGAAATTGAAAAGAATTTCGCTGTGGTGTCTAATGACATCTGTCATAGCAACGTTCATGAAAACTGCTCAGCTATTTTGAATGACAAAATGGAACACACATAGACACAGGCGATAGACAGACACACATAGGCATAGACGATAGACAGACACACATAGACAGACGATAGACAGACACACATAGACACAGACGATAGACAGACACACATAGACACAGAAGATAGACAGTCACACATAGACACAGACGATAGACAGACACACATAGACACAGACGATAGACAGACACACATAGACACAGACAATAGACAGACACACATAGACACAGAAGATAGACAGTCACACATAGACACAGACGATAGACAGACACACATAGACACAGACGATAGACAGACACACATAGACACAGACGATAGACAGACACACATAGACACAGACAATAGACAGACACACATAGACACAGAAGATAGACAGTCACACATAGACACAGACGATAGACAGACACACATAGACACAGACGATAGACAGACACATAGACACAGACAGCCTTATAATTCGTGACATTGCTCCTTAAGCAAGAAAGGTGGACTGCTAATGGTCTTGAAGCTTATGGACATATTTAAAAGCTTAACCGTAATGCTGCAGTATAAATTGAAGGATTGAATGGCGATAGTAATACCGCACGTCAGTGTTTTGACACAGTCGCCGTGTAAGGACAATTGAATCTGAGACTTCAGCGACGTCGAGGCATAATTTACTGCACACATTTCCTACATATTTTTTATTAAGATCTTGGCGGATAGTTTAAACTTATTAGGGCCGACTCATAACCAGTTGAAGCCGATCCCAGTGGCCGCGCGGTCTAAGGCGTCGGTCTGCGGCCGCTCGCTTGCTGGGACTACGGTTTCGAATCCCGCCGGGGGCATGGATGTCTGTCTGTTGTGAGTGTTGTGTGTTGTCAGGTAGAGGTCTCTGCGACGAGCTGGTCACTCGTCCGGAGGAGTCCTACCGAGTGTGGTGTGTCTGAGTGTGATTGCGAAGCGTCAACTGTGGGAGACCCTGGCCCAGAAGGGGCTGTCGCGCCATGGAAAGATAACCAGTCCAAATTGTGCCTGTTCACTGTTATTGTTTTATCATCTCATTACTACTGACTGATGTCTTCCACCACTCGTTGTGATTATAAACATTAAAGTGACGCAAATTACGCAAATTTGACGTGAAGCAGCTATACCAGTAGGCACTAAAACTTATTTACCGTCCTGTTCCTCCCATAAACATATTTACCTTCTCTGTTGGATGTTTATTAAACGTTGCTTAATTAAGAACATATTTTATTATCTTAGAGTTAATGTAGGTATTAGGAACGTTTGTAGATCGAATTTTCGTTGTTTCATATAACACCATTAGACTTGAATTCTAAGAGGTTCTGATGATGGTATGTAACATTGAGAACCACTTGTCTTTTGGACTTTGTCCATCGTCTTGGATAAAATATAAAATATAAAAATATAAAAACCACGACGTTTCGGAAGATGGCTCTTCTTCCGTCTTCAGGCGATGCCTACTCAGATGGGTCCTATTGATTGAGCTAATCCCAATCACTGGACAACCTCAGGTACTCTTATAGCTGTGGTTCTACTGGCTGAGGTTGTCCACTGATTGAGACTAGCTCAATCAATAGGACCCATCTGAGTAGGCATCGCCTGAAGACGGAAGAAGAGCCATCTTCCGAAACGTCGTGGTTTTTATATTTATTTTTATATTTTATATTTTATCCAAGACGATGGACAAAGTCCAAAAAACCATTAGACTTATTCGGGGATTTTAAGTACAAAGAACAGAAGCTCATTAAGTGTAAAGTTCTCCCTATAACAGGCCATGAAGGCCCAGAGTGGGAGTAGAGGTATAGCTCTACTCTTTCTTTAACCTCGGTGCTAGATGGGGGTATGTGGTCAACGCCACGCCCCGGCCGCTTTACCCCCGGAAATGACCCGGTACCCATTGTACAGGAGGCTGGGTAGGCCCCAGGGCCGGTCTGGACGGGTGCTGAAAATCTCGCCCCCACCGGGATTCGATCCCCGGACCGTCCAGCTCGTAGCGAGTCGCTATACCGACTGAGCTATCCCGGCCCACCATTAAGAGTAAGGCATTCTAAAGTAGTTCTGATACACAGAATGACTGTAGTTGCTGACATATTCCAATTGTCAGATGTGTTTTATTTATTGTATTGGCAGGTAACTTAATGATGCTTTCGGTAATTGACACCAGACAGTGTCGAGCCATTAGATGTCGATGTAAGTCGACTGGAAATTACGTGTAAGGAAGAGGTTCTGTCCTGGGAGAAGGTACTGTCCCGGAATTTGGCTGGAGGGACTGAGGGAAGCAAGGATATACCACAGTCAGCATATCCTCTGTTCCAGCACATCTAGGTTACAAGTCAGATGCGTTTTGCATTACTCAGCTTGGTGTTTAGCAGTTTTATGAATCTCCTGTTGCTTTTGTGTTGGGGTTCCGAAAGAAAAGACTTACTTTTACCTTTTCTTCTCCTTCTTCCCCCCTCTTCTCGTTCTTTTTCTTCTGTTTTTGCTCTTCCTCCTCCTCCTCTTTTTTTCCTCGTCTTATTCTTCTTCTGCTTTACGAATTAATTCTCTACCTTCTTGTAATTCAGAATAAGCTTTGAACTACGGTATATATATATATATATAATATATATATATGCCTTTCAGACATTTGTTGAAGAGGGTCGACCCATTGCAAGTTCTGTACCTGCGCAGCACCACACACACACACACACACACACACACACACACACAGGAGGCGGACTTAGTGCATGTCGTTAGTGGGTTTCGAACCCATGCTCCCTGCCGTTAGAGCACGCACTCCTTAAGACGCGCGGCCTCGTTGCCGGTCACGCAAGGCGCTGTACGTTCTCTGCAATACTGTCGGTCACTGTCGGTGCAAGGCGCTGTACGTTCTCCGCAATACTGTCGGTCACTGTCGGTGCAAGTCGCTGTACGTTCTCTGCAATACTGTCGGTCACTGTCGGTGCAAGGCGCTGTACGTTCTCCGCAATACTGTCGGTCACTGTCGGTGCAAGTCGCTGTACGTTCTCTGCAATACTGTCGGTCACTGTCGGTGCAAGGCGCTGTACGTTCTCTGCAATACTGTCGGTCACTGTCGGTGCAAGTCGCTGTACGTTCTCTGCAATACTGTCGGTCACTGTCGGTGCAAGGCGCTGTACGTTCTCCGCAATACTGTCGGTCACTGTCGGTGCAAGTCGCTGTACGTTCTCTGCAATACTGTCGGTCACTGTCGGTGCAAGTCGCTGTACGTTCTCCGCAATACTGTCGGTAACTGTCGGTGCACGTTACCGTACGTTCTCCGCAATACTGTTGGTCACTGTCGGTGCAAATCGCTGTACTTTCTCTGCAATACTGTCGGTCACTGTCGGTGCAAGTCGCTGTACGTTCTCTGCAATACTGTCAGTCACTGTCGGTGCAAATCGCTGTACGTTCTCTGCAATACTGTCGGTCACTGTCGGTGCAAGGCGCTGTACGCTCTCTGCAATACTGTCGGTCACTGTCGGTGCAAGGCGCTGTACGTTCTCTGCAATACTGTCGGTCACTGTCGGTGCAAATCGCTGTACGTTCTCTGCAATACTGTCGGTCACTGTCAGTGCAAGGCGCTGTACGTTCTCTGCAATACTGTCGGTCACTGTCGGTGCAAGTCGCTGTACGTTCTCTGCAATACTGTCGGTCACTGTCGGTGCAAATCGCTGTACGTTCTCTGCAATACTGTCGGTCACTGTCGGTGCAAGGCGCTGTACGTTCTCTGCAATACTGTCGGTCACTGTCGGTGCAAGGCGCTGTACGCTCTCTGCAATACTGTCAGTCACTGTCGGTGCAAGGCGCTGTACGTTCTCTGCAATACTCGATAAATGAATATTTTTCTAGCTAAAACTTTCTATTCAGCAATGAGGATAATTGCGGTAATTACAGCAGAAGGACGGACGTAGCTCGCACCGTTCTGCACATCATTATTGTGTGGGTTGTCACAGTAATGAGGGTGAGAAATGATGGAAAAATGTTAGCCTTAGAAACTAAAGGTAGGAGACTGCTGTCGCAACCTAAGCATAGTTAAAGGTAAAGCAATCCCATTAGAGGCCTGGACAGCCCTTAGGGCTCCAGGAGGTTGAGGCTCCCAGATTTCTAGACAATCGGCACATGAAGGTGGTAAGGTTGTCAGCCCTACGCACCGGCCACCTTTACCCCAGGAGATAGATATCCCTGGTACTCATGTCTGTTAGAAGCTGAGTCGACCCCAGGGCCATAGTACGGCTGGAGGGATTAAGTCAATAAAAAATCCCAATTACCCCATCGGGAATCGAACCCGCGACATTCCGGCTTGTAGCGCAGTTCCTCAACCCACTGCTCCACCGGGTAACCCCAGGAATATTTATGACGATAATATTAAAATGGATCTTAAATACATATTACAGTTGTATTGGATTGGGTTTATCTAGTTAGGATAAGGAAGAATGTAGCGCTCTTGGTAACACGGTCATGAAGTTGCGGGTTGCATAAAGGACAGGGAATGGCAGACTATGTAAGCGACTTTAAGCTTCTCAAAGTACATCTTGTTCGATGGGGTTTATCAGCTACGATCACAAAAAAATTTTTAAAGCTTAATTTTGTGACGCTGATTTGCAAGGCTACTGTCGTTCACGATTGATTTAAAGAGAAACAAGAACCAAGATAGAACGATGTACAAAGTCATGCTGTCATGTCAATTAGTGTCCATCATACTGCTGTCCTTAATTGGATCACTGGATGGATGGACAGGTGGACGGGCGGACAGATGTTCACGTACGGATTGGTGGTAGATTTCAGATGGAATTTTGTAACATGACCGAATGTTAAAAATACAGCACAAGATGGTTCTGGTCTTGACCTGCACATAACACAGCCATCTACAGACCAGGAAAATTTTGCTCCTAACAGGATTACAGGGAAAAATCTCGCCCTTATTAAAAATTTAATTAAAGCATTTACATTGACTTTAGAGGGGGTGCACGGTGGCGCAGTTGGTTTAGGCTGTGACCTACATGCGAGAAGGTGGCGGGTTCAATTCCCGATAGGGTCGTTGAGATATTTCATTGACATAATCCTTCCGGCCACACTATGGCCCTGGGGTCGACTCAGCCTCTAACAGAAATGAGTACCAGCTGTATCTCCTGGGGAGTAAAGGCGGCCGGTGCGTAGGGCTGACAACTGTGCCACCTTCATGTGCTGATTGTCTAGACATTCTGGGAGCCTCAACTTCCTGGGACCCTCAGGGCCTCTCCAGGCCTGTAAAGAGATTGCTTTACCTTTGCATTAACTTCACCAACACGGGAATCTCCGAACAAATTAAAATACGCACAAGTATGGAGCACAAAGGCAACACTTTAAAGTTTCGAGTATTTGTCGTAGTTCTGTTTTATCTGAAGTCCAGTAGTGTACTTTATTTTGTGTGATTAATCTAATTTTGCAAGCGCGCGATGAACTGAAGTTTTATTGCTGGCCCAACGTAGGCCTGTTGGGATGAGTTACTGCAGTCCGTTGTGGTCCTGCTAGCCTGAAACAAGGAAGTTTCTGTAGCAAACTGAAACCAGAAGTTTGAGATTTACAGGAAGTACGTATCTGTAGGACAATCCAAGTAAGTCACAATACACATACTGCAATCGGTTTCACCATGTAAAATTAATCTAACTTTTCTTCTTCTTCCATGGCGTTACAGCCCGCGGTGGGCCAAAGCCTCCTTCTTTTTGGGATTTCATCCCCAAGGTTTTCCTAGTCGGTAAGTGTGCATTCTGTAGTGAGTGACCGGATCACTGACCGCACAAGTTTTTGCTCAATCCTGATGTGACTGCCAGAGCCATCTGGCAGGCAGTCAGGAGACTTGGGTGAGAAATGGCCGCTTGAATTTTGCTTACGGACATTACTGGTTCTATTCATGCCCGAAGGTTCTTTTACATGCCGTAAATCTACGACATGGGACCGACGGCTTTACTTCCCCTCCGAAGGAAGTTGTGCTACGGATTTTTATCACCCTTAAAAATCCATCGACCTCGGTCGGGATCGAACCCGCGAACCTTGGGTCCAGTGGCGAGCACGCTAACCACTAGTCCACCGAGGTCGACAAATTAATCTAATTAGAAATCTAAAAGAAATTGGTACACACACTCTCCTAGCGCGATTCCTTGTTAAAAAAAATAATTTTAAAGTCTTACACAACTTATATCCGGACACGTTAAATTTCGATATACACATCACGTGAAATGACGCAAGGTTCAAAAGCTAAAACCAAGGGCGCCTCATAATTACAGATTTTCTTCTCGAAGCGGCGTCCTTCCATTTTAAGCCAGATGGCATCGCGCCCGCACGGCATTGTTGCAACACTCAGTGCATAAGCACCGACTGTTGCAACAATTACCCTGAAAGTCTTGCCACATGGTCTTCGATATTCCTGGTAGGACTGCGTAAAAATGCTTCTCCAGGTGACCACACAGACAAAATCCATCCGATACAGATCCGGGAACCAAGAGACAGTGCAAGAGGCATTGCACGTGTAATCCACCTTGCTGGCTGAGTCGCGTTTATCCATTTCCGGACATTCGCCATTGTGTTTTGTATGCGCCCTGACGTATACACACTTTACCACTTACCACTTACCGTTATTCAGTTTCTTTGCATTTGCCATATTTGGTGATTACACTCTGTAGGCTTACAGGTTTATTTGATTTTGTCAAATGAAGGAAATTTCAACAAGCAATCTGTCCAGGCGAATAGCGTAGTCGGTATAGCGACTACGCTATGGGCTGGAGGGTCCTGGGTTCGAATCCCTGTGGGAGCGAGATTTTTCGCACCCGTCCAGAACATCCCGAGGCCTACCCAGCAGCGTGTACAATGGGTACCGGATCTTTCCCGGGGGTAAAGTGGCCGAGGCGTGGATTTGACCACCTACCCCCTTCTAGGGCCGAGGTTAAAGAAAGAGTAAAGCTATACTCTACTTCCCCTTCCTTTCTACGGTGAAGTGGAAGTTACTGTGTCCAGCGCAAGTATCCACACACACTGACGCCTTTTAAATACACGTGCGCTGAAGCACACAACACATGGCCGTCAGGCAGTTAGTCGCCGGCCTGTCGTCCCGGAGGCCCGATTTCGATGCCAGACCAGTCCATAGGGGACAAAGTGGCACTGATGCTGATTCTTCTCCGAGTATTTCGGTTTTCCCTGCCACTATCATTCCACCCATGCTCCGTGATCGTATTTAATTCCATGAAAACAGACTCTTTATAATTTTTTGGAATCTACAACGTCCTTAAGTGAAACGCTACTTACACACACACCAACACACACACAGATGATACACGTTTCTTGAAACTGGAGTGAACTGGAAAGTAAGTTCTAACTGAGAACTAGATATGTCATCAAGCATCTTCATTGAAAGATCTTGCGCGAGTTTCACACAAAAAGTCGTTTCAGCGCAGTATTAAGGGCGATTAACAAGGCCGTGCCATGGCTCAGGCGGTTAGTCGCCGGCCTCCACCTCGGAGGCCCGGGTCGGTCCATGTGGGATTTGTGGTGGACAAAGCGGCACTGGGACAGTTTTTTCCCTTAGTACGTCGGTTTTCCCCTCTCAATTTCTCCATTATACAGAAAAGCGAAAAAACTAATCACCTTCGTCACAGGGTTGCACAATAAGCCTCAAAGCTGCGGTGCGTCCGTAGCATCTGCTGCGGGGCCCTTCACACACACACACACACACACAAAAGGGGGATTACCACTAAAATGAAGCACTTAGTAGCTGCAAACTACTTATTTTGTGCACAAGATTGTCGTTTTGGTGTTGTTAGTTGTCATGAGCTGTTACTGCAGTGTAGGTCTTTTTATTTATATATAAAATTCGAGCAAGTATTGTGTGGAAAATTGATTTAACAGGGCTAATTTGTATAGCAACCGCCAATATAAATACGAAACAATTTAATGCACTGCCAGTCAATGCCAACTGCAAGCAATGTGTGAAAACTCGGACCTCTTCATTAATGTGTGTCGCCAGGTTAAATGTGATCTGTCATTTGATTTAATAACACTGAGTGGCTATAAAATAAAATAATCAGAAAAAAATTACTGTGAGGGAATTACAGGAGACGAACGAAACTATAGCACACTGTGTCTACGGACACCTTTAAAGTACGGAACAGAAAACAGACTTACATTTACCGTAATGAGAACTCTTTTAGACGTCTGCTCCCTGCGCACCGAAAATAATAGTAATTTGTGATATTATTGTTATGGAATGCGACGTTTCGTAATTGCGATCACAAAATGTAGCCACTCGTGAATATCTTCATCAGTTTACATCTTAATATTCTACTTCCATGTCATTCCGTTCAGTTTTTTGTCTGGTATGCTGCTTAGTCTCCCACTTTATTACATATATTTAATAACAATTATGTGCGGGTTTCATTGGGTTGTAATTCTGCCTGTTCTTTGTGAGTTCTAAGCGAGTTCGCTAAACAGTTGCGAAAAGTAACTATGAACTTCGTCGTGTCCGTCCGTCTGTCTGTCCTTCCGCATGTAACAGCGACCCCCACGTGTAGGGTTTTCGCTGGATTTTATTAAAGCTCGTCGACAAATTCAAATTTTGTGTAAAATTGGAAAAGGATAATTGATATTTTACATGGACCCCTACATAGGGTTACGACATAGGGTTACATAGGGTTACATAGGGTTACGACATAGGGTTACATAGGGTTACATAGAATTACGACATAGGGCTACATAGGGTTACGACATAGGGCTACATAGGGTTACGACATAGGGTTACATAGGGTTACGACATAGGGCTACATAGGGTTACGACATAGGGCTACATAGGGTTACGACATAGGGTTACATAGGGTTACGACATAGGGCTACATAGGGTTACGACATAGGGCTACATAGGGTTACGACATAGGGTTACATAGGGTTATGACATAGGGTTACATAGGGTTACGACATAGGGCTACATAGGGTTACGACATAGGGTTACATAGGGCTACATAGGGTTACGACATAGGGTTACATATGGTTACGACATAGGGTTACATAGGGTTACGACATAGGGTTACATAGGGTTACGACACAGGGTTACATAGGGTTACGACATATCGCCGCTATTCGTCTTTATAATTGAGACAATGTGTTCCTTGAGAGGTAAGAGTTGAGGTCGCAGAAACAGTTGAGCATCGAGCATCGGGTATGATCGATTGTAGACGTCGAGTATGGGATAGCGATTGTAAATCTCCACGCTTACTGGATCTGTTTGATGATTTATTTTACATCTGGTGCTAAGAGACTGAGAAATCTTACAGTGTGTGTTAAAATACTGAGTGTTTTCTGGAAAATGTTTACGAATTGAATATCTGGTGACAGTAACACAATGAAAGCTCCAGAAGAATCGGCATTTGCGAATATTTCCAAAAGTTTTCTGCAGCAAATTCCTTATTCTTATTTAAAAGAAGTTTCGTTGTGTTCCCCCGAGAATCGGAGACCCGTTATCACACCAATAACAAACAGCGGGTAAGAGTTAACGTTTTTGCTTAGTTTTATTTTCAACAACAGACGAAAATACAGTTTATGTAAACTGTATGATTCAATTTCACCATGAATTTATAAATATTGCTATCGTCTGGGATATGAAGCTGTGTATTCTAGTAGAAATTCACCGACGTTTCGGAGGTATCTGCTACCTCCATGTTCACTGAAGAAGACTGATCCTTGCATTTTTAACTGTGGAGGTTAGTGCTTTAGTCCGCAGACTGCACGACCTGTCCCATTAGACAATGCGTTGCCCCACTCTAATTACTTTAAATTTCGCGCGATGGCCTGTTCCTAGTGGGGGTATAAGTAGGTCATTTCGAACTTTTACCACATGTATGAATATTTATGTACATTTTTGATTTAAAAATAGGGGAAAAAATTCGTAAAAACATATCAGTCTAGTTCACGCGGATTTTTTTAACCTTCTAAAGACTTTTTGTCATCATAATTTTATGTCATTTCTATTCCCTTTCCTCTTACATTCTCCTAAAGCTGTTTTGTCTGCATTCTTCCCTATACGAACAGCTTGATGATGAAATGGAAGTGCTAATACACTAGAAGTGCATTCACTTGCAGGCTGAAAGAAAACTTCACGCAAAGGGAACGAAAATGTTTCTACTTTGTGTAAACGAATTTTGAGGCCACGTCGAAGCCATCAGACAAATTTGTTTTTAGTTTGATTCGTTCTGCTCCTTCTTTTTACTCTTCCTTTAGCTCTTTTAAAGAGAATTTTGTTAGCTAGGAGCAGTAGAATGTTATGGTGAAGTTTTGGTCTCTACTTAGGCGCTCTGAAACGTGTTTCAGTGAAACATTACTGCATCCTTGTCGTATGTTTGAGTGACGACAGCAGGCCTGGCAGTGATTTGCAGTGCTTTCTTCATAACATTCAAGAAGAATGAATGTAATGAGCAGAATTCGATCACAATTTTGAAGTCCATCTATTTTGATCATAGAAAGTTCTTACATTTCCTCAGACGTTCCCTTTAAGTTACCGTATAACACTACAGTCGAGTCCAGTTATAATGACATCGGTTTATATGATACCTCGCCTATACAGTGAAAGTTTCTGTGGTACCAATTAATTCGTCACAGATAACCATAACATTATACTCCTCGGTTATAACGACACTCGTTTATAAAAACACAAAATATTCAGTACTTTTCGTGACGTTATAAACTGAGTTCGACTGTACTTTAATAAACGTCTTACGATGCACACAGTAACGACGGAAGTTGGTAAGACTTTATCGTATAAATTATTTTGACAGGGCGCTTGAAAATGTGCTGCCACCTGTGTGACATTCGTAACGACGAGAAAGTTAATATATATTATTTCGTTTGAGTGCTTCTTACTTTCGATATAATGAAAGTAAAGCAACATAAATATTATTTAAGTGACATCTGCGCTCTTCTGCGATATTACGCAGCGTCGAGTGGCAATTCTTTACCGACATTTCGGGACAACGTATCAGTCCCATCTTCAAGGGTTAAGAAGTCCAAGAAGAACCCTTCCAGATGGGACCGATACATTATTCCGAAACGTCGGTAATGGATTACCATTCGACGCTGTGTAATATCCCAGAAGAGCTCAGACGTCGTCAACATCGCGGCGGAAGCCTGAAATCACAGCATTTGAGTGAGATAGATTTTGAAAACTACCGCACAAGTGTTTATATTATTTTATTAACACTGTGGACATATGTGCCTCAATTTGCGGGCATTTATTTGCGATTCATTAGCTTATTTACACGAAGTGCTGGCATATGTTAACAAGCACATGGGCGTTCGTAGCATTCGTGCGTATTCTGTATACTGCAAGACCGAAATTCAAGCTCTGCGACGAACATATTTTACATGAAACATAATTTTACTAACGTCTTACCTTATAAAACATACTTTTTATAACTTCTTTGAAAGCAGTTGGATTCCCAGCAAGGGCAAAAGAATTTGCTTTGCTCCCAAACGTCCAGACCGTCTGTGGTACCCTTCCAGTCTCATCTTCAATGAATACGGGGGGGGGGGGGGGGGGGTTCTTTCCCAAGGGGTGAAGCGACTGGAGCGTGAAGTTGACCACTCCTATCTATTGCCTGGATTGGGAACGAGTGGACGTATACCTTCACTGCCCCATGCTTTCAACTCGTGCGCAAAGGAAAACTTTAATTTACCTTTCCTTTGAAAGTATATTATCAGAATCTGTTTGTGTCATGATGACTTTAACAATATTGAAGTGACATTTCTCTCTTCTCTGATGCACACTTTCTTGCTCTACTGTGAAAATGTGTTCACTGTGCACGTGGGTACGTCTGTAGTGTGTTCACTGTGCACGTGAGTACGTCTGTAGTGTGTTCACTGTGCACGTGGGTACGTCTGTAGTGTGTTCACTGTGCACGTGGGTACGTCTGTAGTGTGTTCACTGTGCACGTGGGTACGTCTGTAGTGTATTCACTGTGCACGTGGGTACGTCTGTGGTGTGTTAACTGTGCACGTGGGTAGGCTCCGTAATGTGTTCACTGTGCACGTGGGTACGTCTGTAGTGTGTTCACTGTGCACGTGGGTACGTCTGTAGTGTGTTCACTGTGCACGTGGGTACGTCTGTAGTGTGTTCACTGTGCACGTGGGTAGGGTCCGTAATGTGTTCACTGTGCACGTGGGTACGTCTGTAGTGTGTTCACTGTGCACGTGGGTACGTCTGTAGTGTGTTCACTGTGCACGTGGGTACGTCCGTAGTGTGTTCACTGTGCACGTGGGTACGTCTGTAGTGTGTTCACTGTGCACGTGGGTACGTCTTTAGTGTGTTCACTGTGCACGTGGGTACGTCTGTAGTGTGTTCACTGTGCACGTGGGTACGTCTGTAGTGTGTTCACTGTGCACGTGGGTACGTCTGTAGTGTGTTCACTGTGCACGTGGGTACGTCTGTAGTGTGTTCACTGTGCACGTGGGTACGTATGTAGTGTGTTCACTGTGCACGTGGGTACGTCTGTAGTGTGTTCACTGTGCACGTGGGTACGTCTGTAGTGTGTTCACTGTGCACGTGGGTACGTCTGTAGTGTGTTCACTGTGCACGTGGTTACGTCTGTAGTGTGTTCACTGTGCACGTGGGTACGTCTGTAGTGTGTTCACTGTGCACGTGGGTACGTCTGTAGTGTGTTCACTGTGCACGTGGGTACGTCTGTAGTGTGTTCACTGTGCACGTGGGTACGTATGTAGTGTGTTCACTGTGCACGTGGGTACATCCGTAGTGTTTGTTAAAGCGGTTCCTCGCACAAGCTTACAAAGGAGTAAAATGTGTATAATAGAATATTTCTTGTGCGTAATTAAACACCGCAATAAGTAGAAGTATGGGGAAGTGGAGATATAGGTCCACGCATTCCTAACCTCGGTACCGGTGGATGGGAGCGGTCAGCTTCACTGTCCGATGCTGTGTGGTTCCGGAAACCGAACTGAAAGCTGGAAAAGAGAAAAATGCCTGCGTGTGCCAGGAATTGAATTTTCTCTTCCACCCCATAGAAACCTTTATGTTGACTGGTTTGACCTGTGAATAATTATAATTTATAATGTAATAATATTAATGTCAGTATTAATAATTTATTTAGTTTAGACACATATTGACTCAACAGCCCGAGGGCCAATTACAGCAACAGCACAAACATACATACAGCATGCGTGAGTAAGATTTAAACAGAACATTAAGGACATTAAAAAAATGAAAATCAGTTGGACCGATCGTGTGAGAAATTAAGAAGTATTACACAGAGTGAAAGAGGAGAGGAATATCGTACATACAATAAAAAGAAGAAAGGCTAACTGGATTGGTCATATCTTGCGTAGAAACTGCCTTCTGAAACACGTGATTGAAGGAAGGTTAGAAGGAAGGATATAAATGACGGGAAGACGAGGGAGAAGACGTAAGCAGCTACTGGATGACCTTAAGGAAAAGAGAAGATACTGGAAATTGAAAGAGGAAGCACTAGATCGCACACTGTGGAGAACTCGCTTTGGAAGAGGCTACGGACCTGTCGTAAGACAAGTCTAGAGAATGAATGAATACAGCTAGCTAAAGACAAGTCCTATAATAGTAAGCATTATGTGCATATTACAACAAAAATATACTAAAGGAAGTAGAATACAAAATAAAAAACAGAACGTATTACGTTAATGTAGGATAATGCCTTGAAAGTCATTTAGAGAATATAAGGAATTAATAAGCCGATCCCAGTGGCCGCGCCGTCTAAGGCGTGGGTCTACGGTCGCTCGGTTACTGGGATTGTGGGTTCGAATCCCACCGAGGGCATGGATGTCTGTATCTTGTGAGTGTCGCGTGTTGTCAGGTAGAGGTCTCTGCGACGAGCTGGTCACTCGTCCAGAGGAGTCCTACCGAGTGTGGTGTGTCTGAGTGTGATCGTGAAGCGTCGAAAAATGAGGAGGCCTAGGCCCCCAAGGGGCTGTCGAGCCATTAAAAAAAAAAGGAGTTAATAAAGAGACATAATTGACAATGAGTAATAGGAACAACCGTAGAAAAGTAATATGTATAAAAGGAATTAGAAATCAACTAACATTAGATTGAATTATGTGCTTTAGCGAGAGACTAACCTTAGAGCGATGCACAGCACCAAATACAGAGTAGCTTCTGATTAGTCTAGTGGGTACACGTAAACTGACTGTATCGAGATGGATGCTCAAGAGACTTTATTAGTGAAACTATTTTTAATAAACAGGGCACAGAGGTGCCGTCGTCTGGACTGAAGTTTTTGACAAATTCAACGTGGCTAAAGTATTGCTGTACTTATTAGTGCAAATGTTAATGAAACTGTATTAAACAATCCCATTACAGGCCTGGATAGGCCCTTAGGGTTCCAGGATGTTGAGGCTTCCAGATTTCTAGATAATTGGCACATGAAGGTGGTAATGTTGTCAGCCCTACGCACCGGTCGCCTTTACCCGCCAGGAAATACTCCTGGTACTCATTTCTGTTAGAGGCTGGGTCGACCCCATGGCGATAGTGCGACCGAAAGGATTATGTCAATGAAAAATTCCAGTGACACCATCGGGAATTGAACCCGCGACTTTCCGGCTTGTAGAACAGTGCTTTAACCAACTGCGCCACCGCGTGCCCCTACAAACTGTGTTAAGCATAATGTTATTATTCATAATAATAATAATAATAATATTAATATCGTCCAGGCGTGACTATTGCCAGGTTAAATCAGTCCGTGTTGGTTTGTTATTAAGATTTCTGTATAAAATTTCATCAAAGCTTTTCAGATGAAAGTAGAACTTACCGTGTCAAGGCCATAACGGATTGACATGGAGTAAAGGACGTCTCTGTTAATTATAATTTCCATATCACATCGACAGAACTCGCTGCTCGAGCGTCAGCGTAGTTGAATGGCGCTGTTGCAAGACGTCAGCCTGAAACTAACTTGTAACAGCCCTCCCGTAAACAGCGTGTAGCCTTTCTTACGCAGCGATGAACTTCTCAATAACAAAGATTTCTCTCATCTTCCTTTCCCGGGAATTCGCATGCATTCTAGCACAATACACAGATCGATGAGTGAAACACGCCGCATTTTCAATTTCCGTTTCACAGACTGATTCCGAGTCAACAGTAACGATGTGCCGTAAACAGAAGTCTTCTTACATTTATTTCAGAAAGATAAGCGGCTAAGAAATTGTTTTTCTTTTAAGCTTTATAAAGATAAGAAAGAACTTTAAATATTTTGGCCATTGTGTGTGTAAATTGATAGTGTCGGTGCGTGATTTGATAGTGTCGGTGCGTGATTTGATAGTGTCGGTGCGTGATTTGATAGTGTCGGTGCGTGATTTGATAGTGTCGTTGCGTGATTTGATAGTGTCGGTGCGTGATTTGATAGTGTCGGTGCGTGATTTGATAGTGTCGGTGCGTGATTTGATAGTGTCGTTGCGTGATTTGATAGTGTCGTTGCGTGATTTGATAGTGTCGGTGCGTGATTTGATAGTGTCGGTGCGTGATTTGATAGTGTCGGTGCGTGATTTGATAGTGTCGTGCGTGATTTGATAGTGTCGGTGCGTGGTTTGATAGTGTCGGTGCGTGATTTGATAGTGTCGGTGCGTGATTTGATAGTGTCGGTGCGTGATTTGATAGTGTCGGTTCGTGATTTGATAGTGTCGGTGCGTGATTTGATAGTGTCGGTGCGTGATTTGATAGTGTCGGTGCGTGATTTGATAGTGTCGGTGCGTGATTTGATAGTGTCGTTGCGTGATTTGATAGTGTCGGTGCGTGATTTGATAGTGTCTGTGCGTGATTTGATAGTGTCGGTGCGTGATTTGATAGTGTCGGTGCGTGATTTGATAGTGTCGTTGCGTGATTTGATAGTGTCGGTGCGTGATTTGATAGTGTCGGTGCGTAATTTGAGGTTTTTCCAGCTTTGTTAAAGTTTTCTGGGCTAAGACGCCGTATCGATTCCCAATTACTTACCTGTGTTTCGGAGAAGCTGCCTGCTTCCACCTTCGGGGCAGTCCAAGAAGAGTAATGGCCTCGTAGATTGGCTTCCCCACAGAGCCACAGTGTGTGTGCTGTTGTGTTTTCACTCCGCTGTTGATAAGACTGAAGTCTCCTGCACTATGATGTCTTGTCAATTTGTACCACAGTAGAACATCGATTATCCGAAATAAAGGGGGCGAACCCGATTTCGGATAAGCAAAATTTCGGATAATTCGGAAATTCGGCTTGGCGTGATAAGGTGCAATAAAAATAATATTTATTCAGAAACACGTCTTATGTTGCTTAACATTTTTTGGGTTGTAGCCCGGCTTCAATTTTTGGTGTATGACCAACGTTTCGGGATCACTTGTTTGTCCCGTCTTCAGGGTCTTAGGAAAAAAGGCAAAGAAATGTTAAGCAACATTACGACCACTGCGGAAGCCTTCAGTTACATAACACGTCTTATGTTAATAAATTTTATGGCAGATACAATACAGCACTACAAATTTCTGAGAAAAAATCTGATATTTTAGTTTGAACTTTTTTTTCACGACGTTTTTTAGCTGCAATGTCCCTCCACCGCTTTATTAATAACACGTCGGCCGGTTTCGGTTAACCCGAGTTTCGGTTAAGCGAATTCCGGATAACCGAGGTTTTACTGTACTTTGCGTGATTTCAGGCTTCCGCCGCGATGTTGATGAGATCTGCGCTCTTCTGGGGTATTACACAGCGTTGAGTGGTGGTTCTGGACTACTTGACCCTTTAAGATGAGACCGATAGGTTGTCCCGAAACGTCGGTACAAAACTACCACTCATAGCTGCGTAATATCTCAGAAGAGCGCAGATCTTGTAACTACTTGTTTAAGGTTTTGAGGAATGTGTTGCACCCAGAAGACTAATATTATCGTTGTTTTATTTCATATATCTTTTGTTAACCTCTGATTGAATGTTAACAACTTGGCCATTGAGCATTTTAAATTCGCATAATATGCAGTTTATTTTGTAGAAACCTTCTAACGTCTTTCGTATTTTCTGTGAATTCCTTCTCCACCACGTTTCACTCTCAGATGGGTCACTAGCAAGTCGTTAAAATGCCTTATATGACAGGTCACTGTGACGTTTAAACTGCGCAACTTGCCTTCTTAAATGATTGTTCGTGAAGCTCACACATTGATGATCAGTGGTACAGTTACTTTACTATAATTCTAGTCAGTTGATTTCGTCACAGTGTTACAGTTTAAATTTAACAAACGGCAACACGAATGGAGAGTGTATCGCTTGTGCGCTGTATGACATATATATATTGTCACGGAAACCTTGAAAGAACGAGACTACTGGGCAAATATTATGGACATAATAACTAACTAACTCCATGGAGCAGAGTCCTTCTTGAGAAGCTAGCAGGTCGCCAGCTTGTCAAGATATTCCCCGCTTTTTATGGAACCACCGCACTTACAAGAGCACGCCACCTGTCCCTATCCTGAGCCATATCAATCCAGTTCATGCCCTTATCCCACTCCTTGAAGATCCGCGTTAATATTATTTTCCCATCTACGCCTGGGTCTTCCAAGTGGTCTGTTTTCCACAGGAATATGGAGAAGCTTAGAAAGGTAATATTAAAAGCCTATCGGAATTGTAATAGAATACATTAATTCTGCAGTCTGTCTTACGACAGGGTCCTTATCACTCTTGATTCGCGTTAGATTTTTACACATCATACGCCTTCTTCCAAGTGCGTCTGTCTTTCCGACAGGATATATAGCCTTTATTTGCCATCGGTTGTAATAGGTCATACATTCATTCTGCAGTCTGTCTTACGACAGGTCCATAGCCTCTTCATTCTGCAGTCTGTCTTACGACAGGTCCGTAGCCTCTTCATTCTGCAGTCTGTCTTACGACAGGTCCGTACCTCTTCATTCTGCAGTCTGTCTTACGACAGGTCCGTAGCCTCTTCATTCTGCAGTCTGTCTTACGACAGGTCCGTAGCCTCTTCATTCTGCAGTCTGTCTTACGACAGGTCCTAGCCTCTTCATTCTGCAGTCTGTCTTACGACAGGTCCGTAGCCTCTTCATTCTGCAGTCTGTCTTACGACAGGTCCGTAGCCTCTTCCAAATTTTCTGGAAGAGACTATCCAGTAAAAGTAATAATGTGGTAGTTTTTCCATTTGCTTTCCACATCGCAGTACAGCAGCCGTTCAGACCACTGTGGTCACGCCTGTTGTTACACGATCATGAACCATTTCGAGCATCATTTGCTCTGTGCTTCAAGTCGCTACTGATGTCGCTGCTTCCAGCATCAGGGGAGTTTTTGTTGGATTTTCCATCTCCTACGCATCTCTCTTCGTCTGGTTCCTACCTTCTTGATCTGTCCGGCTTGGGAGACCCTACTGGTAGAAATGCTACGGCCAGCTTTGCTCTCAGGGTCACTGGAACTCACAAGGCCCTCTACAACGGCAAGGTGGAGATACCAATAAAGGGGATACATAGAGTTTTATGACCAACTACTGCACAAAGCATTTTTTGCTCCTACATGTTTCGGCTACGTGTTGCAGCCATTATCAGGGAGCCAGTATTTCGTAGTTGGTAATAATAATCGTATGTGTAAGGCAGCTGTACGGAAAATGTGTTTATGAGAACTTTTATTGAACTTTTATCGTTTATACTACAGACCAACGGCGGGCTGCTTTGAACACGGTAATGAAACAACGTGTTTCGCGAATGATTGCTTGTTTCTTGACAATTTAAACGACTGTTAGCATCTTAAGAAGGGCCGATCTCATGCACTTTGTTATGCTGTTGGGAATAATGAGTGGCGATGATAAGGGGGCGTTATGTGGCATCGAACCAGCGAACTAAAGTTTCCCTCGGTCCAGACACCGCACATTATCCACATGCAACTCTGAGCTGTTCTGATATCCGCCACTGATCTATGAACGTTGGCAAAATGTTTCCAACTGCGATAGAAGTTGTGGGTTTGAAGTGTAGTGACAGGTGGCAGCTGCATTGTGGTGGGACCAGTGTGCGTTGGGAGCTGTTAGTTGGATGGATGTGCATCGTACGTATGTCATAACACCTCACATCGTAGCCCCAAGGGCGAGACAAGTCTTACAGAAAGCCATCCCACTGATGGCTTGCCTTCGCCACTTGTAACTGTCACGACGGGGCCTAAGGAAAGTGCGCTTGATACCGCCTATATGTCTTCGTGTGTCACAGGGAACAAAACTGCAAAAGCGGCATCAGCTTATAAAAATGTATCCACGTAATAGATACAAGAGTTGTCCTTGTAATTACAAAACGTATAACAATGGGCCTAAGTATGGGATGTGTGGGAACCCCGAATTATGGTTGTCTTTGTGCTTAAGCTTGGTGCCAGGTGACATAAGTGATTCTGGAAAGGTGTGCTGTGTTATTGTGGACTTGTGTCTTTATAACTACTCAACTTTTTTTTCCCTACGGCTCGACAGCCACTAGGGGGCGTAGGCCTCCTCATTTTTCGAGTTTTCGCGATCACCCACTTTAGACACACCACATCGTAGGACTCCTCTGGACGAGGGACCAGCCGTCGCAGAGACCTCTACCTAAAACACACAACACTCACAAGAGACAGACATCCATGCCCCCGGCGGAATTCGAACCCACAATCCCAGCAAGACTCAACATTTTAGGTAAACTAAAATAAAGGTAAAGTTGGACCTGTGCGAGCGTCATAGAGGCATATGTGGGAATGGAGGTATAGCTCCAGTAATTCTTAACCTTGGAACTAGTTGAAGGTGAGTGGTGAGCTTCGTACACCGGCCGCTTTACCCTAAGCAAAGAGCAGCCTTGCGATTTGGGCGGCCCAGAGCTGGTATGGGCTTTTGGAGGAGACAAAAATCTGCTCATTTCCAGAATCGAACCAAATTTTGGGGTGATCGGACATCATCTGATAATTCTGTAATTAGTATAAAGAAAATTCCGTGTCATTGTATCATTAGCAGTGTTATAATATGCTGAATTGGCAGGGATAGTGGAACTACATTACCTGGCGTGCATTTTTAGCAGATGTAAGACCCCCTTGTTATCAATTTGATGGTTACAATACCGTTGTGTTTTCGATAGCAACAAATAAGCATGCGAATTTTCAGTCTAACACAACTTTATATGTCTTATGGCTTAGCTACATGTTTCGGTATCTATTTTGACCATTACCAGGTTATTGTATACAACTTTTAAAAATAAAGGTAAAAGCATACACAAAATATACACTTAGTATATGAGATCTCACAATTACAAATCATTCATTATAGTTACCATTAATTTTGTTATCATAATAGTAGCTCGCCCTCGGTGGACTAGTGATTAGCGTGCTTGCCACTGGACCCAAGGTTCGCGGGTTCGATCCCGGCCGAGGTCGATAGATTTTTAAGGGTGATAAAAATCCGTAGCACAACTTCCTTCGGAGGGGAAGTAAAGCCGTCTGTCCCATAGACGGGCATAGAGATGTTTCGTAAGCAAAATTTAGCGGCCATTTCTCACCCAAGTCTCCTGATCGGCTGCTAGAGGGCTCTAGCGGTCCTATCAGGATGAATAGAATCGTACACGGCGGCAGGCAACGGGAAACCACCGCTGGTAAATTCTCCCATGACAACCCATGGCTTCGTGTCCAGTGGGGTCACGACACTCAGAAATGAGTATAAACGACTGGGTATTATTAATAGTAGCTATTGTGTGTTGTGTTTTTCAAAACCATCAGTTACTAAAATCAAACTATTAAATCAAAATTTATTAAACTGAAACTCCCAATATATTAATGCCCGCTTTTTTCGGCGGTCTTCTGGTCTTGTTAAGAGTTGTGTGGTAAAGGTTTAGAGCGTACGAAGGTTTTTTTTTTCTGATTTTCCTAGTCCGATGTCAAAGTCCTCTGTTTATGAAGATAAAACGTTAGACTTATTAATGGTTTTTCTTGTCTTCGAAGTTTTTGAAATTATTTTATTGTCACGGTGCTCAAGTACATTTTGATGGAATTTTTTCCAGTCTGTAGATTGCTGTCTTTCTGCCACACACGTAATTGATGACTGTACATAAGCGCGGTACAATAGCTACTGTGATGATGTCAATAATAATGATAAATATAATTCATGATTTGCAAATGTGAGATCTCACAAAGGGAGTGTATATTTTGTGTACGCATTTACCTTTATTTTAAGTGTTACACAATAGCCTGAAGATGGTTCAAGTGGGTACCGAAACATGTAGCTAAGCCATAATATATATACAGTTGTGTTAAACTGAACATTCAATTGCTTAAATTAAGTTATAGACCAACTGATGCACTTTTTAAAGCACTTTTTAAGTAGCTTTATTAAATCGTTTATTTTACAGCTTATAATACCACAATACCACAAGCCAGCAGTCCGCAATTCTAACATCTACAGTGTTTTTATAATTTTATAACTTTTTAACAAATCTTTTTACAAGATTTTAACATATGTTTTATAGTGCCAATGGAATATTTTAAACCATGTGATTGAAGTGACGTAGCTTTTAGCAAAAAACCCCCTGACGATGATCCTAGGATCGAAACACGTGTAGGGGTACAATTTTAACAATTTTATAATAAAGCTACTTAAAAAGTGCTTTAAAAAGTGCATCAGTTGGTCTATAACTTAATTTAATATGACGAAGATGCACGGTGTCAACAGTGTGAAATTTAATTGCTTATTTGTTGGACCTTGTTACGTTTCCGCTGGCAAGCTGTATCTCACTACGAACTTCGCGTGGGCTATCCAAGGTATTTTGAATAGATGCAAACATTACAAATAAAGCCAATTGTACTGCATCACGATTTGAAACCTAACTTTCCTCCTCCTCCTATGGCTCGACAGCCCCTTGGGGGCCTAGGCCTCCTCATTTTTCGAGGTTTCACGATCACACTTAGACACACCACACTCGGTAGGACTCCTCTGGACGAGTGACCAGCCCGTCGCAGAGACCTCTACCTGACAACACACAACACTCACAACAGACAGACATCCATGCCCCCGGTGGGTTTTTTTTTTTTTTTTTTGCCTGTCCGGGGTTTTTACCCCTTTGATCCATTTTTGTACTGTTTACGTTCTTTCGTCCTTCATGTCACTTTACGTTCCATGCTACCGTCCTTACATCAAACACAACACAAACATCCATGCCCCCGGTGGGATTCCAACCCACAATTCCAGTAAGCGAGCGGCCGCAGACCCACGCCTTAGACCGCACAGCCACTGGGATCGGCGAAACCTAACTTTACTAAAGGTAAATAGCAAGGCACGAAGCATTGTGGAGGGCGTCAGGGATATTTACTGATATCAACTGCTGTGTTCCTTCTGCGCTTGCGTTTTCCGCGACAGGTGCTCATGGCAGGTTGTGTTGCGACCGTTAATGTCGAAATTACGCGTTTTACGAACGAAATTTTAGAACCGCCAATAAAACAGCGAATCATCAGCTTGACGCTTCGATCACTTTACCTCATGGTCAAGTAACTCCAGTAATCGCTGAATAGGCGTTTGGATGGGCCCCAGAATCGATCTCGCCTGCCGGGAATGGATTTCCGATCGTCCAGTCCGCCGACTGAGACATTCCGATGTAAAAGCAAACATGTATTGATAATTTTAATAGTTTAATTGATGTCGCCTGTGTTTTATTGCAATTTTATAAATGTTTCTTTATGGTTTACTTTGATTTTATCTCGTAGAAAAATACATCGTTGTAGATTTAACACAGCTGATAAAAATGTACGACATAGCGTAAACGGAGACGTTGTGACAGTACATTAATCGTTGTGTTGTCAGCACTGACAGGTGTGGCACAAAATCGAATTTTCTTGACCAATTGTGATGTATATATTAAAAACACGATACAAGAATGTTTGTACGTCGCTGAAACGGTGAGTCAGGTGTGGCTGCACGTATAATAAGTGTTGCACGTATAATAAGTGTAACTAATATATTAATAATTAATATTAATAATATTATATAATAATAATAATAATAAATCGGATTTGGTCATTATGAGACCTTTCTCTGAATTTGAAGTCAAAAGTTAAATTATTATTTATTTTTTGCCTCTGATTAAAATTTACATGACCGCTGCCAATTTAAAATTCCTATGCCAATTTGATTCTCAGATTGTATAACAACGCTTGTTCAACTGCATAATCCAAGTAAGAAGTCTGGAAAACGGTATTTCGTACCCGAGGGCACGTAGCGTGTCCCACATGTCGGTATTCTTTGCACTTTGGCATTCTGAATGCTCCTTTTTTTTTTTTTTCTATGGCTCGACAGCCCTAAATGGGCCTGGGCCTCCTCGTTTCGTCGAGGTTTCATGATCACACATTTGAGACACACCACAGTCGGTAGGACTCCTCTGGACGAGTGATCAGCTCGTCGCAGAGACCTCTACCTGACAACACACAACACTCACAAGAGACAGACATACATGCCCCCGGTGGGATTTTTTTTTTAAACTAATTCCTGGGTTTTCCCCTTTGATCCATTTTTTGTTCTGTATTAGTCCTTTTTCGTCCTTTCATGTCACTTACGGTCCACAACCGTCTTTTTACAACACAACAGACAGACATCCATGCCCCCGGTGGGATTCGAACCCACGATCCTAGTAAGCGAGCGGCCGAAGACCCACGCCTTAGACCGCACGGCCACTAGGATCGGCTCTGAATGCTCCTAGCTGTTCTAAATAGCTCTGATGAAGACATTAACAGTGTTACCGTATACATACACATTTACATAAATGCATACACATATACATGATAATATTATAGGTCCATGGATAAAAAATGTAGTCAGAGTGAAAATAGCACGTGAAATAAGTCATAAAGATGCAAAATATATAGAATGGTACAATCAAAAACAGTCACAAGTATCTCACAGACAGCACTGGAAGTATCACCTTAAATCCAGTATATAGAGCTGGCAATACAATTACGGTTTACTTCCAAAACATTAGAATTTTGTTGAGAGATTAAAAAGAATGTGTATTCAAGTATTTTCTAAATGCTGCTTGCAGCTGAGTTTTTCGTTTGTTAGACTTTTGAGTCTGCATATTTTAAACTCAAGAATAAATATCACTACGTATTTCAGTATATGCAGAATTGTTTAGTGAAATATAGAGATGAAATTAACGTGACGCTTAAGTACTTCGTTCCAAATTGTAGATTACTCTGATGCCAGAATAGCGTGTTTTTTCTGAAAATATGAAATGTTGACACTTGGTCTGTGAAGGTGGTGCCTCTTCCGTGTGTTAATGCTGTGTACAGCTGAATTTGTTTTAAATTTTTCTTGGCCATTTAACAGGAATTTTATTAATTAAAATGCGCATTAAACGTGGACGAGGTAAATTGTCACATATCGTAAAGATATTTCCATTTGAATTTCTAGGTTTTGCCATAACAATAATTTTAATAATTTCCTTTTGTAAATATCTTTTTTTCCTCCTAGACAAATTACCCGTGGAAATTATTCCATACTTTATAATAGAGTAGGAAAATGCAAAATTAATTATTTTGAGGTTTCTGTTGCTGCTGACGTCACACATACCTAACTGCATAAAACGCTGCACGTAACTTAGGAATCATTTTTCATCAGTAGGCTACGATTCTTCTAATTCAGGTCGTTACGAATTTATTAAGCGATGATGTGTGTATTTACAGACTCTTCTGTACATTTTTCGTTATAGCCAATACTGAAATGCATATTGTGGAGATTTATTCGTTACAAATTTTATTATGCTTATTCTGTTCAGATTTTTGGCCAACTTACTGGCAATAAACGATTTACTTAAATCAGTTGGAACTGTGACTCTGAACAGAAATCATCAAAATATTTACTAGAAATTTTAACACGACGCATCAGAATATAAGATATTTATTTTTGGTAGGTCATTTATGTATATTATGAAAATTAAGGGTGCTAGAAGCCGATCCCAGTGGCCGCGCAGTCTGCGGCCGCGTGCCTGCTGGGATTGCGGATTCGAATCTCGCCGGGGGTATGGATTTCTCTCTGTTGTGAGTGTTGTGTGTTGTCAGGTAGAGGTCTCTGTGACGAGCTGATCACTTGTCCAGAGGAGTCCTACCGAGTGTGGTGTGTCTGAGTGTGATCGCGAAACCTCGCTAGTGAGGAGGCTTTGGACCACTAGGGACTGTCGAGCCGTAAACAAAGGGGTCCTAGAATTTATATTTGTAGCAATCTATGTTTATTAACAGTATTTCAAGGAATCGTAGCGCCTTTATCTTCAGGTTCAAGCGGTCCTAGAAGGGTTCTAGACTGCTTGACTCTGAAACTGATATTTCGCAGTAAAAAAAAGCAACCCCATTACAGGCCTGGACAGGCCCTGAGGGTTCCAGGAGGTTGAGGCTCCTAGATTTCTAAACAATCGGCACATGAAGGTGGTAAGGTTGTCAGCCCTACGCACTGGCAGCCTTTACCCCAGGAAATACTCCTGGTACTCATTTCTGTTAGAGGCTGAAACGACCCCAGGGCCATAGTGCGACCGAAAGAATTATGTCAATGAAAAATTCCAATGACACCATCGGGAATCGAACCTTTCGGCTTGTAGAGCAGTGCCTCAACCAACTGCGCCACCGCGTGCCCCTGTTACTTCGCATTACCGATAAGAATTTACCAGTCGACACGGTGTAACATTCCAAAATACTGCAATCTTTACATTAATATTGTTCCCACGTAATTTGTTTACATTTCACCACACGTGATGCACCTTACAGACGGAATGTTTTGAAAGTTATTATCTAAATTAGCCAGAGTGGCATTGTCTAGATATCTGCATTCGAACATTTAGACCCTTTTGTCACTTTCTTCTCTTCATCATGCTCTGGTGCTTTTACTGTGCTCTTCAGAGATCCACATCGCTTTAGCACTCTGCATTTCATTGATTATCTCCTATCTGTACACGGGCTGAATGTCGACTTTTTTTTTCGCTTTTGTCTTCTCTGTTGTCCACAGGTTTTTACCTTATGTGAATGTTTTCTTTCTCGTCTGCTCGCTTTAGGTGTTAGTGTGATGGATATTTCATTTTGTCAGTTGTTATCAGTCTGTTAGCCGAACTTTCCTTTTTAAAAGAAACCCAACACTACAGTCGTATATTCTTACATTATTGCCTCTAGTCTCTTGTGTAACACAGGCACATGTTATGTGTAAAATGTTGGATAGCTGTGTTTAGATGTTCTGTAGAGTAAAATTCTTTTCCTGTTTGTTTATATAAAACGTCTGAAGTACATGATGTTATGTATTGTTTATGTATGCCCTTTTGTTATGTGTGAAAGTAATGGATCATTCTAGTTTCAGTAGTAATATTTTGATATATATTTTACTCTACTAGCAGAATATTTCATGAACATTTAATTTCCAGTTTATTCTGACAGTGACATATTCGGGGGGTTTTTCTTTATACTTGTCTTTCATCATCAAGTTCTCTTTGTCTGCAGAAGTGTACAAATTTATTTCATTTGTTCTTGTGAAGTAGAACTCTGTAACAAATATGAATTTTGCTATGAAACTGTATCATTTTAGTCTTCCGGAGTTTCTTGTTCTTACAACATGGACTGACGACAAAAGTATCCAGTTCATTTCAGTTTAATACCGTCAAAGAAGTCACTCTGAAATGTTATATCAATTGCGCAGTACTCTCGGTATCTGAGTAATGTATTCATTCACTTGGTCCCTAAATGCTGAACAGCCTCGCAAAGAATTCTCAGCATTGGGGCCCATTCTCATCGAGACCATTGCAACTCTTTATCACAAAAGGAAAACTTAATTCCTAAGATTAATTTTAGTGTTATCGTTTAATTTAAGGTCTGATTTCCGAAGTGCCCTCTTTCCATAAGATGTCCCTTTCAGCATTTTAAGCCTATCCTTTCTCCATACGCGAGCTACATTCTTTTGTCCGTTTATTCTACTCCATTTTATATATCTCATGATATCCATTACTGGGTAACAACTACAAATTATGATGCTTAAAGGTCCATAATTTTCTCGGCTTCCTTTACATGATTTCTCTTTAGTTCAGCTGTATTGTTTAGAGCAGTTTTTTTCTTGTACTTAGAATTCCACAGAGTAGCGAATACAATTTAATCTTGTTTTATGTCATCGGCGGCTATTAACGTCTTTCAGGTAATGTTTGTAGACAGGTGACACGTTTCCAGGGCGTGGGGTCGCTCAGCATTGCAATCATTCCGAGTAATCGGGGAAAAAACCTGTCCCACTGCCACTTTTTCCACCACAAATCCCACATGGACTGACGCGGGATCGAACCCGAGCCTCCGCGGTAAGAGACCGGCGACTAACTGCCTCATCCATGGCACGGCCTATCATTCCGAGTAACTGAACAGTCTACAACGTTTCTACACTGCAAGTGAACAGTCTACAACGTTTCTACACTGCAACAACGACCCTCTCATTAGACCCCATCTCGGGACAGTCCTATTTAACTAACAGAAGACAGAAAGTTGAAGTCAAATCACCTAATAAAACTAAAATTGTTTCTCTGTGTGGGGTACATTGAAACATGGGAGTTCCCCAATGATCAATTTTAGGGCCTCTGTTGTCCATAATATATATAAATGACCTTTCCCTGAGAACAAATTCTATATCAGAACCAATACTATTTGCTGATGACACTAGTGTAATAATTTCAAGCTGAAATTTTGAAGATTTCTGTTGTGTCAAATTAGTTCTCTCTCATAAGATTAAATTGTTTGCTGCTAATTAGTTGGTCATAAATCTAGATAAAACAAATATAATTAAGTTTATAACAAATAATCCATCACATTCTGCGTTACGTGTTGGTTAAAAAGAAAAGCATATAGAAGAGACTGTAAATACAAAATATCCTGGTTTGCAAATTGATAACCACCTAAATTGGAAGAACCATATTGAACAAATTATACCCAAGTTAAGTGGAGCATGTTATGCCGTTAGGTCGATGGTCCATATCAGTAACATTAACACTCTCAAACGCCGATCCAAGTGGCCGTGCGGTCTAAGGCGTGGGTCTGCGGCCGCTCGCTTACTAGGATCGTGGGTTCGAATCCCACCGGGGGCATGGATGTCTGTCTGTTGTGAGTGTTGTGTGTTGTCAGGTAGAGGTCTCTGCGACGGGCTGGTCACTCGTCCAGAGGAGTCCTACCGAATGTGGCGTGTCTAAAAAAAAGTGTGATCGTGAAGCCTCGAACAATGAGGCGGCCTAGGCCCCCAAGGGGCTGTTGAGCCATTAAAATAAAACACTCTCAAATAAATTTATTATGGACACTTTCCTTCTATTGTAAAATATGGAATAGTTTTTGGGTAACTCTTCCAACAGTAGTAAGATATTCACTTTACAAAAGAAAATCTTCGTAATTATGGCTGGCGCACAACCCAGAACTTCATGTAGAAGTCTATTTAAACAATTAGAAGTTCTGCCTGTTTCATACCAATATATATTTTCATTAACAAACTTCTGAGGGAAGTAAAGCCGTCGGTCCCATGTCGTAGATTTACGGCATGTAAAAGAACCTTACGGGCATGAAGATGTTTCGTAAGCCATTTCTTAGCCAAGTCTCCTGACTGCCTGCCAGATGGCTCTGGCGGTCACATCAGGATTGAGTTGAACAGCGCGGACAGTCGGCTGGTCTCCGAACTGCCACAAATGCGCAGACCACGTAAACTCGGAAAGAGGAGGCCCAGGCCCATATAGGGCTGTCGAGCCATGGTTATATTATATATTTTATTGGCAGTAATCAAGAAAATTTTCAAACAAATTCGTCTATACACTATAATAATACAAGCAATAAGCACCATCTTCATGGACTAAATGCCAACATATCTTGCTTTCAAAAGAATTACATCTTAATCTGACATCAAAGGTTTCAACAATTTACCTCGTCTATCAGTCCTTAAGAATGAAAAGGCAAAATTTAAAGTAGCATTAAGAATATACTTAATTACACACTCCTTTTACTCTGTAGATCAATGTTTATGTGTAATCATGATTATAAAACTGTTTCATAAAATGTTTTTACTATTTAACACTGTAAAATTATGTATATTTGTGTGTTTATGACTTGTTTCACATCCTACTGTCTTTGTGACACACTTATGGAACCATGGAATGTATGTATGCGCGTATGTATGTAATTCTTTCCTTACTGCCGAAACGTCTCCTTCAGGCCTGTCTGAACATTGTCCTTCCAGCTTCGTCTCACGCAAGACAGAGTCACTTTCCAAAACGTTTTCGTATCAAAGATTCTTCTTTCTCACACTCCAGGTATATGTCCAGCCGATTACATTATTTTAACTCATAGCAAACCGTCATATAATGATGGTGTTTGCTAGTATTACATTCAGCTTTCGTTTGAAAACCTTCTACAGGAATGCTACGTGGAAGGCACAGTCCTGCCCTAGACGTAACAACAGTACTCGTGTTTACTGTAAGGTAGGCTCTAAATAAGTTGATGGTGTAACAGAGACAACAGTGGGTCTGTATTCGCTCTGTATTTTGTACTGCAGGGTCTGTGTTCACACTGTGTGTAGTACTACAGGACGCGTTCACTCTGTGTTGTACTACAGGTGCTGTGCAACAAGTTGCTAGAATGCAAACTGTTCTGAATCGGACAACTGAGGCTCTCTGTGCGCTGTGGTTTGTACTGCAGGTTTTGTGTCCATACTGTGTTTCTTACTGTAGGTGCTGTGTTCACATTGTGCGATCTACTGCAGGTTTTATGCTCTCAATATGTATTTTACTGCAGGTATTAGGTTCACACTGTGTCCTGTAGTGCAGGTGTTTTATTCACGCTGTTTTACTCCAGGAGGTGTGTTTACATTGTGTTGTACTGCAGTTGCTGTGTTTATATTGTGTTATACTGCAGTTGATGTGTTTGCATTGTGTGTTGTACTGCAGGTACGGTGTTTACATTGTGTTGTACTGCAGTTGCTGTGTTTGCATTATGTGTTGTACTGCAGGCATGGTGTTTACATTTTGTTGTACTGTAGTTGCTGTGTTTACATCGTGTTGTACTGCAGGTATGGCGTTTACATTGTGTTGTACTGCAGTTCCTGTATTCACGTTGTGTTGTACTGCAGTTGCTGTGTTTGCTTTGTGTGTTGTACTGCATGCGCTGTGTTTACATTGTGTTGTACTGCAGGCATGGTTTTTTGCATTGTGTTGTACTGCAGGCGCTGTGTTTACATTGTGTTGTATTGCAGGCGCTGTGTTTACATTGTGTTGTATTGCAGGCGCTGTGTTTACATTGTGTTGTATTGCAGGCGCTGTGTTTACATTGTGTTGTACTTCAGTTGCTGTGTTTACATTGTGTTGTACTGCAGGCGCTGTGTTTACATTGTGTTGTATTGCAGGCGCTGTGTTTACATTGTGTTGTACTTAAGTTGCTGTGTTTACATTGTGTTGTACTGCAGTTGCTGTGTTTGCTTTGTGTTGTACTGCAGTATGGTGTTTACATTGTGTTGTACTGTATTTGTTGTGTTTACAGTGTGTTTTACTGCAGGCGCTGTGTTCACAGTGTGTTGTACTGCAGTTGATGTGTTTGCATTGTGTGTTGTACTGCAGGTATGATGTTTACATTGTGTTGTACTACAGGTATGATGTTTACATTGTGTTGTACTGCAGTCACTGTGTTTACATTGTGTGTTGTACTGCAGGTGCTGTGCAACACGGGCGGCCTGACGGAGATCCCCATCAAGTCGCTACCCTCCACAGTAGAACATCTCTCTCTTACGAAGAACCACTTCCCCGTCATCAAAAGCGACGCTTTTGCCGGACTCCGTGGATTGAAGAAGCTTTCCCTGGACGGCAATAACATATCCGTCATTAAACCTTTCGCTTTCCGCGGTCTTCCTCGCCTCCGAGAACTGTCAATCGAGCACACTCCTCTTACGACAGTTGCTCAGTTTTCCTTTGCTGGCCTCCAGAACATATCCACCATACATTTAGGACACAATCGGATACAACGCGTTGAAGGCTATGCTTTCGCCGGGACGTCTAACGTCCGTTTGCTGCTCCTAAACAACAACCCCCTTCACCGGGTGGACAGTTCGGCTTTCTCCGGCCTCTCCAACGTGGAACGCCTTATCTTCCCCTCCGGTATCCGCGCAGTGGAGCCAGACGCTTTTACAGGCCTCGACACTGTCGGCCTCTTGACATTGGCCTTTATGGACCTTTCTTCTCTGAAGCCTTTTACCTTCAGAGGGCTGAGCCACGTGCACGTCTTGGCGATACAGGATTCTGACTTAGGTGTCATCCGTGCCGATGCGTTCGACGGCATGACTCAAATCGGCATCCTGAGACTAAGGAATAACAAGATAGACGCCATTCAGGAACTAAACCTACGACCAGCGAATCGTATAAGAATGTTGCATTTCCTTGGCAACCACTTGCTGGAGACGCCTCTACCTGGTGCCGTCAGCATTGAGGGTGTTAAAGTGTTGAACGTGATTGACAACCACTTTCCTTGTGACTGTCACATACACACGCTTCTTGACAGCCCGTTAGCTAACGATACGACCGGAATAGACTTCCGAAGCAAGAACTACTGTATATCGCCTCTCGAAGTGAACGGCAAAGCCATGAGTGACTTGGATCTGGATTCTATCGGACGGTGCCAGGAGCAGGTGACGAGGGGGAACCTGGAGGCATCGAAAGGATCTGCGCGCTCTGCTGGAATTAAAACATCTCTTCTCTCGGACAATGTTATAATTGTCTGTCTGTTGGCCATTCTTTGCAAGAGATGAGGATTACTTGACACGTGGTAATTCGTGGCCTATCAAAATGACTGTGAATGGTCACCTTGGTCAATTTTGTACTCCTACAATAAATGGGGATCGCGCACCAACTGCCAGTTTGTAATTTTACGTTAAAAGTGTTTAACTGGGTATTTTTTATTTGGGAAAACTACAGAATGAATCAGAGACGGTTGTGTAACATCAGTGACAGGTTTTTTTTTTTGACTTTCTGTGATCGAAGTGGTTCCATACACCACTGCGTTCCGGTAATGACGTGAAGTGCTCTTTGCTTAGGAAGCGAGGGAACAAAGTGAATTTTCCTGCCTGTTATGGAGTAAAGTGTTGTGTTACGTCAGCTCAGCACTGCCACATGTACGTAAATTTGTCCAGATTTTGTGTTGCATCTGGAACAGGCACACGGATGTGCGTGTTCTTCGCCGTGTCTTGACGAAGTGAACAGGCTTAAAAAAAAAGACAATTAATTATTAGTCCGGCTTTCAATATGTCTGTAAAAGAAATTATATTGACTCAGTAACAAAGTGGAAAATAACACTTGGGTGTTCAGTCTCAGCAGAAACACAACATAAACTCATCAATGACTTTCAAGGATCCTACCTACTGTAGGAAAGCATATAGCAATGTTGCGACGTTCTTTGTGAAGTGTGTAGACGATTGTTAAGAGGAATATTGGAATATCGTCTTGTTAGAGATGTATGTCTATAGGGAATTTATACTGTTTCCCATGGATAACAATTATATTATGTTCACAATACACGTCATACTTCCTATTTTCTTCATAAAATTTGTTTCTATAAGTCATTCCATAGAAAGAGTCACTATGACAACAAAGCCCAAATGTCCATAGGCTTAATTATTAATCTCAACAACACCTTTCGTCTAATATTCAGTTTTTGAAACAACAAATGCACTTTTTTATTTTCGTATTTCCGTTCAGTTCACCCTACATATGTTTCGGCCGTGACTCGGCCATCATCAGGGGTACAGGGGGTCGAGTCACGGCCGAAACATGTGTAGGGTGAATTGAACAGAAATACGAAAATAAAATAGTGCATTCGTTGGTTCAAAAACTGAATAGTAATGTCAAGATGCACGGCGAACACAACGTGAAATTAACCTGTCGTCTATTATTATACAATTACTGGAAGCAAGCTTAATCCAATCTTATTTTACCTGCGGTTGACCGGGTTGTAATTCTGAAGCTGAAGGCAAGCCTGTAGGTTCTGGTGGTACAGGGGCCATCAACCTGGTAAGAAGGGGCTTCCGTTGTGAAATACAATATGCAACAGGCACATAGGTTCATCGTGAGACCCAGCTGTACGTTTCGAAGGCATTTTTGCCACGTCCTATGCTCTGAGAAACACTCGTCTACGTAAGGGTGACTTGTGAAGAGTTTTTTTTTCTTTTTGTGGTGAGGGGGCCCCGCAGCTGATGCTACGGACGCACCGCAGCCTTAAGGCTTATTGTGCAACCCTGTGATGAAGATGAAGATGAGGATGAGCAGTTTTTTTACCAAGTTTTACAAGTAATGGAGCACCAGTGGAATGAAATTGACAGGGGAAAACCGACAACTCGGAGAAAAACCTGTCCCAGTGACACTTTGTCCACCACAAATCTCACATGGACTTGACCTGGGATCGAACCCGGGCCTCCGTGGTGAGAGGCCTGCGACTAACCGCCTGAGCCATGGCACGGCCACTTGTGAAGAGTTACAAGTGGAACTGAGTAAGTCAATGGCAGTGCTGTCGATATTTCAGTCTTGACCTTTACCGATAAAAATTATTTCTCTGCACAGCCAGAGCGATTATTCTGTTTGTGCTTTTCCAGAACATCTCAAAATTCACAGAGCGCATATTCAGCGTGGTCGTGACGTCACAGTGTCCCGCGAGCGTGATGTCAGGCTTCCGCCACAGTGTAATAGAGATCTGCGCTCTTTTGGGATTTTACGCAGAGTAGATTGGTAGTGTTTTATTGACGTTTCGGGATAACCTATCGGTCCTGACGAGATGATCACTCATTCAGAGGAGTCATATCAGCTTGTGTGTGTGTCTAATTGTGTGTGATCTAGAAACCTCAGCGATGAGGCGGTCTAGGTCCGAGTTGGGCTGTTACGTCACAGAAAAAAAGAAAGGTACTTACTGAGACCGCCTGGTGATGAGCGTCTGTGCAACAGAAAGTAACTACATAGTCCTGAGTGAACTCTTAAACAGTCTATCATGTACTGTAAAAGTTGCCCCATTATAGGCCTGGACAGGCCCTTAGGGCTCCAAGAATTTTTAGACAGTCTGCACATGAAAGTGGCAAGCTTGTCAGCCCTGTGCACTGGCCGCCTTTACTCCCCAGGAGATAACCTTTTTACTCATTTCTGTTAGACGCTGAGTCGACCCCAGGACTATAGCGCGGCCGAAGGATTAAGTCAATGAAAAATGCCAATGACCCCATCGGGAATCGAACCCGCGACCTTCCGGCTTGTAGCGCAGTGCCTCAACCAACTGCGCCACCCCATCATGTACTGTAGCCTATTATTTTTACATCTCTATAAAATCTGATATTTTGTCGGCTGCTGCATCATTCCAGTAGTTGATACGCCTCGATAAAAGCGTACAAATTATATTATAGAAATAGAAGCGCCCATCCTAAATTTCCAGTCCCGAAAAGTTACTATCACGTAGTCCACACGTGCAACTGTCTGCTGCCACGTGGCCTCTTAGTTGAATAATGTGATGATATATTACAGGTCCACAATTTGCAATTCCAAAATCCGAAGATCTCTGAAAACCGAAAGTTTTGACCCAGTGTCCCAGTTCATTATTACCGTATACAATAAACTGCAAACAAGCTGTAACACTGTGTCACGTCTTTATTTAGACATCATTTAGTGCGAATATTCTACGTTTTGCTGCATGAATAGTAATGTGAGCCGATCCCAGCGGCCGCGCGGTCTAAGGCGTGGGTCTTCAGCCGCTTGCTTACTGGAATTTGAATTGGAATCCGCCGGCGGCATGGATGTCTGTCTCCTGTGAGTATGGTAGAGGTCTCTGAGTCGGGCTGATCACTCGTCCAGAGGAGTCATACCGAGTGCGGTGTGTCTGAGTGTGATCGTGAAGCCCGAACAGTGAGGAGTCTAGGCCCCAAGGGCTGTCAGCCATTGAAAAAAATAGTATGAGTTTGATTACGGGTGCTGCCCCAGACCCGCTGGGGATGTTACGTATTACACGGTATATGCACAGTTTTTTTAATAGCTCGACAGCCCCTTGGGGGCCTAGGCCGCCTCATTTTTTCAAGGCTTCACGATCACACACTTTAGACACACCACACTCGTAGGACTCCTCTGGACGAGTGATCAGCCCGTCGCACAGACCTCTACCTGACAACACACAACACTCACAAAGACAGACATCCATGCCCCCGGTGGGATTCGAACCCACAATCCCAGTAAGCGAGCGGCCGCAGACCCACGCCTTAGACCGCACGGCCAATGGGATCGGCATATGCACCGTATTACCTTTCTAAAATACGAAAAATTCTGAATTCCGAAACACGTTTGGCCCCAAGAATTTCGGATAAGGGATTGCGGACCTGTTTACTGCTACACGATGCAAGTAAATGTTCTCTGTAAACCAGCCACAGCAGTGAAATTCCTTTTGTCATGAAATTAGAAACGTTGACTTACCGCGATATTCTGAACACTTATTGGTGTCACAGCGCTCTGTCAGTGTCGCCAACATGTGTATTGTGCCACAGCTTTCTGTCAGAGTTACCAACATGTGTACTGTGTCACAGCTTTCTGTCAGTGTTGCCAACATGTGTATTGTTCGACAGCTTTCTGTCAGTGTTGCCAACATGTGTATTGTTCCACAGCTTTCTGTCAGTGTTGCCAACGTGTGTGTTGTGCCAAAGCTTTCTGTCAGTGTTGCCAACATGTGTATTGTGTCACAGCTTTCTGTCAGTGTCGCCAACATGTGTATTGTGTCACAGCTTTCTGTCAGAGTTACCAACATGTGTACTGTGTCACAGCTTTCTGTCAGTGTTGCCAACATGTGTATTGTTCGACAGCTTTCTGTCAGTGTTGCCAACATGTGCATTGTTCCACAGCTTTCTGTCAGTGTTGCCAACATGTGTGTTGTGCCAAAGCTTTCTGTCAGTGTTGCCAACATGTGCATTGTTCCACAGCTTTCTGTCAGTGTTGCCAACATGTGTATTGTGTCACAGCTTTCTGTCAGAGTTACCAACATGTGTACTGTGTCACAGCTTTCTGTCAGTGTTGCCAACATGTGTATTGTTCGACAGCTTTCTGTCAGTGTTGCCAACATGTGTATTGTTCCACAGCTTTCTGTCAGTGTTGCCAACGTGTGTGTTGTGCCAAAGCTTTCTGTCAGTGTTGCCAACATGTGTATTGTGTCACAGCTTTCTGTCAGTGTCGCCAACATGTGTATTGTGTCACAGCTTTCTGTCAGAGTTACCAACATGTGTACTGTGTCACAGCTTTCTGTCAGTGTTGCCAACATGTGTATTGTTCGACAGCTTTCTGTCAGTGTTGCCAACATGTGCATTGTTCCACAGCTTTCTGTCAGTGTTGCCAACATGTGTGTTGTGCCAAAGCTTTCTGTCAGTGTTGCCAACATGTGCATTGTTCCACAGCTTTCTGTCAGTGTTGCCAACATGTGTATTGTGTCACAGCTTTCTGTCAGAGTTACCAAAATGTGTACTGTGTCACAGCTTTCTGTCAGTGTTGCCAACATGTGTATTGTTCCACAGCTTTCTGTCAGTGTTGCCGACATGTGTACTGTGTCACAGCTTTCTGTCAGTGTTGCCAACATGTGTATTGTTCCACAGCTTTCTGTCAGTGTTGCCGACATGTGTACTGTGTCACAGCTTTCTGTCAGTGTTGCCAACATGTGTACTGTGCCACAGCTTTCTGTCAGTGTTGCCAACATGTGTGTTTGGCAATCGTCATTCATGTTGTGCAAGACTTAAGGCTTTAGACTTTGTTTAAATTCACTGCAATAAACCCGTGTGATATTTGTGGACGGGAGGACAATATTGAACAGAAGAGACGGAAAGCACGTGACGTGTTTCTGGCCGCAAGCTTGCTTCCCTTTGCACGTAGCTCAGCTGTCATGTTTCACAGAACGCGCTGCAAGCTGCACACACCAAGGACTTCATCGTCGTACAGATCTACTAAGTTGTCGCGTACTTACATATCATGCCGTGAGTAGGCCCTGTGTATGGTGGAGTGCACATATAGCTCCACGCATTCTTAACCTCGACTCTAGATACGGACTATTTTTTAACTTCAGTCCTCAGCTGCTTTTTACCCCGGGGGGAGGGGGGACCGTACCGGGGATAGGGGAGGGTGTTAGGTGGGGTCCAGAGTCGTTCTCAACGAGGTGGTCATAAGGAAATTTTCTGCCCCAGCTGGAAATCGAGCCACGACCTCCTAACTGGTGGCTGGTTTCTACAGGTTGCGTAAGAATTTCCCGTAGCCCTACATGCGTGTATGTGGCTTCCGAAATCTTTGTTGGAGCGCCTTGTATGGACACAGACTCTAGCAACTCGGTTCTCCTCGACTGTCAGCCATTTTGCGAACATGCAAGCAGACGGATTAGTAGCAATTGAAAGAGTTTTGTTTTTGTTCGTTTTGATCCGTTAGTTGTTGCACACAGTCACTAATACGTGACAGGTTGCACACAGTCACTAATACGTGACAGGTTGCACACAGTCACTAATACGTGACAGGTTGCACACAGTCACTAATACGTGACAGGTTGCACACAGTCACTAATACGTGACAGGTTGCACACAGTCACTAATACGTGACAGGTTGCACACAGTCACTAATACGTGACAGGTTGCACACAGTCACTAATACGTGACAGGTTGCACACAGTCACTAATACGTGACAGGTTGCACAGTCACTAATACGTGACAGGTTTCACCAAAAGGTATTTAGTGTTAAGTTCACTGGAAGATATTAAAGCATTGATCAAGAAGGCAAGTGGGTTCTTCGTAGAACTGGACCCGTTGTGGAAGAATAAAAATACACTGATGAAGACTAAGCTCCGTATATTTAACAGTAAAGTTAAACCGGTACTGCCGTATGGGTGCGAAACATGGAAAGTGACTACCCAAATACAATTACAAACGTTTGTTGAGCGATGTTTACGAAGAATAATGGGCATAAGATGGCTAAGATTATAAGTAATGTGGGCCGGGATAGCTCAGTCGGTGTAGCGACTCGCTACAAGCTGGACAGTCCGGGGATAGAATCCCGGGGGGGGGGGGGGGGGGGCGAGATTTTCAGCACCCGTCTAGACTGGCCCTGGGGCCTACCCAGCCTCCTGTACAATGGGTACCGGGTCTCTTTCCCGGGGGTAAAGCGGCCGGGGAGTGGCCTTGACCACCCACCCTCATCTAGCGTCGAGGTTAAAGAAAGAGTAGAGCTATATCTCTACTCCCCCTCTGGGCCTTCATGGCCTGTTCTAGGGTGAGCTTTACCTTATAAGTAATACCGAGTTGTTGGAAGCTACTGGAGAGAAGCCTATAATATTGCAAATTAGAATGAGAAAATGGCGATGGATCGGTCATACTCTGAGGAAGGGGATGAATACATTGAAAAACAAGCATTGGATTGGAATCCGCAAGGAGCCAGGAGATGAAGACTGAAGCAAACCTCGAAAAGGACCGTGTTCAGTCCTTGGTGTGTTTAAGTGGGGGTTGGCAGACTTGGATGCTTGGCTGGCCAACCTGTTTTCCCATGATGCCTATATAGCGTGTAGCAGGATGTTCATGGAGGACGTTGGTCTTTGTTTCTGCTAGCTAATAGATTAATTGTAGTGGTGTCATCTGATTATATGGATCGATGTACAAGTGTTAGAGTTGAACTATTATAATTATTATATAGGAAGAACATTACAGTCCACAAAACCAATACACACTTGAAAGTGCATCCTGTTGTATAAACTGAGCAAGTGTATTTGCGTATGTTGCGTGTGATACACGTGTCTGAGCTACCAGACAGTTTTGGAGGAAGCAGGAAAAGGCGGCAAAACATGGAGCGAGGTTAGGAGGTTGGCGGGCAACAGAGTCAGGTGGAGATGCTTCACAAATGTCGTATGATCCTACTGGAACGAAAGGGTATGTTACTACTACTACTACTACTACTACTACACCACTACTATGCTCATGGTAATATACCCAGTCATGTATATAGGTAAGGTGAAGTACAATTCACCGAGCTATCTGTACCCTTAGTTCTGTTTGGACCACAAATGACGTAACAGTCGCATTCTCGCCACTCTGCAGCAGCTCCTTTGACGAAGTCAAAAAAATGCGCATTGAATTTCTGCACAAAGACTGGCTCAACTGCCGCACACAAATGCAGCAGTTTTAACCAATAACGTAACGTAACGTAACACGTAGCGCCACCTACATGTTTCCTGGTACACAACTGACGCCATCAGAAACGTGAAATTTGAAGTTATCATGGCGGTGCCTATACAGCTTACGTTCTTCTGGGATATTATGCCATATTCATTCATTTATTCATTCATTCATTCTCTAGACTTGTCTTCCGACAGGTCCGTAGCCTCTTCCAAAGCGAGTTCTTCACAGAGTGCGATCTAGTGCTTCCTCTTTCAATTTCCAGTATCTTCTCTTTTCCTTAGGGTCATCCAGTAGCCGTTTACGTCTTCTTCCTCGTCTACCCGTCATTTCTACCTTCCCTCTAACTTTCCTTCAATCACGTGTTTCAGAAGGCAGTTTCTACGCAAGATGTGACCAATCCAGTTAGCCTTCCTTCTTTTTATTGTATGTACGATATTCCTCTCCTCCTTGACTCTGTGTAATACTTCTTCATTTCTCACGCGATCGATTCAACTGATCGTCTCCAGCACCACATTTCAAAAATGCCATATACCCTGGTACAAATGTATTAATATTTCAGAAAAAAGAACTGCCTTTATTACAAGAAACATGTATTATATATACATATATATATGTTGCGTCTAAACACAACTGTATTCCTACAAATTGAAATTAAAGGCAGCTACACGTTTCGGCTAACTAGGTAGCCATCATCAGGCTGAAATGTGCAGAACGCAAAAAGGAATATATATATATATATATATATATATATATATATATATATATATATAACATCCCTGTTGTAAAGTTGAGATCTCATATCAGTAATTGTAACTGTAAATATTCCCCTGTTTATGTTCTTCATATTCAGCCTGACGATGGCTACCAAGTTAGCCGAAACATGTAGCTGATTTTAATTTTAATCTATAAAAATAAAGATGTGTTTAGATGGAATATATATATATATATATATATATACATTATTCTTGTTATATTGTAAACATGACGGGGATGGATCACCTCAAGACTGCCTTCATTTTTCAGAACATAGGTATGTTTACTCTTGCATCCTGAAAATGGAGACGGTAACTTCTCCGAAACGTTAGTAAATTTCTATTACGCTGCATGACGTCACATCTCACAAGACAGTACTGTACATTAGAATAATCGTAATAAAGTGTTTGTAGCAAATAGAAGCAACTTTTGATATTAAAAGTATTGACCGAAAGGCAGGCACGTGTTGTGCAGTGTGTAGTGGTGGAGAGCAGAGCACATTTCCGGGTAAAACAAACGAAGTTGTGACAGCCAACCTGCCATTACAACTGCACATCTCTCCAAGTATTTTATATGCTGGAATTTAGCCAAACCAATGATTCTCTTTTAAATAAGGCAATTACAGTGCTGCCACCATTCCTGCCTTCTACCACCAACCCGGGGATGGGGACACTGCATACACAATAATAAAAGCCTATGATATATTTTAACAGACGACTTGTTTTGAACAGCGTCTCTGCATTTCCAGCTAACTGCAGACTCAAGTTCTATACTTGCTTACCGCAAAAAAAAAAAAAAAAAAAAAAAAAAAAAAAAAAAAAAAAAAGAAAAAACTCGCATTGCGCGAGGTTAATTTATAGCATTGGAGTCATACCGCCTGGATTCTACCTCCCGCACCGCACCACCACGGATATCACCCAAAAAATTAAACTTGATGAAGGACTATAATTCTCCCTTTCCACTTCGCCGGATATATTAGCATTCCTACTGCACTAATCGCCTTGAGACTGAAGCTTTAAGTTGAGAGTATCCCTCGGGATAAAAGTAGCTCTCTTCGTGTTATTTAATGTAAACGCTTGTGTAAATATTGGTGTCAGGTTTCTTTTTTTACTCAGGCTGAACGACTTCGTATGCCCTTCCATGTTTTTAAACCAGGGGTGAACAAATTACGAATTGAGATGAAAAGTATTTTCGGTCTCCGGCAGTGTTTATGTATAAAAATTACGAATTGAGATAAAAAGTATTTTCGGTCTTCGGCAGTGTTTATATATAAAAATTACGAATTGAGATAAAAAGTATTTTCGGTCTTCGGCAGTGTTTATGTATAAAAATTAAGAATTGAGATAAAAAGTATTTTCGGTCTTCGGCAGTGTTTATATATAAAAATTACGAATTGAGATAAAAAATATTTTCGCTCTTCGGCAGTGTTTATATATAAAAATTACGAATTGAGATAAAAAGTATTTTCGCTCTTCGGCAGTGTTTATATATAAAAATTACGAATTGAGATAAAAAGTATTTTCGCCCTTCGGCAGTGTTTATATATAAAAATTACGAATTGAGATAAAAAGTATTTTCGCTCTTCGGCAGTGTTTATATATAAAAATTACGAATTGAGATAAAAAGTATTTTCGGTCTTCGGCAGTGTTTATGTACAAAAATTACGAATTGAGATAAGAAGTATTTTCGGTCTTCGGCAGTGTTTATGTACAAAAATTACGAATTGAGATAAAAAGTATTTTCGGTCTTCGGCAGTGTTTGTGTATAAAAATTACGAATTGAGATAAGAAGTATTTTCGGTCTTCGGCAGTGTTTATGTACAAAAATTACGAATTGAGATAAAAAGTATTTTCGCTCTTCGGCAGTGTTTATATATAAAAATTACGAATTGAGATAAAAAGTATTTTCGGTCTTCGGCAGTGTTTATTTACAAAAATTACGAATTGAGATAAGAAGTATTTTCGGTCTTCGGCAGTGTTTATGTATAAAAATTACGAATTGAGATAAATAGTATTTTCGGTCTTCGGCAGTGTTTATGTACAAAAATATCACGATACTTTATCAGTTTATGTGCTGTTTATATCTTTCGGATCTGATATTGAAATGGCTTGAGAAGCTTGTCTGTCCGTCCTTTTGCAAATGTGTCTGTCGATAAGCATGAAACAGTTTTAGAAACGCCGAAATTGTTCTATAAAATGTGATATTCTATGTATGTATGTACCATCGGGTAAGTCGGAGAATTATTGTATATACTGGTTGCTAAGGCTCCAGTGCATCTCGAGCTGAACTGTAATGGAAATCGCTGAATGATTATAACAGCCGAAACGTCGCAAGGAATCCTTAATAAGGTGTTCTATGAAATTTTTTTTATAATCAATTGTTGTACTAATGTTTATTTTAAATTATGTAATTGCCGGCTTAGCCACATAAAGTTTTCCCTGTCTACGCTATTAAGGCATATGGGGGGAATAGAAGCATACCTCCGCTTATTCTTAACCTCAGGACTAGATGGAGGTGAGTGGTTTTCTTCGCGCCGCGACCGTGTTACCCACGGAAAAGAACCCCCGTACTCATTAAGTAGGGGGGCTGGATGGCCCCTAGAGACGGGCTTTGGACGTTTTGGTGAAGAGAAAAATCTCTTGCCCCTACCGGAATTCGAACCCCGGACGGTCCAGCCCTTAGGCTAGTTAGTTATGTGTGAGTCTTCCTCTCTGTAGTTAATGTTCGATGTAACATGACAAAATTCGGAACACAAAAACAAAAATTTAAATGTAATATGGAGATACTTCTGAATGTTAATTAATGTTTGTAGCTGAAATAAGCAACTGAATGTTAATTAATGTTTGTAGCTGAAATAAGCAACTGAATGTTAATTAATGTTTGTAGCTGAAATAAGCAGCTAAATGTTAATTAATGTTTGTAGCTGAAATAAGCAGCTGAATGTTAATTAATGTTTGTAGCTGAAATAAGCAACTGAATGTTAATTAATGTTTGTAGCTGAAATAAGCAGCTAAATGTTAATTAATGTTTGTAGCTGAAATAAGCAGCTGAATGTTAATTAATGTTTGTAGCTGAAATAAGCAACTGAATGTTAATTAATGTTTGTAGCTGAAATAAGCAGCTGAATGTTAATTAATGTTTGTAGCTGAAATAAGCAACTGAATGTTAATTAATGTTTGTAGCTGAAATAAGCAACTGAATGTTAATTAATGTTTGTAGCTGAAATAAGCAACTGAATGTTAATGTTTGTAGCTAAATAAGCAACTGAATGTTAATTAATGTTTGTAGCTGAAATAAGCAACTGAATGTTAATTAATGTTTGTAGCTGAAATAAGCAACTGAATGTTAATTAATGTTTGTAGCTGAAATAAGCAACTGAATGTTAATTGTTTGTAGCTAAATAAGCAACTGAATGTTAATTAATGTTTGTAGCTGAAATAAGCAACTGAATGTTAATTAATGTTTGTAGCTGAAATAAGCAACTGAATATCCGTCGGGGATCGGAAGCAATTCCATGTTTTGCCTTGGCCAATTGTGGAAGGCCATCTCAACCACGAAAATATTTATTGTTTCTTAGATTTCACATTGCAACACCTTGTGTTGGGTAACTTGTTTATTTCTTTGTGGGAAAGAAGGTAATTATTAAGGCTTTGACAGGAGGGAGGATTAAGATGGGCGGAGAGGATTAGTGAAAAACACGACGTTTATTACCGGGAAAGTAACTTGTACAGCTCTGCTGGATACCAGGTAATGCTCAATCGACCATAAGATACCCAGTAGGTTTATGTGGAGGCTGAAGACGAGGTAATGCGCTGAGGATGGAAGAAGGTAAAGTGATGAGAAGTGGATTGTCTTTTGTAAGCAGCGGAGGAAGAAGTAAATGTTACTGTGTTTGGGCTACATTTAGTAATTGTTGAGTTCCAACACTCACAGTTATTTGAACGGCAGATTGTATGACGATCTCTTTAACTAACTAACTCCATACAGCACAGTCCTTCTTCAGAAGCTAACAGGTCGTCAGCTAGTCAAGAAATTCCCCGCGTTTTATGGAACCTGAAGGTTCATTACCGCACTCACAAGAGCCCGCCACCTGTCCCTATCCTGAGCTACCAAAGAATCAGTCCAGGTCCGAGGCTCTGTATAGTGTTTCGTAACATGGTATTTTTTTTTACGGTGAGGAGTTGTTAGTACCTCGCCCAACCCCCAAGCTGGAGGACCACCCCTTGTCGGCTCTCCGCGACTGCATATTGGCAGCTACCGTCCGTATTCGGAGGCCGTTCCTCCATCCCCAACCCGAGGACGCGCATGCCGTGGTGAGAGGACCGACTATCGTGGTGACAGGGACCGACTTATCGTGGTGACAGGGACCGACTTATCGTGGTGACAGGGACCGACTTATCGTGGTGACAGGGACCGACTTATCGTGGTGACAGGGACCGACTTGTGGTGACAGGGACCGACTTATCGTGGTGGCAGGGACCGACTTATCGTGGTGACTGGGACCGACTTATCGTGGTGACAGGGACCGACTTATCGTGGTGACAGGGACCGACTTATCGTGGTGACAGGGACCGACTTATCGTGGTGACAGGGACCGACTTATCGTGGTGACAGGGACACACTTATGTGGTGACAGGGACCGACTTATCGTGGTGACAGGGACACACTTATCGTGGTGACAGGGACCGACTTATCGTGGTGACAGGGACAACTTATCGTGGTGACAGGGACACACTTATCGTGGTGACAGGGACACACTTATCGTGGTGACAGGGACCGACTTATCGTGGTGACAGGGACCGACTTATCGTGGTGACAGGGACACACTTATCGTGGTGACAGGGACCGACTTATCGTGGTGACAGGGACCGACTTATCGTGGTGACAGGGACCGACTTATCGTGGTGACAGGGACACACTTATCGTGGTGACAGGGACCGACTTATCGTGGTGACAGGGACCACTTATTAGGATGACGATCGCTTTACAGGGATGACAGAGGCAAATTCTCTTTATACTTGAACCTACGAGGAAAGTTATCGTGTCACTAGACAACACTTAATCTTGTTGACAGTAACCTAATCGTGGTGACAGGACCGACTTATCGTGGTGACAGGGACACACTTATCGTGGTGACAGGGACAACACTTATCGTGGTGACAGGGACCGACTTATCGTGGTGACAGGGACCGACTTATCGTGGTGACAGGGACACACTTATCGTGGTGACAGGGACCGACTTATCGTGGTGACAGGGACCGACTTATCGTGGTGACAGGGACCGACTTATCGTGGTGACAGGGACCGACTTATTATGAATGACGATCTCTTTACAGGCGAAAAAGAAGTTAAGCCAAATTCTCTTTATATATTGAATCCTTACTTCTCGAAGGAAAGGTTACGTCTTCGTCCTAAAGAACAATCTGTAAATGCTTTTTAAGAAAGTAAATCCTAAAATTCGGAGATCGTAGGCAGTACTTAAATGCACCACTAGATAAAGTGCCGCCATAGTGATTTAAATTGACTTTAAAGCCCCTTGCTCTCAAAACCCATAATTATCCTTCAAAATTATTCATTTTAGCATTCACCATAAGATCACTACTCCGCTGCTCTTTTCTGAAGTCCCTTAATACAAATCTAACTTATTCAGTTGATAGCTACTCTCCTGTAAACGACAAGCGAGTGAAGCCTGTGAGTAACTTAAAATAAAGTGATTTTCCTTCTCGCCGAAGTAAAGTGTCTGTCACTTCACGCAGCACCGTCTTTCTTGTGCCTTCTCTGTCCCTCTTTATTACAGTGCGTAACGTGTTGCTGCGTCACGCACCAAATAACTTATGATAAACACAAAGGCAGTTTCTGAAACTTATGGACATGAACTTCATACGAGAGTCCAATTTGTTATTGCGTATAGTCATCGTACATTCTTAAAACCTTATAAATACAATCACAATTGGTATAAATTTTGTTATATTCTTAATTAAAAAGATTTACCACATAAATATATAAAAATAAATGACTAATTTGTTAAATTAACTCTTCTGGAAAAAAAATACCCCACATATACAGGGCATACACAAACGAATGGTGCGGTTTTAATAGTGTTCACTATTAAAACCGCACCATTCTTTTGTGTATGCCCTGTATATTTTCTAGGAAAAGCTACATGAGTGTAAATTAACATTTAACTGGTAACTTTCATATGTTGAACGGAAATGGAACTGGCGTAACAAGTGGTTCAAGTTGAGTATTTAGAAGTGTTTAATAAAACATATAGATTGTGCTGATTCAGCCAAGTTAATATATATACATGATGAGGTTTTAAATTATGCTGGACTCATTGAAACTCGTATCTTCACGTACTGGGACTTGCTGTACTCCGATAAGAACTATCTATCTATTCCCTTTCGCCCCTTGCGGAGCATAGGGGCCTCCTTTCGGAGGTTTCATGGTCGTGTGCATAGTGAGTGACCAGCCCACTGACTGCACAAGTTCTATTCTATCCTGATGTGACTGCTAGAGACATCTAGCAATCAGTCAGGAGACTTTGGGTGAGAAATGGCCGCTTATGAAACATTACTAGTTCTATTCATGGCCGTAAGGTTCTTTTACATGCCGTAAATCTACGACATGGGACCGAAGGAAGTTGTGCTACGGATTTTTATCACCCTTAAAAATCCATCGCCCTCGGCCGGGATCGAACCCGCGGTCCAGTGGCGAGCACGCTAACCACTAGTCCACCGAGGGCGACCGATAAGAACTAACAGTAAGCCATTGATTGTTAGCAGGCCGCCTGAGCTTTGGTAGGCTTTATCTACTAGGCCTGCCACGACACGATTTTATCGATACTTAGAGGTCAGTTTTTATTGAAATTAATTCATGCCTTATTAAGAGATGGCATTGCTATGCAGCCTGTTTTCCTTTGCTGTTGTCGTCTTTCAACTAACTACTGACAACTAAATTAAATGTGAGCCTCACTACATTTCATTGTGTTTAAATTTTTTGCACTAACATATCGGCGCAATGCTTTGTGTCCGGGAGGTACAGCTTTCAAATATCGGTCGAGAAAGTGTCAAAATGAGTTGTGTGTAAGTGCGGACATATTGTGATGCAGTACCACAAAATGGCAGGTATCGCTTTGTTACATATCCTCCCACCTCATTATTTATCCATTTCTTTCCTTGTACGCTGTTAAACATTAGTGACGTGGCTATTTCAACACAAATTTTAGTAAGCAGGATGTTCCGCGAAAGGTGTTCCAAACTTTAGGGTCGCGTTATAGAAATCATTCTGAATAAAATTTGCTATATCAACGTATATGGCACGCGGTGGCGCAGTTGGTTGAGGCACTGCGCTACAAGCCGGAACGTCGCGGGTTCGATTCCCGATGGTGTCACTGGAATTTTTCATTGACATAATCGTTTCGGTCGCACTATGGCCCTGGGGTTGACTGACCCTATAATAGAAAAGAGTACCAGGAGTATTTCCTGGAAGGTAAAGGCGGCCGGTGCGTAGGGCTGACAACCTTACCACCTTCATGTGCCGATTGTCTAGAAATCTGGGAGCCTCAACCTCCTGGAACCCTAAGGGCCTGTCCAGGCCTGTAATGGGATTGCTGCTTATATCAACGTATACACGGATTAGCAGCAGTTACATCGCCATAAGCATTTTAGTGTTTCAAGGTCACACTGTACGATTACAGCGAATCGTAAAGTCCGCTGTCAGCATAAGGCGAAATGATAAAACTAACAGAAAAGCAATACGTTATCTTTTGAGACGTGCAGCATCGTGCATAGAGAGGGGTGGAGAACATTCTGAACATTAATCAGTGTAACATAACTGAACATTAATGTTCTCCGATATAATCTAATCTAATTGGAGCTGATTTTTTCCCCCATGATGTAACGTAACCTTGTAAACGAACATAACTAACTCTGTCTTTTGTAGTATTATCTGACACATAATTTTCTTTTGGTGTTGTAGATAAAGTAATATACTTGTTCACTGCCTTTTTTTGTGGTGTTATCAGATATACAGGGCATACACAAAAGAATGGTGCGGTTTCAAAAGTGAATAAAAAATTTATGTCTCACATTACACGGGCACAACATACACCGTCAGCGGCGGCAACTGTCCAAGTTTCTCATGCGCTACCAGCAGTTCGCTTCTCGTGCTTACTGCGTGGAATGTACGAGTGCTTCTCAATCGTGTTTTTCCACAGCGCTGGATCGGACGTGCTGCTGCAAATGAAGACAAGAACCTTCTCCCTTGGCCACCCCGTTCGCCAGATCTTACACCGTGCGATTTCTTTCTTTGGGGGTTCGTTAAAGACAGCGTTTATGTACCACCATTGCCCACGTCCATCCATGAAATTCGTGATCGGATAACGCATGCACTGCAGGCCATTACAGCGGACATGCTACACCGGGTCTGGGATGAGTTTGATTACCGTGTGGATGTGTGTTGTGTGACCCAGGGTGCACACATTGAAGGATTATAATTACCAAATGAGAAACTTGGACAGTTGCCACCGCTGACGGTGTATGTTGTGCCCGTGTAAGGTGAGAAATAAATTTTTTATTCACTTTTGAAACCGCACCATTCTTTTGTGTATGCCCTGTATTATACAATAAATTAAGACTTAATGGATAACTTTTTCGTGGCGTTTCTAACACATAAGATTCTTTTTAATTGTAGTGTACGATAATAATAATAATATATACATGTTATAAAGTTTTCGTTTATATCCATGTCAGTGCATTAAGGGGCTCGTAGAGGTGTATCGGTTGATACGTGTGGACTTAGCACCTTTTACTGAAAATGACTCGTAAAATAACTTCCTGAAGTTTGGCACACGTTATGCGGAACATCTTATATCGGCCTATGCCATGCACTCTTCACTGTCCCTTAAAATGTGTATTTACGTTTCATGTGACCCCAGAATGAAGACCGATTATTCCCCAACACAATATACCGGCTAGTCTTTGTAATGGAGATGCTTGCTCTGAGATAGAAACTGAATTTTAAGCATTAAAATTATTCATATCGGGATTATGAAACACGTCGTTCGTCGGTTTATTTAATGCGTCCTTCTTACTACTTTTTTTTTCTAATTACAGACCGTAGCCCGGATCAGTATCGAATAAAAATTTAGGTTAATTCCGGGAGAGACGCCACACTTTTTGCAACGTTCGCTGTAACTCAATCAGAAAATCGTCAGAACGGCCGGAAATTCACGCATATCATATCTAAGGTTTCTACTTTACTAAGTTGTTAGCAAAATATCTGCAGAAGTGAAAGTCTCTGAGATAGAGGGCTACGAAAAACAGTTGTCTCTGCGGCGTCTGTCCCGGACATGCCGGTAGAGACGCCGCTTTGTGGCAGGGATAGATGCCGCTATGTAGGGATAGATGCCGCTATGTAGGGGTAGATGCCGCTATGTAGGGATAGATGCCGCTATGTAGGGAAAGATGCCGCTATGTAGGTATAGATGCCGCTATGTAGGGAAAGACTCCGCTCTTTGAAAATATCCTGTGAATTCAAGAAGTAAATGAAAACTGTTGAACTTTATTCAAAGTAAAAAGCAATATAAACATTAAAAGATAAAGTATATCACAAGTACACAATATTCCAAGCCAATGAACTCAAGAGTCCAAGTTGTAGTGAACGAAATATTCTACATCATCTTCTGCATCTTGCTGTTTTTCTCTCGCAGTAACTTTGTACTGCAGCCGACGCATTTGTCTTTGTATGGAGAACAGAACTCGCGCAGCCAGTTTCTGCAACTCACACATTCGATCCAGTCGTCTTCCACAGTTGTTTGCAAGTAGTTTTCTCAGCACGCACAGCATTTCTTGTCAGAATCTTCAGATGTCTCCTGATTATGAACATCTTTTTCAATTAGTTCTTATTCTGCATACCTAGACCTTATAGATCTGAAATATTGGGACTGTTTACACTTTCCATTTCCGTCTGCTCCTTGACTTTATTTCCTTTTTGGTTCTTTCGCTTTTCCTCGGTATTATTAGCCTCTTCAGTGGGAACAAAATAGCTTCTTTTCTGAAATTGAATACTTTCTCGGTATTTTCGGTACTGGACGGATCTTCAAAAGTCTGTAAGGAGTGACTTCTTCAGGGGAAGCGTCAGAAGGCAATATAGTATTCAGATTACTTAATGAAGGTCCTGCTGAGATAGGTAACACATTTTGAGGGTTTTTCCCAGAAGTAGAAGGTGCACAAATCGGAGCCATATCTGGGGGTACTGTTTTCATAAAAGGTACAGTTTCACTGGTATCAGAAACGGAGAAGAAATATACAGGCACTTTGTTGCGGTTCAGAGGGTAAATACCCGTTTACACAAAAACAATTACATCAACATCCATGCAAGCAGCTTTATTCCAAGCAAACCCGATAAGGCGCGCCGTGCGATATCGAGTGATTTTTCTTTGTGGATTCCGCTTCATCCAAGCTGCGGCTTCATTTTTGAAACGACTCTTTAAAGGCCCAAAGAAGCACTTATCCGAAGGCTGTAAGGCATGAGTACAGTGACTCGGTAGACAAATGACAGTGACGTTATGTTGAACAGCAGCCTGAAGCAGTAACGGGGAGATGCAATGAGCTCTGTGACCATCTAAAAGTAGAAAGACCTTCCCTGAAGTTTTGTGTTTGATGAAATGCTGTGTGAACCAGTTGATGAATAAGTCGGTGCTAATGTACGACTATTTCCGGTTCATGTACACATCTGAACCTGGCGGTAAGGCGATAAAGCAATAGAACAGATAATTTTAGTAGTCTATAATGCATGTGCACAACGTTTCCAAACTGATATGGAATTGTTTAAGTGCGGCATCTCTCCCAATCTGCAGGGACAGAAGCCGCACCTCCCCCCCCCCCCCCCAACTTGCCCAATGGAATGAAGAACATGGCGGCTACATGATGTGAAGGCAAGGTAAACAACGCCGGAAACCTCTAATGTATCGTGATTGCATAGGTACTTCGACTGGCACTAACTAAGACACATTTCGTGAACACTAGAAGAAAGTTCGAGCATAAAATTAATAAATCCACCGCATAAAATCAGTGATAAGTCCAGCAATATAGCGCTGATGTTCACTAGGTTCACTCCCAACACCTATCTAGACTCATTCAATAAGCACATATGCTGCCATCTGCAGAGGATTGCCAGAACCCACCTAACTAAAAAAAAGCGGCGTCTCTCCCGCCGCGGCAACTGTTCCGGAATTGCTATAAAATAAGAATTAGGAATATTTTTGTCATGGGCCATGAAGACTGAAGCACGTTTGTTGTCTGTTGCTGGCACTGTACAACATACGTCAATGAAGAACAAATAAGGACTAAAGTTTTAAATCTTATTGACAATATATTTATTTTTTGTCTAACTTGTTGGATATTCTTAATGTTATGTTGGTTTCAAAGAAAATACTCCCCCCTTTTTTTCCTTTAAAATCACGAGCGAATCGCCTTAATTTCGAAATTATCCGTTTTGTCCATAAGCCTGGATAGCTCAGTCAGTATAGCGACTCGCTACGGGCTGGAAGGTCAGAGGATGGAATCCCGGTGGGGGCGAAGTTTTCCGCTCTCATCAGACCGGCCCTGTGGGCCACCCAGCTTCCTGTACAATGGGTAACGGGTCTCTTTACCGGGGGTAAAGCAGCCGGGTCGTGGGGTTACCACCCACCCCCATCTAGCGCCGAGGTTACAAAGAGAGTAGAGGCATACCTATAATCCCCCTCTGATCCTTTATGGCAGGTTGTAGCGTGAAATTTACCTTCGTGTCTGTCTCCGTTTTGTCGATATACATGAGTCTGAATCCGTGATTTAGAAGAACATCAGTTTTCATATGGCTAAATAAATAAAAGCACGCCAACGGATAGAGGAAATGTAAAAGTTTTTTCGTGACAGATGCGATGGCGTAGATACCCGTTTCTCCGCTAGGAGGCAGTGGTGTGCAAACATGGCGTTTTCAGGTGAACAGAAAGATTTTTGTGTCCTGCAATTTGCTAAAACCCAGTAAATTGTAACAGTGCAACGTGGTTTTCGAACCAAGTATCGTACAGAACCAGCAACGGATAAAACAGTAAGAGACTGGTATAGAAAATTCGAGGAAACTGGCTGTTTGTGTGTCGCAAAACGAACAGGTAGGCCGGGACCATCGCCTGGGACTGGGACAGGATTGACGTCTGTCGAGTCACCAAAGGGGGACATATTGAACATTTGTAAGATAGGTTCAAAACTTGGATATGTACTCGTTTCACTGACATGCTCTCATCCCCCGTGTGTGATTTGGCTCCTGAGCTACAGACCTCCGAAATCCCGGAGGGATTTATGAAACACCCTGTATAATTTGTAAAACTGTAAAATTTTTTACATGGTCAAAAAATGTTTACATGTTTTATTACAAAATAATATAAGAAACTTGTGGAGCACCACAAAACAAAAACATAATGATGTATTGTATTTTTCATTTTTACCTGCCTTTTAATGACTGTGTATCTAGCCTGGTGGTGGTCGATTTTTAGACCGAAACATGTAGCTATTGAATAAACACATTTGTGCGAGACTGACCATTTAATGTTGTTTAAATATTTTAAAACACAACGGGATGAATTCTATCAAGTTAAACGAACACTTCACCAAATAGACTGTAGAAATCCTCCGTATATTTGCATAATCAATCAGTGTCCCAGCATGCCCCACGTAAGAACAGCAGACTGTCTACTTGAAACTACCCGCTGTTAGAAAGCTGTGAAGCTTTGCTACGATATCTTTTAATTATTATAATGGCCTCATAGCCTCAACTCATTAACGATGCCTTAATGCGGTTTTCCACTTGGCTAACTATATGGACTGGAGATTTGCTTACTGCTGTTATTGTTTCTGATTATGACTGTGCCACTGTGGACGGCGACACGAAACCATAGCACAGTGTAAGCTGGTTATTATAGAAACCTCCAATGTACAATGAATGCATAATAAAGCAGGCCGCTCCATTCCCATCTCAGTGGCATTTTATACTGGTATTTTGCATATACGTATAAAGAATCGTATTACAAGTCATGTCTAAAGGATGGCCCTAGGGAATCTTCTCTACAAAATAAACCTACGTTGCAAATAAGAGTCGGGTTCTTTCAGTTTACGGCCGTAATTCATTGTGGTTCAACGCCATCTGTTCTGTATATCGCTAAATATTAGGTTTTATCTTTCGTTATGTTCGAAGTATTTGGCTAGGAGTGTTATCACCAATTGTTTTAAATAAACAAACCTCTTAGCATTCTAAAATACGGAAGTTAATATATAAATACACAGCGTACTTTAGAAAAATTAATTGTATATTTTGTCTAGAGAAGGAACAGTGTCTTCTTAATAAGACGTTCCTCTTTTAACGCATGTGACTACCTCACTGCACAGCAAACATCACTATTTGGTGTCTCGGTTTAGTACGGGTGTTTGGAAATCGTGCTGCCCCTGGTGGCAAGGTCATGAAGCAACAGTGATCAAGATGGCGTACATGACAGAACAGCGAGAGTAATGGTGACAAGGTTTTACCAGACTCAGTGCCGGCCAGAGGCATGTGGGCGCACCGCCCAGTTTCGTATAATTCTCACAATAAATAGCAATTATTTTGCTAAACAGCATTAACCGAGTGGTTTATATAATGGAGACGCAATGCGTTTCTTGGCGAGGCAGGGACTGAATTCTTAAAAAAAAAAAAATATGATTTTGATGAATTTCATGTTTCAAAATGCAAGTAGCTTGTTAGGACCTGGCAAGTTGTTTCCATCGCGGGTTCGATTCCCGATGGTGTCATTGGAATTTGTCATTGACATAATCCTTTCAGCCGCACTATGGCCCTGGGGTAGACTCAGCCTCTAACATAAATGAGTACCAGCAATATTTCCTGGGGGTAAAGGCGGCCGGTGCGTAGGACTGACAACCTTACCACCTTCATGTGCCGATTGTCTAGAAATCTGGGATCCTCAACCTCCTGGAACCCTCAGAGTCTGTCCAGGCCTGTAATGGGATTGCTTTACCTTTGCTTTACCTTGCGGTGTCCATATGTGTGGTTTTTACCACAGAAGGAACTCAATAAAACATGTAACGATGCTGTGTAAATGAATTATAAAGGTTCTGACGATGGTATATACCATTGAGAATCTTTAGTGTTTATTCACCGTGCATTTTTATTATTCTAGACATTCACCAACTAAATGCACAAATCACTAACAAGGTGCAATTAGCCCCTTATCATACAAACCCTACACATGTTTCGGCTCTCTATGAGCCATCATCAGGGGTTTTCCAATAGTGCTTTTCAAATGCTGGATAGATCTGCTAATGACACTCGTAAAGTTTTGCACTGTTTGTGATCATAAAACATTTGTTTCGTAAGTCAAAATCGTGAGTCATAAATTATAGTTAAAATTATAAAATGTTAAAACAACTATAATTTATGACTCACGATTTTGACTTACGAAACAAATGTTTTATGATCACAAACAGTGCAAAACTTTACGAGTGTCATTAGCAGATCTATCCAGCATTTGAAAATCACTATTGGAAAACCCCTGATGATGGCTCATAGAGAGCCGAAACATGTGTAGGTTTGACTATGATAAGGGGCTGATTGCACCTTGTTAGTGATTTGTGCATTTAGTTGGTGAATGTCTAGAGTTGAGAAACTTGTCTTTTGGACTTTGTCCATCGTCTTTAACGTAAAATATAAAAATCACAACGTTTCGGAAGATGGCTCTTCTTCCGAAACGTCGTGATTTTTATATTTTATATTTTTATATCTTACATTAAAGAAGATGGACAAAGTCCAAAAGACAAGTGACTCTCAACGATACTGTGTAAGTTTATGTTCTCTTAGTCTTTCAAAATCGCACATAGTTGGACAAGAATGGCAGTAAGTGATGAGCTCAAATAAAACTCATGTCGCCCGTCGCCATATTCATATTTCCACTTTCTCTTCAAAATTACCAAAGAAACGTTCGATTCTTCTATATTATATCTTGTGTTAGACGTTTAATCAAAGTGTCCAGTGTCGAATTCGCCACATAATTTTACAAGGTCGTGCCGAAGTGTCTATTTGTATGGCTCTGAGGCCAGTGCTGGGCCCCACATTTGTCGCCTTTTTACTCGGTTTCTGAATCATGTTTTTGGACATTAGGTAGGATGCGTTGAAAAGTGTAACGACCCCTCGCAAGGCCTCTATTTACAGAGGACAACATGAACATGAACACAGATGAAATGCGAAAAAAACGTCTGTACCATGATCAGGATTCACACGCAAAAGCCCATTTTTCGAGCTTTAAACTGCGCGGTAAGTTCTGGAGTTAGAAATATAAAACACCCTTCGTCAGCGACTCCCAATGGCATGGAAATAGTGCCTAACTCTTTCCAAAGTTACTGACAGCGCCATATAGCTCTTTCTTTTAGAAATCTCTGTGAAAGTATTGAGGACCATGGAAGGCTTTCAGCTGCTATCTGATGAGGTAGATAGGGAATGGCAGGGATTGCATACCACTGGAAGCAATTGGCTCCCCTAGACGTGACACCGTTGCGCTAACCTGCTCATTGCTGAATTAGCATTACCTGTGGAGGTAATTAAATTAAAGCTCGCAATTAGCGGCAGAGTATCGGCATGTTACGATAATGGCGAAGCAGTGTCAATGCCCAGAATCGAAGACGTGTATTGAGATATTATGCACAGCACTGTCACTTGTTGTTACAAAAGATTTCTTTCAGAAGTTGGCAGTTTTATCACACATTATTACTACGTCTCGTGCCATCTCTGTTCAAATGTTGTCAGTCATGGTATGTAGATCGTGTGAAGGGCTTTTGTTGCTGAGAAAATAAAATATTCTCTGCTGCGTATGTAATATGAGATGAATTTTACCCGTGTTGTACTAAACCCAAGTACTGTTTAGACACCCATACTCTAGTAATAAAATACCACATCCACAGTCACAACAAGGATAATTATCTGTCAATTTCTCTTGTAGATACGCCCAAAGAACCTGTTTCGTCCACACAGCTAAACTCTGAAGCAAAACCTGATTTTCATTCTAGTTCAGATATTCATTTATAAACTATATTACAGTAAGCGTCAATCACAAATAAAAGTTCTTTTAATGTCAGCGTTCAGTGTTTATTACAACATGTTTCGGCCGGCTTGGCCATCTTCAGGTAATACCAAAATATACAAAAGTCTTCAGGTGGTTCAACTTGCACTGTTCCGAGGAAGCTATTCCGCGATTTTAATCTTCTCTGTGGTGTTCTGGCTCCGTAGAGTGCGTGTCGCTCATCGACAGTTTGCTTGATCTTGTCTATGTGTTCCGCTACATCTCGTCGGAAGGCATCGGAACACAAGCAAACTGTCGACGAGCGACACGCACTTACGGAGCCAGAACACCACAGAGAAGACTAAAATCGCGGAATAGCTTCCTAGGAACAGTGCAAGTTGAACCACCTTAATTTCTCTTCAACTTTGTACCCCCAAAGTTGTTGGTGCATAATTCAAGTTATACACAGTCTATAATCTACATCTAAAATAAGTTAAATAAATTACATCCAAAATAATGTATTAAATAATAAGTTTTAATTGAAAAAAAGGAGAATCAAGCTATTAAATAACAAATATATTATTGCCTATAAAAATTAATAAAGGAACAAATGTATTTTAGCAAAGCAAAATTATATGTGTTATGTTGAATAAAATGAAACTAGCCGCCCAGATAAGAATGGCATAAAGGACAGAGAGAGAGAGAGAAAAAAAAAAATGGCGCTCCCAAATCGCATGTCTTTACGTCCGGGTCTCTTGTGGCTAACCCTAAATCTGGCCCTGATTTTTCAGTGTTTATCATGAAATAATATTTTTATTTTTTTTTAATTTTATGTACCCCCTAAGATGTCTTCGCGTACACCTGGGGGTACGCGTACCTCAGGTTGAATACCACTGTGCTAGAATATTTGTTTTGTAGAAGGTTGATTGATTACTCTTCAGAATGTTTTGAGAATTTTGGCCATGTAAAGTATTTTTCATGAAGATTGTTCGAGAGTTTTGTGTTCCAGTGTTTTCATCCCTTGTATAATTTAAGGCACAGGTAAGAACTTTTTATGTTCCTTCGTTTGATGTAAACAGTTTGTCTGCTAATCTAACCTCACCATTAAATTTGTGTTGTTATTCCTTTTTTGGCCTATCGTTGTACTTGAGACATCGTGTGTTGTTGTACCTTGGGTCATGGGCCAAGGTACAACAGTGTGTATGACATTCAGCATAATAATTATTTCGTTTCTATGAGAATGCAATTAAGCAAGTCAAGTAAGGCAAGACAAAATTCAGTAGCCACAGGATGTGCCGTAAAATAACCAATTCATAGCAAAACAAAAGCAAGGATGGCGACATGTAATTTTTGAATTCCAAAAACTACATTAAGCCATCATTAGTTGAAGTTTAAACAACAAGAAAGCCCTACTGATTTTGAATATAAAGCCAGAAATAATGTTAAGAAAATTTTCATTGCCACACAAGAGACTTGAATTGGTTGACCATTTCAAACAGGCCGCAAAATTACGTTATGGTCTCACAAAGAAGGAAGTTCTGAAACTTGCCTTTCAGTATGGCAAATAAAATGCTGTAATTATGCCAGACAGTTGGGTACATAATGAATGTGCTAGTAATATGTGGCTTAGGGAACTGAGGAATGTCATAGTCCTTGTGTCTGAGACATCCTGAAGCTTCTGTTCTCACTTGAGCTATAAGTTTTAATTGTGAAAATGTGAAAGCATTTTTTGAAAAGCTAAAGGAACTTATGTCAATTTTACAGCTAATACAATCTGTAATTTAGATGAGACTCATAATTCAAATATTCATGTTCTTCCCCAGATTGTCTCTGCTAAGGGAATGAAGCATGTGGGAAGTGTGACTTCAGGGGAGAGAGAGAGATATATATGCCACAATGATTGTTGCTGTAAATGCCATTGTTAAACATGTTCCTCCAATGTTGATGTTTCAAGGAGTACATTTTAAGAGCCACATGTTGACTGGTGCTCTTAACAGTTTCATTTGGAGGTGCAAACCCAACAGATTGGTCAAATGAAAGGTTCTTTCTTTAATATCTGAAGCATTTGATCACATGTGAAAAGCCTTGTAAGGAAGGCCCAGTTGATTTGAGACAATAATGAGTCCCAATTATCAATCCCAGCCATCAATGTGGCAAAAGAAAATGGCATTTTCTTACTGACACTATCACTCCAATACATCACTTAAGTTACAGTCATTGAATTGCACCATCTTTGGTTCAGGTGCAACATACTACAATGCGTGCCTTCATGATTGAATGCTGTCAAACCTAACCTAACCTGTAACCATTTATAGTGCTGCAGGCATTATTGGAAAATATTTCAGCAAGGCATTTGCCAAACACAACATTGAAAAGGAGTTTCATGTGACAGGAATTTATCCTCTAAATGAAAATAGTTTTGATGAAGATAGATTCCTATTCTCCTGTGTCACTGACAGACCTCAGAGTCACATAACAGAAGCAGCCAATGCACCTTCAAGCTACAAGGACAACAATGAAGAAGGAGCATCAGTTGAATTTAGAAGGTATTCCTTCCCTAAAGCTGGACCATGAAAAACTATAGGAAGGAGCATGAAAAAGCAGGATCCTAACATACATACCACAAAAGAGTGAAATTGAAAACCAAAGAGCCAAAAATGGTAAAAGGGAATATTCAGGGAAAATGCTTGAGAAGAAAACTGTAAAGAAGAAGTTGATTGCTGCTGACAGCTCTGAAAGGGAGCCTAAAATATTCCATATGCAGAATTGAGTAATGTTGATTATGAAGAAGTAGTGAGAAAGAAATTGTAAATTTTACTGAAGAAATCTTCACTTTATTTTCACCTTGCATTTTGATTAAATTAGCAGCATTACAACCAACAAATGCACTTTTTGTATTTCTGTTACACTTTTACCCTACACATGTTTCGGCTGCGGTCCAGCCATCATCACGGTACACTAGTAGGTTCACCTCACTGGCACTGGTTAATTTGGTATTATCACACGTCATCACAGTGTTTTTGGTTTTGACGTGAATACGTCTTTAAATTCGGTCCGGTGTAGGGGGGTCTCTACGAAAACTCTAGCGACCAAAAAAATGGCAAGAATTGTCGCGCTTATATCTCGTAAACTATAAATGATAATGTAATGATTTAAATTTTGTTGGATAGAGGGTTGATGTCCGTATCTAAAATGGTGGGTAGTGGGGGTGTGCAGCGGTGAAGGGGGCGAGGGGTAGCGCTTGCGCCTGAACACTGAAAATGGCGACGCCGCGCGGCGTTTGGGCAGTGTAACTTTGGATTGCGAAGAGATAGGACGTTGAAATTGGTGTCGATGTGTAGAGAATAACAGGATCTACAATATTATTTAGCAATAATAACCGATAAAATAGAATTTGTAAAGTTATAAGCCGATAAGTGTGCTGAGTTGAAGAAAAGTTTCATAATGTCGAAAAAATTGCAAAGGAAATATGAACAGAAATGTAAGAAACGCATATCATTGGAAAGGAAAATTCAAAAGGAATCAGAAAAGCCCAAATTGACTAATGCCGAACGATGCAGATTGTATAGAGAGCGTAAGAAAGCCGAGCGCGTCAACGCCGGCGCGAGTACTTCGAGTGCGCCGCTACTATGCCATATGTATCTTACTTCTCCTATCATCGGCCTTTGATAATAAAATTATACTTCACTTATAACCACCCAGACTTTATTCATTTACATCTTACCCTTCCTCTAATAACACAAAGACGGATTCACGCCTTAAACCATTGCGGTTGTGTCCCGTACACAAGCCACGAATTTTTTGAACCAGTGTCAGTGAAGTGAACCTACTAGTGTACCGTGATGATGGCTGGACCACAGCCGAAACATGTGTAGGGTAAAAGTGTAACAGAAATACAAAAAGTGCATTTGTTGGTTATAATACTGCCAATTGCTTACTGAAGAAAGTTTTGCAATTGGTGATGGTGCAAAAGGGGATTTTCTTTTAGTAAAGTTGGCAGGGAAGAGGATCATTTCATATTACAAAGCAAGTAATTAATGATTGTCATGAATATGAATATGAAGTCACGTACATACATGTTTTATTACCAACCACTGCACACAATATTTTTTTTTGCTGCTGCATGTTTCGGCTATGTGTTGTAGCCATCATCAGGCAGCCATATTACACAGACATGCACGGCGTATAGTGCGTCGATGAACGGTAATATGCACAGTAACTTGTTACACAACATTTTTTCTTATATAGAAATTTTATTTCTTGGTTGAGTCGGTGTTTTGTGGCGGCATTCTTTGTGTTTTGACTACGTTGATTGTTGCCGTTGACGGTAATATGGATGTATTTCGGCGTCAGATGTTCCGCTCTGCATACCTTGTTGAACCATATCCTCAATTGTTACACAGCAGTTTGTTGCTACATAGTACCCATTGTACAGGAGGATGGGTGAGCCCTCCTCGGCAGGTCTTGACATGTGCGGAAAATTATCTCCCACCGGGATTCGATCCTCGGACCGACCAGCGCTTAGGGAGTCGCTGTGTCGACTACACTATCCGTACCCACAACACCTTCACCTATATAATTTTATTTTGATAAATTTTTTAGAATAGTTTCATGATTCTAAGTTTTTTTTTTTTTTTTTTTTTTTTTGCATTTTTGAGTGTAGACAGCTGAACGTTTAGTACAGGGCATACACAAAAGAATGGTGCGGTTTCAATGTATATTATATGAATACCGCACTATTCTTTTGTGTATACCCTGTATTATATCTATCTGTAGGGCGAGTTTCTGGCTTGTAGGTAATGAGCTTCCTTTAATGGTGCATCTGGGAATTTAAATTAAGGGATATATGGAATAAATGTTTCTCAATAAAATTTTAATATTTTCCTGCCTTCTCCAAGATAAAATCTCATGAAAATTATGTGTTTATTTGAGCTGTCTGTACGTGACGTAAGCTGCCACGGCCTATTTCCCTTCACTACCCGAAATACATTAACACAAATTAGTATCTCTATATTTTTCCTCCGCTCCATGACTTAGTCCCCACTTAGAAGCAAACAGCTTCGTTCGCAGACCTCTGTAGAGTAGCTGGCACCTCTCACTTTTATTCACAAGGTTCCGCTTTCAAATCTCGAACAGAAGAGGCTGCCCCGACAGCGAATTGAAAGATATCGCTGCAGCTCGCCAAATAAGTGTCGTATTACCGTGGTCAGTTTCTTCCACATCCCTTTCTGTTCACTAAGCAATAAGCAATCCCGTTACAGGCCTTGACAGGCCCTTAGGGTTCCATGAGGTTGAGGCTCCCAGATTTATAGACAATCGGCACATGAAGGTGGTAAGGTTGTCAGCCCTACGCACCGGCCGCCTTTACCCCCAGGAAATATTCCTGGTACTCATTTCTGTTAGAGGCTGAGTCGACCCCAGGGCCAGACCGAAACGATTATGTCAAGGAAAAATTCCAATGACACCATCGGGAATCGAACCCGCGACGTTCCGGTTTGTAGCGCAGTGCCTCAACCAACTGCGCTACCGCGTGCCCCCTTCTGTTCACTAAACTGTACACAATAAAAGGTGAAGGCATAGGAGGGAGTGGAGGAATAGCTCTACTCTTTCTTAACCTCGGCATTGCATGGAGGCGAATGTCAGCATCACGTCCCGGCAGCTTTACCCTGGGTTGAAGAGCCCCTGATAGCCGTTGAAGAGGAGGATATGAGGGCCACAGTTAGGTCTGGACACTTTAAAAGACAGCTAAATATCTTGCATGTGCAGGGAATGGAGCTACGGTCCTCAGACGTCCCGCGCCTAGGCAAGTCACTACAATGTTCTGTACTCAGGAGACATAACATAATGTTAGTAACTGAAAAGGACGCCGATCCCAGTGGCCGTGTGGTCTAAGGCGTGGGTCTACGGCCGCTCGCTCGCTGGGATTGTGAGTTCGAATCCTACCGGGGGCATGGATGTCTGTCTGTTGTGAGTGCTGTGTGTTGTCAGGTAGAGGTCTGTGCGACGGGCCGGTCACTCGTCCAGAGGAGTCCTACCGAATGTGGTGTGTCTGAGTGTGATCGTGAGGCCTCGATAATGAGGAGGCCCTGGCCCCCAAGGGGCTGTTGCGCCATGCAAAAAAAACTGCAACTGAAGTTAAAGCAGGAGTAAAGTCAGTCCTTTGCTCTTCACGTTAGGCACCAGTAAGTATGTTCTTTCAAAGGAAGACACCAGACGTCACGTCTGTGTAAGAGAATTGGTGCATATTTTATATGAAATTTGCATTTTGAATGTGACGGTATGTTCTGGGGAAAAAGAGATAAGAGTTTATGAACGGAATAATAAAGTAATTTCGTCTCATAAATTTGAAATTAATTTGCCCGTGATCACCACTTCCAGTTTTTGCTGTTATTCTTAAGTAAATACGTTGGCCGTGCCATGGCTCAGGTGGTCAGTCGCCGGCCTCTCACCGCGGAAGCCCGGGTTCGATCCTGGGTCAGTCCATGTGGGATTTGTGGTGGACAAAGTGGCACTGGGACAGGTTTTTCCCCGAGTACTTCTGTTTTCCCCTGTCAATTTCATTCTACCGGTGCCCCATTACTTGGAAAAACGAAAAAATTAATCATCTTTCATCACAGGGGTGCACAATAAGCCTCAAGGCTGCGGTGCGTCCGTAGCATCTGCTGCGGGACCCTTCTTCACAAAAATAAAGTAAATACGTTGCTAAATATTGTAAAAATTAAGACTAAACGTTACCGATTCGTAATTAGTAATACGTGCATTAGTATGGTTATTGGCACTCCTAAAGCAAATGGTATCGAATAGGTCAGGTAGTGGAGGTGTAAATATAAAAAAATGGAAAAGTCTTAGGCCGAAACATGTTGTCATACGTGTAAATTTAATTTCTTTTTTGACGTAAAACGTCTTACATTTCGGTACACATAGTTGGGTCACCTCGGCGCTCGCGGTGTCAGACTTTCGCGTTACCTACGTTTCTTCACAGTGCTCCGCGCCTACTTCGACTACAGCAGTGAACGATACGTAGTTTGAAAGGTAAGGAACATGCCTACACACTGAAAAAAGAATCATCGAAAAATGTGAAATCTGCCAAAATGGCGGCCATGTCAAAATCACCTACGATTTTCACACTCTCACCATCTAACGTCTTACATTTCGGTACACATAGGTGGGTCACCTCGGCGCTGTTTTTTACAGGTTCACGATGCCGAGACTAACTAACGCACAAAAGCAAGAAAACTACCGAAAACGGAAGAAGGAGGCAGAGGAGGGTTCACAGAGGCCGAAAAAGATCGCCAAAATTCAACTTGTCGGCGTGACGTTTTACGTACTATTTGCGGTTTAGTCGTAGCTTGAAACACCGAAGATTTTTTTTCTGGTACGACAGCCCCTAGTGGGCTAGGACCTCCTCATTATCGAGGCTTCACGATCACCCTCGGTAGGACTCCTCCGGACGAATGATCAGCCCGACGCATAGACCTCTACCTGACAACACACAACACTCACAAGAGACAGACATTCATGCCCCCGGTGGGATTCGAACCCGCAATCCCAGCAAGCGAGTGGCCGCAGATCCGCGCCGTAGGCCGCACGGCCACTGGGATCGGCCCTGTAAATTCAACACACGCATAACACTCCTGTTAACGGAAAACTGATCTCAGTAAATAAAACTCAAGTGTTTGGCTAATTCCAATCAACCACGAAGGAGCGATTTAACAAACTCACTGTAGCAGCCGTACCTGTCACATCCACTGGGTGACTCTATTTAGATTCTATACCACTGTCTGTTGCATAGTAACTAGGACTCCCTCTATAACCTAATGTACTTGTTTATTGAGTGTCGAGAATGGACGGAATGCTGATGTGGTGTGGCCTGTTCAACACGGCGAGGTCTTTTCAGTGCAAGAAACACATTGTGTTGTACTCGTGTGTATATATATATATATATATATATACATTGAAAGGCAGGATTGGTAGGACTGGAGAGAACTTCAGGGGAGATGTCCTGTGTGCTGACAGATCTTAGAGGATAAGAAGCAGTTTCTTCCTTTCATCTGAGAGATATATGTCTGCATCAGGGCCAGAGAATTTTGCGTTCAGTTAAATAAAATTGTTACTTAGCTTTATGGAGAAGAAACACCACTGTAAGAATATCATTCTACTGTGTATATTGAAAAGTCACCATATGTAAATGTATAGCATAAAGAGTTTGAACAGTGTGAATGTAGAGATGTCGCTATGCATGCCATGAAGAATATGGGGAAATGAAAGTATGTCTTTACTCATTCTTAAACTTATTTTATTTTTAAAATTTTTTATTGAAGGGCCCCGCAGCAGATGTTACGGACGCACCGCAGCCTTGAGGCTTATTGTGCAACCCTGTGATGAAGATGATCAGTTTTTTTCAATGGAGCACCGGTGGAATGAAATTGACAGGGGAAAACCGAAGTACTCGGAGAAAATCCTGTCCTAGTGCCACTTTGTCTATCACAGATCACACATGGACCGACCCGGGATCGAAACCGGACCTCCGCGGTGAGAGTCCGGCGACTAACCGCCTGAACCATAGCACGGCCAAGCTTGGAACTAAGTGAAGGTGTCAATTTCACGATAGGACCGCTTTAACTCCGGGGAAGCGGCCTCAGTAACTATTGAGTAGGAAGATACGTGGACCACCAAACGTGTCTGGAGGTTTGGCGAGACGAGAAAAATTTCTTGCCCCTGCTGAGAATTGAACTGTTGACCAGCCGCACAGCATTGTCATCTATTAACTGTAGTTGGCGCCACTCACATTTCAGTACAATACACGTGGTCAATTCGGAGGTAGACCTACATGACACGTGAGGTACTCAGACATTAGTATTCGGTTCAGGAACTGTTTGTTTTCCAATGTACTTCAATAACTTGCGACGATCAGGGCATATAAGTAACTTTTCCCTTCATTTTTCATGGATATGGAACATGGTCTCCTAATCTGAGGAAAAACTCTAAGTTACAAATTTTTGTGAACAGAGTACCCGGAAAAATGTTTGTACTCAAGAAGTGAGAAACAAGTGGGTAGTTGAGGACAGATATAATGAGAGAAGTACTGCAGGGCGTTTAGAGTATGACCTTACGGTGGGCCGGATATGGGACTAGGATTAAAGAAACAAGAAATTCATACGTAATTTTGGGGGGGCAAATATCTTTTAAACCTTTTACCTTGAAGAGAAAGAATGAGCTCCATAATACTTTAGATGAATTTCAAGATAGTAGTTGTACCCTTGCAAATAATTATAACGTAGAAACAAAATATTTAATCAACTAAGATTTATTTACATTTTTGAAACTTTAAAGCACCTGTCGATATAAAATGTATGTCGTCACTCTGTCACTTTCCATACGTTGCCGGTGCCCTTCAATATTTGCAACAGCGACGTTGCCAAATGAAGAGGATCGGGAAAATACCACACAGAGCTGACCATGGGGGGGGGGGGGGGACAGGTGATGGCAGATATACAGCGTGTTTCGTAAGTCTATCCGGGATTTAGAGGCTTGGCCGTGCAGTAGCAAACCCACATATAAGAGATAAAAGCATGCCAACGGATAGAGGAAATGTAAACGTTCTTTCGTGACAGATGCGATGGCGTAGTTACCCGTTTCTCCGCTAGGAGGCAGTGGTGTGCAAACATGGCGTTTTCAGGTGAACAGAAAGCTTTTTGTGTCCTGCAATTTGCTAAAACCCAGTCAATTGTAAGAGTGCAACGTGGTTTTCGAACCAAGTATCGTACCGAACCACCAACGGACAAAACAGTAAGAGACTGGTATAGAAAATTCGAGGAAACTGGCTGTTTGTGTGTCGCAAAACGAATAGGTAGGCCGGGACTATCGCCTGGGACTGTGGAGCTAGATTACAGGATTGACGTCTGTCGAGTCACCAAAGGGGGACATATTGAACATTTGTAAGGTAGGTTCAAAACTTGCATATGTACTCTTTTCACTGACATGCTCTCATCCCCCGTGTGTGATTTGGCTCCTGAGCTACAGACCTCCGAAATCCCGGAGGGATTTATGAAACACCCTGTATTCCAACACGTTTAAGCGTCTGCCCTTGAGCCTTATTAATTGTCATAGTAAAAGCGAGTGGGCCGCGATAGCTCAGTCGGTATAGCGACTCACTACGGACTGTACGGTCCGGGGAATGGAATCCTGGTGGGGGCGAGAATTTCCGCGCCCGTCCAGACCGGCCCTGGGGCCCATCAAGCCTCCTATACAATGGGTACCGGACCTCTTTCCCGGGGTTAAAGCGGCCGGGGCGTGGAGTTGACCACCCACCCTCATCTAGCGCCGAGGTTAAAGAAATAGTAGAGCTATACCTCTGGGCTTTCATAGCCCGTTCTAGGAAGAACTTTACCTTTACCTTTACCATAGAAAAGGCGATTTTGATCGGAAATCTTCATCTGCACAGTTGGACAGATGAACATAACTGAATCCTAGGTACAAGGATAGTTTTTCTGAAGCCAGTAACTTCCGCTGCCATGCAGTGCTCGTGCAAGCCTTTTACGATTATATGCTGCCACGATCGGAGGCCAAGGGAGGCTAACATATGTCTTGTACTTCCCATAGCTTCCAGTAGAGGTAGAACTGTTCAGTTTTTAACTCTAATTTTTTGTTGAAAGTACACATTTTTGAGGAGTAGGTATTGAAACAAGGGAGACTGTTATAAGTGCCGACATGTAATGTTTCTTCAAATGTCTATCTTGAAAAGATCCTTTTGATAGTTCAGTGAATCGTGATGTCGCAAAGAGACATCATAATAATATATATATAATGTGAGTTATGAGGCTGAGAGTTTGATATATCCGGTTCAGGATCGTGTATAATGTGTGTTTTGCTAGCAGTCGTGTTGATCCTTCGATTTCTGCTACCACTTCTTCACTTATGGAAGTAATCAGTTACTGTAAAATGCGAGTAAAAGTTGACATCATGGCGACTGTGCGAAAGAAATTTCAAGCAAGGTATATCAATCCATCTTTGTGATTAATTCCTGTGCATCACATTAAAAATTATAGTCCTTGAACAAAGCCTTATCCTAGATTATGCTCATAAATCTCGCTAGTTACTAAACTTCATTTCTAACCATTACGATCTGTGAACTTCTGAACAATATTTAGTCTCAATTAGTTACTGCAAATTGAAAATGCATCTAACATATGATTTTCGATGCCTTATACTAAGTGTGCTATCATTGTATCATTCTCAGGTTATTAAGTTTAAATATGGCTTCATTTTTGTTGAATTTTTAACAAGAAATATAAGGTGTATAAACGTGCATTTCTCTTCTACACCGTATTCGTTCGAGATATTCTTCTCCTCGATAAATATACAGCGAGCTACACTGCAGATACAACCAGAAACATGTGCAGGTCTTTCCATAAACTGGTCGTTAGACTAGGCCAATATACAGGGTGTTTCAGGAGGAATCTGCCATACTTAGGGAGTACGTTCCGTATGTGAAATTGTATCCATGTAACAAAACATCCCATATACGAAGTTCAACGATTACAGAGATATTGATGCGAGAAAATCTGTGTACTTCTTGCGGTTCCACATCGACGTTTTTCATAGATTACCTTTATTTGTAATGTATAAAATAACCATAATATTTTTGATTGGTTCCCTAGCATGTCCATTTTCTAATACGTGTTTGTTACTTCATATATCGGAACTAATAATCGATATTCGATAATAACACACCTCATAGAATCTGAGTTTTGCGATTCACTAAGCGTAATACCATTTACTGCTGCCTTCTGCTGTAGCAATCACCAACTAATCACGCACTCATTCAGTCACACTGCACAAATCATACGCATTATATAAGGTAGATATGCATACATTTTGGTCACAGGTTTTAGCCCTATATTTGTCCATCATCGGGGCGTATACACAAGCACCTGTGTGTGTGCTCGCGCGCCCTTACACAGTCTAGTATTGGTGCTGTGATGGTTCATTTGGTACAGTGACCAGACTACGGGCCCTATGACCGGAGAGTCGCCGTTCTGCTCCCGGCAAGGACAAGAGATTTTTCTTTCTTGTAAGATATCCAGACCGACTCTGGAGCCCACAAAGTCACCTATTCAAAGGTTACTGTGGCTCTTTCCAAGGAGGTATAGCGGCGGGGCGTGAAGTTAGTCACCTACCTCGGAGTAGAAATGAGGATTGAGAATACATGGAGAAATTCCTCCGCTCTACCATATCCCATCATGGCGTGGCTTAAGCACAGGGCACCGTTACTTTCACAACTAACAACTCACAAATTACACACCAACTAAATGCACTATATTTTCACTTTTTATTCTTTAGCCCCCTATCATTTTATTACGAAAAATTGACGAACCTCATTTAAGGATTTTATATTCTGTGTTTTATATATTTAAATACAGAAATTGTAAATAACTGTAATCTATAAATGATAATGAAACTTGACTACATGTGATATATATAACGATATAGCAGGCATAAACAATGGATGTAAAGTAAACGTAGATTACGAGCCCCCTGAAGATGGCCTTGTAAAGGTTGAAACATATGTAGGGGTTGAATAAAGAATATAAAGTGAAAATATAGTGCATTTCGTTGGTGTGTAATTTGTGAATTGTTAGAAAATGCACGATGAAGATAATATAAAATGCGTCTAACAAGTTTAGGTAAACGGCCGATGTTTGTAACATATAAATTACAAAAATATGAGTTTAAAATTTAACAAGATAGGCAATGTACGTGTGACGTAGCATTATGGCGCGTTGGAGTATTGCTTACGCCTTCTCGGCTCTTTTAACAGCCTGGAACATTTCGCTCGAAGACAGTCCTTTTATGGCGAGTTAGTGTCGCCGGCAACATTAGAACTTATTTATGTCTTCATGTAAATGCCCGGATTTTTACCCGATTTTAACCAAATTTGGATTTCCTCTACAGAGTTTTCTGAAAGTCCCCAATATCGAACTTCACGGCAATCCGTCCACTAGGAACCACGCTGATATATGCGGACAGACGGACGGACGTGACGAAGATAATAGGCGATTTTGCGACTATGCAAACGCGCCTACTAGTACAAATGGAATCATATTAAATTTAATTGATTTTGAACTTCACGTCTAAAATCTTTTCAGCATATGTTTTATGTAACCTGAACACAGTTTATATACAACATTGGTTGTCGTGTGTTACATGCATAGACCTGTAATACATCACAGCATGTTGCTTCTAATATTATTTTGCATATAACAAATGTATGTAAGGTGCTTACAAATGCGTTACACGTACGTGGATATTCTGTGAGCGGATCAGGTTGTGACGTTCCTCAGGTTCAACTCAGCGGCCTGTCATTGCGGAGGCACGTTTTGAGTCCCAGGTCAGTTCGTGTGTACTTAGAATACTGAGGCGTTGAAGGCAGGACGATAGTACAAGCATCTTGGTGTTCCGAAGGATGTGAAGTCTTGAATTGGACTAAACTTGTTCAAGACGGCGTAAATTTACAGGTTTTGGTGAACAGGGTTTTATAAAAGATTGAAAATCCTTAACCAGTTAAGAAACTATCAGATTTTTAAGGGTGTACCAGTTTTATGCAGTTATTTGCACTCTGTGTTATGTAATATATTTTGTTTTCTCAACCGTTCTTTAGAAAAATACAAAGTTGAATTTGACCTTCATATATGGGTAGGGGCCAGAGGAAGAGAGATTCTTAGGAGAAGGGAACTCTAATACAGATTTCCCTAATGCCAGAAACAGCGACATCAGTAGCGACTGAAACTAATGCTCGAGGTGGTTCATGATCGTATAACAACAGGCGTGACCACAGTAGTTTGAACGGCTGCTGTACTGCGATGTGGAAAGCAAATGGAAAAATTACCACATTATTACTTTTCCTGGATAGTCTCTTCCAGAAACAGAGACAAATGCGAAATGCTTCCTTTGGAGACACGAGGAAGAAGAAGTAAGCAGCTACTCGATGATCATAAGGAAAAGAGAAGATACTGGAAATTGAAAGAGGAGTCAGTGGAGAACTGGCTTTGAAAGAGGCTACGGACCTGTCGTAAGACAGACTACGGAAAGAAAGAAAGAAAGAAAGAAAGAAAGAACAAACGACTAAGGCGGGAGTCTTTTGCTCCAGTGCGGACTAGCAGTAAAATATTTGGACAAATTACAGCGCGAAAGAGAAATAACAAGTTCATTAAGATCTGATAAATAAATCTGACGATGAAGTGTGCGGATGAGCGGATGAGGGACGGATATCTCTGTTGTGCGTTCATTTTATAACCTTCGAAGTAAATAACGCGTAAAGATGTTACTAATTACACATGTCAACGTAAACATTTGTTACTTCGTGATGCTCCTTCTACGTATTTTAGCCTCTATAGACCATCTTCAGAGAGGTTATTTACAAAAGAATATATTTCTAATAAATGCTGTCTAAGATGTGCATATATGAAGTTTAAATACAATTATATAAATTAAAATGATGCTAAAATGTATAAAATACAGATTCCTTACATGTATTTTTCATTCCTTAGTAATTTTATGTATAGCTGCAGACAAACATCTATGCAGACGGAACGTCGCAAATAACAAATATTTATGGTCACAAGTGCAATTAGTTGCGTTAAATACTGTACAGTCTATATGTTGCACGTAATATGACTAACGTTACATTTGCATGAAGATGTTTTCGCCTTCCGTCGAGGGCTCATTTGGCACCCACGACGTGCGAGACAGACCTCTGAATTGAGAGGACGAGTTCACGGTTTTACAGTTCACGGTTTTACAGTTCACGGTTTTACAGTTCACGGTTTTACAGTTCACGGTTTTACAGTTCACGGTTTTACAGTTCACTGTTTTACAGTTCACGGTTTTACAGTTCACGGTTTTACAGTTCACGGTTTTACAGTTCACGGTTTTACAGTTCACGGTTTTACAGTTCACGGTTTTACAGTTCACGGTTTTACAGTTCACGGTTTTACAGTTCACTGTTTTACAGTTCACGGTTTTACAGTTCACGGTTTTACAGTTCACGGTTTTACAGTTCACGGTTTTACAGTTCACGGTTTTACAGTTCACGGTTTTACAGTTCACGGTTTTACAGTTCACGGTTTTACAGTTCACGGTTTTACATGTTCACGGTTATTACTTATGATAGTACTTAGTGCATTAGTAGTTATGTACATGAGTGATGAGTAGGTTATGTACATGGAGTTTGGATGAGTAGGTTATGTACATGGGGTGTGATGATGAGTAGGTTATGTACATGGAGTGATGAGTAGGTTATGTACATGGAGTGATGAGTAGGTTATGTACATGGAGTGATGAGTAGGTTATGTACATGGAGTGATGAGTAGGTTATGTACATGGATGTGAATGAGTAGGTTATGTACATGGAGTGATGGTAGGTATGTATGGAGTGATGAGTAGGTTATGTACATGGAGTGATGAGTAGGTTATGTACATGGAGTGATGAGTAGGTTATGTACATGGAGTGATGAGTAGGTTATGTACATGGAGTGATGAGTAGGTTATGTACATGGAGTGATGAGTAGGTTATGTACATGGAGTGATGAGTAGGTTATGTACATGGAGTGATGAGTAGGTTATGTACATGGAGTGATGAGTAGGTTATGTACATGGAGTGATGAGTAGGTTATGTACATGGATGTGAGTAGGTTATGTACATGGAGTGATGAGTAGTTATGTACATGGAGTGATGAGTAGGTTATGTACATGGAGTGATGAGTAGGTTATGTACATGGAGTGATGAGTAGGGATGTATATGAGTGATGAGTAGGTTATGTACATGGAGTGATGAGTAGGTTATGTACATGGAGTGATGAGTAGGTTATGTACATGGAGTGATGAGTAGGTTATGTACATGGAGTGATGAGTAGGTTATGTACATGGAGTGATGAGTAGGTTATGTACATGGAGTGATGAGTAGGTTATGTACATGGAGTGATAAGTAGGTTATGTACATGGAGTGATAGTAGGTTATTACATGAGTGATGATAGGTATGTAGATGATGATGGTTCCCCGCATTTCCTTAAACTACTGCCCTCGTTCGTGGCGGACCTTCCTCTGCTGCTCCTTTAGCCACTTTTCTTTGCCCTGCTCCCTTCTTATCTCCAACCTCACTCTCTTTTCCCTTTATTTAATTCCTTCTGTCGCTCTACCCATCTCGTTTTTCAAATGGTCTTCGTAACAGATCCCATAACAGTCACCACTAAAGATAATGAGTGAAACGAGAAGGTTTTAGGGTCAGAGGGTACTTCCTCGTGGAGGGGTAGGACACAAAAATGGAAAAAATGTGTTTCCTTCTCACGCTTTGGGGGGGGGGGGGGGGGGGAGTGTTGGCCCGACCGGGACTCGAACTCAGTGTTTGGCTACAGTGTATACTAACCTTGAGTATCATTTAATATTTAATCGATTTGCCGCTGCAAATCGTTTCTTCACAATTATCAGCTTCAGGAGCGTGGAATAAGCAATTCCAGGTCTTTCGTCATGCGTGCTTGTCTCGCCATATCTTCCTTGTGGGTCTGCGTTTCTTCTGCTGATCTCAGTGTATTCACACACTAACTTCGGAATGCGTAATAGATTTTGTATCCACTTCCATTTATAATTCAAAATAAAATCATTCAAACTGTTAAGCGTGTCTCTTCTCTTAAATCTTCTTTCGGTTTATGGTACAATAATGTATATCTGCAATAGACCTAAAAAATTTAATTTTCGCTATCCTATTTCTTCTTTCATTCTGTTTTAGTATAGTCCAACCTCGACACTCATACACGATCGTTGGTACCACCATTATCTTACATAATTTTAAAAATGTTTCGTGATTTTTATCATGGCGCAACAGCCCCTAGTGGGCCAGGCCTCCTCATTTCGAGGCTTCACGATCACACTCAGACATACTACAGTCGGTAGGACTCCTCTGGACGAGTGACCAGCCCGTCGCAGAGACCTCTACCTGACAACACACAACACTCACAACAGACAGACATCCATGCCCCCGGCAGGATCCGAACCCACAATCCCTACAAGCGAGCGGCCGCAGACCCACTCCTTAGACCGCACGGCCACTGGGATCGGCGGTCCTGAGAGAATGATCCTGCGAATTTTGAAATTGTAAATTTAATTGTACGTCTTAAGCCAACATTTGAGGGCACGTTTCGTCATTACTTGTTCTAATGCGCGTTGAATTGTCCCACATGTATGTTGAAACTTTTGTAGTTGATTATACAAATCATTACACAGATTGCCCTGCATCCCAAATAGTTAATTGTTTTAATTATTCAAATTACGTTGCAGATTCTATCTTATTGCAGGACAAGTATTACGTTCCCTTCACACGACACGTAGTCCCCATGGTCCTTAAAGTTTCCTGTCTAAAACATTCAAAATCACATGCTGTTTTTTTTTTCCTCGTATCTAAATTTTCAGTAATTTCGACCTTTCCGTTATCGCCACAAAACGCCACAGCTGCAACGGCTTCCCCTTTCCACTGCCTGTAAATGCTGATCAAATAAGACAGACGTGTATCTATTCCCACTTCTTCAACTCACGGCCTGGATAATCCTGTTCGCGACCGCCCAGTTGCTCAGCCATTTCGTAAATTGGCTGCTACAGCAGTGTTCAGGATCTTGTCTTTGGAGTGGACGACTTTTCCGAATTGAAGTCCCTCCGTTCTTCGGACTACAGCTTGCCTTTCGTTAAAAAGAGCGATTGGACTGCCTGTTGCCTTCGTAAGAGGTCTAACTTGAGCAAATTGGCCGATAACAGTGGAACTGTGAAGGAAGTCCATGCCATTAGAGACCGCCAGCAAGGCTGTTCCTTAAATTATTTAGAGGGGATAAATTCTAACGCTTCAGTTTATCCCTATAATGAGAGCAGTAATGTGTAGATTCGTAGATTATCTTAGGAAATCGAAAGAAAAAAATATTTATACAAATAGGCATTGGTTATTTTAATCTAAATAAAATATTAGGAGATTAGACAATGAAAACATAACCTTGATAGAATTCTGTGTTTTGAATATGGAAGAAGAATGAATGTGGAGGAACACAGAATAAAATGGAAGGATTCAGATATTATTTGGACTAAAGAAGGGCTCGAAGCCCAGTCCGTGAAAATCAAACCTGTGGATAAGCTGATGGTTATAAAAGAATTTCCAAACATTTACAGTTTCGGAGATATTTTTAGTGTTTACAAGAATTGAGGAAGAACTGCGCACTCATGGAAGGGAAGAAAGTTGCGTGAGGGGTTTGGTGGTAAACTTTAGGTAAAGAGAACTTTGGAAAGACCTAAGCATAAATAAGATGGTAAGGTAAAGTTCTCCCTAGAACAGACCATGAAGGCCCAGAGGGGGAGTAGAGGTATAGCTCTACTCTTTCATTCACCCTGGCACTAGATGGGGGTGGGTGGTCAAATCCACGCCCCGGCCGCTTTTTCCCCCGGGAAAGAGACCCGGTACCCATTTTATAGGAGGCTGGGTGGGCCCCAGGGCCGGTCTGGACGGCTGCTGAAGATAATACGAAAATAGCACTTAATGAAATATGATGGGAGGTTATGAAATGGATTCTGCTGGCTCAGGTTCGGGATGAGTGGCATGCGCTTGTGAACACGGTACTGAAATTTCAGGTTTAATAAAAGGACGGAAATTTCTTGAGCAGCTGAGAAACTATTAACTTCTCAACAAGGACTTTGCTGCATCAAGTGAGTTTACAAGATCTCGCCAATATCCCTTTATCCTTTCGTGAGTCAGATTAATCCAATCCGCACTCTATGGCGTTGCATATGTAAGTTCCACTTTAATAATAATCTCCCATCTGTATCTAGATCTTTGAAGTAGCTCTTCCATTCAGGTTTTTTTTACTAAGTTCGGCACTTTTATCATTCTTTCCAGGCGTTTAGATGCTCAGTCATTTTCATCACTTTAATGAAATCTGGCGAATATTAGTAATTGTAATACAACCCATTACGTAATATTCTTGAGCCTAGTTCGAAATGCTTTCCCGTGCACCGAGGCAGCATTTCACCAAATGCTACGCTTTGCATCCTTGTAGTACCTGGATACAGGCACAATTATACCTTCACTTTTACGCAAATACTTTAGCTGAGAAGAGTCTGAACTGAGTGCCTTGAAGAAGCGAATTCTGCAGTCTTAATTTCATCTTAACTTCCTTTCCAATCTGCAGTCTTCATTTCATCTTAACTTCCTTTCCAATCTGCAGTCTTCATTTCGTCTTAACTCCCTTTCCTTTCCAATCTGCAGTCTTCATTTCATCTTAACTCCCTTTCCTTTCCAATCTGCAGTCTTCATTTCATCTTAACTTCCTTTCCAATCTGCAGTCTTCATTTCATCTTAACTCCCTTTCCTTTCCAATCTGCAGTCTTCATTTCATCTTAACTCCCTTTCCTTTCCAATCTGCAGTCTTCATTTAATCTTAACTTCCTTTCCAATCTGCAGTCTTCATTTCATCTTAACTCCCTTTCCTTATCAATCTGCAGTCTTCATTTCATCTTAACTTCCTTTCCAATCTGCAGTCTTCATTTCATCTTAACTCCCTTTCCTTTCCAATCTGTAGTCTTCATTTCATCTTAACTTCCATTCCAATCTGCAGTCTTCATTTCATCTTAACTCCCTTTCCTTTCCAATCTGCAGTCTTCATTTCATCTTAACTTCCTTTCCAATCTGCAGTCTTCATTTCGTCTTAACTCCCTTTCCTTTCCAATCTGCAGTCTTCATTTCATCTTAACTTCCTTTGCAATCTGCAGTCTTCATTTCATCTTAACTCCCTTTCCTTTCCAATCTGCAGTCTTCATTTCATCTTAACTTCCTTTCCAATCTGCAGTTTCATTTCATCTTAACTCCCTTTCCTTTCCAATCTGCAGTCTTCATTTCATCTTAACTTCCTTTCCAATCTGCAGTCTTCATTTCATCTTAACTCCCTTTCCTTATCAATCTGCAGTCTTCATTTCATCTTAACTTCCTTTCCAATCTGCAGTCTTCGTTTCATCTTAACTTCCTTTCCAATCTGCACTCTTCATTTCATCTTAACTCCCTTTCCTTTCCAATCTGTAGTCTTCATTTCATCTTAACTTCCTTTCCAATCTGCAGTCTTCATTTCATCTTAACTCCCTTTCCTTTCCAATCTGCAGTCTTCATTTCATCTTAACTCCCTTTCCTTTCCAATCTGCAGTCTTCATTTCATCTTAACTTCCTTTCCAATCTGCAGTCTTCATTTCATCTTAACTCCCTTTCCTTATCAATCTGCAGTCTTCATTTCATCTTAACTCCCTTTCCTTTCCAATCTGTAGTCTTCATTTCATCTTAACTCCCTTTCCTTTCCAATCTGCAGTCTTCATTTCATCTTAACTTCCTTTCCAATCTGCAGTCTTCATTTCATCTTAACTCCCTTTCCTTATCAATCTGCAGTCTTCATTTCATCTTAACTCCCTTTCCTTTCCAATCTGCAGTCTTCATTTCATCTTAACTCCCTTTCCTTTCCAATCTGCAGTCTTCATTTCATCTTAACTTCCTTTCCAATCTGCAGTCTTCATTTCATCTTAACTCCCTTTCCTTATCAATCTGCAGTCTTCATTTCATCTTAACTCCCTTTCCTTTCCAATCTGCAGTCTTCATTTCATCTTAACTCCCTTTCCTTTCCAATCTGCAGTCTTCATTTCATCTTAACTTCCTTTCCAATCTACAGTCTTCATTTCATCTTAACTCCCTTTCCTTATCAATCTGCAGTCTTCATTTCATCTTAACTCCCTTTCCTTTCCAATCTGCAGTCTTCATTTCATCTTAACTCCCTTTCCTTATCAATCTGCAGTCTTCATTTCATCTTAACTTCATTTCCAATCTGCACTCTTCATTTCATCTTAACTCCCTTTCCTTTCCAATCTGTAGTCTTCATTTCATCTTAACTTCCTTTCCAATCTGCAGTCTTCATTTCATCTTAACTCCCTTTCCTTTCCAATCTGCAGTCTTCATTTCATCTTAACTCCCTTTCCAATCACATTTATCCGTCCGTAAATGCAAGCGTCGAAGCTTCAACAAATGATCATGATGAATTTAATCAGTGAAAGCAACGTAGCGCTGTTTCTGCCATTACGAATATTATCGCTCCAACAGCAACGCCACCTAACGCAATGTTATTACACTTGCACGCATGTCCATCGTAACATAACTGACGCTTAAACATTTCAAACCTTAATTGGTTTATGAAGACTACACATGGCAGGTCAACATCAAGAGAATCATATTTGTATTGACTTATGTTATTGGCTTTTGAGCTCAGTTGCAGCCTAAAGTAATTTGCAATTAAGGATATATTGATTTCACATCGGTTGTTTTCCAGTCATAGGAAGGTATTAGTGAACATTGTGCTTATACACCCCGCAGTACTCGTGTATTGCACGTGCAACTTCACGCTGTCACGACTTTGGTGTCAGATACATTGATGTTTGTTTATTGACACTGTTTCAGATACAGAGACTATACAGCGTCGACCCAAGAAAGAAGGTCGTGATTGTCAAATAGGTAACAATGCGTGATTTCAGGCTTCTGTCGCGGTGTAAATGAGATCTTCGCTCTTCTGGGGTGTTACGCAACTTACAATGATAGTTACTTATCGATATTTCGGGGCAAATTATTGGTTCCATCTTCAAGGGCCCAGTCCAAGACGTTGTCACGAAACGTCGGTAACTAAGTACCAATCTACGCTTCGTAACATCCCAGAAGAGCGAAGATCACAAATAGGTAAGAACTTACAAGGAGAGGAATATGAAGGTAGTACTGTCTACAGAGGGTGTGCTGTACTACGGCAGTCCTCAGTTGTCCACACCAGATTATGGTCCAGTAGCTTCAGAATAGTTTGCAAGGCCAGTGTTAGGTTGTTATCAACTTGATTGCAAGGCCAGAGTGTTAGGTTGTTATCAACTTGATTGCAAGGCCAGAGTGTTAGGTTGTTATCAACTTGATTGCAAGCCAGAGTGTTAGGTTGTTATCAACTTGATTGCAAGCCAGAGTGTTAGTTGTTAATCAACTTGATTGCAAGGCCAGAGTGTTAGTTGTTATCAACTTGATTGCAAGGCCAGAGTGTTAGGTTGTTATCAACTTGATTGCAAGGCCAGAGTGTTAGGTTGTTATCAACTTGATTGCAAGGCCAGAGTGTTAGGTTGTTATCAACTTGATTGCAAGGCCAGAGTGTTAGGTTGTTATCAACTTGATTGCAAGGCCAGAGTGTTAGGTTGTTATCAACGTGATAACGCTCTGTATGTGTTCGTCCTTGTGATCCGGCCAACCGCCACCGGTAACCATTATTTTTTAATTTCACCGTGCATCATGCTATCAATCAAAGACTTCACTTTACCAACACATGCACTATATTCTTGCAATAATATTGTACACCCCTACATATGTTTCGGCTGGTTACCGGCCATCCTCAGGGGGTCAAAGACTTTACCACAGACTATACATCAATTATAAAAATTTGTACATCCACTGAGAGTAAAACACGAGAAGTTTAAAGTTGAACTCATTGGGTACCACAATTGTATAGAAATAGTGTTTTACTCTAAGTGGATGTACAAATTTTTATAATTGATGTATAGTCTGTGGTAAAGTCTTTGACCCCCTGAGGATGGCCGGTAACCGGCCGAAATGTATCTAGGGGTGTACGATATTATTGTAAGAATATAGTGCATGTGTTGGTAAAGTGAAGTCGTTATTTTTGAGTCTGATGGTTCCCAGAGCTATTCTAGACATAATGCTGACGGGAGAAATTCGAACATTACTCTTGGAAGGTTTTCAGGTTTCCGCCGTTATGTAGATGAGATCTGCGCTCTTCTGGGATATTACGCAGCGTTTAGTGGCATTCCTGTACCGACGTTTCGGGACAATCTATCTGTCCGAAATTCAGGGGTCAAGCAGTCGAAGGATTTCTTTTGGACGTCTATCCCAGAAGAGCGCAGATGTCGTTACTCTTTCGGCAATTAGAAAATCTTGCGCTGTTTTTCACAATTATACATATTCCTGGCTGCTGTTACGCGACTTCTACGCTTGATACATCGTCGTTGTACAACGTTGACATTAGCCAACAATGAGAGCGGAAGATACAAAATACTTCACTGAGAACAGGTTAGTTTATGGACGGACGTAGCATTACTGGCACTGCGTAATTATGTTGAGGTTGTTGACCCATAAGCAGAGAGAAAGCGCTGCTCATTAGAGATATGTTTAACTTATGTCTTAAGAATGGCATATTTTTAGATAGAGATGTTGGTGTGAGCCGTGCCATGGCTCAGGCGGTTAGTCGCCGGCCTCCCACCGCGAAGGCCCGGGTTCGATCCCGGGTCAGTCCATGTAGGATTTATGGTGGACAATGTGGCACTGGGACATGTTTTTCCTCGAGTACTTCGGTTTTCCCCTGTTAATTTCATTCCACCGATGCTCCATTACTTGGAAAAGTGAAAAAAAAAATCTTCGGTATTTCAAGCTACACGTACGACTGAACCGCAAATTGTACGTAAAACGTCACGCCGACAAGTTGAATGTTGGCGATCTTTTTTTGCGGGTGTTAAAATGTTTTAGCTGCTTGAGTGAGGGAAGGGCGAAAGAAAGAAAGAAGTTGACTGTATTGGAATTTGTATTTTTTTGGCCTCTGTGAACCCTCCTCTGCCTCCTTCTTCCGTTTTCTGTAGTTTTCTTGCTTTTGTGCGTTAGTTAGTCTCGGCATCGTGAACCTGTAAAAAACAGCGCCGAGGTGACCCACCTATGTGTACCGAAATGTAAGACGTTAGATGGTGAGAGTGTGAAAATCGTAGGTGATTTTGACATGGCCGCCATTTTGGCAGATTTTAAGATTTTTCGATGATTCTTTTTTCAGCGTGTAGGCATGTTCCTTACCTTTCAAACTACGTATCGTTCACTGCTGTAGTCGAAGTAGGCGCGGAGCACTGTGAAGAAACGTAGGTAACGCGAAAGTCTGACACCGCGAGCGCCGAGGTGACCACAATATGTACCGAAATGTAAATGTTTTACGTCAAAACTGATCACCTTTCTTTTCATCTTCATCACAGGGTTGCACAATAAGTCTTTAGGTTACGGTGCGTCCGTAGCATCTGCTGCGGGGCCCTTCTCCGCCAAAAGAAGAAAGAATGCTGTGTAGAGTATTTGGACTTAAGACGGAGGAAGTGATAAGAGAACGAAGGGAAAATCAAGGAATTTCATGGTCTGTTCTCGCATCACATTTTGTTTGGATGTTTAAATCAAGAATGATAATATGAGCAGGGTATGTAGCAGGCATAGGTGATGAACAACGGCATACAAAACTTTATTCGGATTATCCGAATGAAAGGCAGGGCTTTCCGGACTCGGCTTTGCGGGTGTGTAAGGAAATGCGTGATCGTCGTGCGTACGGCCGCAGAGCTGACAGCTGAATATTAGGCGGGAGGATAATGCAAGCAGATGGATCTCAGGAAATGCTGTATGAAGCTGTAAACGTAATGCTGTCCGTCTGCACACCGTAAGTCATGTGGCGGAATGGAATTACGAATTTGGTATTAGTTTAGGCTTTCACGATTTATTTATTTAATTGAACTTTCACGTTGTATTCACCGTGCATCGTTATATAACTGATTATCATTCACCAACAAATGCACAAAGATAATTTTTTCACTAATTACTTTATTCATACATACTAACATACTTGATTGCAAGGCCAGAGTGTTAGGTTGTTATCAACTTGATTGCAAGGCCAGAGTGTTAGGTTGTTATCAACTTGATTGCAAGGCCAGAGTGTTAGGTTGTTATCAACTTGATTGCAAGGCCAGAGTGTTAGGTTGTTATCAACTTGATTGCAAGGCCAGAGTGTTAGGTTATCAACTTGATTGCAAGGCCAGAGTGTTAGGTTGTTATCAACTTGATTGCAAGGCCAAGATGTGTAGGTTGTTATCAATTGATTGCAAGGCCAGAGTTTAGGTTGTTATCAACTTGATTGCAAGGCCAGATGTTAGGTTGTTATCAACTTGACTGCAAGGCCAGTAATGTTAGTTGTTATCAACTTGATTGCAAGGCCAGAGTGTTAGGTTGTTATCAACTTGATTGCAAGGCCAGAGTGTTAGGTTGTTATCAACTTGATTGCAAGGCCAGAGTGTTAGGTTGTTATCAACTTGATTGCAAGGCCAGAGTGTTAGGTTGTTATCAACTTGATTGCAAGGCCAGAGTAGTGCAAGATGTTAGGTTGTTATCAACTTGATTGCAAGGCCAGAGTGTTAGGTTGTTATCAACTTGATTGCAAGGCCAGAGTGTTAGGTTGTTATCAACTTGATTGCAAGGCCAGAGTGTTAGGTTGTTATCAACTTGATTGCAAGGCCAGAGTGTTAGGTTGTTATCAACTTGATTGCAAGGCCAGAGTGTTAGGTTGTTATCAACTTGATTGCAAGGCCAGAGTGTTAGGTTGTTATCAACTTGATTGCAAGGCCAGAGTGTTAGGTTGTTATCAACTTGATTGCAAGGCCAGAGTGTTAGGTTGTTATCAACTTGATTGCAAGGCCAGAGTGTTAGGTTGTTATCAACTTGATTGCAAGGCCAGAGTGTTAGGTTGTTATCAACTTGATTGCAAGGCCAGAGTGTTAGGTTGTTATCAACTTGATTGCAAGGCCAGAGTGTTAGGTTGTTATCAACTTGATTGCAAGGCCAGAGTGTTAGGTTGTTATCAACTTGATTGCAAGCCAGAGTGTTAGGTTGTTATCAACTTGATTGCAAGGCCAGAGTGTTAGGTTGTTATCAACTTGATTGCAAGGCCAAAGTGTTAGGTTGTTATCAACTTGATTGCAAGGCCAAGTTTCTACTACTTAAACAACTTGCATTGCAAGACAACATAACCGTACAATTCAAATAACACATTAAAAAATAAGACATAAGTTTTACTTAACTCAGAAACCACACAACGGATACAACAATACATTATAAGTCCAACCACCCAACACAACACAAATAGCAGCATACAGGTTCCTTTTTAACAGATTATACCAATTACCACTAACACAAGAACAACAACAGAAAGAAAGAACACCATACATCAAATAGCCAAGAACAACGGAAACCCCATACAAATGATTGAACATCTAAACCGACGGATTCAAAACAAACAAACAAAACAAAACAGGGGAAATCCTTTAATAAAGTAATTAGTGAAAAAATTATCTTTGTGCATTTGTTGGTGAATGATAATCAGTTAATTTAACTTTGTTTGAATTACTGTACCAGTTAGTTACACGCCAAATTGACTAATATAAGTCAGATGTGGGTTGCTTTCCGTTCAACACTTCATCGCACTTTACAGAATGCTAGAATAGACATTCTTTTCATGTCTTGATTTTTCTCTATAACCCTATGTCAGAAGGTACTCTTCATTCTCACTTATATCAGTTCCAACCAATACGTGGAGATCGGCTCTAAGCTCCTTTTGTTGGAAAAGTTTTATTTTGAAGTGAAAACGAATTTGTCTGCTTTTATTATACAGGGTAAGTCGCGCTGAGCCGGTCCCAGTGACCGCGCGGTCTAAGGCGTGGGTCTACGACCGCTCGCTTACTGGGATTGCGGGTTCGAATCCCGCCGGGGGCATGGATGTCTGTCTCTTGTGAGTGTTGTGTGTTGTCAGGTAGAGGTCTCTGCGACGAGCTGATCCCTCGTCCAGAGGAGTCCTACCGAGTGTGGTGTGTCTAAAGTGTGTGATCGTGAAGCCTCGAAAAATGAGGCGGCCTAGGCCTCCAAGGGGCTGTCGAGCCATTGAAAAAAAAAAATTCGCGCTGAATCAAAATTGGATTTATGCATAATTATTCGGAATTCGTAACCTATGCACCGAGTCACACCCCCGGCTGCCTTGCCTGCGAGGAATCAGCCCCAATTATCAATTGAGTAGGTGAATAGTTAGACCTCGACGCCTGCCTGGCTGAAAAAGTCTCTTGCCTGTGCCTGGAATCGCGACACGATGCCCGTGTCCCCAGTCGCTGTACCGGCAACGCTAACCTGACTACGATATGACGCCGTGGATTGCATTTAGGCCTATCTGGAGCAGGATATGGACCAGTGACAGCCTCCTCTGAATATTCTGATCTCACAAATAGATGGAATTTCTTGAGCAGCTAAGGGACTGTTTTTTCCCTCGAGGGCCCTTTAAATCTAATTCATTTTACAGTGATTTAAAACGCCTTTAGGAAAACCTTCGGTCTCGTTAGCAAGTAACGGAGGTAGATACATGCTAGACAAACGGGACTGCACTTTATAGTCACCGTGCATCTTTGTATAATTGATTATTTCTACCAACAAATGCACCAAGACAAGAAACGGGACTGCGTTCAGAAAGAAGTAAGAAATATTTCCTTGAAATCATCTCCATGAGAGCTTGGCGCATATCTAGCAATGTTTCCTATTTATACCGGAATAAGACGACTGGAGCACGAAGCTTACGCACGTAACACATCCGTATATACGAGGTATGTTGATGAAGTAACTCGTGACAGACCTGAAAATAAGAATTCCGGTGTGGGGTGAGGGTAATTTTAAATTTCGCCCTATAACCTGCCATGAAGGCACAGAGGAGGAGTAGCATTATAGTCTATTCCTTCTTTAACCTCGGCCCTAGAGGGGGTGGGTGGTTAACGCCACATCTCGGCCGCTTTACCCCTGGTAATTACCCGGTACTCATTGCATAGAAGGCTGAGTGGGCCCCAGGTCCGGTCTGAACTGGTACGGAAAATCTCTTCCCCACCGGAATTCGATCCCCGGACCGTCCGACCCGTAGCGTGTCACTATACCGACTGAGCTATCCAGGCCCAAAATAGGTTTTGGATATGTAACTTTATTCAAGACTGTTCCCTCTCACTTGTATTTATCCCCCTGTGTTACGTGAGCCGTAACATGAATGTTACTGACAATTACACACGATAACATTTCTAACCTCATATTATGTAAATATCATGAGCTTTTTTACCACAGCTTGATAAAACTCAAAATAAAACCGAAATTAAATCAGTCGAGTTAGGTGTAAGCGTAACAATTTTCATACCATACGTAAATGTTTTTGTCCATACTTATTATAACGCGAAGACAGTTGAAATTTGCGTCTGTCGTCAGTGAGACTTAAATGTTGGCTCCCTGCTGACGGTGCAAGCTACTAACATTGTTACCCTAAGCCATACGTGACTTTGTATCGTCTGTAGGTGAGGTTTTTGAGAAAAAAGTTAGGTCAATGTACGTACGTTACATTGTGGCGTGTTCGCATAACCATTGTTGCCATGAAAACGCAACAATACCTTGCCTTTTTATTGTTGTTGGGGTAGATGTAGCTATCAACAATATAAAAGTTGTTGCCATGGAAATGCAACAATGGGTTCCCTTTACACTGTTGTCAAGCTACAAAATATATCGTATTGCTGTTAACTACAATACGTATTAAATACTGTGACTGGTTTTTTTGTATTCCTTGCCTTAGCTATCCGGCAGACAAATCGAATTTTTACTGCGCCGTATTATATTGTCATTTGTGGTCTGTCTGGCTCTACCATATTTTACCACATTATCTTATAAACGGCACGATTTTCGGGGTAAAAAAATTATTGAACGTAAAATGTGTCTTTTAATTTTCTGTACAAAATTTTTTGAAACATTTCTCATTCTAAGAAGAATTCAGCGAGCTATTATAATGGTCTTCATTTAAAGTACCCGTTATTTTGTCATGTTTTGATCAAACTTGAATTTTCTGGAGAAAAGTTTAGAAAAATCCTCAAGTATCAAATTTAATGAAAATCCGCCCAGTGGGAACCGAATTGTTCCTTGCGGACAGACAGGGAGAGGACGGACTGACAGACAGATATGACGAATCTAATAGTCGCTTTTCTCAATTTTGCGAACGCGACTTAAAAAATGAATTTTGGGTCCTTCCAATAGTAACTTCCAAATGGCCTGGTCTCGTGCAACGATTAATCGAAATGAATGAAGGATACCCAGAATGATTTCAAAATTTTGAAGGTGTTTATTATACACACAGACAGGACAGGTTAATACAACTGAACATGGCAACAGCAAGGTCTGATATACGGGATGGGTTTCCGTACTTGTGGATCATCGATTTGAAGTATTCCTTAGGGAACACGCAGCGGAATGGGAGATTAAGACATCAAGGTTCGAGGAAAAGGAGAAAAAGCGACGGTGTAAAAGGAAGAGATGTCGAGTTACGGAGAGAGCTGGAGAAATTGCAGTGAGATAGGAATTACCGGTTTGTTAGTAGCGCTCTACTCCACACACACACACAGAGCACTGCAGCCAACATAGCACACAAAAAACTAACTGTTCGCTAACACTGCCTAATCCTTTGACTAGTGTGTGACATTCTCTGCCTTTACACAGGCGTTTTGCGTGTCATCATGGCATGTCGCGGTGGGGGAAAAGGGACTGTACATGTGGAGAGTAGATGCAAATATAACTTACTGAATAAGCAGTCGACAATGGGTGGTCCTCCAGTTATCGTGTTAGAAGAACGAATTAGAAACCGCACTCCTCGCATTAAAGAAGATAGAAGCCTACTGTTACACCGGGCATAGAAAATTTAATTTACCATACCGCATTACCGCTAACAACTCCTCACCGTAAAAAATTACCATGTTACGAAACACTATACAGAGCCTCGGACCTGGACTGATTCTTTGGTACGACTTAAGCAATGGACTGGATTGATATGGCTCAGGATAGGGACAGGTGGCGGGCTCTTGTGAGTGCGGTAATAAACCTTCGGGTTCCATAAAACGCGGGGAATTTCTTGACTAGCTGACGACCTGTTAGCTTCTCAAGAAGGACTGTGCTCCATGGAGTTAGTTAGTTAGTTAGTAATGACCGCCTGATGCAAGATGAATAATGCGATTGTTACAGAATGTCCATCCTTACACAAGTCGTATTATTGTTAAAATTTTTCAATGTTTTCGTAATAACGTAATATTTTCAACGAGTCACTAACGAATTTCGACACGAGATTTCTAGGTTCTGACGGACGTTACTGCTAAAGTTACTGTAGTCTATGATGTGGAGTCGTGTAGTCTGGTAGATGGGTCCCGGTGTTTCAGAGAAACATGCTCGCTCCCCTTGCAAAGTTCTTCGAAATGCCCATATTGTATACCAGAGTGTACGACATCACATGCCGTAAGACAGTGTTACGTTGTACGACAAATGTCAGGCGACCTCACATGGCGCGGTGAATGGATATTAAGCAGATTCTGCTACACAAATATGTCGATTAAAATAGGGTTTTTTTTTTACAAACTCGACAAGGCATTTGATATGTACATGTAATAAATGGTGTAGCATGTTGCACATAATGGGAAGAAGGGAAATGCATACAGGGTGTTCGTGAGGAAACCTGAAGGAGAGAGAGACTACTTGGTGTACATGAGAGGATAATATTAAAGTTGGTCTTAGTGATAGGGTAGGAGATGGTGAGCTGGATTGATCTGGCTCAGGACACGGATAAGTGGCGGCCTTTGTGAGCAAGGTAATGAACATTCCTTTTCCATAAAATGCGGGAATTGTTTTACTACCGGAGGAAGTATTAGCTTCTCAAGAAATATTTTCTTCATAGAGGTAATTAGTTGCGTGATGTCAGGCTTACGCCGCGGTGTAAAAGAGATCAAGGAAAGGTCCAAGCCAGCTGTGAGGCCCACAAAGTCAACTGTTCAGTGGTTACCGGAGCTAGTTCGCAGGGTAAAAGCGGTCTGGGCCTGAGGCTGAGCACTTATCTCCATCTAGTACCGACGTTAAGAATTCTTGGAGCTATGAATCCACGCCCTCCATGTGTCTTCATAACCTACACTGGAACAAATGTATCATTGCTTTACCTTTGCAGTAGTTTGTCTGTCCGTTAGATGAATATAGGCTGCAGAGGAAAATGAAGCCATCAGCAGTAGGCATAAACTTGAAGCGTGGCAAGAACAGAGGAGAAGAGGAGATTTAGTGCAGGTGTTGGGCACAGATACAGCGTAAACTTAGGGACACACAATAGCACGGTCTGTGTGTCCGGAGATAAGATCGTTCGGTTTGTTTTAGCACTTGGCTTAAACCGTTTGTTCAGAATATTTGTGAGTTGTGTAATTCAACTCGGTAGAATCTGAACATGGCTTAGAATACAATGAAGTTGAAGCTAAGCACCCAAAATAATAATACTCGTAGCTGTCCTATTGCTTTCGTAAATACCGCTTGGCTATGCTGTAGTAACGTGATTACAGGTTGTCTCTAAACTTTATACACATTTTCGTGTACAAAAAATAATCCATACATAATTTATTGGAAGTCGATACAGAGACTGTGATTTTTTCTGTTCTTTTGTATGGTTGTGAAGCTCGGTCGTCTCACACTGAGGGAGGAACATAGGCTGAGGGTGTTCGAGAATAGGGTGCTGAGGGGGATATTTGGGCCTAAGAGGGACGAGGTAACAGGGGAGTGGAGAAGACTACATAAAGGGGAGCTTCATGATCTGTATTTCTTATCAAATATTATTTGGGTGGGAAAATCAAGAAGAATGAGATGGGCGGAGCATGTGGCACGTATGGGAGACAGGAGAGGTGCATACAGGGTTTTGGTTGGGAGAACTGATGGAAGACCTGGGCATAGACGTGAGGATAATATTAAATTGAATCTTCGAGAAGTGCGATAAGGAAGCATGGACTGAATTGATCTGGCTCAGGATAGGAACAGGTTGTGGGCGCTTGTGAATGCGGTAATGAACCTTCTGGTTCCTTAAAATGAGGGGAATTTCTTGACTAGCTGAGGACCTGTTAGGTTCTTACGAAGGACTCTGCTCCATGGAGTTATTTAGTTGGTTGGTTAATCGAGGCAGAGCCAGACGGGTTTGTGACACATTAAATTAGGACGAGTGTTCGGAATGTTCACAGTTAACATCTAGGCACTCTCGAATTCGACGGACTGGTGACTGGCAAACGTCAGGCAAGGTGTGCATTGGGATTGCTGTCTCACGAGCACATCGTCTTACTGAATTGTTTGGTGATCGTGTGCATTGTTGCAGTACCGCAGCAGAAGAGGCAGGGCTGCTTGATGTGCGGGGCCTTCCAAGGTCGTTGCTTGTGCACAAGTTGCACCGCCCTTGAGCCTCAGATTTGTGACGAATGCCTCAAATTGTTATTCGTGTTGGAGGTTTCGTTGGGATTCACGCCTACCACTACCTTTGACCTTCGCACGCGTTCTCACATTTCCAGTAGGGCTTCAAAATTATCGTGCCTTGCTCAAACGTCAAGAGCTGTGCCGCCATTTTGTTTTAATAACTTTAAACTCCGTAAGGTAGCGCTGGTGTTCATGCGACTAGCGCGATTGTCTGAATGAAAGTTACATTTTGGTTAAAACAAAAAAGTCCCGAGAACTCCTCTGTTAATGTGTGTATACATTTTTTGGAGCACCTGCATAGACATGACTGTCCTAAAATGTATGTGACAAAGCTTATGGTGATGTTCCCGATAACAAATAATGACACATTATATAACAACTTTTCTTCTTAGTAGCTTTATTTTGGCACTACGCACTGTTTTGTCTACTTTCAACTTCCCTTTTCCTCTCAGCCCCATTTGTCACCCGCTTCCTCCTCGACCTTTCTCTTCCCCTGTAAGTCTTATGGGGTTGTAAGCTGTGTCGACAGGTAAATAGTTACGGACGTTTCGGAGTCCAAGAATCCTCTTATTATTATGCTTTACCGTGAAAATGGAGACGTTATAGTCTTCCAAATCGGCTGCAAGTGTTCACAGTATCTGTAGCATTCGGGAAGACTTGAATCTTCAACAACACGGCATTTTTTGCATCCATACATTATCCAGGGTAGTGAAATGGTAGCTTTGTACGGTGCTGAAACGTGGACACTTCGGAAAGTAAGATCAGAAGTACGTGAAAGGTTTTGAAATGTGGTGCTGGAGAAGAATGGAGAAGATCAGTTGGACCGATCGTGTGAGAAATGAAGAAGTATTACATGGAGTCAAGAGGGAAAGGAATAGAGAAGGGACTGAAAGACGAGGAAGAATACGTAAGCAGCTACTGTATGACCTTCAGGAAACAAAAAAAATTACTGTAAATTGAAAGAGGAAGAACTAGGTCGCCCTCTGTGGAGAACTCGCTTTGTAAGAGAGTATGGACTGTCGTAAGAGAGACTGCGTGATGAAGAGTGCGATGGATGAGAACCGTACGGATAGCAGACATTTGGGACTTCCTGTTGTGGTCGTTGAAGCACTCTGAACTCATTTATTCCTTTTACAAATAATTATATAATTTTTTATAATGGCATGATGCGTTGAAGCAGAACATGAGAGTGATGAATCACACCCAGCATTATCACAGCTGTTACGTGCTGCTCTAGCTTCTTGCTTCACGTATTGTGGGTCTGAGTGTGTGCGACTTTTGTTTCTCAACTTACACTTTTACGATAACATAATGACGTCTTGCAAGAGTTTTACATCATATGGAAATATCTTAATTCTTAAGAAAGAAAGTAAATGCAGGCCGTGCCATGGCTCAGGCGGTTAGTCGCCGGCCTCCCACCGCGGAATCCCGGGTCGGTCCATGTGGGTTTTGTGGTGGACAAAGTGGTACTGGGACAGGTTTTTCCCCCAGTACTTCGGTTTTCCCTTCTCAATTTCATTCCACCGGTGCTCCATTATACGGAAAAATAATAAAAAACTAATCAGCTTTCTTTTCATCTTTATCATAGTGTTGCACAATAAGCCTTAACGCTGCGGTGCGTCCGTAGCTTCTGCTGCGGGGCCCTTCACCACAAAAAAAAAGTAACTAATTTTTGTCAGGAACTGTAAATAATAATTGCCATTTACAGTTTCTGACAAAACGTTTTGTTTATCCTAAGGTGAAAAGGTCATGACTGTAGGTTGACAAGATGGTGACATTTTACGTACTACCAAGGTACACCATTTTAAATATGAAGTTTGACTTGAAATTCTTATAGAATATGAATGATATTTGCCAGGCATAGATAAAAAAAAAATGAAGGATGCAAATTTGACCCTTTGCTCAGTCAAGCACCGTCCCATAAAGACTTTTCTTTTGTGGTGAAGGGCCCCGCAGCAGAAGCTACGGACGCATCGCAGCCTTAAGGCTTATTGGCAACCCTGTGATGAAAATGAAGAGAAAGATGATTAGTTTTTTTTATTTTTCCAAGCAATGAAATTGACAAGGGAAAACCGAAGTACTCGGGAAAAACCTGTCTCAGTGCCACTTTGTCCACCACAAGTCCCACATGGACTGACACAGAATCGAACCCGGGCCTCCGCGGTGGGAGCCCGGCGACTAACCGCCTGAGTCATGGCACGGCCCACATAAAGACTTACAGAAAATGAAGGCGCAGCTCCACGTATTCTTAAGCTTGGAAATCCAGATGAAGATAAATGGTCAGGTTAATGAAGATTCAGCTTTAGTGACTAGGGAAAGAGCTGCGGGTACTCAGTGCACTAGAGATCATATCATGCGCCTCTAACACCCTCGGCGCGCCAAGTTGCATTATGCGGCCTGCAGCTGCATTTGCAAATAATACATACACTGTAATAATTAGACAAATTTAGGCTGTTAGCTGTACCACTTACTGGGATTTTTTTTCACGTGCGTCCTACGAACCAGCCCACAATCACGGGTGTGGCCGTTTGCCATAAAAAGGTTGGACACGCATGGACTAGATAAACCCTAGGTTTGGTCAGGCCGCGTTGGTGCAGAGAAACACCTGTAAATCTGCCTGCAATTGAACGCCAATTGGCCAGTCCGAAGCCGATTACTGAGCTGTCCCAAACTAGAAACTTATAGTAGGCCTACCCCAAATTTAGTCGAAATCCGATGATTGCTTTGGAATATGGTACATTCCGACTAATCTATACGGAGCTGTGCAAGTGGGGTGGAATTAGAGTCTGCAGATGGCGATGTGTGCAAGGCACATCGAACACCTGCCGACAGCTGCGGACAGCTGTAAGGATGGGAAGTTTTATTCATTTAGAAACTTCTAACAAATTATAGTGCGATTTGTTTACATTTTTGTTCAAGTTTCTCCTTCTAACGTTAGGACAATAGCTGGATCACACACAACACAGGGAATAGCATGGCTACACTGAGGACACCGAATGGAGCCCCAGTGTTACACGCCGGCCGCATATCTCTGCATTTCCACCTCCGGCACACTTCTGTATAATTTTCTGCAGTCGTCTGTCCAACCATTCTGATTGTAGGGACGTTGGCACTGATAACCTAGTAACAAGCGCTTTGAGCTTGTTGATTGCGTGGATTGCAGGAGAATGCAGAATTAGGCGGAAAAGGAGAAGATCCGGACCCACTTTCCCCACCATTTCTGTGACTTTTGGAAGTGACCTCAGTATCAGTTGTGTGATTTGCAGCCTGTGATCTTCCCTGTCCTTTTTCTTGCGTTAAAAAAAACAGATTTCATAAGATCTAATGGCTGACTAGCTCTGTCTTTGCATTCCTTGCATTTCACCACCGATACATAAATATATCCTTGCGTATATATACGAATTCTGAAGCCTCGCCTAATCAAGCTACCATGGCCTATGTTTGCCAGCGAGGTTTAACATCCACAGGTGTTAAAAAGTCGCGGCCACACTCCGTGCATTATTCTGCTCTCGCATGTGCAATTCTTTCTGTCGGAGTGCAACATAAAATTTAATGATTTGTTACACGAAATGTGTGTTTCAAAAGACGTTCCAAAGCTCGGACCTGTCACCCCGGAAGATGATGTTCGATCCCAGACAATTCCATGTTTGATGTGCTGTAAACAGAGTTGCACTGTTATATGTTTGTCTCCGAGTACTTTGTTTTCCACAAGCCAGTATTATTTTTTAGTGCTTCGTACACATCTTGAACTTAATACTAAGCTGATCACTAAGGGAAGCGAGCGAAACCTGGTGGCCTTCAAAACAAAAAGCAATTCTCATTCTGATTTCGCAATTATTGGAACAGTTTCGTGCTTCAAAGTGTTAAAGAGTATCGAAAAATATTCACTTTTGTTTTTTCGGAAGTTTAGTAACGTTTGGTGAGAATAATTCAGTGATTGTTTCTTGCGCTCCACTAACGTTCAAGTGTCACTTCAAGGGTGAAAGTTCAAACAGTGTCACTCAATCTGTGTAAGCAGATATCATTTTTGTTTAACCTTGTGCCTGTGTGTTATTTTTATGAGTAAATTGTCCTAAAAATTCAAACAATAACAATGACAATAATAACCCCCCCTCATATATTCCAGGGTCACTATACTATTTGTAAATATACCCTTCCTGGGTCTCTTTCCCGGGGGTAAAGCGGCCGGGGCGTGGAGTTGACCACCAACCCTCATCTAGTGCCAGGGTTAAAGAAAGACTAGAGCTATACCTCTACTCCCCCTCTGGGTCTTCGTGGTCTGTTATAGGGAGAACTTTACCTTAGCTTTCCTGGCAACAAAAATTTTGGTATCATTGTGGTGGGAAAAATTTGTGGAAAAATAATTTTTTGTGGTAAGATTTTCTTGTTACTACCTGGTGGGACTACTTCATAGAGAAATAGAAATTTTATTTCTACTTTAGTGAGACTACTTCATGGGGAAGGGCCTTTTGTTTTTATCATGGTGGCACTACTTTGTGGAAAAAGATGAGTTTTTTTTTTCCTACAGTGGTGAGACTACTTTATGGAGAAGGGGGTTTTGTTTACAATTAGGTAGGAGTATTTCGTGGGAAAAGAGAGTTTTTGTTGTTGTTGTTGTGTTGGAACTGCCTCGTGGAAGGATGCAAGTGTTTCTTTTACTGTGGTTTCCTTGCAAAGTGACTGCTGGCATGCGAAATGCTCTACAGAACACTTCCCACATTGGTTCGGAATGAAGTCTGCCATTTCGTTTCACTCGGCCAGATTAAGTCATCGCAGCCTGATTTCCTTCCCATTTGCGAGGAACAGCCTCTGCTTATTATCAGTTAGTAACAGCCTCTGCTTATTATCAGTTAGTAACAGCCTCTGCTTATTATCAGTAACAGCCTCTGCTTATTATCAGTTAGTAACAGCCTCTGCTTGTTATCAGTTAGTAACAGCCTCTGCTTGTTATCAGTTAGTAACAGCCTCTGCTTATTATCAGTTAGTAACAGCCTCTGCTTATTATCAGTTAGTAACAGCCTCTGCTTATTATCAGTTAGTAATAGCCTCTGCTTATTATCAGTTAGTAACAGCCTCTGCTTATTATCAGTTAGTAACAGCCTCTGCTTATTATCAGTTAGTAACAGCCTCTGCTTGTTATCAGTTAGTAACAGCCTCTGCTTGTTATCAGTTAGTAACAGCCTCTGCTTATTATCAGTTAGTAACAGCCTCTGCTTATTATCAGTTAGTAACAGCCTCTGCTTATTATCAGTTAGTAACAGCCTCTGCTTATTATCAGTTAGTAATAGCCTCTGCTTATTATCAGTTAGTAACAGCCTCTGCTTATTATCAGTTAGTAACAGCCTCTGCTTATTATCAGTTAGTAACAGCCTCTGCTTATTATCAGTAACAGCCTCTGCTTATTATCAGTTACTAACAGCCTCTGCTTATTATCAGTTAGTAACAGCCTCTGCTTATTATCAGTTAGTAACAGCCTCTGCTTACTATCAGTTAGTAACAGCCTCTGCTTATTATCAGTTAGTAACAGCCTCTGCTTATTATCAGTAACAGCCTCTGCTTATTATCAGTTAGTAACAGCCTCTGCTTGTTATCAGTTAGTAACAGCCTCTGCTTGTTATCAGTTAGTAACAGCCTCTGCTTATTATCAGTTAGTAACAGCCTCTGCTTATTATCAGTTAGTAACAGCCTCTGCTTATTATCAGTTAGTAATAGCCTCTGCTTATTATCAGTTAGTAACAGCCTCTGCTTATTATCAGTTAGTAACAGCCTCTGCTTATTATCAGTTAGTAACAGCCTCTGCTTGTTATCAGTTAGTAACAGCCTCTGCTTGTTATCAGTTAGTAACAGCCTCTGCTTATTATCAGTTAGTAACAGCCTCTGCTTATTATCAGTTAGTAACAGCCTCTGCTTATTATCAGTTAGTAACAGCCTCTGCTTATTATCAGTTAGTAATAGCCTCTGCTTATTATCAGTTAGTAACATCCTCTGCTTATTATCAGTTAGTAACAGCCTCTGCTTATTATCAGTTAGTAACAGCCTCTGCTTATTATCAGTAACAGCCTCTGCTTATTATCAGTTACTAACAGCCTCTGCTTATTATCAGTTAGTAACAGCCTCTGTTTATTATCAGTTAGTAACAGCCTCTGCTTACTATCAGTTAGTAACAGCCTCTGCTTATTATCAGTTAGTAACAGCCTCTGCTTATTATCAGTAACAGCCTCTGCTTATTATCAGTTAGTAACAGCCTCTGCTTGTTATCAGTTAGTAACAGCCTCTGCTTGTTATCAGTTAGTAACAGCCTCTGCTTATTATCAGTTAGTAACAGCCTCTGCTTATTATCAGTTAGTAACAGCCTCTGCTTATTATCAGTTAGTAATAGCCTCTGCTTATTATCAGTTAGTAACAGCCTCTGCTTATTATCAGTTAGTAACAGCCTCTGCTTATTATCAGTTAGTAACAGCCTCTGCTTGTTATCAGTTAGTAACAGCCTCTGCTTGTTATCAGTTAGTAACAGCCTCTGCTTATTATCAGTTAGTAACAGCCTCTGCTTATTATCAGTTAGTAACAGCTCTGCTTATTATCAGTTAGTAACAGCCTCTGCTTATTATCAGTTAGTAATAGCCTCTGCTTATTATCAGTTAGTAACATCCTCTGCTTATTATCAGTTAGTAACAGCCTCTGCTTATTATCAGTTAGTAACAGCCTCTGCTTATTATCAGTAACAGCCTCTGCTTATTATCAGTTACTAACAGCCTCTGCTTATTATCAGTTAGTAACAGCCTCTGTTTATTATCAGTTAGTAACAGCCTCTGCTTACTATCAGTTAGTAACAGCCTCTGCTTATTATCAGTTAGTAACAGCCTCTGCTTATTATCAGTTAGTAACAGCCTCTGCTTATTATCAGTTAGTAACAGCCTCTGCTTATTATCAGTTAGTAACAGCCTCTGCTTATTATCAGTTAGTAACAGCCTCTGCTTATTATCAGTTAGTAACAGCCTCTGCTTATTATCAGTTAGTAACAGCCTCTGCTTATTATCAGTTAGTAACAGCCTCTGCTTATTATCAGTTAGTAACAGCCTCTGTTTATTATCAGTTAGTAACAGCCTCTGCTTATTATCAGTTAGTAACAGCCTCTGCTTATTATCAGCTAGTAACAGCCTCTGCTTGTTATCAGTTAGTAACAGCCTCTGCTTGTTATCAGTTAGTAACATCCTCTGCTTATTATCAGTTAGTAACAGCCTCTGCTTATTATCAGTTAGTAACAGCCTCTGCTTGTTATCAGTTAGTAACAGCCTCTGCTTATTATCAGTTAGTAACAGCCTCTGCTTATTATCAGTTAGTAACAGCCTCTGCTTATTATCAGTTAGTAACAGCCTCTGCTTGTTTTCAGTTAGTAACAGCCTCTGCTTGTTATCAGTTAGTAACAGCCTCTGCTTATTATCAGTTAGTAACAGCCTCTGCTTATTATCAGTTAGTAACAGCCTCTGCTTATTATCAGTTAGTAACAGCCTCTGCTTATTATCAGTTAGTAACAGCCCGCAGCCGCCGGTCACCTCGAGAAGGCACTTATTCCAGTCTAGCAGTAACAGCATGTTCTTAATGCCATTTGGGGCTTTCAGCTACTTGAAATAGCTGGCTGATGGATGACTTCCGAGGACATCAGTTGGAATTGGGGCTGTGGATCTAAGTAGTACTGCTGAGTCCAGGGTTTGTTTCCATTCTAAGCCAAAGCGACTTCTAGTTCTTCTTGCAAGAGACGAAACTTTCGATTCTGTGGTTTTTCTGTAGTACGTGTGACCATATCTAAATATTTCGGGTATTTTCCCTCATTTTTATCCAAAGGAGACACTTTGTGGCCGATCCCAGTGGCCGCGCGGTCTAAGACATGGGTCTACGGCCGCTCGCTTACTTGGATTGTGGGTTCGAATCCCGCCTATAGCATGGATGTCTGTCTCTTATGAGTGTTGTGTGTTGTCAGATAAAGGTCTCTGCGACGAGCTGATCACTCGTCCAGAGGAGTCCTACCGAGTGTGGTGTGTCTAAAAAGTGTGTGATTGTGAAGCCTCGAAAAATGAGGCGGCCTAGGCCCCCAAGGGGCTGTCGAGCCATTGAAAAAAAAAAAGACACTTTGTGGCTTACATTTCTCCGTGGAGAGGAGGAAGCATGTTGTGTAATAAATATTTTATTCGCCGGTAAAGGACTTGGACTTTTTCAACTGTCGCAGGTTTTTATCGTCCCAGAATGTGTTGAGATACGTAAGAGTAATGAGTCGGTAGGCTGTGCCATGTGTCAGGCGCCGGCGTCTTGCACTACGACAGGGATACAGAAGTCGAAATGAATTCGTTTGTCTAGTTACTGAATTTGACATGTCGCCATTTTTGTTTCCAATGGCTCGGCAGCCCCTTGGGGGCTTAGGCCTCCTCATTATCGAGGCTTCACGATCACACACTTTTTAGACACACCACACTCGGTAGGACTCCTCTGGACGAGGGACTAGCCCGTCGCAGAGACCTCTACCTGACAACAAACAACACTCACAACAGACAGACATCCATGCCCCCGGCGGGATTCGAACCCACAATCCCAGTAAGCGAGCGGCCGCAGACCCACGCCTTAGACCGCGCGGCCACTGGGATCGGCGACTTGTCGCCATACTTTCGTCTAGAAACAGGAGTCAACGCAAATCAGGAACAGAAATGATATATTTGGCTTTCGCGTGTTGGGTTTATGTAGAAGAACCCAGCTCTGTAATTTCTGCATTTAGGAGTAGCAAATTAAAGATATCGCTGAAGTGCAGTTGAGGTCTGCTTTCTTTAGGGATGCGACGTCAAGTCACTGGGTGATTGGTGTCCGACTTTTCGAGGCAGCGCAATGGTTTCATTTTGAAGAGCCGCAAAGTCTTCCGTCTTGGGCATTTCTGCCCTTGAATGTAAGACCACTAAGTCTTCTTGAAACGCCGGACACCAATTAGCCAGCGACACGTCGCCACATCCCTGAATAATGAAGACCGTAACTGTTTCATATTTACTTTGTAAGCGTATGGGCTGGGCGGTGCGGTGCGTGGTTTCAAATCCCGGTAGCAGCAAAACTGTGCAGACCGCCTCTGGGGCCCAACCAGCCTCCTATTCAATGTATACCAAGGCTCTGTTCCGGGAGTAAAGATGTCTGGGTCTTAATTTGACCCCTCACCTCCATCTAGTGCCGAGGTTAAGAATGAGTGGAGCTATACAGCTACTCCCCCCATATTCCTCCATGGCATGTACAGGAACAACTTGATTTATAATTTACTGTTAGTATAAAATATGTGATAATATTTCTAGGTTAGTTTACTTTAACAAAAGTAATATTTATGGCCTCAAAATGCTATCCAATTATGCCTCAAAGTCCAGACCCCATCCCACTCCCCTGTCGATGTTCAAAATTATCAGAACAGAATAACAAACATTACGGTACCCTGTCTTACAAACGTGTGCTATCACATCACACTGATTGCTACCCCGCCGCACTTTCCAGAATCTACGTTATAGGTTGCTGGCTTTCTTTCCTACTCGGACTCTTGACCCGTGAAGATGGGACCGATACGTTGTCCTGAAACGTCGTTAAACAATTACAACACGACGCTCTGTGACTAACCTGAAGGCCTTATTTTAATTCCAGGGCAGTCCGCTGGGGTTCTTTGTTTGCAGTGTAGCACTTATTTGCATATTAAGGTTTTCTCTGATAGTTGCAGTTGTTCCAACAATTCTGCATACATTTATTGATAGGCGTCCCTGTTATGTATTATAGTCTGAATCACGTAAAACTTGTGACAAGCTAAATTTTCATTTGGATTTTTATCTGCAATGTGGCATCTGACTGGGTTCAGAGTAAATAATTTATATGTACATAGGGAGAGATGTAAATAAACTCTTAGACATAGTGATAGTGTAGTAATGTCGTTACCAGTTTCTTTCTTTCTTTATTTCTTTCTTAGTCTTACCTCTGTCTACCCACTCATTGTAGGTATTGAGGATTATTGTTGCTCCTGATCACACTCAACGACACACACTGCACTCGGTAGGACTCCTCTGGACGAGGGATCGGCCCGTCGTAGAGAACTCTCCCTGACAACACACAACAGAGACAGGCATTCCCGCTTCCGGCGGGATTCGAACCCGCAATCCTAGCAAGCGAGCTCCTTAGACTGCGCGGCCACTGGGATCGGCGTACCAGTTATATACTGAAGGAAATATTTGTTTTGCAATAAAATATGAACTTTTTATCATAGATTTATACGAATTATTTCAAATATAGATTGTGGAAAATATAAATTGATCAGTAATCATTCTACACTCTGCAAGATTGGCAAGCACAGACCGGAAGCAGAATATAACTTCCCACGTTAACTCTCTGCATTTTGGCTCTCAGAATTTCCAGTCCGGTTTATTTAACATGAAACTAAAAATTCTGACGTATGGTTACTATCATTACCACTACTCATATTATTAACATGGTTATTCTTTTGTGGTTATTATGGCCAATGTTTGTTACGCCGTTAGTGGCGCTAGTCTCGCTGCCGGCTCACACGATCGCCACATTTATATTTTCGATTGCTAGTTAGTTACCTCCTGTCGCTCCTTGCGGAGCATAGGGCCTCCTTTCAGAGGTTTCTTGGTCTGGAAGTGTTCTGTAGTGAGTGACCAGTCCACTGACTGCACAAGTTCTTTTCATCCTGATATGACTGCCAGAGCCATCTAGCATCAATCAGGAGACTTGGGTGAGAAATGGCCGCTGAATTTTGCTTACGAAACATCTCAATTCATGCCCGTAAGGTTTTTTACATGCCGTAAATCTACGACATGGGACCGACGGCTTTACTTCCCCTCCGAAGAAAGTTGTGCTACGGATTTTTATCACCCTCGACCTCGACCTCGGCCGGGATTGAACCCGCGAGCCTTGGGTCCAGTGGCGAGCACGCTAACCACTAGTCCACCGAGGACGACCATTTTTTTTATTTTCGAATGTAGCAAGTTAGAAAATACGAAATTCGAGTTACCCCCAAACGGCACAATTTGTTTATCAAATTTTATCAAACTTCGTTAAGCATTTCTCGAGCTGAAAATTTTGGATCGATTGCAGGACATATGGACATATATGCTCAATCAAACATATATGCGTGCTTTTCTTCCATAACAAACTAGCAACCGAACTGCGAACTGTCTACAAAGGACACTCGTGTTGCAAAAGGGATTCGAGTTTACGACGTTCGATTTCGAGCAGTTTAAAAATTTACTTTATACACATCAGTGTTATTGTAATGGACAGGACACGAATAAATACAGATAAAGTTAGAATTAGATCTACGCTCTTCTGGGATATTACGCATAGTTGATTGGTAGTCCCAGAAGAGCGCAGATATCATCTACATCGCGCCGGAAGCCTGAAATCACGCAAAGTTGGGATTGTTCTTGTGCACACCATGAAGTGGTCTGGGGACATGGAAGTCTATCTCTGCTCATCCTTAACCACGGCAACAGATGGTGATTGGTTAGCTTCACGTTACGGCCGCTTTACTGCCGGGCATTGAAAAGGAGGATAAGTTGCCTAGACCCGGTCTGAAAGCTTGTGGAGAAAATACAACTCTATTACTCTTTCCGGGAATCGAACCACAAATTCTGGCTCATCCGGCCCGTAAAGCGACTGCGCTATCCCTGATAAATACCGGAAAAAAAAATGCAGAAGTTACAGCGTGACAAACAGGACACTTATCTCGATTTCCCCTTTGCCTAAGAATATCTCCTGAGATATAGAAAATATGCACGTCGAAGAGACAGATTTTTGCTTCATTAACACAGTTCATTGGGGGTACGCGGTGGCGCAGTTGGTTGAGGCACTGCACTACAAGCCGGGAGCTCGCGAGTTCGATTCCCGATGGAGACATTGGAATTTTTCATTTACTTAATCCTTGAGGCCGCAATATCGCCCTGGGATCGACTCAGCCTCTAATAGAAATAAGTACCAGGACGAGTTTCCCGGGGGGGGGGGGGGGGTAGAGGCGGACGGTGCTAGGGCTGACAACCCTGTAACCTTCATGTGCCGATTGTCTGGAAATTTGGAAGCCTCTAACTCTTGGAACCCTAGGGGCCTTTCCAGGTCTGTATAGGGGTAGCTTTACCTTTAACACAGTTCTTTGCAATACTAGGCATCCAGCATCAATCTACGACACTGTACTGACGTAACTAGCATGCTTACGTAACAACATGATGTCCGAACTGTCTCACTGTCCGTCATGTCACGCCCATTCTCTCCAAGTGTGTCCCAGGAGTTGATCAGAACGGAGCTGCTGGGTCTAGCACGCGGTGTCATGTAAGTTTCAGTAGGTCCAACTGGGCTACGAGAAGCGAGTCATTCTGTTCATCAACAAAAATTAATATTTGACACAGAAAGTGAGCGGTAGATTAGGAATTTGAAAAAAGTAATATTTTTATGTACAGTTAGTACACATCTGCAGTTACAAATAGTGCATCACGTAAAACGTATCTGAGCACGTTACGAAGGCACACGGATTTGTAACGGCGCTGTATGTCATGTTCATGTTCCCGAGCGCTTTACTGCCATCATCCTTTGGATAGGGGCTACAAGTGCCCCAGATTCAGTCTAGACATGTGTAGAAGATAAAAATATCTGACTTTCCGAGAATCGAATCCAAATTCCCCGGAGCTTTGTAGCCACTCGGTTCTATTTATTAGTACCCTTTACAGAATAACACTTAGTCTAAGCTTCTAATATGTTTGGTATTATCCAGTTTCAATGTCTTTGGTACTATCCAGTTTCAGTGTTTTTGGTACTATCTAGTTTCAATGTATTTGGTACTATCCAGTTTCAGTGAGTTTGGTACTATCCAGATTCAATGAGTTTGGTACTATCCAGTTTCAGTGTCTTTCGTACTATCTAGTTTCAATGTGTTTGGTAATATCCAGTTTCAGTATTTTTGGTACTGTCTAGTTTCATTGTGTTTGGTACTATCCAGTTTCAGTATTTTTGGTACTATCTAGTGTCATTGTATTTGGTACTATCCAGTTTCAGTATTTTTGGTATATCCAGTTTCAGTATTTTTGGTACTATCCAGTTTCAATGTGTTTGGTAATATCGAGTTTCAGTATTTTAGGTACTGTCTAGTTTCATTGTGTTTGGTACTATCCAGTTTCAGTATTTTTGGTACTATCTAATGTCATTGTATTTGGTACTATCCAGTTTCAGTATTTTTGGTATTATCCAGTTTCAGTATTTTTGGTACTATCCAGTTTCAGTGGTTTGGTAATATCGAGTTTCAATGATTTTGGTACTATCCAGTTTCAGTGTTTTGGTACTATCAGTTTCATGTTTTGGTACTATCCAGTTTCAGTATTTTTGGTACTATCAGTTTCATTGTATTTGGTACTATCCAGTTTCAGTGTTTTTGGTAATATCCAGTTTCAGTATTTTTGGTACTATCCAGTTTCAGTGTGTTTGGTAATATCGAGTTTCATATGTTTGGTACTGTCTAGTTTCATTTTGTTTGGTACTATCCAGTTTCATTTTTGGTACTATCTAATTCATTGTTTGGTACTATCCAGTTTCAGTATTTTTGGTATTATCCAGTTTCAGTATTTTTAAATAAAATCAGTCAGTGTTTGTTTTGGAATATGAGTTTCATTATTTCTTTTCGATTTAGTGTCATTGTACTTTGGTCTATCCAGTTTCAGTATTTTTGGTACTATCCAGTTTCAGGTGTTTGGAATATCGAGTATTCAGTATTTTTGGTACTATCTAGTGTCATTGTATTTGGTATTATCCAGTTTCAGTATTTTTGGTACTGTCCAGTTTCAGTGTGTTTGGTAATATCGAGTTTCAGTATTTTTGGTACTATCTAGTGTCATTGTATTTGGTACTATCCAGTTTCAGTATTTTTGGTACTATCCAGTTTCAGTATTTTTGGTACTATACAGTTTCAGTGTGTTTGGTACTATCCAGTTTCAGTGTGTTTGGTAATATCCAGTTTCAGTATTTTTGGTACTATCCAGTTTCATTGTGTTTGGTACTATCCAGTTTCATTGTTTGGTAATATCCAGTTTCATTTTGTTTGGTACTATCCAGTTTCATTGTTTGGTACTATCCAGTTTTCATTGTTTGGTAATATCCAGTTTCATTTTGTTTGGTAATATCCAGTTCCTCTTTCATTCTTAAATAAGAAAATAGTGTGTTTGTAATTTTGAACTGATGTACAGACATGTTAACATACATTATTCATCCTTTTATCGATTTTTATGTTGTCTTGTAGCTGTATGTGTGCCTGTGTGTGAGTGTGTGTATGTGCGCATGCGTGGTTTAGAATACAACTGGAAATAATTAAAACAGGCCATCGCTGCGGCGTGCTTAAGGTCTCAATCCTTCTGGAGTACGACGCTGCTTCACTGAGTGATTTATTCCCGACGTTTCGAGACGACATTGTGGTCTCATCTTCAATGGTCGAAATGTCCAATAAGCATTTACAACCTATTTCTGGTAGTTGTTTATTAAAAATAAAACCTGCAGATGGGTGCCACACCCAATGTGCTTTGCTATGACACGTGTCTATAAACGTGTCCACCCCTGTGTTACCTGGCTGCAGCACATCAAGACAAAGCCTGAGCGAAAACAACATTTATAAATGCAAAATGAAGAAGATAAAACATCCCAAGGGCTTGCGTGATGTCAGGCTTACGCCACAGTGTAAATGAGATCTGCGCTCTTTTGGGATTTTACGCAGCGTAAAAGGGCATTTTCTTACGGACGTTTCGGGACAACCCATCGGTCCCATCTTTAAATATCAAGCACTCCAAGAAGAATTCTTCTTGACTGCGCTGTTTTGGGATTTTACGCAACGTAAAAAGGCATTTTTCTTACGGACGTTTCGGGACAACCCATCGTTCCCATCTTCAAGTATCAAGCACTCCAAGAAGAATTCTTCTTGGACTGCGCTGTTTTGGTGGATTTTAACGCACAAACGTTTAAAAAAGAGCATTTTTTTTACGAACGTTTTCACGGGACAACCCATCGTTCCCATCTTCAAGTATCAAGCACTCCAAGAAGAATTCTTCTTGGACTGCGCTGTTTTGGGATTTACGCAACGTAAAAAGGCATTTTCTACGGACGTTTCGGGACAACCCATCGTTCCCATCTTCAAGTATCAAGCACTCAAGAAGAATTCTTCTTGGACTGCGCTGTTTTGGGATTTACGCAACTTAAAAGGGCATTTTCTTACGGACGTTGCGCTGTTTTGGGATTTTACGCAGCGTAGAAGGGCATTTTCTTGCCGACGTTTCGGGACAACCCATCGGTCTCATCTTCAAGTATCAAGCACTCCAAGAAGAATTCTTCTTGGACTGCGCTGTTTTGGGAATTTACAGCTTAGAAAGATAGTTTCTTACCGACGTTTCGGGACAATCCATCTATCCTATCTCAAGGATCAAGCAGAAGAATTATCTTGGACTGCTTGACCCTTGAAAATGGGACCGATGGGTTGTCCCGAATCGTCGGTAAGAAATACCTTTCGACGCTGCGTAAAAACCCAAAAGAACGCAGATCTCATCCAAAGGGCTTCATATATCTTTTCTTCCTGCAGTAAATTACTGTAAATGAGTCAACGTGTTTAGACAGTCAGACATGTAGCATGGGTGCTGGAAACAGAAATGAATACAAAGTTTTGAGCAGGGAAAGCTACTCAGAGGTGGCCTCTTCGTCTTTCCAGGATAATGCCGGAACAGAGCGTTGTGTATTGTCATCTCGTCCTCTCACTCACACTGCTTTGCTGTATTTCTGTTAGCTGACCGTGGCAGTGGTAGCTATGGTCGACGTCAGTGTTACTGGTTCAGAAGACTTATTAGGTTACTGCCACCACCATATGTATTATACGATTTTCTTCAGGGTCAGCGACGATCTAACTATATTCGGCTAACTGGGTTATCGTCCGTGAGACGTGGATAACACGGAGAAATGGGGGTTAACTTGTTCTAGCTAGAAAAAGAAGTGATACTTGAAGTCTTAAAATGCAGACTGTGTATTACACCCTTCACGATAGTAGAAGTACACAGCATGGCGAATATATCATGTCCACACAGGGTCTCTCTTATTTCTCTGTCTCTCACAAATCCAGTACTCACCAACTGCCATAAATAAGTACCCTCCAGTTGGTGTGCCAGGATTCGTTACACAACAAACGCCTACATCTTAACTGGTTGACTTTTTTACATTCTAACGCATTGAGATTATTTAATGTGCGTGTGTTTTTTTTTGTATTGTGTATGGGTGTTTTTGTAAGGTGTGGATGTTTTTTGTAAGGTGTGAATGCTTTTGTAAGGTGTGGATGCTTTTGTAAGTTGTGGATGTTTTTGTAAGGTGTTGATCCTTTTGTAAGGTGTGGATGCTTTTGTAAGATGTGGATGTTTTTGTAATGTGTGTACGGTGTTCTAATATGTGTACTTGTATTTACTGTAGTATTTTGTTTTGTAATTGTGTATAGTTTGTTTTGATTGTATTTTTATGTATATTTATATGTCCATTTGTATTGTGTGTACTAGTGTAAGGACTACTGCCACCGGGTGAAAACATTTGTATTGTGTGTTACTGTGTAAGGACTACTGCCACCGGGTGAAAACATTTGTATTGTGTGTACTAGTGTAAGGACTACTGCCACCGGGTGAAAACATTTGTATTGTGTGTACTAGTGTAAGGACTACTGCCACCGGGTGAAAACATTTGTATTGTGTGTACTAGTGTAAGGACTACTGCCACCGGGTGAAAACATTTGTATTGTGTGTACTAGTGTAAGGACTACTGCCACCGGGTGAAAACATTTGTATTGTGTGTACTAGTGTAAGGACTACTGCCACCGGGTGAAAACATTTGTATTGTGTGTACTAGTGTAAGGACTACTGCCACCGGGTGAAAACATTTGTATTGTGTGTACTAGTGTAAGGACTACTGCCACCGGGTGAAAACATTTGTATTGTGTGTACTAGTGTAAGGACTACTGCCACCGGGTGAAAACATTTGTATTGTGTGTACTAGTGTAAGGACTACTGCCACCGGGTGAAACATTTGTATTGTGTGTACTAGTGTAAGGACTACTGCCATCGGGTGAAAACATTGTATTGTGTGTACTAGTGTAAGGACTACTGCCACCGGGTGAAAACATTTGTATTGTGTGTACTAGTGTAAGGACTACTGCCACCGGGTGAAAACATTTGTATTGTGTGTACTAGTGTAAGGACTGCTGCCACCGGGTGAAAACATTTGTATTGTGTGTACTAGTGTAAGGACTACTGCCACCGGGTGAAAACATTTGTATTGTGTGTACTAGTGTAAGGACTGCTGCCACCGGGTGAAAACATTTGTATTGTGTGTACTAGTGTAAGGACTACTGCCACCGGGTGAAAACATTTGTATTGTGTGTACTAGTGTAAGGACTACTGCCACCGGGTGAAAACATTTGTATTGTGTGTACTAGTGTAAGGACTACTGCCACCGGGTGAAAACATTTGTATTGTGTGTACTAGTGTAAGGACTACTGCCACCGGGTGAAAACATTTGTATTGTGTGTACTAGTGTAAGGACTACTGCCACCGGGTGAAAACATTTGTATTGTGTGTACTAGTGTAAGGACTCTGCCACGGTGAAAACATTTGTATTGTGTGACTAGTGTAAGGACTACTGCCACGGGTGAAAACATTTGTATTGTGTGTACTAGTGTAAGGACTACTGCCACCGGGTGAAAACATTTGTATTGTGTGTACTAGTGTAAGGACTACTGCCACCGGGTGAAAACATTTGTATTGTGTGTACTAGTGTAAGGACTACTGCCACCGGGTGAAAACATTTGTATTGTGTGTACTAGTGTAAGGACTACTGCCACCGGGTGAAAACATTTGTATTGTGTGTACTAGTGTAAGGACTACTGCCACCGGGTGAAAACATTTGTATTGTGTGTACTAGTGTAAGGACTACTGCCACCGGGTGAAAACATTTGTATTGTGTGTACTAGTGTAAGGACTACTGCCACCGGGTGAAAACATTTGTATTGTGTGTACTAGTGTAAGGACTACTGCCACCGGGTGAAACCCAATTGCAGTAAATAATAATAATAATAATAATAAATCTTTTTATTTTGTACATGGATTGCTAGTTTGGTTTTGTGAAGTGTTACTTTAATGTGATTCCCTGATGATGATCCCATAGGGGTCGAAACATGTGGGAGTGACCAACAGGATGTTGTAATATAAAATGTCTGGAAAAAATATACTGCTTCCTGTTGGACTGAATATTGTGATTTGCCATAAAGAACATACCTTGCATTTGAGTTCGATCTAATTTTATCTGAGAAATCCAGTAAATAAGGCAATAACTCACTAACTAAATGCTCATTCCCAGCCCTATTAGTTTGCTCTAGTCGTGTAAGAATCCTCACCTCCTAGATAACAGACCAGGAAGACTAAAGGAGTACTAAAGCGTGAGGTCCGTCAAACGCGTGCTCCGTGCTGGTGAACTGGATGGCGTCAGTACTCTTAACGTCTGAATGCCTGGACCAATTAATTGTCGAATTATGGCTTTCTTGTAATGATTTAACACGACGATGCCTCTAATTACTCCAACTGCAGTAGCTATACAGTGAAACCTGTCTATAACGGAACGCAAGGCACCGTATTTTTTTTTTTCCCCCGTTGGAGGCAGATTTTGTTTCATACACGTGCAGTGGAACTCGGTTATAACGTCATGAAAGGGACTGATATTTTGTGTCGTTATAAACGAGTGTTGTTATAACCGAGAAGTATAATGTTGTGGTTAACAGTGAGGAATTAATTGGTACCACAGAATATCTGACGCTATAGTCGAGGTGTCGTATAAACCGATGTCGTTATAAACGGGTTCGATTGTACTTGAATTCTGGCAAACCAGTCTGCTACAATTTCTTCACAAACATCGCCAGGTTCAAGTAGACGTCTTTAAACACATTCTGATTTATCTTTCTTAAACTATGTGATTATCCATTAGATGCCCTAAATCAGTTTTTCCTCAGACTTTCAGGCATCTATTTTGTATGTTCCCATGCTGTTTTGCAGATATTAAAGGTTACTGGCTTCCGCACTTACAAATCACTCCCACGCAACGTCTTTTCTGTATTCATTTCCAGTTTTCCTGTTTTTCCGTTTCATTGAACCACTCAGCCACTGGTTTCTTATTTCCGACTTGGCTTTTAATATGTCATACACTTGAGAGTTTTCTCAGTGTTAAACCTTGTCACGATTTGTTTCACTGTAACTTGTCCTTTTCACTTGCTCCAATCACATTTACTTTTCTGTTGTTATCAAGCCTTACTCTTTCCTTTGGAGGCCATGGCTACAACTAAGTGAAAAATCAAAATCTTTGGATATTTTACCATAAATTGCATGGCTGACCTATTATGGTTTTGGTAAACTTTCCGCCACCAAGTGTAATTGTACTGTTTTTATTGGAACGTGGAAACATTTAAGGGATATCGCTGTTTGTGGTGCCAAGGAGTGAGGTTTGGATACCCCTGGTGTGTTTGTGCCTGTAACTAGTACACGGAAAGAAATTGCTGCGTACTCTAAAGTGGCATTCATTTATTTGTCAGTAAATCAATGCAGCCTGGACCGGTACTGTACACAGTTCCGTGTGCTGACAGGTTCAACCCCCAAACTTCGGCTGCCTTCAGTCCAAACCCTCCCACCACTCTTCATCTGGCCTAGCTGCACTTCCTAACAGTATCCCTCACTGCTGATAACAATAGACAATGGCAGTGCACGGCCACGCTGAAGGTACAGTACAGAACAAAAGTAAATAAAAACATGAATATTTTCGTTTAAAATACTGGCATTTGTTTCCTTTCCCGCCTTAAACAGTTTCCATTCATAAAAGGTGGTTTACACCCTTTCTTACACAAGATCCTCGGACTATAAAAGTTTTCCGCGAAAGACAAGTTTCCGTTCTGTGCAGGTTCCGTTTAAGACAGTTTTAACTCCATTAATATGGCGACACCACAGGTGTTCTACTAGATGTCGCCTATGACGCAATAGCATCGTAAGCGTTCTTACTTGAGGAGTTCTTCCAGGGATTTTGGCCTGTACCAGTTCCGTTTTCTGTAATGTCAGACGTTTCGTTCTTCCTTCAGTTACGTTCCATGTACTTTTGGTGCTCTGTAACTTGACTGCTTAACCCATATCACTTTGTTTTCTGACACCTCTGTGTTGCATCACGTCGTATGCCACTTGCCCACTGCTGCCAACACGTGTGCAAGTCTCTGTGAAACCTGACGAGGCAAAATTCAATTTGTACAACTTTCGTTTCTCCATGCTCAATGTTATTCTTCTAAACACACAATTAGTTTTTTTTTGTGGCTTCTAATACACAACACACTCCAAACAAACTTGTTTACTTACTCAATACCATAAAAATGTATGGTTTATACCGTACAAAGAAACTTAACCGAATCTTGTTCCCTGTTGAACCTGTGGATCTCGTGCTTATACACAAAAGAATGGTGCGGTTTCAGAAGTGAATACAAAATTATTTCTCACTTCACACGGGCACAACATACACCGTCAGCGGCGGCAACTGTCCAAGTTTCTCATTTGGTAATTACAATCCTTCAATGTGTGCACCCTGGGTCACACGACACACATCCACACGGTAATCAAACTCATCCCAGACCCGGTGTAGCATGTCCGCTGTAATGGCCTGCAGTGCATGCGTTATCCGATCACGAATTTCATGGATGGACGTGGGCAATGGTGGTACATAAACGCTGTCTTTAACGAACCCCCAAAGAAAGAAATCGCACGGTGTAAGATCTGGCGAACGGGGTGGCCAAGTGAGAAGGTTCTTGTCTCCATTTGCAGCAGCACGTCCGATCCAGCGCTGTGGAAGAACACGATTGAGAAGCACTCATACATTCCTGTGAAAATGGGGGGGGGGGAGCTCCGTCCAGTTGTAGAATGTAATCGTCATAATTGGTATTCAGTTGCCGCCGCTGACGGTGTATGTTATGCCCGTGTAATGTGAGACATAAATTTTTTATTCACTTTTGAAACCGCACCATTCTTTTGTGTATGCCCTGTATTAAGTGGCTAGGTGGGGCAGATGTGAACATTACTTGCAATTAAGCTGCTTTGTGAACTAAATGGTATAAATACATACAGCAGTAGTTCTGAATTTTTGCTCCGCGAGAAGCAGGGGCTTCACGAAATGATTCCAATGAATCCATGGATGTCTGCTGCAATAAATACAGATTTTACACAATTCTTCAATACGTGGATAATATTCTTCAGTTATTTTATGTCAGGGGGTGGCCAAACTTGCTTAACGTAAGAGCCACATACGATAAACTTCAGATGTTTCAGAGCCGCAACACACGAACAAATATTACACACACGTTTTTATTGTTACACGCACATTTTGTTACGAAAATTCTTAAATATATTTACTCACCATAAACATTAAACTTACGTTTTAATCCAGCGGACTCTCAGTTTATACCGGTAAATAATTATAAAGCTTGAAATTTTTTTATTTACTTTATATATGAATTGTAATACAAAAAGGAGCTCAGCCAACATATTTCCGCGAGCCGCACATTATATTTCAAAGAGCCGCATTTGGCTCGCGAGCCGCGGTTTGGTCACCCCTGTTTTATGTGATAATTTTTTTTAATTTTGCGATATATTGAAATAGCACTAGCTATAGCAAGGTGTACTTATAAAATTCCTGCTATCTTTAGGATAATGTTTGTGGACTATCCTGAAGAGGGAGACAGGAAGCTCGTTCGAAATTTCGGTAAAAAAATTGCGAATCGACACGGAATTCTGTACCATAAGATTTTCTGTTTGTCAGCTAAGTTGTGTAAATCTCAAAGCTCTTATAATTCTCATATGAAAGGTTTAGACATGCTGCCATATACCACGAGGCTTATAGAAGGATTAATTCTACAAAGTCTCTAGCTTCAGACGCAGATAAAGTTAGCGAGCCTAGGCTGATGTCAGAAGTCGGGAGAGTGCGGGAAGTCGTGTGCGCGTAGATCAGTGTGTTTGTGCAGTCAGAGCGGTGAAGGTGCCAGTATTGGTCTGCTTACGTAGCAGCTGTAGTTATGTGACTGAGGTAGGAGGGCCGTAAGGTTTGTGAGACTTGTACATGTAGATCAGTGTGTTTGTGCAGTCAGAGCGGTGAAGGTGCCAGTATTGGTCTGCTTACGTAGCAGCTGTAGTTATGTGACTGAGGTAGGAGGGCCGTAAGGTTTGTGAGACTTGTACATGTAGATCAGTGTGTTTGTGCAGTCAGAGCGGTGAAGGTGCCAGTATTGGTCTGCTTACGTAGCAGCTGTAGTTATGTGACTGAGGTAGGAGGGCCGTAAGGTTTGTGAGACTTGTACATGTAGATCAGTGTGTTTGTGCAGTCAGAGCGGTGAAGGTGCCAGTATTGGTCTGCTTACGTAGCAGCTGCAGTCATGTGACTGAGGTAGGAGGGCTGTAAGGTTTGTGAGACTTGTACATGTAGATCAGTGTGTTTGTGCAGTCAGAGCGGTGGAGGTGCCAGTATTGGTCTGCTTACGTAGCAGCTGCAGTCATGTGACTGAGGTAGGAGGGCTGTAAGGTTTGTGAGACTTGTACATGTAGATCAGTGTGTTTGTGCAGTCAGAGCGGTGGAGGTGCCAGTATTGGTCTGCTTACGTAGCAGCTGCAGTCATGTGACTGAGGTAGGAGGGCTGTAAGGTTTGTGAGACTTGTACATGTAGATCAGTGTGTTTCTGCAGTCAGAGCGGTGGAGGTGCCAGTATTGGTCTGCTTACGTACAAGCTGTAGTTATGTGACTGAGGTAGGAGGGCTGTAAGGTATGTGAGACTCGCACTGAAGGTTGTCATGCAAAATGACGGGGACTTTGTGGATGTAATCCTGCTATACATCAAATTCAGTGTATTTGGGTACAATGAATTGCCGAATTAGACCTACCTCCTTTAAATCGGAAGCGTTCTGTGATAATATTAAAGATATGTCATCTTAAAGACTGGAGGTCATGGACTGAAGTAAGCTGCGGATGCTGCATCTCAAAACGTGAAATAATTGTTTTAAATATTGGGTCAGGATGACAAACAATGGCACTACCATTCACAAACTTTGTAAATGAATTTACATGTTACTAATCACAGTAATTTTAACAGAGTATAACGTAAGGAACCAAGCGCTGGCTAGAGCAGTGGTATTCAACCTTTTTTGTTCGCGTACCCCCACATATCATTTCTCTTCAACTTTGTACCCCCAAAGTTGTTGGTGCATAATTCAAGTTATACATAGTCTATAATCTACATCTAAAAGAAGTTAAATAAATTACATCCAAAGTAATGTATTAAATAATAAGTTTTAAATGAGAAAAAGAGAATCAAGCTATTAAATAACAAATATATTATTGCCTATCATATAAAAATTAATAAAGGAACAAAGGTATTTTATCAAAGCAAAATTATATGCACTATGTGGAATAAAATGAAACTAGCCGCCCAGATAAGGAGAGAGAGAGAGAAAGAGAGAGAGAGAGAAAATGGCTCTCCCAAATCGCGTGTCCTTACGTCCGGGTCTCTTGTGGCTAACCCTAAATCGGGCCCTGATTATTCAGTGTTTATCATGAAATAATATATTTATTTTTTTTTAATTTTACGTACCCCCTAAGATGTCTTCGCCTACCCCCGGGGGTACGCGTACCCCAGGTTGAATACACTAGGCTAGAGGATACAGACTTGCTGATGCGAATTTATTTGAATTCTCGAGGCCCATAGAAATAACCGTGCGGTTACCCGGAGTTTCGCGGCCTGCAGGTTGGTAAACACTGATTTACAAGGTTTCTGCATTAAACCATTGCCTTTCTACGACACAACTGTGGACGCTGATTGCTTTTTGCATTGTTTTGCGTCTACTAGCAATCACCAGACAATAAAAATGTAAAGACTCGGAGAGAATGTAGAAGTCAGAACCAATGAACGACGGTGTCAGTTACACTACAGACTCGGACTGCGGTTTCTTGCCCTGGCGATGTGCTGTTAGTCCCCAACCCGCCGTGTGTTACGGCTAGTAATCACAATTAGCGTTATGTTAGTCCCGTTTCCACCTGTCCGATGTGGTTTCCTCTCAGAATGTGAAGGTGCATGGAGTCAGACCCCCTTCTCAAACCCTTATTTTCTTTTATTGGCGTAAATTTTATCTGAACTGTGCAGTTGCTTTCAGCAAACAGGACTTCCTACTTGGCGACCAGAAACATGTAGAATTTCTCTTTCATCTTGTCGTGAACTTGACGTATTTTTTAATTTGATTTACCCGTACGACTCTGTTTGCTGTGTTTGCGTGTTCGTGTTCGTGTGTGTGTGTGCTGTCTGTGTCTCATGCCTTTCTTCAAACCGGCCCACTTCATAAAATATGGGCGGAATGTAACTTTTTTGAAGCGCATATATATATATCATTTTATTTTTTTTTTTTTTGCCGCAGAAATTCTAACTTGTCTTCAGTGCCTCAGAAAACTATTTCATGGGATGAGTCTCTCATGCCGGTGAGTGTTTAGGTTATGGTCTTATGGGATGTGACGCATGGGGGGCGCTGCAGGGCTGCAGACCCTCATGAACCGAAATTTAAAATATGCAGTTTGTGTAGGCACAGTAATATTAAATTTTTACGTGGTTTACTCTTCAGTCGAAATCAGCCACTGAAATCGGCTGATGACTAGTACATTAGGATTTTGAAAAAAAAAAATTAAATAACTTTGGATGTATTAGTTGAAATTAAAAAAAAACAAGAAAATTAGATCTTGTGATTTAAATTAGGTGAGTGAGTCATGGACTATGTGGTTGCAAACAGTGTTACGTCATATTTATACTTACAACATGGTTTTTATAACATAATTTTTAAAATAAAACGTAAGTTATATATATATATATATCCTCAGGGTCAGCCCCCTTCCCCCCCCCCCCCCCCCCCGCCCAATGTGTGCGGCCTGCCGTTTAGTGTTTGAGAGTTTTGGAGGAACTCTCAGGCTCTCCATCTTGAAAACAACGGGAGCAGCAAACTCCTTCGAATAGTCTGTAAAACTGTACTAAAACACAAGGCGTCCTATGTCAGAAGGTGTTAATGTGGCATTCGCTGTAAATTTCTGAAATTTTAACATGTAGCCTCAGTGAAAATTTCTGTCCGTCTATACCACATCGTTTTCTTAAACTTCTAAATCTCAGTGGTTACTGTGAACCATCAGGTTTAGGTTCAACACACAAGTAAACAGGCCATTTCTTATCACTTTATAACAGGAGAAATATCATAAAGTTTCCAGCTTCAGGCGCAGGTAAAGTCGGCGAGTCTAGGCTGATGTCACAAGTCGGGACAGTGCGCGAAGTGATGTGCGCGTAGAACAGTGTGTTTCTGCAGTCAGAGCGGTGGAGGTGCCAGTATTGGTCTGCTTACGTAGCAGCTGAGGTAGGAGGGCCGTAAGGTTTGTGAGACTCGTGCTGAAGGTTGTCATGCTAAAGGACCGGGACTTTGTGGATGTAATCCTGCTATACCTTCATTACTCAACGCCTTTCCTTGCCTCAAACCTATGTTGCCGGACGGACACAGGCACGGTTTGGGAAAACTCAGATCTATAAAATTTTGTTTTCCTAAGCTAAGCATAGAGTCTCTTGCAGCCCTACACCATTTTCTTCGAATTCTCATCTCTCCCGTCCTACCTCCATTCTGTTTAGTTTCTTAAATACCGCCTTTCCACGTGAAGCCATAGCTGATGAACCATTATACACAAGCACGTGAAATTCGTTATTTTCAGAAATTGCATGTCCCCAGATTTTGCATGAACATTTGCTTATATCACGTTCATATTTTTGTACTCACGTGTGTTTTGAAGAAAATTGAATTAGCCGGTATACCTCGTCCCCACTTCACTGTTCTGTTGGCATTCAGTGTCACTGCACACCAGGGACATGAACTGTAATTGCTTTAACAGGCAGTTACCCCATACAAGAAGAGATATGTTATGTACTGTAGTCTGTGTACAGATACTGCAACTGAGTCGACACTTGCTACACGACAAAGCCGTGATGATTTGACATGTGGGCCTAAACATTTGTCTCAAGTTAACGTTGTATTTACCGTGCATTTTCAATTAAGATATGTTCAATAATCACCAACTAATGCACATAAACTTTTTTCACAATAGTTTATTCTTAAAATTCCCCTATACGTATTTCAGTGGTTTAAACCACCATCTTCAGGGGTCGTAGAGATTATTATGCATAGACCTTACAGTTATTACGTATGTGGTTACATCCGTATATGTAGAATATGAGTGGGCTGATATTGTCCACTTCTTACAGTATTGTAAAATAAGTTATTATAAAAGGAGTAAAATGTTGCTAAAATGATTACATATGTAACCACATATGTAATAACTTGCATAATAATCTCTACGACCCCCTGAAGATGGTGGTTTAAACCACCGAAATACGTATAGGGGAATTTTAAGAATAAACTATTGTGAAAAAAGTTTATGTGCTTTAGTTGGTGTTTATTGAACATATCTTATTTGTCTGAAGGTTTCTGTATTCTTTATACGAATAACTTTAATTTAACGTTGTGTTCACCGTGTATCTTAACATTGATATTTAGTTTTTAAACCAACGAATGCACATATAAATAAAATTTCACTACACCCTACATATGTTTCGGCCTCAATTTGGCCATCATCAGGGGTAACTTTGCTAAGCACTTCACTGATCACGGAATAATAGTCAAGTAACAGTGCCAAATGGACGGTGATCAGGGAAGTGCTTAGCAAAGTGCCCCTGATGATGGCCAAATTGAGGCCGAAACATATGTAGGGTGTAGTGAAATTTTATTTATATGTGCATTCGTTGGTTGAAAAACTAAATATTACGAATAATTTTGTTGTTTGGGAATAAAATTCGTTGTGTTGGAGTATAGGAATACTTTTCCTTTTGTACAATAATGCATTCACAATAAATATTGTCTGTTGTAAACTGTCCTAAAAGTGAGAGTTATTCGGTTATGTATTAGTTGAGCTGAGGTAGCCTTAAATTAAAAGTTTAAGGTGTTGACTTTTATATAATTTCTGTATAGAAGTCAAATTTTTAAAAAGTTCTGACGATGGCTTGTAACACTGAGAACTAATGGGTTTCGGGACTTTGTTCATCGTCCGTAAATCTAAAATAACTAGATAACACGACGTTTCGGAAACTGGATCTGCTTCCGTCCCCAGGTGTCTCTCTCCCTCTTCACCTGAGGACGGAAGCAGATCCAGTTTCAGAAACGTCGTGTTATCTAGTTATTTTAGATTTCCGGAAGATGGAAAAAGTCCAGAAACCCATTAGTTTTCAAAGTCAAATTTTTATCTGTCATTTTCAAAAATTCTAAACTTGCAACAATATTTTTTTCACAGGGATTTAGCGGGTTTAGCATATATAATTCCATTTTCTGAAGAAGTGTGTGGTGCCTGTATATGAAGTAACACATTTGCTGATATTGTTGTTGTTAAAGTATGCACTTTACTACGGTATAACAGGTACGGCACTGGATATCATTGTTACCCTGAAGATAGATGTAGCAGATTCAACGGAAACATTGGTAGCTAACTACCATAACATACGGCATAATGCCTCAGATTTTGGTAGTCCTGATGCTTATTGCCATGAGAAATTCAAATATTACGAATGTAGAAGTGAATAGTTAAATTCAGAATTCTTTTGTAAATTGTTCTCGTCTCGTAGGCCCTGTTTCGATCTTGGGTCCAACCACGTGATTTGTAGTGGAAAAGGGTGCAATGGGACAGTTTTTCTTTCCACTGTCAGTATCAATCCGCCAATACATCATACTGATTCATTCATATATCACAGTCGTTGTATAACCTTAGCAATTGACAGTGTTTTTGAATAAAGCACGCCACTCTCTTTTGTCTGTAATTTGTCGTGTGTTTGCATTATAAAGTACAATTACTAGTTTTGATTCGAAAGAATGAAACTCTGAAGTAATATAATGACATTTCAGCCCCATAACCAAGTGACAACTAGATCGCATTTATGCGCCATTTTGCTTGGTGACGTCACAACGGACTACTTCCTGTGTTTCTGCTGTAGCGGAACATCAGCCCGTTGTTCAACCAGCCAGCCAGTTGTGCTCTGTTATCCATTACGCCGAACTGCTTGTTCATTCGTAATCCCACCATTGTCTTTACTCAGAGTCACACTGGCCGCAGTCTCACAGCCATACTGCTGCACTCATTCGTAATCATTCTTACAGTGTGTTCCATAACGTAGTTTCCGAATTTATACATACAGTCTGGTTTGTAACTTTTGTTTCCATCGGAAATACACATAGATGCGTTATATCTTTGCCTTTTTGTGTGTCTCGCCTTCTCCAAGAACTTCTTGAAGAATACAAATTTGTTTCAGTTTCTTACACCAACTAATGCACACACAAAACCACTTTTTTGTGGTTTTTTTATTATAGAAAAATCTATAATAAAAAAACTACAAAAAAGTGGTTTTCTGTGTGCATTAGTTGGTGTAAGAAACTGAATTAGTGAAAAATGCACGGTGATAGCAATACAAAAAAAAAAAGAATTGGTTTATTATTTGCCATGTTCACGTATAACTAGTTGTATCCGTGAGAATAATTCGCAAGTAGAAACAATAAATTATTTAAGTAACAAAGAAATATTTATGTATTTTAAATTTTAAAGCGCTTCTCGATATAAAATATATGATTTTATCAGTCTATAATTTTCTATACGTTGTCAATTACCTTCAATAATTGCAAAAGCGACGTTGCCAAATGAAGAGGATCGGGAAAATACCACACAGAGCTGGCCATGGGGAAAAACAGGCGATGGTGGATATATTGCAACACGTTTAAGTGCCTGAACTTGAGCCTTATTGGTTGTCATAGGAAAGGCGATTTTGGTGGGAAATCGTCTTCAGCACAGTTTGAAGGTAATGGCAGGATCTGATGGACATAACTGAATACTGGGTATAAGCACAGTTTTTCTGGAGCCGATAACTTCCGCTGCTATGCAGTGCTCATGCAAGCCTCTTACGATCATGTGCTGCCACGACCGGAGGCCAAGGAAGGCTAACATGTTTAATTAACTTCGCATGGCTTCTAGTAGATGCAGCACTATCAATTTTTAACGTTAGATTTTCTGTTGAAAATTAGCTTTTGAGAAGGAATTAATGAAAACAAAGGAGATTGCCATCATTGCCGAAACATAAGCTTTCTAAAAACGTCTGTCTTGAAAAGTTCCGTTCGGTCGTTCAGTAGATCATAATATAGAAAACAATCTTATCATATTAATGTGTATATGGTGATTATATCCGAAAATCAGTAGAATTCTTCTATTTGTGTGAGGTCTAAAGTTGCGGGTATCATTGGATATATATATATATAATAATAACCATGGCTCAACAGCCCTATACGGGCTCAGGCCTCCTCTTTCCGAGGTTACTAAATCGTGCGCATTCGTTGCAGTTGGTGACTGACCAATTGGCCGCGCTACTGTTCTATCGATCCTGATGTGACAGCCAGAGCCATCTGGCAGGCAGTCAGGAGACTTGGGTGAGAAATGGAGGCTTTGAATTTAGCTTACGGAACATTTTTATTTATGCCCGTAAGGTTCTTTTACATGCCGTAAATCTACGACATGGGACCGACGGCTTTACTTCCCCTCCGAAGGAAGTGGTGCTCCGGATTTTTATCACCCTTAAAAATCCATCGACCTCGGTCGGGATCGAACCCGCAAACCTTGGGTCCAGTGGCGAGCACGCTAACCACTATCATTGGATATACTGATATGAAAATTGGCCATGCTGTCTGAGGACTGAACTATCTTATGAAAATTGGCCATGCTGTCTGCGGACTGAACTCTCTTAGACCGCTCCAACATTGGCCATGCTGTCTGCGGACTGAACTCTCTTAGACCGCTCCAACATTGGCCATTCTGTCTCCGGTATTCACTAGCTTATACCGCTCGAAAATTGGCCATTTTGTCTGCGGTATTTAGTGTCTTATACCGCTCGAAAATTGGCCATTCTGTCTGAGGTATTTAGTGTCTTATACCGCTCGAAAATTGGCCATTCTGTCTGCGGTATTTAGTGTCTTATACCGCTCAAAAATTGGCCATTCTGTCTGAGGTATTTAGTGTCTTATACCGCTCGAAAATTGGCCATTCTGTCTGCGGTATTTAGTGTCTTATACCGCTCGAAAATTGGCCATTCTGTCTGCGGTATTTAGTGTCTTATACCGCTCAAAAATTGGCCATTCTGTCTGCGGTATTTAGTCTCTTATACCGCTCGAAAATTGGCCATTCTGTCTGCGGTATTTAGTGTCTTATACCTCTCGAAAATTGGCCATTCTGTCTGCGGTATTTAGTGTCTTATACCTCTCGAAAATTGGCCATTCTGTCTGAGGTATTTAGTGTCTTATACCGCTCGAAAATTGGCCATTCTGTCTGAGGTATTTAGTGTCTTATACCGCTCGAAAATTGGCCATTCTGTCTGAGGTATTTAGTGTCTTATACCGCTCGAAAATTGGCCATTCTGTCTGAGGTATTTAGTGTCTTATACCGCTCGAAAATTGGCCATTCTGTCTGAGGTATTTAGTGTCTTATACCGCTCGAAAATTGGCCATTCTGTCTGAGGTATTTAGTGTCTTATACCTCTCGAAAACTTGGGTCATATGTTCGAATTTGTCTAGGCGTTATGGATTTATATCTGTCTATTCTCTCCTTGAGCTGTCTTGTGTAGGTTAAGGCCTTACAATTGGCCAATCCCCTATGAAAGAAGGCCTATCAAATATCTACAGAATATTTTGAGAGATTTAAGCCTTCTGGAATATTACTCCTTTTCAGCTGGTAAATATTTGCCAGTAGGCATGGTTTAAGCCTTGAATGTCTAACAATACCGATGTGGGAACCTCAAATGTAGCGAAATTAGGCATAATTGAATATGGGAGACACTGGGCAGTATTAGCTTGTAGCGCTACAGGGGTGAATATGTTTATTGTACAATGCCATTTTAGTAGGAATTAGTACTGTATCCTCACGCAATTTAGATTTGATGGATAGATTTACGTGTTTCAGGGTTTAGGCAGCTTTTACTGAATCATTTTCCTGGTTCTGACCAACGTCTTCATATTATGTACATGAAATGCCATCAACGAAACTAGACACATAAGCACCCGTTATTTGGGCCTTAGTGAGCGGAAGTAAGACACAAATAAAGGAAGCAGCAAAATAAGGCCGTGCCATGGCTCAGGCGGTTAGTCGCCGGCCTCCCACCGCGGAGGCTCGGGTTCGATCCCGGGTCAGTCCATGTGGGAATTTTGGTGGACAAAGTGGCACTGGGACGGGTTTTTCCCCGAGTACTTCGGTTTTCCCCCCGTCAATTTTATTCCACAAGTGCTCCATTATTTGTAAAAATAAAAAAAAAACTGATCAGCTTCATCACAGGGTTGCACAATAAGCCTCAAGGCTGCGGTGCGTCCGTAGCTTCTGCTGTGGGGTCCTTCACCACAAAGAAAAAATAATAAAATGAAGGGCTTTTTAAACTGCAACCTTCACCACGTATTTTTATTCCTTTCAAATCAATGCAGATACAGCACAAATTATTTCAGGTTTCTTCTGGGTACAGATAGGACAGGTTCAGCTGCAGAATTGGTAGGCTTTTTGTGTGGAAAGACCATATACGAATAAGCGTATAAGTGGCAGACTTTTGCGAGAGCAGATAAGATTGACAGGCCTGTTGTGGGGACAGACAGGAACGTTTATAGGATTAGCAGGGACCAATCGAGAAACGTAACAGAAGTCCTGACACAGTACTGATCTGTCATTTACGAATTCTAAATCAAATTATACCTGTTTTAGCTACTACAAGGCCATGAAATTTCGTATAAAGCCGTGTCCATTTTCGAAAAGCAACATACAAAGCCTTTACACTCAAGGGACTTACGCAGATTTCAGGAACATTTCACATTAAAGTGTGCTAATGAAAGCGAAGGGATCGCTTTTAACTTAGCCCCCACTCACATCTGTATGCCAGGTGCTGATGTAACATCTCCCAGAAGCGCGTGTGACTGCCATGTATTGGTCTTATAATAATGCTTTATTACAGAGCACGTGTAACAGCCGTCCAAGGCTAGCAGAACAAGGGTCCGCCATGTGGACTAACTCTTCGTTTAATCTGCAAATCCGGGGGGTGGGGGCACTGTTTTCATCGAATGGAAACCAAGTAAGTATTAAGCTACGCAAGTTTGAAACAGCGAAAGCTTAGTGCGTATACTCATTTCGTTTCCATGTTCAGATCAACACTTGATTACATACACACAGTTTGTACTAAGGATCCCCACACAAATTTTGCAGTAGGCGCCTCGGAACAGAAGTTCTTCAGAGCGTCAGGCAAATGGTTGGCTCGAGACCGTAACAGACCGCATGGTCTAGCGGTAACGGTAAAGCTATCCCATTACTGGCCTGGACAGACCCTTAGGGTTCCAGGAGGTTAAGGCTCCCCAGATTTCTATACAATCGGCACATGAAGGTGGTAAGGTTGTCAGCCCTACGCACCGGCCGCATTTACCAGAAAATATTCCTGGTACTCATTTCTGTTAGAGGCTGAGTCGACCCCAGGGCCATAGTGCGACCGAAAGGATTATGTAAATGAAAAATGCCAGTGACACCATCGGGAATCGAATCCGCGACCTTCCGGCTTGTAGAGCAGTGCCTCAACCAACTGCGCCACCGCGTGCCCTGCATGGTCTAACACATGTTTGGAATTTGTTGATCATGGTGACAATTTGTACGAAAAGTGAATGTCTTGCACCATAAAGCTGACAGACGTCTATGATTAAACATCAAATTGACGAGTCTGTTCTGTTGTATCCCCGAAATTTCGGAGAAGGCCGGTGGGGCTTATCGTGGATGTTGCTCCACCGGAATAGGGCTCGTATAGGTTGTGAGGGATGCTTGAAACAAACTCGTTGTACCAGGTTCCAGGCACTTTAATTACAATAGGCCGTATTTACAGAAAACAGGCCGGGAAGGCCTCGCAGCAACTTATACAGACTGTCTGGATCAACGGCAGGATCGGGAATGCGCCCCTTCAGGCGTCAGAGGTTTTATCAGACAGGCTTGTGTGTGGTCTGTGTGTAGGAGTATTCGTTACTCCTCAACATGTGAATGTGCGTCTGCATGGAGTCTCACGGTGGGCTCCATAGTTCCAGGAAGAATAACAAATAAGCAGTTACAAACATTGGGGCAAAGCGAATCCAAAGAGGCGTATGATGAGAAAGTACTAATTAGCAAGTGATAAGGTCCGATGATACGGACAAAGTACAGAAGGTACTGCATCAATGCAATGTCGTTGCCTCAGTTACTATTATATATATATAATGTAAGGAATATCCGTAATATAACAGATATATGCAACAGTTCAGTGTGACGGTGCAGTCTTTGATTGTGTACTTTATTCTGAAATACGTACTGAGTCACACTGTCGTCGTGATTTTACTTAAGGTACTCTGTAACGTCTTACTGGCTGGTTTTATTTAACCCTGTTACTGACAGTTTTGGTTCTACAGGAAAATAAATATCAAATCACAATACTCAGTGCAACAAAATGCACTCGGAAATCTGCGCTCTTCTGGGATATTACGCGGCGTCGTGTGGTAATTGTTTACCGACGTTTCGGGACAACATATCGGTCCCATCTTAATGGGTCAAGAGTCCGAGTAGGAAAGAAAGAAAGCCAGCAACCTATAACGTATACTTTCCTATTCGGACTCTTTACCCGTTAAGATGGGACCGATACGTTGTCCCGAAACGTCGGTAAACAATTACCACACGACGCCGCGTAATATCCCAGAAGAGCGCAGATCTCATCAACATCGCGGCTGAAGCCTGAAATCAAAATGCACTGTGTTGTGTTCATATATTCTATATTACAATATCTTGTTAATCCTACATGTTTCGATCCCTCATGGGATCATCATCAGGGATTTATATCGAAGTAACATTTCACAAAACAAATGTATGTACATATTAAAAATATATAAATAGTTATAAAAAAGACGATCAGTTATGATGTAGGTGATTTTGTAGTGGATTCTTGGTATACTGCAAATTAACGTTATAAACATTAAGTTAATTAAAATATAAACATGTACCACTTATTTAAAGTACATGAATGTACAAAATGTATTTAAAATTTTTAGTTTCACAAATTATCGTAGAACGTTAGTTGCAGTAACTAGTATAGTACATAGCTATGTACTGAAGGTGCCTACGTATGTGCGGATGGATGAGGCAGTACTGAAGGTGCCTATGTATGTGCGGATGGATGAGGCAGTATGAAGGTGCCTACGTATGTGCGGATGGATGAGGCAGTACTGAAGGTGCCTACGTATGTGCGGATGGATGAGGCAGTACTGAAGGTGCCTATGTATGTGCGGATGGATGAGGCAGTACTGAAGGTGCCTATGTATGTGCGGATGGATGAGGCAGTACTGAAGGTGCCTACGTATGTGCGGATGGATGAGGCAGTACTGAAGGTGCCTATGTATGTGCGGATGGATGAGGCAGTATGAAGGTGCCTACGTATGTGCGGATGGATGAGGCAGTACTGAAGGTGCCTACGTATTATGTGGCGGATGGATTGAGGCAGTACTGAAGGTGCCTACGTATGTGCGGATGGATGAGGCAGTATGAAGGTGCCTACGTATGTGCGGATGGATGAGGCAGTACTGAAGGTGCCTACGTATGTGCGGATGGATGAGGCAGTACTGAAGGTGCCTACGTTTGTGCGGATGGATGAGGCAGTACTGAAGGTGCCTATGTATGTGCGGATGGATGAGGCAGTACTGAAGGTGCCTACTATGTGCGGATGGATGAGGCAGTACTGAAGGTGCCTACGTATGTGCGGATGGATGAGGCAGTACTGAAGGTGACTACGTATGTGCGGATGGATGAGGCAGTACGAAGTGCCTAGTATGTGCGGATGGATGAGGCAGTATGAAGTCCCTACGTATGTGCGGATGGATGAGGCAGTACTGAAGGTGCCTACGTATGTGCGGATGGATGAGGCAGTACTGAAGGTGCCTACGTATGTGCGGATGGATGAGGCAGTACTGAAGGTGCCTACGTATGTGCGGATGGATGAGGCAGTACTGAAGGTGCCTACGTATGTGCGATGGATGAGGCAGTATGAAGGTGCTCGTATGTGCGGATGAATGAGCAGTACTGAAGCTCGGTGGGTACTGTATTAGTTACTGTATTAGTTACTGTATTACTTACTGTATTAGTTATTGTATTAGTTACTGTATTAGTTACTGCAGCTATCGTTCCCATGTGGGTTCGAAACATGTTGAATTGATTTACAAGTTATTGTAACATATGTCTGAAACCAATACAGTGCATTTTGTTGCACTGAATATTGTGTTATTTGACTATCGACAGTGCACAGTGTGAACAATATAAAAAATATCTGTGCCTAGGCTAAATACCAGAATGTTTTAAAGTAAAAGCTTAACACGGCAATGCCATATATGAAATACAGGGTGATTCAGGAGGAAAAGTCAATATTTTGGGAGGTGATAGTATCGATCATTGTGAGAAGAAAGTTTATATGAACATATGTCTAGTTCTGAATGGTTACTGAGATAGAGCCGTTTGAATAACTCCATTAGATTTTGTTTGTGGGGGTTGGATGAAGAGCTCTACCACCGCCTCCACTCTGTGCCTGCATAGGCATGATATGGGTTAACCGTTACCTGTAGTAGTAGTAGTAGTAGTAGAAGTATTAACAGTAGTATTTTAATACTCAGGCATTTGGAAATACTCCATTCGCCTTCTGGTTGCCTACCCATGCGTCCTACGCACAGAAAAGGTTGTAATAAAACGATCTAATTTAGTCTGCCCCGCTACTGCAAGAAATATCAGTTATCAAATTATTGGAATGCAAGAGATATGTCAAAATGTCTGTCTTTTACATTTGTCGACAGTTGTAAGTCGTTACTGCGTGGTGAGCAGGTGCCGGGAATCCCGTTACAACGGTCACGTGACTACTCAGCCAAACACAGCGTTTCACCGGCCGGAGGGGTTTACCCGGCAAGACGCGAGATAAAGTGACTGATTTTAATACCAGCCTCACCGTAGCATATCACAATTCCTTACCACAAATAAAGCTTCGGCCTGCGAGTCGCCTAACTTATGCCGGCCACACACGTTCAGGTAGGCCTGTCAGTTTTGCCAGCGCAGGCCGCCTGAAGAGAGGCGGCCGGATAAACTGAAGTCCTCACACACGTTCAGGTAGGCCTGTCAGTTTTGCCTGCGCAGGCCGCCTGAAGAGAGGCGGCCGGATAAACTGAAGTCCTCACACACGTTCAGGCGAATCCCGGTAGTCTTGATCATGGCCTCAACAGACGACGACACGCTCGCTATTGTTGGCTTGCTAATAGCTATGAAGAGTAAAAACAAGCGTAAAATGTGGTGTAAAGAGTGGTTACAAAAAAGAAACACGTATTCCCATGTAAATTTGTTGACTGAGTTGAAGCTGGCCCCTAAAGACTGGCATAATTATTTGCGAATGGATGAAGAAACATACTTACAACTCCTTTCATTAGTGGCGCCATTAATTGAAAAGAAAAATACAGTGATGAGGAGGTTCTGACTGGCTTCAACACGTGCCCTGAATTGACGCCGTTCCGGCCGGCCGGAACCTACACACGCTCCGGTACGCCTGCGCAGTCCTCCGGCCTGCCGGTTGGTCGAACGAGTTTTCGTATTTGCTCCGGCCGCCTGTACAGTTATAACTGAAAGGTGTGCCGGACCCTACACACGCTCCGGCGGCCTGTCGCAGGCATAACTGTGCAGGCAGAACTGACAGGCCGCCGGAGCGTGTGTGGCCGGCATTAAAAGTGGGGCAGTGACCACCAGCAGATTTCAGAGAGCGTAGTCGTGGCGTTATGTCGTACATATAACTCAAAGTAAAGTAAAGGTAAAGGTCTCCCTAACACAGGCCACGAACGCCCAGAGGGGGAGTAGAGGTATAGCTCTACTCTTTTTTTAACCCTGGCACTAGATGGGGGTGGGTGGTCAACTCCACGCCCCGGCCGCTTTACCCTCGGGAAAGAGACCCGGTACCCATTGTATAGGAGGCTGGGTGGGCCCCAGGGCCGGTCTGGACGGCTGCGAAAAATCTCGCCTCCACCGGGATTCGATCCCTGCACTGTCCAGCCCGTAGCGAGTCGCTATACCGACTGAGCTATCCCGGCCCACTACATATAACTCACCGTTTAAAATAGGAAGAATGTAGTTGGAATTTAAAAAGACGTTTTAAATTATTTTGTACTTGCACAGCTACTTTTAACAAATGCGTTCTGTAGACTGCAGATCTACGTATCCGACCTTCTGCAATTATTTTAATTACATTCAACATGCAAGTGTTACAGACGATAGCTGTACCGTCATTCTGTAGTCTGTCTTGACACGTCCAATGCCTCTCCCAAAGCGACTTCACCGCAGAGTCCGATCTAGTACTTCCTCTTTCAACTTACAGTATCCTCTCGTTTCCTTAAGGTCATCCAGTAGTTGCTTACGTCTTCTTCCTCGTTTTTCCTCACTTCTTTCTTCTATCTTTCCTTCAATAACGTATTCCAGAAGACAGTTCCTACGCAAGATGTGACCAATCCAGTTAGCCTTTCTTGTGTTGTTTGTTGTATGTAGGATATTCCTCTCATCCTTGACTCTTTGTACTACTTCTTCATTATCACACGATCTGTCATTTAATCAGCATTAGTAAAAATTTGTATGTGTGATTTGTTTAATTTTTTTTTTTCTTTCTTAGTACGGAAAATAAAATGCTAGTTGTGTTGAATGTTTTAGATATTATGACAATTTTTTTTACAAGTAACGAAAATGGGATGGCGGAATATTGTTGTCTTTTCTAAAAACTGTACATAATTTCTCTACATAACTATTATTGTTAAGTTATAATTACTGTTAGCAATGTAGACTTATTTAGAAGAGATTTTCTTGGAACGAAGGTTAGTGCAGTAGGTGAAGTGGATTAAACTTCATGTAATTATAAAGTGAAGTCTTTGGGTGTAGGATGCCCAGCGCGAGAGGATATTTGAAACGAAAAGTTTGGATGATAATACATGAGGGTTGAGAAAATTACATAATGAGAAGCTTAATGACTTACTCGTATACTGCTCGCCAGTTTATATTATATTGATCAGATCACGAAATATTAAGTAACTGCAGCGTGTGAGAGGCATGGGAGAAATGCATGCAGAAGTTTAGTCAGAATACCTGAAAGGAACGTACCATTTGGGAGACCTAGAGAGGAGGATATTATTAAAATGGATTGTATTTACATAATGAGTGGTAATTTGGACTGAATTCGTCTGGCTCAGAATAAAGACCAGTGGCCGGCCTGTGTAAAGTCGATAATGAAGCTGCTAGTTCCATAAACGTCAGCAATTTCTTGAATAGATTGACTAGTATTACATTATAAATAAGATAGTTCTGAGATCTGCGCTCCTCTGGGATATTATGCAGCACTGAGTTGTAGTTCTGTACTGACGTTTCGGGGCAACCTATCGGTCCCATCTTCAAGGGTCAAGAAGAAAGCCGGTTGACACTTGTGTTCTGGTGTCTGTCACGGTTTGTCATTCTGCTGTAAGGAATAGAGCGGTAAATGCGTATGGATTTTGGTAGTCGATAAGAAGGAATACTGATGAGAAGAATAGAAATCTGATGACGTCCTTTGAATCGGGTAATGAAATAAAACTTTTTATCCGATTCTTTCTCAGGAGGGAACGGAAAAGAAGACAGGACATTGGCTTAAATCTGAGCTATAAATATCCGGGTCAAATACATTAGCACAGCTGTAGATATGACGATGAACCGTAGGGAGGCGTGGAAATATCCGTTGTCCACGTACAGAGGAGATGTGCAACGAGTAGAATATAACCTGCAATATATTGAGTTTGGGGGAATGATATATGGCCACGTTATCGGAATACTTTCCCCAATTCCAAGAACGGGAATTCAGGCAATATTTTTCCAAATTTACCTCGCCACCAAAGTTGGATTTTACATGTGTCTATGAACAGAGACCTATAGCGCCTATTATAAATAGAGCTGCAGCGGAGAAAGTATTATACTAAACAAGAATGAACACTGTCATAGGAATTAACTAAAGGCTTGGAGCAGAGGCCTTCTTGAGAAGCTGATAGTGTCTCAGTCAAGTATTTATGTGCCTTTAGTGAGGCCGACACTTCCTTAGTCTGTTTACAAGAACTACAGGTCATATGACCGTCCCATCTATGTCTAGATCTGCCAAGTGGTTTTTTTTTTCCATTAAGACTTACCGATTGAAGTTTTGTATGCATTTCTAATTCATCATGTTACACCCCCCCCCCCCCCCGCACCATGAACCTCCTCCCTATGAAGTTTTTTTTTTTTTCCGGCGCCATATCTCCTTCCTTCTCCAAGTTGCACACCTCTTCTTAAGCGACTCTTTTCAGACATTAACAATCCATATTTTTCAATCACAGTAACGAACAAAATATCATACACTTACCCCCCCCCCCCAAAAATATAAAATCTTGCATTTTAATATTTAGGTATTTCGGAAAATGACGACAGGGATCCTGAATGACTTTTCCGTCAATTTAACAGCCCCTAACTTTTTTTTGGAAGTTTGTTTTATTACTGTCGTGCTTGAATTTTTGACATATTTTGCGAGGATCTGTTAGGTACATTTATGTCGTGTGTGTTCTGATTCTAGTGACGACACATTAACGTGACTTGTTCTGTCTCTGTGTGTTTATTTTCACAGCAATTTCTATTCTCTTTTTCGTGGTTGTATAACCCATAGTGGGCCTAGGGCTTCTTATTGTTGAAGTTTCGAGATCACTCTGAGACACACCACACTCGGTAGGACTCCTCTGGACGAGGGACCAGCTCGTCGCAGAGACCTCTACCTGACAACACACAACACTCACAACAGACAGACATACATTTCCCCTGGCGGAATCCCAGCAAGCGAGCGGCCGCAGACCCACGCATTAGACCGCGCGGCCACTGGGATCGGCAGTGCAACTTCCCTACTGGCATGTAATAGAGTAGTACGTGTGTTTCGTAGGAATTACGTAATAAAGAGCAGTTAATGACTGTCTGTCTACAGGACACAAGACTTTTGATATATTGCACAGTCAGCCACGTCATTGAATGACGTGGCTGACTGTGCAAGTTCTATACAATTGAATATGAATCTTGAAAAAATGTGGAATCATTCAAGCATGTTATATCTAGGTACAGAATTACTTCTTTTCACTTGAGTAACCGAGTAAAATCGTGAGATCTGTAGAAGTATTTACGCCATTAGAACACATATTCTCTCTAATCAAAATCACGTTTGCAATATTGCGGGGTTTGGGAGAAGAGTTTCTTGGAAGTAGATATAGTGTAATGAGATATAAATCACGTTTATTTGGTATGCGACGAATATTCTCCATATACCACTATCGTAAATAATAAGGTTAACTCAGCGATACCGGTACTTGGGCTGTCTATTCACATGTCACTGTGTATGTCAGTCGTAGTTCCAAAAACATTTTGCATTTAGCCAATTTAATCACAGGCCTTGAAGGTGTGTGCGATCGTTAAGCTACAGCTGCACTCATTCTTAATCTCGGCATTGGATGGAGGTAAGAAGTGAGCTAACGCTCCGGCCGATTTTCTCCCAGGAACCCCCCACCACCGTACGCATTGAATAGGAGACTGTGTGTATCCCGGATCCGGTCTGAATGTTTTGGCGAAAAGAAAAGTTTCTTGCTGCTGCTAGGAATCGAATCCCGGAACATTGAGCTCATAGACAGACATAATTAACTACAGGAATTGGCCGTGCCATGGCTCAGGCGGTTAGTCGCCGGCATCTCACCGCGGAGACCCGGGTTCGATGCCGGGTCAGTCCATGTGGGATTTGTGGTGGACAAAGTGGCACTGGGACAGGTTTTTCCCCGGGTACTTCGGTTTCTTTCGGTTTTCCCTGTCAGTTTCATTCCACCGGTGCTCCATTACACGGAAAAAAAAGAAAAAAATAATCATCTTCGTAACAGTGTTGCACAATAAGCCTCAAGGCTGTGGTGCGTCCGTAGCATCTGCTGCGGGGCCCTTCACCACAAAAGAAAAATACAGGAAAGAAAAAAGTTTTGTAAATAGTTCGCGTGCCGATCCCAGTGGCCGTGCGGTCTAAGGCGTGGGTCTGCGGCCGCTCGCTTACTAGGATCGTGGGTTCGAATCCCACCGGGGGCATGGATGTCTGTCTGTTGTGAGTGTTGTCTGTTGTCAGGTAGAGGTCTCTGCGACGGGCTGGTCCCTCGTCCAGAGGAGTCCTACCGACTGTGGTGTGTCTAATGTGTGTGATCATGAAACCTCGAAATGAGGAGGCCTAGGCACCCGAAAAGGGGCTGTTGAGCCATAGAAAAAAAAATTAGTTCGCTTGTCATTATCTTATTATCTTACAGTGTCGAAAGGCAGAGTGATTGGTGAATGATAAACTATAAGAAGCGATCGTTGCCTGATAGTGCTACTGTTCCGGAAGACGTGTCTCGTAAACTGCGGACAATTCTCTGTGATGACAGCTACGGTAACTGAACTGGCTATTGTTGTAAGCACTGTAAACAGTTTGACTGTCACGGAATTGCACGGACGAAGTACGTAATTCCATTGAATACAGTCACTGAGCAGCTAATATTTCCTCAGCTAGTCTAGAAACTCCTCCGCATTTTATGGACCCTGAAGTGCCACTAGCATCTTTACAAGAGCCCTCAGCTTGTTCCTGTCCTGAGCTAGCTAAATACAGTCCACGCTTTCCCATTCAGCCTAGGTTTTCCATCTAATCTCCTTTCGGATTTAAATTTCCCGTAAACATTCATGGAGACTCAGAAAGGGGGATAGAGTTTTGGGCTTCCATCCTTATTTTGACATTCGAAACAACTAGGACGGCAAGTCTTTTTTTGTGGTTGTGAAGGGCCCCGCAGCAGAAGCTACGGACGCTCCGCAGCCTTAAGGCTTATTGTGCAACCCTGTGATGAAGATGATTAGTTTTTTTTTCCTTTTTCCTTGTAATGGAGCACCGGTGGAATGTAATTGACAGGGGAAAACCGAAGTACTTGGGGGAAAACCTGTCCCAGTGCCACTTTGTCCACCACACTTCCCACATGGATTGACCCGGGATCGAACCCGGGCCTCCGGTCTTTCGGATTTACCCACCAAAATTCTGTACGCCTTTCAGTTCTCCCCCCTGAAACAAGGGCATCCTGTTTGAATAGTTTGATATGGGATTGTGCGTAATGCAATTCCCTTGCTGTTTCTCTTACCAACGCACACATTCCATAACTGCATCATGCGGCAAGCAAACCCAGAACTGAGTGTGCCTCGCCTAATTCCTTTCTGTTTTCCCGGGCGTGCCTACAACGAGGGGCGAAATTGATTCACACTGGAATGTCTGGGTTAAGGCCCGCCTCAGTAGAAGGTTTTAGTGAAGTGATAATGCTGAGATATGCCCAGAGAGACAGAGACAGAGACATAGATAGAGGTCTGGATCGTGAGTGTGGAAAATAGGAGAGTTACAGCTGCAGGAAATAGCACCTGTCTCCTGCAGCTAGCGTTCCTTTGTGGGTGTCGTAGTGCTGACTGCGACATTCTTGCGATGTCTCTCCTGCAGATCATTTAAACCAAGATTCTGAGAACTACAACAAGGCCTTGTTTTACGCACCAGTTGTGTTCCTGGAATAGTGGGCGTGAAGCAAAACTGATATTCGCATATGAAAAGAAGTGAGACGGTGTACGTATAACATAATATTTAGGTGCGTTCACGTAACCATTGTTGCCGTGAAAAATCAGTAAGTACTAAATATTATGAGTGTTTGTCTGTATTCTTGTCTTGGTTATCAGGCGAGCAAATCGCATCATTTCTGCGCAGCATTATATTGGGGCGGCCTATCCGGCTGTACCATATTTTTTTCTTTATCTCATAGAAGGCATGCGGACAGAGAAACAGACGGACGGACAGACAACCATGACGAAGGTAACAGTCGCTTTTCGCAGTTTTGCGAACGCGCCTAAAAACATACATAAATGCAAATAAACCAGGCAAAGGACGTTAAACCGAAAACGAAAGAACACAAATTAAGAAGTGGTGTAAATTTGTAAGGGCGTTAAAGCAAAAATGTATAAAACAAACGGACGTAAAATAATGCCTTGATGTCCTGTACAGTATGCAGGAGATCGAGGACACGTCGGATGTGTATAATATGCAGACAGTAATTAGGATACGGAGAAAATTAGAACGATAACCTCAATTTCTCTATTTATCTATTTTTGTTTACTTCAGGGCGCTATCAGTTGGACCAGTGATTCCCAAACTTTTTCGGTCCACCGCCCCCTTGGTTCCATATACACACCCACAGCGCCCCACTACCTTTTTTAAAAAAATATATAAATGCGCTTTTGTTTCCACTTTTATTTTATATTTAAAAATCGTTTAAATAAAATTATAAGAGTTAAACTTAATGTTTTATGTGTTAATTAATAAATTAAAATGTATTATATTTTTTATGATTAACAATAATTCATCTAGCAATAGTTTATTAAAAAAATAATATGTGCTTGAATAAGATTCATAAATTAAAATACTAAGAAATTTAGTCCATTTTTTTATTTTTAACACAAAAATTACTTTATTTGAATTTTATTATAAAAATAAATGCACTACTTGTCTACTAGCGCCCCCCCCCCCTGTGATAATAACACCTCCCGTACCTATTAGCGCCCACCTCGGTAATCCCACCGCCCCCTTTGGGAACCACTGAGTTGGACGCTTAGTGAATAGTGGACTAGAACGGAGGCGCAAGGAAGCGGTTACGACCTCGTATGAGGTACTAACCCGGTGTTTGGCTGCACGGTCTAAAGAAAGCGATAAAAACGGCCAGCTACTCGGTTTTCAGGCCGAGATCTGAACTGGGGACCTACATAATACGAAGGGGGAGTTCTGTTCACTCAACTGCGACGCTGTGTGTGGAAATTCATGATTTATCCAATACTGAATGTAGTTGTCCTCACTATGTCCGAAGTAATGCCAGTGTAATAAGTCTAAGACTGACACAAGCCCTAAATTCTTAGTCCATACCCATTCTACCGCGAAGATTCCAGTCTTCAGGGCTATGACACCATGTAAATTGGCATATAGGTACAAACGTGACGGAACAGCCTGCTGCTTCTCTCATCACAGTAATTTTTTTTAATGGCTCGACAGCCCTTGGGGGCCTAGACCGCCTCATTTTCCCGAGGCTTCAAGATCACACTTTTAGACACACCACACTCGGTAGGACTCCTCTGGACGAGTGATCAGTCCGTCGCAGAGACCTCTACCTGACAACACACAACACTCACAACAGACAGACATCCATGCCCTAGGCGGGATTCGAACCCAAAATCTCAGTAAGCGAGCGGCCGCAAACCCCCGCCTTAGACCGCGCGGCCACTGGGATCGGCATCAGAGTAATCTATCTAGTTCAGTGGTATTCAACCTGGGGTATTCATACCCCCCGGGATACGCGAAGACGTCTTAGGGGGTACGTAAAATTAAAACAAATAAATATATTATTTCATGATAAACACTGAATAATCAGGGCCAGATTTAGGGTTAGCCACAAGAGACCGGACGTAAGGACATGCGATTTGGGAGGCCATTTTTTCTCTCTCTCTCTCTTATCTAGGCGGCTAGTTTCATTTTATTCCACATAGTGCATATAATTTTGCTTTGCTAAAATACCTTTGTTCCTTTATTAATTTTTATATGATAGGCAATAATATATTTGTTATTTAATAGCTTGATTCTCCTTTTTCTCATTTAAAACTTATTATTTAATACATTATTTTGGATGTAATTTATTTAACTTATTTTAGATGTAGATTATAGACTGTGTATAACTTGAATTATGCACCAACAAGTTTGGGGGTGAACTGCCCCTCCCTCACACACGTACTGAGCCCCATAGATAGGAAAGGGTAGTCACACAACAAAGATTTAATATAATAAATGAAAATATATTCTAACATAACAAAACCTTAATTAAATAAATCTGACATACAATAATACACAAAACACCACACATATACCGGCACAGCAATTACTTGCCCAATACATACCAAAACCAAAATACCTTGCTGTTGCCGTGGGGCTACACCCAACACAAAACGACGACTCTGGACCACGGCATCAGCCAAGGGACTCCAACCCCACCACTGGTCTTGCTGAACAGAATTTGGACCCCATGGTCGAAACCGAATTTTGATGTTGACTCCAGTCGGGCTAGGATCGAAGTAACAAGACGAACCATTCACACTTAAAAGGAAAACTAATGACAGGAGGGGAAATGGAGAGGGAAAGAGGGAGGAGGATGCGCTCGGCGAAAGTCCATAGTTCGGTCACCGTCCGAGGTACTGGGAAGCAAATCGCGGTACAAGGGTACAAAGTTGAAGAGAAATGATATGTGGGGATACGCGAACAAAAAAGGGTGAATACCGCTGGTTTAGTTCTACCATAGTTTTCATTCGAAGGAATGGTAATACATCGTCGCAAAATACAGCCAGCGAATTTGGTCGCAGTATGTGAGCAGGAAGTCATGCTGTAAGTGACTTGCACGGGATGGAGTAGAAATAAGCGAATAAGATGAGAAAGCAACATGAAACTCGGCTACAACACCGACGTAGCTAGTAGCTCAAGGAACGCTGCCTGGGAATAGAATGCACCTGCAGGCAATGTAATATTGCTTTTATTATTCACATGAAAATATCAACTGATACAGTCTCCACAGGAAGTGAATGCCTCACACGTGGAACTGGCGACGTACAGTACATGACTTCGTTCAGAAAGCCTTCAGCTTTGGTTGCAGTACAGCTATTAGAAAAATATTTTACCTGGAATAAAACGACTGTTCCGGCAGAAATTAAATAACCAGGTTGTCTTGGATATTTGTACAACAGACAAATTGCCCCTTTGTTGGTATCTTCATCTTGCCGTGGTAGAGGGGCTTGTGAGTTCCAGTGACCCTGAGAGCTAAGCCGGCGGTAGCATTGCTACCAGTAGGTTCTCCCAAGCCGGACAGATCAAAAGGGTAGGAACCAGACGAAGAGAGATGCCTAGGAGATGGGAAACCAAATAAAAACTCCCCTGATGCCGGAAGCAGCGACATCAGTAGCGACATGAAGCACAGAGCAAATGATGCTCGAGATCGTTCATGATCGTGTAGCAACAGGCGTGACCAGAGTGGTCTGAACGGCTGCTGTACTGCGATGTGGAAAGCAAATGGAAAAACTACCACATTATTACTTTTCCTGGATAGTCTCTTCCAGAAACAGAGACAAATGCCAAATGCGAGATGCTTCCTCTGGAGACAAAACATTCCGGAGGTAAACTACTCCCCCATTCGGATCTCCGGGGGGGAGTGTTTCTAGGGAGACACCACGCGGTAATGACTACAGACAAAAGCAGAAGACACAGAATGAACATAACAGCTTCAAGATAGGCACTTGGAACGTAAGGACCTTGAATCAAGGAGGAAAACTCGAAAATTTGAAGAAAGAAATGCAGAAGAACGCAGTGTCTGTGCTAGGTGTTAGTGAAGTGCGGTGGAAGGGTCAAGGTGAAATGAAAAGTGGTGATTATACAGTGTATTATTCCGGGGGTGACAGTGCTGAAAGAGGCGTAGCTATAGTAGTGCATAAAAGCGTAGTGAAAAGTGTTGTTAAGAAGAGTGTGTATAGTGACAGAATCATTGCTATTAAATTGCAGGCAGAACCGGTAAGTATTTTGATAGTGCAAGTGTACATGCCAACATCGGAGTATGAAGATGACGAAGTGGAAGAGTTGTATGATATAATTGAAGAAATTCTGGAAGAGGATGGAAAGGGTGCGACAAACACGATTATAATGGGAGATTGGAACAGTGTGGTTGGAGATAAAGCACATCACAACATTGTTGGACCATATGGACTGGGAAGGAGGAATCAGAGAGGTCAAATGCTTATTGACTTCTGTGAAAGAAATGGACTTGTTATAACAAACGCAAGGTTCAAAAAACCTAAAAGAAGATTGTACACGTGGAAATCACCAGGAGATAGGAATCGATATCAGCTGGACTATGTACTAGTGAAACAGCGATTCAGGAACAGTGTGAAGGAAGTGCAGACACTGCCTGGAGCAGATATTGACTCTGACCACAATTTACTGGTTGCAAAGATCTGCACCAGATTGAAGAAGATCATGAGGTTCCACAAGAAAAAACCAATATGGGATTTGGAGAAGCTATATGCTCAACGACAGGAAGTACACGATAGACTAGAAGAACAGCTTGGTGCAATCAAATGTGAAAGTGAGAATGTGGAAGTGCAGTGGAACAATATCAAGAAATGTGTGTTAGATACTGTGAGTGATTTGGTTGGAAAAGTCGAGAGGAGAGCAAAAAAGCCATGGATTACACAGGAGATGATCAGTAAAATGGATGAACGAAGGAAATGGAAGAATGTCAACAATGAAGAAGGAAGGAAGAACTACAGAAGACTGAGGAACGAATTGAAAAGAGCCACGGACAACGCCAAGAAGGAATATCTGGAGAGCATATGCGACGAGATCATAGAATTTCAAAGAATAGGACGTTATGATTTAATGTACATGAAGACAAAGGAACTAGTTTGGAAAGAAAACCATGGGATTCAAAACATTGGCATCGAAGACTCTCAAGGCAATATAATAATAAATCAGAGACGAGTATTGCAAATTTGGGAGAATTATATCACAGAGCTCTACGATCGAGCTAATCGACCAGAACATCTAGACGTCGAACCTGAAGATGAAGTAGATGAAGACGAGAAAGGCCCTTATATTTTGCAAAGTGAAGTGGAAAAAGCGATCAAGGAGATGAGGGATAAGAAGGCTACAGGAGATGATGATATACCTGGGGATGTACTCAAATTGTTGGGAGAAGGTGGTCTAAGGGCTAATGACACAGATGATCAACAGCATGTATGTAACTGGAGAATGGCCCAGAGATTTTATTGAAGTTACAATGATTGCCTTAAAGAAGAAGCCCAAAGCTACAAAATGCAGTGACCATCGCACAATCAGCATCATCGCTCATGCAGCAAAGATAGTAGCGAGGATACTTAGAAGAAGGATTGAGAGGAAAATTGAAGATGCACTTGGAGAAGATCAGTTTGGATTTAGAAGAGGAAAAGGAACTAGGGATGCAATTGGGATGCTGAGAATAATATCAGAACGAACCTTGGTCATAGATGAGGAATTGTGTGCTTGCTTCATAGACTGGCAGAAGGCATTTGACCGTGTCAACTGGACCAAATTAATGCAAATCCTAAACGGAATTGGGATAGACTGGCGCGAAAGAAGATTGATCAGCAAATTGTACATGGAACAGAGTGTCAAAATACGACTGGACCAAGGGGAGACGAGAAGTGTGAAGATTGGAAGAGGAGTTAGACAAGGTTGCTGCTTGTCACCGATTCTATTCAACTTATACAGCGAGTACCTTACCAAGGAAGCTCTTGAAGGGTTTGGAGACTTCAAAATAGGAGGACAAGTAATTCGCACTGTGAAATGTGCAGATGACCTTGTGCTACTGGCTAGGGAAGAAAAGGTGCTACAGGGCATGATTGATAGACTAATTGAAATTGGAAGACGCTATGGAATGGAAATGAATGTGGGAAAAACTAAAGTAATGAAAATCTCAAGGCAACCATCCCCAGTGAAAATTATGATAGATCAAAAACAATTGGAGAATGTGGAATATTTCAATTATTTGGGTAGCATGATAACAAGTGATGCAAGGTGTACACGTGAAATTAAATCCAGAATTGCCATGGCAAAAACAGCATTCAACAAGAAGAAAAATCTTTTCACCAGCAAACTGGAATTAAATTTAAGGAAGAAACTAGTAAAGTGCTACATTTGGAGCATAGCTTTGTATGGTGCTGAAACGTGGACACTTCGGAAAGTAGATCAGAAGTATCTGGAAAGTTTTGAAATGTGGTGCTGGAGAAGAATGGAGAAGATCAGTTGGACCGATCGTGTGAGAAATGAAGAAGTATTACACAGAGTCAAGGAGGAGAGGAATATCCTGCATAAAATAAAAAGAAGAAAGGCTAACTGGATTGGTCACATCTTGCGTAGAAACTGCCTTCTGAAACACGTGATTGAAGGAAAGTTAGAAGGAAGGATAGAAATGACGGGAAGACGAGGGAGAAGACGTAAGCAGCTACTGGATGACCTTAAGGAAACGAAAAGATACTGGAAATTGAAAGAGGAAGCACTAGATCGCACCCTGTGGAGAACTCGCTTTGGAAGAGGCTACGGACCTGTCGTAAGACAGACTACAGAATGAATGAATGAGACAAATGGGACAACAGACAACTGGTTACGTCCAACATCAATTATTGTGCTGCTCTTTGTACATTATTGGATTAAAATTGTAACCTCCATGTATTGTACTGTCGCCATGTTGTACTTCTTAAAACACCTGTGAGGCGTTAGGTACAGAATTTCTAGAAAACTTTAGGCACGGAATTCCTAGAAAACACTATAACATTTTGTCCCAATGACTCGACAGCCTTAGTGGGCCTAGGCCTCATTGTCGAGGTTTCGAGATCACACTCAGACACACCACACTCGGTAGGACTCCTTTGGACAAGTGACCAGCCCGTCGCAGAGACCTCTACCTGACAACACACAACACTCACAAGAGACAGACATACTTTCCCCCGGCGGAATCCCAGCAAGCGAGCGGCCGCAGACCCACGCCTTAGACCGCGCGGCCACTGGGATCGGCAGACACTAAACTTACACGGCGTTTTAAATATCGTTACAGAGGTTTGTCAGTTGTCGCCTACAAATCGCGATAGTGTGCGTCTTCTCCATGCTGTAATTTCAATTCTCAGACCAAAAGTCAATACCCGTTCAATCAGTAAATAACTTCTGCGCTTTCTAATGACAGTCGGTGTTCAATTATCATGTTAAGCAGCCCGCTGCAGAGCGGTCATGGGCCAGATGAACCTAGACCACAATATTTATATACCCGTTTATATTATTCTCTTATGAGTGGTCGGTGTGTCTCTTTGTTCAGACTTTCCAGCTAATATTATTAGTATGCTTTTTGTTCTTTGTAAGGTCCTCAATTAATTACCGTAATAATATATTCTATAGAGTTTTTTTTTTCCAATGGCTCGACAGCCCCTTGGGGGCCTAGGCCGCCTCGTTTTTCGAGGCTTCACGATAACACTTTATAGACACATCACACTCGGAATGACTCCTCTGGACGAGGGACCAGCCCGTCGCAGAGACCTCCACCTGACAACACACAACACTCACAACAGACAGACATCCATGCCCCGGTAGGATTCAAACCCGCAATCCCAGTAAGCGAGCGGCATAGACCCACGCCTTAGACCCCACGGCCACTGGGATCGACTTTCTATAGATTATAGTTTAGGAAAATCCAAAACGCGGTGGCGCAGTTGGTTGAGGCACTGCGCTACAAGCCGGAAGGTCGCGGGTTCGATTCCCGATGGTGTCATTGGAATTTTTCATTGACGTAATCCTTCCGGCTGCACTATGGCCCTGAGGTCGACTCAGCCTCTAACAGAAATGAGTACCAGGCATATTTCCTGCGCGGTAAAGGCGACCGGTGCGTAGGGCTGTGAACCTTACCACTTTGATGTGCCGATTGTCTTGAAATCTGGGAGCCTCAACCTCCTGGAACTCTCAGGGCCTGTCCAGGTCTCTAGAAGGATTTCCTTTTACTGCACGTAAGAATTGTTTAGTGTGATGACTGCTACAAATCGGCTATCTCTTGCCATATAGTGATGAAGCCAGTGGATCAATGGCTGGAGAATCGGGGTTCGATCCCTGGTTGCGGCGTAGGTCTTCTGTTCAACACCGCGTCCGTCTGTTTGAGGCCCAAACAGAGTCCTGTCCAGTGGATTCTGAGGCCTTCATCCGGCGATAACGTGGCCGGGACGTGGAGCTGGCCACTGACCTCTAGTTTCGAGGTCAGTGCGTGGAGAGTCAGGTAAGAGTTCTGTTTAACGACGCTGTGAATTATGTTTGTTGAGCATCGGTGGTGTATGGAGCATTGTTGAAGTGATACTGACAAAAAGACGAAATGCTTGGAGAGCAACCTGTCGCAGCGACATACGGTGGCCTATATCTCCATTCCCTCACACGTCTTCGTGCCATGCTGTCTAATTAATTAAGGAGACAGCGACAACTTCACTGTGACTTTGCAATTGCTAACGTGTATATAAGACGTATGTATGACAAAGAGTCTGTACCTAAGGTAACAGTGGATGTTTCGTAAACAGTTTCCACAAAATCGAGCAATATTTCACTGATCATTACGGAGACACTGTGTCATATTTTCACAGTCTACATATATGGCCCAGCGATGGGGCTGTTTTTATTTACTAGGTCAAAGTAGCACAACGAAATATAAAGCCGGAAGCATGCTTTTAATCCAGTGCCGTTCTATATGTCAGGTAAAATCTAAAGGTCTCCCCGTAACACGCCATGCAAACACAGAAGGGTAATAGACTTTTTTTTAATGGCTCAACAGCCCCTTGGGGGCCTAGAGCGCCTCATTGTTCGAGGTTTCACGATCATATACTTTTTAGACACACACACTCGGTAGGACTCCTATGGACAAGTGATCAGCCCGTCGCAGAGACATCTACCTGACAACACACAACACTCACAAGAGACAGACATCCATGCCCTAGGCTGGATTCGAACCCACAATCCCAGCAAGAAAGCGGCCGCAGACCCACGCCTTAGACCGCGCGGCCACTGGGATCGGCCACTAGACGTATAGCTCTATCCATTTTTAACCTCGTGCACCGGGATAGCGTAATCGGTATAGCGATCACTACGGGTTCGACGGTCCGGGAATCGAATCCCGGTAGGGGCGAGATTTTCCGCAACCGCCCAGACCGGCCCTGGGGCCCACCCAACTCCTGTACAATGGGTACCGGGTCTCTTTCCCGGAGGTAAAGCGGCCGGGGCGTGGAGTTGACCATACACCCCCATCTAGTGCCGAGGTTAAAGAAAGAGTAGAGCTGTAACCCTACTCCCCCTCTGAGTCTTTATGACCTGTTCTACGGTGAACTTTACCTTTACTATTCTTAACCTAGGTACTGGATGGAGGTAGGTGGTGAACGTCACGCCCTGGCCGCTTTACCCCCGGGAAAGAGACGTGGTACCCATTGCACAGGAGGTTGGCTGGGCTTCGGGGCCAGTCGAGACCGGTGTGAAGAAGAGAAAATCCATTATCCCTCACCGGGGTTCGAGCCCCGAACCGTCCAGCCCCGTAGCGTAGTCGCTATACCGACTACGCTATCCTGGCCCCTTATGTGACACAGGGTTGTCATAACGACTGTGCTGGTCCAGTACTCCCTTTCGTATTTCCCATTGACCCATACGCATATCTGTCGAGGCTTGCCCGCTTATATTTCCGTGATTAAATTAGCATAAATATGCCATAAATTTTCTAACGCTAATCTTTTTTGGGAGGACTCGTTTCGTAGAACATAATTTGTAACCCACCACCCGTCTTGTCCCTCCGTCTCTCTGCATGTGAAGGCTAGTTCGATAAAAGTCGGTACGTTACATCTGCAGTAACATTTTTGTCTACATAAAACCTGCAGCTTTATTATCTTGTATAAGCTTCATTTGTATCAAGGCTTATACAGGGTATACACAAAAGAATGGTGCGGTTTCAATAGTGAATACTATTGAAACCGCACCATTCTTTTGTGTATGCCCTGTATTATCCAAGGGACTCAACGCCGTATGGCTAAGTATTCTCCTGAGGAAATAATGGTAATATCTTCCAAAAATAAACATGTTATGTGTTAAATTCTAAAATGTTCTGACGTTGGTGTATAATATTGAGAACCAATTGTCTTCTGGACTTTGTCTATCGTCCGGCTAAATATTAAAATATAATATAAAAATCACGACGTTTCGGTAGATGGCTCGTCATCCGTCTTCAGGTGATGGGAGGGGAGACACCTACTCAGATGGGTCCTTTTAGAATGAGATAATCTCAATCTCGATAAGAAGGAAATCATTGCCCTCTGTAATTACTTCATAGCATTTACACGTACGTATGATTATCAGTGACGAAAATACAACTTACGTATGAATACATTCGTTAATTAAATTACGAAATTCCTGAGAGAATGATCCTGGGAATTTTGAGATTTTAAATTTAATCGTACGTCTTAAGCCAAAATTTGAGGGCATGTTTATTCCCTTGAAAATTTTTTTTATATTATTGTCCTTATCTATGTGGTCTAACTGCATGCGTCAGGGACTGTCTTGAGAAGCTGATTGTTTCCAGCTTGTGAAGAAACTCTTCGCAATTTGTGGCATCTAAAAGTTCGTTACCGCGTTCACAAAACCCCAGCACAGAGAGTCCTCTCCTGAGTCACACAATTATATTCCAAACTTTCTCATTCTACACTTACACGTTTTTGAGTGCCACTTTAATATTATACCCACATTTACACCTTCTTATTTTTGGCATTAATTCTTTCCTCACGAATGAACTTACATTGAATACGTTTGACGAAATTATGAAGTACCTTGATATAAATAATCAAACTATACAATTATACTGTCAGAAATTTAATAAACAAATGGTATACCAGCCGTGACACAGCATAGACAATGCAGCGTCATTTAAAAAGGGAACACGGATATTTCAGTGGTATTATTACGATTCATAAACACTTGACACTATCACTTATAAAAATCAGGGTTACAAGAATGGTGACATAAAGCGATATGCATACGGACTATTCACAAATATTAGGCGCCACCGTGCCAAATTCAATCGCCACGGCGACCTGGTGCCCGAGATTTGTGCATCCCTGATCTAAATGAAATATGTAATTGGAGATGGACAAAAGATTTACGTGACGTTATTTATGCAGTGTAACCTAACACAGAAGAATGTAACATAGCCCACATTGCTGTCTGCATGTCTAACATGGAGCACTTCAAGTATGCTCGTGAAGATTATCGTGACGTCTGTTGTAGTTGTGGTTTCAAACCAACATGTTGATGCCTCATACACTTGCCATTCTTTTATTACTGGGTGGACCGCGATAGCTCAGTCGGTATAGCAACTCGCTACAGGCTGGACGATTCCGGGTGGCGCCGAGATTTTCCCCACCCGTCCAGACCGACCGTATAGCCCACTCAGCCTACTGTAACATGGGTACCGGGTCTCTTTCCCGGGGGTAAACGGCAGGGACATTGTCTTAACCAACCACCCCCATCTAGCTCCGAGGTTAAAGAAAGAGTAGAGCTATTCCTCTACTCCCGCTTTTTGCCTTAATGGCAGGTTATAGGGTGAATTGTTACCTGAGCAACGATGGGGAGTTAACCTCAAGCTTCGGCCGCGGTGAAAATGCGCTCCTCTGGGATTTCACGTAATGTAGATTGGCATTTTTTTTTACCGATGTTTCGGGACAACCTATTGCTCCCATCTTCAAGGGTCAAACAGTCTTCTTGGAGTGCTTGACACTTCAAGGTGGGACATGTTGTGTTACATATCACACTTTGTTATTGAGACTGCTCTGTGTGATCTCTATATCGACTGTTTCGATTGTCAGAGCAAACACAACACTAAACACATGCACTATATTTTCCTTTACGACACGTTTCGGCCTTGTGTACCGGCCATTATCAGGTAGGAATTACAATACCATAAAATGAAAATAATTATGAAGGGGAGGTCTCCACCTCAGTGTACTTTTCATTTTATGGTATTGTAATGCCTACGTGATAATGGCCGGTGCACAAGGCCGAAACGTGTCGTAAAGGAAAATATAGTGCATGTGTTTAGCGTTGTGTTTGCTCTGACAATCAAAACAGTCGATGATTATATGCACAACGGGGTGACGGTACCAAAATGTGACGTCACTATGCGTTCATTTCGCTCTAAAAGATAAGAAATGGTAGGAAGATGGAGAAAATTATTTTTATTTTATATAAAATATTATTGTTCTGATAAAGTGGAGGATGATAATGTTGGGTATGCAGCGCGCATGACAGAGATAAAAAATGTATGCATTTCTGTAGGTAAACCTGAAGGAAATATATCATTTGGGAGAGAGAAGTATTTTTTCTTTTTTTTTTTTTCGTATGGCTCGACAGCCCCTTGGGGGCCTAGGCCGCCTCATTTTTCGAGGCTTCACGATCACACTCAGATACACCACACTCGGTAGGACTCCTCTGGACGAGTGATCAGCCCGTCGCAGAGACCTCTACCTGACAACACACAACACTCACAACAGACAGACATCCATGCCCCCGGCGGAATTTTTTTCTGTTACTTTTTTTTTCCTTTGATCCATTTTTGTACATCATGTCACTTTATGTTCCATAATACTGTCCTTAATACAACAAACACAACAAACATCCATTCCCCCGGCGGGATTCGAACCCACAATCCCAGCAACCGAGCGGCCGCAGACCCACGCATTAGACCGGCCGGCCACTGGGATCGGCAGAGAGAGGTATAGGCTGGATAATTATAATAAGTTTATTATTTTTAAACGAATACCATCGGAGGGTGCAGAGTGGATTCAACTGGCTTACAACAGAGACCAGTAACGAACTTTCGTGAAGACAGTACTGAACCTGCGGATAATTTGTTTGACCCACTGAGAACAAAGAAAGCGTAAGAACAGAAAATACTACTTCGCGTATAGACGTACCAAGTTCAGTCTTCTCCTACAAGACGGTTAAAATGACCAAAGGTTTCCGTGCTTTTCCTCCGTCTATCCAGGGTATTACATCGAACTGAAACATGTCCGCGTCTTTCCACATCTTTTCGAATTCGTTATACTCTGCTCATCATCATATTCTACAGTATATCACCTGCCTATTGAGAGCGTCATTAAATAATAATAAAACAAAATTTGCTTGGTGAGTGACTATCAGCTTCTCGAAAAGATCTTTAATAGCTGCAGTCAAGCTCGGAGCCGGCGTGGTGTAGTTGGTATATCGACTGGGCCACGGGTTGGATGGTCCGGGGTTCGAATCCTGGTAGGGGTAAAAGAGTTTTTTCTTTTCTGGTTCTGGGGCCCGCCCAGTGTCCTATTAAGTGGGTACCGGGGGTGGTAAAACGGCCGGGGCTTAAAGTTCAACCACTCGCCTTCATCTAATACCGAGGTTTAAAATGAGTGGCGTTATACCTCTGAAGCCCTATATGCCTTCATGGTGTGAACAGGGAAAATTTTGTTTACTTCCATAGCTCAGAGGAATTTTAATTTCTTCATTCCCTCTATTATTTTGTGACTACGTACCGATCGTTATATGTATTATATAACAGTACGCTACATGAACATTCTCAACCACGCTGGACAGGAATTTCATCGTAATATTTCATGTCTCAGAACAGAGCGTCTGTGAAGTGCAGCAACTTCTGGCTGATGGAAATCAGAGTCTATGAGCTTTACCACGTTTAGAGTATATGACAATATATTTAGTGGCAGAAGGAAAAGGCGGAATAAGAGAGCCTCTTAAATTGTTGACCTTTCAGGGAGTTGGTTCGGAGTCTTGACTTAATTTTGTTGGCTGCAAACAGTTCTGTAGGCAGCATGTGCAGACGGCAGAGCGATAGAGCGATACTACAGCGCGCACACAGGCGGTTTCTTGCTGGTATGAGTCATTCGACGCTTAACCCTTTGACGCACAGTGGCTACTGCATTTACCACCAGTTTTGACATACAAAATACGCCACATTCTGCCCACACGGTGTTTTAATATGCTTCTTATATTGCTCGGAATTGATTCCCTACGAGTCTTTAATCAGGTGTTCTCTGCATTGGAAATGCGGAGTGTTTTCTGTGAGCTAGAAAAACTTTCAAATATTTGTTAGATTAAACACAGGAGCTATGAGAGGCAGATAAAATGGCACTTCAGTATAAAACACATCTTGTCATTCATGTAAGATGAAGAATGACTTGGCCACGTGTTTCGGCTTAAATTATAAGAAATCATCAGGCAAATTAATATACATAAACACACAGAGGGTAGGGGGATAGTCACAATAATATATTGTATCAAAGATGTTTTTTTCTGATCTCAAATTTATTTATATTGTGTATGGTCGTGCACACAATGGAGTGTTAAAGTTACTTTGTATTAAATAATAAAACCGACTAATGCACTATATTGACCACTTTTATCATGGCCTATTTCCCCTCACCCTACACGTGTTTCGGAACTTTAAAGTTCCATCCTCAGGGGTTTGTCGTGTGCTACCAATTATTCACATATTAAAACAAATACACAATATGTACAATAGTCTGTTAAAGTCTTAAAACCATAGGTAAATGAATATTCAGAACCCTATTAAAATTGTACGATATGTACAATAGTCTGTTAGAATCTTAAAATCTCGCGTAAATGTATATTTAAAACCTGTTTTAAAAAGTTGTGAACTGTCCGTAATATTCACTGTTTGTTTACGGAACTACGGAAATATTACGGACAGTTCACAACTTTTTAAAACAGGTTTTAAATATACATTTACGTGAGATTTTAAGATTCTAACAGACTACCGTACATATCGTTCAATTTTAATAGGGTTCAGAATATTCATTTACCTATGGTTTTAAGACTTTAACAGACTATTGTACATATTGTGTATTTGTTTTAATATGTGAATAATTGGTAGCACACGACAAACCCCTGAGGATGGAACTTTAAAGTTCCGAAACACGTGTAGGGTGAGGGGAAATAGGCCATAATAAAAGTGGTCAATATAGTGCATTCGTTGGTTTTATTATTTGATTAAAAAATGCACGGTGGTAATACTGTGAAATTTACTTTGTATTGTTATAAAAATATGTAATGTCTTCCAACATTTCATTTTTCCCGTGTGTCTAAATACATATGCATCATATATATATATACCTAAAATTTCATACACCTCATACAGTAATTTAACAATACTTTATCAACTTGTACACTACGACAAGATGTTACCGGTAACAGCATACCTCAAGGAGAACCACGTGTACAAAAAAAATTAAATTACAATTCATCACTTGTTATCAGCCGTCTTAAAAATTTCATGGCGAAATCTCAAATACAGTAATTTGTGACGCAACAAATATCAACAACACAATAACACAAGTCATCTTTATATGCACACGACGGATAAAATTATGAAATATATTTTGCGTGGTTGTATTAAAACAAATTAAATGGTACATATTCCACGCTACATAAGAAAATACATAACGTAAAGGGGTTTGAGATCTCAAAACGTTTCCTGATACAATGCACTGTTTTGGTTGTTTCCTGTTTTTGTAATTTAATTGACATGATGATGGCTTTTAATTGAAGCCGAAACATGTAGTAAACTTATTCTTGATCTTACGTCGATCATAGGAGTTCTGATAGATTATTCTGCTCTTATGTATAGCTCTTACATTACATACACAAAGGGATAACTCAAAGCAAGATCATTCCAAGGTAACACGGACTATGATTTACCATACAGATGTTTGCGAGGATAGGGACAGGTGGCGGGCTCTTGTGAGTGCGGTAATGAACCTTCGGGTTCCATAAAACGCTGGGAATTTCTTGACTAGCTGACGACCTGTTAGCTTCTCAAGAAGGACTCTGCTCCGTGGAGTTAGTTAGTTGGTTAGTTAGTTATGTCTGCAAGGTAACACGGACTATGATTTACCATACAGATGTCTGCAAGGATAGGGACAGGTGGCGGGCTCTTGTGAGTGCGGTAATGAACCTTCGGGTTCTATAAAACGCGGGGAATTTCTTGACTAGCTGACGACCTGTTAGCTTCTCAAGAAGGACTCTGCTCCGTGGAGTTAGTTAGTTGGTTAGTTAGTTATGTCTGCAAGGTAACACGGACTATGATTTACCATACAGATGTCTGCAAGGATAGGGACAGGTGGCGGGCTCTTGTGAGTGCGGTAATGAACCTTCGGGTTCCATAAAACGCTGGGAATTTCTTGACTAGCTGACGACCTGTTAGCTTCTCAAGAAGGACTCTGCTCCGTGGAGTTAGTTAGTTGGTTAGTTATGTCTGCAAGGTAACACGGACCATGCTTTACCATACAGATGTCTGCAAGGATAGGGACAGGTGGCGGGCTCTTGTGAGTGCGGTAATGAACCTTCGGGTTCCATAAAACGCGGGGAATTTCTTGACTAGCTGACGACCTGTTAGCTTCTCAAGAAGGACTCTGCTCCGTGGAGTTAGTTAGTTGGTTAGTTAGTTATGTCTGCAAGGTAACACGGACTATGATTTACCATACAGATGTCTGCAAGGATAGGGACAGGTGGCGGGCTCTTGTGAGTGCGGTAATGAACCTTCGGGTTCTATAAAACGCGGGGAATTTCTTGACTAGCTGACGACCTGTTAGCTTCTCAAGAAGGACTCTGCTCCGTGGAGTTAGTTAGTTGGTTAGTTAGTTATGTCTGCAAGGTAACACGGACTATGATTTACCATACAGATGTCTGCAAGGATAGGGACAGGTGGCGGGCTCTTGTGAGTGCGGTAATGAACCTTCGGGTTCTATAAAACGCGGGGAATTTCTTGACTAGCTGACGACCTGTTAGCTTCTCAAGAAGGACTCTGCTCCGTGGAGTTAGTTGGTTAGTTGGTTAGTTATGTCTGCAAGGTAACACGGACCATGCTTTACCATACAGATGTCTGCAAGGATAGGGACAGGTGGCGGGCTCTTGTGAGTGCGGTAATGAACCTTCGGGTTCTATAAAACGCGGGGAATTTCTTGACTAGCTGACGACCTGTTAGCTTCTCAAGAAGGACTCTGCTCCATGGAGTTAGTTGGTTAGTTATGTCTGCAAGGTAACACGGACCATGCTTTACCATACAGATGTCTGCAAGATAACACACTCGCAACCTAACACATAAAGACACTGTCCACCTTGCATATCCCGAGCTGGAATAAAATGCATCATCCACAACATGGGCGTTTGTAAGCCTGGTGTGCGTCTTTGACAGCAGCGAACTTAATCTGTAAAAGGACTTCTGCCTGTGTTCTACGGTAATTACATTTGCTGTCTGTAGATTTCAAAGTATCAGGATCAATATATCTTAGCCTAGAACATCATCGGACTGCCTCTTGATTCTTACCAACACTACGTACAACGGACCTGTCACTCAGTAATTAAAGTGTGCCTCCTCTCGTCTCCTTCTTAAGTCTAAAACCGCTGGAGGCCAAGAAGTAAAGGGGTGACTTTGCAGCAAAAGTGCCTTAAAGGAACATTGCTGTTTGTGTGACGTGTTATATATAAGCATTTCAGTTTCTTAGACATTTGAATCATGAGTCTTACCTAAACAATACACAAATATTATTTCCATACCAAAGTTCAGGCTGTTTATGTAAATAATCGGAATTATCGCAAAAATACACTGGACGGTAAATGTTGGTTTCTTAACAGTACAATAACCGGTAAATGTAGCTGCCACAGGATTTTAAGTGGGTAACACATGTGTTAAATTGTGATTAGGATATCCTACGTAGTGTTCCCATATGCCATAAATTGGGGGCTATCCCCCAGATATTAGAAAGGCCACAGAAATTTTTGGTCTACGGACTGTTGAACATAACTAAGTTGAGAGGTGCAAGCGTCCAGGTAGGTGATGTTTTTGTAATAATAATTACGATATGGCTAATTAGAGGAAACGTATGTTTAGAGCTTAAGTTGTAAACATTTTGTTAAACAGCTCGATTTTCTATATTTGAATGTAAAATGAGGCACATAAACACACTGGCTGTAGAAATCGAAAAGGTGCCAAGAAATCATTGTTGGTAATTGTTAAGTATAAGTTAAGTGTGTACTAAAATATCGGGCATGCGGTCTGCTACATGTTTCGACCAACCGGAACGTCTCGGGTTCAATTCCCGATGGTGTCATTGGAATTTTTCACTGACATAATCGTTTCGGTCGCACTATGGCCCTGGGGTCGACTCAGCCTCTAACAGAAATGAGTACCAGTAATCTTTCCTGGGGGTAAATGCGGCCGGTGCGTAGGGCTGACAACCTTACCACCTTCATGTGCCGATTGTGTAAACACCTGGAAGCCTCGACCTCCTTGAACCCTAAGGGCCTGCCAAGGTCTGTAATGGGATTGCTTTACCTTTACTAAAATATCATTATGTTGTCATATATATATTACTATTTTTAGGCGCTTTCGAAAAATTGCGAGAAGCGACTGTTAGCTTCGTCATGTCTGCCCGTCAGTCCGTCTGTCTGTCTCTCCGTCTGCATAGAACAATTCTGCTCCAACTGGACGGATTTTTATGAAATTTCATATTTCAGGATTTTTAGAAAATATGTGGTGAAAATTCAAGTCTCATTAAAATCTGACAAGAATAACTTTATACTTTATAAGACTACGTATATACGTTTATCATGATATCTCTTAGAATGAGAAATATTTCTGACAAAAGTTGTAGAGAAAATCAAAACACACATTTTATGTTCAATAACTTTTTTCCGAAAATCGTGCCGTTTATGAGATAATATGGAAAAATACGGTACAGCCGGACAGACCACAGATGACAATATAATACGGCGCATGCGCTTTGCATGCTGGATAACTAAGGCTACAGACACACACTCATAATATGAAATAATTGTTGCTTTTGCAGGACAAAACTCGTTACGCGAACGCGCCTGAATGTTACGTTTATACGTACATTGCCTGCCTTGTTATTCTATTACAAGTAATGCTTTGTGTTTTATTGTTTCTATTTCCCTACACATTAAATAACAAACATTTCGCAGCAGAACATTAAACGAACATTACGTAGAGAACATAAGATCTATTGTCCTATTGAAGAGGTATCAGTTCCTACAAATCTTATATTGTATCGTGTTTAGGTGGTGAAAATTCTTATAAAACAGTAACCTTTTAAGGACGAAATTGGATGTCTGATTTAAAGACTCAGCTCGTACCGTGCAGTAAACACTTTCCGCCTTGGTTATACAAACCAGTACTGTGTAGGGAAATAGTCGCTGTTTGTTCTGAAATCCATACAAACACATAAATGCATTGTGGGCAGAATATAGAATTTTTTATTGTTAAATCTGGTGGTATGTAAAGTAACCGTTAGGCTTTAAAAGGTTAAACGAGAAGCATGTTGGAATCGTTCGTAGATGGCCATAGCAGTCATAATTATTTGTTCGTTGCATTATAGGTATGTTAGAAATCATTAAAATCCTTCTGGGCAAATTTTTATTTTATTCACAAACACGTGTTCCGTGGAGGCTTAAGTTATGGCTGTCGGATACAGTGTCAAGGTTCCGCACGGTCGCCATATTTGCAACTGCTGACAATATCTGATAATAGTAACTAGATGTTTCTGTGACCCAACTCGGTATAAATACAGATACAGCAGCTCATCAGTTACTTCCATAGAATCAATGGATAAATAGTGGCCAGATATTAGGTAGGGCTGTATTCCGTACTGACACTATGACAACAGTGCATTGAAATAAAAGACTTTGTTCACTCATGGCCTTTATATACATGCAGTGCGTCCACATACATCGTAATTACAGATACTTTGTTGCGTAGTTTATCAGTTTTCGCGAGTCTGATCTGGAAAAGGTACTTTTCCAGATCAGATAGAATTTTATTATTATTATTATTATTATTTACTACAATTGGGTTTTCACCCGTGGCAGTAGTCCTTACACTAGTACACACAATACAAATGTTTTCACCCGGTGGCAGTAGTCCTTACACTAGTACACACAATACAAATGTTTTCACCCGGTGGCAGTAGTCCTTACACTAGTACACACAATACAAATGTTTTCACCCGGTGGCAGTAGTCCTTACACTAGTACACACAATACAATGTTTTCACCCGGTGGCAGTAGTCCTTACACTAGTACACACAATACAAATGTTTTCACCCGGTGGCAGTAGTACTTACACTAGTACACACAATACAAATGTTTTCACCCGGTGGCAGTAGTCCTTACACTAGTACACACAATACAAATGTTTTCACCCGGTGGCAGTAGTCCTTACACTAGTACACACAATACAAATGTTTTCACCCGGTGGCAGTAGTCCTTACACTAGTACACACAATACAAATGTTTTCACCCGGTGGCAGTAGTCCTTACACTAGTACACACAATACAAATGTTTTCACCCGATGGCAGTAGTCCTTACACTAGTACACACAATACAAATGTTTTCACCCAGTGGCAGTAGTCCTTACACTAGTACACACAATACAAATGGAAATATAATATACATAAAAGTAACAATACAAATCAAACTATACACAATTACAAAACAAAATACATACAGTAAATACAAGTACACATATTAGAACACCATACACGCATTACAAAAACATCCACACCTTAACAAAAATATCCACACCTTAACAAAAACATCCACTCCTTAACAAAAACACCCACTCCTTAACAAAAACATCCACACCTTAACAAAAACATCCACTCCTTAACAAAAACATCCACTCCTTAACAAGAACATCCACACCTTAACAAAAACATCCACTCCTTAACAAAAACATCCACTCCTTAACAAAAACATCCACACCTTAACAAAAACATCCACTCCTTAACAAAAACATCCACTCCTTAACAAAAACATCCACACATTACAAAAAGCCCCACACATTAAATAATACAAAACAACAAAACACACACAATGCAAAAAGAAAGAATAGATAAGCCTAACCTAATTAATTAAGTATAAAATAATAAACATTAAATTTTAAGACCATATATGTATTTCTGTCTTCATTACCCGACATGCAAATTTCATCTATTGTGGCACCATATTGTATTCCAGAAGAAATGAATCATTTACAATTTAGCCTTCACGGAGTTAGTTAAGTAATTGGAGGCACAATTACATTCTTTGCTATAATCCAGCGACATCTACACATTGTACGTCAGGAAAAATATTAGGAATTTTTGTTGGTTCTTGTTTTCTTCCTAACATAAACAATATGAACATGACTTACTAACTTGTGCGATCGGAACACAGTGACATTTGGTGCTGTTTTGTATTACGAAAAGTACTGTACAGCCCTTTAAAGCAAGAATGAGAAACTGTTACAAAGAGCGTCATAAGATGTACCTAACCTCAGTAACCTGATACTGTCTGGACATAAAAATACAGGGTATACACAAAAGAATGGTGCGGTTTCCCTTTATTCACCATTGAAACCGCACCATTATTTTGTGTATACCTTGTATAAGGTGCTAACGTTGATGAAATAATAAAAAATAAGTCATTATAAGCGGTATACTGTTATAGGAAAACTTCGGACACTCTAATACCGCCTCAAGTTCACTTTCCACTGTAGCCGTCTTGTGATCCTATTCGTAACTCTCCGTTAACATACATAACAATAGAACACTATTATCCATCTGTATACAAAGACAGGAATATGGTGACAAGTGTTTCGATATGGTGGATATTACTTACAAAAATGGTAAGGAGTTAAGTAAAATTTATGATACAATGTTCAGCAAGGAACCTTGCATATGCAAACTCCACTGTACCTGATATAACATCTTCCTAATTCACAAGAGGAAGGCGAGGTAGATCATTTTAAATTATACTGAGATATGAAAGTATTTGAGATCTCCACTGAAAAAAAAATGTCTCTGAATTTAGATTTTAATTATATAAGGGATCTAAGGCGCTGACAAGTTCAAGCAAAATTGAAATGCTTTGTGTCACCAAGTTTAAGGTATAACTGGTGTTAAGGGAATATATGAACAAACATTACAGCTTACTATCGTACTGTGCCAAGATACTGGCATGTTAATAAAGTTACTCCTTTAAAATCCATCGGTAATTATATGTACCACCTGCTTTAACATAAACACCGCATTATGTGCACAGGCCTTTGATATTTTTGGGATCGTTCTTGCAATTAGAAGTGCTAACTTCCATAAACAGCTTTAAACATCTGTGTTTGGAATAAAGATGCTGTGTGTTTTTTTGTATTGCAGGAAGGGATTTTTTTTTTGTTTTTTTTTTTCGTTTGTGATGAAGGGCCCCCGCACCACAGCCTTAAGGCTTTTTGTGCAACCCCAATGATGATGATGTATGTGAAGTGAATGTAGTTTACGAGCCCCCTGAAGATGGTCTTGTAAAGGCCGAAACGTATGTAGGGGCTGAAATAAAGAATATAAAGTGAAAATTGTGTACGTTTGATTGTACTATTACATACATTCCATTGATGCACGGATGATGGATCATACAAAATTCTGTGTAGTATATTCTTATGGCCCTGTCTCAAGTGTTCTCAGCTTCTATACTTCTCTACAGTTCCTATACTAAATCCACAGAGGATAATTTCAGTTTCACCTTAAGAAGAATGTAGTTCCTCAACAAAAACAAAGTTTGAAAACTCTCTCCAGACAACATGTTGCAATATTAAGTAGCAGTGCTGCAGTACGATCAGCTGCAAACTATGAAGATTGTACAGAGCTGTAAGTCTGGTGAAGAGCTGAACAGCACTACAGAAGATGCACCGAGTGACTTAGGAAGCGTTTGAAGCAGGATGTTTATGTAAATTATAACCAAGTCTAAATCACTTTGTGTCTGATAATCTGTCAGTCCGCCTTGGTGTCAAGACCCCACGCCTCCACCCCAAGACCATATTTTAATTCTGACGTTTCACATTTAAAATTATAGGGCTAACTAACTAACTAACTAACTAACTCCATGGAGCAGAGTCCTTCTTGAGATGCTAACAGGTCGTCAGCTAGTCAAGAAATTCCCCGCGTTTTATGGAACCCGAAGGTTCATTACCACATTCACAACAGCCCGCCGCCTGTCCCTATCCTGAGCCATATCAATCCAGTCCATGCCCCCCATCCCACTTCTTGAAGATCCATTTTAATATTATCCTCCCATCTACGCCTGGGTCTTCCAAGTGGTTCCTTCCCTCAAATCTCTCTACCAAAATTCTGTATGCACCTCTCCCCTCCCCCATACGTGCTACATGCCCCGCCCACCTCATTCTTCTTCATTTGATCACCCGAATAATATTTCGTGATGAGTACAGATCATAAAGTTCCTCGTTATGTAGTCTTCTCCACTCCCCTGTTATCCCGTCCCTCTTAAGCCCAAATATCCACCTCAGCACCTTATTCTCGAACACCCTCAGCCTATGTTTCTCCTCAGTGTGAGAGACCAAGTCTCACACCCATACAAAACAACAAGCAAAATTATGACAATTATAGGGCTATATATGTTTGTTACTTAGAAATTCAGTTCCTACCTCACAGAGAAGGCACCGCGTCTCAATTACAAAGCTGAACTCATTAACGCCCTGGTTAAGGACATAATTGTTATTTACCCTGATAATAATACGAAACACATAAATACACTGTCTGGGAAAGTGACAGAAATATTCATGTTAAAGTAAATGCAAAAAATAATTATCACTTTGCTGTAAAGCATTAACTGCAGGCGAACTCGGTTAAAACGTTATGAAAAGGACTGAATCAATTGTGTCGTTATAAACGAGTGTTGTTATAACCGGGTAGTATAATGTTATGGGTAACAGCGAGGAATTAATTGGTACCACAGAATATCTGACGCTATAGACGAGGTGTCGTATAAACCGATGTCGTTATAACCGGGTTCGACTGTATTTCCGAAATGTGTTTTAAGGATGATTGCGTAATGTGTGATTTGCAATATTATAAGCCGCATAAATTATTCAGTTTTACTTTTCATTGCTGTACCTCCCTTCGATATGTGCTGCATAACACCTTCATTTGTTTTAATTTCGTGGAACAGCCTAGCTAAAGGAAGACGGAACGTGCGAAATTTTAATAGCGTGAGTTATATTCGGGAATGCAGCGATAATTGCAGGTCATTGGTACGTAATGACGTAAATGGCGGCTGTATTATTTGTAATTAAACTTCAATGTCATTAAATTAATTTTAACAATTAAATGAAATATTCAAATATATATATATATATATATATAGGACAGGTTTCAAATTTCTCACCAATAATGTGATATTTAACACTGCCTGTTGCTCATAAAGTCACGAATTTAGGGGGGGCGTAACACAGTTTAATTCAGAACTGCTTGTATGTCCGTCAGTTTTGATTTGGACAGCTCAACATTTTAATAGTTGTGTGCAATATTCTTCGACTTGCAATACCTCCGTGGATCGTTTATATCTGTCGGCACAACCAGCCCTAACCCAAAGGTGCCCAATGTAAATACATTTTGCACAATTGCACAATTTAAAGCAGCACTAAGAAGATACTTAAATGCACACTCCTTTTCACTCTGTACATCAATTTCTTATGAGTACTGTTAACCTATAATACTGACGTCTAAGACTGCACATAGAATGTTTAAAGCATTTTGCAATGTACATTTTTGTATGATTTTGTATGTTATGACTTATTCCACGTCCTCTTGTCTTGTGACAAAATTATGGATCCATGGAATGTATATATATATATATATGTATGTATGTCAAATAAAAATGCACCTATTTATTTATAACAAATAAATGAAAACCAAAACAGTACTTACAGAAGCGTAGTAGAAACAACTTACAATCACAATAAACCAACACAATCTCAATGACAAATTAGAGAGCAGCTCTACACAGCTCAACGAACACCTGGCAGTGCTGTGTCGATACAAACACACACTCAGACCGTAGCACTACCAAGGACTGCAACAACTCTTGCCGAAACGAAATTTTGATATACGAGCCGAAACACAATTTAGATGCTTATCCTCGAAGCCAGGTTGTTGAGTGGTGAAGAAGATATACACAGCTATCCAGGTAGACGCTGGTTTCATACCAAAGTAAGGGTAGGGGAGGAAATGAAATGAAGGAACAGTCCAACAAGAGTTAGATCAAGGGTGTAGGGTATCGTCCGGTGGATCTCTTGGAATGTAGAGACTATGTCACGGCACAGTTGTTGGCACATCTTGGTACATGGACACTAAGTTGGAAGTGGTGCCTGTGAAATTGAGGGAAGGAACTACATTCAGATATGCCACACCGCCTGACACGACACACTACACACTCTCTGTCAGGACAGGGTCCTTTCTGATCACATGAGACTGACACAGAATTTTGTATACATGCACCATACAGAGTTTAAACAAATGGAAACTTCTGCTTGGATTGGCTCACTTTAAAACTTTTGAATTTAAAACATTGTAATTTTATGAGTATTGGCTTTGTATATTTTAGAATTGTAATCATTTTAATCATTTTAAGAAGGGAGACACAATACCTAGATTAGCTGTTGGCTTTGTACTTCTTTGTTCTGTATAACTCCCTGATGATGGCACCTCGGTGCCGAAACATGTAGGAGTTTTATACTTCTGAATGTATTTTGTTGAGTGCATGTGTTGGTTGATGTATTAATTAAATATTATTCAGGATATTTGTATTTAATTTCATGACTGTTCTACAAATCTGTAAGTTCCACTTAGACTCAATTCGCAATTCCATGGAAGATGGAAATATGCGAAGAAATGTGTCCTGTATTTTGTTAAAAAGTGGATTTCAGCTTTTCTCCCGATAGCCGTCAGCAGGTGCACAACTCGTTGCTCAGGCAGTGCTTCAAACAGGACACATTTATTTCTTCGATTCAACATTCGGTCAGTCGCCTTACAAAATGGCCTCCGTAGTACCTAAATAATAGGTCCTCAAATTTACCTGACTTCTCCAATCGGATTTTTCACTTTGAAATGATTCGGTCAATTTTACATTTTTGAGCCTTTATATTTGAGGTACAGTCTCAACCTGCTGAGCGTCCGTCAAAATAGCTTGGAGCAAAAAAAAAAAAACACTCGAGATATGCTCCATAAATTTCGTAAAATTTGATACCTAACAGTTTTACTGAAACGTATTTGCACGTTCCATTTTTAATCGGGCAAAAATAGGAGACACTTCACATGCATTTTACTTAGATTTCTGCCTGCGTCTCGATCATGATTCAGGAAGCGGTGTGAGTTTCGAACAAAAGCTGTAGTGACGAATTCAATGACTGTTTTATGTTAAATGCCTTCCTTCATAAGCTTTAATATTTTTGTATAATTCAGCTATGACTTTAAGCTGAAATCTGTGGTCTTCTGGGTAATTACACGGCGTCGTGTGGTAATTATTTACCGACGTTTCGGGACAGAAGACCACAGATTTCATCAACATCGCGGCGGAAGCCTGAAATCAAGGTATGACTTTAAGCTCTTTTTACTTTTCCTAAATTGTTAGTAACAACCGTTTATAGATTTATAGCATAATAGCACTCAATCACAGCTAACTGTATTTATATATTCTATGATTCTACTGCGGTGGTAGTCGGTATAGCGACTCGCTACGGGCTAGACGGTACCGGGGATCGAATTTCGGTGGAGGCGAGATTTTCCGCACCCGTCCAGACCGTCCCTAGGGCCTACCCAGCCTCCTGTACAGTGGGAACCAGGTCATTTCCGGGGGTAAAGCGGTCAGGCGTGGCGTTGACCATCCACCCCATCTAGCGCCGAGGTTAAAGAAAGAGTAGAGCTATACCTCTACTCCCCCTCTGGACCTTCATGGCTTGTTCTAGGGAGAACTTTACATTTACTTATGATTCTAATGTAACATGTTTTGGCTTTTTTTTTATATTTTCCATTCCCTGCAATTATATTTCGATTCTTTATTATCAAAAACAAATTCACTTAAATTGTCACAATTTTACAATAATATATTCAAAAACACACTGTACTGCTACATGTTTCGGACCTCGTTTGTCCATCATCAGGCAGCACATCGTCGTTGCATGAAAGAGTAATGATTTGGTCTAATTGTACGTGTAGAAGTGCTGGTAATTTGTCATGTAGTGAACTGTTACACAGTAGATAAGAGCAGCATGTGGATGATACAGGGTGGAATATATTGTTGTGAATTTGTTGGTTGATATTAAAAAAAAATATTTTGACTCATATAAAAGAAGCCATCACAGGCCGATAAGGTGCCAAAAAGATTGTTACATAAATCACCTTATATTATTTTACATGATCGATATTTACGGTCGAGATCTCAACTTCACAAATACCATAAAATATATTATAAGCCTGAAAAATTAAATTTGAAATTTTATTATATCCACATAAATAAATTATTGTTAAAAACGGCATTAAAACTATTGTGATTAAAAACAGTATATTGGTGCTTCCAGATGAGCGTGTAGATGGCTGCTATGCCTACATTTGTGTATCTTCATCACAACGGGATGTCGCAATTAAAAATACGTTTCCAGGTTGCCTTGCTCCGATTTGTACTTCATAATAAACGCGTCGTGTAGCATTTGTGTATGTAGCGCCTTTACCCCATAAAATCCAAGTGTTTTCGACATATTCTGTATCAAAATACGCCTGTCAAATAAATCACTCTTACGAAGCTCGTACAAGCCAAAATATTTCTCTCTGCCGACAATCGTGTTTTGTTTGTCAGTTTAATACTCAATTATGTATGGGGTCATTGACACTGCTCCATTGTCTTCTTTGCTTGGCTACATTTAACCGATATGTTTGTAATTTCCTAGCTCGTCTGTTTTTTTATGTTCGTAATTTTTCTCGCCTTTTTAGGCGCCTTAGCAAAATTACGAAAAGCGACTATTAGCTTCCTCGTGTCTGTCTGTCCGTCTGTCCCACTGAACGGATTTCCATTAATTTGATAGTTGAGTATTTTTCCAAAATCTGTCGGCAAAATTCAAGTCTCATTAAAATCTAACAAGAACAACGGGTACTTTACATGAAGACGTATGTACATTTATGATATTTCGCTGAATTATTCTTAGAATGAGAAATATTTCAGACAAAAGTTGTAGAGAAAATCAAAAGACACATTTTATGTTCAACAGCGTTTTTCCGAAAATCGTGCGGTTTATGAAATAATGTGGAAAAATATGGTAGCGACAGACAGGCCACAGATGACAATGTAATACGGCGCATGCGCTTTGCATGCTTGATAACTAAGGCTACAGACACACACTCAGAATATGTAATACTGTTTTTCCGCGGCAACATTGGTTACGCGAACGCGCCTCAATGTTACGTTATACGTACATTGCCTCTCTTTTTCATTATTTTGTCTTCTTCCCGAACCTGACAGGTTGGTAATGTTATAAATTTCTATTTTGTGGATACCCAGCTGCAATCACTTGGGGTTGGAGTAGCTCAGTCAATACAGGGAATCGGCTACGTTTTACAGACCGGCAATCAGGGCTGAGAGAGGAAGGCAGAGGTAGGGGGGGAAATTGTTTGTTTAATGCGGCTGTCGATTGCTAAGTTTATGTAAGTAGAATGTGAGTATGGAGCTTTTGTGGAATGGTGCTGCCAAGGAGACATCGATTTACTATGAGAAAAAACCTGTCTCATTGCCACATTTTCCCCCACTTATCTGACACGTACTGACCTTGTAACGAACCTAGGTCTCTGCGGTAAGAGGCCGATGAATGAACGCCTCAGCCCTGACACCGCCAAATCGGATTTCAATTCCCGACAGGAGCACAGATGTACGTTGTGTACACAGAATCACAACCAGCCGTGTGATCCGCCTAGTCCTCTAGGATGCATTTCACTGAGTGTAAAGTAGTTTCAGAATGCGTGGAACTATACCTCCACTTCCGCTTACTTTTCGGCGGCTTCTTGCTTAATTAATCTTAGGGATAACTTTATTTTTACGTTTTACCCAGGTGTTTTATATCCCGATAGAGATATGTGGTGATTTTTTTCAGTCTCTTTACACAGTACTATCTTAAAATGGGCCATTCTTCCACGTGTTTAGTCAGCATCATATCCAATTTGACGTTGTACAAATTCTGCAGTTGAAATAGTGCCTTTACAGAAACTAAGGTTCTTTCTTTCCTATGCCAAAGTATAGCTTATCATCAAAGACAATGGAAAATTATCGCCATAAATATGGCAAATAATTTTCATGCTCTACGAAGCACTAAATACAGACGAAAGAGCAGAAGAACTCAGCGTCCAGACTTCAGGTTTCTTGTGATTTCCTTGATGTACTCCAGGAGAAAGTCTTCTTTGCAGTTTGCAGTATGCCTACATAGCAATGATACTCTGCATGATTTCCGCATTGGTACAACGTCATTTAATAACATATGAATGAATGAATGATGATGGGAAACTTAAACGTGAAGGCTAATGTAAAATCTGAAAAAAGGAAAACAATCACTTAGAACTTTACATTGTTGAAGGACATGAAATAATTTTATATTTTTAAAGTTGTCCGTTTTACGTTTACGAAAATTTATATTAAAAGTTTTTCGGTTTATTTAAGGCATGTTAAGTAAGGCATCGTAACCACTAAACTTTTTCTTTAAATGCTAATTACTGAATGTCAGCAATTTTAAAAATACTGTTAAGTTCTGTAAGTACATTAGGCAGGATATAAATTATGTTTAGGATGGTGCCTTCAAAGGAAGCAAGTTGCACTCCGATTCTCCGTACTCTTAATAAGTGTCATTATTATTATTTACTGCAATTGAGTTTTCACCCGGTGGCAGTAGTCCTTACACTAGTACACACAATACAAATGTTTTCACCCGGTGGCAGTAGTCCTTACACTAGTACACACAATACAAATGTTTTCACCCGGTGGCAGTAGTCCTTACACTAGTACACACAATACAAATGTTTTCACCCGGTGGCAGTAGTCCTTACACTAGTACACACAATACAAATGTTTTCACCCGGTGGCAGTAGTCCTTACACTAGTACACACAATACAAATGTTTTCACCCGGTGGCAGTAGTCCTTACACTAGTACACACAATACAAATGTTTTCACCCGGTGGCAGTAGTCCTTACACTAGTACACACAATACAAATGTTTTCACCCGGTGGCAGTAGTCCTTACACTAGTACACACAATACAAATGTTTTCACCCGGTGGCAGTAGTCCTTACACTAGTACACACAATACAAATGTTTTCACCCGGTGGCAGTAGTCCTTACACTAGTACACACAATACAAATGTTTTCACCCGGTGGCAGTAGTCCTTACACTAGTACACACAATACAAATGTTTTCACCCGGTGGCAGTAGTCCTTACACTAGTACACACAATACAAATGTTTTCACCCGGTGGCAGTAGTCCTTACACTAGTACACACAATACAAATGTTTTCACCCGGTGGCAGTAGTCCTTACACTAGTACACACAATACAAATGTTTTCACCCGATGGCAGTAGTCCTTACACTAGTACACACAATACAAATGTTTTCACCGGTGGCAGTAGTCCTTACACTAGTACACACAATACAATGTTTTCACCCGGTGGCAGTAGTCCTTACACTAGTACACACAATACAAATGTTTTCACCCGGTGGCAGTAGTCCTTACACTAGTACACACAATACAAATGTTTTCACCCGGTGGCAGTAGTCCTTACACTAGTACACACAATACAAATGTTTTCACCCGGTGACAGTAGTCCTTACACTAGTACACACAATACAAATGTTTTCACCCGGTGGCAGTAGTCCTTACACTAGTACACACAATACAAATGTTTTCACCCGGTGGCAGTAGTCCTTACACTAGTACACACAATACAAATGTTTTCACCCGGTGGCAGTAGTCCTTACACTAGTACACACAATACAAATGTTTTCACCCGATGGCAGTAGTCCTTACACTAGTACACACAATACAAATGTTTTCACCCGGTGGCAGTAGTCCTTACACTAGTACACACAATACAATGTTTTCACCCGGTGGCAGTAGTCCTTACACTAGTACACACAATACAAATGTTTTCACCCGGTGGCAGTAGTCCTTACACTAGTACACACAATACAAATGTTTTCACCCGGTGGCAGTAGTCCTTACACTAGTACACACAATACAAATGTTTTCACCCGGTGACAGTAGTCCTTACACTAGTACACACAATACAAATGTTTTCACCCGGTGGCAGTAGTCCTTACACTAGTACACACAATACAAATGTTTTCACCCGGTGGCAGTAGTCCTTACACTAGTACACACAATACAAATGTTTTCACCCGGTGGCTGTAGTCCTTACACTAGTACACACAATACAAATGGATGTATAATATACATAAAAGTAACAATACAAAACAAACTATACACAATTACAAAACAAAATACATACAGTAAATATAAGTACATACATTAGAACACCGTACACACATTACAAAAACATTCACACCTTACAATAGCTTCCACACCTTATAAAAGCATCCACACCTTACAAAAACATCCACAACTTACAATAGCATCCACACCTTACAAAAGCATCCACACCTTACAAAAACATCCACACCTTACAAAAACACCCATACGCATACAAAACAAAATACATACAGTAAAGACAAGTACACACATTTGAACACCTTACACATATTACAAAAACATCCACAACTTACAATAGCATCCACACCTTACAAAAACATCCACACCTTACAAAAACATCCACACCTTACAAAAACATCCACACCTTACAAAAACGTCCACACCTAACAAAAACGTCCACACAACTACTGAAAGACTTTACAGATTTCAGTGCCGTCCCCATAGGGACAGATTTCTGTTTCTAACAGCCACAGACTCGCATAATTCTAAATTCCATACGAAAATGAGCCTTTTAAAACTGTGATGCTATTTCTGTGTTTCATCTAAAATTCCAGTAAAAAAAGATTATAAATATTTTGGACTTTGTGTGTGACTACAATTTCAGATCCTAAAATTCAGTAAGTAAGTGACTTTCTCCAAGGGTGCTTGCAAATACTGCTGGGTGTTAATTTGGTATTTGGTACTTTTGTGTGTGTGGTAAGAGCTCATATATTAAAGTCGCTAAGTCAGAAGTATTTTGAAATATAGGATAATAGCGTAGGCGACATGACACATAATTCTTTTGTTTGCCGTTTACATTTTAATTAATTATATTTGCCTGTAATGAACTCTTTAGAATTTCAAGGACATACATTCCTAAAATACTGAGGTACTTTTGCACAGTGAAGAGATGTTGTAACTAAACAGATAAATTAGTACTTCGAGCTTATAACTGCGCGTGTATTTGATTAGCCTTCAGTTTGCAATAGAATTGGAATTTCAAATGTGAATTCTATAGTTTCAAGTAACACTCGCTATATTTCTCTTACTTGTCATGGAATTTGAGTCTTAGGGAAGAATGGAAGTCATCACACATTAAATGAAACGAGAAATATTTCAATCCATAGAAGTGTATTTCGTGGAATAACGAAGAAACCGCAGTACGATAAATCTGGGCTTCTGGAACTGTCAGTCTTTAGGTGAAAGAAATCGTGAAAATTTACTATATCCAATAAATCAATCACGCCAGATGAACTGCATGTTATGTAGTAAGCTACAAGCAATTATAACACACTATCTTAACCATTTACATGGGAAATTGACCTACAACAATGTAGAAATTTAAATCGTATCTCACAGACTGGTACGTCGTGGCGCAGTTGGTTGAGTCACTGCGCTACAGCCGCAATGTCGCGGGTTCATTCCCGATGGGGTCATTGGAATATTTTTATTGCGTAGCAGGGGTATGTCTTGCGGGTAAAGGCGGCCCGTGCGTAGGGCTGACAACGTTGCCACATTGATGTGCCGATTGTCTAGAAATTCTGGAGCCCTAAGGGCTTGTGCAGGTCTGTAATGGGATAGCTTTATCTTTTGCCTTTTATCGTTTATCTGAGAACGGTTAAAACTAACAAATATTATGTCTGGGAGAAATATTTAACTTTAGCAGCTTTAAACACCTTGACATGTGATCAACATTGTCGGTTAAACGTTTGGTATAGAACATATTTTCCTCAAAAAAATACAAAGAATTTGGAAAGTCATAAATGAGAAAAATGAAAAGAAATGTGAGGATATTTTGATCACTAAAGTGGTATTTGAAAGATATTTTTCAACATACTTTTTCATCTTCCAAAATTAAGTTGTACACCCTAAAGTCCTACGCAGAGTTTGTGAAATCGCTTTTTACCCTTGTGATATATAATCCAGTGTGCTTCTAAAACTGGATTTTCGTCAAAGTACTTTAAACCACAGAAACCGCATGGAAACGTCTCTGCATTTTCACTCTCACTGATGGGCACACGAAGAGAGGATCATAAATTGAGGTGTTTGAGAGCAGAGTGCTGGGGAATAGCGGATGGGAAGAAAATTGCGCAATAGAGAGCTTCATAATTTACATTCACCAGATGTTACTATGATGACCAAATCAAGGTGGATGCGATTATCAGCGGCATATGTAGTGTTCAAAGAACAGGAAGATGCGGTTATCAGCGGCATATGTAGTGTGCAAATAACAGGAGGATGCGGTTATCAGCGGCATATGTAGTGTGCAAATAACAGGAAGATGCGGTTATCAGCGGCATATGTAGTGTGCAAATAACAGGAGGATGCGGTTATCAGCGGCATATGTAGTGTGCAAAGAACAGGAAGATGCTGTTATCAGCGGCATATGTAGTGTGCAAATAACAGGAGGATGCGGTTATCAGCGGCATATGTAGTGCGCAAAGAACAGGAGGATGCGGTTATCAGCGGCATATGTAGTGTGCAAATAACAGGAGGATGCGGTTATCAGCGGCATATGTAGTGCGCAAAGAACAGGAAGATGCGGTTATCAGCGGCATATGTAGTGGCAAAGAACAGGAGGATGCGTTATCAGCGGCATATGTAGTGTGCAAAGAACAGGAGATGCGGTTATCAGCGGCATATGTAGTGTGCAAAGAACAGGAAGATGCGGTTATCAGCGGCATATGTAGTGTGCAAAGAACAGGAAGATGCGGTTATCAGCGGCATATGTAGTGTGCAAAAACAGGAAGATGCGGTTATCAGCGGCATATGTAGTGTGCAAAGAACAGGAGGATGTGTTATCAGCGGCATATGTAGTGTGCAAAGAACAGGGGGATGTGGTTATCAGCGGCATATGTAGTGTGCAAAGAACAGGAGGATGTGGTTATCAGCGGCATATGTAGTGTGCAAAGAACAGGAGGATGTGTTATCAGCGGCATATGTAGTGTGCAAAGAACAGGAGGATGTGATTATCAGCGGCATATGTAGTGTGCAAAGAACAGGAGGATGTGGTTATCAGCGGCATATGTAGTGTGCAAAGAACAGGAGGATGTGGTTATCAGCGGCATATGTAGTGTGCAAAGAACAGGAGGATGTGGTTATCAGCGGCATATGTAGTGTGCAAAGAACAGGAGGATGTTGTTATCAGCGGCATATGTAGTGTGCAAAGAACAGGAGGATGTGGTTATCAGCGGCATATGTAGTGTGCAAAGAACAGGAGGATGTGGTTATCAGCGGCATATGTAGTGTGCAAAGAACAGGAGGATGCGGTTATCAGCGGCATATGTAGTGTGCAAAGAACAGGAGGATGCTGTTATCAGCGGCATATGTAGTGTGCAAAGAACAGGAGGATGGGTTATCAGCGGCATATGTAGTGTGCAAAGAACAGGAGGATGTGGTTATCAGCGGCATATGTAGTGTGCAAAGAACAGGAGGATGTGGTTATCAGCGGCATATGTAGTGTGCAAAGAACAGGAGATGCGGGTATCAGGGCATTGTAGTGTGCAAAGAACAGAGGATGTGGTTATCAGCGGCATATGTAGTGTGCAAAGAACAGGAGGATGCGGTTATCAGCGGCATATGTAGTGTGCAAAGAACAGGAGGATGTGGTTATCAGCGGCATAGTAGTGTGCAAATAACAGGAGGATGCGGTTATCAGCGGCATATGTAGTGTGCAAAGAACAGGAGGATGTGGTTATCAGCGGCATATGTAGTGTGCAAAGAACAGGAGGATGTGGTTATCAGCGGCATATGTAGTGTGCAAAGAACAGGAGGGTGCGGTTATCAGCGGCATATGTAGTGCGCAAAGAACAGGAAGATGCGGTTATCAGCGGCATATGTAGTGCGCAAAGAACAGTAGAAACTTGGAAGTCCTAGAAGCACATACATAGGGGATAAAAGTTTTGTGAAAAGTCCTTCTTCAGAAGTGGAAACAATTATCCATTTGGCGTCATACGACGCATAAGCTTCGTCGCAGAATGCACGGTTCAATTCCCGAACGACCCAGTATAATCGTCCGCCAGTTACGGCCATTCTTGTACAAGAGTATTGGGTCTTTTCAGTATGCTTTTGCAATTTTTGTGTACGAGGCTGTACGAAAAAGTTATATCCTGTAACTAACATGCCAGCTTTCTTCACATTGCACTCGGAATTAATTTTTCGCCAAGGGGTTAAGGGAGATATATATACATGTGTAGACATACGTGGTGCATAAAAATGGCGCGTGAAATTGTTACGACGTGCCTGTAACTATGAAGCGTGTGGCAAGAAAATTCGAATATTCGTGCAAAGTGACTTTATCAGTTAGGGATTGAACAGCACTGCCGTGAGCCTTGACAGCTAGGCAGTATTGCTGCTGTAACCTTTATGTTGGTCGTCTGTGGAATATCAACTGCACCAGCGCTACTGGTGAGGAATTGGTAGAAATGAATCGCATTAGTTTCGGAATCGTGGACCGTGAAATTCGGGGGTTTCGAAGGACGGGAAGGCGAGAGTATTCGGCGGAGTGGTCAGGTAGTGTCTTGCACACTGACCTGCTGACCAACACAACCTTCGTATGCAGTATTTCATTTGTTATGGTATTCATATCCGTACACTAATTGTCAAAATTCAAGAAAGTGCCAACAAATGCACTGTATTCCAATGTAACGTTTTACAATTAAAGCTCTAGAACGCCGACATCTTTCGACCCCTGTCTGTATATACCAAATATTTGAGCGCTTGTGTATGTACATACAACTATCGCTTTACTTCATATACAGAGTGTACACAAAAGAATGGTGCGGTTTCCCTTTATTCACCATTGAAACCGCACCATTCTTTTGTGTATACCCTGTATTTTACTACTGTTACTATCTATAATTATTCTCTATTATTTTAATATTATTTCAGAATGATTACAATGCTGTTATATATATAAGGTCCATTTCACAAGGAATACCTCATCCAACTTATGCATCTACAGCACCAACTTCAAGACATCAAACGATTTAATACAATTTTAACTTATTTTATCTATTTATAATCTGTTTTACACAAATATCGATATACACTCCCTGAGGATGACCCACCAAGGGTCGAAACGTGGAGTTCTAATGCTTTAACTGTAAAAGCTTTATATTGGAATAAGGTGCATTTGTTAGTATTTTCTTGAACGTCAGTATTTTACTCGTGCAGCACTTCACAGCCATGATAGCTAACACACGCACAGAGGACCCCACGCAAATCTTCCTTTTGCCAAATGCGAATTCGAATAACCGACTGTTTCCCATTTTGATTCCATTTTACCATTCCTCGTTCTTCAATTATTATAGATACGTCAATAAAGATGGTTTCCGCACCAACAGACCACATTTGATAGAGACATTGCTGTAAAAGCCATGTATTAATGCCGGATTACCCTTGCGCTGCCGCCTTTATGAGACTATACGAGGTCTGACACAAAAAAAAAGAGACTAACCCTATACTCTGGAACCAAGAGTGGGGGGATGAAATAAATATACGGCTATGGAACATGATCTGTCCTGTCACAGTGTTACAAGTTTCAGCTCGATCGCTTCACTCAGTACAAGTTGACGCATCTTCAAATATAGGCGTGTTTTTACCCTCGGACGGAAAATGTCGGACTGCAAAAGTGAACAACGAGTTAACATCAAGTTTCTTGTTGTTAAACTGAAGAAATCCGCGACGGAAACTTTCAGTTATTGACTGAGGCTTATGGTGAAGATTGCATATCTCGTGCACGCGTTTTTGAGTGGCACAAACGATTTTCGGAAGGCAGAGAAAGCGTGAAAGATGATGATCGCCCAGGCCGGCCAAGCACAGCTGTTAACGATGACAACATTGAAAAAGTGCGACATGTGATTCGAAAAGACAGAAGGTTGGGTGTTCGAGCAGTAGCTGAGAAGGTTAATTTGGATAGGGAAAGTGTTCGACGAATTCTAACGGAAGAATTGAACATGACAAAGGTTTGTGCAAAAATGGTTCCAAAAATTCTGTCAGATGAACAAAAAGAACGCCGCCAGGAATTGTGTTCGGACCTTTTGCAAGCAGTTTTTAGCCAATAAAAACATCACTGTGATGGAGCACCCACCTTATTCGCCAGACCTCGCTCCCTGTGACTTCTACCTCTTCCCAAAGATCAAGTCGGTGCTCAAAGGGACCCATTTTTTATCGGTAGAAGATGTGAAAGTAAAAACGACGGAGATCCTCAACAGTCTGACAGAAAATGACATGCAGAATTGCTTTGAACGTTGGCAGCATCGTATAGCAGCTGTGTGTTAACTCAGAAGGGAACTACTTTGAAGGCGATCTTAGTTAATTTGCTGAAATTGTCAAACAGAAATAGTTACAGACACAGTCTCGTTTTTTTTTTGTGTCATACCTCGTATTTTGTGCCTAAGGAGACAAGACTGGGCAGTCGTTATTTCCACACGACCGAGTATCATTGATTCCTTTCCCGGCCGGAGCAAGAGATTTTTATTTTCCGCAAAGCGTCCAGAACGACTCTGGGGCCCATCCTATACCATGGGTCTCGGGTATTTCCGCGGGGGATTAAGAATTAAGAGGCTGGAGGGTGGTTCTGACCGCTCACTTGCATTTATTGTCGATGTTAAAAATATTTGGGGTTATATATATACATATATATCTATATACATATATATATATATATCTACCCCCCCCCCACCGTATGCTTTCACGCCGTTTTGCTTAATTAAGCAAATGGGCAAATGCATTTTGTTGGTTGTGTTGCGAATTGACTCTGAATGGACTCATGTAAGCAAAGTTTTCTTTTCGTTATAACATAAAATCATTGATATAATCGTAGCCTTGTAGGCATGTTTATAGTTTTACTGCATGCAAAACTTCACTTGCGCGGCTCCATTGATTTATCACTTCCCTGGAACATATTTGAACGTTTCGTGCATTCATCATAGTGTTAGACAGTTTACAAAACAATGCATAAATTTCCACTCATTTTACATCTCAATTACTAAACGAAATATTATCATGAAGTTACATGGCGTTTGTGTAGAGTCCACCTCAAAAATTCGCATTGCCGGAATTTTATATTAATAATGCAAGGGCTTTAGAAAGTACAAAGATCGCATAGCCTGGAATGGAAATGTTTTCGTTGTAGATTTATTTTATGAAAAGCTGACTTTTGGTTCAAATGGGATTCAGAGGAGACGCAATAATGTAACATAACCCTACTTTCTTTAAGGCATGAAACGAGCGACTGTTATTCCGTCAACTTCAGGGTCAAGCAGTTTTATATTGCCAGTCAATATGGTGTAACATCCCAGAGGACATAAATATTCATTTCTCAAAGAGCTTTTTTTTTTAAAAAAATTAGTAACTATCCAAAACTAAAAACGTAGCAACCGAATAACCTGAGACTGAATTAATTGTAAAGCTTATGGCCGTGCCATGGCTCAGGCGGTTAGTCGCCGGCTTCTCACCGCGGAGGCCCGATTTCGATCCCGGGTTAGTCAGTGTGGGATTTGCGGTGGACAAAGTGACAGTGGGACAGGTATTTCCCCCGAGTAATTCGGTTTTTCTCTATAAATGTCATTCCACCGGTGCTCCATTACACGTAAAAACGGGGAAAATAACTAATCATTTTCATAACAGGGTTACACAATAAGCCTGAAGGCTGCGGTGCGTCCGTAGCTTCTGCTGCGGGGCCCTTCACCACAAAAAAAATTATAAGGCTTTTAACTACAATATTTTTTTATGTAATTGCACAATGACATTATAATCGAAAATATATTTAAAATTAGTTTTTAATTTTTCATCTTAAGAACACTGAAATATAAACAGCTTAGGAAAAATGAATTTTTCGTAGTTATGTAAGGTTATGTATAAAATACTACATTACATATATATATTTTTTAATTGTTAGTTATATTCGCAAAATTGCGAATAGCGACTGTTAGCGTCGTCATGTCTGTCTGTCCGTCCGTATGGAACAACTCGTCTCCCACTGGACGGATTTTCATAAAATTTCATATTTGAGGATTTTTCCAAAATATTTCGAGAAAATTCAAGTTTTATTAAAATCTGACAAGAATAACGGGTACTTTACATGAAGACGTATGTGGTAATATCTCGCTGAATTCTTCTTAGAGTGAGAAATGTTTTAGGCAAAAGCTTTAGATAAAATCAAAACACACATTTTATGTTCAATACGATTTTCCGAAAATCATGCCGTTTATGACACAATTTTTGCTCTTACACGGCAACAATGGTTACGCTAACGCGCCACAATGTTACTTTATAAGTACATTGCCTGTCTTGTTAAAATAATAATACTCCGCTATATCTGATTTACTCTAACTTGTATAGTAGCAATATTTATTATAAATAAAAATAGAAAAAAAAACTAACAAAAGTCACTAATAACAACAATAATTGTCATTATTTTTATTGTGATTTTCATTAATTAAAAACCCATTTATTTTTTTTTTTTTTAGTGAGGCAGCCTCACTGAACCCCTTTGTAACTTGGGGCCCTAAGCTGTAATTTACCTAGCTTATACGTAAATCCAGCTTTGTTCACAGCCTTTAATTTTTCCATCAAACGAATATTCATGCTTGACGCGTGTCATAGCCGTCACTGGACACCATTCTGAGAATTTACCACCACGAACTCAAGTACATGTTAATGATTTCGCCACTACAATCAAATTTGCATGGACACAGTCTGGTCCATTTAGCAACAGTACAACGCATTAAAGGGCAACTACCATAGCTTTCGTAAACACCTGAAAGTCAGTCCTACGTAACAGAGCCATTTTAGACTGATGACGCCTTGGTTTCATCACAAAATAATCTTCAGGTTACTACAATCACACAGTAAACAGTTTTCGTATTAAAATTACACTTAAAAATCCAAATGTTTTAAAAATTTTGACTTTTAAATATCAACAGGCTGAAACAAGGATAAAATCTATGGTCTTCTGGGTTATTACACGGCGTCGTGTGGTAATTGTACAATTGTAACAATTACCACACGACGCCGTGTAATAACCCAGAAGACCACATATTTTATCAACATCGCGGCGGAAGCCTGAAATTGAGGTTGAAACAAGGATGTTGAATGGCACCCAACGTAACTAATTGTACGGCGCGGAGTTCTTTCTGGTAAGCTAGTAGTCGCACAGCTGGTGAAGGTTATTCCCGCATTTTATGGTAGCCGATATTTCATTATCTTATGCAAAAGATCTCGCCAGTGTTGTGACATCTACTTGTCAAAAGCGTAGGTTCAACCCCTCTGCATAAAATCATTGGGGTTGTTGGTATTTGTGGTTCGTCTTTGACATTCAATAAAAAAGGTCAAAATAAAGTTGTCCCTGTGCCTACCGTGAAGACTTCGGAGTAATGGAGGTATAGCTCCACGCATTCTTAACCTAGACATTAGGTGCGAGTGCTGGATCGGCTTCACACGCCGGTCGCTTTAACACCGAGGGAGATCCCGGTATCCATTGTATAGGCGACTGGATGGGCCAGAGAGCTGGTCTGGATCCTGTGGTGAAAAAAAAATCCCTTGTTCCTACCAGGAAATGAACTACTGTTCCTCAGTGGTGCAGCCCGTAACGTAGCAGCAACACCGACTGAGCTACCCCAGTTCACGTCAGAAGAATGTTTCATTTAAATTACTTGCATTTGATGTAACACTTTGCCACTGTAAAGTGTGTTCTGATCACAGTTCCTAATTCGTGGTAATGAATTGTAAATAGTTTGCATAGTTGTCATATTTGTGTGCGTTCCCTTAACCAGATTTATAAAACGTACCCATAACGTAGCGTTTGTGCCTGTCTGTCTGTTAGCCACTGTAATTCCGAATTTACAGATAGGGTTTATGTTAAACGTGATAGTGGCGGTCTACTGAATGAGCGAGCTTATTGTTTCTCCAAATTGAGAATTGCACACTGCTGCCATGGTGACATTTTTTAAGATGCGAAATATTTTCCTCTTTCATTATTGATTTTATTGTCGACTGAAATGAAATTTTCGTTTGCGATTCTGAATACATCAAAGCAGTTTATTTAAAATAGTGAGTACATTTAAAACATATATAAACCCCGAATGTATGTGATTGCATTTCTTCTACAGTAAATTTAAATTATACATATAAATTTAAATTATACATATAAATTTAAATTATACATATAAATTTAAATTATATGTGTAATTTAAATTTTTTACTTTTCCGCTCGTCTCTACCTCTCTGCGCTGCGCATTTCAGCGTAATTCAGCATTCAAGTGTATTAAAACTTGGGCTATTTTATAGCCGTGTTGTTGAAGATTCAACCCCCGTGTCGACTGGTAAATAGTTATTGAGGTTTTGGAGGATCGTAGTGTCACCTTCTCCATGGCAGATCCGTAGCCATAGGCGTGCAAGTGGGTGCAATGCACCCGCCACAAATCTAGGTTAACCCACTAGGAATTTGCAGAGTATGAAACACAAACATGCTGATGGGACCGCTAAAAACTTCAACACCTTACCGCATCCACGTGTTGCCTCTGTTGAACCACCGTGGTTGGAAACAACTTATTTTAAAAAATGTATGTATGTATGTATGTGCAGGATGTTTTTGCCATGTTGTAGAGTGCATTATGTAATTAAAGTGTTGAGTCTGTGGTCCTGACAAGGGCGCTTTTTTTACGCTTATGTATACATGACATATATACACAGTATATGTATAATAGAGCATTATTTAGTATAATAGAAGTACAAGTAATTCGCACTATGAAATATTCAGATGAGTTTGTGCTACTGGCTAAGGAAGAAAAGTTGTTACAAGGCATTATTGATAGACTGATTGAAAGTGGAAGATGATATGGAATGGAAATGAATGTGGAAAAATCTAAGGTGATGAGAGTCTCAAGGCGACCATAAACATTATAGATTATGATAGATCAAAAACAGCCGGAGAATGTGGAATATTTCAGCTATTTGGGTAGCATGATAACAAATGATGCAAATTGTACACGTGAAATTAAATCCAGGAGTACCATGGAAAAATCAGTATTCACCATGAAGAAGGCTGTTTCACCAGCAAATTGGACTTAAATTTAAGGAAGAAACTAGCAAAGTGCTACATTTGGAGCATAGCTTTGTGTGGTGCTGAAACGTGGACACTTCGGAAAGTAGATCAGAAGTATCTGGAAAATTTTGAAATGTGGTGCTGGAGAAGAATGGAGAAGATCATTTGGACCGATCGTGTGAGAAATGAAGTATTACATGGAGTCAAAGAGGAGAGGAATATCGTACATAACAGAAATAGCAGGAAGGCTAAATGGATTGGTGACATCTTGCGTAGAAACTGCCTTCTAAAACACGATGTTGAAGGAAAGAACAGGGAAGATGAAGAAGATGGTATACGCAGCTACTGGATGACCTTAAGGAAAGAGTGGATACTGGAAACTGAAAGAGGAAGCACTAGATCGCACTCTGTGGAGTACTTGCTTTGGAAGAGGCTACGGACCTGTCGTAAGACAGACTGCAGAATGAATGGACGTACGTGTATATAAAGGTATGTACGTATATGTAACCGCACTGGAAGCCACTGCACCCACTGTGTTCATGGTCTGGCCACTGGTTTGCTTTAGGGTCGTTGCAGACGAACGTTTTGCAGTTGACGTGGCTTAGCATTCCAGAAGACTTGAATCTTCAGCACTAAACTTCTTTCTCCACATAACTCGCCTTTATCTGTCCGCAGTTCTGTGACCGGAAAAAGAACGAGCGGTCCGCCTACGTCACTATCTGCTGACCGGAAGGTAAATAAATGCATGCAATAACCAAACCAAACCAAAACCTGACCGACACTGAACTGGGACAGGAAGCTTATCGCTGCGTTAACACTAAAGGATAATACTTATTTTACGGACAGTATAGAGTTAATTTGTCATTATGCATGCCGAAAGGCGCATGGGGAAGCGAAATTATAGCTCCACTTATTCTTAAACTCGGCATTAGGAGGTTAGTGGTCAGCTTCGCACGCAGGCCACTTTACCTCTCGATGTCCACTGACTAGGACACTGGGTTGACCTCAGAGCTAGTCTGGACGCCTTGCAGAAAAGACAAAACTGTAACGAAAGAAATGCAAAATTTTTTTTAATATTATCCTGGTATTGCTAACCACTGCAAAGGTGGTGTTTATATTTCAAATTATTTTATTCTGTCACCATTGGCACTTTTGCCTCTATCATATGCACAGACTAAGTTACTACTACACACACTGTAGTGTTTCTACACTAAAATAGCCATTCGTAACATCTTTGGATTAGTATTCTAATTTCAGTGAATATAGGATATGTGAGAGTAGTTGTAACACACTAACACTGTTTCAAGCCTTGCCAAGCGGAAGCCATATGGGATTTTTGATATAGCATTTCTTTCTTTTTCTTCCTAGTTATCTTCTTCGTATTCTCTAAGCTATCTAAACTCAGTGCATTACATTGTATATCTGTAGAAGATAGACACATACTGGCTGCTTACAAAATGTCAGAATAAGCGTTCTAAAAGTGTGTATAGATTCTGTGTCTCACATTTGTGATAGCCACAATACTGGTCATAAATTTGTACAGTAAGTTTATTGACTATTGAATTTAAGTACAGTGATACCTCGGCTAACGAAGATAATTCGTTCCGGAATCACATTCGTTAGCCGAAATCTTCGTTAGCCGAATTTATTTGTCACACACAAACAGACGGAAAAGATAAGCTCCTGGAATGGCCCTACCTTTCGTGTTTGCTGCTTTATGTTAGTGCGAGCATCCACTAAAACATTCATTAGCCGAATCCATATTCGTTAGCCGAGTCCGAAAAACAGCGAAAAAAATCTTCGTTAGCCGAAAAATTCGTTAGCAGGGTCACTCGTTAGCCGAGGTATCACTGTATTTACAGAGCTTAATAATATCCAAAGGGCGCATGATCTACCCCAAGGAGATCTGATCACTTTCTGCGCACTATATTATTTTATTGTGTAGTCTGTATATCGAAATTCGTTCATTGCTATTACGAGTAATTCGTGGTCTTAAACCTGTATTTAACAATGCTTAAGTTATCGTGATGTAAGATCTGTAACAGCAGGTCAATGAGGACTGTCTTAATTTCACAAATATAATGTGTTGTTTTTCTTCCTGTTTATTCTATCTTGTAGTCACTAAACTCTCTCAGACTAGAATGATTACAGAAGTGCCTTTCCAGATTTGCACCTAATACCTTTCCGCCATATTATCGTTTCTATATTCCACAACAATGTATACTCATCAACATGTCTGTTGGTAAGCGGTATTTACCAGAATGAGAAACTTAACTTAAATATATCTAATCCACTGTCGATCCCGGTGGCCGTGCGGTCTAAGGCGTAGGTCTGAAATCGCTTCTTTGCTGGGATCGCGGGTTCGAATCCCGCTGGGGGCATGGATGTCTGTTTCTTGTGAGTGTTGTGTTTTGTACAGGTAGAGGTCTCTGCGACGAGCTGATCACTCTTCCAGAGGAGTCCTGCCAGCTGTTCGTGTGTGTCTAATTGCATGTGATCTAGCAACCTCAAAACTAGGCGGCTTAGGACCGAGTCTAATCCACTACAAACCTGATGTTTCTGCTGGAGATCGAACCACTGTTCCTACCCGTCCCTGCCAAAGGACCAGAAACTTGAACTGCACTAAATTTTAGTCATTGCTGTACCGCGGGACACAGGAGAAAAAGAATGCAATTTGCATAAAGGAAGTACAGAGGGTTGGTTTTATTTCGGGCGAGTGATCATTGCGTGGCGTGAGCTGTTGCTCCGTTCCGCCGACAACAAGTCTGCCTTCCTCTTTGTTTTTCCAATCTCCTTTCACTTCATTCTTAATTTTCTTAATTCAGTCTTATTCCTTTCATTCTGTTCGCTCCCAACTTTTCTCTTGTATTTTTTTTTCTTTTAGTAATTATTGGTTCTCTTTGTGTGTTGTTATGTACGGTTTGTTTTTCGTTCCTTCTTCTGTTCTCTCATTAGTCGGTTCCTTTAGAGTATTCGAAAGTACGCTATCTCCCCTTCTCCCTTATTTTCTCCACTCCATCCATTATTCTCTACTCCTTTATTTTTTTTTTTGTTTGGTTTGCTTCTAACTAGTTATTTTAAATATCTCCATGGGTTTCGTAGTCTGACTTGCATATGCAGAGTCTTCTAGCAACATTTTATCCACCACACTTCGGTGTCTATGTCCTTAATTGTTCCTTCAGTTTAATTGAGGCTTTATTTGTCTTGCAATCTACATTAATAAGAAAGCCCGTTCATATTGTTCTATAATCATATAAATAAGAGCTTTCTTTCTGTACCGTTTATGAAAAATTTTTAGGATTTAAACACGCATGTTACAATTAATTAACGATTTAATTCCAACTAATGCACTACAATGTTTTGTAATTGAATTATTTGTACCAACAAATGCACTAAGACAGTTTTTTCACTGTTTTCTTTATTATTACGATGCCCCAATACGCATTTCGGCAGTTATTCTGCCATCATCAGGGGGTATTTTAAGTGAGCTTTTACATAGACCAATGCTTTGGTTATGTCATAACAGTGAGTCAGTATTTGTTACCACATCGTATAAAGTTTTGTAAAATTTGTGGTATTGTTAAGCTGCTAAAAGTTATTAAATTATTAAAACTTATAAAAATTACAATAAAATCAAGTAGTATATTATACTATCCTCTATAGTATAATTATTAATTAATGACAGCGTGGTCCTATTTCCAGCGTGTATTCCAGTTATCTGTTGAAATATTAAATTGTAAATTTTATGTAAATTGTATGTAAATAATAGCAGTTATCATAACCCTAATTCTATATATTTTAATATTTCAACAGATAACTGGAACACATGCTGGAAATAGGACCACGCTGCCATTAATTAATAATTATACTATAGAGGATAGTATAATATACTACTTGTTTTTATTGTAATTTTAAAATTTAATAACTTTTAGCAGCTTAACAATACCACAAATTTTACAAAATTTTATACGATGTGGTAACAAATACTGACTCACTGTTATGACGTAACCAAAAAATTGGTCTATGTAAAAACTCCTTAAAATACCCCTGATGATGGCAGAATAACTGCCGAAATGCGTATTGGGGCATCGTAATAATAAAGAAAACAGTGAAAAAACTGTCTTAGTGCATTTGTTGGTACAAATAAATCAATTATAAATAGATGCACGGTGAATATAAAGTGAAATGTTTTGTAAGTCACTATCACTGAGTGATAGTGACTTACAAAAAATTATGTTGTGAAAGTGAATTGGATGCATTGAGGATTGTGAACTCACAACGACGCCCCTGATAATGGCACAGGTAGTGCCGAAACATATGTAGGGACAGTAAACACTAAAACAGTGTAGTGCATTTGTTGGGATGAAATAATTAGTTAATTACTGAAATGCACAGTACAGATAATATAAAGTAGGCATGTTACAGCTTCGGCACTTTTCACATTGTAGAGCTGCTATCGAAATAATGGTTCATGGTAAGAAAAGTGCCATTAATTGTGACAACTACAGCTAATTTAAATCTGAAACATATTACTCTATAATACAAAATATACTTTAGTCCCCAAATGTGTCATTAATGACAGGCATTTTTGGCAAATAATTATGTTTTTGATATCCTAAGACGTGTAAGAACGTTCTATTAGCTTACAGATTACGACACATGGTATGTGACGCCGTGTAATTTGGTAGATTACACAGAAACCTCCTACTGCCATTGTCAGTATCGATATATTATTCTTCCTTTTTTTTTAGGGCAAGTCTTCTACTTTAAACTAGGAGGCAGCAACCTTCTCTCGTACGTTAGTTCCTTTTACCAAATTCTACGGTGTCACGTTTAGAAATTGGTCTTCTTGTTCATTGCTTTAAGGCCTTTATATCTTCCACTTCATTGTAGCTAGGCATTTGAAAATCGTATGCAGACTGTGGCTAAATACAGACTCTACCAAACATACATGAAAAGTAACTTTGCATTTGTGCAGAACATTATAAACAAAAGGTATGAAATGTTAATGTTTATCGGAAATAAACACGCACACTAGTGGAAATTATTACGTACATGACTCGGTTACACGGAACTGGTGTAACGGGAGAGAGGGAGAAGTGTTTTATTTCACAGCGCTTTCAATTGCAACTGCTGTATGCTGTCAGTATTAGACGAATGCTGTATGAGTATGGAGCATTAATCGAATGATACTGAACCGTTCACCATTAGTATCAACATTTTAAGGAAACGACTATCAGCAATCGGGAGAAATAAATCCGTCGGACCAGATGGCATTCCTGGGGAAATTTTAAAGTTAGGTGGGGAAGCCATGATTCCATACCTCGCGAGATTACTAGATATAACGATGAACAACAATTCTATCCCAGGGGACTGGAAAAAAGCTATAGTGGTTCCTATTTATAAAGGGGGAGATCGATCGGTAGTGGGAAACTACAGACCGGTCAGTTTAACCTCAGTAGTTTGCAAACAAATGGAGCACGTTATAGCAGGGTATCTAAGGCAAGTCTGGGAAATGAGTGAGTGGTTATATGAGGGTCAGCATGGATTTAGACCAGGGTACTCATGCGAAAGCCAAGTAGTCACAGTTTGTCAAGATATTGCTGATTCATTGGACGAGGGAGTCAGGACTGACGCGATTATAATAGATTTTTCAAAGGCTTTTGATTTAGTCCCACATGATAGGCTGCTTTCAAAAGTTGCGGAAACCGGTGTGGACTTGAGGGTAGTGGTGTGGATAAAGGAATTTCTGTTAGGACGTTCGCAAAGAGTTAGAGTAGACGGACAACTATCTGATGAAGTCAGAGTAACGTCGGGAGTGCCGCAAGGGAGCGTATTAGGTCCGTTGCTGTTCCTCGCTTATGTTAATGATATTTGGAAAAACATTGAGTCAAATATTCGGCTTTTCGCTGATGATTGTATAATATACAGGAGGATAATCGATAGTAATGACATTGAAAATTTGCAGACAGACTTAAATAGATTAGGGGAATGGGCGGTTGAAAATGAAATGAGGATAAATCCAGGTAAGAGTAAAGCAGTAAGCTTTAATAGAGCTAGGGTGAAAGGTAAACTGAGGTATTGTATTGGGGATCAACTAATTCCAGAGGCAAATAGCTTTAAGTATTTAGGAATAATTATACGCAGCGACCTAAGCTGGGCAGATCATGTAAATTATACACTAAGAAAATCATGGAGGGCTCTTCATTTCGTAATGCGTATACTCAAAAGGGCAAATAATAATACGAAAAGTTTAGCTTATACGGCACTTGTGAGACCGATACTTGAGTATGGAGCGGTGTGTTGGGACCCATACAGAGAAGGTCAGGTAAGCGCTTTGAATCGCGTGCAAAAGAGAGCGGCAAAATTTGCAAATAATACAAATGAATCGGGTTGGGAAACATTGACACAGCGTAGAGCGATAGCCCGAATATGCGCCATTTTCAAAGCATACACCGGGGGACGGGCTTGGAAAACAATAGGGGATAGACTGCTAAAACCATGCTACCTGGGTAGGGACGATCACAGTCGGAAAATTAGGATTAGGAAACAAAGAACAGATGTAGGTAAATATTCCTTTGTAAATAGGACCATAAAAAGCTGGAACCAATTACCTCCAAGCGTACTAGCGACTTTCCCCTGTAAATTAAGCTCTTTTAAAAAAAGGGTCAAGAACGTCATTACAAGCTAAGGATTTTTAAGTGGAGATTAAATAAAAATAAGGGATGTGAAGTGAAGGGGTGTGAAGTGATGTGAAGTGAAGTGCTCTGGTTTCGAAGTGAAGTGAAGTAAATTAAGTTCTTGGGGGATATAATTAGCATGTACTTTGGTCTGACTTTATACTGAGGATATTCTAACGCACTGAAATTAATTAATGTGTGGGTGTTTTTTGTATTGTGCGTGTTTTTTTTTCTTGTACTGTGTATGGGTGTTTTTGTAAGGTGTGGATGCTTTTGTAAGGTGTGGATGACTTGTAAGTTGTGGATGTTTTTGTAATGTGTGTACGGTGTTCTAATATGTGTACTTGTATTTACTGTATGTATTTTGTTTACTGTATGTATTTTGTTTTGTATGTGTAAGGATGTTTTAGTAAGGTGCGTACGGTTTTCTAATATGTGTATTTGTATTTACTGTATGTATTTTGTTTTGTATGTGTATGGGTGTTTTTGTAAGGTGTGTACGGTGTTCTAATATGAGTACTTGTATTTACTGTATGTATTTTGTTTTGTATGTGCATGGGTGTTTTTGTAAGGTGTGAACGGGGTTCTTCTAATATGTGTACTTGTATTTACTGTATGTATTTTGTTTTGTATGTGTATGGGTGTTTTTGTAAGGTGTGGATGTATTTGTAAGGTATGGATGTTTTTGTAAGGTGTGGATGCTTTGGTATGGAGTGGATGCTTTTGCAAGGTGTGGATGTTTTTGTAATGTGTGTACGGTGTTCTAATGTGTGTACTTGTATTTACTGTATGTATTTTGTTTTGTAATTGTGTATAGTTTGTTTTGTATTGTTAATTTTATGTATATTTATATGTCCATTTGTATTGTGTGTACTAGTGTAAGGACTACTGCCACCGGGTGAAAACATTTGTATTGTGTGTACTAGTGTAAGGACTACTGCCACCGGGTGAAAACATTTGTACTGTGTGTACTAGTGTAAGGACTACTGCCACCGGGTGAAAACATTTGTATTGTGTGTACTAGTGTAAGGACTACTGCCACCGGGTGAAAACATTTGTATTGTGTGTACTAGTGTAAGGACTACTGCCACCGGGTGAAAACATTTGTATTGTGTGTACTAGTGTAAGGACTACTGCCACCGGGTGAAAACATTTGTATTGTGTGTACTAGTGTAAGGACTACTGCCACCGGGTGAAAACATTTGTATTGTGTGTACTAGTGTAAGGACTACTGCCACCGGGTGAAAACATTTGTATTGTGTGTACTAGTGTAAGGACTACTGCCACCGGGTGAAAACATTTGTATTGTGTGTACTAGTGTAAGGACTACTGCCACCGGGTGAAAACATTTGTATTGTGTGTACTAGTGTAAGGACTACTGCCACCGGGTGAAAACATTTGTATTGTGTGTACTAGTGTAAGGACTACTGCCACCGGGTGAAAACATTTGTATTGTGTGTACTAGTGTAAGGACTACTGCCACCGGGTGAAAACATTTGTATTGTGTGTACTAGTGTAAGGACTACTGCCACCGGGTGAAAACATTTGTATTGTGTGTACTAGTGTAAGGACTACTGCCACCGGGTGAAAACATTTGTATTGTGTGTACTAGTGTAAGGACTACTGCCACCGGGTGAAAACATTTGTATTGTGTGTACTAGTGTAAGGACTACTGCCACCGGGTGAAAACATTTGTATTGTGTGTACTAGTGTAAGGACTACTGCCACCGGGTGAAAACATTTGTATTGTGTGTACTAGTGTAAGGACTACTGCCACCGGGTGAAAACATTTGTATTGTGTGTACTAGTGTAAGGACTACTGCCACCGGGTGAAAACATTTGTATTGTGTGTACTAGTGTAAGGACTACTGCCACCGGGTGAAAACATTTGTATTGTGTGTACTAGTGTAAGGACTACTGCCACCGGGTGAAAACATTTGTATTGTGTGTACTAGTGTAAGGACTACTGCCACCGGGTGAAAACATTTGTATTGTGTGTACTAGTGTAAGGACTACTGCCACCGGGTGAAAACATTTGTATTGTGTGTACTAGTGTAAGGACTACTGCCACCGGGTGAAAACATTTGTATTGTGTGTACTAGTGTAAGGACTACTGCCACCGGGTGAAAACATTTGTATTGTGTGTACTAGTGTAAGGACTACTGCCACCGGGTGAAAACATTTGTATTGTGTGTACTAGTGTAAGGACTACTGCCACCGGGTGAAAACATTTGTATTGTGTGTACTAGTGTAAGGACTACTGCCACCGGGTGAAAACATTTGTATTGTGTGTACTAGTGTAAGGACTACTGCCACCGGGTGAAAACATTTGTATTGTGTGTACTAGTGTAAGGACTACTGCCACCGGGTGAAAACATTTGTATTGTGTGTACTAGTGTAAGGACTACTGCCACCGGGTGAAAACATTTGTATTGTGTGTACTAGTGTAAGGACTACTGCCACCGGGTGAAAACATTTGTATTGTGTGTACTAGTGTAAGGACTACTGCCACCGGGTGAAAACATTTGTATTGTGTGTACTAGTGTAAGGACTACTGCCACCGGGTGAAAACATTTGTATTGTGTGTACTAGTGTAAGGACTACTGCCACCGGGTGAAAACATTTGTATTGTGTGTACTAGTGTAAGGACTACTGCCACCGGGTGAAAACATTTGTATTGTGTGTACTAGTGTAAGGACTACTGCCACCGGGTGAAAACATTTGTATTGTGTGTACTAGTGTAAGGACTACTGCCACCGGGTGAAAACATTTGTATTGTGTGTACTAGTGTAAGGACTACTGCCACCGGGTGAAAACATTTGTATTGTGTGTACTAGTGTAAGGACTACTGCCACCGGGTGAAAACATTTGTATTGTGTGTACTAGTGTAAGGACTACTGCCACCGGGTGAAAACATTTGTATTGTGTGTACTAGTGTAAGGACTACTGCCACCGGGTGAAAACATTTGTATTGTGTGTACTAGTGTAAGGACTACTGCCACCGGGTGAAAACATTTGTATTGTGTGTACTAGTGTAAGGACTACTGCCACCGGGTGAAAACATTTGTATTGGTGTGTACTAGTGTAAGGACTACTGCCACCGGGTGAAAACATTTGTATTGTGTGTACTAGTGTAAGGACTACTGCCACCGGGTGAAAAACATTTGTATTGTGTGTACTAGTGTAAGGACTACTGCCACCGGGTGAAAACATTTGTATTGTGTGTACTAGTGTAAGGACTACTGCCACCGGGTGAAAACATTTGTATTGTGTGTACTAGTGTAAGGACTACTGCCACCGGGTGAAAACATTTGTATTGTGTGTACTAGTGTAAGGACTACTGCCACCGGGTGAAAACATTTGTATTGTGTGTACTAGTGTAAGGACTACTGCCACCGGGTGAAAACATTTGTATTGTGTGTACTAGTGTAAGGACTACTGCCACCGGGTGAAAACATTTGTATTGTGTGTACTAGTGTAAGGACTACTGCCACCGGGTGAAAACATTTGTATTGTGTGTACTAGTGTAAGGACTACTGCCACCGGGTGAAAACATTTGTATTGTGTGTACTAGTGTAAGGACTACTGCCACCGGGTGAAAACATTTGTATTGTGTGTACTAGTGTAAGGACTACTGCCCGGGTGAAAACATTTGTATTGTGTGTACTAGTGTAAGGACTACTGCCACCGGGTGAAAACATTTGTATTGTGTGTACTAGTGTAAGGACTACTGCCACCGGGTGAAAACATTTGTATTGTGTGTACTAGTGTAAGGACTACTGCCACCGGGTGAAAACATTTGTATTGTGTGTACTAGTGTAAGGACTACTGCCACCGGGTGAAAACATTTGTATTGTGTGTACTAGTGTAAGGACTACTGCCACCGGGTGAAAACATTTGTATTGTGTGTACTAGTGTAAGGACTACTGCCACCGGGTGAAAACATTTGTATTGTGTGTACTAGTGTAAGGACTACTGCCACCGGGTGAAAACATTTGTATTGTGTGTACTAGTGTAAGGACTACTGCCACCGGGTGAAAACATTTGTATTGTGTGTACTAGTGTAAGGACTACTGCCACCGGGTGAAACATTTGTATTGTGTGTACTAGTGTAAGGACTACTGCCACCGGGTGAAAACATTTGTATTGTGTGTACTAGTGTAAGGACTACTGCCACCGGGTGAAAACATTTGTATTGTGTGTACTAGTGTAAGGACTACTGCCACCGGGTGAAAACATTTGTATTGTGTGTTTCTAGTGTAAGGACTACTGCCACCGGGTGAAAACATTTGTATTGTGTGTACTAGTGTAAGGACTACTGCCACCGGGTGAAAACATTTGTATTGTGTGTACTAGTGTAAGGACTACTGCCACCGGGTGAAAACATTTGTATTGTGTGTACTAGTGTAAGGACTACTGCCACCGGGTGAAAACATTTGTATTGTGTGTACTAGTGTAAGGACTACTGCCACCGGGTGAAAACATTTGTATTGTGTGTACTAGTGTAAGGACTACTGCCACGGGTGAAAACATTTGTATTGTGTGTACTAGTGTAAGGACTACTGCCACCGGGTGAAAACATTTGTATTGTGTGTACTAGTGTAAGGACTACTGCCACCGGTGTGAAAACATTTGTATTGTGTGTACTAGTGTAAGGACTACTGCCACGGGTGAAACATTTGTATTGTGTGTACTAGTGTAAGGACTACTGCCACCGGGTGAAAACATTTGTATTGTGTGTACTAGTGTAAGGACTACTGCCACCGGGTGAAAACATTTGTATTGTGTGTACTAGTGTAAGGACTACTGCCACCGGGTGAAAACATTTGTATTGTGTGTACTAGTGTAAGGACTACTGCCACCGGGTGAAAACATTTGTATTGTGTGTACTAGTGTAAGGACTACTGCCACCGGGTGAAAACATTTGTATTGTGTGTACTAGTGTAAGGACTACTGACACCGGGTGAAAACATTTGTATTGTGTGTACTAGTGTAAGGACTACTGACACCGGGTGAAAACATTTGTATTGTGTGTACTAGTGTAAGGACTACTGCCACCGGGTGAAAAACATTTGTATTGTGTGTACTAGTGTAAGGACTACTGCCACCGGGTGAAAACATTTGTATTGTGTGTACTAGTGTAAGGACTACTGCCACCGGGTGAAAACATTTGTATTGTGTGTACTAGTGTAAGGACTACTGACACGGGTGAAAACATTTGTATTGTGTGTACTAGTGTAAGGACTACTGCCACCGGGTGAAAACATTTGTATTGTGTGTACTAGTGTAAGGACTACTGCCACCGGGTGAAAACCCAATTGCAGTAAATAATAATAATAATAATATAATAATGATAATAATAATAATAATAATAATAATAAGTACTCGAAGAAAAACCTGGCCCATTACCACTTCGTTCACCATAAATTCCACATACAATGGCTCGGTTCATTGGTGTAGCGGTAACTCTCTCGACTCCTATTTCGGAAATACTGGGTTTGAATCTGGGCCAATCCACCTACGAGATTTATTGACGTGTTCTCCTCACCTTTCTAGGCAGATGCCATGACAGAACTTCCAATTGCACCACAACGGCTACGTTCCTCATCCCATAATCGTCCTCTCACTGGTCACTGTGAAGACGAGTTAGTGACGTCATTGAATTATATAATAAACAAACGAATAACGTATTAATACATTAATTTCACGTCGTGCTCACCGTGCATCTTGACATCAATTTTCAGTTTCTTAACCAACAAATACACTTTTTATTTTCATATTCTGTTCAATTCACCCTACACATGTTTCGGCCGTAACTCGGCCATCATCACGGTACATTGATAAGTTCACTTCACTATTCACTGCTCCATTTGGTATTATCACAACCGTTACACTGTTTAAGGCTATTATTTACATTGACATTCACCAGTATACAAAATTTCTTCAAGTAGTTTCTTGAAATGTCTTGCTGTATTTAGTGTTTATCTTGCGTTTGAAGTATATAGTATAGCACTATATATTGTGAATATAGAGCACTATGTCGCTGGTAGTTGCTGAAATCGTTAAAATTATTATTACTAAAAATTGTTAAAATTGCTGGCAGTTGGTTTTGTATAGATGTTGACGTCCGTATGCTGCTGTTGTTATTGTCCTGTTGCGTGGTTGCTAGTCGCATTCACCATGAAGAAGGCTGTTTCACCAGCAAATTGGACTTAAATTTAAGGAAGAAACTAGTAAAGTGCTACATTTGGAGCATAGCTTCGTATGGTGCTGAAACGTGGACACTTCGGAAAGTAGATCAGAAGTATCTGGAAAGTTTTGAAATGTGGTGCTGGAGAAGAATGGAGAAGATCAGTTGGACCGATAGTGTGCAAATTGAAGTTTTAGATGGAGTCAAAGAGGAGAAGAATAACCTACATAACAGAAATAGCAGGAAGGCTAAATGAATTGGTCACATTTTGCAGTGGAATTGCCTTCTAACACACGCTGTTGAAGGAAAGATAGAGGGAAGGATACAAGTGACTGGAAGACGAGGAAGAAGACGTAAGCAGCTACTGGTTGACCTTAAGGAAAAGAGAGGATACTGAAAATTGAAAGAGGAAGCACTAGATCGCACCCTGTGGAGAACTCGCATTGGAAATGGCTACGGACCTGTCGTAAGACAGACTACATAATGCAGAGGCTACGGACCTGTCGTAAGACCGACTACAAAATGTAGAGGCTACGGACCTGTCGTAAGACAGACTACAAAATGCAGAGGCTACGAACCTGTCGTAAGTCAGACTACAGAATGCAGAGGCTACGGACCTGTCGTAAGTCAGACTACAGAATGCAGAGGCTACGGACCTGTCGTAAGTCAGACTACAGAATGCAGAGGCTACGGACCTGTCGTAAGACAGACTACAGAATGCAGAGGCTACGGACCTGTCGTAAGTCAGACTACAGAATGCAGAGGCTACGGACCTGTCGTAAGTCAGACTACAGAATGCAGAGGCTACGGACCTGTCGTAAGACAGACTACAGAATGCAGAGGCTACGGACATGTCGTAAGACAGACTACTGAATGCAGAGGCTACGGACATGTCGTAAGACAGACTACTGAATGCAGAGGCTACGGACATGTCGTAAGACAGACTACTGAATGCAGAGGCTACGGACATGTCGTAAGACAGACTACTGAATGCAGAGGCTACGGACCTGTCGTAAGACAGACTACAGAATGCAGAGGCTACGGACCTGTCGTAAGACAGACTACAGAATGCAGAGGCTACGGACCTGTCGTAAGACAGACTACAGAATGCAGAGGCTACGGACCTGTCGTAAGTCAGACTACAGAATGCAGAGGCTACGGACCTGTCGTAAGTCAGACTACAGAATGCAGAGGCTACGGACCTGTCGTAAGACAGACTACAGAATGCAGAGGCTACGGACATGTCGTAAGACAGACTACTGAATGCAGAGGCTACGGACATGTCGTAAGACAGACTACTGAATGCAGAGGCTACGGACATGTCGTAAGACAGACTACAGAATGCAGAGGCTACGGACCTGTTGTAAGACAGACTACAGAATGCAGAGGCTACGGACCTGTCGTAAGACAGACTACAGAATGCAGAGGCTACGGACCTGTCGTAAGACAGACTACAGAATGCAGAGGCTACGGACCTGTCGTAAGACAGACTACAGAATGCAGAGGCTACGGACATGTCGTAAGACAGACTACAGAATGCAGAGGCTACGGACCTGTCGTAAGTCAGACTACAGAATGCAGAGGCTACGGACCTGTCGTAAGTCAGACTACAGAATGCAGAGGCTACGGACCTGTCGTAAGACAGACTACAGAATGCAGAGGCTACGGACCTGTCGTAAGTCAGACTACAGAATGCAGAGGCTACGGACCTGTCGTAAGTCAGACTACAGAATGCAGAGGCTACGGACCTGTCGTAAGACAGACTACAGAATGCAGAGGCTACGGACATGTCGTAAGACAGACTACTGAATGCAGAGGCTACGGACATGTCGTAAGACAGACTACTGAATGCAGAGGCTACGGACATGTCGTAAGACAGACTACAGAATGCAGAGGCTACGGACCTGTCGTAAGTCAGACTACAGAATGCAAGAGGCTACGGACCTGTCGTAAGACAGACTACAGAATGCAGAGGCTACGGACATGTCGTAAGACAGACTACTGAATGCAGAGGCTACGGACATGTCGTAAGACAGACTACTGAATGCAGAGGCTACGGACATGTCGTAAGACAGACTACAGAATGCAGAGGCTACGGACCTGTCGTAAGTCAGACTACAGAATGCAGAGGCTACGGACCTGTCGTAAGACAGGCTACAGAATGCAGAGGCTACGGACCTGTCGTAAGACAGGCTACAGAATGCAGAGGCTACGGACCTGTCGTAAGACAGGCTACAGAATGCAGAGGCTACGGACCTGTCGTAAGACAGACTACAGAATTAATGTATTTGTAATCTCGTACACAGATACACCTGTAAGACTATAGTCGCAACACATTATTACCAGGACTTCTTGCTAGTTTTTATATGACTATACCAGCGTCTCAATATCTGTATGTTAGTAAGTCGCACTGAAAGCGTGCTGTAGACCGTATGCGGTGCAAATGCCTGGTCTGAAGCTGCATGGCGCAACAACAGCATTACAACTTGTTATCCCTGCAGCGACCATGTAATTATAATAGGCCAGAATAACACACACCTCCCCTTCTACATGCACCTTGCTCCGGCAAGTGTTATGTAAGGGGAAAATTTTAATTTTTTCGGCAGGAACTGTACATTAATTAGCGATTGTAGTGCTATTGAGAGGGTTGAGGGTGTGGGGTTGGAATGTGGCAGTGCTGGGGGAAGATAAATTAAGCAACAGATAAGCATATATTTCGGAGCACGTGACAAAAATACACAAGTGTATAGGATACATTTGTCGGATTATTTGAAAATACATACTGTAGAACAACTTCCACTCTGTGAGGTTTTAGGCAATATTAACTTAATACATATTCTTGTTATGAATCCTATTGCATTTACTAGCTTCATAATAAGATAAGGGGGTTTGTCTTTTATTGCTGTTATTATTATTATTGCTATTATTATTATTCTGTAATTGGCCATCTGGCTGTTCACTCGGCACATTAATAAACTAGAATTGAATTGAATTGAATTATTATTCTGTAATTGGCCATCTGGCTGTTGACTCGGCACATTAATAAACTAGAATTGAATTGAATTGAATTATTATTCTGTAATTGGCCATCTGGCTGTTCACTCGGCACATTAATATACTAGAATTTAATTGAATTGAATTATTATTCTGTAATTGGCCATCTGGCTGTTCACTCGGCACATTAATAAACTAGAATTGAATTGAATTAAATTATTATTCTGTAATTGGCCATCTGGCTGTTCACTCGGCACATTAATAAACTAGAATTGAATTGAATTATTATTCTGTAATTGGCCATCTGGCTGTTGACTCGGCACATTAATAAACTAGAATTGAATTGAATTGAATTATTATTCTGTAATTGGCCATCTGGCTGTTCACTCGGCACATTAATAAACTAGAATTGAATTGAATTGAATTATTATTCTGTAATTGGCCATCTGGCTGTTCACTCGGCACATTAATAAACTAGAATTGAATTGAATTTAAATATTCTGTAATTGGTCATCTGGCTGTTGACTCGGCACATTAATAAACTAGAATTGAATTGAATTAAATTATTATTCTGTAATTGGTCATCTGGCTGTTCACTCGGCACATTAATAAACTAGAATTGAATTGAATTAAATTATTATTCTGTAATTGGTCATCTGGCTGTAGACTCGGCACATTAATAAACTAGAATTGAATTGAATTGAATTATTATTCTGTAATTGGCCATCTGGCTGTTCACTCGGCACATTAATAAACTAGAATTGAATTGAATTGAATTATTATTCTGTAATTGGCCATCTGGCTGTTCACTCGGCACATTAATAAACTAGAATTGAATTGAATTTAAATATTCTGTAATTGGTCATCTGGCTGTTGACTCGGCACATTAATAAACTAGAATTTAATTGAATTAAATTATTATTCTGTAATTGGCCATCTGGCTGTAGACTCGGCACATTAATAAACTAGAATTGAATTGAATTGAATTATTATTCTGTAATTGGCCATCTGGCTGTTCACTCGGCACATTAATAAACTAGAATTGAATTGAATTGAATTATTATTCTGTAATTGGCCATCTGGCTGTTGACTCGGCACATTAATAAACTAGAATTGAATTGAATTGAATTATTATACCTTCTTTATGCTCTTAAGGCAGCACATAATAAAACAGGTACTAAAATTATTGTATTACATCATTATTTTAAATTCTTTTCTTTAACAATGTGCAGAGGAATTCCATCCCTAACATTAAAATGCTCTTTAAAACTTTCTCCCAATATGACGTGTCTGTAAAGAATCAAAGATAATTTGATTGCTTCTTGAAATAATTTATTTTACTCAAGTTTTATTAAGTTTCCTCCAACGCTGGGAGGTGCGACCTGTGCAGCTAATATTTTTAAACATACTATCCACAATTTACCCTACTGCCTTTTTACTGACAATTTTCATACTGCTGTTTTGCTTTTCTTATTTTCTGAAGTTTGCTAGTGATGTCTGTTTTCTGTTATTAATTGTAGTAAGATTAGTAGTAGTAGTAGTAGTAGTAGTAGTATAGTAGCAGTAATGTTACTTTTCTTACACTGTCAGTTTACACGAAGCACCAACAGCAAAGATAACCAGCACCTCGCAGCAAAATCTTATGCCTTCATTTCCCTGTTACATAGATTTAGAGCAAGTTGTTCTTCTATGTTCTTGAGAAATCATGCATTAGCAGATGTTCCATCATTTGTCCAGTCTCTAACGCTGACCAACAGCTTGTGTTAGTAAAACCTCACTATTTTGTGTATCAGCCATCTTGTGATTACTGACTTTGCAGCTGTTTAGGAAATGGAGCTGGGACTCACGTAGAGAGCATGGTCATCTAGAAAGCCTAATCTTTTTTCTTTTCAGAATGGAAATTGTTCTGAAAGTAGCAATGTTACATTCATATTTTTTTTTCAGGTGGAATGTCGCAGTTACTTCATATTTTGTTTGCGAAATATTGCCTGACGGATGGTCAGTTGATTAACGCTTACGTTCACAAAACCTACGATTAACCCAATACTTTTGACTGGCAATTACAGAAATAATAAATTTGTAATTGGATATCAACCACCTTCTATAACTATGTTTACAGTGTTTCGGTTTCACAGAACTGAATTATTTAGTGTGCAGTTAGAGACAGGTTTGGTTTTTAGTCTGTTAGTGCATTTCTTAAAGAAAAAAAATGTCACTTGATGGTGAGTACGAAATTAAATGTAATGCATCTCCAGTCGTTAGACAGCGACAAACCCTTTAAGACAGCTTATTGGTCTGCGTGTTCACGTTACAAGGAGGGATGTAAAACTAATTCCTTTCCTCCCAAACATGTGTCCCTCGGTCACCCTGAACATGGAGACAGTACGTCTCTCCGAAACGCCGGAAGTCACCAACTACATGGTGTAGAAACTCGAACGCAGTCCAACTGAACAAGACGGCAGTCATTAACTGATCATCTCGTTTATTGGATAGCTGCTACATATCTGCTAGGATTTGTTTCGCTCAATTTGAATTCATTAATAAACACTTTTATCATTCCGCTATTCGTTCGTATATATTATATTATCATTTATAACGATGTCACACATGTGACTTTCCTGTATGAGTCATCATTCTGCAGTCTGTCTTACGACAGGTCCGTAGCCTCTTCCAAAGCGAGTTCTCCACAGGGTGCGATCTAGTGCTTCCTCTTTCAATTTCCAGTATCTCTTCTTTTCCTTAAGGTCATCCAGTAGCTGCTTACGTATTCTCCTCGTCGTCCCGTCATTTCTATCCTTCCTTCTAACTTTCCTTCAATCACGTGTTTCAGAAGGCAGTTCTACGCAAGATGTGACCAATCCAGTTAGCCTTTATTCTTTTTATTGTATGTACGATATTCCTCTCCTCCTTGACTCTATGTAATACTTCTTCATTTCTCACACGATCGGTCCAACTGATCTTCTCCATTCTTCTCCAGCACCACATTTCAAAACTTTCCAGATACTTATAATCTACTTTCCGAAGTGCCCACGTTTCAGCACCATACAAAGCTATGCTCCAAATGTAGCACTTTACTAGTTTCTTCCTTAAATTCAATTCCAGTTTGCTGGTGAAAAGATTTTTCTTCTTGTTTTTCTTCTGTATGAGTACGATTATGAAAAGTGAAGTTGCAGCATGTGATCAATGCAACATGTATTATTGGTTTAGAAGGTATAGTTGAATGCAATCCTAGACTAAAAGTAATAATCTCCTTTGAAATTGTTTATTTTCACACCAAATTATGCACATTAACTTATAAAGTTAAAATTATTTTACCCCTATACGTATTTCGATATTTCATAACGCCATCTTCAGGGGGTCGTACAGTTTACAAGCATACACCGTACAATCATAAGTACGTCGTTACATCCGTGTATATAAAGGGTGATATATTGAATAACAGTTTGTTATTGTCAGACTTCATACAATATTGTGTAATAGTAAAAATATTATTAAAATGGTGTTAAAATTGTTAAAATATTTACATGACTTGAGATCTATTGAAATTAGTGGCAGTTTGGTCTTGCGATCCTTTGGGTGTATCATTTAGTTTGACGTATAGTGATCATCTGTATATGCTGTGTGCGCTGCTTTCTGTCCGTGTCGTGCGGTAGCTGTGTGAAACGCTGTTATGGAAAGCCGAAATACGTATAGGGGTAAAATAATTTTAACTTTATAAGTAAATGTGCATAAGTTGTTGTGAAAATAAACAATTTCAATTGTGACAAGATGCACGGTAAATACAATGTAAAATGAATCTCCTGTCTACGAGGAGCACTTCTCCAGCCCTGTCTGCCATTATATACCCACTGCTCCATAGGACCAACTTACTCAATCTACATGGTATCAAGGAATCATGAAAAAGTACTATTTTCTCTCTGTCTTTGTGGAAGAGGTAAATAACAGCTGTACATCCAGCGAAAGTAGGTTGGAAAAATTTTCGTGTAAGAGCCAGCACAGTTAGTTTGTTGGAGAAAAATAACGTTCGGCGGAATCGTACAGTATCTTGAGAATTGGAGCTGAGGAAAATTTTGTAATTACAGATTGCTGCGAAGCACGTACAGATGAGATACCGTATTGGCATTTCAAATAAACCGGAATTTTAGTTAACATTTTGCTGTGGGTGCTGGGGGTGGTGGCGGCGGTGGTGGTGGCTCATATTATCTGGCGTCGGGGTTACCGTGATCCAGAAGGCGGTTTCCCCCAGGTTGAGACCCTTCCATTGCACTACGGTTGGGTTGACCCCTGCGATTGCCCCAAATGTGGGTAATTCGGGCGCGTAATTTTTGGTAGTCGGGACTGCGTTCGCGCTGTCCCGGTCATATACATGTAGCTTGCAATTGTTTGTTTCACCAGGAAGGATTGTCTTATAATGGATGAATCCTGGCTCTAGACTGCGCGATGGTTGCTGGTCTTTTATTTTAAACAGCTTATTGATCTGCGTGTTCACGTTACAAGGAGGGATGTAAAACTAATTCCTTACCTCCCAAACATGTGTCCCTCGTTCACCCTGAACATGGAGACAGTACGTCTCTCCGAAACGCCGGAAGTCACCAACTACATGGTGTAGAAACTCAAACGCAGTCCAACTGAACAAGACGGCAGTTATTGACTGATCATCTCGTTTATTGGATACCTGCTACATATCTGCTTGGATTTGTTTCCTTTTGTTTCGCTCAATTTGAATTCATTAATAAACACTTTTATCATTCCGCTATTCGTTCGTATATATTATATTCTCATTCAAAACGACGTCACACATGTGACTTTCCTGTGTGAGTACGATTATGACAAGTGAAGTTGCAGCATGTGATCAATGCAACATGTGTTAGTGGTTCAAAAATGTAACAGAACGCATAAATGAGTCACATACTTTCTTTGTATTATGTCTAAATGGTTTTCTCCGCACTGTTCCAGGACATTTTGTACGTTCCTCCGTATGCAAGAGAGAAGCATCCAGATCGGATCTGCAGCCTTCTATTTAGAGCGAACCGTGGGTTCCTTCTACGGGGTTCAAGTGGGCATGGTAACAAGCTGACGGCTCCGCAGCATCTAGTACAAAATTTAAAGATGAGTCAGACTATACTTGCACTCCCTCATACGTCTTCATTGCAAGGACAGGGACATCTTCAGTGTTAAGATTCCTTGTCGAATATATGTTATTTTCTTCTGTGGCTCAACAAAGCCTCTCGGACCTGAGGAACCTCACTGGTGAGTTTTGAGCGTCACACGCAATTAGACACACACACACATGAGGTAGGATTCATATGATAGAGCGTTCAGCTCGTCGCAGAAGTCTCTCCCTACTCAACACAAAACAAACACAGGGGACGAAAATCCATGTTATCAGTGGGAATCGAATCCGCGATCGTAGCAATCGAGTAGGCAGAGGAGGCCTCTGCATTAGAACGCACGGCCACCGGGTTCGGTAATCCTTACATTTATGATCATAAAATTAACTTCTCCATAACAATTTCTTATTCTTCCCTTTATGAGTGATAGTTACTGTAAAGTAAACACTTATAAAGACCATGTCATCGGACAGTAAGGTACAAGTTTTGACCCAGGTTCAGAAAAGTAGCGGACAGCCTACTCGCTGCCTCTCGTATGTCGGTGAGTGTTAAGCATGTCCCAGGGACTTTCTGGTAACAGTAAGCAAAAAAGACCACAAGGAATAATGGACATAATTTAAGAAAAGCATGCGAAAATTAATTATTATTTATTCTTTGCGAAAGTCTCATCTAAAGCTGTGCAAATGATATCGTTTTATTTATAATGAGTGCTATTTTAAATTTTCAATCAAATGTTTATATTTTTCATAGGTTACAATGCTGGCAATTGTCAGTTACCACAGGCAGCACTGCAACAAACACTGTAAAGAAGAGGAAGTATTGCAGTTGGAATGTGTGAGAAGGCTCGAAATTTCTGTTTCAATAATAATAATATCAAATATTTATTCTGCGGCTTACGTATCTGTTTTATGGATGATGGCAATCACGTCCAAGCAATTGTAGATAACCTTAAGCCTCAACGCCAAATTCATTTGGTTTGGGGGGGGGGGGGGGTGACGATTTCACCAAACTTTTGCCTGAAAGGTAAACGACCGGAATTAAATGGAGTTTTTTTTTTTTGGCCAAGTTCGTAGCTGTGCCTGAATACAGTTTTTAGCCGTCGTGAAATATTTATGGCGGGTTTGCTCGACCGCATGCTTTTCGAGGTGTAACTATCGCCCTGTCACAAAACAGTCTTAAAGCTTTGTATTGTAGTCACTGTCAAATTTAGAGTCGGTATGGTGATAAAATTCTGAAATTGAAGGTGTGTATTCCGTAGATTCAGTTTTAATGTTTTACGTTTAATGAGATATACCTATTGTGTTAGTTCCTAATTACCAGACTTAACTAGCGTTCTTCAGTATCCGTGTCAACCAAGAGGATATCGCAGGACAGCAGTGATGGCCATTCTGTATAACGTGAGTGACAGTGGGATGTAAGACGAGATATTTCACATTAGTGTGGCACGTTGGTGCTGAAGGTATACACTTGAATGGAAACCCAGACTAAAAGTAATGAATCTCCTTTGAAATTGTTTATTTTCACACCAAATTATGCACATTAACTTATAAAGTTAAAATTATTTTACCCCTATACGTATTTCGATATTTCATAACGCCATCTTCAGGGGGTCGTACAGTTTACAAGCATACACCGTACAATCATAAGTACGTCGTTACATCCGTGTATATAAAGAGTGATACATTGAATAACAGTTTGTTATTGTCAGACTTCACACAGTCCTGTCTGCCATTATATACCCACTGCTCCATAGGACCAACTTACTCAATGTACATGGTATCAAGGAATCATGAAAAAGTACTACTTTCCTTCTGTCTTTGTGGAAGAGGTAAATAACAGCTGTACATCCAGCGAAAGTAGGTTGGAAATATTTTCGTGTAAGAGCCAGCACAGTTAGTTTGTTGGAGAAAAATAACGTTCGTCGGAATCGTACAGTATCTTGAGAATTGGAGCTGAGGGAAATTTTATAATTACAGATTGCTGCGAAGCACGTACAGGTGAGATGCGGTATTGGCATTTCAAATAAACCGGTATGGCATGCAGAAAGCATACTTACCTGGCGTAGGGGTTACCGTGATCCAGAAGGCGGTTCCCCCAGGATGAGACCCTTCCATTGCACTACGGTCGGGTTGACCCCTGCGATTGCCCCAAATGTGGGTAACTCGGGCGCGTAATTTTTGGTAGTCGGGACTGCGTTCGCGCTGTCCCGGTCATATACATCTAGCTTGCAATTGTTTAATGTTTCACCAGGAGGGATTGTTTCATAATTGATGAGTTCTGGCTCTTGATTGCGCCTTGCTGCGCGATGGTTGCTGGTCTTTTATTTAACAATAAATGTAACATTAAAAAGTCGAGAAGTAACTATGTAATAATATCTGATAAACAAGAAGAAAGTTTATAGAGTGATCTGTAACGGGATGCTGAGAGCTCTGCTTACAAAACACACACAGTTCTGACAGTATTCTGTACATATAGGTTATATACACTTGACAAAGGAAAGCTATGAGATGAGAAGATGGCGCCTAACACGGACTGATGTTGTTGCCGCGCTTAGCTGCTGCAAGATGTTTCCTGTCTATTCTGTAACACTTTTATTGATGACCTGTTAGCGAATTGGATGGCAAGAATAGTGGAAGACAGATTGAAGAAGGATAACATTGTATCTGCGAGCTGATGAAGAGACGTAAGGATGAGATGGAACATAAAGCGCGTGTGACGCAGACAAAGATGGCGGTACCGCGCTTTGCCTGTTCACGACTCTGGAAAGACGATATAATGGTGTGAAGACGGAGTGTAGCTGAAAGAAATGGACACATACAAGGGGAGAACGGAAAAAAAAAATAGAAAAGGCGATATATTATCAGGAAAGGAACTCAACTAAAGAGAAACACAGTGAAACGAAGAACGAGAAGAAATGATAGTACTAGATAAGATCCAACTCAGTACATTGAAAGTGTCTCGTATTTTAAGCGAGCTGACATGTGCTGTTTGCACATTATATTCAGCTTTACTGTAGTTTAAGTTCGGGAGGTAGCAATAAGTAGTCTATGACTGCTTGGCCACGAAGTTGAATGCACTTCAGTCCTTCTAATTATGGGTAAATATTGGCCAGTCCGTGCGACGTAACATCCATTCTCCCAGCAGCTAGTTGCTGATGATATGCTGAGCTGGACATGTAGCATGCATTTTTTTCTCTCTATGGCTCGACAGCCTTATATGGGCCTGGGCCTCCTCGTTTCGTCGAGGCTTCACGATCACACAGACACACCACAGTAGGTAGGACTCATCTGGACGAGGGATCAGCCCGTCGCAGAGACCTCTACCTGACAACACTCACATGAGACAGACATTCATGCCCCCCGGTGGGATTCGAACCCACAATCCCAGTAAGCGAGCGGCCGAAGACCCACGCCTTAGACCGCACGGCCACTGGGATCGGCATGTAGCATGCATATGAATAACATAATTCTGGTGGAGAACATGTTATAAAGTGCGACTGTGAGCGTAACGTAACATTAAAATTATCCTTTTTTTTGCATGACTTTCACCGTGCATTTTCAATTAATTTCTATTAACCAACTAAATGCACTTTCACATTCAACTTTTTAATAGCTTACAAATTTCCCCATTTGTAAAGTATTAAATACTTGAAAGTCAAAGTGCATTTAGTTGGTTAACAGACAGTGAATTAAAATTAGCTTTTAACTTCTGTTCGTTTTAACTATGCATGTTTCCCTCAGAGGGTCGCAGTGATGAATTTTTGGGACTTAACTTCTTAACACTTCCTTCAATACTTGTTTCATTTTTGGCTATTTGGTTGCTTATTTCATTGGGTGGTTAGTTTTGCTACCGACAGAAGTTTAAATTATAAATAATATTTACATAAGAACTCAAAGATACTTTTAAACCATTTAGATTCATATGTAGCAGTGGTTAGACTTAATAATTATTAAGTCTAACCACTAATTAATTTGACTGATTAATTATAATTAATCAGTCTTGAAAAGTAATTACTGCTCCAAAGAAAGTCTGAGATTCAACAGCGAATACCGAAGCTAAGAGAAGTGGACTGATGAAGTGTTTGTGGCGCATATGACTGAGAAAGTTTTGAAATTGTAACCCAAACACCAACTCAGTATTATTCTGAACTTGCCACTAATGTACCTTACTCTTATTTTGCCGTTAATTATTTAAACAACACTAATGCATAACAATCAATTGTTTCGTTATTTATTTACGATGAGGCTGCAAACTTAGTATGACTTTAAATTAAGTTAGAAACCAACCGATGCACACTAAAACCACTCTTTAAGTAGCTTTATTATAAAATTGTTAAAATTTAACAATTTTATAATAAAGCTACTTAAAGAGTGGTTTTAGTGTGCATCAGTTGGTTTCTAACTTAATTTAATATGACGAAGATGCACGGTGTCAACAATGTGAAATTTAGTATGACTTTGTCACTTCGTTAAAATAAATATCTGATAAAGGACAGGATTTTCGGGAGAAAGTTTATTGAACGTAAAATGTGTGTTTTGATTTTCTCTACAACTTTTGTCTGAAGTGCTTCTCATTCTAAGAATAATTCTGCGATGTATTATCATAAACGTACACAGGTCTTCATGTAAAGTACCCATTATTTTTGTCAGATTTTAATGAAACTTGAATTTTCTCTTCAGATTATCGAAAAATCCTCAAGTATCAGATTTCATGAAAATCTTTCCATTTGGAGCCGAGTTGTTCCATGCAGACGGACGAACAGACAGACATACATGACGAAGCTAATAGTCGCTTTTCGCAATTTTACGAAAGCGCCTAAAAACGACAAATCCGATTTCCTCATCAGATAGACAGAGGACCTCGCGGCCTAATGTCTCTCCATCCTCCGTTCTTAAGTGCCATTTATTCTTTAAAATTCACTTAACTTAATGAAGTTAGCTTGACCCGTAGCTAACAAAAGCACCACGAACATATCTCCTCACCTCGCACTGAACTATAGATGTCACAGCTGTGCTAACAGAGGCACAAGGACCAAAGAGGCTCTTCAACAACGATACATTGCTCTGATTCCTAGAAATTCTCTCACTCTTTTTTTTTTTCCAGTGCCTGTTAGGGCCTCCATCTATTTTCATCTTTATGAAGCTAAACTAATTTTTGTCACAGAATATTCGTTTTATATTTATCGATTGAAAGAGAGAGGGCTTGTTACAGGTTTTGTTATAATAATTTGCCAAATGAGGCGCATATGAGAACGTGAATTCAATTTTGTTAGTAATTATCAATGGAAATCAATGCTCGACAGGCTTTGTTGCATACTAGACCCACAGTTATGTTATTCAGTTACATCCAATTAAGCTATTACAAGCTGTCCAGTACAATCTGCTGCACAATACTGCTGTATTAAGAATTCAAGCACGTATGTTTACATTCTATTAGAAATTTTACCAATTAATTTTGTCCCTTTATCACCACGGCTTGGCACGTCCTCAGGTTCTGGATGAAGAAGATGGCATCCGGACAGCTCGATTGTGTTCAAAAAGTAGAAAAAACTTGGGTTCCTCCAGGTCAGGAGTTGGAGCAGGAGCTAACATTTATGACATGAAATGTTTCACAGGATCGCGGACGTCGAAGGATTCCTCAGGAAGATTTGAGCAACACAACTTAGCTGAACATTGCTCTGGTTTAACAAATTTATTTTGCTGCATGGTTTGTGGTTATGGTTTCATTGCCGTCCTTATTTTCGAGCTTATTGTGGCCTCTTGATCAGATACTAGTTTGTTGCAATGTAGACACTTGCCGAGGTTCTCCTGAGCGGCTGCCACTCACGCGAGAAGAGGATTCAGCCATGTCGTGGTGGTATAAATTGTGCTGCATGTCCAACGGAAGAGGTCCCTGGTGTCATAAAGACAAGGCCGGAGACAGCGTTTACCATAATTATAAAACAGTGGTCTTCCGGTGCTGTTGTCTGCAGCCACACCATGATTTTCTGCACGACGGTAAACACGATGGTTGTTTCTCCAACCGTACTGACGTTTCTGGGTGTTACCGCTGGTGTGCCTAATATGGTCATGAACTGCTTTGGACTTCGTTTTGGATCATGCTGCTGCTGTCGCTGCTACTTAGGCGTGACCACTTTGGGCACGGACTGCGGCCGGTACATGCCTGTGTGTCTCCTCGTTGCGTCTGACTACTACTCCATCCTAGCACAGGGGTATTCTCTGTACCTGCCGGAATGATGTGGTGCACAGTGCTATCACTTCGGTGTGCTGGAATCTTTGGAATTTTCCGGACACTTCCGATGTATGTGGTCACTTCCACACCAGAGCCATCTAGACCGCTACCTACAGGACCCAAACGTGGCCAAAAAGCTAGTAATGAAAGCACTACGTCAAACCATTGTGGGTCCTGTAGGCTTCGACATTAATGTGGATATTTCCTACGGATGAAAGTGCGTGTTCTATTGTGACTTCTGGCTAATTTTCAGGGTTAATAGGAACAGTTGTAGGGGCCTACATCTGTTTGACTATTGTGGCGTCCAAGTGAAGCCTCTGAAGGGGCTTGGCGATACCTTGGACTGACACGCTGATACGCAGTTGACAAACAACACTTGTGATTGTGAGGTTAAATGACGGAGGTTTTGCGGCTTTAGATACGAGGACATGGCCTTTGTGATCAGCCATGTCTTGGGTAAAGATGCGACACTCGGCTGTCGTGTTTCGCAATGAAAATCGGTTCGTTAATAGTGACTTCATCTCACCCAGAAAGAAGAGGAGATTTACCACTGAAGTGAGAATAATGGTAGAAGCCTTTCAGATTTTCTTGTGCTGTCGACCTTGGTGCTTACTAGGTCGTCAGCATCGCAGATGGTTTGTGTAGTGGTGGAGGCGGTGACCTCTTCACCCACTGATTTTGTGCCACTGCCGCGGTGTCTTCAGCAGGCACGTTTGACCGCTTCCTATTGCTACTGGGTGACGACTGTGCTGGTGTTGGCGGTCATGCTGCTGTAGTGTTGTTGCTGGGACGTCGTGTTAGTGAATTCTCTGTAAGCTGCACTACATGTTGTGGAGTTCCTTCGATTTTGGCCTGCTAGGCAACACAATATACAAGCAGTGGTCGTGTAAATTTCGAGGAGGTGGTCGCAGAGCCGTTGTACCTCAGCAGGTACGGCACCTCTGCGATGACTCTCCATTCTTCTTCTTCCCCGCGTGGCACACATTGAGGAAACCAACTTAATAGACTGAAGATATGCGTTTTATGCACTTACACCTTTTCCCTACAGTGTGCATCTAATTTAACAAGTTTAATTGGTCAATAAATAGAAACAAACACAACTGCTATATCTTAAAAATATAGTCTCATATGTAATAAGATGTTGGATGACATTAACGAAGGATGAATACACAAAATACTATCTTGAAAAGACTTTGAAACTTGTTGTTATCGCTTAAGTTTGTAAATGCATTATATTTGCAAAATTAAGTTATTGAGTCCTTAAATTCAAATCTTAAACAAGACAGGCAATGTACGTATAAACGTAACATTGTGGCGCGTTCGCGTAACCATTGTTGCCGTGCAAAAGCAAGAAGTGTTAATATTCTGTCGGTAGACGTAATTATCCAGATGAAAAGCGCATGCGCTGTATTATATTGTCGTCTGTGGTATTTCTGGTTCTATCATATTTTTCCACATTATCTCATAAATTGTGCAATTTTCGAAAAAAAAAAAGTTATTGAACGCAGCAAAATTAGTTTTGATTTTCTCTGCAACTTTGTCTGAAACATGTCTCATTCTAAGAAGAATTCAGCAACATATTATCATAAATGTACTTACGTCTTATTGTAAAGTACCCATAATTCTTGTCAGATTTTAATGAGACTTGAATTTTCTAGACAGATATCGAAAAATACTTAAATGTCAAATTTCGTAAAAATCCGTCCAGTTGTTGCATGAGAACCGACAGAGAAACAGAGACGGACGGACAGAAATGACGAATCTAATAATCGGTGTTCGCAATTTTGCAAAAAGCGCCTAAAAATGGCTTTGTATGTTTTGACAAATCACAAAGTTATGTGGAAAGCCAATCAAATTTAGGTTAAACAAACTGAAAATGATCAATTGCGGCCTTCGAAAGGCGTATGTAGTGCTTGTAAACACAAAAGTTTACAAAACGCAGTCTGTTAATTTAGGAGGCTTGTTAAGCAACAAAAAATATGCTAGGGATATTTAATTTGAGACGCCATAAAATATAGACAAAGGTAACATTCAGCCTAGAACAGGCCATGAAGGCCCAGAGGGGGAGTACAGGTATAGCTCTACTCTTTCTTTAACCTCGGCGCTAGATGGGGGTGGATCTATTTTCAGAGTGCTCTTCCCTGAAGATGGATTGACAGTTCTCCTTGAGACGTTCAGTAAATGCTTTACGAGACTGCATATGGCACATCCTACGTAAAGGCAGACGTCGTATTAACTTGCAGTTAACGTTGATATGCGTCGCTTATGACGTAGAACATTCAGGCGATAATGAACACTGGATTGGTGATAGATGGGGAGCAGGGGTCAGTGTTACATTGTGATTCTACGAGTCGTGATGTACGAAGTTACAAGCGACGGTGCGTCGACCACGCACAGAGAACCACCAGACATTTAGTTAATACTTCAAAGTTGTATTCAGACAACTGACCGTGCAATGGCACAGAGCAAATCTGTAAAGTAAATCGATTTGTTGCAATTATGAAATCAAGCCATTTTGTTTTTGAGCCAAAATTACAACAACTGTTTGCAATACCATAAAACATTATACTGAAATTAATATATCCGGCAACAAAGCGATTTTTTTCAGAAATCTAGCTGATTTTTTTTTCAGGTTTTACAGTGTCGCTTCCATAATCTTATAGTATCTTCGCCGTTTGTCTTTAGATTTTTACCGCAGACTCTTATAAAAATGACAATTAATTGCTTAATTTTTACCATAATTTCCACGTATTAGCCAGTTATCTTAAAAATTCATCTAAGTACACCTATAGTAGTTTGTTTACAATATAATAATATATTATTATAGTCTCCTACATGTTTCGGCCCTATATGGGCCATTTCAGGGAGAAATACAGTTATAGAGAGACTCACACGACATCTACATGTGTCCTCTTAAAACGCAGCTCGTGCTTATATAAAATTAAATTCACTGTTTACAAACCAACAAATGCACTACACTTTCACCTTTATTATTTATACATCAACCCCTACATATGTTTCGGTCTTTATAAGGCCATCTTCAGGGGGTGAATTGTAAAAATGCATGGTGACACTAATATAAAAATATACGATTAAAAATTTAAACTATGTAAAAAATTGTGTTAGACGCGATATAATACCAAATTTTCTTTCAAACATCTACTAAACTGTCTTCAATTCGATGTAATGAATGCATTTCCGTAACATTTAGTCATGTTTTATATTTGGCAAGTGAACACACTGTGCTCTACTCTATACATGCACAGCTGCATTGTATGAGGACGCTTATGAGTATCATATGCCTCTCTTGTAACCATGTTTCTCCCTGATAATGGCCCAAATAGGGTCGAAACATGTAAAGGTAAAGCAATCCCATTACAGGCCTAGACAGGCACTGAGGGGTCCAGGAGGTTGAGGCTCCCAGATTTGTAGACAATGGCACATGAAGGTGGTAAGGTTGTCAGCCCTACGCACCGGCCGCCTTTACCCCCCAGGAAAGATTCCTGGTACTCATTTCTGTTAGAGGCTGAGTCGACCCCAGGGCCATAGTGCGACCGAAACAATTATGCCAAGGAATTAATTCCAATGACACCATCGGGAATCGAACCCGCGACGTTCCGGTTGGTCGAAACATGTAGCAGACTATAATAATATATAATTATGTTGAAAAGAAAACTGTAAACGTGAATACAATACCAATATCAATACAAAAAAATGCACAATAGTAGTTTGATGTAGTTTTATTACAAGGTATCCTGCAACATGTTTCGGCCACTTATGTGGCCATCTTCAGGGATGTATAAACAAGAATACAATTAAAATTAAATTAGTGGCCGAAACTTGTCGGATGATACCCAGTAATTAAACTACATCAAAAAACTATTGTACATTTGTTTGTATTGATATTGTGTTAATTTGATTAATGCACGGAATATGAAGTATATTAAATGTTGTAAACATATTTAGATACCACAAGCCACGCTGACACGAAGGGAGAAGGTGCTTCCACACAACAACACTACAGATATCCGGCAAGGAACAGCATACCGGACCGCACTGCCAATAATTACGAATTTTAACGCAAAATGTAGTTTAATACTATTTTACTATCAAATTTTAACAATTTATTTTAATACTATAATACAATTTTACACAATTTTTATACAGTATCATAGAAGGTGTAATAACCAATATTGACATAAGTACATTGGTCTATGTACAAACCAAATTGACCCCACTGAAGATGGCAATATAGATTGCCGAAATACGTATAGGGGAAATCCTTTAATAAAGTAATTAGTGACAAACTTATCTTTGTGCATTTGTTGGTGAATGATAATCAGATATATTTAGATAGATTTTTAGAAATTTATATTTATTTATTTCATTATTTTAACATGTTCTGGTGCGGATTTCTAATTCGCTTTTTTTAACGTACTAATGACCTTGGAAGGTGACGAGACACTGCACACACAAACACACACATATACGAACATTTCGAGACTTCTCCATTTTCTCACTATAAAAATGCAGATACCCTATTAACGAACTGATCGACAGAGAACAGTACGTGTTAACAATTTTCTGTACAAATCAGCCTTCATCAGCTGCATAAATCCACTCTTCGTATCGTTTGGCCGCAGCGCTCAACATCGTATGACAGCGAGAGAGCGATTCAGCAACCTTGCTAACGTCTACCAGCAGATAAGCTACAGCTGCTAGACGTGCATAGTAATGGTGTTTCTGTGTACATTGGTCCTAAATAAAAGAGGGTTAACATTTTAAACGAGCTGACCGTTCTTCATTGCTAGAGATGTCATGGTAATGCACCTCTTATGTCTGTTGTCAAGTTTGTCTACGCAAACCCAACGACTCATGATTGTCCATTTATCAACATACTGCTGTGCTTCCACAAGTATAATCAAGAAATTCAGTGAGCTGCTTTGAGGCTGTGACAAGCCGTTAATTAAAGCATATAGCATACTGCCTGGAAATGCTGGCGAGACTTCCCGAAAAGCGAGGATTTGTAGGAGTATTTGTGTTGGAACACAAGTCTGGCTTTGTCAGATACGGGAAGAGCTAATGCGTGGTTTACGTTCTGTGTTGAAAAAGGAGAGCGAGGCTTGTGGAAATTGTGCGTGTCTGTGTGCGTGTGTGTTTGCGTGTTTCTGTGTGTGATTTCCCTAATGAAGGTGATTAAACCACTTTATGATGACATATGGGGAAGTATAGGAAACGCCCCACGCATTCGTTACCTTGGTACTAGATGGAAGTGATTCGTCAGTTTCAAGCTTAAGCTGATCTGCCCGTGGGTAAACAGCCCACGGCATCTGATTCGGTGGAGCCCTGATGGGCCCCAGAGCGTGTCTGGATATTTTTGAGTAGACAGAAGTCTCTTGCCGCTGCCGGAAAGCGAACCATGCTTTCTTGGTCAGGTAGATTCTAGTTTTTTTTTTGTGGTGAAGGGCCCCGCAGCAGATGCTACGGACGCACCGCAGCCTTGAGGCTTATTGTGCAACCCTGTGATGAAGATGATTAGTTTTTTCGTTTCTCTGTGTAATGTAGCACCGGTGGAATGAAACTGACAGGGTAAAACCGAAGTACTCGGGGAAAAACCTATCCCAGTGCCACTTTGTCCACCACAAATCCCACATTGACTGATCCGGGATCGAACCCGGGCCTCCGCCGTGGGAGGCCGGCGACTAACCGCTTGAGCCAGGGCACGGTCTCAGCTTCTGGCTTAATCCAAGATGTACCAGTGGAATTTTAGAATTATCTTCGTGGTTACATTTTCTGAATCTCTGTCGATTTATCGGTTCTCCTGACTGAAGTATTCTGAAGTTTCATATTACACCGGTGTGTATATATTGACACCGAATTGTTTACAGGATCTAAATGCGTCAGTCTTAAAACTTCAATTCGTGGTGATAGTCCCAAATGAAATGCTCATTGCAATTTTAGAAATTCCATTTTAATTTTTAACTTAAAATTTATTTTCATTCTCTGAGGTTAGTAATATTTTGAGTAGGAACATAACCTAACACTACAGTGACAAGGCACTAACTCTACTTTCACGCGTGATGATAGTACGACCGTGCCGAAACGTCGATACGTGGGCTATGCATGTATTGATAATAATAATAAACATGGCTCAACAGCCCTATATGGGCCCGGGCCTCCTCTTGCCTCCTCTTTTCGAGGTTACTAAGTCGTGCGCATTCTAGCAACTAGCCGCGCTACTATTCTATCGATCCTGATGTGTACGCCAGAGCCATCTGGCAGGCAGTCAGGAGACTTGGTTGAGAAATGGAGGCAATTTAGCTTACGCAACATTTTTATTCATGCCCGTAAGGTTCTTTTACATGCCGTAAATCTACGACATGGGACCGACGGCTTTACTTCCCCTCCGAAGGAAGTGGTGCTCCGGATTTTTATCACCTCGGTCGGGATTGAACCCGCGAACCTTGGGTCCAGTGGCGAGCACGCTAACCACTAGTCCACCGAGGTCGACATGCTTGTATTGATAGACAACGTTAAAAAGTGACAAACGAAGTGTATAGTGGAAACAATTCAAGTTATGTGTTAGAACCCCCAGGAATTTGTTGCGTGCTATATAGGCCAGTCAATGAAATGATAGTCTTATACAATAAAACCTTAGATTATGTAGTTTTATACTTTACAGAGAAATGTGTTTGTTATTTTACAGAGTAATTTTTATTAGAACTGTACAGGAGACAATCACGAATGTCCGTATTCAACGCATAACACAAGAAATGTTAATCCAGGATAATCAATGAATGTAGTCATCACTTTCAATGATTGCGAATTTTTATAAGTATAATAATAATAATAATTATTATTATTATTATTATTTACTACAATTGGGTTTTCACCCGGTGGCAGTAGTCCTTACACTAGTACACACAATACAAATGTTTTCACCCGGTGGCAGTAGTCCTTACACTAGTACACACAATACAAATGTTTTCACCCGGTGGCAGTAGTCCTTACACTAGTACACACAATACAAATGTTTTCACCCGGTGGCAGTAGTCCTTACACTAGTACACACAATACAAATGTTTTCACCCGGTGGCAGTAGTCCTTACACTAGTACACACAATACAAATGTTTTCACCCGGTGGCAGTAGTCCTTACACTAGTAACACAATACAAATGTTTTCACCCGGTGGCAGTAGTCCTTACACTAGTACACACAATACAAATGTTTTCACCCGGTGGCAGTAGTCCTTACACTAGTACACACAATACAAATGTTTTCACCCGGTGGCAGTAGTCCTTACACTAGTACACACAATACAAATGTTTTCACCGGTGGCAGTAGTCCTTACACTAGTACACACAATACAAATGTTTTCACCCGGTGGCAGTAGTCCTTACACTAGTACACACATACAAATGTTTTCACCCGGTGGCAGTAGTCCTTACACTAGTACACATAATACAAATGTTTTCACCCGGTGGCAGTAGTCCTTACACTAGTACACACAATACAAATGTTTTCACCCGGTGGCAGTAGTCCTTACACTAGTACACACAATACAAATGTTTTCACCCGGTGGCAGTAGTCCTTACACTAGTACACACAATACAAATGTTTTCACCCGGTGGCAGTAGTCCTTACACTAGTACACACAATACAAATGTTTTCACCCGGTGGCAGTAGTCCTTACACTAGTACACACAATACAAATGTTTTCACCCGGTGGCAGTAGTCCTTACACTAGTACACACAATACAAATGGGCAAATAACATACATAGAAATAACAATACAAAACAAAATACATACAGTAAATACAAGTACACATATTAGAACACCGTACACACATTACAAAAACATCCACTCCTTACAAAAGCAGCCACTCCTTATATAATGTTTATTAATAATAGTTTTAATAACAATATTCATATATATATGTGCAAGTTATTATAAGTTTAACAAGCTATGTGACAGGGAAAATGTGTTAAATATGTCCGTAGGCGACCGTGAGATGTGCAGACATAAATATAAAATAAATGTTTTATTTTGAGACAAAAATACACTACGTGTAGACGAGGATAGCTCAGTCGGTATAGCGACTCGCTACTTGCTGGACAGTCCGGGGATCTAATCACGGTGGAGACGAAATTTTCCGCACCCTCCCCTCAGACCAGCCCTGGGGCCCATCCAGCCTCCTGTAAAATGGGTATCGGGTCTCTTTCCCAGGGTTAAAAAGTATGGACGTGGAGTTGACCACCCACGCTAGGGAGGCGAGGTTAAAGTAAGAGTAGATCTATACCTCTACTCCTCCTCTGGGTTTCATGTCCTGTTCTAGGGTGAATTTTACCTTCACGCACTGCGTATTACGTCGTAAGCGTCCGTATTTGCTGGAAGTTTTTAAGCCACAGTAAAACCAAAAAAGTCTCCCCGGATGTTCGCCAAGCCTTATAATTATAGCAGATAAAAACGCAGGAACCCCTTTGCACACAACACATGAAGATATGATGACCTTATTTGCATATACATTCGCAGGATTCTACGAAACCATTTTATTTTACAGATTACAGTCTAGTTGTAAAACCATCTGCACCTTTTCGGCCCAATGTGACCATGCAAGGTTTGTAATAACACCGAACCATTCTATTAAGGTGGACGGGGGGGGGTGATTGTAAGTCATTACACACGTACAACACTAATGAAACAATATGAACTGTATTACGTGGTTATGAATTGCCAATATACTATTCTCGTTCCCCATGCATGACCATCCACTCTCTGCCCATTAGTAAAAATATCCTCCCCTCACCATCACCACCAAAACATTCTGAATACCAACGCACGGCCGTGGACATGCAACATGAATATAAACACTCTAACATGTCTAATACTTCCCATACATTTGTGTTATGTTTTATGTTATGTTATGTTATGTTATGTTATGTTATGTAGGTTCAAGAGTTTGGTCGCATTTCGAAAGTACGTCTGTTACTTCTAATTGAATCGTGTCTTTGCAGCCAGAAATGTAAATGTTTAATCCATCACTTTATATTCACCGTGCATCATTTTATAATTGATTATTTCTACCAACAAATGCACTAAGACAGTTTTTTCACTGTTTCTTTATTATTTCGATGCCCCAATACGCATTTCGGCAACTTATATTGCCATCATCAGGGGGTATTTTAAGTGATTTTTACATAGACCAATTCTTTGGTTACGTTATAACAGTGAGTCAATATTTGTTACCACATCGTATAAAATTTTGTATAATTAGTGGTATTGTTAAGCTGCTAAAAGTTATTAAATTTTAAAATTACAATAAAAACAAGTAGTATATATTATACTACTCTCTATAGTATAATTATTAATTAATGGCAGCGTGGTCCTATTTTCAGCGTGTGTTCCAGTTATCTGTGTGTGATGTTGTTGGTAGGACCTCCTTCCCTCCTGTCTGCGTGGTTAGTGGTCACTAACCAAAGAATTGGTCTATGTAAAACTCACTTAAAATACCCCCTGATGATGGAAATATAATTGCCAAAATGCGTATTGGGGCATCGTAATAATAAAGAAAACAGTGAAAAAACTGTCTTAGTGCGTTTGTTGGTAGAAAAAATCAATTTTTTAATCCATAGTTAACGTGTATGAGTCTGACAGACAACTGTATTAAATAGAATCGATTTAGTGCTTTGGTAATAAAAGGGTTTCCTATTCAAAATTTTATATTAATTTAAACTCTTTTTCGGATATTTAGAATATGCATGATATCCTCAGGTAAAATCACTGTGTGGTAATTTCATTAACTATACAGTGCGATCGGTCGATTCCGGTAGCCGTGTGGTCTAAGGAGTAGATCTGCGGCTGCTCGATTGCTGGGATCGCGGGTTCGAATCGCGCTCAGAACATGGATGTTCGTCTGTTGTGTTTGTTGTGTGTTGTGTAGGTAGCGGCCTCTGCGACGGGCTGATCACTCGTGCAGAGGAGTCCTACCGGGGGTGTGTGTGTGTGTCTAATTGTGTGTGATCTAGAAACGTCAACAATGGGTCGGCCTAGGCCCGAGTTGGGCTGTTGCGCCACAGAAAAAAGAATACAGTGTGATCGAAAAGTCAGGTAACCCATATTTAAATATTTATTTATGACTGTCAGTGATTTCCGTATCAAACACCACTGTGGACCAGGATAACGTAGTCGGTATAGCTACGGGCTAAACGGTCCGGGGATCGAATTCCTGTAAGGGCGAAATTTTCTGCACCCGTCCAGACCGGTTTTGGGGCCCACCCAGCCTCCGATACAGTGGGTACCGGGTCATTCCCGGGGGTAAAGCGGCCGAGACGTGGCGTTAACCATCTACCCCATCTAGCGTCGAGGTTAAAGAAAGAGTAGATCTATACCTCCACTCCCTCTATGTGCCTTCGGTGCAGGTTATAGGACAAACTTTACCTTTTCCTTTTTATCCAACACTACCCCAGTTCTGCCTTTCGCGGTTTTGGAAGGGAATGTTTACACAAACAACCCGCACAAAACAGAAGAACAGCTTTATACCACTACGGATCTGACCTCTTAACGGACACATGTAGATTGTCTATGGCGCTGTACAGACACGACAGGTCACCGTAAGCTTGTCGTATCTCCGTACAACGAGTAAAGACGGCGGGCGTGCTTGACAGGTTTAATGGAAACATGATTGCTTTGCCTTTGTATAATGACTTTGGCCTCGCTGTCTAAGGCGTGTGTGTAAGGCCTCTCGTTTACTAGGATTGTGGGTTCGAATCCCGCCTAGGACATGGAAGTCTGTCTGTTGTGAGTGTTGTGTGTTGTCAGGTAGAGGTCTCTGCGACGGGCTGGTCACTCGTCCAGAGGAGTCCTACTGAGTGTGGTGTGTCTAAAGTGTGATCGTGAAGCCTCGATAATGAGGAGGCCTAGGCCCCAAAGCGGCTGTCGAGCCATTGGAAAAAAAAATGACTTAAAACCCATCATTTTACATTTGAAATATATCTCGAGTTGGTTATGTGAAAAGTCAATATTAATGTGTTTTCAGTGAAATATAATGAAGAAACACAGATGGACTTTACACCTATTACTGCCGGTCGCCATCTTGCAGCTTCGATGCTGCGCGATGGCCGTCTGCGCCTCCTAGCTTTGCAGCGTTGTTGCCGCTGGCATTTAATCTGATGTGCGGCTTCTGACGGGTTCTTACTCGACTAACGTCGGGGTCACATACAAGTTCACATGCGGTAATTAAGAATTTCTGCGGAATCTTAGGTGACGACAGATACGAGGTTCTAGTTTTTAGGTTTCGCAGCGGCGCAATTGAGGACTCAGTTCCTGCTGGGAAGTAATGCCGTATGAACACGTATTTAGAGGGCAAGGTTTCGAGGCAACATGATGTTGTCCTCTTCAGGTCAAAATGTCCAATGAAAAATGTTATCAGATTCCTCAGTAGACACTGAAGATGATATCAACACGCTGTCTGGACACGCAAGTTCCAATTACCCAGTGATGCCAAACCGTACAATTTGTTGGTAAATAAACTTGTTTACTCTTGCCAAGGAAAATGATTGACTTTTTAAAAGCTAACAGTTGTCGACGCTTGCGATTTCGGCTCTGTTCCCCGTGAAACAACAGGGAATTTTTGAAAGTAAACGACTAAACTGGACAATCCTTCACGCTCTCACCTTGTTGCGTAACGAATTCTGATTGGGTCTTATCCCAGATTTAGGAGAAAAAAAATTGGGGCATATATTTGTTTTCCACACGCACACAAGATGTAGTTGCTCCGTGTTCGGCATATGGCTCTCATCATCAGACGGCCTCGACATACACATTTCGTCTATAAGAGACTTACTATTGAATTTTTAGCGATGCATTGCAAACAGTAAGCATATTTCTCCAACACAGGCTAGTCTCATTATCTCATTATAATATTTACTATAAAAATTAAACAGAAGTGTGAAGTAGGGTAGCTAAATTTCATTCCCGTTCGCCTGTAGGATTATTGAAAGCCCATAATTGAGTCCTGTATCAATATACTCATACAAACTGCAGGGCTGAGTGTAATTGGAATATCGTGTTACCATAGATTGAGTTATTATCGTAGAAATATGACATTGGCCCAGTACATCCCGTAATTATCTGAATTGGTCATAACGTGAGTCAGATGTCATGTGTCATGTAGCTGTCCTGTATAAAAGTACACACAACAGCAGGGGAACTATCACAGGTTTGATATTTACTGAACGCTTTCTGGGATGACAGCAAAATTGTTATCACAACCAGGTTCACTCAGAGAGTGGATGATGTTATATTTAATGGGTGATTGAGTGAAAGACACGCTTTATCGCACGCATGTTGCAAATTAATAAAGGGCTACGTGTGCAGTAGATAACAATCTAGTACTCGGAAATTTGTCAAGGGTCAATTAAAATGTATTGTAAATTTCAATTCTGGTCGTACTTTTTTTATCCTTAAGAAGAAGGAAGGCATAAGAATTTGCCATGTTCTGTGTGCTGGTCTAAATGTTCTTCTACTGATTGAGACAAATGTAATGAACATCATAATGTCTAACACCACCTCAACCTCGTGTTGTTGAATTCCACGTGCTAAAACCATGGCTCGAACGTACGAACATAAAATGTTGGAACGATACTATATTATTTATCTATAGTTGATATTACATTTTTAACGTTATATATAAATTTTGACATGTTAATTCTTTTTTTTTTTTTGTATGGCTCGACAGCCCTATACGGGCCTGGGCCTCCTCGTTTCGTCGAGGCTTCACGATCACACATTTCAGACACACCACACTCGGTAGGACTCCTCTGGTCGAGTGACCAGCTCGTCGCAGAGACCTCTACCTGACAACAAACAACACTCACAACAGACAGACATCCATGCCGTAGGCGGGATTCGAACCCACGATCCTAGTAAGCGAGCGGCCGAAGACCCACGCCTTAGACCGCACGGCCACTGGGATCGGACATGTTAATCTACGCTTATATAAATTCCTTTTTATTATCGTCTTCCTGAATGTGGCGAATATTCGCTGAAACATGTAGAACAGGTTATGTATATAGATGACTTGTAATTTTATAATTAATGTTTTAACACCAACTAAATGCACTTGTATTTTACAAAAGACCTAAATAAGGTTTTCTTAAAATATTTGTATAACCCCTACATATGTTTCGGCTTCAAAGAAGCCATCCTCAGGGTGTGTCATACAGCTGCGTTTTATTTAAAAAAACACGTCCATATGTTCGTTCAATATTAAACGAACGTATGGAAACATCACAGAGTGATCCTTCTTGTAAATTTTTCCATTTACGAGATGGATTATGCTTCATGTAAAAATGTTGCTAGAATACGGAGAAATCTTGAAGTGAATTCTGTATAAAACTTGGGAAGTCACATCTAAAATACCACATTTTGAGTATTGTTCTTGAAATTATTCACAAATCTAAAAACTGGGGACAGTGACAGGGTGAGAGCTGCAGAAGTACGTAGGACGTCCAGAAAGTAAAGATACAGGAGCAATAAATTTTTTTAAAATATTTATTAGCAAAATCGAGTGAATAAACTCTTAACACATACCTTTAGCTATTTTTCAACATACTCACACTTTGTCAAGACATTTGTTTAGTCTGGGTACGAGTTTTTGTATTCCGATGTCACAGAACTCCGCCGCCTGTGCACGCAACCACGCAGTGACTTCATTTTTCACCTCTTCGTCTTCGTGAAACATCTGGCCGGCCAGATGTTTCTTTAAATGCAAAAACAAATGGAAATCGCTGGGAGCGAGGTCTGGGCTGTGAGCGGGGTAGTCTGCGGTGATTTCCCTTCCCCTCCCGCCCGTGTTGTATCTTTACTTTCTGGATAACACTTGTATTACGCCTTGCGGATGCGTTCTAATGTCTTCAGTTACTCGACTTTGTGTGCCTAACGCTCCTACGTGTACAAGGCTGGGCACTTTACGAACAGCTGGCCTATCTACAGACATCTGCATTTAGCCTCAGCACCAACCCGTAAGGTCTTTGGATAAAATTAAAGTTACAAAACAGGACACAAAATTTCAGAGCGTAGAGTGTCTCAGTTATGAAAATGACGTGCGAAATAAGGCGAATACCAGAAGGACCTCGCGTTATTTGCGTAGAGTATTGCGAGTGACAAACTTACTTACACTGTGTCCGCGCTACGGAGTCAATTATTTATGGTCCATTAATAAGTTTACGCTTGCTGCGAAGCGTGTTAGCGTACCTTGTGAGGTTGTTGATATTCATACCTTGTCATATTAACCATAGTCAACACTACAGCAACTACGCAGCACTGACTGAACACCGTACGGTAACTGTGAGGCGTGGGACGTCAGAGAGTTTGTTCCTTTGTAAGACACAAAAGACACGGAGCACGCAGTGCTGCTGATATTACTTACAGTGAATTGGAATTACAGATTTAAAAAAAAAATTACGTACTAAGAACGTGATGTCGTTTATTCTTCACCCAACTTCTTAAACAGTAAGTGAAGAAGCTTTAAAGGAATAAGCATTAAATATGCTTAAACTAATTAAAATTACTGCACAAATTTTGGAACTAAACAGCTTGGGATATTTCGGCGTAGATGGGAATATATTAAAACAAACGATAAAGAAGTGTAAGGGATGATGTGGAATGTATCAGGCTGCTGGAAACTAGGGCGCATGCAAGGAGGGGGCTGCCGGGCTGGAGCCCCGCCCCCAAATATAAATTTAAAAAATAGGTTTTTGAATCATGATGACATCAAACGTTTTGCATGATTTAACCTTCAGCAGAAATCAGCTACTAAAATCGGCTTGTTTACTGACAGCTGGTTTTAAACCTGGCATCACGTGCTTCCTGAAGATGGTGTATTGACACCGAAACATGTCGGAGCGATATATGTGACATTCATATGTGAATAGTTGTGTGAATTTAGTTGGTTCAATAAATTGACTACATTGAACAGAACAATGCACGGAATGAACAACCTTAAAACTTTTTTTTTTGCATGGTGAAGGGCCCCGCAGCAGATGCTACGGACGCATCGCAGCCTTAAGTATTCTTGTGCAACCCCTGTGATGAAGATGAGCAGTTTTTTTTAACAAGTTTTACAAGTAATGGAGCACCAGTGGAATGAAATTGACAGGGGAAAACCGACAACTCGGAGAAAAACCTGTCCCAGTGCCACTTTGTCCACCACAAATCTCACATGGATTGACCCGGGATTTTTTTTAATACTAATTCCTGGGTTTTCCCCTTTGATCCATTTTTGTTCTGTATTAATCCTTTTTCGTCCTTTCATGTCACTTACGGTCCACAACCGTCTTTTTTTACAACACAACACAAACATCCATGCCCCCGGTGGGATTATTTTTTTTTTTTTTTTTTAATTCCTGGGTTTTCCCCTTTGATCCATTTGTACTGTTGAAGTCCTTTTTGTCCTGCATGTCACCTTATGTTTCATGCTATTGTCCATACATCTAACACAACACAAACATCCATGCCCCCGGTGGGATTCGAACCCACGATCCTAGTAAGCGAGCGGCCGAAGACCCACGCCTTAGACCGCACGGCCACTGAGATCGGCCCGAACCCGGGCCTCCGAGGTTAGAGGCCGGCGACTAACCTCCTGAGCCATGGCACGGCCTAACCTTAAAACTTTATTCTCTGTTCATGTTTTGGAAGTAAATTATGACTTTTCTGAAATGAGCAGTTTTACACGTGTGTCTATATTCTGTTTTGAAGCAAATCAATTTGACGCCAATAGCATGTCTAGCAAACTGTTAGTATATTAATTGTCATCTTCAGTCACCGAAGCCCCCGAAGCACCGCGGATCACCGTAGAATTAACAGCTAAGCTACATAACTGCGTAAATCCCTGCAGGGACATGGAACACTCCCTCACGAGCTGTCAGGGGGTTCATTCATGAGTGAATTGGGAATAGCCCTGGGGGTTGCTCCGTCTGTCTATGACTCAGGAAGCAGACATCACCCAGTGCCCTGTGGCAAAATTAACCGCGCCACGCACCCCGTTCAATGGCTTGTTAGCGCACGACAAGTTAATGTGGTTGTGTCTAGGACCCTGGACAAGGCGGAGTCACTTTATCGTCAGAAAATAAACAGAACTGTTGCTGTAAGATACATCAGACTTGCGGCAAAGTGACAAAGTTATCATCCCGGACAGCATGTCATACAGAACAGAACACATTCGTGGCGTTAGACGGAATGTATATTTGCTATTACACCGGCACATAGCCCTATGCTGGACACTACTCATCGCAAGACACATAGTGAATATTAGCTTCGTTATGTCCGTCTGTCAGTCCTCCACAGGCAAAGGCAAGGATTTTCGTCAAATCTGTTTTGGTATTGTCTATATATTTCGATTTGGGTTCAAATAGCACCAAAATAACAGACCCTTAAACACTGACATACGGTCATAATTTTGTTGTTCACACCGCGCATCTTCTTATAGTCATTAAATCAGCCAACTCATGTACTGAATGAAATACATTCGTAAGTTATTATAAAAAATCCCTACATGTTTCAGCACTGAGATGCTATCATCAGGGCGCCGTTAAATACAAAGGAATATAGATCTAACACAACAATCTAGTTATTATGTCGCCTTTACAGGAGTGATTAAAATATTAAACATTAAAAGTCTAAAATATATAAAGTTAATGTCGCCCTCGGTGGACTAGTGGTTAGCGTGCTCGCCACTGGACCCAAGGTTCGCGGGTTCGATCCCGACCGAGGTCGATGGATTTTTAAGGGGAGGGGAAGTAAAGCCTTCGGTCCCATGTCGTAGATTTACGGCATGTAAAAGAACATTACGGGCATGAATAGAAATGTTTCGTAAGCTAAATTCAGCGGTCATTTCTCACCCAAGTCCCCTGACTGCCTGCCAGATGGCTCTGGCGGTCACATCAGGATTGAGTTGAACAGCGCGGCCAGTCGGCTGGTCTCCGAACTGCCACAAATGCGCAGAGGAGGCCCAAGCCCATATAGGGCAATCGAGCCATGGTTATATTATATTATATTATATAAAGTTAATAACCATAGAATTAAAATGCTGTAATATTGAAAGCACTAAAATACTAAAAGTAAGCCGTTCCAGATATTGTAGTTGTTTATGACTGTATGTATCGTACGTATCAACGTCTGTGTCAGTCGTATACAGAGATCTCGTCGTAGTGGAACACCTGCAGTGTGTCGTGTCGAGTGGTCAGGCGTTCGTTCAAAATGTCTCTACGTTATTCGTGTTCAAACGTTCTTTAGGAAGTGAAAGACAAAAACTCTTATGTGGAGAACGTGTCCATCTGTCCGTCCATCCGTCTCTGCAATTGTATGCCTGCCTGTCTGTCCGTGACCTCGCACAACAACTAAACTGACTGTCAGATTAAATTAGGTTATAGACCGACTGATGCACACTAAAACCACTTTTTAAGTAGCTTTATTATTAAAATTGTTAAAATTGTACCCCTACACGTGTTTCGATCCTAGGATCATCGTCAGGGGGTTTTATTGCTAAAAGCTACAGTCACTCAAACACATGATTTAAAATATTCTTTCGGCACTTGTCAGACTTTAATCACATTCGGTAAGCGCCTCTTTACAGAAGGCTGTCGAGCCATGTTGAACTTCGTGAAAACCGACGTAGTGACAGTCTTACACGGGGAACGCGGTGATGCAGTTGGTTGAGGCACTACGCTACAAGCCGGCAGGTCGCGGGTTCGATTCCCGATGGTGTCATTGGAATTTTTCATTGACATATTCCTTCCTGCCGCACTAAGGCCCTGGGGTCGACTGAACCTATAACAGAAAAGAGTACCAGGAGTATTTCCTGGGGGGTAAAGGTGGCTGGTGCGTAGGGCTAACAACTTTACCACCTTCATGTGCCGACTGTCTTGAAATCTGTGAGCCTCAATATCCTGGAACCTAAGGGCCTGTCCAGGCCTGTAATGGGATTGTTTTACCTTTGCCTTGATAATCTTACACACTTCACCTATGGATGTAATTGGTATTTTTTTCATCTTTCTTGTATTTTTCGTCCCAAAATGGATGAAATTCGATAGAGGACCTGTCCACATAAATTCATGGAGTGGCACGCAGTTGAGTGAAAATCAGCGCAGCGGAAGCCACGCTGTATTCAGAGGCTTCAATGATTTTCTGTTCTTATTGTCCACATTTACAACTAATTTAGGTGAAATTCATACAATATATCTACACGCAGTGCTGTCGAGCATTTGTGATTTTCGTGAAAAACGACGCAAGGAAGGCAATACTTTTCTCATGGGCGCGAAAAGAAATCACATTTACGCGTGTTCTGTAAATCCGTGTGACATACTGAAAGGTAAGAAAGATCGCCTTATAACGTCTGTGTACTACGTCATGGAGTACACCATTTGCAATCTTTTTATATTAGCAACAAACTGTGTTCTTTGTGAGGTGAGAGCCGAAAAAAAGAAACATGTTGGTTCTCATAAGTGAGGCAACTCTCTTCTCTGGAGGCAGAAGAAACAGTTGTCTTTCTGAATATAACAGCCGAGCATTTTCAACTGTAATTCTCCAATTTTCATACTCTAAGTTTTAAGCCTTTACTAGATTATGATTGATTGGAAATCTGTTGCCAATGTATGGAGAAATCATTTAGTGCGTTTTAAAATATCTTCTTTTTTAATTTTTTCTGTGAATTAGCCAGAAGTTTAAAATCTAAGAACAATAATATTGCGAACGCCCTAAAATGTCACTATGCAGATTGTTACTGATTTGTTTGTTAAAATAAGATTTCGAAAGCTGGCTCTGCTTCCTTCATTAGGCTAGGACGGTTAAATGGGGTAAATTTTCACCGGACCGGCCATCCAGTACTTTTTGACGTAAGTTAAATAGGACACGTTTGTTACAAATCTTTATCCTTCACTGAAATTTCGTTGTCGTAAATAAATGAAATCAAAGCTGAAGAATAATGGAAATGAAAGTTAACGTCCATGTAAACAGACGGTTTTGTTTTTTTGGGGGATTGCATTAGTGAAATCAGAATCCCAACCATCAACTGAGGAATTCAAACATAGGAAGGAATCTTCATGTGTAATTCTCGAAGACAATCAGGACGGGGCTGTATATGAGCAAGTGTGCAGTTGCATTGAAGAAGCTGCCGCCTGAAGGAACTTCACATCAAAGGCTGAATAGACACCCCAACCCCCGCGCTCCCTTACTGTTATTCAAGCGAGGTTCAACCCCAAAGCTAGATGTACTGAGAACAAATTAGAACAGCGCAAGTTAGTATTGGAGGCACTTGTCTATTCCGTATAAGAAAGATATACACTTCCCTCCAACCTTGCTTTTCATTTCGGGGACATTACGTTCATCCCAGGAGAATCCCCACATAATGCTTTCACGTCTTCCCAAATGTAAATTTGCTGTGGTAATAAACCTCTAAATTATTACAGATTGAAATAGGATTTTGTGAATGACATTAAGGGAATTGTAGGCTAGTATAAGCTTTATGGTGGCGAATTTGAAGATGAAAGTTGTTTGGAATATTTTCGTCCTGCCGACTGGTAAATAGTAACAGACGTTTCGGAGGCTAGTCAGAAATTCCCCTAATTTTATGAAAACTGAATTAAATGTTTAAAAAAAGTCCCCCACCATTGGTCCCTGCACTCAGCCACATGAGTTCAACCAACGCCCTCCTGTAATGTTTCCTTATGATCCTTTCGCATATTGCCCTTTAATCTACTTCTAGTACTTCCAAGTATTCTCCTTCCTTTAGGTTTTCCCATCAGAACCTGTATTCATTTTTTCACCTACATAAGTGCTGTATTCCCCAACCATTTCATTCGCGTTAATTTGATCATTCTAGCAATATTTGGTGAGGAGCTCAAATCATGAAGGTCCTTTATTATGCAGTTTTCTCAATCATCCTGTTTTTTTCAACCCCCTTACGCCCAAATATCTTCCTTAACACTGTATTTTCGAAAATCCCCGCATCTGTTTGCCTTTAAATAACAGACCAAATTTCGCAACCAGAAAGAACAAGAAGCGGAATTTATATTCTCTAAATTTTAATTTGTTAGCTTTTAGAAAACAGAAGGGAAGTTGAAAAATTTTGGACTGAAAAATAGCTGGCACCCCGAATTTAATATTCATTTAATTTTTATTTTACTTATAATATTTGGGAACGACACCACAAGTCAAAATTATTTCTTGAAGCGTGTAAATTTTGATTTTGTCGTATCGTTCCCAAATATCAGAAGTTTGCTGCAATGTCAAAGGAGTGATTAGCTCTGTATTGCAGTATTTTGTTTCTCTCTCTTCACAAGGTATATATATATATATACATACTTTTTTTCCACATTTACGTTTAGACTGACCTTACTAGTGCTAATAACACTTCTGTGTTTTCGTCATAATTACATCTTAGAGCCAGTAATTATAAATACGTGAGTGCCAAAGTTAGAGCCGTATAATTTCGTATATAAGAATCATTCTTTTTACTCCCCAAATGATAGCAAAATCTCAAACTCAAGAGTGAATTAAAAAGGTAAGAAATGAAGATTTTGTTATGAATTTAATAAATAAATTAATTAATTAATTCATAGTAAAGTGTTCGAAAAAAAAACCTAACAAAATACTGTCAACATGTTTGTTGAAGAGCAAGGAATGTTGATAGGCCGTGCCATGGCTCAGGCGGTTAGTCGCCGGCCTTCCACTGCGGCGGTCCGGGTTCGATCCCGGGTCAGTCCATGTGGGGTTTGTGGTGGACAAAGTGACACTGGGACAGGTTTTTCTCTGAATTGTCTTTTTTCCCCTGTCAATTTCATTCCACTGGGAGATGCCGATCCCAGTGGCCGTGCGGTCTAAGGCGTGGGTCTGCGGCCGCTCGCTTACTAGGATCGTGGGTTCGAATCCCACCGGGGGCATGGATGTTTGTGTTGTATTAGTTGTAAGGACGGTAGTATGGAACGTAAGTTGACATGAAGGACGAAAGGATTTAAACAGTACAAAAATGGATCAAAGGGGAAAAACCCCGGACAGGCAAAAAAAAAAAAAAAAAATCCCGGGTCAGTCCATGTGGGGTTTGTGGTGGACAAAGTGACAATGGGACAGGTTTTTCTCTGAGTTGTCTTTTTTCCCCTGTCAATTTCTTTCCACTGGAGCTCCATTAATTGTAAAACTTAGTAAAAAAATACTGCACATCTTCATCACAGGGTTGCACAAAAAGCCTTAAGGCTGTGGTGCGTCCGTAGCATCTGCTGCGGGGCCCTTAACCATGTAAGAAAAAAGGAATGTTGATGGAACAGTTCTTATTTAAAAACTGCCACTACGGGTAAAGAGGAAACTCTGACAGCGAGAAAGAGCTCAACAATAATATTATTTTTGGACCGCGTCTCGCTCGAGCTTCTGGTTTGTACAGTGGGTGATGCTTCTTTATTTATGCGCTAAGAGTACAATTCGAAAGAAATTATTTTTTCTCAAGTCTGTTTTTGTCGCATATGTGATAAAAGGTTTTGTGTTAAAATCACGGTTGTCAACAAGCAGTGGTCTTAATGCCACCTGCTTTGCTTATCTCTGTATTCTCGGTGTCGTAATTTCACTTTCACGCAGCTCATCTCTCTCTCTCTTTCTCCCGCAGTATCCGTCTTTCTCTCAGTATTTCTGAAAGCTAATCTTTGCACCAACGCTAAATATTGGTTCCGGAAAGCTTTTGACGTCAACAGTTCTAAATCCAAGGGATCAGACTCCCCTTGACGTAATGCCACACATTAGGCCGCCAAGTTAGGGTTGTCCAAGAGGAACTGTATCTATCAGCAGAACAACGAACAAACCCTACTGTTATTTTTGAGGTAGGCATAACATTTACCAGTCTGTTGAGTTCTTAAGGTGGATGGTAACAAACAGTGGGGAAATGGAGATTTGTATAAGGCCGGTTACGCCGGTCGGTAAAGGCGGGAAGCTACCTTCCGCCGTCAGAACTCACGAGGACAGTCTCAAATCTTGTTACGTCATCATCAGAATAAGATTATGACGATTGTAAACCAATTTCAGTGACATTCATAAGTAAAGTATCAATTTTTTATTTGAAATGGCGTGAACAAATAATTGTTTTTGGTAAACTAAATCTTTTTTTCTCAGACGAGATTTTATTTGGGCGGTGTCAGGTGCGATGACGGCGTGCAGTATGCTTTCCCTCAAGTGGCGGCAGCAGAATCCTTTTAAATGTCGGGACCCTTCTTTTTCGAAAAAACTGCAATTTTTTTTAAACTGTTTATTTTTAACATTTTAAGTTTCTCATTTCTACATGAACTGGCGTCTTCTTCAAAAGGTCATGATCATTGTATTTGATCAGGATTATGATAATATTTTTTCCCCATGACGCAACAACCCCTTGGGGGCCTAGGCCGCCTCATTTTTCGAGGCTTCACGATCACACTCAGACACACCACACTCGATAGGGCTCCTCTGGACGAGTGATCAGCCCGACGCAGAGACCTGTACCTAACAACACATAACATTCACAAGAGACAAACATCCATGCCCCCGGCGGGATTCGAACCGGCAATACAAGCAAAGCGAGCAGTCGCAGATCCACGCCTTAGACCGCGCGGCCACTGGGATCGACGGATGATGATACGTGATGAAATTAATTCCTTTTACCCTATTAATTTTGACCGCGTACCTGAAATTCCTTCCTCTGTTTGTAAAGCATATGTCGCTCTTAGCTTTTTGAGGCTGGTTGCAGGATACGGCTTTATATTCTTACTCATTATTGCAGTTATCCACGCGTAATTAATACCGGGCATTTTGCTTTAAAGGACAAGTTACCATTCGCTATTATATTCATGGTTATCGACTGTCAACATTTAACGAAATAATTTTTTTATTTTCGTGTTTTCATGTACAATTAAACTTTATTTGCTCTTCAATAAGAGTCACTGTAGGGCCGTGCCATGACTCAGGCGGTTAGTGGCCGACCTCTCACCGCGGAGGCCCAAGTTCGATCCCAGGTCAATCCATGTGGTGGACAAAGTGGCACTGGGACAGGTTTTTCCCCGAGTACTTCGGTTCTCCCGTGTCAATTTCATTACACCGGTGCTCCATTACTTGTAAAAATGGAAAAAAAAACTAATCATCTTCATCACAGGGTTGCACAATAAGCCTCAAGGCTGCGGTGCTTCCGTAGCTTCTGCTGCGGGGCCTTTTGCATTAAAAAAAAGAGTCATTTTATTGGCAGCGGGAGTTGGAAATATGTCTTTGTAACTTTGAAGAATTTAATCAGAAATTACAGTTCAGTGGTTTTGAGCTACAGTAATTAATAAACCTATATTCATAATAGATATATTTGTAAGGATCATATGTAGGAAATTTCCCTCATAACTTTAACTGTTCCGAAGTTACATTTGTCTTTCCTAGACTTATGTATATGTTTGTTCCTCGTACACATAAAGCCCTGACAGTATATCTAAATATAGCGTCGAACGGTCGATTCATTAGTAAGTAATTACTTGGAATACTCGTAGATGTGGATTGAAGTTGCTGCGCCTAGTCAGGCAATCATTCATTCATTCTGCAGTCCGTCTTACGACAGGTCCGTAGCCTCTTCCAAAGCGAGTTCTCCACAGAGTGCGATCTAGTGCTTCCTCTTTCAATTTACATTATCTTTTTTTTTTCCTTAAGGTTATCCAGTAGCTGCTTACGCCTTCTTCCTCGTCTTCCCGTCACTTCTATCTTCAATCTGGCATATGCACCACGAAAAGCTCACTCAAGTTAGGTGGTTACGTGGCTGAGATTCGAAATGTAACTTCCTGGATAATAGTGAGTACAGACTAAACTGCTACTAATTTTTGCCCTGTTTTAATATATGTCCGTCCGCAAATATCGTCTCAGAAATTTCTCAATTTTTTTTTTTTTGACTTCGTATGGAAATGTCTACACCAGGACTTCAACCGAAGCTTTGTTCTTTCACACACGTCAACAATCGCTCATCATTAAAATTTTAGAGCCCATCAGCATCAGCTCCTGCTTTGAAATGTGTAACTGATTCCATGGAGCACAACCCTAATTGACAAGGTGATAATTTCTCAGCTATTCAAAAAATGTTCTACCTCTTATGGAGAATTAACTTTCCGTGTCGTGTTCAGAGCAGACATCGGCCCCGCCCTGACACAGACGAATACAGTCCATACCCCTGCACAATATTCTGTTAAGATTCATTTTAATATTATCCTACTCTTTAATGCTAGATCTACAAACTAGGTTCCTTTATTTAGGTTTTCCTTCCAAAGTGATGCAGGAAATTATCGTCTCTCGTATCTGTACTACATATCTGTCCTATCTAATTATCCTTCCTTCGAAAACTTCAATAATATCGGCGAAAAGTGCAAATTTTAAAATTCCTCATTCCGCAATTTTTTTTTTTACGAAAAACTATTTACAAAATTTATTATACACATCTTTTCAACATAATACAATGTGGTTGGTACGCTAGGTACAGGAAGAAGTCCCAATGAGAACCTTAATGTAATCAACGGTCAGGATTACAAGCTGCGCGCGCAGTCTCGTTATTTAGTAGACACACCTCCTGTAGTTAGTTTTGTGTGCGTTTATTTCCGTACCGTGCTCCTTACTAGCATTTAACAGAACTCGAGTCATCAAGATTTCGAATCCAGTGAACAGCCTACTGGGGTTTTTGGTTTTGTAGATCTCTACCCTATATGTTGTTACTTGACGTCATACAGCATCTGTGGGAGAGCCGCAAACTGCAAGTGACATTGTGTTAAATTAATACGTCAACCAAATTACACACTTAATAAAATACATTACAGAAGCAAGTATAGAACTTCCTACATGTTTCGGCACCGAGGTGCCATCATCAGGGCGTTATTCAGAACAAGTAGTACAAGGTCTTGTGTAATACCTAGATGCTGTTGGGCTTGTACTCCTTTGTTCTGAATAACGCCCTGATGATGGACACTCCAGTGCCGAAACATGAAGCAGTTTTACACTTGCTTGTAAATGTAATTTATTAAGTGCATAATTTGGTTGATGTATTAATTATAAGAATATGCACATAATATTGTGTTAATTTTTCCCTATCCCTTTCCTCGCATTTTACTGCGCCTTCTTGTTTCTCTTTTTATTCATATTTCTTTCTTTATCTGTGTTCTCTTTGTTTCGTCATTCTCCTCCTCCACAGAACAAAATACTTTACGACTGTCATTCCGAAAAGGTCACAAAGTCAGATGCGAACCCGCGCTACTGGAGTTGAGGTATTTCAGCGACTTGAGAGCAGAGCAGCTTCGTGACACAGTGACTTGGGGGGAGGGGGAGATAAAGGGGGGGGGCTGACGTCTGCCTGGATTCTAAGTCAAAGCTAATTAGTTGTCAGCCCGAACTCTCTCATTAGAATGACGTCACAGTGCTTGTAACCGCCCCGCGTGTAATAATGTTGTTATAGACACGTCACTTGCTGCCTAAATTCGTAATTGACCGGCGATTAGAGGAATTCTTTCATCTGCCTAATGTCACTTTATCCATTTTTTGTGGAATTCATCCCCTTGCGGTATATACCATATTAAAACTGACATACATACTGCCGTCACCCACAACAAATTTGATGAGATCTGCACTCTTCTGGGATGTTACGCAGCGTCGAGTGGTAATCCTTTACCGACGTTTTGAGAGAACCTATCCGTACCATCTTCAAGGTTCAAGAAGTTCAAGACTTGAAGTTCAAGACCCTTGAAGATAGGACCGATAGGTTGTCCCGAAACGTCGGTAAAGGATTACCACTCGACGGTGAGTAATATCCCAGAAGAGTGCAGATCTCATCAACATAGATGCGGAAGCCTGAAATCACAAAAAAATATTATTCGTTTCGTCAATATATGCTGCCTACGTAGTTGCCGGACATTTGGACACCACCATCACAAGAACACGGGAGTAATCTTAAATTGGCATTTCTAAAAAAAATTATTATATGCCAGAAAAGTGCAAATGTAAACAACGCTGATAAAGGTCGCCTACAGACGTAAATCTAAAAAAGCACACGCCGAAACTAATAAACAAGAACGCGTAACAAACGTCTATTGAATTTAAGAGAACTTACGATTGCCCACAAGTGCATCAGGCAACAAAGTACTGGAGTTAAAATACGTTTACACAAAACAGGAAGACACAATAAACAAACCACACACGAGAAATATAAACAATGTTTATATTTTAATGCTACATAAAGATTGTTGTGGCTTATACAATTTGTTAGATCTAACAAATTAAAAGAAATATATATATATATATTATATATGCATTTTATTTTGAATTTTAAAGTCATGCTTTTTTTATCGACGAACTTTATTCTGATTTCACCGTGCATTTTTGAACATTAATACTGTTATACACCAACCAAATACACTTATTCATTTAAAGAACACTAAAATATTCTTTAAAATATTAGATAAAAACCCCTACACATGTTTCGGCTTATCGATAAGCCATCTTCAGGGGTGTCACAACTGTTTGTTTTAAAAAAACACGTACACATATTGGTCCTCTGTTGAGGAGTATAGTCATCGCCATATCTCACTAACTTTCTTTCACCACTTGTTACGTTAACAAATGCGTTCAAAAAGCACTTCCTAATAATTGTACACTATACAAATCGTGAGGGTGAAGACGGTATATTTGTAAAGTGTACAATTATTAGGAAGTGCTTTTTAGAACGCATTTGTTAACGTAACAAGTGGTGAAAGAAAGTCTAGTGAGATATGGCGATGACTATACTCCTCAACAGAGGACCAATATGTGTACGTGTTTTTAAAACAAGCAGTTGTGACACCCCTGAAGATGGCTTATCGATAAGCCGAAACATATGTAGGGGTTTTTATCTAATATTTTAAAGAATATTTTAGTGTTCTTTAAATAAATACGTGTATTTGGTTGGTGTATAACAATATTTATATTTAAAGTCATGTATTTTAATGCCTGAGGATGGTAAGTACGGCCGAAACATGTAGCATATATTGACGAAAATAATAAAACTTTGTTGTGCTTGACGGCAGTACGTATGTCAGTATTTGCTCTTGACATTCTCCATTGTCACCAATATACAAAAACAAATTCTACACTGCGGAAGCTACCTGCTTCTGTCCTAAGGTGACACCACTCCCGAAAAGAAAAAAACGCCGCGTCCATAACGGTTGTTTAATTGTAATATGGAAATTTGACAATTTTTTTTACATGAGTAGTATCACCAACATTCACAAGGACTTTTTTCCATTGTCGCCAATATTAAAAAAACTACGTTTCGGAAGCTACGTGCTTCCGTCGTTAGGTAAAACCATTTTCATTTCCTTATTTTCGGCTTATCTTGCCATTTACATGGAGGAACTAAGTAAAAGCATGGAAACCTTCATTCAGCGTAGCCGACCTCCGGATTTGAACCCCGGAACCTAACGATTGCGAAGCAGTATGCAGGGCCGTCGAGATCGGGTTCGGGCCCCGGTGAAAGAAATTTTTCGGGCCCCACAACAAGGGCTGACCGACAAGGGGAAAAGTAAGCAAACAAAGCAGAGCGTCGTACGCAAGATGGCCGCTGGCCGCAAGTGCCGTCAACACGACAAATCACTACATAATTATATCTCATAGTACCGAGAAAGACAAAAACATATGCAACAGATTCGGGCCCCGGGCTTCGTTCAAGACCGCCGGACCCCGGTATTTTTACCGGCTCCCCCCCACATCGGCACTGATAGTATGTATGTATAAGAAAGCGTCAAAAGCTTGTACTGTTGACGGCGTGGTATGCGCTGTTGCCCTGTGCAGATACGAGACACTGCAATCAGCCGACCGTCTGTCGAAAAATTTACGGACTGTATGGATGATGATGCACTGTGATTGATTTACTGACTGTATGGATGATGTTGCACTGTGAATGATTTACTGACTGTATGGATGATGATGCACTGTGAATGATTTACTGACTGTATGGATGATGATGCACTGTGATTGATTTACTGACTGTATGGATGATGATGCACTGTGATTGATTTACTGACTGTATGGATGATGATGCACTGTGAATGATTTACTGACTGTATGGATGATGATGCACTGTGATTGATTTACTGACTGCATGGATGATGATGCACTGTGATTGATTTACTGACTGTATGGATGATGATGCACTGTGAATGATTTACCGACTGTATGGATGATGATGCACTGTGATTGGTTTACTGACTGCATGGATGATGATGCACTGTGATTGATTTACTGACTGTATGGATGATGATGCACTGTGATTGATTTACTGACTGTATGGATGATGATGCACTGTGAATGATTTACTGACTGTATGGATGATGATGCACTGTGATTGATTTACTGACTGTATGGATGATGATGCACTGTGATTGATTACTGACTGTATGGATGATGATGCACTGTGATTGATTTACTGACTGTATGGATGATGATGCACTGTGAATGATTCTCGAGCTTTCGCTCATTAACTATATAGGTAGCAGCGCCGAGCGGTTAAATGGCTTTGAGTGAGGAACTGGACAGGATTTGAAAGGAAACGGTCGTGGCTTATTTTAAGGAGTTGCCCTGTCGCTTGAAATGACGAAATAAGCATGCAGAATGTCCATTAGATCAACCGGTTGGAGACTGAATCTCGAAGTTACGTGAATAGTAACAAGGCAGACAATGTACGTATAAAGGTAACGCTGAGGCGCGTTCGCGTAACTATTGTTGCCGTGCAAAAGCAAGAAGTATTATACATTGTCTGTAGCCTTAGTTATCCAACACGCGCCGTATTATATTGTCATCTGTGGCCTGTCTGTCTGTACCATATTTTTTCCACATTATCTCATAAACGGCACGATTTTCGGAAAAAAGTTATTGAGCATAAAATGTGTGTTTTGATTTTCCCTACAGCGTTTGTCTGAAACATTTCTCATTAGAAGAAGAATTGAGCGAGATATTATCATAAATGTACATAGGTCTTCATGTAAAGTACGGTTATTCTTGTCAGATTTTAATGAAACTTGAATTTTCTCGACAGATTTTAGAAAAATCCTTAAGTATCAAGTTTCATGAAAATCCGTCTAGTGGAAGCCGAGTTGTTCCATGCGGACAGGCGGATGCGGTGGTGTAGTTGGTTGAAGCACTCTCCTAAAAGCCGGAAGGTCGCGTGTTCAATTCCTGATGGCGTCATTGGAATTTTTCATTTGACTTAATCTTTCCGGCTGCACTATGGCCCTCGGCCTGTAACTGAAATGAGGCTGTCGGTGACTTTTACCACCTTAATGTCTAGAAATCTTGGGAGCCTCAACCTCCTGGAACCCTAAGGGCCTGTACAGGGTTAAACGTACATTATATGCATATAATTAACAACATTATTTGAATAATTAAACTCTAGTTTATTCGACGCAGACGTCGGTTGGTTGTGAACTAGGCTACCTGCCATGTCGCATTCGCTGCTTCCGTCTGTGTTTGGAGCCTCTCCGCGGCGTTGTGAACGAAGGTCCCAAGGTCTTCCGTAAGTAGACGGCAGTGTTTCTGTTGCTGGAGAAACCATCATGTAGTAATGCGAGTAAGAGACAAGGAATTTCACCGTGTAACCTCAACTAACTCCTTGAAACAGAATTCCTCTTGAAAAACCATAAATACCTACCGAGCCAAGAGATCCGATTGTATGACGAGGAAACTCCCGTTCTAACTCAAAGTAACTCCCAAATAACTGCTTGCAACTGATTCCCACTTGACAAATCAACAGGCTCTCAACCAGTTACAAATTGTCTACATTTATTTAACTATTATTAGGCTATTTAACTATCTTATATTACAGGGGTAACCACAACGATTTTCGCGCACGTCACAGGTAAGGATCGCGCAAGTTGACTTTATAAAATAATATTCAGGTTTTACATGCATAAGAAGCTGACAGTGAACGGCGTTTTAAATGATTTTCTAAAGAAAGGAGACTCGTAATTAACTGAAACTAACCTACTGTGTTTGATGAACAGAAATGATAAGCCATAAAACAAGGAGAAAATAATTAATTTTATTAATTTATGCCTCTTAATCCTTCCAGTCGCAGTATGTTCCTGGGGTTGACTCAGCATTTAACAGATATGAGGTATGTCCTGGCGTAAAGGTGGCCGGTGCGTAGGGCTGACATTGCCACCTTCATGTGGCGATTGTCTAGAAATTGTGAGAGCCTCAAACCTTCTGGAGCCCTAAAGACCTGTCCAGGCCTGTATAGGGATAGATAGAAATGCATGCCTCTTGCCTAAGTGCTGCTCCCTAAGCTCATGCAGCTGGTTACCTCCGTTTTGTTACATCCCATTTACTCCTATGTCTTCCAGCTTATCACTTTCCTTCCGCTGTTCCGACAAAACCATCGTATGCAATTCTCAACTCTTCCAGTCACCACATATGTCATCCATCTTGATGTAACTATCCGATAATATGTCTTGAAGAGTGAAACTGTCAAAGTTTTGTGACTTCCTCCCACTCATTTTAAAATATTCACTCCAGAACCCTCTTCTGAAACACTATCAGTCCATATTCTTCACCTTAACATTAAGAACTGTTGTAAACTACATAAAAATATTATCCACAAGGTAAGACAGCGTTCGTTACCATTACCACAAAACCTCACATTTGATTCCTAACCCAAAAACAATTTCAGTCTTGCCAACATCATCATAAACACTCTGGGATTCTCTCTCAGACTGAAACTTCCAATCTGCGGGTTGCTAGACCAGCAACAGCACTGCTCGAAGAAGTAACTTCAGGGATGCGACACAAAATCTCCATTATTACAAACAGCCTCTCTTTTAATGCGAGCAGGATGTTCAGTTTCGTCTTGAAGCGTCTTCTTCAGCACAGACATGCTTGCTACGAACCCGCAAAGCGATTGCTTTGATTGGTTAGTCTGGTCACGTGATGCCTCTGGCTGTCTCTAATGAACTACAAGCCTTGAGGCGTCTCGTCGTCCTATTCCGACCCCACACCACTAAATCGACGACGACGAAAAAGACGAAGGTGGCATGCACCCCGGTACCACCCTCACCACCAGACACCTTCTCGTTCTGGGCTCATAAACTGTTAATCCATTTCGAACCTGCAGTGCACAGAGACTGTGCAAAGTGTTCACATCTGCTAACCCACTAACTTTCTCCGACGGCCATGAGACGTTTGCACAGTCCAGCAGTCTTACTGCTAGCACAGCTGTGTGAAATTTCATCAGATGAAAGCACAAATATTTTATTCATTTCATAACAGATGCAGTAAACTAGTAATAGGATTTGTAACAATTCTGGAACCTTTATTTTGAAACCCCAGGGCTATTATTTTTCTACTTTCTTAGGATTGCAATCCGGGGGACGTGATACTGATAGACAAACACAAAGGCTGTCATGTACCTACCAAATGAGATTATATCATCGTTATCATGAGCTGTGAAGTGTTAGGCGTAGTGCCTATTCTTTATCTCTCAAGGTGAAGCTGGTCCTTCCATCTTTTCCTCGGTCGTCCTATGTTTCTCTTCCCCTTTGGCCTATATTTCAGTGCCTGTTTGGGTATCCTGTCTGTGCCCATTCTCTCTGCATGTTGTAGCCACTCTCGTTGGTATTATATGTCTGTGAATTATGTAACAAAGCCCACACTAAAAATATCTTTGCCTGCTGCTTTATACAGCTGTCAAATATGAACATTCACTGAAGGGAAATAATAGGACTAAAATGATTTGTATCAGAATAAAGCGTGTTAAAAAACGTACAAGAAATTGAGTGAGGAAAGGAGAATGTGTCATTATGATGACATGAATGCTTTATAATTTTCCGTAATACTGTTAGCTTAATTAAATTAGCTTAATCAATTAAATTCACAATTTGTTCAGAAAAAAAGTAATTAGGACGGAAATGAGAGATATCGAGTGTTCTAACGAAAAGAGAGCGGAGAGAATATTTTCACTTCAAAAATAAATACGAGGAGTTTAGGGAGTATTCGTTTACACAGCGAACAATTTAATATTTACCAAATGTTGTTAGGCGTATATACGAGATGGACTGAACATTTATCATGCATGGGAGGGCCGGGTTCAAATATTGATTGGAATATGTTATGGAAATAAGAATACGATTAACAGTACGTTGACAAAAAATAAAATTCAAATGTGACGTTGTTCCTGTAAATAGTCATTATGTGCTTAAGAATTTGGGGGGGGGGGGGGAGAGAGGTTAGAAACAGTAAAATTGCTCTTCCTTCAAGGGTTTGACCCCCCAGTGCTTAGCCAGTTACATAACTGGCGTCATATTATAATAAGTGTTTTACATATGGAATATGAAAATTTGTAATGTATTTAATAGGTTCAGTATAAGATCTAATAAGGGACTTCATTAAACATGTTACTGAGAGATTTCAGGTTTGCGCCGCGATGTAAATGAGGTCTTCATTTTCCTGAGATATTGCATAGCGTTGGATGATAGTTACCGACGTTTCGGGACAGCCTATCGTTCACCGTATTCAAGGGTAACGCAGTGAAGGACTGCTTATGACGGCTTGCCCTTGAAGATGGGTCCGACAGGCTTTCCCGAAACGTCGGCAACTAACTACCAGTAAACGCTGCGCAACATTCCAGAAAAGCGAAGACGTCATATTAATGAGATTCTTATTTTTTATAAAAACAAGAAATTTCTTCACTAGCTAAGTAAATTTCGTACCAATATTTCAATAAAATAATTTCCTCACCATAATGTAAGCTAAAGGCATTTGTCGCATCTTGCATAGGAACTTCCTTCTAAAACACTTTATTGAAGGAAAGATAGAAGGAAGGATAGCAGTGACAGGAAGACGAGGAAGAAGACGTAAGCAGCTACTGGATGATCTTAAGGAAAGGAGAATATACTGTAAACTGAAAGAGGACGCACTAGATCGCACAAGAGAATGAATGAATGGATGGATGAATGAATGCATGAATTAATGTTCGTTTATGTCTCCTGAAATATTCTGTTGGTTGTGTACGGTGTTATAAAAGCCACGTGCTTCTCGTTTTGATACAAACTGATAAAACCTACATAATGAGACGACATGTACAGCGCTGTGTGCCATATTCAAAAGTCCCGTTCTGCTCTGTATGGCTCCGACCGGTTCTTTTTGCTGATTGTGTATTCATTCGTGTGACATGTGGCAGCGATAACACAGTGAATAAAAAGGCTTCACAAAATCTGGCGTCGAACACAGGAAGGCTGACGGGACAGTGTATGTTCGTGTATATCGGAACAAGTTTTGTCAGCCGTCAGAACATGCTGATAGCTGATACGCTATTCGGGAGGTACCAGTTTCAAATATCGGCCGGTATACAGGGTGTACTAATTCAGGTTTACCCTTGTTTATGTCAGTATTTACAGGCAAGTACCATAGTTAGTGTAACCAGCCAGAGTCCTTAGTTTGAATAACGGAAGGACCTTCCAAAACTACGACCATAAACTGAGGTTTTGTCCATTAATCCGGCTTATATATATATATTCTTTTTTTCCAGTAGCGCAACAGCCCCTAGTGGGCCAGGGCCTCCTCATTATCGAGGATTCACGATCACACTCAGACACCCCACACTCAGTAGGACTCATCTGGACGAGTGATCAGCCCGACGCAGAGACCTCTACCTGACAACACACAACACTCACAATAGACAGAAATTCATGCCCCCGGCGGGATTCGAACCCGCAATCCCAGTAGGCAACCGGCCGCAGACCCACGCCTTAGACCGCGCGGCCACTGGGATCGGCCACCACCCTAAAATACCGTTTCGTATTTTTTATAGCTGCCTCAGGAAATACTCCACATTCAACGCTTGAGCTGGTAAATTGTTTGTAATTTTGTCTCGGACTTGGCATACTAAATTTTGGTTTGGCTTCAGTGGGTTTTTATGCCGGGATTTTTGCGAGTGTTTCCAGTTGTTTAGTTTAGCCTGTACTTCTGTCTTTCTTGCTCGAGTTTTCGGCAACACCATGCAATTATTTTATTCTGGGGTTTAAAAAATTATGGAGACTCTCTAGATTTATTTCTGTCTATTATGTTGATGTCAAGTGGGGCATAGGGACTACTTGAATGTTGTGGGACTACTTGAATGTTGTGGGACTACTTGAATGTTGTGGGACTACTTGAATGTTGTGGGACTACTTGAATGTTGTGGGACTACTTGAATGTCGTGGGACTACTTGAATGTCGTGGGACTACTTGAATGTTGTGGACTACTTGAATGTTGTGGGACTACTTGAATGTTGTGGGACTACTTGAATGTCGTGGGACTACTTGAATGTCGTGGGACTACTTGAATGTTGTGGGACTACTTGAATGTTGTGGGACTACTTGAATGTTGTGGGACTACTTGAATGTTGTGGGACTACTTGAATGTCGTGGGACTACTTGAATGTCGTGGGACTACTTGAATGTTGTGGGACTACTTGAATGTTGTGGGACTACTTGAATGTTGTGGGACTACTTGAATGTTGTGGGACTACTTGAATGTCGTGGACTACTTGAATGTCGTGGGACTACTTGAATGTCGTGGACTACTTGAATGTTGTGGACTACTTGAATGTTGTGGGACTACTTGAATGTTGTGGACTACTTGAAAAGCAATTTTTTTAAGAACTACGGGCGGTATTGCATAATCTCAAACAGAGAATTTCTGGAGAAACCAGTGCCATCTTACCGGACATGTTATTTCGAATTTTGCAAAGTGTTATGAAGTGAGCCGTCAGTGCATCATTATTAGTAGACAACACCTGACAGATTTTATTCTGAAGAAGCAATTTTGTTATTATGTTCCTACAGAAAGGCAAGCACGTACCTTTCAGTTCACATTAATCTGAATAAGTTGTAATAATCTGTCATCGAATGGTGTGTCTGTGAAAATGACAAATGAAAGCTGCCCTACTCTGTATTTAATATTTTTGGGTTTCTTCTTTAACCTTTTAAAGCCTGGTGTTTATTTTTTACACCACCAAGTTTAACATTCAACAATTCTACGTTCTGCACACACAGTGCATTGATGTGTTTTGTGTGGATCTCAGAACAAACAGCGATTTCCGTATACAGTATTAACTGACTTGTTTTTAGGTGCGTTCACAAAATTGCGAAAAGCGACTATTAGCTGTGTCATGTCTGTCTGTCCGTCCGTCCGCATGGAACAACTCGGCTGCCACATAACAGATTCTAATTAAATTTGATATGTGAGTATTTTTCGAAAATCTGTTGAGAACATTCAAGTTTCATTGAAATCTGACAAGAATAACGGGTACTTTACATGAAGACCTGTGTACATTTATATCTCGCTCAATTTTTCTTAGAATGAGAAATGTTTCAGACAGAAGTTGTAGAGAAAATCAAAACACACATTTTATGTTCAATAACGTTTTCCCGAAAATCGTGCCGTTTATGAGATAATATGGAAAAATATGGTACAGCCAGACAGGCCACATATGACAATATAACACGGCGCATGCGCTTTGCACGCTGGTTAATTAAGACTACAGACACAAACCCAGAAAATTTAATGCATATTGCTTTACCACGGCAACAATGGTTACGCGAACGCACGTCACTGTCACGTTTATACGTACGTTGCCTGTCTTGCTAGAATAGAGATGGAGTGTGTTCACTGCGCGGTACGATCTGCGTCTGCAAATAAAACAGATTATGATTCGTCCTTAAAGGGTTAATGTTAGGTAAGCAGTAGAAGTTTTGTGCAATAATATCAGTGGCATTATAGTATCAGTAACTCTTTACATTTGAAATAACCAGAAATAAATGAACGATAAAGAATATTGCCTTTCAGAAAACAGTTATTGAAATCGGAAGTTGATTTCAGTTGTAGGAATTGTTTTTATTCCACAAATGCATAAGTTATACAAATAAAAATGTATGCATTATATTTACCGACAGTAGTTTAATTACCGCTTCGAAATGATTTGAATTAAACAAGCATGTTACGCTGTGATTTACGTCATAACCTCAGCATGATCCGGGTCTGCGTTGGCCATACAAAACAAACGAAACTAACGAGGCCATCCCATATGTGTATTACAGACAGATGGGTTTCCAGAAACGTTCATAAAATTAGTTTGTAATGTCAATTTACATATTATTTCATAATTGTGTTAACAGATCTATACAGGGCATACACAAATGAATGGTTCGATTTCAAAAGAATTCACTATTGATACCGCACCATTCTTTTGTGTATGCCCTGTATAATTTCTTACGCTTTTTATTGGTTTGCGAGGGCAGTTAATAATTTGTGTTCTTGTAACTTCGAATATAATTGCAGCTTATCACAAAATTAAAACCAACATATGCACTGTATTTACATACACAGTCAATTGCCCCTACATATCTTTCGGCTTCAAGAAGCCATCATCATGGGCTCCCAAGTTTACACGCACTACACATCCATTAGTTCATCTAATAAGGTCTCTTATATCACACATAATACCAGTACAGTAGTCCCCCCGTATCCGCGGGTGATACGTTCCAAGACCTACCGCGGATGCCCGAAACCGCGGATAATAGCGAACCCTATATATATAAAAGCGCAGAGTAATCTTTAGATCGACTAAAGTCGACGCTGGCAAATTAAAACGTAAATACTTAAATCGACCATGGTCGACTTTGGCAGTGAATGTGTTAATATTTTCGAACCACGGTAAACCGCGGATAACTGAAACCGCGGATACCAAATCCGCAGATACGGGGGTTCTACTGTATTTAAGCATGTAAAATCCTGGGAATAGTTGCGTATTTATGTTATATGTATATATATATAAGGTTAAAAAGTTGTGATTTGTTATAATGATACACGGTGAATTTAATATGAAATATTTGTAGCTTTTTAAGAAACTCAAAATTCTTGTCATGACATAAAATGTTAATATGCAATGATAGCGGAATTTTGTTATATAATTCCAACAAAACGTACTTATAGTTGGTACATATTTAAATGTATTATCATAAAATATACTCTCCGATATGTTTCGACTCGAAAGAGTCATTTTCAGGGAGACAAGAAATTCTAGATGTTAATATGTAAAAGGTATAAATTTAAAAATTATTTACGTTGTAACCGTAAGTTCACACAGGATGATTCAGGAGGAAAGGTCAATATTTTGGAAGGTAATATTATCTATCTTTGTGATAAAAAGTTTATATGAACATGTGTCTAATTCTGAATGTTTACCGAGATAGAAATTTTTGTACCTCGAGACCTAACTCCTTTACATTTTTGTTTCTGGGTTGGATGATGTGCACTTTATAGGAGAGTACTCATACACATTTCACATCTTCGATCCAATGTGAATCGATTCCCTGTAGTCGATATCTGATGTGCACTTTATAGGAGAGTACTCATACACATTTCACATCTTCGATCCAATGTGAATCGATTCCCTGTAGTCGATATCTGATGTGCACTTTATAGGAGAGTACTCATACACATTTCACATCTTCGATCCAATGTGAATCGATTTCCTGTAGTCGATATCTGATGTGCACTTTATAGGAGAGTACTCATACACATTTCACATCTTCGATCCAATGTGAATCGATTCCCTGTAGTCGATATCTGATGTGCACTTTATAGGAGAGTACTCATACACATTTCACATCTTCGATCCAATGTGAATCGATTCCCTGTAGTCGATATCTGATGTGCACTTTATAGGAGAGTACTCATACACATTACACATCTTCGATCCAATGTGAATCGATTCCCTGTAGTCGATATCTGATGTACACTGTACAGGAGAGTACTGATACACATTACACATCTTCGATCCAATGTGAATCGATTCCCTGTAGTCGATATCTGATGTGCACTGTAAAAGAGAGTACTCATACACATTACACATCTTCGATCCAATGTGAATCGTTTCCCTGTAGTCGATATCTGATGTACACTTTATATTTACCATCAGACTCGGCGAATCATCATAGAGGACTTACATCTTAGGTCATATCTAGACGGCGGTGGCTTTGCCAATCGTTTTGTTAGGTCCTGTGGAGTACTTCCAGTGAGCAGAATTCTTCTTGAGAAGCTGGTAGTCGTTAGGGCAGCACGTTCGCTTGTTTTGCAAACACAGACAGTTCATTACCGCATTTACAAGAGCCTGCCATTAGGCTTTACATTGTGTCGCATTGGAACAAGGATAGCTCAGACGGTATAGTAACTAGTGAGCAGTGGATAAGATACCGATCGTCTCACAACTGGCGTGATGTATTGCGTGCTTCGATTATTACGTTAATACGAAAGCAGATTCCTAGTGTACAGCCACAAGGTTAACAACCCCTAGCAAAGATACAGGGGGTTTAGAAAGGAAAGCTGATACATGTACGTATTAGATACTGGAGTGAGTCATTTTATGGATTTATAATCTTCATACTACAAGTTAAGCTGTAGACCTACACGTTTTATCTCACTGTCTGCTCTTTACTCCATAATTATGGCACGTGATACATTAATTGAATTCTAAATGAAAATCTGAAAAATACGATGTACATACCTTACACGGAGGAGTCGAAAAAAAAGTTTTTGTCGCACAGAAACTTGTTCCTTCGTAGAAGCACATCCACTGTCCGTGTATGACGTCACTACACTAATATACATAGCTTAGGCTCCAAGCCCGGCCGATGGCAGCACCAGTTAAAGAATAACAGCAAATGGCCGTCATACCCGGTGGGGGCGTTTTACATGAAACACACTAACTTATAAGCCAGCCACACCGCTCTTATCCACCACACACCTCTACACATCATTAAGCAGAGTAGGCTATTCTTTTTTCGATCTACAGGGCGCAGAAAAATATTTAGTTAAAACATTATTGTTTTAACTAATATTAACCATTTATTTTTCCGTTATTGGGACTGATACTTTATGTGTTGATATTGTATACACTAGATGTGAAGGAGAGGCCACTACCTAAAAGTTCCTTTTCTGTTATTTTAAATTTAAGGAAGAAACTAATAAAGTGCTACATTTTGATCATGGCTTTGTATGGTGCTGGAACGTGGACACTTCGGAAAGTAGATTAGTAATACCTGGAAAGTTTGAAATGTGGTGCTGGAGAAGAATGGAGAAGATCAGTTGGACCGATCGTGTGAGAAATGAAGAAGTATTACACAGAGTGAAGGAGGAGAGGAATATCGTACATACAATAAAAAGAAGAAAGGCTAACTGGATTGGTCACATCTTGCGTAGGAACTGCCTGCTAAAACACGTGATTGAAGGAAAGTTAGAGGGAAGGTTAGAAGTGACGGGAAGACGAGGAAGAAGACGTAAGCAGCTACTGGATGACCTTAGGGAAACAATAGGATACTGGGAATTGAAAGAGGAAGCACTAGATCGCTCTCTTTGGAGAACTCGCTTTGGAAGAGGCTATGGACCTGTCGTAAGGCAGACCTTATTATGGCCAGAAAATATGCCGAAACATGTCGTAGTGTAAAATCAGAATAAAAGCTATCCTTGAATTTGTGTTGTGCGGAACGTATAATTAACTTCATAGTGACTATTCTACGGGCTGGACGACCGATGATTCGTTGTTCGATTTCTTGCAGGCGCTAGAGAGTTCACTCTGTTCTAAAGCTTTTGTGTCCATGGTGCCTTTTATTCAATAAGTGCCAGTGACTCTTTCCCCGCGTGTAAAGCGGCTGAGGAATAAAGCTAATCACTCACCTCCATTTAGTGTCTGCATTGGGTGCATAGGGAAAGAACTTACTTTACTGTGCCAGATTAATCCTACGCACACATTGTATACTGCCTCTTTAAGATATTTTCTTCATTATACATTACTACCCTCCCATCTACTCCTAGGTCTCCCAGGTTTTTCCAACCAAAATTCTGAATGCATTTCTCATCCCTCGCAAAAGTTCTACATGCCCTGCCCATCTCATCGACCTTGATTTGATTATCCTAATAATTTGTATTGAATTTTAAAACTTATAGTTTTTCCTAACTTAGTATTTTCCTGTGTAATATTTTTCTAGCGTTTACAGCGACGGGTGTTAACACCCACCCAATCCTAAAGCTGGATGACCACCCCTTGTCAGCTACCGCTACTACTTATACAATATATTTGTAGTTATCCCTCATATCTGCAGGCAGTTTGCTCAATTCTTGGTAGAAATGTAACGTGATATATGTTGGGTACAGTAGATTGAATAACACACAATAGTGACGAAGGCATTATCTGAGTCTGTTTTCGAAAGGAATGGCTCTGGAAGAAAGATACTGTACCTAACTCACGCAGAACTCGAAGTAGGATATTCAGCTCATTTGGTTGGCGTCATTGGTTCGCTTTTATAAATGCACAGCTGTATGATTCGTGGACTGGAGCATACGAGCTGGACTGCAAGACAGAAGTCCACTTGCTGCTGAGTTGACGAAATTCGAGATGAAATTACCGGCGCAGCGGTGGTGGTTACGTAAACTGAGCTGCGCGCTGCAAGCGTTATCAGCGAGCAGCTGGAGCTGTTGGTATGGAGGCACAGTACGTCTGTTACAGCAGGTGCGTTACCGATCTTCCGGCATACATCCACGGCTGTCTGGTACTGTGGGGATACCGTTTATATTCCTTAAGGAGTCTTTTTTTTTATCATACCTTCGTCTGTCATCCCGTCTCGTTCCCTAAATTCTCTATGAAGACGGTTAGGCCTAATTACAACAATTCTTCTTCATCCTTGACCTCCCACATTTGCAAACTGTGCAACTAAGTGTGTAAGTGTGACTTCAGGCTTCCGTCGCCGTATAAATGAGATATTCGCTCGTCTGGGATGTTACTTAGCGTAGATTGGTAGTTATTTACCGACGTTTCGGGACAACCTATCGGTCCCAACTGCTTGACCCCTTGAAGATGGGACCGATAGGTTGTCCCGAAACGTCGGTAAATAACTACCAATAAACGCTGCGCAACATCCCATAAGAGCGAAGATCTGAAGTGTTTAAGTACACGAAAACAAGTACGGCGTCAAAGCATCATAACATACGCACATAGTCATATAACACACACACAGAGTCAAGCCATTATCTGCTACATAAAAATATACGTCTCTTATTGTTTAATTGTTTTACTTTGGGGGGACTCAGATTGTTTAGGCGCGTAGTTAGCACGTATAAACGTGTTGTACCGTTAACAACGTGACGTCACGTCCACGTCTCATTTTCCAGAAGTTTCGTTCAATTGCTCCAACATCATTTCTACGCAAATTAGTTATGTGGGACAAACATTGGCGTATTTGAATCTAGGCCACAAAATTTGTATGATTTATCCACAGGTAGGCATAAAAAATTTTTTTAGACGGAGTGTGATTTCTTTCAGCTGCATATAGAATTTTACCTGGGAATCTCAAAGTGAAGACACCTTGAAAGCTGGGTGAATATGGGGAGTTTACGAGGTCTGTCCAAAAAGTATCCGACCTTGGGCCGGGAAAAAAAATTTCTGTATCTGGGTGGTTACAGTACCTAATCCCCTTCAAAGTAGGCCCCTTGTGACTCCACACACTTAGCCCAGCGGTCCTTCCATCGCTGGAAGCAATTCTGGAAGGCTTGTTTTGGAATGGTGTGCAGCTGCGCCGTCGTGTTCTGTATGATATCCTCGCGGCTGTCAAAACGGGAGCCTTTTAGCGGTGTCTTCAATCTCGGGAACAGCCAGAAATCACAAGGAGCCATGTCAGGAGAGTAGGGAGCCTGGCGAACCTGCGGAATGCCGTGCTTAGCCAGGAAACCCTGGATCAGGTGTGATGAATGAGCTGGGGCATTGTCATGATGCAGCTGCCAGTTGCGTGCGTCCCACAGCTCCGGTCTCTTGCGCCGAACTGCATCACGAAGATGACGGAGGACTTCTTGGTAGTACTCCTTATTAACAGTTTGGCCTAGTGGTGCGTACTCATGATGCACAACACCCCGGTAATCGAAGAAAACAGTCAGTATCACCTTCACATTGCTCCGAAAGTGTCGTGCTTTTTTGGACCTCGGGATGTTGGATGCTTCCATTGTGACGACTGGACCTTGGTTTCCGGGTCATATCCGTACACCCACGACTGGTCACCAGTGATCACAGTCTTCAGGAACTCAGGATCCCTGTTGGCGCACTCCAGCATGTCCTGCGCGACCTCAAGGCGGAGTTGTTGCTGCTCCGGCGAAAGCAGCTTGGGCACAAATTTTGCCGCCACTCTTCGCATGCCCACATCCTCAGTTAAAATCGTGTTTGCGGAACCTCTGCTGATCCCAACCTCATCATCAATTTCCCGGACGGTCAAACGACGGTCCTCCATGATCAATGTCCGCACTTTGTCAATGACATCAGCATTTCGGCTCGTTGACGGTCTCCCGGAACGCTGGTCACTGTCCGCCGACATGCGGCCATCTTTAAAGCGGTTGAACCACTCTTTAATTTGAGTGACCCCCATTGCATCATCACCGAAAGCCTGCTGAATTTTGCGGATGGTTTACGTTGGGGTATCCCCAAGTTTCTGACAAAACTTGATGCAGTATCGCTGCTCCAAACATTCTGTCATCTTGAGCGAAACGAGAATGCGACGAACACGTGTTACACCACTTCGCTATCTGGCAGCGACAGACGCATCCGGCGGTGTTGCGAGGCAGCAAAAAATCACGCATGCGCATGAAAGCCCCTTCTACCACTACGCTCAGTTTCCCCACCCTTTCGCCATTACTTACCGCGGGAAAAAATATAGTCGCATACTTTTTGGACAGCCCTCGTATATTACAGTGAATGTTCGAGAAGTAGAAGAAGAGGATCAGGACTGGTTTCCTCTGGCTCTGGATAGCGTCCATTGATATGCTGTTTTGAATATGTTGATGAACTTTCGTGTCCCATAAAAGGCGTTTCATCTCTTGATAAGCTTTGCGAATGTCAGCTTCTCAAGCAAGGCTGTTATCGGTGTAGCTAGTTATATATTACAAATAATCATCCTTATGATTTCCAGGCAAGATAAATTCACTTTCAGTTGGATTGGTTTAAACATCTTTTCTCTCTATCCGTGATCGAAATCGAGCATTGTCCCACGATCTACTTCATATTATTTCCGACTTGAAAAAGTAATATTTCAGTGAAAGTTTAATGTTTGTAAACACAAATATTGTGTATTACACGTTCGTTCTGGTTTCTCTTCCACTGCAGATTATAATTTCGCTATATAGTCTTCTCATGTTTCTGACGCACGCTTTGAAATATGATAGTCATTGGGTAGAGGAGTGTCTGATCATTTTTGTCGGTAATATTTCACAAAAACGAAAAAAAAAACAGGACTTTACATGAAACAAAATACGAGCTTCTAATATATTACACCTTCATACCCTTGCAGGTGTACATTGTCCCCAAACAGCGTCCGTGTACCAGGAATATGTAAGTCGTTATCAGATGCAGCTGCCGTGAAACAATGGAGCGTAAGAACAAAAGAATCCTGGAGATTATCCTTACAAAAGATTACAAAATTAAACTTTCTGCACCATCACAGATATAATAGTCCTTCATTCAGGCGTCCTTGCTCTACAAGAACTATGAAGACAAAAGCAACAGCAAAGGTGTGCATACACAAAACACAACTTGACAGCATTTTCTTATAAATGTACTCATATTTTTTGCCATGACGCAACAGCCCTTGGTGGACCACAGCCTCCTCATTACCGAGGCTTCACGATCACACTCAGACACATCACACTCGGTAGGACTCCTCTGGACGAGTGACCAGCCCGTCACAGAGACCTCCACCTGACAACACACAACACTCACAACAGACAGACATCCATGCCCCCGGCAGCATTCGAACCCACAATCCCAGCATGCGAACGGCCGCAGACCCACGCCTTAGACCGCGCTGCCACTGGGAGCAGCACATATGCTCCTAATACCTCAGAAAATTTATTCCTGAGTTTGGTAAATTAAGCTGTTGATATCACATTTTATTTTGCTTGCCATGAAGACATTTGGAGTGGAAGCAAAGTTCCACTCGTTTTTAATTTTATCACTAAGTGGGGGTGTAAGGTCAGATTCACCCCCAGCTGCTTTATTCCTGGGTAAATAGTTCCCGATCATCAGGACAGGCAGGATGTTTTACAGAGTGATACACATTACGTATATATAAAGTGATCATACCAGTTTTTATAATCATCAGTTACAGAGAAACCAAGATGACTGCGTGTTGTTATTGAAAGGTAGCAACAATGTATTTCATAGACTGAAATCGTAGGAAATGCAGGTAATTCAGTTTTGTTTTTGTAGACTTCTTATTTTTTTATTTAGTAAATTATTCAACATGAAGTACATTATGTCAAAATCCCACTTTGCGTCTCGCTACCGGCAACGCGTTCCCGTTACCAACAGAATAATGGGCTGGGTGAGCACCGGGCCCATTCTGGACAAATATGGAGAAGAGAGAAAACTTTCTTCTACCGGGAATTAAACCATATTTTCTCGGAGGCCCACTTCATAGCCGCCTAGTCACTGTACGGACTGATGTATACCGACTGCAAGTGAAGCTACTGCAAATGAGACATGTTCCTTCCTAGAATTAGGTTTGTTCTGTTATTATTCCTATCTCGGAGTTCTGATGAACCTGTTTCAAGGTTCTGCAGTTTATTTATCTCGGAGTTCTTATGAACCTGTTTCAAGGTTCTGCAGTTTATTTATCTCGGAGTTCTTATGAACCTGTTTCAAGGTTCTGCAGTTTATTTATCTCGGAGTTCTTATGAACCTGTTTCAAGGTTCTGCAGTTTATTTATCTCGGAGTTCTTATGAACCTGTTTCAAGGTTCTGCAGTTTATTTATCTCGGAGTTCTGATGAACCTGTTTCAAGGTTCTGCAGTTTATTTATCTCGGAGTTCTTATGAACCTGTTTCAAGGTTCTGCAGTTTATTTATCTCGGAGTTCTTATGAACTTGTTTCAAGGTTCTGCAGTTTATTTATCTCGGAGTTCTGATGAACTATTTTCAAAGCTCTGCAGTTTCTTTAGACAAGTGAATCGTTTCTACCCAGAAATCGGTGAATTTCCTGTGCTCTGTTTTCGGGTAGTACCTGCTTCGAGTCTCGGACAGTAGTTATCCGCTGGTACTTTCTATCTTTCTTTAGTCTGCTAAACACAAATACTGGGACGTTCCATGAATATACGGCGGCGAGCGGTGCAGTTGGTTGAGGTATTGCGCCACACGACGGGAGGTTCCAGGTTCGATTCCCGATAGAGTCTTTGGAAATTTTCAAGTTACCTATTCCTTCTGTCTGCATTCAGCAGCCCTGGGGTCCACTCAGCCTCAAACAGAAACGAGTACCGAGGAATTTCCTTGGGGGTAAAGTGCGGCCGGCACGTATAGCTGACAACTCTGCCGTCCTAATTGTGCCGAGCGTCAAAGTAAGGACGGAAGCACAACATTACATCCCCCCTTCTGAGTCTTCATGACTTGTTACGGGAAAGCTTTACCTTGATGAAAACACAAAACTGCGTGCTAGATATCTTTATGGGCTGACGAAAATTAGTCTTGTTTGATGTGACATATCATCGATTAATAAGTAGGTATCGATGTTTCGGAGGAGCGTTTGCCTTCTTCTTCGGGATCCAGGAATTTGAGGACGAGTATCTGTTATAGTCCTACCTCCTGTAGGTATCTCTGTCTCAATATTGAAGCCGCAGAATATTGCCTTCTTCTGTATTGTGACGGCGTGTGGACGGGTAGAACTGTACAGCGCTGTAGAGGTTCCTGTTGTCTCAGTCATGAGGTCAGATACCTCGCCCTCGTGCCTCCAAACGTTTCGTAGGTTTCTAAAACCCTAAGTTGGAGACCTAATGTTCCTCCAAAATTTTAGTACTTATTTTAGATATATATATCAGATATACAATGATGACGTATTTTGAGGAAAATGGTGCGCAACACCAAGGCCAACAGTACGATGAGGTCTCATTTTTTGAAATAAAAACAATATATTTTATAAAAAAAATGCCATATGTTCCAATCTAACTCATCTTGTAACGTATTCAGCTTTCACTAAATTATACAAAATATCACATTAGAAAATTGCAGACAGGATTGTTGTCTGTAAGCTGCGTTACAAACGGTCGGATTTTAAACATGTATTTTTAAGACATTTGAACATACACAGCTTTTAGGAAATACTATTTTTAAAAAATCTTTTATTTTAAAGAATTAAATCTCATCCTATTGTCGGTCTTGGGGTTGCATTCCATTTTTTTTAAAGTATTTCATAATTGTGTACCTGATGATGGCCATATAGGCCGAAACACGTTGTATTAAATGTTGAACAACTGAAATACTAAGTTGTTATCGATGATATTTCTATTATTTCAATGTGAGATTTCTGTATTCTGCTGATTAGAAAGCCCACAGATTCCCATTACAATTCTTGTACACAATCTAGCTTATCAATCACAGGAAGTATTTCTATACACTGAAGGATTTGTATTTTACACACTACACTTGTAAATAACGGAAATCGCTGTGCAGTGTTCTTGGATAAGAAGTCAAAGACCTGACTTCAGTTTCTGACAGGGACAACGGCATGCTTTCCGTCAGCACTACTTTCATTAGGTGCGAAGTATGATACTCGTTCTTTATCTTTACCTTATGATAGACACTCCTATGTTGGAGTAGAAGATACAAAACATTTACAACTGTTTTCGTTAATTTTTGTCAAATCTAATTCATTACGTTAATATCTTTGCAGGATTCCTCTACGCGCGTAACTTCTTTATATAGTAGAACCCCCGTATCCACGGATTCGGTACCCGCGGTTTCAGTTATCCGCATTTTACCGCGGCCCGAAAATATTAAATGGTAAATTCCAGAAATAAACAATTCATAAATTTCAAATTGCTCTCCATTCTGAGTAACACGGTGCAACCTGCCCGCCCCGTCACGCTCAGTACATGACTCATCTCTCTTTGTCCTCTGTACCCACGCTGACCCATTTTACTCACATCCAGTAACACGGTGCAACCTGCCCGCCCGTCACGCTCAGTACATGACTCATCTCTCTTTGTCCTCTGTACCCACGCTGACCCATTTTACTCACATCCAGTAACACGGTGCAACCTGCCCGCCCCGTCACGCTCAGTACATGACTCATCTCTCTTTGTCCTCTGTACCCACGCTGACCCACTTTACTCACATCCAGTAACACGGTGCAACCTGCCCGCCCGTCACACTCAGTACATGACTCATCTCTCTTTGTCCTCTGTACCCACGCTGACCCACTTTACTCACATCCAGTAACACGGTGCAACCTGCCGCCCCGTCACACTCAGTACATGACTCATCTCTCTTTGTCCTCTGTACCCACGCTGACCCACTTTACTCACATCCAGTAACACGGTGCAACCTGCCCGCCCCTCACACTCAGTACACGACTCATCTCTCTTTGTCCTCTGTACCCACGCTGACCCACTTTACTCACATCCAGTAACACGGTGCAACCTGCCCGCCCCGTCACACTCAGTACATGACTCATCTCTCTTTGTCCTCTGTACCCACGCTGACCCACTTTACTCACATCCAGTAACACGGTGCAACCTGCCCGCCCCGTCACACTCAGTACATGACTCATCTCTCTTGTCCTCTGTACCCACGCTGACCCACTTTACTCACATCCAGTAACACGGTGCAACCTGCCGCCCCGTCACACTCAGTACACGACTCATCTCTCTTTGTCCTCTGTACCCACGCTGACCCACTTTACTCACATCCAGTAACACGGTGCAACCTGCCGCCCGTCACACTCAGTACATGACTCATCTCTCTTTGTCCTCTGTACCCACGCTGACCCACTTTACTCACATCCAGTAACACGGTGCAACCTGCCCGCCCCGTCACACTCAGTACATGACTCATCTCTCTTTGTCCTCTGTACCCACGCTGACCCACTTTACTCACATCCAGTAACACGGTGCAACCTGCCCGCCCCGTCACACTCAGTACATGACTCATCTCTCTTTGTCCTCTGTACCCACGCTGACCCACTTTACTCACATCCAGTAACACGATGCAACCTGCCCGCCCCGTCACGCTCAGTACATGACTCATCTCTCTTTGTCCTCTGTACCCACGCTGACCACTTTACTCACATCCAGTAACACGGTGCAACCTGCCCGCCCGTCACACTCAGTACATGACTCATCTCTCTTTGTCCTCTGTACCCACGCTGACCCACTTTACTCACATCCAGTAACACAATGCAACCTGCCCGCCCCGTCACACTCAGTACATGACTCATCTCTCTTTGTCCTCTGTACCCACGCTGACCCACTTTACTCACATCCAGTAACACGGTGCAACCTGCCCGCCCCGTCACACTCAGTACATGACTCATCTCTCTTTGTCCTCTGTACCCACGTTGGCCCACTTTACTCACATCCAGTAACACGGTGCAACCTGCCCGCCCCGTCACACTCAGTACATGACTCATCTCTCTTTGTCCTCTGTACCCACGTTGGCCCACTTTACTCACTCCAGTAACACGGTGCAACCTGCCCGCCCCGTCACACTCAGTACATGACTCATCTCTCTTTGTCCTCTGTACCCACGTTGGCCCACTTTACTCACATCCAGTAACACGGTGCAACCTGCCCGCCCCGTCACACTCAGTACATGACTCATCTCTCTTTGTCCTCTGTACCCACGCTGACCCACTTTACTCACATCCAGTAACACGATGCAACCTGCCCGCCCCGTCACGCTCAGTACATGACTCATCTCTCTTTGTCCTCTGTACCCACGCTGACCCACTTTACTCACATCCAGTAACACGGTGCAACCTGCCCGCCCCGTCACACTCAGTACATGACTCATCTCTCTTTGTCCTCTGTACCCACGCTGACCCACTTTACTCACATCCAGTAACACAATGCAACCTGCCCGCCCCGTCACACTCAGTACATGACTCATCTCTCTTTGTCCTCTGTACCCACGCTGACCCACTTTACTCACATCCAGTAACACGGTGCAACCTGCCCGCCCCGTCACACTCAGTACATGACTCATCTCTCTTTGTCCTCTGTACCCACACAAGCCCACTTTACTCACATCCAGTAACACGGTGCAACCTGCCCGCCCCGTCACACTCAGTACATGACTCATCTCTCTTTGTCCTCTGTACCCACACAAGCCCACTTTACTCACATCCAGTAACACGGTGCAACCTGCCCGCCCCGTCACGCTCAGTACATGACTCATCTCTCTTTGTCCTCTGTACCCACGTTGGCCCGCTTTACTCACATCCAGTAACACGATGCAACCTGCCCGCCCCGTCACACTCAGTACACGACTCATCTCTCTTTGTCCTCTGTACCCACGCTGACCCATTTTACTCACATCCAGTAACACAGTGCAACCTGCCCGCCCCGTCACGCTCAGTACACGACTCATCTCTCTTTGTCCTCTGTACCCACGCTGGCCCGCTTTACTCACATCCAGTAATACAGTGCAACCTGCCCGCCCCGTCACGCTCAGTACACGACTCATCTCTCTTTGTCCTCTGTACCCACGCTGGCCCGCTTTACTCACATCCAGTAATACAGTGCAACCTGCCCGCCCCGTCACGCTCAGTACACGACTCATCTCTCTTTGTCCTCTGTACCCACGCTGACCCACTTTACTCACATCCAGTAACACAATGCAACCTGCCCGCCCCGTCACACTCAGTACATGACTCATCTCTCTTTGTCCTCTGTACCCACGCTGACCCACTTTACTCACATCCAGTAACACGGTGCAACCTGCCCGCCCCGTCACACTCAGTACATGACTCATCTCTCTTTGTCCTCTGTACCCACACAGCCCACTTTACTCACATCCAGTAACACGGTGCAACCTGCCCGCCCCGTCACACTCAGTACATGACTCATCTCTCTTTGTCCTCTGTACCCACACAAGCCCACTTTACTCACATCCAGTAACACGGTGCAACCTGCCCGCCCCGTCACGCTCAGTACATGACTCATCTCTCTTTGTCCTCTGTACCCACGTTGGCCCGCTTTACTCACATCCAGTAACACGATGCAACCTGCCCGCCCCGTCACACTCAGTACACGACTCATCTCTCTTTGTCCTCTGTACCCACGCTGACCATTTTACTCACATCCAGTAACACAGTGCAACCTGCCCGCCCCGTCACGCTCAGTACACGACTCATCTCTCTTTGTCCTCTGTACCCACGCTGGCCCGCTTTACTCACATCCAGTAATACAGTGCAACCTGCCCGCCCCGTCACGCTCAGTACACGACTCATCTCTCTTTGTCCTCTGTACCCACGCTGGCCCGCTTTACTCACATCCAGTAATACAGTGCAACCTGCCCGCCCGTCACGCTCAGTACACGACTCATCTCTCTTTGTCTCCTCTGTACCCACGCTGACCCATTTTACTCACATCCAGTAACACAGTGCAACCTGCCCGCCCCGTCACGCTCAGTACACGACTCATCTCTCTTTGTCCTCTGTACCCACGTTGGCCCGCTTTACTCACATCCAGTTAGCCTCTAGCGTTCTCGCTATCCACATTCGTGGAGCCAGGATCACTAGCCTAGGTGGTAATGTCTTATTGTGTGTAATTTATCAATTAAAATTTATCATAGGTATATATGTAAAAGAACAACGACTTATACAGGGCATACACAAAAGAATGGTGCGGTTTCAAAAGTGAATAAAAATTTATGTCTCACATTACACGGGTACAACCTACACCGTCAGCGCGCGCAACTGTCCAAGTTTCTCATGCGCTACCATGACCATTACATTCTACAACTGGACAGAGCTCCCCCCATTTCACAGGAATGTACGAGTGCTTCTCAATCGTGTTCTTCCACAGCGCTGGATCGGACGTGCTGCTGCAAATGGAGACAAGAACCTTCTCCCTTGGCCACCCCGTTCGCCAGATCTTACACCGTGCGATTTCTTCTTTGGGGGTTCGTTAAAGACAGCGTTTATGTACCACCATTGCCCACGTCCATCCATGAAATTCGTTATCGGATAACGCATGCACTGCAGGCCATTACAGCGGACATGCTACACCGGGTCTGGGATGAGTTTCATTACCGTGTGGATGTGTGTCGTGTGACCCAGGGTGCACACATTGAAGGATTGTAATTACCAAATGAGAAACTTGGACAGTTGCCGCCGCTGACGGTGTATGTTGTGCCCGTGTAAGGTGAGAAATAAATTTTTTATTCACTTTTAAAACCGCACCATTCTTTTGTGTATGCCCTGTATATAGGGTTCGCTACTATCCGCGGTTTCGGGCATCCGCAGTAGGTTTTGGAACGTATCAACCGCGGATACGGGGGGGACTACTGTACTTTGCTTCTCTGTAGAAACATGTGTCACTTTAAGGTTAGGGTCTTCTCGGATACACAGTGTTGTTGTGAGAAAGTTACAGACAATGCCGGGGAACTTGATGTCTTCAACAGGACAGACGAAGACTTCTGTGTTTCTGTAAACTTAATACGTCCCCCGTGACTTAAATCCACATAGTCGGGCGCTTGCTGCTTAATTAAAAGCTTCACTTAGAGGTGGCCAAGCAATTTCTCTACACAACTTGAAATGTGTGTCCACAGATGCTACGGGAATGGCAATTTGTCTGTAGGTGTTTTTCGTATTATTGATTAATTTTAAGTACGTCTCTGTGGAACAATGCTCTTCATGAGAGACTTGTGGATCCTTGCGTGATCAAGAAATATTCAACCCTTCCTGGAAACCGAAAGTCCATTACCATGTTCATAAATACGGTTACAGGGCCCTCTCGTGAGCGAACTGCATCCAGCACACACCCTCGCCAACAGCTGTATATTTGTCTCCAATGCAATGCCACAAGGTCACAACACCACTAACAATTCGCCACGATGTGTAAATTAACAATTCTTATGGTTTCTTGAGCGTTTTACATGACTATATGTATATTTTAGCCGATCCCAGTGGCCGCGCGGTCTAAGGCGTGGGTCTACGACCGCTCGCTTACTAGGATTGTGGTTCGAATCCCACCGGGGGCATGGATGTCTGTTGTGTGTTGTCAGGTAGAGGTCTCTGCGTCGGACTGATCACTCGTCCAGAGGAGTCCTGCCGAGTTTGGAGCGTCTAAAGTGTGTGATCGCGAAACCTCGAATAATGAGGAAGCATAGGCCCCCTAGTGGCTGTCGAGCCATAGGAAAAAGAAATGTATATTTTGTACAGAATCATTTTTCTCATTTTATTGTATAATTACTTTAATTTCGTTGTTAATAGTGCGTAAGTACGCCGGCTGAAGGTGACATTATCATGCCGAAACACGTAGCGCGTTAGTCCTGGTACTAAATGTTAACCTGAAACATATAATAATCCTTTATTAATAACACATAACTCAAAATTATACAACATAAATATACTAAAAGCTTTTTCGTATTGGCATTGAAGTCGAGTTTGTTGTTAGAACTGTGAGAGGACCAGGAAACGCTTTATGTTGGAAGAAGGAAGAGTATAAGGAAGATGTGTAGAAGAGGAAGCAGCATTCCAAGGTTTATGTTTTGTAAAGTGTAAGGAGAGAGACAGACGGTGGAAGAGAGGGAGAAGTGTTTTCTTCATTGCATGCTAAGCTCACGGGGTTCAAGTGAACATGCTACAGCGTTAGAGAAGTACTGCAGGCTATTTAGTATTTTCGCTCAGCACAGTGTACACTAAAGGCAGCCCTTTCATTTCAAGGAGGTAATTGTCTTGCATTTAACACTTTGCCCGTAGGTGATACGGTGCTCTTAATATTTGTCTGCTGTACCTGGTTAAAGGAAATCCACAAAAATTCTGTAACAACAAAATTTATATTAAATTTCTGACATATAGTAAACTAAAGTGCTACATTTGGAGCATAGCTTTGTATGGAGCTGAAACTTGGACACTTCGGAAAGTAGATCAGAAGTATCTGGAAAGTTTTGAAATGTGGTGCTGGAGAAGAATGGAGAAGATCAGTTGGACCAATCGTGTGAGAAATGAAGAAGTATTACACAGAGTCAAGGAGGAGAGGAATATCTTACATACAATAAAAAGAAGAAAGGCTAACTGGATTGGTCACATCTTGCGTAGGAACTGCCTTCTGAAACAGGTGATTGAAGGAAAGATAGAGGGAAGGGTAGAAGCGATAAGAAGACGAGGAAGAAGACGTAAGCAGCTACTGGATGACCTGAATGAAAAGAGAGGATGCTGGAAATTGAAAGAAGAAGCACTGGATCACATTGTGAGGAGAACTTGCTTTGGAAGAGGCTACGGACGTATCGAAAGGCAGATTACAGAATAAATGAGAAAACTTTATAACAAATAGTGAAAAGAATATAGGGCACGACCATTAGCTTTGGGATTCTGTGCCCTGGGACCAGCGTTATGGTCTCGTGCCAGAGGTGCTGACGTTTTCTCAAACAACGTCTTTATTTTAAAAAAAAGTCTTTGTTTTGCTTGGTAATGGAACATTACGGAATGGGAATCTTGAACAACTCATTCCCAGATTATGTTTTATGGCACTTTTCAGTTATATCAGTAATCCATTATTGTTTTGTGTTTAGTACCTTCATTATGTCTACCTTAACGTTACATCGAAATGATTGTAACTATTGTTTTCATTTTTTCTTCTTTGTTTCTTAGTCTTGACCTTGTCTACCTACTAGTTCTAGGTGTAGATGGTTATTTTTGCGCCTGATCACACTCAATGACACACATATATAAGGTCGGTAGCACTCCTCTGGATGAAGGATCGGCCCGTTGCAGAGACTCCTACCTGCACAACACACAACACTCACAAGGGACAGACATCCATGCACCCGGTGTTATTCGAACCCACAATCACAGCAAGCGAGCGGTCGCACACACACGCCTTAGACCGCGCGGCCATCGGGATGGGCTGTTTTCATTTCTGGTGTCATAATTTTGATTTAATTCATTTCGAATGTGGTCCAATTCTCGCTCCGGTAAATCAAGTTATTTCGTGCCCAAGACCTTACAAACTTCAGTTCTTTTATTTCTGAACAAGACAGCGTTTGTACACTTGGTCAGTGGGTGACGTAGCAGATAGTGACACTTAAGAAGGCATGCCTTTCTATTTCGAAACAATGCCCCTTTTCTTGGTACTTTAACAAATTTGCAAAAAGCTAGTATTAACTTCGACATGTCAGTCCGTCGATCAGCATGAAATACCTTTACTCATGCTGGACGAATTTTCGTGAAATTTTGTATTAGCTTTTATTATATTATGTAGAGAAAATTCAAGTTCTGTTAAAATCAAACAAGCACACCGGGTGCTTTACGTGAAGACCTACATACATTCATAATTACATATTACATGATTATCATAGTTGTTGTGAGTAGTAATCGATAACAACAGTGATTGATAGTAATCGATATTGACCGATGGTAATCGATACTAATCTACCTTATTTCTTCATGCAATATACTGGTGCATAATTAAGGAAAATTAAAACGTGCTCTTATAATGTTTTATAATTATTAATTATGTTTATGAATATTAAATTTCGCGTGTAGATTTATTATTAATATATCTAAAAATTGTGTACGAACACGGTTTTTATGTCAGCAGTTACAAAACATGTCGACATTTCGATCTGTGGATATTATGTGTGACGGATAAATTTGATACAGATATAATCAACGTAATAAGTATTAAAGTAGACATATAAACAGTAACTTCTGTAAATAAATATGATAACATTGTGTAATATGTGCATAATTGTGAACAATAAGAAACAGCGTGACGACATTGGATCAAATGGCATGACCATCTCAAAACAGATCCGAACGCGACTCAGTGTTACATTTTACTTACAGTTCCTTTCTGTTGACAGCATATTTTAATCTACAGTACTTACAGTAAAGACAGGTGAATTTAAAGAAGGAATTAACAACATTTACTAACTTATTTATTATTTCTCAAAATTGAGCCGTAAAATGGTGACTCGAACCCTTCTCCATTTGACTGAGGTTTAGGTCCGGCACAAAAGAATCAGTGTTGTGGTAGGTCATGGAGAGAGAAGCTACTGTAACTAACAGCATATACAGAGATATTTCTGAGTTTCAGTGCAGAGACCCGAAGCCCTAATTTCATTATTCTTTTAGTGTTTCTTTTAGTGTGTGGACTATACGGTGTTCTCATGGCGGAGCGAGCACTGAATACCGTCTTGGACTGCCTAGACCCAGAAGACGGAAACAAAACTGCTCCGAAACATGGTAACTATTTGAAAATTTAGTCTGTTTCGTGGTCACATGATATACCATAAAAAGGTCAAAACTGTTGTTTTAATTTGAACGTTACAAATTACCCGTAAATGAGAATTACTGTTACACCCTAATAAAATAAAAGGGAATAATTTAAACTTTATGGAACTGGTCAGAAAAAATATGCCAAGTTGAACTGTAAATTACATTAACAAACAATGACAGATGCATGATGGACACGACATGTTTTCCCGGAGGCTGCTGACAGACGTTTGATAGGTTTTTGGGCCACATAGGAGAGGCCGAGAGGCAGGCAGAAGGCGCTATCAGTATTCCGGTCGGATAACTGGCAGCTGCAGAAGCTTCGGTCTGTATAGCACATTGTATAACTGCAAGGAACGTCGTGCGTGTCCGTCTGTTTCCTCGTCAACCTGGTAACCGGTAACCGGTAACCACACATTTATATTCAGGGATAGCAAGCTGTTGTCATCCGGCCACATACGGCACGCAACAAAGTTTTACCTGATTCCAGACAAAGCAATGGGATTCCGCCCGCTTGTCCTTTCTTTCTCTTAATTAATGGTCTTTATTCCTTGTTGTGCTTGCGTATATGAATACCTACATACCTACATACCTACCTATTTACTTATATGAATACCTACATACCTACCTACCTATTTTCTTATATGAATACCTACATACCTACCTACCTATTTACCTATATGAATGCCTACATACCTACCTACCTATTTGCCCACGTCCACCCACCTGTATATATATATTATATATATAGATAGATAGATAGATATTCATTCACCCATTCCTCTGCAGGCCCGTTCGACCGTCCGTCCGTCCACCTTCTATCCGTCTATGTATGTATCTATCTATCTATCTATCTATCTGTCTGTCTGTCTGTCTATCCATCCATCTATACATGTATATCTATGTATCTATCTGTCTACCTCTCTGTATGTCTGTCTGTCTATGTATGTATCTATCTATCTGTCTATCTCTCTGTATGTCTGTCTATCTATCTATCTACCTCTCTGTATGCCTGTCTGTTTATCTATCTACCTACCTATCTATCTCTCTATATGTCTATCTATCTATCTGTCTATCTATCTCTCTATATTTCTGTCTATCTGTCTATTTATCTTTGTATGTATGTATCTATCTATCTATCTCTCTATATGTCTGTCTATCTATCTATCTATCTATCCATCTATCTGTCTACCTTTCTATCTATCTATCTATCTATCTATCTATCTATCTGTATATCTATCTATCTCTCTGTATGCCTGTCTGTTTGTCTATCTACCTACCTATCTATCTGTCTATCTCTCTATATGTCTATCTATCTATCTGTCTATCTATCTCTCTATATGTCTGTCTATCCGTCTATCTTTGTATGTATGTATCTATCTATCTATCTATCTATCTGTCTATCTATTCATCTATCAAGCTATCTAAATACATGTACACATATACACGTCTACCTATCTACCTACTATCTAAGCTAACTACCTACCTACCTACCCACCCAGCTAGCTAGCTACCATTTACTCTCACATATATTTCAACAAATCAACATCTATCCACATGCCTACCTGCTACCTTACTTGGCGTACCAATAACTCCCATATTCTGACATGTGTCACATGTCAGAATCTACAGATACTAAGTTGGTCAAGACTACAGGCCTACTGTAAGTAATAGACCTTGTGAATGTCAGGAGAGGGGTTACTCACTGTTTGATCCACAGAGAAAATATTATCTCTTAGGAACGTAACGATTTTCTCTTTGAAATTAACACACAAAAATAAAGTGTTGTTTTCTTTCATTCATTAAGATATCAAAGGTCCAGAGAAGAAAGTCTTGCCAAAGAGATAAAAACCCCCTCATGCCGTGATCATACATTTTTGGAAGCAGTTTTAGAGAATTCTAGACATACCGAAAAGTGTTACAACATCAGGACGGTTTTCAAAACGGGTCACACGGTACAGCGTTCACTTATGAAAACACACTAGTCCGGAATTTTCTGGGCACCGGGCACTTGTTTTAGAATCTCTTGTAATGTGACAGGGGCTATGTAGGTAGAAGTCACAGGACACTGGGGTTGTGACTTAAAGAAGGAGAGACATTTGTACACCGTCTATCGGACCGTAGCCAATTGGTCCGACGTGCGTATGAAGGATATCACGTTAATTGTACAACAGGTACGTTCATACACACATGGAGGGAACAGGAATTAAAATTCAATACAATTCACAAATTATTCACCAACGAAATGAACTATATTTTCACTTTATATTCTTTATTCAACTCCTACATATGTTTCGGCCTTTAAAAGGCCATCTTCAGGGGCGTCATAAACTACATTCATTTCACATCCAATGTTTTTGTCTGCTATCACATTTAGTCGACTATTTAGTGACTATTTGTGACTAGTCTGGAAATGTCTGTCCGTATCAGACCAATCTTATTAGTAAGGACGACGGAAGTAAAAGTACTGTGACTGTGTGTGTCAGTGCGCTGCTATGACACTAGTACTGTGACTGTGTGTGTCAGTGCGCTGCTATGACACTAGTACTGTGACTGTGTGTGTCAGTGAGCTGCTATGACACTAGTACTGTGACTGTGTGTGTCAGTGCGCTGCTATGACACTAGTACTGTGACTGTGTGAGTCAGTGCGCTGCTGTGACATTAGTACTGTGACTGTGTGTGTCAGTGCGCTGCTATGACACTAGTACTGTGACTGTGTGTGTGTGTCAGTGCGCTGCTATAACACTAGTACTGTGACTGTGTGTGTCAGTGAGCTGCTATGACACTAGTACTGTGACTGTGTGTGTCAGTGCGCTGCTATGACACTATTACTGTGACTGTGTGTGTCAGTGCGCTGCTATGACACTAGTACTGTGACTGTGTGTGTCAGTGCGCTGCTATGACACTAGTACTGTGACTGTGTGTGTCAGTGCGCTGCTATGACACTAGTACTGTGACTGTGTGTCAGTGCGCTGCTATGACACTAGTACTGTGACTGTGTGTCAGTGCGCTGCTATGACACTAGTCTTGGGAATACACTTATTATAACCATAATGTGTGTGTCAGTGCGCTGCTATGACACTAGTCTTGGGAATACACTTATTATGACCATAATGTGTGTGTCAGTGCGTTGCTATGACACTAGTCTTGGGAATACACTTATTATGACCATAATGTGTGTGTCAGTGCGCTGCTATGACACTAGTCTTTGGAATACACTTATTATGACCATAATGTGTGTGTCAGTGCGTTGCTATGACACTAGTCTTGGGAATACACTTATTATGACCATAATGTGTGTGTCAGTGCGCTGCTATGACACTAGTCTTTGGAATACACTTATTATGACCATAATGTGTGTGTCAGTGCGTTGCTATGACACTAGTCTTGGGAATACACTTATTATGACCATAATGTGTGTGTCAGTGCGCTGCTATGACACTAGTCTTGGGAATACACTTATTATGACCATAATGTGTGTGTCAGTGCGTTGCTATGACACTAGTCTTGGGAATACACTTATTATGACCATAATGTGTGTGTCAGTGCGCTGCTATGACACTAGTCTTTGGAATACACTTATTATGACCATAATGTGTGTGTCAGTGCGTTGCTATGACACTAGTCTTGGAATACACTTATTATGACCATAATGTGTGTGTCAGTGCGTTGCTATGACACTAGTCTTGTTTTTTTTTTTTTTTTTTTTTTTTTTTTTTTTTTTTTTTTTTTTTTTTTGGGAATACACTTATTATGACCATAATGGTGTGTGTCAGTGCGTGCTATGACACTAGTCTTGGGAATACACTTATTATGACCATAATGTGTGTGTCAGTGCGCTGCTATGACACTAGTCTTGGGAATACACTTATTATGACCATAATGTGTGTGTCAGTGCTGCTGCTATGACACTAGTCTTGGGAATACACTTATTATGACCATAATGTGTGTGTCAGTGCGCTGCTATGACACTAGTCTTGGGAATACACTTATTATGACCATAATGTGTGTGTCAGTGCGCTGCTATGACACTAGTCTTGGGAATACACTTATTATGACCATAATGTGTGTGTCAGTGCGCTGCTATGACACTAGTCTTGGGAATACACTTATTATGACCATATGTGTGTGTCAGTGCGCTGCTATGACACTAGTCTTGGGAATACACTTATTATGACCATAATGTGTGTGTCAGTGCGCTGCTATGACACTAGTCTTGGGAATACACTTATTATGACCATAATGTGTGTGTCAGTGCGCTGCTATGACACAAGTCTTGGAATACACTTATTATGACCATAATGTGTGTGTCAGTGCGCTGCTATGACACTAGTCTTGGGAATACACTTATTATGACCATAATGTGTGTGTCAGTGCGCTGCTATGACACTAGTCTTGGAATACACTTATTATGACCATAATGTGTGTGTCAGTGCGCTGCTATGACACTAGTCTTGGGAATACACTTATTATGACCATAATGTGTGTGTCAGTGCGCTGCTATGACACTAGTCTTGGGATACACTTATTATGACCATAATGTGTGTGTCAGTGCGCTGCTATGACACTAGTCTTGGAATACCTTATTATGACCATAATGTGTGTGTCAGTGCGCTGCTATGACACTAGTCTTTGGGAATACACTTATTATGACCATAATGTGTGTGTCAGTGCGCTGCTATGACACTAGTCTTGGGATACACTTATTATGACCATAATGTGTGTGTCAGTGCGCTGCTATACACTGACACTAGTCTTTGGAATACACTTATTATGACCATAATGTGTGTGTCAGTGCGCTGCTATGACACTAGTCTTGGAAAACACTTATTATGACCATAATGTTGTTCAGTGCGCGCTATGACACTAGTCTTGGGAATACACTTATTATGACCATAATGTGTGTGTCAGTGCGCTGCTATGACACTAGTCTTGGGAATACACTTATTATGACCATAATGTGTGTGGTCAGTGCGCGCTATGACACTAGTCTTGGAATACACTTATATTATGACCATAATGTGTGTGTCAGTGCGTGCTATGACACTAGTCTTGGGAATACACTTATTATGACCATAATGTGTGTGTCAGTGCGCTGCTATGACACTAGTCTTGGGAATACACTTATTATGACCATAATGTGTGTGTCAGTGCGCTGCTATGACACTAAGTCTTTGGAATACACTTATTATGACCATAATGTGTGTGTCAGTGCGCTGCTAGACACTAGTCTTGGGAATACACTTATTATGACCATAATGTGTGTGTCAGTGCGCTGCTAATGACACTAGTCTTGGGAATACACTTATTATGACCATAATGTGTGTGTCAGTGCGCTGCTATGACACTATCTTGGAATACACTTATTATGACCATAATGTGTGTGTCAGTGCGCTGCTATGACACTAGTCTTTGGAATACACTTATTATGACCATAATGTGTGTGTCAGTGCGCTGCTATGACACTAGTCTTGGGAATACACTTATTATGACCATAATGTGTGTGTCAGTGCGCTGCTATGACACTAGTCTTGGGAATACACTTATTATGACCATAATGTGTGTGTCAGTGCGCTGCTATGACACTAGTCTTTGGAATACACTTATTATGACATAATGTGTGTGTCAGTGCGCTGCTATGACACTAGTCTTGGGAATACACTTATATGACATATAATGTGTGTGTCAGTGCGCTGCTATGACACTAGTCTATGGGATAGCCCTTAATTATACCATAATGTGTGTGTCAGTGCGCTGCTATGACACTAGTCTTGGATACACTTATTATGCCATAATGTGTGTGTGTCAGTGCGCTGCTATGACACTAGTCTTGAATACACTTATTATGACATAATGTGGTGTGTCAGTGCGCTGCTATGACACTAGTCTTGGAAACTTATTATGACCATATGTGTGTGTCAGTGCGCTGCTATGACACTAGTCTTGGAATACACTATATGACCATATGTGTGTGTCAGTGCGCTGCTATGACACTAGTCTGTGATACATTATTATGACCTATACGAATGTGTGTGTCAGTGCGCTGCTATGACACAGTACTGGCTTGTGGTAATACCTTATATGACCATAATGTGCTGTGTAGTCAGTGCGCTGCTTGAACACTTATATTGACCTAATGTGTGTGTCAGTGCGCTGCTATGACTAGACTGTCTTGGTCACTATAGCCTAATGTGTGTGTCAGTGCGCTGCTATGACACTATACGTGACTTGTGTGATACATGCGCTGCTATATGACCATACATGTGTGTGTCAGTGCGCTGCTATGACACTAGTACTTGGATACTGTGTTGTCAGTGCGCTGCTATGACACTAGTACTGTGACTGTGGTTGTCAGTGCGCTGCTATGACACTAGTTACTGGACTAGTGTGTGTCAGTGCGCTGCTATGACACTAGTACGTGACTGTGTGTGTCAGTGCGCTGCTATGACACTAGTACTGTGACTGTGTGTGTCAGTGCGCTGCTATGACACTAGTTGGATCACTATGTATGACTGTGTGTGTCAGTGCGCTGCTATGACACTAGTACTGTGACTGTGTGTGTCAGTGCGCTAGCTAGATACACTAGTACTGTGACTGTGTGTGTGTCAGTGCGCTGCTATGACACTAGTACTGTGACTGTGTGTGTCAGTGCGCTGCTATGACACTAGTACTGTGACGTGAGTGTCAGTGCGCTGCTATGACACTAGTACTGTGACTGTGTGTGTCAGTGCGCTGCTTGACACTAGTACTGTGACTGTGTGTGTCAGTGCGCTGCTATGACACTAGTACTGTGACTGTGTGTGTCAGTGCGCTGCTATGACACAGTACTGTGACTGTGGTGTCAGTGCGCTGCTATGACACTAGTACTGTGACTGTGTGTGTCAGTGCGCTGCTATGACACAGTACTGTGACTGTGGTGTCAGTGCGCTGCTATGACACTAGTACTGTGACTGTGTGTGTTTGTAAGGTGCAGTGCGCTGCTATGACACTAGTACTGTGACTGTGTCAGCGCTGCTATGAATAGTACTGTGACTTGTGTGTCAGTGCGCTGCTATGACACTATACTGTGACTTGTGTGTCATGCGCTGCTATGACACTAGTACTGTGACTGTGTGTCAGTGCGCTGCTATGACACTAGTACGTGACTTGTGTGTCATCGCTGCTATGACACTAGTACTGTGCTGTGTGTCAGTGCGCTGCTATGACACTATACTGTGACTGTGTGTCAGTGCGTGCTATGACACTAGTGGAAACACATGATGTGTGTCAGTGCGTGCATGACACTAGTTTGGAATACATTATATGACCTATGTGTGTGTCAGTGCGTGCTATGACACTAGTCTGGGAATACACTTATTATGACCATAATGTGTGTGTCAGTGCGTGCTATGACACTAGTCTTGGGATCACTTATTAGACATAATGTGTGTGTCGTGCGCTGCTATGACACTATACTGATGACTTGTGTGTGTCAGTGCGCTGCTATGACTACTGATACTTTTGACTGTTGTGTCATGCGTGCTATGACACTAGTCTGGGAATCACTATTATGACCATAATGTGTGTGTCAGTGCGTTGCTATGACACTAGTCTTGGGAATACACTTATTATGACCATAATGTGTGTGTCATGCGCTGCTATGACACTAGTCCTTGGGATCCTATACATGACTTGATGTGTGTGTCAGTGCGCTGCTATGACACTAGTTGGAAAATTTTATGGGAAACCCTATTGTGTGTGTCAGTGCGCTGCTATGACACAGTACGTGACTTTGTCAGTGCTGCTTGACATATATGTGACTGTGTGTGTCAGTGCGCTGCTATGACACTAGTACTGTGACTGTGTGTGTCAGTGCGCTGCTATGACACCAGTACTGTGACTGTGAGTGTCAGTGCGCTGCTATGACACTAGTACTGTGACTGTGTGTGTCAGTGCGCTGCTATGACACCAGTACTGTGACTGTGAGTGTCAGTGCGCTGCTATGACACTAGTACTGTGACTGTGTGTGTCAGTGCGCTGCTATGACACTAGTACTGTGACTGTGTGTGTCAGTGCGCTGCTATGACACCAGTACTGTGACTGTGTGAATGTCAGTGCGCTGCTATGACACTAGTACTGTGACTGTGTGTGTGGTCAGTGCGCTGCTATGACACTAGTACTGTGACTGTGTGTGTCAGTGCGCTGCTATGACACTAGTACTGTGACTGTGTGTGTCAGTGCGCTGCTATGACACTAGTACTGTGACTGTGTGTGTCAGTGCGCTGCTATGACACTAGTCTTTGGAATACACTTATTATGACCATAATGTGTGTGTCAGTGCGCTGCTATGACACTAGTCTTGGGAATACACTTATTATGACCATTAATGTGTGTGTGTCAGTGTGCTGCTATGACACTAGTCTTGGGAATACACTTATTATGACCATAATGTGTGTGTCAGTGCGCTGCTATGACACTATTACTGTGACTGTGTGTGTCAGTGCGCTGCTATGACACTAGTCTTGGGAATACACTTATTATGACCATAATGTATCATTTCTTAAGATTTCTGTTTCAAGCTGTCCTTATTGGGGATTTTACTCTTTGTATGTTAACAATACGTTCTCTGTTCACTCTTTCCTGACTGACGTCGTGACTAACTCTGCCGGCGTATGGTGTCTTTTGGTGCTCAGTTTTATCTCTTTAGATACTATTGAACATCGTTTTTGCATTAGCTTTGGCATGAATCCGAGCCTTCTCTTAGTAAATATAATTTTTTTCTGTGGCGCAACAATCCAAATCGCCCCTAGCTACTTCTCTGTTGAGGTTTCTAGATCACACACAATTAGACACACACACACAGACACACTGTAGGACTCCTCTGGACGAGTGATCAGCTCGTCGCAGAAGCCGCTACCTACATAACACACAACAAACACAGGAGACGAACATCCATGCTGTCAGCGGGATTCGAACCCGCAATCCCACCAATCAAGCGGCCACAAATCTACTCCTTAGACCGCACGGCCACGGGGATCGGCTAATAATTATAACATAGTCTATATATTATCAGTTACTTTGTCGTTTTTGTCTGGTTGTTTGTATTTTATGGTTTCATTTGATGGATTTTATTAATATTTATTAGGAAATATGTGTCTTTTATTCCAGAGTTCATTATAAATTTTCAATTCAATTGATTTTCATATAGAATTCAGTTACCTCGAGCAGTGACGTACGACGCTAGAGACTGTACGCACTCTGTCTAGATTTTGTTCGCCGTCGCCATCACTACCTGCTGGCTTGCCTTTCCTCCAGTTCTGTCGGTGAATAATGTAGTCGTGTGTGACCGGTAAGTCAGGTATTCCACTGTTACAACCGGGCCAACAGCCACAAGCAATCGCGTGGTTCGATGAAAAAATAGAAAAGCTAAGAGATCAGAAGCCTTTTATGAATCCTCTGCTCCTTCGGATACAGCACATAGGCACATTTCTGCCGAATAACTGACCTTTTGATTGGCACACCCACAGGCAAGGTTTTTCCCAATCGGTCACATGGGAAAGGTGGTCGATTCCTCCCTGGGAAGTGTCGAACAGCACACAAACACATGTGGCTTCTTGGGGTGGTTGCCGGAATATTCCCCTGACGACCTCGTGGCCCAGTTAAAGGGAAAATACTGGTGATAGTGATGCCTGACAATGCTGTCCGGACAAGTATCAGCGTCCTAACAGGAAAACTGTGCGCATTATCACACCTGCTTGCTACCTGAGGACTGACTCATCGGCCTGATGTAAAGAATCTGGGCAGACGCATGCCTGAATCCGACGTTCGGAAGAACCACGAGACTGTGGGCATTCACGTCCATGGACTCAGGCAGCTCCACTCGGGCGCGAAGACCAGGACACTGAAGGAGACCAACCAAATGAAGCGCACAATAAGGTAGGAGCAAGTCGACGTCCCTTCATCACTTTAGCCATAATTGCCTCTTGTAAGCATCGGTGCGCGTTTACGTCAACCTTTCAACTACCATTGAGGCTTATTTGGGCTAAAGAAAATTTCCCGTCATGGATGGGGTCTTGTACTGCTAACACTGAGGACTTTCGCTGCAAGCGGTAAAAGTTCCTTCGACTGGGAGAAGTTTGGTTGGGTGGCTTTTTGAGTCTTGTACAGTGACAGGCTCAATCGCTTCCGCTGAAGGCGTTTGCGACCTAGGAGGGAGTCACTCTGGTGAGGCCTCCGTGACTGGAGGGGTTTGCGGCGGGCCGTTTAGCGGGTTCCAGTTTTACCGTGACATTTCCTGTACAACTAAGCTGAAGCATTTGAAACAACGTTCTGTTTGTAATTCTGATTACGGCCTTCTAGAATGTGGCTTCATATAGTGTTTGATGTAGACAACAAATTTTCGAAAATCAGAGAGGCCCGCGACTTCAAGTTAGAAGAATGTCTCTATTTCCCAATTTTGGTGTTTGATGTTAATGTCACGATTCAGTGCCTGTTTAGAGAGGAAGGGTATTAAATATGCGAATTAACCAACCAACCAACAGACCAACTAACTCATCACACGGGGTAAAGTACTTCTTGATAAAGTAATCATTTTTCAGCTAGTCTAGAAATCCCCCCAATTTTAAGGACCCCACATGTTTATTGTAATTCTCACATGATCCCGCCGCTTGTCACTATGCTGAGACAGAAAAATTTAGTCTACATCTTCCCATTCTATTACTTTAAGATCCAATTTAATATTATCCTCCCATTTATGCTTGGTCCCCAAAACATGTATGCCCACGAAAACTCTGAATGCCCGTCTTGTCTTCAACACACACCCTGTCTGTGTGTCGAGGCATTCTTTCCTTCCGCCCCAATGTGTGGCTGACTGCTGTGAAGGCGGGGAGTGAAGTTGCATGGACTGCAATACGTGAACCGAGACTTCAATGCGATTTCGTCTGTCTCTTTTCACACATGTGGATCAAGATGTACGTAACGTCCTTATTTCCATGCCATGCACCATACCCTATCGAGTCATATTTTTATACTATTCCACGTTTTAGACATTTTTTTTTATTTCGGAAAGCGTCTACTGAATTCTTGTGTGAGAAATCGTAGCTGTTCGTTGATACTTGATAGAAAATGTAAAGGAAATATGAGGCACTTCTGTGGTAGAAAAGAAGATGAGTCAAGCATCAGACATTAATATTCCATGCAATTACTCTCACAGTTATCAATTCTGAAACAAGATTCGAGTACCTCAATGCATTTTCAAACACGTCTTTTTGATTTTATATGATACCACGAAGAGAGAGATGGCAGTCCATGCAAAGTAATACACCGCATTTTGTCATCCGAGAAATACCTTTTTCTAAAATAACTTGCTGTATCATTCGCGAATTCTGTTATCAAAATGTATCCTGCATTATGTTGTCATAAAAATACTATTTTCCTATTCGTTCACTGAAATGAAATGTGCGTTTTTTGAATACGAACGACGGAGGGAGAGAGATAGAGAGAGTATAAGAAAATTTGTCTCTCGGTTTGTTACCGACGTTTCGGGACTACGCATTGGTCCCATCTTCAAGGGTGGTATTGGACGTCTTGGTCTTTGAAGATAGGACCCACATGCTGTCCCGGATATTCGGTAACAAACCAACATACGCAGAGCAACCGCTCTGAAGAGCGAAGCACGTGGATCAGTATTCCGCTCACTGCAGTAAAATTTATACCGATTTTGATAAAAACCACAATTTCAGTATGTAAAAGTTAAATAGAAAGTTCTTGCATAATTACAGTAGGCCTATTTTTTATACATTTAGTTTCATTGGGAGAGCAACCGTGAGCCAAACTTATGCTTTGAATGACGGGAGTAGTGTCCGATTCTTCCGCCAGTCTGCGCATGCAAATTTACTCCCTTCACATAAACATATTCCTTTGTTTTATTTATCAAAACTGGCATATTAGATGTGCCAGGCGAAATAACTGTGACGTTAGCCATGGTTTTATACAGGCTACCTGTTATTTCAGGCTTCTGCCGCGATGTTGATGAGATCTTCGTTCTTCTGGGATGTTACGCAGCCTCGATTGTTGATCCTTTACCGACGTTTCGGTACAACGCATCGGTCTCATCTTCAAGGGTCAAGAAGTACCAAAAAGTTTTTTCATCTTATGCTACCAGTTCTTTGTAAAATAAAATCAGCTGTTTCTATTTCATGTCATCATTTTGCTGAACCAATATTTGACACTTGGTAAAGGTCACTATGATATTACTGGATCACCTAAATATCGTGGATATTGGCTGTATATACAAACGTAATCCTAATGTACATAAATACTGTGTCGTTCATTTATATCTGTGCTTACATATCTATATGTTTACTTCATTCAGTAATAGTTCAATTATTTAAACATCTGAACACGTGACTTCGGTATATATTCTCATAATTAATCAGAGAGAATAACCAAACATAATTACTCACACAAAGATGCTTCTCTGCAAGCTGAACCAATAATGTTGAAACATCGACTTAATTTAACCATCATCACGTTACTTTAACATCAGATGTCGCCACAGGTTAATGAACAGTTTACGGATTTTGCAGTAACATAAATTAAATATTTAGGTGAACCGTTCTGTGTATAGTAAGAATACACACTTGAATCGATAGAGATTTCAACATTATCAGTCGTATTATAGGCATTGTCCATCGTCTGAGGTAGTCATATATGTGATATCCGTGACACTTTGGCAGCTGACTCTGGTACCTTGTATTATGTGCTACTCTAAACTTTTTGACAGTTAGAATGAACCGTGGGACGCTTTGAATACTAGCCTAGTGTGCAGATATAAAGGTAAATTTCACCCTAGAACACGCCGTGAAGGCCCAGAGGGGGAGTAGAGGTATAGCTCTACTCTTTCTTTAACCTCGGTGCTAGATGGGGTGTGTGTGGTCAACGCCAAGTCCCGGCCGCTTTAACCCCGGGAATGACCCGTTACCCATTGTATAGGAGGCTGGGTAGACCCCAGGGTCGTTCTGGACGGGTGCGGAAAATCTCGCCTCCACCGGGATTCGATCCCCGGACCGTCCAGCTCGTAGCGAATCGCTATACCGACTGAGCTATCGCGGCCCACGCAGATATACATTAATTTATTTTAAATTCTCAGGATTTTATATCACTCGTGAAAAGCAAAAATTACACTTCATAGAAGACAGTGGCAGTAGGTTTCTATGAAACGTTGATAAACTTGTTCCAAAATGCACGGCGTCATATCCCAGAAGGCTTTAATATTTAAACATTTTGTTATGCTGTATTTTACGCTTAGTAGCGACGGTTTAGATCGAACCCGGGACACTTAGAATAATTTGCTAATATGTAGGTTTTTAAATTTATTTTTAAAATGGTCGTGACTACATTACATGTGAAGCACTGAAAATCGTTCAAAGGTATAATGTTCGACGCATGTCAATTTACAAACACTGAGAAACGTGGAGCAACAATATGGCTGTCATAACTTGCTAGTACAAACGACAATATCGGTGAAATGACGCCCAGGAGTTAAAAAAAACAATAAAATGCAGTGTTTTGGTGGCTAAAACAATGAATTGGTAGGACACAGTATAAGACAGGTACAGTAAAGTGACATGCTGTGTTATCTGTGAATAATATATTTGTTTTTACAAGTAGTACAAGTTGCATGATGCAGAGAATTGATCTGAGCAATGGCAGAACCCTTGGTGACACAGATCAGTTAAGCAGAATATTCTTCAACAATTTTTGTGTATTTTATTTTCCGAAATAAAAATTTGCTAACGGAATTTGAAGTATTGCATATTGATTTTCAAAAATGTTTTGGTTTTCTTGCAAAATATATGCGGTATTTGGTGGCACATCTGTCTTCACTAATAACACGACAAACAAGTGCCACTGCAGATCGCCATCAACAGATACATATTTTATATTCACATCCGACAAAATGTACAATTCAATCACATTAATTGTGCAATTTCACTGTCCTACATGTTTCGAACACTTAATTTGGGTTCATCTTCAGGGACACATTACACACTATTCACATCAACTGGTACAATTGTTTACATAATTCTTTACAACTGTGTATGTACATTGTCCAAAACTAATTAAAAGTGAAAATTATGTTTGTTGTTTTATATTGGTTAAAATGCTAAAAGTTGTATAAAAGTTGAATTGTCTGTGCTGATTTGATATCCTGTTTTATCGGAGTAGGTTGTCTGCTGGGTGTTGAGAACAGTACTGTTTCACCGCAGTCGATAAGTGTGGTGTTGAGAACAGTACTGTTGTCAACACCCAGCCAGCACAACCTACTGCGATAAAACAGGATATAAAATGCTGGGTGTTGAGAACAGTACTGTTCTCAACACCCAGCAGACAACCTACTCTCAAAACCAGCAATAACTACTGGTAGAAACAGAGTTTCAAAAGCTGGTGTGAGAACCGTACTGTTCTCAACACCCAGCAGACAACCTACTGCGATAAAACAGGATATAAAATGCTGGGTGTTGAGAACAGTACTGTTCTCAACACCCAGCAGACAACCACTGTTCTCAACACCCAGCAGACAACCTACTCGATAAAACAGGATATAAAATGCTGGGTGTTGAGAACAGTACTGTTCTCCACCGAAATACTTCTCACCCAGCAGACAACCTACTCCGATAAAACAGGATATAAATGCTGGGTGTTGAGAACAGTACTGTTCTCAACACCCAGCAGACAACCTACTGTTCTCAACACCCAGCAGACAACCTACTCCGATAAAACAGGATATAAATGCTGGGTGTTGAGAACAGTACTGTTCCAACACCCAGCAGACAACCCACTGTTCTCAACACCCAGCAGACAACCTACTCCGATAAAACAGGATATCAAATGCTGGTGAAACAGTAACTTTTCTACAACTTAGCAGACAACCTATATAAAACAGGATACAAATGCTGGTTTGAAACAGTATGTTCCGACAACACCAGAGACAAACACTTTCTGTAAACAAGTAATACCGTTGATTGAAAATGCTGGTGTGAAAAGTCCTGTTACCCAACACAGCGAAACAGTACTGTTCTCAACACCCAGCAGACAACCTACTCCGATAAAACAGGATATCAAATCAGCACAGACAATTCAACTTTTGTACAACTTTTAGCATTTTAACCAATATAAAACAACAACCACAACTTTCACTTTTTATTAGTTTTAGACAACGTACATACACAGATGTAAAGAATTCATGTAAACAAGTATACCAGTTGATGTGAAAAGTGTGTAATGAGTCCCTGAAGATGAACCCAAATTAAGGGTTCGAAACATGTAGGACAGTGGAATTGCACAATTAATGTGATTGAATTGTACATTTTGTCGGACTGTGAATTTAAAGTTAATATGTACAGTAGGAATAAGTTTAGATATATATTTGTCACGAATAGTGAAACTGGCATGATCGAAAATTATTAAACCTGACATTAGTAATCTGAGCCAAAATGAGAGATGGGAAGTTCTTAGAAACTCTTCTGATTAGAAATGAAATATAGTAGAACAGAACCGTACTGGATAATTCAGTTGAGATGATTTTAGATTTATACCTTGATGTAACAAGGGGTTATTTTATTTATTGTATTTATGTTATCACTTTAGTTTTATAGCACAGCAGTCCCTCGGTCATCCGGACTGTACTGGGGGGAGGGGTGGTCCAAATTACCCGAGAGTCCGGACCACCGCCCTATAGGTAACATACAAAACATCAGCTCTCAAAGCTAAAATGTAACTTCTTAAAGCGGAAATACTGCACCTAACAGTATTATAATAATAATAATAATAACGGAATAATAATACCCGGCGATCCGGATTACCGGGGTCGAGATTACCGAGTTACCACTGTATTATGCCTCTCTGCTTAATAAAGTAGCTACTTGTTTCAAGTCCCAAGCAGCTGAAGGGTTGACACCACTTGCAGAATGTAGGTCTAACTACTACTGCTACTACTACTACTACTACTACTACTACTACTACTACTACTACTAATATGCTTTAAGGTACAGAGACTTTCTTGAGAAACTAATGGATTCTCAGCTAGTCAAGAAATCCCCCGCAGTTTATGGAACCTCAACGTTAATTGCCATGTTGACAACAGCCCACAATTTCTCCCTATCATGAACCAGATCAATTCAGTCCACGCCCTCCCATTATATTGTTTAAAGATTCGGTTTAATATTATCATACCCTCTTCGCCTAGGAATTCCAAGGGGTCTTTTTCTTTCAGGCTTCGCCACCAAAACTCCTTACGCCCCTCTCCTGTTCCCCATAGGGTATAGGCCTAAATGGATTGATAATATTAAAATGGATCTTAAAGAATTAGATATGTCCTGGATTTGTTTCGTTCAGGGTAGAAACCTTGTGGATATCGTAATAAAGTTTCGGGTTTCATAAATACGGCGATGTATTTGCTAGCTGTACGACTATCAGCTTTCAAGGGAGACCGTCCTCCATGAAGTCAGTTCGAACAGGTTTTCAGTGTTTTCGGTGAAACTCCGAGTGTACAGAAGATACGACCCTTACGTAAGGGGCCCCACGGTGCCTATTGTTATCAACAGTGTACAGACATGTAAAGACCGTATATGAAGAAAACTATACGAGTGCAGAGAAATGACGAGGTAAAATTGTGTAGATGAAAACTGAGGATAGAAAGTTACAAATCTGAGATAAGAGTAAGACTACAAAAATGTTTTAAGAATAAAGACATTAATGCATAAAGGCATTAAAACAGAAATACAGGGAATTTGGATAAGAAGGCCAAAGAAAGAGCTCTCCATTAGAGTAAAATAGTAGGAAAAATAACTTAGTTTGTATATGAAAAATTAATGTAAATATCGTGCAATAAATAATCGCGAAGCAAGAAGGCAGATGTTAATAATTGGAGCCGAATTGTGTCCTCAACATTTTGCACTCGTTCCCTTTAATGGCAGTAGTAGCATGCTCGGTGAATAACATAGTTCTATTTCACTAAACCAATCAGCATTGTTTGGTGGGATTAAAAGTTACATAGAGCCCGGATTATTCAGTCCATTTGGATTATTCAAATTAACAGGAAAGTCGCATTAGTTTGTTTTGGAACACGCGTAGTAATATTCCAAGTATGCACAGCACTATAGCAATATCAACACATACATTCCAATGATCTCTACCGCAATATCTATTTGGAACTCTGTAATACAGTCATTCAGCCTTACTTTACGTTTCTAGATTGTGATCAAGCGTTGACAGCCCAAACCTTGGCAGTTTTATGTATATTTAATTACTAGTTACATATCTTTCTTAGATTCTTTAACGACAGAATGTCAGCCGAAAATGAAAATAAATAAAATTAGAATTTTAACCCTTCCTTTATGTGGTTGAAATTTTGGTTTGTCTACATGTTTCGACCAATTATATGGTTATCCTTAGGCCACACTTGCACATAAAAACCAAAATTACATTTTCAAATTTAATTTTCTCAGTCTGTTGTGCAATGCATATAGATAAAATTTAAAAATTTCTTAAAAATAATTTAAAACTTAAATATTAAGGTATTTTAGTAAAATTTGACCTTCTTATTAGCTCCTGTCTTCGAATAGAGGCGTCTATTTGGTGTGTAGGCGTATGATGACGTGAGGAGGTATCCGTTGTTAAGCTGGCATAGGTTTTTTTTTTATGAAGGGCCCTTGCACCACAGCCTTAAGGCTTAAGCTGGCATAGGTTTTTTTTTGATGAAGGGCCCTTGCACCACAGCCTTAAGGCTTAAGCTGGCATAGGTTTTTTTTTTGATGAAGGGCCCTTGCACCACAGCCTTAAGGCTTAAGCTGGCATAGGTGTTATGGAGGTGTTTTCTGTAACCTGTCTCTACGAGCTGGTTGTTAGAAGGAGACTGGTATAGAGTTGAGTGAACTGTAGGTCGGTGTGGGGGGGGTGGGGAATGTAATGGTATTTATGTGATATCATGTTGCACCAGTGCTTCAAATATGGTGTTGTCACTTACAGTGTTTGGTCGTTAATCTCGGTTCTTTTTCTTTTTGTTTCTCTGTAGATGTAATATTTCTCGAGTGTATTCAGATGTGGATCTTTGTTTATTAGATGTAGTATCATCATTATATCTTCTATGAGGCTCATGGCGTGGCTATTTTCTAGTAGATGTTGGACAAATCTTGAACTGTTACTATAAGTTTTAAAGGCCGTAATGTGTTCTTTAAATCGATTTTCAAATCCTCTTCCAGTTTGTCCGACATAATTGTGAAAAAAATTCCGGGCATGTATAATCCATTCTTGTGGAATTTTGATTTATCGTCTCGTAATTTATTCTTGTTCAGAATATTGTCGATTGTGTTTTTGTAATTTTGTAACGTTCAAACAAATTATTTTATGTTTTTGTAATATTTGTCTTCCATAAAGACCACTTTGTAAAAATGTATAGAAAAGTGGTGGTAAAACTCCAGGCATTATTAATCCCCAACTTAAGTCTATGCCCACATTAAAGGTTGAACATTTACAGTCGCTTATTTTTCTGTTTGGGGCACGCGGTGGCGCAGTTGGTTGAGGCACTGAGCTACAAGCCGGAACGTGGCGGGTTCGATTCCCGATGGTGTCATTGGAATTTTTCATTGACATAATCCTTTCGGCCGCACTATGGCCCTGGGGTCGACTCAGCCTCTAACAGAAATGAGTACCAGGAATATTTCCTGGGGGGTAAAGGCGGCCGGTGCGTAGGGCTGACAACCTTACCAACTTCATGTGCCGATTGTCTAGAAATCTGGGAGCCTCAAACTCCTGGAATCCTAAGGGCCTGTCCAGGCCTGTAATGGGATTGCTTTACCTAATGAGGTTAAGAATGACTGGAGCCATACCTCACCCGTATGTCTCCTTGGCGTACACAGCGACAAATTTACCTTCACCGCACACGAAACACAGAAATACTCCGAGTAGCCAAACGCAGAATTACTTAATGTTGCAGCAGGTGGTACGACTGGACTGTAATCAGTTGTAAGTGCTGGAAATATAGAAATCTTCTACACGCTGACGCCGCTATTTTATGAAGGAGGCCTAATTCAGCTGTCAGAATTGTAACGACAGTATTAGAGATATCATTTCTTTGTTCATTTCGTTTTGTCTGACTTTACAGAAACTCACATCAGTAGTCAAAAACGTTGCCAAGTTCTTAAGAAATTAAATCTGTCGAAATTACAAAACTGCTTGAAGCAGAGAACCTCAGCTGCTGGAAATTCAGAAATTAAAACAACTTTGAATTATCGCTCTCTTTCGTAGGCTTGTAATCTGCAACAAAGAATGAGTGGAGAAAATTGCTTATGCTAGCACATCTGATTCGGTATAAACGAACAAACTGAGAGGGCGAATAAAGGAACGATGATTCGTAAACTTCAGACTCTGTAAAAATGTCTGTCACTACGTAATATCTTTTTTTCCTTATATTGACATTCAGTTTAGATGACTCATTTAAAAATATATTAAATTCGCGTGTGAAATACAGATTTATATTCAAATTCTTTTTATATTTTACTCTTTTACCCTAGATATTTAGTTTTTTGGGGGGGTCATTATAAATGGTACCTTATAATATATAATATAATATAATAATTTACAAAATCATGTTGATAGTTCTTTAAAAAATCTTTTTTTTTTCACCAACTATAAAAATTCTTTGTAACATCTGACATTTTAGCAATAAACCTTTACCTAATTAGCTGGCCCATATGAAGCAGAAGTCTAATAGGAACTAAATGTCTGAAATGCGAATTATATCACTGCTTGAATGGCCCTATAATTTACAGCAAACATTCTTACTTCATTGTCCGTATCCATAAATTATTCACGCGACACGCACGTGTATTAATTTCTGGACATGTGGCCTGCCATTTGAAAATACTTGGAGGTCCTTAGTCTAAATAATTCCTTATTTTTGTATTTGTTCAGAAAAATTCTCTGTACCCTAAAGGGATGGGCGGGAGATTTATTCTCAACATTTCTAATTCATGGCTTTTAAAGGCAGTTTGAGGTTACGTTTAACGCTACCGCCTTCTGGGATGTAACGTCTTATAGTACGGTAGATAGGCACTTGTACATCAAGAACACGGTGTCATGTCCCATGAGATCCATTAGAACATTTTAGCATTTTTTCCCTCTTCCCTGACACTTCTAAGTCTCCTGTGACAGTGGGACTTACAAAAAATAATTCTTACCGAAAGTCGCGGTTAGTGAGTCGTTGTGTGTTCTGGAGGTATAGGGTTCAAACGTCAGCCCAGTAATAGGCTAAACTCAGTTTTTCACGATGTTAATCAGTCGTCATCATCATCATCATCATCATCATCATCGTCAACATAATCATCATCATCGTCATCATCATCATCGTCATCACGCATTCTGTCGTAGCCACTTCCAAAGCGAGTTCTCCACTGAGTGCGATCTAGTGCTTCCTCTTTGAATTTCCAGTATCTTATTATTTCATTATGATCATCCAGCAGCTGCTTAATTCTTCTTCCTCGTCTTTCCTTTCCTTCTAACGTTCCTTCAATAACGTGTTTTAGAATGCAGTTCCTACGCCAGATGTGACCAATCCAGGTAGCATTTCTTCGTTTTATTGTATGTAGGGTGTTCCTGTCCTCCTTGACACTGTGTAATACTTCATTATCCACACGATCGGTCCAACTGGTCTTCTCCATCCGTCTCCAGCACCACATTTCAAGACTTTCAAGGTAATTTTAGTCTACTTTCCAAAGTGTCCAATTTTCAGCGACATACAAAGCTGTGCTCCAAATGTAGCATTTCACTAGTTTCTTCCATATGTGTTTACACGCCTACTTTTCCGGTTGTCTCCAGTCCGTATCGCCCAAGTCTTAACTCCTTAATTACTCCTGTTGAGTCGGCCATCCTTAAAGCCTCGCCATGTCAGCACGTCGCCTTGCTAACTGTTGGCAACCTTAACACTCAGTGTGGTCACACGAATACAACAGCTCGCAAAATGCAGAGTTCCAACACCTTGCTTCATCAAGGTCACAGTCACAAGAGGAGCGACTGCACTTCAAAAGAGGATTTTTGCTTTTGGATACCTGTGAATTAGGTTATGGTGTATATAGACAAAGTTTTGGAAAGTTAGCACCGATTTTGAGGCAGGTTCACGACTTCATAAACGTGACGTGTAACGCAATATTGGTACATATAAAGGTCTAGACAGAATTATTTTATTGTTATGTAGCAGTGAAGCTATCGTGACGCTGTAAGTGCCAGAATTACTATTGTGACACTGTAAGTGCCAGCGTTCCTATCGTGACACTGTAAGTGCCAGCATTACTTACTATCGTGACACTGTAAGTGCCAGCGTTCCTATCGTGACGCTGTAAGTGCCAGAATTACTATCGTGACACTGTAAGTGCCAGCGTTCCTATTGTGACACTGTAAGTGCCAGCATTACTTACTATCGTGACACTGTAAGTGCCAGCGTTCCTATCGTGACGCTGTAAGTGCCAGAATTACTATCGTGACACTGTAAGTGCCAGCGTTCCTATTGTGACGCTGTAAGTGCCAGAATTACTATCGTGACACTGTAAGTGCCAGCGTTCCTATTGTGACACTGTAAGTGCCAGCATTACTTACTATCGTGACACTGTAAGTGCCAGCGTTCCTATCCTGACACTGTAAGTGCCAGCATTGCTGTTTTCTAAGGTGTAACGCCGCGCAATTCCACGGATGTTCTACAAAGTTTCGGAAAAAACCTGAAGCTTCCAGCTTTAAGGTAGAAACTTTTATCCCTTCTGAGAACTAATTGGTTTCTGGACCAGTGATTGAGGTTAGCTCGGTGTAAGGGACACAACACAGTAGGTGTCTCCCTCCCTCTTCACCTGAGGACAGACGCAGATCCAGCTTCCGAAACGTCGTGATTTTAGATTTCCGGACGATGGACAAAGTCCAGAAACCAATTAGTCCACAATGGTACATACCGTCTTCAGAACCTTTACAACTTATTTATCCCTTCTGCTCTAAAAATGTAAGCTGTGGGTTTTTATTTAATATCAGGTACCCGTCTACCAAACCACACGGTGTCACTTTCCGTAACACCGTCATATTTGTTGTAATATTGTACTTACACGTTTAGCTTTCTCTCACAGACTTTGTTCAATGTTGTTAACCTCTTCTTATAATGAAAGTGTCCGTCATATACAAATACAGGGTATACACAAAAGAATGGTGCGGTTTCAATAGTGAAAACTATTGAAACCGCACCATTCTTTTGTGTATACCCTGTACTGTGCGAATGTTATATATCCCGCAATTCCTGCTAATCACCGGGTGTTATTTGATTTTTTGTAATATTAGACATCCGTGTTGCTATGTACATGCAAAAGTATATTTCACTCTTATTAACAGTACAGTCACAACCAGCACACACACATTCAACACGTAATCAGGCTACCGGGTTCAGCTTCTAGGAGCCATCATCAGGCCTATGTTGCATTAATGGTACCGTTGTACAGCAGTACCATTAATGCAACACAAAAACCTGTGACAACACGTGCTTAGTACGCGAACTCCTGTAAAGTAACCACACAAAGTATAATTAAACCAATTTTTGGAACATGCGTGGATGCTACATAAAGTACCAGGAGTGCAAGACAAAGTGTATACAAGTGACCTACCTTAAGGACCAATCTGTCCGGTCGCACGAAGATCCTTATGTAATGTGCAGGATTGACACTGGTTTTTTACATTAGTACTGCGGCATATACATCCACATCGTACGGTCTGACTCCATTATTCATATTTTTTATATTCATATTTTATACTTATAAGTTTTTATATATATATCTTTTATATCTACATTTTAAAGTAAACTTCTCTTAGGCAGCACATTTTTTTATACATCGATATACATTTTATATACGTAATTGTAAAAAAAAAGGGGGAGTTTTCCTCTTACAAACTGCATGGAGTTTGTTTTTCAAAGTTTCTGTCATATGCCTGATGATGGCTCCTTGAAGCTGAAACCGGTAGCCTGATTACATGTTGAAGGTGTGTGTGTTGGTTGTGACTGTACGAGGTCTGTCCAAAAAGTATCCGACCTTGGGCCGGGAAATAAAAGTTCTGTATCTGGGTGGTTACAATACCTAATCCCCTTCAAAGTAGGCCCCTTGTGACTCCACACACTTAGCCCAGCGGTCCTTCCATCGCTGGAAGCAATTCTGGAAGGCTTGTTTTGGAATGGTGTGCAGCTGCGCCGTCGCGTTCTGTATGATGTCCTCGCGGCTGTCAAAACGGGCGCCTTTTAGCGGTGTCTTCAATCTCGGGAACAGCCAGAAATCACAAGGAGCCATGTCAGGAGAGTAGGGAGCCTGGCGAACCTGCGGAATGCCGTGCTTAGCCAGGAAACCCTGGATCAGGTGTGATGAATAAGCTGGGGCATTGTCATGATGCAGCTGCCAGTTGCGTGCGTCCCACAGCTCCGGTCTCTTGCGCCGAACTGCATCACGAAGATGACGGAGGACTTCTTGGTAGTACTCCTTATTAACAGTTTGGCCTAGTGTTGCGTACTCATGATGCACAACACCCCGGTAATCGAAGAAAACAGTCAGTATCACCTTCACATTGCTCCGAACGTGTCGTGCTTTTTTGGGCCTCGGGGATGTTGGAGGCTTCCATTGTGACGACTGGACCTTGGTTTCCGGGTCATATCCGTACACCCACGACTCGTCACCAGTGATCACAGTCTTCAGGAACTCAGGATCCCTGTTGGCGCACTCCAGCATGTCCTGCGCGACCTCAAGGCGGAGTTGTTGCTGCTCCGGCGAAAGCAGCTTGGGCACAAATTTTGCCGCCACTCTTCACATGCCCACATCCTCAGTTAAAATCGTGTTTGCGGAACCTCTGCTGATCCCAACCTCATCAGCAATTTCCCGGACGGTCAAACGACGGTCCTCCATGATCAATGTCCGCACTTTGTCAATGACATCAGCATTTCGGCTCGTTGACGGTCTCCCGGAACGCTGGTCACTGTTCGCCGAGATGCGGCCATCTTTAAAGCGGTTGAACCACTCTTTAATTTGAGTGACCCCCATTGCATCATCACCGAAAGCCTGCTGAATTTTGCGGATTGTTTACGTTGGGGTATCCCCAAGTTTCTGACAAAACTTGATGCAGTATCGCTGCTCCAAACATTCTGTCATCTTGAGCGAAACGAGAATGCGACGAACACGTGTTACACCACTTCGCTATCTGGCAGCGACAGACGCATCCGGCGGTGTTGCGAGGCAGCAAAAAATCACGCATGCGCATGAAAGTCCCTTCTACCACTACGCTCAGTTTCCCCACCCTTTCGTCATTACTTACCGCGGGAAAAAATATAGTCGGATACTTTTTGGACAGCCCTCGTACTATTGATAATAGTAAAATATGTATTTACAGGTATTATTTGGATGATAAAACAAACACAATAAGATGGGCGGAGCATGTGTCATGTATGGTGGAGAAGTGAAATGCGTATAGGGTGTTGGTTGGGCCGCCTGAAGACAAGCAGACACTTGGAAGACCCAGGCTAGACACGAGGATAATATTAAAATATGTCTTAAAGAAATTGAACTGTTGGGCTAGGACGGATTGAGCTGGCTAAGGATAGGGATCAGACGTGGGCTGCTGCGAATACGGTAATGAACTTTCAGGTTCCTTATAGTGAAGGGAATTTCTTGAATAGCTGAGGATCTCTTAGCTTCTGAAGGAGGACACTACTCCACTCAGTTATTGAACAATTAAACCAACAAATGCACTTCATTTCTTTAGTATGTCCGTTAACACTACACATGTTTCGGTATAAAGTGCATTTGTTGGTTCAATTGTTGAATGTTATCAAAATGCACGGTGAACACAACGTAAAATCCACTCAGTTAGGTAGACAGATAAATAGATAGTTAGTTATTTATTTAGTCATTTAGTTGGTTGGTTACTTACTAAGTCAGTTATTTGTTTAGTTGGTTGGTTATTGTTAGTTAATTAGTTAGTTGCACCACAAATTCGCTACATGTTTCGACATCAGATGCTATACTCAGGTGATTTTCCTACTGCAGGTTACTCTGGTTGTAATGCATGTCTTTCCTTTAATTGACTGGTAAAGGTAAAGATCAACCTCTAACCTGCTATGAAGACACAGAAGGGGAGTAGAGGTACAGATCTACTCTTTCTTTAACCTCGGCGCTAAGTGGGGTGGGTCTTTAATGCCACACCCCAGCCGCTTTACCCCTCGGGAATGACCCGGTACCCATTGTACGGGAGGCTGGGTGGGCCCCAGGGCCGGTCTGGACCGGTGCAGAAAATCTCGTCCCTACCGGGATTTGATTCCCGGACCGTCTAGCCCGTAGTGAGTCGCTATACCGATTGTGCTATCCCGGCCCACTTTAATTGGATGGACGGCATTAATAAAACATGAATGATAAACGGAATAAGAATAAATAGAGTATCACTATAAGAGAGTTTTTCTGTGAACTGCGCCTCTACTTATTTGTTATACAGTGTAGTCACATGGCTCCATTCGTTTTCCTTACTGAGGCGGTCCACACTATCTGAGCAATGTTGAACGTTGTTGGCACACAACGTTTGCTTGGTGTTTTTGTACTTCCATGTGCTGGAAACATGTGCTGCGTGGTTGTTGTGGATCGTGTGCTTTGTCTTGTTACTATGAACTACATTCCTGTGCTTTGTCTTGTTACTATGAACTACATTCCTGTGCTTTGTCTTGTTACTATGAACTACATTCCTGTGCTTTGTCTTGTTACTATGAACCTCGTACATTCCTGTGCTTTGTCTTGTCACTATGAACTACATTCCTGTGCTTTGTCTTGTCACTATGAACTACATTCCTGTGCTTTGTCTTGTCACTATGAACTACATTCCTGTGCTTTGTCTTGTTACTATGAACTACATTCCTGTGCTTTGTCTTGTTACTATGAACTACATTTCTGTGCTTTGTCTTGTTACTATGAACTACATTCCTGTGCTTTGTCTTGTTACTATGAACTACATTTCTGTGCTTTGTCTTGTTACTATGAACTACATTCCTGTGCTTTGTCTTATTACTATGAACTACATTCCTGTGCTTTGTCTTGTTACTATGAACTACATTCCTGTGCTTTGTCTTGTTACTATGAACCTCGTACATTCCTGTGCTTTGTCTTGTCACTATGAACTACATTCCTGTGCTTTGTCTTGTCACTATGAACTACATTCCTGTGCTTTGTCTTGTCACTATGAACTACATTCCTGTGCTTTGTCTTGTCACTATGAACTACATTCCTGTGCTTTGTCTTGTCACTATGAACTACATTCCTGTGCTTTGTCTTGTCACTATGAACTACATTCCTGTGCTTTGTCTTGTTACTATGAACTACATTCCTGTGCTTTGTCTTGTTACTATGAACTACATTCCTGTGCTTTGTCTTGTTACTATGAACTACATTCATGTGCTTTGTCTTGTTACTATGAACTACATTCCTGTGCTTTGTCTTGTTACTATGAACTACATTTCTGTGCTTTGTCTTGTTACTATGAACTACATTCCTGTGCTTTGTCTTGTTACTATGAACTACATTCATGTGCTTTGTCTTGTTACTATGAACTACATTCCTGTGCTTTGTCTTGTTACTATGAACTACATTTCTGTGCTTTGTCTTGTTACTATGAACTACATTCCTGTGCTTTGTCTTGTTACTATGAACTACATTCCTGTGCTTTGTCTTGTTACTATGAACTACATTCCTGTGCTTTGTCTTGTTACTATGAACTACATTCCTGTGCTTTGTCTTGTTACTATGAACTACATTCCTGTGCTTTGTCTTGTTACTATGAACTACATTCATGTGCTTTGTCTTGTTACTATGAACTACATTCATGTGCTTTGTCTTGTTACTATGAACTACATTCCTGTGCTTTGTCTTGCTACTATGAACTACATTCCTGTGCTTTGTCTTGTTACTATGAACTACATTTCTGTGCTTTGTCTTGTTACTATGAACTACATTCCTGTGCTTTGTCTTGTCACTATGAACTACATTCATGTGCTTTGTCTTGTTACTATGAACTATATTCCTGTGCTTTGTCTTGTTACTATGAACTACATTCCCGTGCTTTGTCTATTAGAGTATTCGTCTGATTAAAGCATCCGATGCCGAAATATGTAGCAGATCTGAGGCATAAATAACACCCAAGTGTTATTTGTATTTGACTGAGATATTTAGTAATATTTTCGATAAAAGAAAACATGGCGCTAAAATACATATTTTAATCTCATTCGCATGTTGAAACGTGTTTAGAATTTCGACTGGCCTTTAAACTACACAACAAAATTAATGTCTTGGAATATTATCAGCCATGTACTTTCTGAAAAAAATATGTAAAAGTTAAGGATATTTGTAAATATATACTTCAACTGCATAGAATACGTAACTTTCGAGGAGCCAGTAGAAGTAGTAAGAATTTTAAAAAGTCCCATGTTTCGTTACCATGGACACAAAACCCTAGAGTGAGCGACAGGAAACCGTCCACGTCTTAGGCCATCTTTCTATAAATCGTTTTTTATGTTACATTCTCATCTACACCGTGCATTCTATTTCCTTCAGGTTTTTCATCCGAAGTTTTGTGTGCTTCGCATCTAACTAACTAACTCCATGTAGCACAGTCCTTCTTGAGAACCTAGTTGGTCGTCAGCTAGTCAAAAAAATTCACCGCGTTTTATGGAACCCGAAGGTTTATTACCGCACTCGCATCTGTTGTACGAAATCTTTCTTTCCAGTTTGATCACCCCCTATTACTATTTCTTAATAGTGTCCAAATTACGAAGTTTCTCCGTTTGTAATTTTCTCCAGCCTGCAGATAATTCAACGTTCTCCATTTCGGACACACCGAGGGAGGCCAGATTATACCAGAACAGTGGGTTTTGGAAACCTGAAGAAGGAATGATTTAAATGCTTTCGATCAAACTTGCATAAGTCACTGGCAAATATGATATGGCTTCTATGTTTATTGTCCGACAAATGTACACTTTTATTCACTATTAGTTGTGAAACACAGTCCTACATGTTTCGAACCTTATCCTGGTTCATCCTCAGGAACTTCAATATTTTAAATTACACATATGTTACATCAATGGTACAATTGGTTAAAATGGTAAAAACTGAATAACATGAATTTTACACTCGAGTTATACACTGGTTAAGATGATAAAAGGTAAATATAACTTTTTACTGAAGTCCCTGAGGATGAACCAGGATAATTTTCGAAACATGTAGGACTGTATTTCACAATTAATAGTGAATAAAAGTGTATATTTGTCGGACAATAAACATAGAAAGGAAAATGAACGGAATGAATAACATTAAATGATATGGCTTGTCATGTCTTGTCTGGAACATGATACGCGGAGTGCGATTTATCCGCGGGCAGGAGAGGAGCTGAATGACAAAAATGTCATCAATCATAAAATAATTTGCGAATTTATCATCATCTTGGAAGAAATCCGGTTACAAATGAGAGAAAATGCTGAAGTCTGATCTTCTCTTGTTTAGTGGTTGAATCCAAAGGAGCCTGTTTCTTTGTCGTCCTCTCCCCATAATATTGTTACATGCTTATGTACATACATATTCATACACACATATGCATTCCAAGATCCAAAATTTAATTAAAGTGAATGTAGGATTTGAAATTAATCATAAAAATACAGCAATAAAAAATAAAACGTACACAATACAAAGTGCTATAAGCATTTTCATACAGTATTAAAATGTTATGCTAAATTCATTACACACAGCTTATAATTTTGTTATTTTTTAATTATTTTTGAATTTTTGAATTATTTTTGTTATTTTTGAATGTTAGAAATTCCTCAACAGAATAAAATTATTGTGTATGCTGATTTAAATTGAACCTCTTTATTCTTCAGACGTGCGTTTGTATGTTAATGTGTTGAATACTTAGGTGCCACTTTTCTGACAACATGAAATTAGGCAATTCTTGTGTGAATATGCTATTTTTTTTCCTTGTATTAATGTTTATAGAGCTGGATTTAATTGAAATTTTTCTTGGTTAAAATGAAATTTATTAATAATGAAAATATTTTCTCACATAGGAGAAGTAAAAACTGTAATATCTTAAAAAGGCCTATAAATAATTTTCTAGCTTTTGCATGTATCATAATTCTAAATATTTCCTGATATACAGAGAATATCTCTTTACCGTAAGACTGTAATTATTCCGTCTTTCATTATCGATTGAAAATAGGCACAATAAATTGTTTAGATTGTCTCAGCATTGCTGTTGTGAGACACAGACCTAAACACATAATGTGTTCCGCATAATTTAGGTATCATATAATCAATATTCTTATTCCACTTCAGTTGATTGTCAATTTGTAAGCAAAGGAATTTTGTATTTGCGTACTCTTCCACACACACACATATATATATATATATATATATATATATATATATTAAATTAAGTTTAAACCAACCGATGCACACTAAAACCACTCTTTAAGTAGCTTTATTATAAAATTGTTAAAATTGTACCCCTACACGTGTTTCGATCCTAGGATCATCGTCAGGGGGTTTCTTGCTAAAAGCTACAGTCACTTCAACACATGATTTAAAATATTCTATCTGCACTTTGAACCATAAGTTAAAATCTTGTCAATGGATTCGCTAAAAGTTGTAAAATTATAAAAACACTGTGCATCGGTTGGTTTAAACTTAATTTAATATGACGAAGATGCACGGTGTCAACAATGTGAAAAAAATATATGTATATATTGCCATAGCCAGCACTCAGTGGGTATTGTGAACTGCAAATACATGCAACCGAATGCATTTGCGATCCGACAGAATTCGGGCAAGAGACTTCTTTGTTTTGGATCGTGTTGGCTGATGGTGTGTGCAGTTTATCTTTTATCTGTGTGACACGGTCTGGTTTGTTTTGTTTGTTCTGGCCTGCTTCAGTTTATCCGCAACGTTAGGCACAAATATTCAATAAACGCATAAATCTATGTTCTTCCGTTAAGGTGAGAGACGAAGTTTTTATTCCGGTTTGACAAAATATTTGAAGTAATAAATTTGTATAAAAACTTTATTTGAAACATATATGAAATTTCCATTCAACATTATAATTTGATACATATTAAAGAGTCTACTGCAGAAATTATATAAATGCAAAAACGTTCAAATTATGCAAACTTTGCCCTAATTTGAGATATGTGCTATTATTGAGAATAACTTGAATACCCACAGAATTATATCGGAGTGCCAAACATGTTACGACATATGTTAGACCCACTATATAAGCCCGCGTTATTATTAAACGGGATTTAATATTTACTCCTGGACGCAAGCCAATATTTACTGTAGCAATATTTTTAAACATGGATATTTATTGAATAATTACTCCTTATTTATGAATCTCTTCTTGCAAGCAGGAATTTTTCTCACTTCTTCTCAAATTCTGTTTTCGTAACATATGCTGTCAGTTCCCCTTGCAAAAGTGTAGATGCTGGATATTATTAACTGTTAGGATTTTCTTAACAATAAGTTTTTATTAGGATGGAGCACGTTCGTATGAATATGCTACCAAAAAATGCGTATACTGTATGAGGCGGAACGTTGTTAAAGAAGCTCAAAGTATTGTACCGCGAGCAAGAGATGAAGCTCGTGTTACTCATATTTCTGCAGACGATCAATACACTTTTTTCGTAAGATATTTAGCTTAAAGTAATTCTAATATAAGAAAAACCTTGAAGAATGGACACTGGCCGTTTGGTAAAAACTGGGGAATATTCTGAAATAAGACTGCATGTAAAATTTTGGATGTGAAATGTTATTATAACCTTAAGACAGACTCCAAATTGTTTTGATATTATATATATTCCATGTAATAGAAGTACATAAATACGTTTTATTACCAACAAGTTGCGCAACACATTATACTTATCCACATATACAGGAAAATACTGCAACATGTTTCGGCTATTTCTTTTTTAGTCATCTTCAGGGAGCACTGATATATAAAGGATATATATATGAAGTTAAAATTTAAATTCGTCGGAAGTACACAGTAAAATACATTTTAGTATAATTGAAACTTTGTTTACACTACAGTTCAGTACAAGAGTGTTCGTTCTAGTGTACAAGTCTTGACAATATACAGGATAAGTACAGGGCATACACAAAAGAATGGTGCGGTTTTAATAGTGAACACTATTAAAGCCGCACCATTCTTTTGTGTATGCCCTGTATTTACTAATGCTTTATATCTTTTCTCACATGAGTTTATATATATATATATATATTTAGATAATACATCGTGATTATTGTAAAATATTTGAATTTTCAGACTTACCACTCAACAAGTTCGAGGTGAATTTTATCAATTTCAGATGTCTGGATGCTGCCTACTAGGTTAAATTTTTCATTCCATATATGTACTTTGTATATCAGTGCTCCCTGAAGATGTTTGTAAGAAATAGCCGAAACATGTTGCAGTGGTTTCCTATATATGTGTGGATAAGTGAAATTTGTTGTGCAATTTCTTGGTAATGAAACTTATTTATAAATAAACTTTATGTTTTTATGGCTTTAAGTATTCTATTTACAGCCGTATTTTGCAGACGAAACTGATTTTGTTTTTGGTATTAATATTTTGCTCACATTAATCCCTCGGCTGGAAAATGCCGCATAAAAGTACTCTTATACAGACTGGATTATTTAAAATAGTACCTAATAAAAATGCATATTGCTTCTCAGTTTATGAATTGGAAACACGTTTAGAAAACTGATGCATGCAGTCAGAGCACGTCCAAACATTTATTATTCTATGCTTAATTACAGATATGTATGCCTATGCATATTCCTAGTACAGTGATTTCTAATTGGCAATTGTGTTAATGTATCTAAATATTTTGCAGGGAATTTGGTTTGGGTATTCAAGACTGATATTGCGAAAGCAGTTTTTTGTTTTATTTATTTGTTTATTGTCATGAAGGCATATTTCCTGAAATTGCCGCGGTTATTGAGACATAATTACCCACGTAAGGTACAAATACTTTTATGAACATAATTTATCATTCTCTAATTTATTAGCGTAAATTAATTCAGTAAATTTCACATTGTTGACACCGTGCATCTTCGTCATATTAAATTAAATTTTTCAGACCAACTGATGCACCATTAAAACCACTTTTTATTGTAGCTTTATTAAAATTACAATTACAATAAAATACAAATTAAAATTACACGTGTAATAATACTTACAATATATGACTTATAATACATAAGTTTTAATGTGCTGTTGGACTATTCAAAATTATGTGACTGAAGCGACAGTAGCTTTCAAAAAAAAAACCCCTTACGATGATCCGAGGATCGAAACACGTGTAGGGGTATAATATTAACAATTTTAATAAAGCTACAATAAAAAGTGGTTTTAATGGTGCATCAGTTGGTCTGAAAAATTTAACTTAATTCAGTAAGTTTTATTGCTCATATTTCGTTGAATATTTCTTTTGTCGTTTATTCGTGGCAGATCAGATAACATTTCGTTGCTGTCAAAGAGTTCAAAGAATTTCGTTTTCCGTTATTAAACAAATGACAGTAACAATAATCACAGTTTTAGTCTACTTTCCTTCATGAAAGATAAGAAATATTTGTTAAATCACGATGCCACTTATCTCTCCTGCCAGATTTTGAACCAATTTTCTTCCCAATTTCGAGACATTTTATAAGTGAGCCTATTTTATTGATGTCTGTGCCGTAGGATACATGCGTTCTGTCCGAATTGGTTGTTACAAATCTGTTATTATTCTATATTTAGGATGCTGCATCGTTTTCACAGCTCATCACAATGGATATACAGGGCATACACAAAAGAATGGTGCGGTGTCAAAAGTGAATAAAAAATGTATTTCTCACCTTACACGGGCACAACATACACCATCAGCGGCGGCTACTGTCCAAGTTTCTCATTTGGTAATTACAATCCTTCAATGTGTGCACCCTGGGTCACACGACACACATCCACACGGTAATCAAACTCATCCCAGACCCGGTGTAGCATGTCCGCTGTAATGGCCTGCAGTGCATGCGTTATCCGATCACGAATTTCATGGATGGACGTGGGCAATGGTGGTACATAAACACTGTCTTTAACGAACCCCCACAGAAAGAAATCGCATCGCACGGTGTAAGATCTGGCGAACGGGGTGGCCAAGGGAGAAGGTTCTTGTCTCCATTTGCAACAGCACACAGAAAGCCTTCTCCTGCTGCAACGCCATCTTTGAAACTGGCCCCGCGGCCATGTACTAAGCATGAGAAGCGAACTGCTGGTAGCGCATGAGAAACTTGGACAGTTGTCGCCGCTGACTGTGTATGTTGTGCCCGTGTAATGTGAGACATAAATTTGTTATTCACTTTTGAAACCGCACCATTCTTTTGTGTATGCCCTGTATATGGTATGCTTATTTAGTGAATGTATGTCACTGGGATCAAATGGCTTGTCACTTATACTAGCTTCACGAAAACAAAATAAGCATAAATATTATTAATAAACTGGTAAGAGTTAAGCTTTAGTGTCAAAAAGACATCAACAAATCAAATTACTTTATGGAGTAAATGAAGGGCTGGTTAATTGGATGGAAGTCTTTCCATCACTTATTTTAGTGGTTACATTTTTCTGTCATCTGTCTAAAGACACAGATACTGTAATATACGCCTCTTTTTTTTTTTTTTACAAAACTATAATTTTAACTGTTCTTTTCTATGGATGTGAAATTTGGTCTCCCACCCTGAAGGAAGAAAATTATATAAAGGAAAACTTTATATTTTGCACCAGTTACAAAACATTTCTGGATGTTGAAATCGAAATATGATGGCTGAATGTAGCATGCGTATAACAATGAGAAATGTTTAAACATTTTAATCGTACGTAAAGAGAGGAGACAACAGAATAAATCTGTTAATAACAATAATATCAATAATAATAAGATAGAATAGTCTTAAATAAATGCAATATGTGTGGACTGAATTCTTCTAGCTGCAGTCATGAGCCAGTGGCAGTTTCTGTAGACACATTTTCAAGTATGACATCCCGTTGTGGTACAAATACACAAAGGTAAGGAGAGTATCGTCAATCACAACAATCTTCTTATAATAAGTTGAAATTTATTATGTTACATGTTTCAGCTCACCTATAAAACAGCTATCAGCAGGCAGTAAGACACAATTATGTATGTGTTACATTTTATCTAGTTTTAATATTATTTGTGTTGAGATCTCAACTTGTATATCATAAGGTATATATGAGATACAGTGAGCCGAAAATTATTGCTTACATGATAAATGTATATAATAGCAATCAGTTAAAAGGATGAGAATAATTATAGTCGTAATCATAACATAATATGAATTATAATTTATTAAAATTATTGGAATATGTTAAAATTATTAAAATTGGTGCTTCACAGTAGAATTGTAAACATTAATTAGTGATGGTGGCCAAGGGGATATTATGTTTTTTATACCTGTATACATAATTTTGAAAATTGTATGATGTTGTCGTACATATATGTGTTCTATTCATTTTTTGTTGGTCATTCTGCATAGAGATTAAATAAGTGTGGTTAGGTTTTCTGAGTCCCCTGTTTGTACTCCGACGTCTGTACTCTATCACTGTTTAGGCATCACACGACGAAGATGATAATTGCCGAAAACTTTTCCGCCAAAATGTCAAGGGAATAAAACATTTAGGGAAATCAGTCACAGTCAGTTGCGAAAAGTATGCCGACTAATAAAATAAACCTTATACAGTTTAGTTGTATGTCATTGGACTGCATTTAATTGTGCCAGGATAATATTCATTCGCAAGATTTTGTGAAAACTGTAAAGAAATTTCTGTCCCATAAGAGCAAGGTACATGTAGCTTGAATGCACAAAGTCCCTGTGCCATGGAGTTTCCAACAGCTTGTGATATTGTACTTAGCACTTTATATTATTTAATTGGCAACGTAAATTACATTTAGACCAAATTCTAGAACATAAAATCCTTCCAACGTAACGTTTCTTCTCACAACAGTACAGTGTGCAACAGGTTTTTCCGTCAAACAACATCGACGAGGTTCCAGAATCCGTTTTCCTCTTGTGTGAAATCCGCCGTTGATCTTTCTTTCTTTCTCTCGTCGTGTGGTTGCTAATCAGCCCGTGTATCGGCTGATGCAGCAACCCGATACGAATAATTGGTTATTGATCAGAGTCGCTAACAACTGTGAGAGGCCTTCACAGTATCAGTATGTTCCTAACGATAAAAGGGTTGTTAAATACCTGTAGTGATCTTTGTAGTGCAGAGATGCTGGTGTCTGAAGTGCAAAGCTGTTAATCTCTGTAGTGCAGAGCTGCTGGTGTCTTGAAGTGCAAAGCTGTTAATCTCTATAGTGCAGAGGCACAGATTTCTGTAGTGCAGAGCTGCTGGTGTCTTGAAGTGCAAAGCTGTTAATCTCTGTAGTGCAGAGGCACAGATTTCTGTAGTGCAGAGCTGCTGGTGTCTGAACTGCAAAGCTGTTAATCTCTGTAGTGCAGAGATGCTGGTGTCTGAAGTGCAAAGCTGTTAATCTCTATAGTGCAGAGGCACAGATTTCTGTAGTGCAGAGCTGCTGGTGTCTTGAAGTGCAAAGCTGTTAATCTCTGTAGTGCAGAGTTGCTGGTGTCTTGAAGTGCAAAGCTGTTAATCTCTATAGTGCAGAGGCACAGATTTCTGTAGTGCAGAGCTGCTGGTGTCTGAACTGCAAAGCTGTTAATCTCTGTAGTGCAGAGCTGCTGGTGTCTTGAAGTGCAAAGCTGTTAATCTCTATAGTGCAGAGGCACAGATTTCTGTAGTGCAGAGCTGCTGGTGTCTTGAAGTGCAAAGCTGTTAATCTCTATAGTGCAGAGGCACAGATTTCTGTAGTGCAGAGCTGCTGGTGTCTGAAGTGCAAAGCTGTTAATCTCTGTAGTGCAGAGCTGCTGGTGTCTTGAAGTGCAAAGCTGTTAATCTCTATAGTGCAGAGGCACAGATTTCTGTAGTGCAGAGCTGCTGGTGTCTGAAGTGCAAAGCTGTTAATCTCTGTAGTGCAGAGTTGCTGGTGTCTGAAGTGCAAAGCTGTTAATCTCTATAGTGCAGAGGCACAGATTTCTGTAGTGCAGAGCTGCTGGTGTCTGAAGTGCAAAGCTGTTAATCTCTGTAGTGCAGAGCTGCTGGTGTCTGAAGTGCAAAGCTGTTAATCTCTGTAGTGCAGAGTTGCTGGTGTCTGAAGTGCAAAGCTGTTAATCTCTATAGTGCAGAGGCACAGATTTCTGTAGTGCAGAGCTGCTGGTGTCTGAAGTGCAAAGCTGTTAATCTCTATAGTGCAGAGGCACAGATTTCTGTAGTGCAGAGCTGCTGGTGTCTGAAGTGCAAAGCTGTTAATCTCTGTAGTGCAGAGTTGCTGGTGTCTGAAGTGCAAAGCTGTTAATCTCTATAGTGCAGAGGCACAGATTTCTGTAGTGCAGAGTTGCTGGTGTCTGAAGTGCAAAGCTGTTAATCTCTGTAGTGCAGAGGCACAGATTTCTGTAGTGCAGAGCTGCTGGTGTCTGAAGTGCAAAGCTGTTAATCTCTATAGTGCAGAGGCACAGATTTCTGTAGTGCAGAGTTGCTGGTGTCTGAAGTGCAAAGCTGTTAATCTCTGTAGTGCAGAGGCACAGATTTCTGTAGTGCAGAGCTGCTGGTGTCTGAAGTGCAAAGCTGTTAATCTCTATAGTGCAGAGGCACAGATTTCTGTAGTGCAGAGCTGCTGGTGTCTGAAGTGCAAAGATGTTAATCTCTGTAGTGCAGAGTTGCTGGTGTCTGAAGTGCAAAGCTGTTAATCTCTGTAGTGCAGAGGCACAGATTTCTGTAGTGCAGAGCTGCTGGTGTCTGAAGTGCAAAGCTGTTAATCTCTGTAGTGCAGAGGCACAGATTTCTGTAGTGCAGAGCTGCTGGTGTCTGAAGTGCAAAGATGTTAATCTCTGTAGTGCAGAGTTGCTGGTGTCTGAAGTGCAAAGCTGTTAATCTCTATAGTGCAGAGGCACAGATTTCTGTAGTGCAGAGCTGCTGGTGTCTGAAGTGCAAAGCTGTTAATCTCTATAGTGCAGAGGCACAGATTTCTGTAGTGCAGAGCTGCTGGTGTCTGAAGTGCAAAGATGTTAATCTCTGTAGTGCAGAGTTGCTGGTGTCTGAAGTGCAAAGCTGTTAATCTCTGTAGTGCAGAGGCACAGATTTCTGTAGTGCAGAGCTGCTGGTGTCTGAAGTGCAAAGCTGTTAATCTCTGTAGTGCAGAGGCACAGATTTCTGTAGTGCAGAGCTGCTGGTGTCTGAAGTGCAAAGATGTTAATCTCTGTAGTGCAGAGTTGCGGTGTCTGAAGTGCAAAGCTGTTAATCTCTATAGTGCAGAGGCACAGATTTCTGTAGTGCAGAGTTGCTGGTGTCTGAAGTGCAAAGCTGTTAATCTCTGTAGTGCAGAGGCACAGATTTCTGTAGTGCAGAGCTGCTGGTGTCTGAAGTGCAAAGATGTTAATCTCTGTAGTGCAGAGTTTGCTGGTGTCTGAAGTGCAAAGCTGTTAATCTCTATAGTGCAGAGGCACAGATTTCTGTAGTGCAGAGCTGCTGGTGTCTGAAGTGCAAAGATGTTAATCTCTGTAGTGCAGAGGCACAGATTTCTGTAGTGCAGAGTTGCTGGTGTCTGAAGTGCAAAGCTGTTAATCTCTGTAGTGCAGAGGCACAGATTTCTGTAGTGCAGAGCTGCTGGTGTCTGAAGTGCAAAGCTGTTAATCTCTATAGTGCAGAGGCACAGATTTCTGTAGTGCAGAGCTGCTGGTGTCTGAAGTGCAAAGATGTTAATCTCTGTAGTGCAGAGTTGCTGGTGTCTGAAGTGCAAAGCTGTTAATCTCTGTAGTGCAGAGGCACAGATTTCTGTAGTGCAGAGCTGCTGGTGTCTGAAGTGCAAAGCTGTTAATCTCTGTAGTGCAGAGGCACAGATTTCTGTAGTGCAGAGTTGCTGGTGTCTGAAGTGCAAAGCTGTTAATCTCTGTAGTGCAGAGGCACAGATTTCTGTAGTGCAGAGTTGCTGGTGTCTGAAGTGCAAAGCTGTTAATCTCTTAGTGCAGAGGCACAGATTTCTGTAGTGCAGAGTTGCTGGTGTCTGAAGTGCAAAGCTGTTAATCTCTATAGTGCAGAGGCACAGATTTCTGTAGTGCAGAGCTGCTGGTGTCTGAAGTGCAAAGCTGTTAATCTCTGTAGTGCAGAGGCACAGATTTCTGTAGTGCAGAGCTGCTGGTGTCTGAAGTGCAAAGCTGTTAATCTCTATAGTGCAGAGGCACAGATTTCTGTAGTGCAGAGCTGCTGGTGTCTGAAGTGCAAAGCTGTTAATCTCTGTAGTGCAGCCAGATCGTATGCAGAGCTGGTGTCTGAAGTGCAAAGCTGTTAATCTCTGTAGTGCAGAGGCACAGATTTCTGTAGTGCAGAGCTGCTGGTGTCTGAAGTGCAAAGCTATTAATCTCTGTAGTGCAGAGTTGCTGGTTTCTGAAGTGCAAAGCTGTTATTCTCTGTAGTGCAGAGGCACAAGTTTCTGTAGTGCAGAGCTGCTGGTTTCTGAATTGCAAAGCTGTTAATCTCTATAGTGCAGAGGCACAAGTTTCTGTAGTGCAGAGCTGCTGGTGTCTGAAGTGCAAAGCTGTTAATCTCTGTAGTGCAGAGCTGCTGGCATCTCTACTGCAGAGCTACTAACACAGCATGTGGTGCAAATTGCTATCTGTACTGCAGCGCTGTGGATCTCTATAGCTCACAGTTGCTGATATCTGTAGAGCAGAGCTGCTGGTGTCTCTACTGCAGAGCTACTAATACAGCATGTGGTGCAAATTTGCTATCTGTACTGCAGCGCTGTGGATCTCTATAGCTCACAGTTGCTGATATCTGTAGAGCAGAGCTGCTGGCATCTCTACTGCAGAGCTACTAACACAGCATGTGGTGCAAAGTTGCTGCTATCTGTACTGCAGCGCTGTGGATGTCTGTAGCTCACAGTTGCTGATATCTGTAGAGCAGAGCCCCTAATCTCTTTATACAGGGCATACACAAAAGAATGGTGCGGTTTCAAAAGTGAATAAACAATTTATTTCTCACCTTACACGGGCACAACATACACCGTCAGCGGCGGCAACTGTCCAAGTTTCTCATTTGGTAATTATAATCCTTCAATGTGTGCACCCTGGGTCACACGACACACATCCACACGGTAATCAAACTCATCCCAGACCCGGTGTAGCATGTCCGCTGTAATGGCCTGCAGTGCAAGCGTTATCCGATCACGAATTTCATGGTTGGACGTGGGCAATGGTGGTACATAAACGCTGTCTTTAACGAACCCCCAAAGAAGAAATCGCACGGTGTAAGATCTGGCGAACGGGGTGGCCAAGGGAGAAGGTTCTTGTCTCCATTTGCAGCAGCACGTCCGATCCAGCGCTGTGGAAGAACACGATTGAGAAGCACTCGTACATTCCTGTGAAAATGGGGGGGGAGGGGGGAGCTCCGTCCAGTTGTAGAATGTAATCGTCATAATTGGTATTCAGTTGCGGTAACAACCAGCTTTCCAACATGTCCAAAAATGAGTCGCCAGTCACAGTTGCTTCAGCGAAGAAAAATGGGCCGTGCACTTTCTCGCGGGACACCGCACAGAAATAGTTGACTTTTGGAGAGTCACGCTGGTGCTCTATCTGTGCATGTGGTTGCTCGGTTCCCCAAATACGGACATTGTGTCTGTTCACCTTGCCACTGATGTGGAATTTGGCTTCATCGGAGAAGATCAGTCTTTCTACGAACCCATCTTCCTCCATTTTCAACTGCATCTCCTCGCAAAAGTCACGCCTTTTCACTTTGTCTGCTGGTTTAAGGGCCTGCACCAATCGCATCTTGTACGGTTTAAAACATAGCCGCTTACGCAACACCTTCCACACCGTCATTTTTGGCATGCCCAATTCCTGCTTCCTTTAGCCACTGACTTGCGGGGACTTCGCTGAAACGCCTCACGCACTCTTTCAATGTTTTCATCAGACACACGAGGTCGACCAGGACTCTTGCCTTTACACAAGCATCCAGTTTCTACAAACTGTCGGTACCACCTGCTTATGTTATTCTTGTGTGGTGCGTCTTTTTTAAACGTGCACGAAACTCACGCTGCACTGTAATCACAGATCTGGACACCTCAAAACGGAGCACACAGAAAGCCTTCTCCTGCTGCAACGCCATCTTTGAAACTGGCCCCGCGGCCACGAAGTAAGCATGAGAAGCGAACTGCTGGTAGCGCATGAGAAACTTGGACAGTTGCCGCCGCTGACGGTGTATGTTGTGCCCGTGTAATGTGAGACATAAATTGTTTATTCACTTTTGAAACCGCACCATTCTTTTGTGTATGCCCTGTATTAGAGCTCATGTCATCTATAAGGCAGATACGATAAGCTGTTCAGTGCAAAGCTGGTCATATCCTGCAGACTTTTAGCCGCATGCATGTACTACGGCTATCGATGTCTTGAACACTCGCACCATTTTCATTTGTGGCAATTTTGGGTGTACAGTACTAGCGGATGAATAGGGAAATTTGTAGGAAAAATTCCCTGACGGTGTTACTGGTGGCGTTGTGATATCTGCTGTTATTTGCAGAGTTTCTCTGGAGATTAGACAGTGCGGTGAAAGAATTTATTGCGCGGACAGAAGTGCGTGTTTGAGTGACAAATTTTTGTCATGAGGCTCGTGTTTTAAAGTGAGCTAAAGAAGGTAGTTTTTAAAGATTTGTGTTTGTTAACATTAGGGCTTAGGCAGACATTCTGTACTGAAGTGCAGATGATTGCAAACTTTAGTAAGGTTAAATAGTATTCCATTTTTCTGAGGGCCAAATCCATTATTAGTAGACTGCCAGTGATACCAACCTTTGTTATATATGACTGAAAATTCGTGTTAATATGCCCGTTTGAGGAAATTTTGAAATTTTTCATCTTAAAAATCATATTGAACTTTTGTGTCAACGTTTAAATGAAGTTAATAAATTAAAATATTTGCCTACTTTTTTTTAGATGGTTTACGTGAATGATAAACAGAACAGTCGTGGTGGGCAGAATGTACGAATAAGAGTATAAATCCTTTTTCGATAATGCAGGTGCCTTAGACGCACAGCAGATTCCACGAACATGCCTACGTCTTAGAATAGTTGCTGAGGGCAACGCCACAAATTTAAGAGGTTTTCAAACCGTATTAACTTCTGGAGAAGAAAATGGCCGGCAGCGAGATTTGTTTACCAAGTCCACATTAACATAATTGACCCCTTATAAATTTCTCGTTTTTAACACCGTGCATCTTTACTAAACAGATTATATCAAACCAACTGATGCACAATTAAAAACCACTTTTTATTGTAGCTTTTATAAAATATTTGTACCCCTACATATGTTTCAAACCTTAGTTCACCGTCAGGGGTTTTTTTGTCAAAAATAAAAAGTGGTTTTTAATTGTGCATCAGTTGGTTTGATATAATCTATAATTGACCCCTCTTCAGCCTGTCCTTCCGCAATATCTCCCGACACCGCCTGAAACATCCCCGGCCTGTTCTGAATGTTCCACACGCTGCTAGAATTCTAGATACCAGATCCTCTTCTGTTTCCACATGAGTCTCAGAAGTGACACTCTCTAGGTGATCCGAAAGGAAGTAGTCGAACGGGGCCAGGTCAGGTTATCACGATGGCCAGGCGACGCCCGCTACCAATTGCGATCACGCTGCTTCCAGATGATTTCTCACAGCATGCGTAAAATGGGCGAGAGCTGCATCTTACTGGCACCACATGCGTGGTTGTTCTTTTCCAAACGCATTACCGACGCCGATTTACGTATAAGGCGACTTTTCCCTCCACATGTTCTGTACCTCAAATTGCCCCCCTCCCCCTTGACCCACCTACAAGCCTTGAAAGTTCGTAACAACTCTTCTGTTTCACTCTGTACCAAGAAAGCTCAATTTCTCAACAAAAAGTTTCAGTTATAACGGTCCCATTCGCCCTAATTGTTTGTTCCAGGACAAACTAGAGTCCTCACATAATCCGCTACAGCATTCCAGGTTGGACAGTAACCAGAACAGTGAAAATAAGTATTACTGGAGGACTAGCATTTTTTTTTATTGAGGGGCCCCGCAGCAGATGCTACGGACGCACCGCAGCCTTGAAAGCTTATTGGTCAGCCCTATGAGGAAGATGATGAAGATGATGAGGTTTTTCTGCTTTTACACTTTAATGGAGCACCGGGGGAATGACATTGACAGGGGAAAACCAAAGTACTCGGATAAAAACCTGTCCCAGTGCCACTTTGTCAACCACAAACCCCACATGGACCAACTTGGGATCAAACCCGGGCCTCCGCGGTGAGATGCCGGCGACTATACGCCTAAGCCATGGAACGGCCAGGACTAGCCTTATTAACAATGTTAGCGGGATAAATTTTCAGCAGTCAATTATGGCCTACTAGCATGTTTCCTTGTTGTGGTCCCACTCACCCGAACTTAACCCTAACGCAGCTGCCGGTATCTGTGATGCTCAGGCCTGTTGCAAGCACTACAGTTTCTGAATGTGTGCCGGTACTACTCTGCTGATACCGTTAACACCTGCACCATATTAATGTGTTTCGACTGGCGATATCTGTAACACACCGCGTACAGCTGCATCAGCTAATGGTTATCTATTTCGGTTTAAGTATAAGGCTTCTCCATGTAGCTCAATCGTCTACACTGTCACTCTCAGCAGTCTGTTATAACTTCAATATCCTATGACTACAACTGCAATCCAATACCTTATTTCAGAAAAACAGCTTCGTTTCTACGTGTTTTTTTACAAGTGGAGGGCCTTTTGTATTTCTTTGTTCCAAGTTGTCTTTTTTGTCAGTAATAATAGCTACCTTCAGACTTACACGTAAACACGACCACAGTTTACTAATTCTGTCTGATATCTCGACTTTACTAGTTAATGTCCCTTATAACTATGTGTTTGTATTTTAACGTCTCATTTCCAGAATTCGCAAGACCAAATCCTTTCCTTCTCCACTGTGATAATTCGAGTGCCTTACTGCGCGTTTCAGCCTCCTGCAAATTAGCCCCACGTCAGAGAAACATCTGTTAAACTTAAGCATTGATTTCAGGCTTCCGCCGCGATGTTGATGGAATCTGCGGTCTTCTGGGGTATTACGCGGCGTCGTGTGGTAATTGTTTACCGACGTTTCGGGACAACGTATCGGTCCCGTCCTCACGAGTCAAGAGTCCGAGTGGGACTCATACGTAATACCGAAACGTCGGTAAACAATTACCACACGACGCCGCGTAATACCCCAGAAGACAGTAAATTTCATCAAAATTAAACATGTTTTTCTGAATCTTAAAGGGCAAATATGGCGTGAAACCTGTGGAGGATGTTACTCTTAAAAAATTGGAATCACTTTACTTTATAGATTGCATCATAATCTACCACAAGGAGTGAGGTAGGAAGCTAGGAGGATGTTGCGCCCCATTTTGGGGAGAAAATTTGAATTTGGTGTTTCAGCCAATCAGAGCCTTTGATTTAGATTACGTGACAGTGCCCAGCCAGTCACAGACAAGCTCCACCCCTCCAAAATATGGGTTCTTATTTACTGAAACACCGAATTCAAATTTTCCATCCGAAAATTGGCGCAGAATCCGCCAAGCTTATCTACTGAATCCTGATGGTTCTACAGTCTGTATGTGATGCACAATGTCGTGACAGTATATTAGAGGCCGCTGTTGCTGCGACCTTCACGATATTTGTGCAATTTCTCATGTTTCTGACTTACACAGCACATCGTGTTTGGCATGCTTAAGGTAATCAGTTTGACCTTATCCATGTCACTGTGTACATAGACTTAAACAAACACCACGTGTTCCGTCTGACACAACCTGTATTTCGTAAATATTGTTTATATGCTACGTGTTTCGATCATTCGATCATCCTCATGTGTTCACACAAAAACTTAAAATCCAAGATAAAGTGTGTAAAAAATGTTTTGTGTGATCTCACAAATCATATCAGATTATAAATTATACAATATACGATCTTACAAAAAAAAATGTTTACACAATTTACCTTGGATTTTAAGTTTTTGTATGAACACCTGTGGATAGACTGATAGAAACATGTAGTGTATAACAATATTTACGAAATACAGTTTGTGTCAGACGGAACACGTGGTCTTGTTTGTTTAATACTTAAGTTAGGCCTATATCGGTGTTTCTTGTGGTGAAGGGCCCCGCAGCAGATGCTACGGACGCACTGCAGCTTATTGTGCAACCCTGTGATGAAGATTATAGTTTTTTTTTCATTTTTCCGTATAATGGAGCACCGGTGGAATGAAATTGACAGGGGAAAACCGAAGTACTGGGGGAAAAACCTGTCCAAGTGCCACTTTGTCCAACACAAATTCCACATGGACTGACCCGGGATGGAACCCGAGCCTCGCGGGAGCGGTGAAATGCCGGCCATGGCACGGTAGAAGCGTCCCATTGTAGGCACTTAGAGGTAAGCTAGGAGGGAAGTCCTGAAATGAGGACTTCTTAAATAGTGAACAGGACACTGTATTTTACATCATAGTGAAAATAAAATTCTTGAGAAAAAGGTTTTTTTTTTTAACTTGACAGGACTACGGTTTTTGGGGAAATAACAAATGGGGTGCAAGATGCAAGAATTTGACAATCACTGCTCTACACATTTCTGATATTTATGTTGTGACTTATTTAACAACGACGTATTTAGCTGAGATTATGTAGCGTGGAACTATAAAATGATTAATAAATACCGAGCTGGAAAAAAGAAACGTGAAAGAAGATGGTTGTGGTAGGCATTTGTCTGGAGGGACTGAGAAAATCACGAAAAACGAAGTCACAATTGTCGGTGTACCAAGTGCGTATGCAAACATATATCCGCAATTACAAGACATTAGCTTTATCACTTGAGCCAGCTCCTTGCGTGCAGACGTTTCGACACCAAATCATTTACAACACCGACGTGATGTCCGTTTGGTTTGCATTAGAAATGGAATTAATTTTATGGAGTTCAGAAAGATTTTCAAAGTTCTGTTGTACCATATTTCAGGACAGTAGGCCTAATTATTCTTCCAGTTCAAGATTTTTTGAACTCTGATGTATGTCCTCATAAGAAATGCCATCACAAGCACACCCAACCAGTCGGGGCTGCAACATCAAGGCAGTATAAATACCTTCCCTGTACACAAAGCCGCAGACCAGTAACACGTGACATACACGTGTGAAGCTGTCCAATTCGAATTTTTTTATTTAACAGTGTATACAAATCACTACAATCCCAGGCGATTAACGCAAACCCATAAATACAGACTGCGCTGCTAACAGACGTAACCCGTTTAAGCTTCAATACTCGTTTACAGAATTACCTATGGAACACACATTTATCGTTCTAATTCTGAAAACCAAAATTATCAAATACAAATCCTCCCGTTATTATGTTTGTAGCCACAGATTCAGTTTGGTCACAATATAATAATGTTATTTAGTTTTCAGTTTAACCTACGGCTGTGGATCTTTCGAAACCACGGAACACTTCTCTTACCCCGAGCCATCCTCACAGTTGCTAAGGCCAGGAGATTTTAACTGCAAGAATTAGCAAAATTAAGTCCCTCATGATTAGTGCTTGTTAAAGATTTGGGGGCGGGCATATTGTAAGGGGCAAAAGAGAATTGCGTAAAGGGGGGAATCTGAAAGAGCCCTCTTGGAAGAACTAGGCGTAGACGGAAGCATAATATTAAAATAAATGGCAAAGGAATAGGATATTGTGGTGTGGACTGGATTCGTCTGTTTCAGGATAGGGACAAATGGCAGGCTTCGATGAACGTGGTGATGGAACTTCGGGATCTACGAACGTGCAATGAGGGGCCTTACATTACAAGCAAAATCCCGCTGGATTCCACAAGAAGGACTCTTTTTCGTGAAGTTAGTTAGTTAGTTGGTTGGTTGGTCGGTCGGTTGGTTGTTTAGTTAGTTGGTTAATTAGGGTTGCTAGTGGTTTGTTAGTTTCTTAGTTTGTTGGTCAGTTAGTTGGCTAGTTAGTCAGTCAGTCAGTCAATCAGTTAGTTAGTTAGTTAGTTAGATAGGTACATAGTTAGTTAGATGTCTAGCTAGCTAGTTAGGTACTTAGTATCCTGAAAAACTAAATACACGAGATGTGAAAACAGTGTAACACTTTTCACGTTGTGTTCAGAGTCGACCTGAGTCGACCCCAGGGCCTTAGTGCGAAATGAAAAATTCCAATGACACCATCGGGAATGGAACCCGCGACCTTCCGGCTTGTAGCGCAGTGCGACAACCAACTGTGCCACCGCGTGCCCCCTTATCAGCCGTAGATCTGATTTACATGTAACACAATCCGTGTTAACAAAGGATCTTTACGGAGCTCAGGCTAGTTTTTCGAGCATTTACATCGGCCTATCTCCTCCTCCTTTCAGGCACATTTTTTTTTTTCTATGGCTCGACAGCCCTACATGGGCCTGGGCCTCCTCTTTTCGTCGAGGTTTCATGATCACTCACATTTGAGACACACCACAGTCGGTAGGACTCCTCTGGACGAGGGACCAGCTCGTCGCTGAGACCTCTACCTGACAACACACAACACTCACAACAGACAGATATCCATGCCCCCGGTGGGATCTTTTTTTTTTTTTTTTTGCCTGTCCGGGGTTTTTTCCCTTTGGTCCATTTTTGTACTGTTTAAATCCTTTTTCGTCCTTCATGTCACTTATGTTCCATACTACTGTCAGTACAACAATACAACACAAACATCCATGCCCCCGGTGGGATTTTTTTTTTTTTTGCCTGTCCAGGGGTTTTTCCCCTTTGATCCATTTTTGTCCTGTTTAAATCCTTTTTCGTCCTTCATGTCACTTTACGTTCCATGCTACGGTCCTTATACAACAAACACAACACAAACATCCATGCCCCCGGTGGGATTCGAACCCACGATCCTAGTAAGCGAGCGGCCGTAAGACCCACCCTTAGACCGCGCGGCCACTGGGATCTCCCTTTCAGGCACATACGTACTTTTAGTAGTCATACACTACTAACACCACCAATCCATTTCTCATCTCATAACAGTGATGCTCTACCGACTTCACTCTCTGAAATACACCTAGCTTTAAATACGTATTTCCCAGTAGGTTTGTCCAAGTTACAACTTTCCCTTAAACTTCATCTTCGTTCGTATTCAACCATACTACACAGGAGTTCCACTCCCAACTGTTTCGGTTCTGAACATTTTAATAATACATGTTTGACTTTCTCATCCCCTAAACACAGGAAGCGTCTCTCTCTCTCTCTCTCTCTCTTTCTCACGTCCTTCCCTTATTCCTTACAATTTCCAAATTCGTGCTCCCAGTTATTTCCGCTTCTCTTCTTCCGTTTAAAAAAATTCTAGATAGCAATCTAGGCCCAATTCATTTTTTATTTATTTTAATTAATACTTATAAATATTTTTTTCTTTCAGTATTATTATCTATTTATTTAATTACTCTATAAACCTTGTTTGTTTGTACCCAAATAAATGACAGTCCTGATTTTTCATATCTTCTCCTTAAAATTCTTAGCCCAAGTATTTACCTCAAATTGTCTGTCTGCCATTCCTAACATGTTCTCATCATGTTCAGCTGTTCCATGTGTAACAAACACAGCCAGTACTTTACTATGCCATGCAGCTCAATTTCTCTTCCTAATTCTACTCAGAATGATGCCACCTGATTCACAGCACACCTACCCATCCTTAACACTTGAGAGCCTGCTATGGATTCTGTCGATAGCTTACCACTCTCCATCTGGACCCAACATATCAACGTTCGTATATTATATTAGACACGCTCGACGTTTCGTACGTATTTTCCAGGATTTTTACTTGTATATAACAGGCTGTCATTATACATCTTTCCATGACTGTCAGCGTCTGATTGCCTTTAACCTTTTCTTGTTTATTCTGTCCTGCATTATTTTACAGAATGACTCACGTATAATTTATTTCCTCCGCCGTTGGATTCTGTCGTGTCGAAAAGTAGGATGACTCATGAATATTAGATCGTACATGATATGGTTGGGAGCCGTTGCATCATAATTTATGATTTCATGGTGACATTTGACTAAGGAGCAGAGAAAAATCTTACGAATCATCAGTAAATGTATTTTGTATCCAGATCGAGATTTGAAACAGGACCTCCTGAATACAACGCAGAAACACTGGTCACTTTATCAAGACATTGTGTGACTTGATATTTAGTAGAATTCAGATCAAGGTAAGAAAAGGTTAGCAGTTTGTTTTCAGGGTTGAATACGGCGTTTGTGAAAGTGAAAGTGAAAGTGAAAGTGAAAGTGAAACAAGGACAAGGGCCGTGCTATGGCTCAGGCGGTTAGTCGCCGGCCTCTCACCGCGGAGGCACGGGTTGATCCCGGGTCACTCCATGTGGGATTTATGGTAGACAAAGTGGCACTGGGACAGGTTTTTCTCCGAGTACTTTGATTTTCCCCTGTCACTTTCATTCCAGCGGTGCTCCATAAAATGTAAAAGCAGAAAAAAACTCATCATCACAGGGTTTCACAATAAGCCTTCAAGGCTGCGGTGCGTCCGTAGCATTGCTGCGGGGCCCTTCAATAAAAAAAAACAAAGACAAGTGATAACTAACAGATCGGTCAGCACTGTGGGCAAACGTATGTGGACAGAAGCAGGTAGTTCCTTAAAACTAAATTACTGTTTAAGATTGTTGACGGACATGAGAATTAATTTTAATTAAATTTGGTGACAGTAAATATTTTCATCACTTTAGAAGTGTATAAACGTTCGTGTGCGTAGTCTGTATATGACGTCATTAAGTGATGTGAAGGCAATGCTTACTTGAAGATCTTCTGTATATGACGTCATTAGGTGATGTGAAGGCAATGCTTACTTGAAGATCTTCTGTATATGACGTCATTAGGTGATGTGAAGTCAATGCTTACTTGAAGATCTTCTGTATATGACGTCATTAGGTGATGTGAAGGCAATGCTTACTTGAAGATCTTCTGTATATGACGTCATTAGGTGATGTGAAGGCAATGCTTACTTGAAGATCTTCTGTATATGACGTCATTAGGTGATGTGAAGGCAATGCTTACTTGAAGATCTTCTGTATATGACGTCATTAGGTGATGTGAAGGCAATGCTTACTTGAAGATCTTCTGTATATGACGTCATTAGGTGATGTGAAGGCAATGCTTACTTGAAGATCTTCTGTATATGACGTCATTAGGTGATGTGAAGGCAATGCTTACTTGAAGATCTTCTGTATATATGTCATTAGGTGATGTGAAGGCAATGCTTACTTGAAGATCTCTGTATATGACGTCATTAGGTGATGTGAAGGCAATGCTTACTTGAAGATCTTCTGTATATGACGTCATTAGGTGATGTGAAGTCAATGCTTACTTGAGATCGTCTGTATATATGTCATTAGGTGATGTGAAGGCAATGCTTACTTGAAGATCTTCTGTATATGACGTCATTAGGTGATGTGAAGGCAATGCTTACTTGAAGATCTTCTGTATATGACGTCATTAGGTGATGTGAAGGCAATGCTTACTTGAAGATCTTCTGTATATGACGTCATTAGGTGATGTGAAGGCAATGCTTACTTGAAGATCTTCTGTATATGACGTCATTAGGTGACGTGAAGGCAATGCTTACTTGAAGATCTGCTGTATATGACGTCATTAGGTGATGTGAAGTCAATGCTACTTGGAGATCGTCTGTAATATGTCATTAGGTGATGTGAAGGCAATGCTTACTTGGAGATCTTCTGTATATTACGTCATTAGGTGATGTGAAGGCAATGCTTACTTGAAGATCTTCTGTATATGACGTCATTAGGTGATGTGAAGGCAATGCTTACTTGAAGATCTTCTGTATATGACGTCATTAGGTGATGTGAAGGCAATGCTTACTTGAAGATCTGCTGTATATGACGTCATTAGGTGATGTGAAGTCAATGCTTACTTGGAGATCGTCTGTATATTATGTCATTAGGTGATGTGAAGCAATGCTTACTTGAGATCGTCTGTATATGACGTCATTAGGTGATGTGAAGTCAATGCTTACTTGGAGATCTTCTGTATATGACGTCATTAGGTGATGTGAAGGCAATGCTTACTTGAAGATCTGCTGTATATGACGTCATTAGGTGATGTGAAGGCAATGCTTACTTGAGATCTCTGTATATGACGTCATTAGGTGATGTGAAGGCAATCTTACTTGAAGATCTTCTGTATATGACGTCATTAGGTGATGTGAAGGCAATGCTTACTTGAAGATCTGCTGTATATGACGTCATTAGGTGATGTGAAGTCAATGCTTACTTGGAGATCGTCTGTATATTAGTCATTAGGTGATGTGAAGGCAATGCTTACTTGAAGATCTTGCTGTATATGACGTCATTAGGTGATGTGAAGTCAATGCTTACTTGAGATCTTCTGTATATGACGTCATTAGGTGATGTGAAGGCAATGCTTACTTGAAGATCTCTGTATATGACGTCATTAGGTGATGTGAAGCAATGCTTACTTGAAGATCTTCTGTATATGACGTCATTAGGTGATGTGAAGGCAATCCTTACTTGAAGATCTCTGTATATGACGTCATTAGGTGATGTGAAGGCAATGCTTACTTGAGATCGTCTGTATATGACGTCATTAGGTGATGTGAAGTCAATGCTTACTTGGAGATCGTCTGTATATGACGTCATTAGGTGATGTGAAGTTAATGCTTACTTGGAGATCGTCTGTATATGACGTCATTAGGTGATGTGAAGTCAATGCTTACTTGGAGATCGTCTGCTGTTTTAGAACTTTGAGGGAAAATAGTCTGGTTATAGAAAATAAAATGGCACTGATGTTTGACATACGCACCCAGGAGAAGGGGAAAACAGAAAAGCAATTTGAAAATGACTACCTTGCTGCTGTGCAGTGTAAACATTGTGGACATGTCCGGTATTCATTTCCTGTTTTCTTATCAGGACATTCACAAACAGAAGAAGATTCTATACACCCAAAAAATTAAGTCCGTGATTTGACTGATCTAGGTTTTATAATTATTATAATAAAAAGTTCACTATCAAATTCTTGGCCGCAACCAGCTTCGAAAATTAATATTTAGCGCAAAACAGAATGATCTATTCAAAGAGCCAGAACTAATAATCCACAGAATATTTCGTATGCGTAGGTAGAAATTACGACACGTTTGACAAGTAACACGCGTGCTAAAATTGAAGAGCGAGATCAATTTACTTCACATCTAAGCGTGTTTCATGCGTCGCCATATTTTCAGATGACAACGAAATCACTGCAAGACAAGAGCTGCAAATGTACATTACTACTTCGCCAGTGCTTTATAGTCTCACTGAAAGGTAAATTCTACATTTATAAAAAGAAACTGTTTGCAGCGTTGTTGTGGAATGTAATTTATTTTGCTACTTACGAAACACTATTTGCGCGAAATATATGTTACTTTTAAATTTTTTCCCCCATGGCGCAACAGCCTCTAATAGACCAGGGCCCCCTTCAGTGTCGAGGCTTCACGATCACACTCTATTAGACACACCACACTCGGTAGAATCCCCTGACGAGTGATCAGTCCGTCGCAGAGACCTCTACCTGACAACACACAACACTCACAAGAGACAGACAGACATGCCTCCGGTGAGATTCGAACCCACAATCCCAGTAAGCGAGCGGCCGCAGACCCAAGCCTTAGACCGCGCGGCAACTGGGATCGGCTTTAAATATCAAGTATCTCAATAAAATTTGGAAAAATATGAATTATGACAGAAAATCCCCCAGACCCAATCTTCTTCAGCTGCCCAAAACGCTATGGAGACGTTAAGAAGGTTTCTTGTAAACTGACAATATGTAAGTTTCCAACTCTGTTCACTATCTCTGAAGTATGCGTCTTGTAAAGCAACATTCAGGAGGTAATCGTAGGCCTAGGAAGGGGTGTGATGTGTGCTTTTGAGTGCCCTAGAATGCGGCCTGCATATCAAGGACTGATACCGACTGCAGCAGGGAACTACAATGATGTGCTCGGCTGGTGCGACGTACTGTAGGAACACGGCATCGCGTTTTGTGTGATGTATGGAGCTTGGTGGCAAAGACTGCGCGGTTGACGGCATGAATACTGCAGACGTCATTGCTTAAGCAATTTGTACATTAATGCATAATTGCACCACGTGACTAAGAGACCTATCAATCGCATTCCAGAGCCTTTTCGATGCCCACCTAACTAACTAATTAACTAACTCCATGGGGCAGAGGCCTTCTTGAGAAGCTAACAGGTCGTCAGCTAGTCAATACATTCCCCGCATTTTATGGAACCCGAAGGTTCATTACCGCATTCACAAGAGCCCGCCACCTGTCCCTATCCTGAGCCATATCAATCCAGGACCCACCTAACAAAGGACTTTTTTTGTCATATACATATCTATAAATTACTAATTTTTCCTGTGCCTTTGTTTAATTTAACGTTATTTATTTATTTATTTACTTATGTACTTACTTATGTACTTACTTATGTACTTACCTATTTTTCGTGGACCGGGATAGCGTATTCGGTATAGCGACTATCTACGAGCTGGAAGGTCTCGCGCTCGAATACCGATAGGGACAATATTTTCCGAACCCGTCCAGACCGGCACTGGGGCCTACCCAGCCTCCTATACACTGGGTACCCGGTTATTCCCGGGGGTAAAGCGGCCGGGGCGTAACGTTGACTATCCACCCCATCTAGCGCCGAGGTTAAAGAATGGATAGAGATATATATCTACTCCCCCTCTGGGCCTTCGTGGTCTGTTGTAGAGTAAACTTTACCCGTTTTATTCATTTTTTAATGGCTTCAAAATTTAAAATTTCGTCTCCTGACTGATACTACCGTATATTTTATGGCAACCATGTGGTGTAAATGAATTTTACTATATGTACTTAGTTTAAACACATCTACAACTTTCTCGTTAAAACTTGCCTCACATAAGTACTTAGAGCAGTTTAATCGAAAACAAAAGTATTACTGAAAATATAGTGTACACAGAGGTATTACCCTGTAGAGAACTCGCTTTGGAAGAGGCTACGGACCTGTCGTAAGACAGACTACAGAATGAAGAGGCTACGGACCTGTCGTAAGACAGACTACAGAATGAAGAGGCTACGGACCTGTCGTAAGACAGACTACAAAATGAAGAGGCTACGGACCTGTCGTAAGACAGACTGCAGAATGAAGAGGCTACGGACCTGTCGTAAGACAGACTGCAGAATGAAGAGGCTACGGACCTGTCGTAAGACAGACTGCAGAATGAAGAGGCTATGGACCTGTCGTAAGACAGACTACAGAATGAAGAGGCTACGGACCTGTCGTAAGACAGACTACAGAATGAAGAGGCTACGGACCTGTCGTAAGACAGACTGCAGAATGAAGAGGCTATGGACCTGTCGTAAGACAGACTACAGAATGAAGAGGCTACGGACCTGTCGTAAGACAGACTGCAGAATGAAGAGGCTATGGACCTGTCGTAAGACAGACTACAGAATGAAGAGGCTACGGACCTGTCGTAAGACAGACTGCAGAATGAAGAGACTATGGACCTGTCGTAAGACAGACTGCAGAATGAAGAGGCTATGGACCTGTCGTAAGACAGACTGCGAATGAAGAGGCTACGGACCTGTCGTAAGACAGACTGCAGAATGAAGAGGCTACGGACCTGTCGTAAGACAGACTGCAGAATGAAGAGGCTACGGACCTGTCGTAAGACAGACTACAGAATGAAGAGGCTACGGACCTGTCGTAAGACAGACTGCAGAATGAAGAGGCTATGGACCTGTCGTAAGACAGACTACAGAATGAAGAGGCTACGGACCTGTCGTAAGACAGACTACAGAATGAAGAGGCTACGGACCTGTCGTAAGACAGACTGCAGAATGAAGAGGCTATGGACCTGTCGTAAGACAGACTACAGAATGAAGAGGCTACGGACCTGTCGTAAGACAGACTGCAGAATGAAGAGGCTATGGACCTGTCGTAAGACAGACTACAGAATGAAGAGGCTACGGACCTGTCGTAAGACAGACTGCAGAATGAAGAGGCTATGGACCTGTCGTAAGACAGACTACAGAATGAAGAGGCTACGGACCTGTCGTAAGACAGACTACAGAATGAAGAGGCTACGGACCTGTCGTAAGACAGACTACAGAATGAAGAGGCTACGGACCTGTCGTAAGACAGACTACAGAATGAAGAGGCTACGGACCTGTCGTAAGACAGACTACAGAATGAAGAGGCTACGGACCTGTCGTAAGACAGACTACAGAATGAAGAGGTTACGGACCTGTCGTAAGACAGACTACAGAATGAAGAGGCTACGGACCTGTCGTAAGACAGACTACAGAATGAAGAGGCTACGGACCTGTCGTAAGACAGACTGCAGAATGGATGAACACAGGCATTACTGTGAAAAATATAATTTGTCTTAAATTAAATAATGGCAGATAATATTATAAATAGATACTTGGTATAAGTATAAATAATTTCTTGGAGAAATGCCACGGTTGTTCGAAAGGATGGGTAGCATTAAAGTGACTCTTTGAAATAAGATGCAATGAAAATCACACAGAACAACCTCAGGTGGTTTGTTTCGTAAAGCGTTATAAAGTTATGGGTACGCCATTCTGATCCTAAAGCAGGAAATTATTTTACTTCTTTACCCGCTGAAAGTGGAGGCTTAATGCTAAATAATTCAGTGAGAGACGTGGGCTATAATTTATTTTTTATTTCTGAGCGTGAATTTACTTGTTCTGTCATAAATATTACAAACGATTACAGTCGTACTGCGAATGTAAATCTCCTAGTTTACATTATTAGCGCCTAAATAACTGATAATAAATCGGTAAGTCGTTATTAACATAGTCTAAATGTACACTCAGTGTTGAAAGGTAAGCCGTACAATGAATTACGATACAGTTTAATTTATTTTTCTTGTTAACGGTTTAAAGCGCACAGCTTGGAAAACCTATATTTACCATCCACTTTAATTATAAAAATCACGCAGTGAGTTTAATCAATTTTTCATTAACGGTTCTCAGATTGAAAGGTTAATATTTCTAAGCATAATTAACCAACTGGTATTTGTAATTGAGAAGCAGCAAGTTTTCTATGACGTAGAAATTTAATTTATAAATATTGTATAACTTACTATTCTATTACAGACCCTTAAGGCTCCAGGAGGTTGAGGCTTCCAGAATGTTTATAAATCGGCACATGAAGGTGGTAAGTTTGTCAGCCCTACACACCGGAGTTTTCTATTAGATCCTGTGTCGACCCCAGTGTTAGCCGGAGGGATTAAGTCAATTAAACATCCCAATGACCTCATCGAGAATCGAACCCGCTACCTTCCGGCTTGTAGCGCAGTGCCTCAACCAACTGCTTACCCCCAAACATTCTATAGTACTTTCAGACGTTAAACTACTATTACTGTCGTGTATATTCTGAAGGTCTCGCAGTAGTACCTCACCTTACCGGTCCGGCCTGTAAACGGCGCTGTAGTACCTTAATGCTCTCCTGCCTCCTCATCTGCCCCACACGTTCATAATCACCGTTCCATCTCACGTTATATGAACTGTAACTGTAAATCGTGCACAAAAATAGCCGATATGTTTACAAATAACAAACAGATAGAGCAACTCCTAAATTTTTTCTTGAATTTTAATACGACCGATTAATACACTTTCACTTTCAGGGTCTGTCTAACGTAACCTCTATCTAGGACCTATTGAAGCTAATCTTAATGTGGGCCATCCAGTTGTGTTGTGGTACAATATTCAGACGGTGAAAGGCAGTCAAACGCAACTCTTTATTAACAGCCACCTTCTATCATACACATAGACATGTTTCGACTTTATTATACTAAGAATTTTCAGGCTGCAGTGACAAATATACAGTCGACCCGGTTACAACGACATCGGTTTAAGCGACACCTCGTCTATAACGTCAGATTTTCTGTGGTACCAATTAATTCCTCACTGTTAACTAAACATTATACTACTCGGTTATAACGACACTCGTTTATAACACACAAAATATTCAGCCCCTTTCATGACGTTATAACCGAGTTCGACTTTATATAGATCAAATTCGTGTAACAGTAATAAAATAATTAAAACGGTAGATTGAGATCTCAATATTACAATTATGTTATTCGGGGTAATTCCCTATATAGTAGCTGTGTAGGAGCCGGAGTAGCTCAGTCGGTATAGCGACTATGCTACTGGCTGGACGGTTGGGGTTTCGAACCCTGTAGGAGCAACAGATTTTTCTTTTCTCCCAAACGTCCAGACCGACCCTGGGGACCCACCCCGCCTGCTATTAAATGGATACCGGGTTTCTTCCGGGGTGAAGCGACGGAGACGTGAAGTTAACCACTTATCTCTTTCTAGTGCTGAGGTTAATGAATAAGTGGAGTTATACCTCTACAACGGGTACGCGGTGGCGCAGTTGGTTTTAGGCACTGCGCTACAAGCCGGAAGGTCGCGGGTTCGATTCCCGATGGGTCAGTGGAAATTTCATTGACATAATCCTTCCGGCCGCACTATGGACCTGGGGTCGACTCAGCTTCTAACAGAAATGAATACTATGGATTTCTCTTGGGGGTAAAGGCGGCCGGTGCTTATGACTGACAACCTTACCACCTTCATGTGCTGATTATCTAGAAATTTTGGGAGCCTGAACCTCCTGGAGCCGTAAGGGCCTGTCCAGGCCTGTAATGGTTTAGCTTTACCTTCAGCAAGTACACGACATGTTTACTATAAATAACCTGATCTTACTAAATGACATAATTATAAGGCTGAGATCTCGGTGTCCATTTTAGTAATTTTATGGCAGTCACGAGAATGTTTTCTATGTATATTTGTTACTACAACTTAGTGAAATGAAGGCGAAACATTTATCTCTATATATGGAAGAAGGCGGAGTAACATCTTGACAAGAGCTACCAAAGTAAGAATTTATAAGACAATTATTAGGCCAGTGGTAACCTATGGATATGAGACATGGGTATTAAATCAAAGTAATAAAGAAAGATGGACATTTTTGAACGAAGAATTTTACGTAAGATATATGGACCAGTCAGAGATCAACATGAAGAATGGAGAATAAGATGGAACCACGAACTGTACCAACTATACAAAGATCTTCCCATTCAGCTTATGTAAGAATACAACGATTACAATGATATGGACAAGTTATGAGGATGGGGGAGGAACGTCTAGTAAATAGACTGTTTAAAATGATGCCCTTAGGAACAAGACCAAAAGGAAGACCCAAGACAAGATGGAAGGACCAAGTGCATACTGACATGAAGGAGCTGAAGGTCCAGTATACCCCAGATAGGGCAGAATGGAAGAAGCAGCTATATCGGGCCAAGGACCAGTGGAGTCTGTAGAGCCATTGAAGAAGAAGATATGGAAGAAGGTGATTGTTTATAAGTAGCTGTGCTTTTAATAACAACGTTTCAAATATTAACATGTAAAGGCATTACAAATTTCTTACATGAGAGATCAGGCAATCCCAACAGGTCAACGCATATTTTCTTCGAGTAGAATTCGAACATGCGATTTCAGTATTTACGAATTCGAAACCCGTGTCTACGTAATCACTGAGATTTGAATTTAGAGGGTCTAAATATTTCACACAAGCATAAAATTGAAAATCATTTTAGAATATAAGAAATTACCATCATGGATTATCTCAATATCTAACTGAAACATCTGTGTCATTTTATACCCACATGTTTACATATGTTGCACTAAATACATGTATAAATTATCGTAGCACATATGTAATCCAAGTTGATCTGCATAGTTATCAAAATCAATAGAGAATTTGCGAAATTGTGAATGTAATGAACGGTGTGCATTTACCTCTGCATATTCAACCCAACAACTACAATACCGGAGGCTTCAGAATCACTTTCACCGAGACTCTGCCACAAGGTTACTTCACATGAACGTTAATCCGTCCAACCAGACACTATCTCTCATTTCAGTTGCCTGATTTAACAAATTGTAGTGTGGGTAATTTCATTTAAGGAAGAAACTAGTAAAGTGCTACATTTGGAGCATAGCTTTGTGTGGTGCTGAAACGTGGACACTTCGGAAAATAGATCAGAAGTGTCTGGAAAGTTTTGAAATGTGGTGCTGGAGAAGAATGGAGAAGATCAGTTGGACCGATCGTGTGAGAAATGAAGAAGTATTACAGAGAGTCAAGGAGAGGAATATCGTATATACAATAAAAAGAAGAAAGGCTAACTGGATTGGTCACATCTTGCGTAGAAACTGCCTTCTGAAACACGTGATTGAAGGAAAGTTAGAGGGAAGGATTGAAATGACGGGAAGACGAGGGAGAAGATGTAAGCAGCTACGGGGTGACCTTAAGGAAAAGAGAAGATACTGGAAATTGAAAGAGGAAGCACTAGATCGCAGTCTCTGGAGAACTCGCTTTGGAAGAGGCTACGGACCTGTCGTAAGACAGACTACAGAATGAATGAATGAATGAATCTACGCTAACATTTGTTAAGCAAAGTGTACAGGGTGTACATTTTATATGGTTATAATTATAATGTGTTTACAAACAAAAAAATAACAGATTGACAAACAATGTTTTTCGAAATAAAGTAAAAGATGTTTACAATGTAAACAAACAGTGCTCTCTTAATACACGTCTACTTAAACACGTACATAACATAATTCTACTGACAATATTTTTCTCATACGTTATCTATAAATGTCTCATTAATAAGCGGTGTATCAATTAATGTTAAATCACTTTCTGTACAGCGGGGGCCGCGATAGCTCAGTCGGTATAGCGACTCGCTACGGGACTAGACGGTCCGGGGATCGAATCCCTTTGGGGACGAGATTTTCAGTACCCGTCCAGACACGCCCTGGGGCCCACCCAGCCTCCTGTACAATGGGGTACCGGGTCATTCCCGGGGGTTAAAACGGCCGGGGCGTGGCGTTGACCACCCACCCCCATCTAGCGCCGAGGTTAAAGAAAGAGTAGAGCTATAACTCTACTCCCCCTCTGGGCCTTCATGGCCTGTTCTAGGGAGACCTTTACGTTTACCTTACAGCCCTCCATACTTGAACTTTCGTACGCCGTAGCGCAGTTACAAATAAGACTGTGAACGGTGCAGACGGCATCATACACGATGTACTACTGTACGCATGCGCGAATCAGACAACTTTCCGTTCACTTGATTCCAGTTATGTCTTAAGGCCGCGTCCAGACTTGAGCAATCTGCTGTAACGTAACAGCGCGGAGTTCTGCTCGACCCGAGGTGTAGGTTCGGACAAAACGGCGCGCATTCCGGCGAACAGGCTGCGCGCTGTGATCCACCAGTTGTTCGCTGCTGTGGTGGGAAACAGCTTGTGTAATTTGTTATAATATTTGGGATGGTTCGGATCCCACAGAACAGACATTTTTTCGTATAACTCAATATAGACCAAAGTATTTTATTGCGTCCGCTCCATTGTAGCTCCGCACACTGACTGTGATACAGAGCAGTGGACAAATGCCAGTATCAGCTCGACGCGAAGATCGCAGCGAGCACAGAAACACGTCCGAACTTGCTCTAGCGGCGTAACGTAACATCCTTTGATGCGCGCTGGAAAACCGACAGACAGCAGGGTGGATCAGCCCGCGTAGCGAACTCAACAGAGCGAATGGGGTACGCACAAGACGGAGCCTAGATGGTCGCCTAGTTGGACAAGAATGGAACAGTGTGCTTTAAACGGGAGTGCGCAAGACGCAGCCGAGCCAAAACCTGTCCGGTCGCTTGCCAGCTCGCTGGTCACTGGAAGAATGAAGGCTTTCATTTCTCAAGCACTTTAAGCGACCCGCTCGGAAGGCAGGCATGCGCAGAACACCAGAGTAGGATTTATTGCATGCAGTGATCAGAGATATGCTATAATGACACTGTGGACAGAAATTGCATCCAAAATGAATACAAGCAGCAAGTCATTGTAATAAGCAGTGTAAATCTTGTGTATGCCAGTCCCAGTGGCCGTGCGGTATTGGTGCCCAGTATTGGTGGCAATGTTTAATTTATAAGTAGTCTTGTGCAACACTGCAAGCGACATCTACTGACTGATGGTGGGTGGAAGAGCAGCAGCGAACTGCAGGCCGCTCGTGGAAAAAGCTGTCGTGAAAAGCGGTCGTGGAAAACCCAGGTATTTCGCGTACGTACATGGATATGAACTCGTGTTTTAATGGAAGAAAGTAGACAGATCATTCAAGCATTCTGGGATGTTATGCCGTGTCGAACAGTAAATAGTTACCGACGTTTCGGACAACCTTATTGCCTTCATATTCATAGTCTAGCAGTAAAAGTATTGACATTCCACAAGATTTGATTCTTCATCGGCACTCTTGTAAGAGAAGGTGAAACCTTGCAAAAATATTCTGGTTTGTCTCGGAAAAATACAGAGAGCCGATCCCAGTGGCCGCGCGGTCTAAGGCGTGGGTCTGCGGCCGCTTGCTTGCTGGGATTGTGGGTTCGAATCCCACGGGGGGCATGTCTGTCTCTTGTGAGTGTTGTGTGTTGTCAGGTAGAGGTCTCTGCGACCAGCTAGTCACTCGTCCAGAGGAGTCCTACCAAGTGTGGTGTGTCTAAAAGTGTGATCGTGAAGCCTCGAAAAATGAGGCGGCCTAGGCCCCCAAGGGGCCGTCGAGCCATTGGAAAAAAAATACAGAAAGCACTGAATGACACTGCTTGAATATTTGTATCGTGCACTGTTGTGGATTAATCTGGCTTCAGTGTGTTTAGGATGTGTGTTTTGTGAACATGGCAGAGAATCTTCGGGTTCTTTAAAATAAAAGAATTTTTTTCACCAGCTGAAGAGCTACGAACCTTCGTGGTAATTATCGGAAGCTGCTCTGAGTGGCGCAAATGCTGCTGTGTTTGATGAATAACACAAAACATGGTCTGTTCCGATAACACGAAATATATTAGATAACTCTATCTACAACCGTGAGAAGGGATGGATTGTACGTGTCATTGGTTGCGTTACGTAGTCAGAAATTTGACAGACAAATGTTTAAAAGATACGAGGTAAAATCCGTATCTGTGCATACTTTAGCCTATACCGAACCCCCCCTTTAGCTGACCCTCCTGCATCAAATACCGTCGAATTTGATGGATAGGAAATATTGATATATGAATGCAGGAACACTGTAAATACTGCGTTATCTGGTTCAGTACAAAATAGCAGAAGTAATTTCACGCATAAATCTCGTGTGGATATGCAAATGAAAATCCTGTTCATTGCAACCGACGGCCAGCACCGCCTATAAATACATCTATACATCATACACACACGTATACAGCCGTGCGAATTGAATAATTTATGAGCGTGTAGCGGTGTTAGCCTGCATTAGCCAAATTAGGCACTAAGAGGATGACACACCAAGTTCCAGAGAACTTTCCTCCCACAAAAACATCGAACAATTTTAAAACTTTCTCTCACTCATATTTAGTGCCTGCCCAAACGATATTGTGCCTTTTTTTTAATTGTGTAGTCTGCAATGTGAGAAATGAGAAAAAAAAATTCGTGCACTTTATTCGGAAAACTGCAAAATATCAGAACACTTTAGAGACATGGGACAGATGCAGACATTCAGTTCTACTGTATAGAATTCAGTTTTTATCTGCTTATTCTGCGTCGTGACTCAACAGCCCAGTGGCCACCTACAGAGATTACTCAAGTACAAGGAAACAATTTATAATCCAAATGAAGAAAAGAGCAAAAACACAAAAGAAATCTTGCAAAATTATAACAAACTTCAGGTCCAAGTTAAAGGGAAGCGAGAAAAATTGCACATAATTATAATGAATAAATCGTAAAAAATTATATGCGTGTTATTATAATAAAACTAACACCAGTGCTGCTGCTGTTACTGCTAGTACTACTACTACTACTGTTACTGCTACTACTACGAATATAACAATAGTGCACTACATTTCACTTTTATTCTAGTATTCAAATAAAATACTAACAACTAACAGGCAAATTACTTACATACATACATACATACACACATACATACATACACACATACATACATAAATACATACATACATACATGCACACACACATATATATATATACATACACATACATACATACATACATACATACATGCACACACACATATATATATACATACACATACATACATACATACATACATACATGTACACACACATATATATATACATACACATACATACATACATACATACATACATACATACATACATACATGCACACACACATATATATATATACATACACATACATACATACATACATACATACATATATATATATATATACATACACATACATACATACATACATATATATATATATACATACACATACATACATACATACGTCAGAACACAAGACAAACGCCAATTAATACAGTTACGTTAAATAATAACTTAAAATCAAATAAAAAATTTTAATGAATAAAAGTTCACCAAGATACGTTTAATAAATGAGAAAAAGAACTACCTATAAAAATTTGATTCAGAATAATGATTTCTTCTCTCTGAAAACCAAATTTGCAGCTGATGCGCATCTAAATGAAGGATAATTGTTGAACGGACAGCCCACACTGAACATAAAAAAGTCTATTAATTTTCCGAGTGGGAAATCTAAATTTGGTGCAACATTAAAGAATATTTTCCGTAAGACGTGCGCGACTGCGCGGACTTGATTCATCTGGAAAATCCTTTAGTGTTAATTACCTTCAGGACTGCATGACAGGCGGTGTGTTTTTGACTATCGGACGGACTTTTGTGAACACTGTGACGTCGAGTGACACTTGCAGCTTGTGCCGGGAAAAAATATGTCTGATTTATGGCTGTACGAGGGAGAAAATGTGTAAGGGTAAGAACACAATGTTCTGCTTGCCATATCTTCAGCCACGTCAGACATCTAAACAGCCTTTTATACACGTGAAGATAAGACTAAATTAATACGCGAGATAAAGAAAGTTTCTCTACTCTCTTGTTTTCTTCTACCTTAACCCCCTGCAGATTTCTGTTCATGTTGTTCTACTAGAATAACATTTGCTGCGGTCTGTAGAAATGCCTCAAGTTTGCACAAAATGAGCCAAAACTTTCTATACACACTTCTCCCCACCCCGCACACTTTCGCAGTATTGGCAGAATCCTTCTAACAAGTAAACGACCTTCTTACAAGAATGCACACCTGCAAATAATCTCTCATTCTCTTACAGAAACTGTCAATGAATCTTGGAAACACCTGTTTCCTGGAAGTCACTATAGCAAAATGGTTTAAACAACAAACGTTTAAAAGTAAGATTAAGAAGAAATAGAATGTACATCTTTGTGCGTGAAAATCATGTAATTAGCTAAAGAATGGTCTTGCAAAAACTAATTCAAAATATCGCAATGTCGCTACTCGTTCACACGTGAACATAAAAACATATTTTATTATGACTAATTAAAAGTTTTAGAAACCAACATATGCACTATATTCTCATAAGTACGTTAATTGCCCCTACATATGTTTCGGGTTTTTAACAAGCCATCCTCAGGGAGTTAATGTTTTACATATGCTTTACATCTATTAGTTCAAATTTTAAACAACTTGTATCATTCATTCTGTAGTCTGTCTTACGACAGGTCCATAGCCTCTTCAAAGCGAGTTTCTCCACAGGGTGCGATCTAGTGCTTCCCTTTCAATTTCCAGATAATTTTTATTTTCCTTAGGTCTCCAGTAGCTGCTTACGTCTTTCTCCTCGTCTTCCCGTCACTTCTATCCTTCCCTCTAACTTTCCTTCAATCACGGTGTTTCAGAAGGCAGTTTCTACGCAAGATGTGACCAATCCAGTTAGCCTTTCTTCTTTTTATTGTAAGTACGATATTCCTCTCCTCCTTCACTCTGTGTAATACTTCTTCATTTCTCACACGATCGGTCCAACTGATCTTCTCCATTCTTCTCCAGCACCACATTTCAAAACTTTCCAGATACTTCTGTTCTACTTTCCGAAGTGTCCACGTTTCAGCACCATACAAAGCTATGCTACAAATGTAGCACTTTACTAGCTTCTTCCTTAAATTTAATTCCAGTTTGCTGGTGGTATATCCACATATAATAAATAAATTTTAATTCCCAATGGATTTTGGTATTATTACTTCCAGCTGTCGAATTATGTTTACATAATTCGACAGGGGAATGTGTTATACTAGTTTTCCATAAAAGGTTAAAATTTTTAAAAATTGAACTAATAGATTTAAAGCATATATAAAACTTTGACCCCCTGAAGATGGCTTGTTAAAAGCCAAAACATATGTAGGGGCAATTAACTTACTTATGAGAATATAGTGCATATGTTGGTTTCTAAATCTTTTAATTAGTTATCAAAATGCACGGTGAATACAACGTGAAATATTTTATGGCATTTCACGTTGTGTTCACCGTGCATCTTGACATTAATTTTTCAGTTTTTTTAAACCCACGAATGCACTTTTTATTTCCGTATTTTGTTCAGTTCACCCAATTGAGCAAAATACGAAAATAAAAAGTGCATTCGTTGGTTTAAAAAACTGAAGAATTAATATTTTATAACAATTTTCAAATGTGATTTTAATATTTCCCGATATCATATTTAACATAAACAAATAAAAATATCATAAAATTTATGTATATAAGCAGCATGTATATTCTTTATACTCATTTTGTAGGTGATTCTCCCACGTCGTTAGAAGTTCGTCTGGTTGCTCTTTATTATTCATTAAGTGTCAGGATTTAAATATTAATTCTCATACACAAACATATTCTCTATGAGAACAGAACGAAGGAATCGCAATATAGGCAATGTACATATAACGTAATATTATGGCGCCTTCGCGTAGCCATTGATTCCATGGAAACGGAACAATTCGTTGCTTCTTCTTGCTGTCCAGGATGCTTCTATGGCGATTTTACGTCGCCGGCAATAATAAAACTGGGCGCGTGTTCCAGGAGGGTGCATATGGAGTTTTGGTGGGGAAACCTGACGGAGAGAGACCACTTGAAAGACCTAGGCGTAGATCGGAGGTTAATATTAAAATGGATCTCCAAGAAGTGGGATGGGGGTATGGACTGGAGTGGTCTGGCTCAGGATAGGGACAGGTGGCGGGCTCTTGTGAATGCGGTAATGAACATTCAGGTTTCATAAAATGCGGGGAGTTTCCTGACTGGCTGAAGACCGGTTAGTTTTTCTGCTCCAAGGAGTTAGTTAGTCTGTTAATTTGTTTGTTATTTTGCAACAATAAATCGTTCTTAGGTCTTCATGTAAAGTACCAGATATTTTTGCCCTATTTCAGCCAAATTTGAAATTTATGGACAGATGTTTACAAGAGCCGATAATGTCAAATATCACAAAATTCCGTGCAGTGAGAGCCGCGCTGATAGAAACGAAAAGAGGGGCGAACAGACGGACGGACACACTTAAGGATGGACACGAATAAGGTAATAGGCGCTTTCAGCGAGTATGCGAACGCGCCTAAAAATACAGGTGGGAGAAAGGAGGTAAACCAAGATGGAAGAAAAAGCTGAAATACTCTAATAAGAAATAAAGAAAACACAAAGAGTAGAGCAAGAATAATAAATGTACGTATAACCTTATATTTCTGCTGAGGTGTGTTCGGAACTTTGCATTCTGGTCAATTGTCAGATGGTCGTGACATTTTGTCCACTGGAAGCAACAATGTATTCATATTGTTTACAGTTGTAGATATATTATAAATTGTAATTCCTGTTATTGTGGTCTGCTACTGACTATTATTATATTTCTTTGAAGATTGTATCATTTATATATCTACTTACGTTTTGCTTTTGTCACATTTCTTTGATATAACTTTAGATATTCATGCTGGCAAAATATTTTTGAATGTTTTAGTTACAAAAATGTATCGTTCACAGTTTTTGGATATGTCCGTAATCCAACCATCCAACTATCTGTGTATATCTCTGTCTGTCTGTCTGTATGTCCCTCTATCTGTCTGCCTCCCTGCTTGCCTATCTGTCTGTCTTTGCGTGCCTTCTTCTGCTTCTCTGTCTCTTTCTTTCTGCCTGTCTGCCTGTCTATTTCCCTACCTATATATATATATACCCAACTGCAGTTTAGTTTATCTACTTAATTACAGATTGATTAATAATTGTGATTCAACAATGAGTAATCTTTTTCTAGGTTTCATTAAAATAGCTCTGTTAGAGAATTTGTACAAACAACTCATAGCCCCCGTTTAAATAATTCAGACTCTATCTTGTACATTTGGGAACACTTACGTATTCAAAGGAAAGGACGATGAAATGCAATTATACAAAACTGATCACATCTAAGGCCCGCTAATAGTATATTGACCAAACATCGGTCGTAACAGATTTCGTTGCGTAATCCCTGTTTGTAATCTGACCTCATATTATTGGAAGAGCAACGAATAATCAGTAAAGCATAGTGTAAATATTCTGAGCGACGTTATAATCGTCCGCAAAAAACCGATGTTGGCGCCATTATTAAGCTGGTTCTGCCGTAAATCCTTAAATTCTGTGAATTCTATGATTGAAAAATATTTTTATTAAACATGCTTTTCCTTTCTCTGTATGGACGACAACGCCGCTCACAGACAGACATGATAAATGTATTGCTTCGAATTTTGCGTGGGGGGTCGCGGTGGCGCAGTTGGTTGAGGCACTGCGTTACAAGCCGGAATGTCGCGGTTCGATTCCCGATGGTGTCATTGGAATTTTTCATTGACATAAACGTTTCGGTCGCACTATGGCCCTGGGTCGACTCACTTACAGAAATGAATACCAGGAATCTTTCCTGGGGTAAAGAACGGCCGGTGCTTAGGGCTGACAACCTTACCACCTTCATACGCCGATTGTCTACAAATCTGGGAGCCTCAACCTCCTGGAACCCTAAGGGCCTGTCCAGGCCTGTAATGGGATTGCTTTACCTTTCGAAATTTTGCGAACGCGCCTAAAAGACCGCACTACTTTTCCTTCGCTGCCAGCACCAAGATCTGGAAATGAATGAGAAATTGTGGACATAGCTGAAAAAAAAATTTAAGCAGGACGAGGAACAGAGAGTAAGGAAATGCGGAAATTGAATCTGTGAACACAATTAAGCTTCAGTAATACCTTATAATAAGGCTGGAGAAAAACATGTAGGAAATTAACACACCTAATACTATAAATCTCTCCTTCCTTACACATGTTTATGCATTCGGCACAGATCCTTTACCTGTTACCTTCAGAAGCCCAAAACGGGGCACTAAACTTGGTGTTCTATTCATTGTCTGTATTATGCATGCTTCTTCTGTCCCCAACCGTAGACTTAAAAGCCACAGTAGGACTGCTGAATAACTTGATCTTCAATTCAGTCCCTTTTGGAGACGACGGGACAGTAAGTACAACAGAGTATGTGTGTGAGACTTCTTGGTTTGTTCCACCCCTGACGTGACTTAATTAGCGGAAAGTTTGAGAGCTGTTCTTCACAGCAGTCTCGTTCTGCCGCGGTATCCCGAGCACCTACGTCTGCAACTTTTTGTGCACACTGTGTCTCACCCACCAGTGCTAGGCCATGGACAAGTAGCAATGTCCTTTTCTCTGTCAGCAGCTTATTTGACTAGTTACTTTTGTGATCAATCAGAAAGACCCAGAAATTTAAACAAAAGCAACATATATAAGGTCTTCTGCCAGGTGTTTGTACGTCTTTTGTTTCATTTATAGTACTGATTGCCGCCCATAGTGTGTGCTGGGAAGTTCCCGCCACACAACGGATTAGGCGCGCGCATCATTTCCTTTACATTTCCCCTCTCCTACCCTAGGTTTCCCTGGCGGTTTAGCGAGACGTATCGATCACTCTGGTCCCGGCTTTGCTGAGGGGTCCGTCTTTGCTGGTGTCTAAATTCGGTTTGGAGTAGCGGCTGGGGTCGGAGTCCCTTGCCTGGTGCCGTGGTCCCGTATTGACATTTTCGGTTGGGTTTAGCCCCGCGGTACCAGGGAGGTACCTTGTATTTTGGTACGTATGGGCAGGTAATCTCTATGTAAGCTAAGCAAAGTTGTGATTTGTTTGCCTCATATTATGTTGTGGTTATTCTTATCGTATTTTGTGTTTCCTTACAATATATATTTTCATTAGTTGAGTTGAACTGTCTTTGTAGTGTAAGTACCCCCTTTCCTTGACTGAAGGGCCCAGTGCTGAAGGAAGGGGGTCAACAGGACACAGTGTCATCTGTTTGACTTGACTATTTTTGGTCCATGTAAGTACGCTGTTATTAACTCAAGCTTCTTCCCCTTCTGCTTTATCTTCTTTCTATGGCGCAACAGCCCCCAGTGGGCCAGGGCCTCCTCATTATCGAGGCTTCACGATCACACTCAGAACACCACAATCGGTAGGACTCCTCTGACGAGTGATCAGCCCGACCCAGAGACCTCGACCTGACAACACACAACAATCAAAGAGACAGACACATGTCCCGGTGGGATTCGAACCCACAGTACCAGCAAGCGAACGGCCGCAGACTCATGGCTATTAACTCAATCTATAGCGTAGAATCATAGAACTATTAGTGCAAAACAGATTGAGAAGTATGTGGAAGGAATTGGTGGTCGCATAATTTGAAGTAATGCCTCGGCATTCACATGGATATACTGAAAACTCTAATGAAAACTTCAGTCAGTAAGTTAGTGCACCGGTCAGCATTCTGACAGGCCACCTCACAAAACTTCAGTCAGTAAGTTAGTGTACCGTCAGCATTCTGACAGGCCACCTCACAAAACTTCAGTCAGTAAGTTAGTGTACCGTCAGCATTCTGACAGGCCACCTCACAAAACTTCAGTCAGTAAGTTAGTTTACCGTCAGCATTCTGACAGGCCACCTCAGAAAACTTCAGTCAGTAAGGTAGTGTACCGGTCAGCATTCTGACAGGCCACCTCACAAAACTTCAGTCAGTAAGGTAGTGTACCGTCAGCATTCTGACGGGCCACCTCACAAAACTTCAGTCAGTAAGTAGTGTACCGATCAGCATTCTGACGGGCCACCTCACAAAACTTCAGTCAGTAAGTTAGTGTACCGTCAGCATTCTGACAGGCCACCTCACAAAATTTCAGTCAGTAAGGTAGTGTACCGGTCAGCATTCTGACGGGCCATTTCAGAAAACTTCAGTCAGTAAGTTAGTGTATCGGTCAGCATTCTGACAGGCCACCTCACAAAACTTCAGTCAGGAAGTAGTGTACCGGTCAGCATTCTGACAGGCCACCTCACAAAACTTCAGTCAGTAAGGTAGTGTATCGGTCAGCATTCTGACGGGCCACCCCACAAAACTTCAGTCAGTAAATTAGTGTATCGGTCAGCATTCTGACGGGCCACTTCACAAAACTTCAGTCACTAAGTTAGTGTACCGGTCAGCATTCTGACGGGCCACCTCACAAAACTTCAGTCAGTAAGTTAGTGTACCGTCAGCATTCTGACGGGCCAACTTACAAAACTTCAGTCAGTAAGTTAGTGTACCGATCAGCATTCTGACGGGCCACTTCACAAAACTTCAGTCAGTAAGTTAGTGTACCGGTCAGCATTCTGACAGGCCGCATCACAAAACTTCAGTCAGTAAGTTGGTGTACCGGTCAGCATTCTGACGGGCCACCTCACAAAACTCTAGTCAGCAAGTTAGTGTACCGGTCAGCATTCTGATAGGACACCTCACAAAACTTCAGTCAGTAAGTTAGTGTACCGGTCAGCATTGTGACGGACCACTTCACAAAACTTCAGTCAGTAAGTTAGTGTACCGGTCAGCATTGTGACGGGCCACTTCACAAAACTTCAGTCAGTAAGTTAGTGTACCGGTCAGCATTGTGACGGGCCACTTCACAAAACTTCAGTCAGTAAGTTAGTGTACCGGTCAGCAATCTGACTACACAATGTGATTAAGTATGTTTATGTGGCATAAATATTAATTTCTAGTATCATAGCCCATATACATAGAAATAATGAGTGTATAAGATACAATTCCTTAAATTCTTTTCTCAATTTTAAGTTCAGAATAATATATTTCGAGACTTTGAATGGTTTTATAGACGCGTCTAGCCACGTCTTTATTCGCTATGAGTCTGCTGTTTTAGAATAGCAGAAGCGCCTTTAGTAATGAGTTCTATCCCTGGTTTACACTTCAAAAAGTGGAAGATTTTAATGTCTGTAAAGCTGAATGGACAGCCAAGTTTCATATTAACCCTTTAAAAAGGAAACGTGTATATTTTATACAAGGACTCAGTCCGTACCGCGCTGTAAACACTCTCCACCTCGGTTACACAAAACTAATCTGTTAATTTTGTATAAGGCAATAGTGGCTGTTTATTCTGAGATCCATACACAACACATGAACACAATGTTAACACTATGTAGAATTGTTGAATGTTAAACCTGGTGGTACGTAAAGTAACCGCTAGGCCTTGGAAATTTCATAGCATTTATGATGCCCTTCTCTTCGCCGTGTATTTAAATGATCTTGTTTTAAATCCGTAATTTGCCTGAAGCTAAGAATAGCGATATTACGCTGTCGGTCGTTTGAAGTGCTAAGGCAATAGTACAAGTGACAGCGAATTGTGTGCACATTTCTCACTTTTCCTCTGCAGAACGTTCATCAGTACTTTGGCACTCGCACTCACTCAGTCACACGGAAGCCAACAAAGCCCTAAATAACACCCGAATTTCGTATTAATGAAAGTTTAGTACGGACAAAATAAACCATATTTTACCTTCTAGTTTACAAATTAATTTTCATACTATGCATTTATAAATTAAATAATTTTAATGAATTTTACATTATTAGCGCTTTAAAACACATTAGCATTCAGAAAATTTGCACTCTGCTGACATTCCTTTCTTATGATTCTCCGAAAAAAGAGCTATGTTTTCCGAAACAGCATTAACCGCTTTCTCTTTGTAATGGACGCAGAATATTTTCTGTGACGCAGAAATTCAATTACTAAATTTTCATTTATTATAATGCGTCCTTCAAATTGATAATTATAGTTTTGTAAGTTACATTAAAGTGGTCAGAGTTTTAATCAGCAACTCAGGCCTATACGTAGGCCGAATGTACATATATGACTGGTACTGATGCATGTATCTGTATGTAAAATACAGGATCGTTCAGGAGGAAAGGTCAGTATTTTGGAAGGTAATAAGTATCGTTCCTTGTGTGAAAGAAAATTTCCTATGAACATGTGATTAATTCTGAATGGCTACCGAGATATATCTATTTGAATCTACAAATAGAAAAGCATTGTGAATGGAAATAAAAAAAGAGAATTTACTTACTGTCAATTTAATTTTAATTTTCATTTAATGTTTAAATGACAAATCTGTTACAGTTCACAATAAATGTTCGAATATCCCACGAACAACACGCGATTTGCAAAGTTCACTGAGGTTGACGGTGAGATTTTCGAACATTTATTGTGAACTGTAACAAATTTGTCGTTTCTGTGTAACAGATTCGTCATTTAAACATTAAGTTTAAATTTAAATAACATTAGCAGTAAGTAATTACCACTTCCTACAATGTGTGAAAGAATGTAATTTCCTATCATGTCAGCCACATAGTTCTCTGTATCTATGAACTAAAACGGACCTATTGCTTCTCTGCTTGTGAGTGAAGGCCACACATTAACTTTAAAAGTACCTCCCACTCTATATATCCATTAGTTGGACTGAGAATCCAAACTCCGACAGCTGAATCTACAGTTCCTGACGTATGGAATGTCGCTTCGTCATAAAATGCGATAAAACGGCCAGATACATTACAGCATGCATATCATACATTACAGCATACATATCATACATTACAGCATCATATCATACATTACAGCATGCATATCATACATTACAGCATGCATATCATACATTACAGCATACATATCATACATTACAGCATGCATATCATACATTACAGCATGCATATCATACATTACAGCATGCATATCATACATTACAGCATACATATCATACATTACAGCATGCATATCATACATTACAGCATACATATCATACATTACAGCATGCATATCATACATTACAGCATGCATATCATACATTACAGCATACATATCATACATTACAGCATGCATATCATACATTACAGCATACATATCATACATTACAGCATGCATATCATACATTACAGCATCATATCATACATTACAGCCTGCATATCATACAGTACAGCATACATATCATACATTACAGCATACATATCATACATTACAGCATGCATATCATACATTACAGCATGCATATCATACAGTACAGCATACATATCATACATTACAGCCTGCATATCATACATACAGCATACATATCATACATTACAGCATACATATCATACATTACAGCATGCATATCATACATTACAGCATGCATATCATACATTACAGCATACATATCATACAGTACAGCATACATATCATACATTACAGCATACATATCATACATTACAGCATGCATATCATACATTACAGCATGCATATCATACATTACAGCCTGCATATCATACAGTACAGCATACATATCATACATTACAGCATACATATCATACATTACAGCATGCATATCATACATTACAGCATGCATATCATACAGTACAGCATACATATCATACATTACAGCCTGCATATCATACAGTACAGCATACATATCATACATTACAGCATACATATCATACATTACAGCATGCATATCATACATTACAGCATGCATATCATACATTACAGCATACATATCATACAGTACAGCATACATATCATACATTACAGCATACATATCATACATTACAGCATGCATATCATACATTACAGCATGCATATCATACATTACAGCCTGCATATCATACAGTACAGCATACATATCATACATTACAGCATACATATCATACATTACAGCATGCATATCATGCATTACAGCATGCATATCATACAGTAACAGCATACATATCATACATTACAGCCTGCATATCATACAGTACAGCATACATATCATACATTACAGCATACATATCATACATTACAGCATGCATATCATACATTACAGCATGCATATCATACATTACAGCCTGCATATCATACAGTACAGCATACATATCATACATTACAGCATACATATCATACATTACAGCATACATATCATACATTACAGCATGCATATCATACAGTACAGCATACATATCATACATTACAGCCTGCATATCATACAGTACAGCATACATATCATACATTACAGCATACATATCATACATTACAGCATGCATATCATACATTACAGCATGCATATCATACAGTACAGCATACATATCATACAGTACAGCATACATATCATACATTACAGCATACATATCATAACATTACAGCATGCATATCATACATTACAGCATGCATATCATACATTACAGCCTGCATATCATACAGTATACAGCATACATTAATCATTACATCTACAGCATACATATCATACATTACAGCATGCATATCATAGCATTACAGCATGCATATCATACAGTACAGCATACATATCATACATTACAGCCTGCATATCATACAGTACAGCATTACATATCATACATTACAGCATACATATCATACATTACAGCATGCATATCATACATTACAGCATGCATATCATACATTACAGCCTGCATATCATACAGTACAGCATACATATCATACATTACAGCATACATATCATACATTACAGCATACATATCATACATTACAGCATGCATATCATACAGTACAGCATACATATCATACATTACAGCCTGCATATCATACAGTACAGCATACATATCATACATTACAGCATACATATCATACATTACAGCATGCATATCATACATTACAGCATGCATATCATACATGTACAGCTATACATATCATACAGTACAGCATACATATCATACATTACAGCATACATATCATACATTACAGCATGCATATCATACATTACAGCATGCATATCATACATTACAGCCTGCATATCATACAGTACAGCATACATATCATACATTACAGCATACATATCATACATTACAGCATGCATATCATACATTACAGCATGCATATCATACAGTACAGCATACATATCATACATACAGCCTGCATATCATACAGTTACAGCATACATATCATACATTACAGCATGCATATCATACATTACAGCATGCATATCATACATTACAGCATGCATATCATACATTACAGCATACATATCATACAGTACAGCATACATATCATACATTACAGCATACATATCATACATTACAGCATGCATATCATACATTACAGCATGCATATCATACATTACAGCCTGCATATCATACAGTACAGCATACATATCATAACCATTACAGCATACAATATATCATACATTACAGCATGCATATCATACTACATTACACATGCATATCATACAGTACAGCATACATATCATACATTACAGCATACATATCATACATTACAGCATACATATCATACATTACAGCATGCATATCATACAGTACAGCATACATATCACATTACATATAACAGACCTGCATATCATACAGTACAAGCATACATATACATACATACTTACAGCATACATATCATACATTACAGCATGCATATCATACATTACAGCATGCATATCATACAGTACAGCATACATATCATACAGTACAGCATACATATCATACATTACAGCATACATATCATACATTACAGCATGCATATCATACATTACAGCATGCATATCATACATTACACCCATGCATATCATACAGTACAGCATACATATCATACATTACAGCATACATATCATACATTACAGCATGCATATCATACATTACAGCATGCATATCATACATACAGCATACATATCATACATTACAGCCTGCATATCATACAGTACAGCATACATATCATACATTACAGCATACATATCATACATTACAGCATGCATATCATACATTACAGCATGCATATCATACATTACAGCATACATATCATACATACAGCTCATATCATACATTACAGCATACATATCATACATTACAGCATGCATATCATACATTACAGCATGCATATCATACATTACAGCCTGCATATCATACAGTACAGCATACATATCATACATTACAGCATACATATCATACATTACAGCATGCATATCATGCATTACAGCATGCATATCATACAGTACAGCATACATATCATACATTACAGCCTGCATATCATACAGTACAGCATACATATCATACATTACAGCATACATATCATCATACATATACAGCACTGCATATCATACATACAGCATGCATATCATACATTACAGCCTGCATATCATACAGTACAGCATACATATCATACATTACAGCATACATATCATACATTACAGCATACATATCATACATTACAGCATGCATATCATACAGTACAGCATACATATCATACATACAGCCTGCACTATCATACAGTACAGCATACATATCATACATTACAGAGCATATCAGCACATATCATACATTACAGCATGCATATCATACATTACAGCATGCATATCATACAGTACAGCATACATATCATACAGTACAGCATACATATCATACATTACAGCATCATATCATACATACAGCATGCATATCATACATTACAGCATGCATATCATACATTACAGCCTGCATATCATACAGTTACAGCATACATATCATACATTACAACACATTACAATATCATACATTACAGCATGCATATCATACATTACAGCATGCATATCATACAGTACAGCATACATATCATACATTACAGCATGCATATCAATACAGATACTAATCATACACATATCATACATACAGCATACATATCATACATTACAGCATGCATATCATACATTACAGCATGCATTCATACATAAGTCATATCATACATTACAGCATACATATCATACAGTACAGCATACATATCATACATTACAGCATACATATCATACATTACAGCATGCATATCATACATTACAGCATGCATATCATACATTACAGCCTGCATATCATACAGTACAGCATACATATCATACATTACAGCATACATATCATACATTACAGCATGCATATCATACATTACAGCATGCATATCATACAGTACAGCATACATATCATACATTACAGCCTGCATATCATACAGTACAGCATACATATCATACATTACAGCATACATATCATACATTACAGCATGCATATCATACATTACAGCATGCATATCATACATTACAGCCTGCATATCATACAGTACAGCATACATATCATACATTACAGCATACATATCATACATTACAGCATACATATCATACATTACAGCATGCATATCATACAGTACAGCATACATATCATACATTACAGCCTGCATATCATACAGTACAGCATACATATCATACATTACAGCATACATATCATACATTACAGCATGCATAATCATACATTTACAGCATGCATATCATACATTACAGCATACATATCATACAGTACAGCATACATATCATACATTACAGCATGCATATCATACATTACAGCATGCATATCATACATTACAGCATACATATCATACAGTACAGCGTGCATATCATACATTAAAGCATACATATCATACATTACAGCATACATATCATACAGTACAGCGTACATTATCATACATTACAGCATACATATCATACATTACAGCATACATATCATACAGTACAGCATACATATCATACAGTACAGCATACATATCATACAGTACAGCATACATATCATACAGTACAGCATACATATCATACATTACAGCATACATATCATACATTACAGCATACATATCATACAGTACAGCATACATATCATACAGTACAGCATACATATCATACAGTACAGCATACATATCATACATTACAGCATACATATCATACATTACAGCATACATATCAGCATCTGGATACTTGTTAGTTATATGACGAGATGCAAATGGCGTTAATACCAAACGTGCTACGTCAGGAGAAAACAAGGAGTTCTGATGAGGTCTTTGTCCTTGTGACCTATTGCGCCAATGTCCAGTGAATTCTTCAATGGACATTCGGTCCATCAAAATGAGACCACTACGCTGTCTCGAAACTGCGGGCGACAATCGTCCAGTGATGCAGCGCGATATTCCAGAAGAATGAAGCGTCAACTGCATCGCTGAGAAAGCCTAAAATCTCACAATGCCAATCAGGTCTCAAGACCCAATTCCCTATTATTATTCTTTTTTATAATTTGTTTGTGAAAATTTGTTATTTAATTAAACATTCTTGGTACGTTAAACTTGTAAGATATAACCTCAATATATTTTGTACATTCCATGGTTGTAATTTTCTACTTCTCTCTCTTTATGGCTCGACAGCCCCTTGGGGCCTAGGCCGCCTTATTTTTCGAGGCTTCACGATCACACTTTAGACACACGGTAGGACTCCTCTGGACGAGTGATCAGCCCGTCGCAGAGACCTCTACCTGACAACAAACAACACTCACAACAGACAGATATTCATGCCCCTGGTGGGATTCGAACCCACAATCCCAGTAAGCGAGCGGCCGAAGACCCACGCCTTAGACCGCGCGGCCACTGGGATCGGCAACTTTCTACTTACTAACAGTATTTCATACGCGGTCTATTTGTATATGTATATGTATAAGACCAGGCCATCCCACATTTCTTTTACCCAGTTCAATGTTTCAGTAGTTGTTGCCATGAAACCAAACGCTTAAAACGGTCTGTGCACTGCCACCAAACATAGTACTTTACATTCTACACAAATATTACATGAACAACGTCTAATATTTCTCCAGGCCTAACATCATACGTCGTTTTAGTATCATTTGCTTTTAATAATAATAATAATAATAATAATAATAATAATAAAAGCAAATTATGTTAATCTCGTTCCCTCCTCAAAATCTGTCACCTTAATCACATTGTTCTCACTGAGTATGGACAATCAGAACATGTGGCATTAAGATTTCCTTTAAAGGCGTTTAATTTTTAACAAATTTCGTGAAAATCTGATCACTTTGCACGTAAAATTGGGGGGACACATACATGTAAGGAGCATGGGGAAGTCAAAATTGGGGGGACCCATACATGTAAGGAGCATGGGGAAGTCAAAATTGGGGGAACCCATACATGTAAGGAGCATGGGGAAGTCAAAATTGGGGGGACCCATACATGTAAGGAGCATGGGGAAGTCAAAATTGGGGGGACCCATACATGTAAGGAGCATGGGGAAGTCAAAATTGGGGGGACCCATACATGTAAGGAGCATGGGGAAGTCAAAATTGGGGGACCCATACATGTAAGGAGCATGGGGAAGTCAAAATCGGCTTCTACTTTTTTATGGTGGAAAGTGGACTAGAGTGATTGCAGCTTACGCACAATTTATTTTATTCTTCATAATAATCCTATGTTATAAATAATTAAATTAGAAATTCCAGCATTTTGACGGACACTCTTTATGTATGCATGTGTATGTGTACCTATATAAATATATACATGTGTATCCTAATATATATATAGATACAGACCAGTAACCTTATACTTTGTGTGTAACACATGTAAATAAGTGGGTTATTAATTTTTCCTTACAGCAGTAATTTCTTATGTTGGTATTTTTAATGCTTTGTACATAATTTACTGTTTAACCCATATAAACGAATAAACCAATGAACAACTAAATGAATTAATGTATTAGGTGACTGAAATACAAGTAGATAGGGAGTGTAAGATTTTAAATCCTCGCGGTGGTGTTTTTGAAGATAGATATGTTCTGGATTGTGAAGTCTTGTCATCCGGAACATTAGTGCCAGCCTTATGGAAAAATGCCTCTACCCTAAATAGGGGCATGGCAGATTCCTCTGAAATGTTGGTAACTGTGTTTCAATATAAACTTTTACAACTGCTTGGATGTATTTATTACAGTGTTGTGTAATTATCAGCGTTGTAGACAGGCACTTTGCAACTTGCAAAGTCACTTCAACTTAAAAGAATTCTGACTTTGATAGATTTTACTAAAAGTGACATATATTGTACTAAAAGTGACATATATTGTACTAAAAGTGACATATATTGTACTAAAAGTGACATATATTGTACTAAAAGTGACATATTTTACTAAAAGTGACATATATTGTACTAAAAGTGACATATATTTTCCTAAAAGTGACATATATTTTCCTAAAAGTGACATATATTGTACTAAAAGTGACATATTGTACTGAAAGTGACATATATTGTACTAAAAGTGACATATATTGTACTAAAAGTGACATATATTGTACTAAAAGTGACATATATTGTACTAAAAGTGAAATATATTGTACTAAAAGTGACATATATTGTACTAAAAGTGACATATATTGTACTAAAAGTGACATATACTGTGGATTATTTCCTTCGTCTGGTGCATTGTAATGGAGATTATTGATATTTGGACATTGACCATCCTCTCAATTTAAATAAATCTAAGGTTTTCGGAATATTGATCCGCCCTTTTTGTCAAATAGTCTCTGTCACTTATCCAGTGAAAGAATATTTCTTTATAGAGGGCAGAACAGAATATGTTCACCCACTTCTCCTCCTACCTGAAGAAGGGGACACATCCGATCTCCGAAACAGTGTGAGCTTTCTTAGACCTACTTGATGGACAAAGCAAAAATATCAGTCACATCTACTGCGAAATTAGATCCTGTAGTTTTTTAGACTGTATTGTTGTGTCTAAACATGGCAGGCCCGTGGCAGAAACTCAAAAACTTAGTCATAGTTAGCTGCTGTAGATTAAAACCGCCAACACGTAAACGCACACACACGCACGCATACACACATCTTAAGCAGTATGCGAAACAGCGACCGAGAGAAAAGATAAGCTATGGACATACCGGCGTACTAATGAAGGACTTGCCTGCCACAGAGGGTTGCAGTGACCGCGCCTTACATCGCCCCCTTCTGTGCTCTGTGCCAGCCGTGTGCACGTACAGCATAGATACGTGACTTAGAGCATTTCTGACACTCATTACAGTCTGTCTGCTTCCTGCACCGAGGAGATGAAATGAGGGTTGCGGTGCAAAAGGCCGGAGTAAGCAAGAATAAAAATACCCAAGCAGAGAGACATTCAATTTATGGCATCCGATTGGTCACCTACATCGCTTGGAGCTTGGAATGAAGCTAATACCTCGATCATCACAGAATGTGCAAATTCCATGTTTGTGAATAAAAAATGTGTTGGTCAGATGTCTCAATACAAGGCAACGTATGCGCAACTTTGTCTTCAGAATTTGTACCTTTGCACGTCATGACGACGTATGAGGGGAGCGGATGTATAACTCCGTTCATTCGTAACTTTGGGACCAGTTGGGAGTAAGTGGTCAGCTTTACACACGAGCCGCTTTCCTTCCTGGGAAAGAACCCCGGTACCCACTGAACAGGATATTGGGTGAGCTCAAGATCGCGTTTGGACATATTGTTTGTTGTTGTTTGTTGTTGTTGTTTGTTGTTGTTTGTTGTTGTTTGACCCTGTCACTCCAACGCGGAGCATAGTGGCCTCCTTTCGGAGGTTTCTATGGTCATGTGCGTTGATGTAGTGAGTGACCAGCCCACTGACCGCACAAGTTCTACTCAATCCTGATGTGACTGCCAGAGCCATCTGGCAGGCAGTCAGGAGACTTGGGTGAGAAATGGCCGCTTGAATTTTGCTTACGGACATTACTGTTTCTATTCATGCCCGAAGGTTCTTTTACATGCCGTAAATCTACGACATGGGACCGACGGCTTTACTTTCCTTCCGAAGGAAGTTGTGCTACGGATTTTTATCACCCTTAAAAATCCATCGACCTCGGTCGGGATCGAACCCGCCAACCTTGGGTCCAGTGGCGAGCACGCTAACCACTAGGTTTGGACATATTGAAGATGAGATAAACCTTTTGCAGTTGTCAGAATCGAACCACCGTTCCTCGGAGGTCCAGCCTGTGGCCTATTAACTGTGTATGCATGTATGTATTAACTAATGTAACTGTAGTCTACTTTCCCTTCGTAAGGAAAGAAGGAAGGCATATATATATATATATATACTATAATCATTCCTGTAACTTGCCTTCCGCTTTTTTTTTTAGCTGGACAGGCCCTTAGGGCTCTGGAGGTTGAGGGTTCCAGAATTTCTAGACAATCGGCACATTAATTTGGTAAGGTTGTCAGCCCTACGCACTGGCCGCCTTTACCCTCCCAGGAGATATACCTGGTACACATTTCTGTTAGAGGCTGAGTCGACCCCAGTGCTATAGAGCGGCCGGAAGGATTAAGTCAATGAAAAATCCCAAGACCCCATCGGGAATCGAACCCGCGACCTACAGCTTGTAACGCAGTGCCTCAATCAACTGCGCCACCGCATTTCCCGTCTCCCACTTTCAACTGTTGAAATAATTGAGCAGTTTACACTAAACATTGTATGAATATTATTCGATTGGATACCACCCTCTCATAATTTATAATTTCCTACAGTAAGTATACGGTCCTCACGTGACACTGCAATAATGTTAGATCCGGGAAACCCCTGTGTCTGCTCTAAGGCTGATGTCTTATAGTAAAATGCCAAATCACACCACTGCGGCCGTGCGAGATTGCTTCTCTTTCGGCGTGACAGTATAGCTAACGATCCAGTGCAGCTAAGCATGGAAATAGATTATAGTAATAAGCTATCAATTTTATGTGAAATATATTTTTAAAACTTAACAATTACAAACGTAGCGAAGGTGGGAACTTTGGGTTCATGTAGAATGAATTTAGTGTAAAGATAATCTGTTCTTAAGTATTCAGTTCTTCATAACAATGGAATAATAATAATAATAACAATAATATTAAACCCTATGAATAGAAGTATATGCATTAGGAAATAGTCTTTGTGAGGTCTGCTTAAAACTGATTGTTTCAAAACAGTCCCCCTGGGTCATAACTTATGTCTTATAAGAACACATTTAGGGAAATCACGGTTAAATTCCTACAAATGGTTTTTCAGGGGAAGAGGAAACAACATTAGACGTTTATGGAGTAATGTACGTAGATATTATTACTGTCTTACTGGATGTAGAGTAGAGTAAATAGTTGTCTTTGTGCACAGCATGAAAGCATATGTGGGAGTGGAAGTATAACCCCAGTCATTCTTAAACTCGGCACTAGATGAAGGTGAGCTTCAAGCCCCGGCCCTTTACTCTTAAGGAAAAAGTCTTGAATAGCCTTTGAATAGGGCGCCAGAGCCCGTCTGGGCGCTTTTGATGGGACAAAGATCTGTTGCTCCTGTCGGGATTCGAAAATATTTTCTCTGTAATTTAGTTCATAGTCTAGCCATAAAACATTTTGCTCTACTGATACAACTCAGGATTATTTCTTCAGCAAAAGACTTCTAGCGACACCCTTCTCTCATGTTGACGTTTACACTTATATATTTCAAATTAACGCAAAATTACATACTCATTCATTCAAGTTCACTTACATTAACTTGACAATCTGGAGTTGTACTCATTTATTAAATTTCTAGTAAATTATTTAAACATATTGCATCAGCCTGAGATGTTACTTTTGCTAGTACGTGAGACCGGTAGATGTGTCGTTTCACTTTTCTGTAACGTATGCTCGTGCATTCACAAATAAGATGCTATAAAATCCAAGTTCAGGAGAGCATAACCAGGAATCAAACTGAGGATTTACGGTGTACAGTACTTGCTCGGTGTGTCGTGTTCCGATATTCTTTGTAATGTTTTAAGTGTATAGCCTACATGTAGATCTGTACTCTTTCCCTTTGTGCAAACGATGGATAAAAATAAACAAAATTCGTGGCTTGTGTACGGGGACACAACCGCAATCGTTTAAGGCGTGAATCCGTCTTTGTGTTATTAGAGGAAGGGTAAGATGTCAATGAATAAAGTCTGGGTGGTTATACGTGAAGTATAATTTTATTTATCAAAGGCCGATGATAGGAGAAGTAAGATACATATGGCATAGTAGCGGCGCACTCGAAGTACTCGCGCCGGCGTTGACGCGCTCGGCTTTCTTACGCTCTCTATACAATCTGCATCGTTCGGCATAGTCAATTTGGGCTTTTCTGATTCCTTTTGAATTTTCCTTTCCAATGATATGCGTTTCTTACATTTCTGTTCATATTTCCTTTGCAATTTTTTCGCCATTATGAAACTTTTCTTCAACTCAGCACACTTATCAGCTTATAACTTTACAAATTTTATTTTATCGGTTATTATTGCTAAATAATATTGTATATCCTGTTATTCTCTACACATCGACACAAATTTCAACGTCCTATCTCTTCGCAATCCAAAGTTACACTGCCCAAACGCCGCGCGGCGTCGCCATTTATAGTGTTCACGCGCAAGCGCTACCCCTCCCCCCCTCACCGCTGCACACCCCCACTACCCACCATTTTAGATACGGACATCAACCCTCTATGCAACAAAATTTAAATCATTACATTATCATTTATAGTTTACGAGATATAAGCGCGACAAATCTTGCCATTTTTTTGGTCGCTAGAGTTTTCGTAGAGACCCCCCCTACACCGGACCGAATTTAAAGACGTATTCACGTCAAAAATTATTTGGTAAAAACCAGGTTACGTCATTTTATTGTCATTCAGTGCTTGTGTCCGGCATTTTACGTTTCCACAGACGGTGACAAAATGTTAGCTTTTTATCTTAAAGCACAAGATGTAGTCTCTTAAACCAACATTTACTTGTAGAATTAAACTAAAAATTCTGAAGTAGAAACAATTCCTGTTTCATTTTTCCCCGGCATAATAGATTCCGGGACAGGTGCATAAATAACACAGGCCGGCCGGGCGACTGTGCTTTTGCTTTCTCTTACCGGGAGGGCACTCGACACCAAGTTACCTACTGAAATAATAAGCATTCGTACATTCGAATTAGCTTGAACATGGTTCAAAAAGAACCGAAATATATATATTAAACTATAAATAGGGGTACGCGGTGGCGCAGTTGGTTGAGGCACATCGCTACAAGCCGGAAGGTTGCGGATTCGATTCCCGGTGGGTTATTGGAATTTTTCATTGACTTAATTCTTCCGGCCGCACTATGCCCTGGGGGTAAAAGCGGCTGGTGTGTAGAGCTGACAACCTTACCACCTTCATGTGCCGATTGTCTAGACATTCTGGGAGCCTCAACCTCCTGGAGCCGTAAGGGCCTATCCAGGCCTGTAAAGGGATAGCTTTTTTTAAACTATATATATGTACATATCTTTGGTAATAAATATTGTAATGTCGACCCTAGTCTTAACATTTATTTAGTGAGTAAAAACACTGCATAAAGGAGTTTAGCAATTACGTGAGAGAATAATACACGACCATTTTCTTAAACCAGCTTTCAAATTTGTTATTTACAGATCATTCTTTCATTCAACACTATAAATTCTGAGCTACCGATAACATCATTAAACAGTCTTTTATGTTATTCATACCGTACAATTTTTTATGATTCAGGTTCTATCCGACAAATGTAGAAGTGTACATTTATCGGATAGAACCTAAATAATCATTAAACAGATCACCAACACTTATAAACAAATAAAAGCGAGCACACTTCTCCTTATAACTTATTTTTCAGTCTCCCTGTGCGCCGATTTCCAACAAAGCATCCTGCACTTCCAGCGTAGTACTGCCACGTATCACTCTGGATCCAGTCTGCAAAATGTGCCAAGGTTCGAGCTCCCAACAAAGGCTATAGCAACAATCGACTGGTCGACAGTATCGAACTATCGTTATGATAATTACAGCTGCAAGAGTGATGTGGCGTTTCGTCAGAGAACTCAGCTAGATGTCACGTCTGGTGGTCATTGTGATACGTGTTCAATAAATGTGGCTGCAAGGCATGTTGGGAGACCTGTTGAATGCAGGACGGATGTTACAGCAGCTGCCATTGCTGCCTGGAGCTTGTGTAACAGAGAAGGAAGAGTGATCATAAGTTGTGTCTCTGGCCCCATCTTCTAAATATCTTGCACTTGAAATATTAATGTTTTAGCTTTATCTCCATTTTGTATAGCCTATCGGATTAGTAGCGACTCCACTGCGAGAGCTGCCTGTAAAAATCACTTAGTATTTATTTTTTCATAAAAATTTCCAAACGTTGTGTGAGATATTTTATGCGGGAAAGTGTATTGGTAGACCCTCTCCTATTTAGAGGGGTTTTCATAAAATGAGTTTACATAGGGGAATTTAATAAAAAATTTACACAAAAATAAATATGAATTTTTACACGCGGCTCGAGCGAAACTCGCTAAATATTTATTGGAACGAAAAAGTGTTTCTAATGAAGTTATCAGAAGAATGGGGTTTTATATGCTGAGGCTAATTAAACAACAGGAATGCAATGAAAATTTTCCGGAAGCATAGGATATTGAAATTTAGCAATGGTTTTAAAAAAAAGAACTTACCCATAATACCAAGTGAAAAAAATAACAACACATATCGGTTGCATAAAATTTTTAAAAAGACCAACAAATGCACTTGAGTGCATGAATGGAGTTTAATTAAACAGTAACCACCGACACGTTTCGGCCACTCATGTGTCCATCTTCAGGGTGGTATGAACAAGAACACAGTTACAATTATAATATGTCGGACTCAATCCACGTTTAAAAAATTGTATAATTTTGGTTAAATTCGCGGTTAAAAGAGTATCTTATAGATAGGTATGATATTAGAAGATAAAAAGTTGTTGTTTATGGAGTATAGTGCTGTGGATAATGTACATAGAACATACATGTAGCGAGTTGTGATCAAGGTCGTCGAGTGGTGATAAAAAGGCACAGTGAACTGTGGATTAATTGCGACGCATAAAGAAGGTAAAGGTCACCCTAGAACAGGCCACGAAGGCCCAGAGGGGGAGTAGAGGTATAGCTCTACTCTTTCTTTAACCTCGGCGCTAGATGAGGGTGGGTGGTCAACTCCACGCCCCGGCCGCTTTACCCCCGGGAAAGAGACCCGTTACCCATTGTACAGGAGGCTGGGTAGGCCCCAGGGCCGGTCTGGACGGCTCCGAAAAATCTCTCTCCCACCGGGATTCGTTCCCCGGACCGTCCAACCCGTAGCCAGTCGCTATACTGACTGAACTATCCGGCGTTATAATTGTAATTTTATTCTTGATATTACCAGCCTGAAGATGACCACATAAGTGGCCGAATTGTGTCGGTGGTTACTATGTAATTGAATTCCATTCATACACTCAAGTACATTTGTTGGTCATTTTTAACAATTTTAAGCTCTGATTAACGCACGGAACACGTAAAGCCTACTGGTTGCCTTCAGATTTTGTTTAAATCCTATTATGGCCGCTACATTTCGGTTCAGAATCTTTTGTCTTCCCATCGCTATCTCAGACATAAACATTAACACACACAGAACTATATCTTTGTTTTAGATATACACCAACAAAATGCACAAATTATAAAGGTGCAAAGGAATCATAAAACCAAAAACGCTGCAACCAAACACAGAATTAATACCGAACTCAAATTTCTGTATAAGAAGAAATCAACTTTAAACCAACTATTATATAACACACACCAAAAAAAAAAAAATAAATAAATAAAAAAAGATAACACAGTTCACTTTCACCGGGTATACTTCAAGACGGTACCCCACACCATACTAACACCAGAACCACTTCTTCTTCCTCTTAATTTATACCACATCATCAGGATGACTACACTACGACGTAATAAACGGAATGACAAGAACTCACACAGCACGCATTGCCTATCGCCGTTCTGCATCAAATTCCATCACAACCAACACAGTGCAATATATGATCTTCTGTACCTTCTAGAAGTGCGAACACATCTTTATATAATAGACGCAGTGAACAGTGTTTTTAACAAGTTATCATTTTTTAACAAATCATCATTTTAACTATAATTTATGACTCATGTTTTTAACTTATGAACGAGTGTTTTTATGCTCTAAAATAGTGCATAACTTTACAAGTGTCATCAACAGATTCAGCATTTGAAAAGCACTTTTTATAAGGAAAACCCCTGATGATGGCTCATAAAGAGCTGAAACGCGTGTAGGGTTAAATCACGATAAGGAGCTAATTTGCACCTTTATTAATTTGTGCATTTTGTTGGTTTATATCTAAAATAATAAAAATGCACGGTGAGTTAAGACTAAAGATTATATCTTTGTTGTTTTACAGGTGTGTGGTGTTGTGTCTTGCACATTTAAGTAAGAACATGGGTTGAGGATGTTTGAGAAAAGGTGTTGAAGACGATGTTTGGGCCTAAGAGTAAGGAAGTAACAAGATAACTGAGAAAACTGCATAAAGAGAAGATTCGTCATTTTTACTTCTTGCCAAATACCATTAGGATAATAAAATGTAGGAAGATGAGGTGGGCTGGGCATGTGGCATTCACACGGTATAAGATAGGCATACAGAATTTTGGTGGGGATACCAGAAGGAAAGTAACCAATTCGAGTACAAAGTCATAAATAGCACGATAATTTTAATATGCATATTTGGGAGGAATAAGGTGGGAGGAAGTGAAGTGGATTGATCTGGCTCAGCAATGGAGCTGGTGGCTGACTCTTTTGAAGAAGGTATTAAACCTTCGGGTTGCATAAAATTTGGTTATTTTCTCGACTGTCTGAAGAACATTTATCTGCTCAAAAAGGATTCTACTCCATGTTGTTAATAAAATCGGATTTGTTTTAATACTTTTTTGTAGCGTTCTGTTAGAATACGATATTGAAACATGAACTAAATAAGTTATATATGTGATATATTTTCGAAAGTAAACCCTTATGTTGATTGCTTATTCTTTCAGCATATATTTTGGCTTTTCGCCAGTTTGAATAATTATCAATGAATAGTGAACGGTTGCGTTACAATTTAATGTCGATTTTTGTAAAGCGACTTTAACATCGGTCGTGAGTGTTCAGTACACTGAAGTTCTTCAGTTCCATGGATCATCTCAAAGTTAACGCAGTTATTCAGTTTACACTGCATAGTGTTACAATCTTATTACTTACGTATCCTGAAGCAACATACAAATCGACACCAACTCCATGTAGCACAGTCCTTCCTGAAAAGCTAACAGGTCCTCAGCTAGTTAATAAATTCCCCGCGTTTTATGGAACCCGAAGGTTCATTACCGCATTCACAAGCGCCCACCAACTGTCCCTATCCTGAGCCAGATGAATCCAGTCCATAACTCCCCATCCCACTTCTTGAAGATCCATTTTAATATCATCCTCCCATCTACGCCTGGGACACGCGGTGGTGCAGTTGGTTGAGGCACTGCGCTACAAGCCGGAAGGTCGCGGGTTCGATTCCCGATGGTGTCATTGGAATTTTTTATTGACAAAATCCTTTCGGTCGCACTATGGCCCTGGGGTCGACTCAGCTTCTAACAGAAATGAATACTAGGGATTTCTTCTGGGGGGTAAAGGCGGCCGGTGCGTATGGCTGACAACCTTACCACCTTCATGTGCCGATTGTCTAGAAATCTGGGAGCCTCAACCTCCTGGAACCATAAGGGCTTGTCCAGGCCTGTAATGGGATTGCTTTACGTCCCATCTACGCCTGTCTTCCAAGTGTTCTCTTTCCCGCAGGTCTTCCCACCAAAACCCTCTATGCACCTGTCCTGTCTCTCATACATGCTACATGCCCGACCATTCTTCTTGATATAATCGTCGGAATAATATTTGGTGAGTAGTGTAGATTATAAAGCTCCTAGTTATGTAGTCTTCATAAGTTGGTACTTCGAGACATTTCTTTCGGTCGACTCCCGAAATGAGACATTCTAATCCGCCGCACGAAACTTGAAGACCCGAAATACCTTTAAAATATCAGTGAAGCATGTATGTCATATAAGTAATCTAAATGTTCGGGGAATGTTAAAATTGTTATCGACTACATCCAGGTGCTGGAATATGCAGTCGGTTTAATGACTAGACTGTGGACTGGACAATCGAGGATCTGTGTTCCCTGGAGCAACAGATCTGGAATATGCAGTCGGTTTAATGACTAGACTGTGGACTGGACAATCGAGGATCTGTGTTCCTTGGAGCAACAGATCTGGAATATGCGGTCGGTTTAATGACTAGACTGTGGACTGGACAATCGAGGATCTGTGTTCCTTGGAGCAACAGATCTGGAATATGCAGTCGGTTTAATGACTAGACTGTGGACTGGACAATCGAGGATCTGTGTTCCTTGGAGCAACAGATCTGGAATATGCGGTCGGTTTAATGACTAGACTGTGGACTGGACAATCGAGGATCTGTGTTCCCAGGAGCAACAGATCTGGAATATGCGGTCGGTTTAATGACTAGACTGTGGACTGGACAATCGAGGATCTGTGTTCCCAGGAGCAACAGATCTGGAATATGCAGTCGGTTTAATGACTAGACTGTGGACTGGACAATCGAGGATCTGTGTTCCCAGGAGCAACAGATCTGGAATATGCGGTCGGTTTAATGACTAGACTGTGGACTGGACAATCGAGGATCTGTTTCCCAGGAGCAACAGATCTGGAATATGCAGTCGGTTTAATGACTAGACTGTGGACTGGACAATCGAGGATCTGTGTTCCCAGGAGCAACAGATCTGGAATATGCAGTCGGTTTAATGACTAGACTGTGGACTGGACAATCGAGGATCTGTGTTCCCAGGAGCAACAGATCTGGAATATGCGGTCGGTTTAATGACTAGACTGTGGACTGGACAATCGAGGATCTGTGTTCCTTGGAGCAACAGATCTGGAATATGCAGTCGGTTTAATGACTAGACTGTGGACTGGACAATCGAGGATCTGTGTTCCTTGGAGCAACAGATCTGGAATATGCAGTCGGTTTAATGACTAGACTGTGGACTGGACAATCGAGGATCTGTGTTCCCAGGAGCAACAGATCTGGAATATGCGGTCGGTTTAATGACTAGACTGTGGACTGGACAATCGAGGATCTGTGTTCCTTGGAGCAACAGATCTGGAATATGCAGTCGGTTTAATGACTAGACTGTGGACTGGACAATCGAGGATCTGTGTTCCTTGGAGCAACAGATCTGGAATATGCAGTCGGTTTAATGACTAGACTGTGGACTGGACAATCGAGGATCTGTGTTCCTTGGAGCAACAGATCTGGAATATGCAGTCGGTTTAATGACTAGACTGTGGACTGGACAATCGAGGATCTGTGTTCCCAGGAGCAACAGATCTGGAATATGCGGTCGGTTTAATGACTAGACTGTGGACTGGACAATCGAGGATCTGTGTTCCTTGGAGCAACAGATCTGGAATATGCAGTCGGTTTAATGACTAGACTGTGGACTGGACAATCGAGGATCTGTGTTCCTTGGAGCAACAGATCTGGAATATGCAGTCGGTTTAATGACTAGACTGTGGACTGGACAATCGAGGATCTGTGTTCCCAGGAGCAACAGATCTGGAATATGCAGTCGGTTTAATGACTAGACTGTGGACTGGACAATCGAGGATCTGTGTTCCCAGGAGCAACAGATCTGGAATATGCGGTCGGTTTAATGACTAGACTGTGGACTGGACAATCGAGGATCTGTGTTCCTTGGAGCAACAGATCTGGAATATGCAGTCGGTTTAATGACTAGACTGTGGACTGGACAATCGAGGATCTGTGTTCCCAGGAGCAACAGATCTGGAATATGCGGTCGGTTTAATGACTAGACTGTGGACTGGACAATCGAGGATCTGTGTTCCCAGGAGCAACAGATGTTTGTCGTCTGCAAACTGTCCGGATCGTCTGTATGTCCCAGGGGCCACCCTCCTACTCAACGGCTACACCGGGGGCTTTTTGGCCGTGAGAAAAGCTGTCTGGGCGTGAAGCTGACCACTCACGCCATCGACTGGCGAGGTTAAGAATGATTGGAGCGATACGAGCCACTTCTTCATTTTTAGCCAGTGAAATTTTCAAGTGACAGTCTAGGAGGTAGTCACTGATACAGTAGTAAAGCTAGAGGACTGGCGTACCGAACAAAGCACATACATTGCCTTTGCTACATCACGCGGAGAGTAGGCTCGCCCGCCAGCTCTGCTCTGTTTTCCAACGACCAAAGCTAACAAATGACATATACCTGCAATTTACCAAAGCGCCTTTATGGCATTTAGAGTAAAATCTTTACAATTACCTTTGTTAACGCCATCCATGGCCTTCGCTCGCCTGGGATGTTACGCGGGATAGATTGGTAGTTAGTTACCGACGTTTCGGGACAACCTATTATTCCCATCTTCAATGATTAAACAAAGAATAATCTTCTTCCACTGCTTGACCCTTGAAGATGAGGCCGATAAGTTGTCCCGAAACGTCGTTAACCAACTGCCAATGTATGTCGCGTAACATCAGAGAAGAGCGAAAGCCCCAAGTACACAGCGGCGAAAGCCTGAAATCTCGCCACTTTTTTTCGTGTTTGTAGAATTCAAACTGTGAAGCTTTTTCATATACTCGCCGACACGAAGATGCTTATAAGGAGCTTACTGTGAAGCGTGAAGTGCTGTGTCTAGCAGCGGACAGAGGGTTCGTTAGAAAATTCGTGACATTCTGTGTAGTTTCTTAATTTCAGAGTGTTTTTAAGGTAAGCAACTTACATGTTCACTAAACAATCGTGATACTACGTAGAACTCGCTAAATACCGGCTGCATCGCTCTTTGTACCAACGTCTGTGCTCTCCATATAAAGTACAGTCTCACGTACTATGTTGCTATAATGTCCCACTCCTGCGCTAACTTAAATCAAAAGTTAACAATACAATCGCCGTGCTATATCTGCAACATCTCCGACAGCTCTGTTACACTAGAAGTCTAAACACACTCCTGTAGGCGTACGTATGCCCACATTAAAGGTTGAACATTTAGAGTCGCTTATTTTTCTGTTTGGGGTAAGTGGTGGCGCAGTTGGTTGAGGCACTGCGCTACAAGCTGGAAGGTCGTGGGTTCAATTCCCGATGGTGTCATTGGGATTTTTCATTGACTGAATCCTTCCGGCCGAAATTAGGCCCTGGGGTCGACTCAGCGTGTAACAGAAACAGAAGTGATTACCAGGGATAGCTCCTGGAGGGTAAAGGCGGCCGGTGTGTAGGGCTGACAAATCTGCAACCTTCTTGTGTCGATTTTCTAGAAATCCTGGGAGCCTCAAACTCCTGGAGCCCTAAGGGCCTGTCCAGGCTTGTAATGGGATAGCTGTACCTTCTTTTTCTGTGTACTTGATGCTCTCTAGAATTTGCAGGTTGAATAAGCTCAGTGCCTTACAAAACAGAGGACTATTTCTAAATAGCAATCTGGTTACTGACTCCGATATTTGAATATCGGTAATTACTGAGCTACTTATATCCACTCATATCATCATAAAATATCTGCAAGTGATTTTGCCAAATCCTGCTCGTTTTTCCAAGTACCTTTTCTTCAACAGATTTATCAAAAAAATTTTATATGCTATTCTTGTCCCTCATCTGATATATCTATTATGGCGTCCTGCAATTTACTGCCTTAATAATGTGCCGTATATGCACTACATGTAATACAATAACAAGACAGGCAATATACGTATAAACGTAACAGAGAGGCGCGTTCGCGTAACCACTTTTGCCTTGGAAAAGCAATACGTATTACATATTCTGTATGTCTGTAGCCTTAGTTATCCAGCATGCAAAGCTCATGCGCCGTATTATATTGTCACCTGTGGCCTGTCTGTCTGTACCATATTTTTCCACATTATCTCATAAACGTCACATTTTCGGGAAAAAAGTTATTGAGCATAAAATGTGTGTTTTTATATTCTCTACAACTTTTGTCTGAAATATTTCTTATTCTAAGAAGAATTCAGCGAGATATTATAAATGTACGTAGGTCTTCATGTAAAGTACCGTTATTCTTGTCAGATTTTAGTGAAGCTTGAATGTGCTCGACAGATTTTCGAAAAAATATCAAATACAAAATTTCGTAAAAATCCGTCTAGTGGGAGCCAAGTTGTTCCATACGGACGGACCGGACATAGAAACAGACATGACGAAGCTTATAGTCTCTTTTCGCAATTTTGGGAAAGCGCCTAAAAAGCGTACTCCGAAAACAGACGAATGTTCTTATCGAAAACAGTGCGACCTTCACTGAATATACAGTGAAATTCGTTCAATTCGGAAGTCATTATAAAATGTGTGGTTTATGTTCATGATAAAGAAAACTGATTGCTTCTATACCAGGTATATACGTTAAAACTTAAAATCAATACAAAATATGTAATCTAAGAGGAAACAGTCTTGTGGACCAAATATAGCAAGAACAAAGTCAGAGTAATCTGTAAAAACATGCAGCAATTTCGAATTAATTACTTCTTCTTTGCGAGAAAAGATTTTGCAACAGGCATTTTTACCATGTTGGCGTTCACTTGCCAGCTTTGTTTATATTCATTTCAGGACGCTCACGGTCGGTAAATCTTTCCAGGAAAATGGGTAGGTGAAGGAGCAACAAGAAAACTTTGGTGGTGGATCTTGTATTAAGAGTTTCATACACAGCTGTCTGCTCCATCTTGCCTCCAGGCAGCGCTAATGCTCTAATACTCGCATCAAAGGCAGCTACGTTGTCTGTCGTCATACTTGAATCTTCGGTCCATATTGAGGGGAAATGTCGTGTGCCAGCACTTAAGGTTTCTGATCCCATGACCTGATCGGGGTTACTGACAGAGTTACTTCTGCAATCGCTTCTCCACTCCAGGCACAAAACTTTCAACTCTTTTAAAAATTGGCATACATTTTTAGTGCAAGTGTGACACAAGGTGTTTCCCGCGTCATAATAACTACAGTTGTCTTGTAAGTTTGGATTTTCTCTTAGTTTTGACTTGATTGTATCCAGCATTTCATAATTATAATTTTTTAATTGAAAGCTTTGTTTTGGCTTAGTTTGGATACATCAAACACATCCTACAATTACAAATGTCCCGTTCACAATTTCCTCAAAGTAACACGAAGCACTCATCTTATTTGGATAATGCACCTTGAAATTTTACCGTATGAAAATTAGGTCGTAGCCCATAAAAAACACTACCAACGTGATATTTTCATTGCTAAGCAGTGGCCTGTGTTCTCTACATTAACTTCGTTTTCATTTCTTGAAGTCACAGTGCTATTGCCGGTAAAGATAAACCTGATAATTATCAGTTTATCTGCACAAAACAATCTTATCAGAAACTGGAAATAATGTGAGATTTCAGTTGAGCATAATATGAGGTGGCTGATATTCTCAGATGCCGGTTTCTCAACACGAAACCCCCGATTTAGTCCCAGTACATTCTGTGGACGTAGAGGCACTGGCAATTTTGCCCCTGTCAGTCATTTTTCCGTCCTAACATGTCTCATCTTCCTGTTTAATCAGCGCCTTATCAGATCGTTGATCTTTAGTTAGAAAATCATCTCTGATCCGGCCCTTCATTGAACTCAGGTTTCGTAGCGTATCAAATGGAATCATAGTGACAGCTTTGTGAGACCAACGAGAAGACATGATCATGTTTGAATTCGCAATGCTGTATGACATGAAGGCGTGGCACTGAATAACGAACTTGAGAGTGCTGTACCACATGAAGGCGTGGCACTGAAAAACGAACTTGACAATGCTGTAACACGTAAAGGCGTGGCACTGAATAATAAACTTTATAATGATGTGCCACATGAATGCATGGCACTCAATAACGAACTTGATATTTCTGTGTCACTTGAAGGCATGGCATTGAATCACCAACACGATAATTTTGTGTCACATGAAGACATGGCACTGAATAACGAACTTGATAATGCTGGGTCACGTGAAGGCATGGCGCTGAATAACGTACTTGATATTTCTGTGTCACTTGAAGGCATGGCACTGAATCACCAACACGATAATTTTGTGTCACATGAAGACATGGCACTGAATAACGAACTTGATAATGCTGGGTCACGTGAATGCATGGCGATGAATAACCAACTTGATAATAATATGTTGTCACATGGACGCATGGCATTGAGCAATGGCCTTTATAATGCCGTATCACATGAAGACATGGCACTGAATAACGAACTTGATAATGCTGTGCCACACGAAGGCATGGCACTGAATGAAAAACTTGAATTGGAAGTACGTGTGATAAGTATGTATAATAAGCATGCAAAATTTCTGAACATTTTAGAGTGACTGGTTGAGAGACCTCCAAAGCAGTTTACTATAAGTGGCAGTCTAAAGAAAATTAAATGTCCTGGCATGGTGTGCTATTATTAATTACATGTGGAATAGACCCGCTCAAAACTCGTTTTTAAAATACTACCTCCTTCGGGTGGAAGTATAAACTTGGCAAATCATTTGGTTTACGCCGTTTGTATACTAAGAACGTGTTATAGTGAAAGTATGTACAGTCGAAAATTCTGATGATTGGCGCTACCTAACACTGAATGTAGCTGCGTCTTCTGTGAATAAATACGGCAACCACACTGAGTCAATAATAAACTTAAGTTTATTACGCAGGCACAATTAAATTCCCAGCTGCCTTTACATTATATAACACTCTACCAAAACGTACCCGTTTCGACACCTATGTCTTTGTCACCTTGAGTGCTGACGTTGGTTTACACTAGCCGTAGCTGCACTATATTTCGTCTGCAATTGTAATTCAGGAGGCCGTGTCTTTGTGTTGCGTGCACTGTCTTCAGGAGGCTGTGTCTATTTGTGTTGCGTGCACTGTCTTCAGGAGGGTGTGTCTTTGTGTTGCGTGCACTGTCTTCAGGAGGCTGTGTCTATTTGTGTTGCGTGCACTGTCTTCAGGAGGGTGTGTCTTTGTGTTGCGTGCACTGTCTTCAGGAGGCTGTGTCTATTTGTGTTGCGTGCACTGTCTTCAGGAGGGTGTGTCTTTGTGTTGCGTGCACTGTCTTCAGGAGGGTGTGTCTTTTTGTTGCGTGCACTGTCTTCAGGAGGCTGTGTCTATTTGTGTTGCGTGCACTGTCTTCAGGAGGGTGTGTCTTTGTGTTGCGTGCACTGTCTTCAGGAGGGTGTGTCTTTGTGTTGCGTGCACTGTCTTCAGGAGGCTGTGTCTATTTGTGTTGCGTGCACTGTCTTCAGGAGGGTGTGTCTTTGTGTTGCGTGCACTGTCTTCAGGAGGCTGTGTCTATTTGTGTTGCGTGCACTGTCCTCAGGAGGGTGTGTCTTTGTGTTGCGTGCACTGTCTTCAGGAGGCTGTGTCTATTTGTGTTGCGTGCACTGTCTTCAGGAGGGTGTGTCTTTGTGTTGCGTGCACTGTCTTCAGGAGGCTGTGTCTATTTGTGTTGCGTGCACTGTCTTCAGGAGGGTGTGTCTTTGTGTTGCGTGCACTGTCTTCAGGAGGCTGTGTCTATTTGTGTTGCGTGCACTGTCTTCAGGAGGGTGTGTCTTTGTGTTGCGTGCACTGTCTTCAGAAGGCTGTGTCTATTTGTGTTGCGTGCACTGTCTTCAGGAGGGTGTGTCTTTGTGTTGCGTGCACTGTCTTCAGGAGGGTGTGTCTTTGTGTTGCGTGCACTGTCTTCAGGAGGCTGTGTCTATTTGTGTTGCGTGCACTGTCTTCAGGAGGGTGTGTCTTTGTGTTGCGTGCACTGTCTTCAGGAGGGTGTGTCTTTGTGTTGCGTGCACTGTCTTCAGGAGGCTGTGTCTATTTGTGTTGCGTGCACTGTCTTAGGAGGGTGTGTCTTTGTGTTGCGTGCACTGTCTTCAGGAGGCTGTGTCTATTTGTGTTGCGTGCACTGTCTTCAGGAGGCCGTGTCTTTGTGTTGCGTGCACTGTCTTCAGGAGGCTGTGTCTATTTGTGTTGCGTGCACTGTCTTCAGGAGGGTGTGTCTTTGTGTTGCGTGCACTGTCTTCAGGAGGCTGTGTCTATTTGTGTTGCGTGCACTGTCTTCAGAAGGGTGTGTCTTTGTGTTGCGTGCACTGTCTTCAGAAGGCTGTGTCTATTTGTGTTGCGTGCACTGTCTTCAGGAGGCTGTGTCTTTTGTGTTGCGTGCACTGTCTTCAGGAGGCTGTGTCTATTTGTGTTGCGTGCACTGTCTTCAGGAGGTGTGTCTTTGTGTTGCGTGCACTGTCTTCAGGAGGCTGTGTCTATTTGTGTTGCGTGCACTGTCTTCAGGAGGGTGTGTCTTTGTGTTGCGTGCACTGTCTTCAGAAGGCTGTGTCTATTTGTGTTGCGTGCACTGTCTTCAGGAGGGTGTGTCTTTGTGTTGCGTGCACTGTCTTCAGGAGGTGTGTCTTTGTGTTGCGTGCACTGTCTTCAGGAGGCTGTGTCTTTTGTGTTGCGTGCACTGTCTTCAGGAGGTGTGTCTTTTGTGTTGCGTGCACTGTCTTCAGGAGGTGTGTCTTTGTGTTGCGTGCACTGTCTTCAGGAGGCTGTGTCTATTTGTGTTGCGTGCACTGTCTTCAGGGGGTGTGTCTTTGTGTTGCGTGCACTGTCTTCAGGAGGCTGTGTCTATTGTGTTGCGTGCACTGTCTTCAGGAGGCTGTGTCTTTGTGTTGCGTGCACTGTCTTCAGGAGGCTGTGTCTATTTGTGTTGCGTGCACTGTCTTCAGGAGGTGTGTCTTTGTGTTGCGTGCACTGTCTTCAGGAGGCTGTGTCTATTTGTGTTGCGTGCACTGTCTTCAGGAGGGTGTGTCTTTGTGTTGCGTGCACTGTCTTCAGAGGCTGTGTCTATTTGTGTTGCGTGCACTGTCTTCAGGAGGTGTGTCTTTGTGTTGCGTGCACTGTCTTCAGGAGGCTGTGTCTATTTGTGTTGCGTGCACTGTCTTCAGGAGGGTGTGTCTTTGTGTTGCGTGCACTGTCTTCAGGAGGCTGTGTCTTTGTGTTGCGTGCACTGTCTTCAGGAGGGTGTGTCTTTGTGTTGCGTGCACTGTCTTCAGGAGGTGTGTCTATTTGTGTTGCGTGCACTGTCTTCAGGAGGTGTGTCTTTGTGTTGCGTGCACTGTCTTCAGGAGGCTGTGTCTATTTGTGTTGCGTGCACTGTCTTCAGGAGGGTGTGTCTTTGTGTTGCGTGCACTGTCTTCAGGAGGCTGTGTCTATTTGTGTTGCGTGCACTGTCTTCAGGAGGTGTGTCTTTGTGTTGCGTGCACTGTCTTCAGGAGGCTGTGTCTATTTGTGTTGCGTGCACTGTCTTCAGGAGGTGTGTCTTTGTGTTGCGTGCACTGTCTTCAGGAGGCTGTGTCTATTTGTGTTGCGTGCACTGTCTTCAGGAGGGTGTGTCTTTGTGTTGCGTGCACTGTCTTCAGGAGGCTGTGTCTATTTGTGTTGCGTGCACTGTCTTCAGGAGGGTGTGTCTCTTTGTGTTGCGTGCACTGTCTTCAGGAGGCTGTGTCTATTTGTGTTGCGTGCACTGTCTTCAGGAGGGTGTGTCTTTGTGTTGCGTGCACTGTCTTCAGGAGGCTGTGTCTATTTGTGTTGCGTGCACTGTCTTCAGGAGGCGTGTCTTTGTGTTGCGTGCACTGTCTTCAGGAGGCTGTGTCTTTGTGTTGCGTGCACTGTCTTCAGGAGGTGTGTCTTTGTGTTGCGTGCACTGTCTTCAGGAGGCTGTGTCTATTTGTGTTGCGTGCACTGTCTTCAGGAGGGTGTGTCTTTGTGTTGCGTGCACTGTCTTCAGGAGGGCTGTGTCTATTTGTGTTGCGTGCACTGTCTTCAGGAGGTGTGTCTTTGTGTTGCGTGCACTGTCTTCAGGAGGCTGTGTCTATTTGTGTTGCGTGCACTGTCTTCAGGAGGTGTGTCTTTGTGTTGCGTGCACTGTCTTCAGGAGGCTGTGTCTTTTGTGTTGCGTGCACTGTCTTCAGGAGGGTGTGTCTTTGTGTTGCGTGCACTGTCTTCAGGAGGCTGTGTCTATTGTGTTGCGTGCACTGTCTTCAGGAGGCTGTGTCTTTGTGTTGCGTGCACTGTCTTCAGGAGGCTGTGTCTATTTGTGTTGCGTGCACTGTCTTCAGGAGGGTGTTCTTTGTGTTGCGTGCACTGTCTTCAGGAGGCTGTGTCTATTTGTGTTGCGTGCACTGTCTTCAGGAGGTGTGTGTTTGTGACTGTTTCAAGTGTTTTGTGTTGGTGCACTGTCTTCAGGAGGGTGTTTTTGTGTTGCGTGCACTGTCTTCAGGAGGTGTGTCTTTGTGTTGCGTGCACTGTCTTCAGGAGGCTGTGTCATTTGTGTTGCGTGCACTGTCTTCAGGAGGTGTGTCTTTGTGTTGCGTGCACTGTCTTCAGAGGCTGTGTCTATTGTGTTGCGTGCACTGTCTTCAGGAGGCTGTGTCTTTGTGTTGCGTGCACTGTCTTCAGGAGCTGTGTCTATTTGTGTTCGTGCACTGTCTTCAGGAGTGTGTCTTTGTGTTGCGTGCACTGTCTTCAGGAGGCTGTGTCATTTGTGTTGCGTGCACTGTCTTCAGGAGGCTGTGTCTTTGTGTTGCGTGCACTGTCTTCAGGAGGCTGTGTCTTTGTGTTGCGTGCACTGTCTTCAGGAGGCTGTGTCTTTTGTGTTGCGTGCACTGTCTTCAGGAGGCTGTGTCTATTTGTGTTGCGTGCACTGTCTTCAGGAGGGTGTGTCTTTGTGTTGCGTGCACTGTCTTCAGGAGGCTGTGTCTCTTTGTGTTGCGTGCACTGTCTTCAGGAGGGGTGTCTTTGTGTTGCGTGCACTGTCTTCAGGAGGCTGTGTCTTTGTTGCGTGCACTGTCTTCAGGAGGGTGTGTCTTTGTGTTGCGTGCACTGTCTTCAGGAGGCTGTGTCTTTGTGTTGCGTGCACTGTCTTCAGGAGGCTGTGTCTATTGTGTGTTGCGTGCACTGTCTTCAGGAGGCTGTGTCTATTTGTGTTGCGTGCACTGTCTTCAGGAGGCTGTGTCTTTGTGTTGCCTGTTATGTCATTTTGTCCACCTTCAGGAGGCTGTGTCTTGGTTTCTGCATTTTGGTGTGTTTGTGTTCGTGCACTGTCTTCAGGAGGCTGTGTCATTTGTGTTGCGTGCACTGTCTTCAGGAGGCTGTTGTGCTTTGGTGCTGTTGCGTGCACTGTCTTCAGGAGGCTGTGTCTATTTGTGTTGTGCACTGTCTTCAGGAGTGTGTCTTTGTGTGCGTGCACTGTCTTCAGGAGGCGTGTCTTTGTGTTGCGTGCACTGTCTTCAGGAGGCTGTGTCTATTTGTGTTGCGTGCACTGTCTTCAGGAGGCTGTGTCTATTTGTGTTGCGTGCACTGTCTTCAGAGGGTGTTCTTTGTGTTGCGTGCACTGTCTTCAGGGGTGTTTTGTGTTGCGTGCACTGTCTTCAGGAGGTGTGTCTTTGTGTTGCGTGCACTGTCTTCAGGAGGCTGTGTCTTTTGTGTTGCGTGCACGTCTTCAGAGGTGTGTCTTTGGTTGCGTGCACTGTCTTCAGGAGGTGTGTCTATTGTGTTGCGTGCACTGTCTTCAGGAGGCTGTGTCTATTTGTGTTGCGTGCACTGTCTTCAGAAGGCTGTGTCTATTGTGTTGCGTGCACTGTCTTCAGGAGGCTGTGTCTATTGTGTTGCGTGCACTGTCTTCAGGAGGTGTGTCATTTGTGTTGCGTGCACTGTCTTCAGGAGGCTGTGTCTTTGTGTTGCGTGCACTGTTTCAGGAGGCTGTGTCTATTTGTGTTGGTGCACTGTCTTCAGAGGCTGTGTCTTGTTTGCGTGCACTGTCTTCAGGAGGCGTGTCTTTGTGTTGCGTGCACTGTCTTCAGGAGGCTGTGTCTATTTGTGTTGCGTGCACTGTCTTCAGGAGGCTGTGTCTATTTGTGTATGGTCTTTCTCCAATTTTCTGTGGGGAGGTTTCCTTAGCTGTTGGTTTCATTTCATTGCCTTCTCTGTGTTGTTGGTGTGATGTGTGTACTTTGTTGTATTGTTTGGGCTGCAGCGTGTAGTATCTAGCAGGATGTGACAGGCTGTTTGTGCTGCATTTCTTCTGAACATTTTGTTTCCTCTACGTATGACATACATATCAGTGCTGCAACAGTCAGAGTGGGTGCCCAAACGTAGGATATACGACATCTCAGAATACCGAAAGTAAACTGGACCGACAATTGTCAGTGGTATCGAGATGCTCTAATGTTTTCAAACGTAAAGGTTCGTTTTCACGGGGATAGTTTACGAGCTGGTAAGTCGAGCTGGCAAGTAGGTTACCGAGTAAGTTTGTATTGCCACTAGGCCGGGTCAGTTACTGGGAAGTAGGCACTGCTGTCGGACAATGTGGGAAAACGCTGTTGATGAAGTGGTTGATGCTTCTATTGATCTTCAGCTCCTGCTCCACTTTTCTTTTTTTTTGGATTTTTCAATCTTCACAAGCTTCACGTTCTTTATAATTTTTTATTTTCTTTCGTAGAACATCCACACCTTCGACAGCCACATTACTTTTTAATAGTTCTTCGCCCATTAGTTTTGACATTGCACTGTCGCCTTTAATTTTATTGTTGTAGTCGGAATGTCGGATGTTCCAAAGACACTCAAAGTTCTCGTAGACATCTAAAAACTTGACAACTTCCTCACTATTCCACTTGGACACCATTTTTAATGATGTAACAATGCAAAACAATCAACACGTGGAGTCAAAACAAGCTATAAACATAACTTGACACTAGCCGCAGAGTGAGCTAGTAGGTGTTGCTACGGGGTTCTACATGCCTGCTTGTAGATCATGTGACCGGTAACAAGACAGCAAAGTAGCCCGGTCGTCAACTTTAGGTGGCCCTATCCGGGTACGCGAGTTAGTAGACAGTGCGGCTGTTGCTACGGGGCAACTTCACTTACCGCTCGCACTAGCGGCTCGTAAACTATCCCCGTGAAAACGTACCTTAACAGAGGGTCAGTAATTTGAAGATAAGAAGCAAATACATAGTGGTAATTTCCTATTATTATTATTAGTCACATTTTTCAGGGTATTTACAAATATATACCTGAAACAAACCATCTTCCAAGGTTATATATTGTTACAGCTATTCTGTCGTTACAATTCATGGCACCTGTAATATTATTTCCCATGCTGAATGTTTTGTACTTTTAAATTTGTACTTTCCGAAGTATGTGTGCAGTACCCAATATGGCTGTTTTCTGTAGTTCCTTGATTTCGTGCGTTCCCTTTACGTTTTTCAGGTATTATTATTATTATTATTATTATTATTATTATGTTGAAGATGACAGTAGGATGAAGGCGGAGATCAAGATGCAGAAATTTTACCATATAAATTTTGTTTCATCATGATTTTATGTGAAAATTCTGTGTCTCTACAGAAAGCACTAAGACCTAACTAGAAGGCTGTAAGGAAAAACAAATCTTCAACCAATCACAATAATATACACGAGTATGTAACCTGGTGTAGGGAATGAAACTAGGCATTTTCAACAACAGTGCTGTAACTAGTCATTTTATACACATTAACCCATCCTCAAAATAATATAAATTTGAGAAAGATGACGGCAGACACACTGTTGTTGACAGAATGGCCTGCCTGCCTGTCTCTCTCGCACTCGAATATGGTTACCAGATAAGTTCAACAACGCAGCTTCTAACCAGGCCCGCCAGGCTCACTGAATGATTGTCTCATGCCTGCCAGGCAGGTAGACAGACAGACACACTCCCGGCTGAGTTTAATTGTTCTAATCAACAAGCATGCCTTCCAGGAAGGATATTCTCGTGTCTGGAATGTAGATGTGGTTACTGTGGCAACATAGTGTCCGACAGGCTCGTTTTCAAAATACGAACTTTGGAGGTGTTCATCTCCGAATAGTATATGTCAGCTCTTCCTTTAATTGTCAGCTACTGACTACTAGAGGTTCTTTGCAAAACAACTGACTGTTTGTTATGCATAATGTTCTTTAAGGAGTCCCATTACAAAATAAAGGATCTAGGATTTTCTTTCAATTTGACGGTATTCTTCCCGTTGTGTATATACACTTACACAAATAACACTACGTACTGTGTGTGACACAACTGTATTTATTACTATTAGTCAATTTGACGCTATCCATCCCGCTGTGTATATACACTTACACAAATAACACTACGTACTGTGTGTGACACAACTGTATTTATTACTATTAGTCAATTTGACGCTATCCATCCCGTTGTGTATATACACTTACACAAATAACACTACGTACTGTGTGTGACACAACTGTATTTATTACTATTAGTCAATTTGACGCTATCCATCCCGTTGTGTATATACACTTACACAAATAACACTACGTACTGTGTGTGACACAACTGTATTTATTACTATTAGTCAATTTGACGCTATCCATCCCGTTGTGTATATACACTTACACAAATAACACTACGTACTCTGTGTGACACAACTGTATTTATTACTATTAGTCAATTTGACGCTATCCATCCCGTTGTGTATATACACTTACACAAATAACACTACGTACTGTGTGTGACACAACTGTATTTATTACTATTAGTCAATTTGACGCTATCCATCCCGTTGTGTATATACACTTACACAAATAACACTATGTACTGTGTGTGACACAACTGTATTTATTACCATTTGTTAATTTGACGCTATCCATCCCGTTGTGTATATACACTTACACAAATAACACTACGTACTGTGTGTGACACAACTGTATTTATTACTATTAGTCAATTTGACGCTATCCATCCCGTTGTGTATATACACTTACACAAATAACACTACGTACTGTGTGTGACACAACTGTATTTATTACTATTAGTCAATTTGACGCTATCCATCCCGTTGTGTATATACACTTACACAAATAACACTACGTACTGTGTGTGACACAACTGTATTTATTACTATTAGTCAATTTGACGCTATCCATCCGTTGTGTATATACACTTACACAAATAACACTACGTACTGTGTGTGACACAACTGTATTTATTACCATTTGTTAATTTGACGCTATCCATCCCGTTGTGTATATACACTTACACAAATAACACTACGTACTGTGTGTGACACAACTGTATTTATTACTATCTGTTAATTTGACGCTATCCATCCAGCTGTGTATATACACTTACACAAATAACACTACGTACTGTGTGTGACACAACTGTATTTATTACTATCTGTTAATTTGACGCTATCCATCCCGTTGTGTATATACACTTACACAAATAACACTAAGTACTCTTTGTGACACAACTGTATTTATTACTATTAGTCAATTTGACGCTATCCATCCCGTTGTGTATATACACTTACACAAATAACACTACGTACTGTGTGTGACACAACTGTATTTATTACTATTTGTTAATTTGACGCTATCCATCCCGCTGTGTATATACACTTACACAAATAACACTACGTACTGTGTGTGACACAACTGTATTTATTACTATTTGTTAATTTCACGCTATCCATCCCGCTGTGTATATACACTTATACAAATAACACTACGTACTGTGTGTGACACAACTGTATTTATTACTATTTGTTAATTTGACGCTATCCATCCCGCTGTGTATATACACTTACACAAATAATACTACGTACTGTGTGTGACACAACTGTATTTATTACTATTTGTTAATTTGACGCTATCCATCCCGCTGTGTATATACACTTACACAAATAACACTACGTATTCCGTCTGACACAACATGTATTTGTTATTATTATCTCAAACACTACATGTTTCGATGAAGCCGATCGTCATCAGGTGTTTGTTTATACAAAAACTTAAAACTCAAGTTAAAAATGAAATTTTGCGAGACCTCACAAAATGATATAAAATGTAAATTACATCGACTTGTAATTCCTAGTGGTGTGTCATTTAACATAAAAGGTGTGGTTTATAATTTAAAACTTACAATTTATAAAAGTTTAGGATGCGAATTCTTAATTAAGGGTTAGCACAGTGTTGTTATAACCGAGTATTTTAACGTTATGATTAAGAGTAAAATAGTAATTGATACCACAGGATATTTGACACTATATGCGATGTGTCGTATAAACCGATATCGTTATAACCGGGTTCGACTGTATTAGTGTCTGAACTGTAGGATCGTACTGCAAATTGATCAGAGCAGCGATTCGAGTTTACTCGATCTTGGAAACGGATGTTTAAAACGTGCAGAAAAATATCAGCGATGTTCGACCATGCTCCATGTATTGCAGGAATATTTATCTAAGATCAGAACCCATTCTTTGCAAAAAGGAACTGAAGGTCTCTACGAGCTTTCAAGAAAACCCGACACTACGTTATTAGGTGAAGAGGTACAGATGTGCACGTGTCGTCAAACGTGGTGGCACAGCCATAACACGTGTTGCCTGTTTATGAGGAAGGCGGATCCAATCACATTCCGGGACTGACTAACCTAGCTTAAGGTTCTTTGTGGCTTTACTGCTTCCTATTATGTCTTCAGCTTACGTTCTTTGTACATTCAAAGAACATGCGTGTAAGATACGGCGTAGTCGGCGTCGTTGTAAAAGAAGTAGGAAACTAGGAAGTGTAGGCATTGCGTAAATAATACGACGTGTTATTTCCTTTTCAAAAAATCTAGCAACAGCGGTACAACCGAGGTTCTAATACTGTTGCTATGAACTCGGAACTTTTAGTGCTGAAAGGAAATTCAGGAGATGCAGCCTATTGGTCTGTATATTGAAGTCCATTCTAGCGGTGTAAGTGTTATATTGATTGGTGACAAACACACCTTTGCATACTGCAGACACAACAAACATATTTTTGCATACCACAAGTACAACAAACACACCTTCGCATACTGCAGACACAACAAACATATCTTCGCATACCGCAGGTACAACAAACATATCTTCGCATACCGCAAGCAAAACAAACATATCTTCGCATGCCGCAGACACAACAAACATATCTTCGCATACTGCAGGCACAACAAACATATCTTCACATACCGCAAGCAAAACAAACATATCTTCGCATGCCGCAGACTCAACAAACATATCTTCGCATACTGCAGGCACAACAAACATATCGTCGCGTACCGCAAGCAAAACAAACATATCTTCGCATGCCACAGACACAACAAACATATCTTCGCATGCCGCAGACACAACAAACATATCTTCGCATACTGCAGGCACAAAACATATCTTCGCATACTGCAGTAACTACAAACATATCCTCAATCTTAAGGTGATTCATCCCCGTTGCAGTGAAACTTTTTATTAATGGTTCTTGAAGAGGTAAGGCCTGACCTTGGCTTAGAATAAACCGAATCTTGTCGCCTGATTGCATTGTGGTGTTGTGTGTGACTACTATCACGAAGTACATAAACTTATTTTCGCATACCGCAGGCATAACAGACACCGTTTTGGGCCTCATAAAGGTAACGACTGTGTATGTGAAACTGTTGTGATAATCTTGTTGCAGGTGATGCATTTTTGTATTAGACACAGTAGTCGGGATCGTGGAGATTCAACTCTTCTAGAAGTTACACCGTGTCGACTTGCAAATAGTTGCTGACTTTTCGAAAATCGTAGTCTTTATCTTCAGGGTTAAGCAGTCCAAGAAGAGCTGATTTCTTTGACTTCTCTACCACCGTGATCGTGTATTTTGTGTGACCGGGTAGTCATTGTTTGTCTTTAACGATGATAATGCAGTAGACAGTCGCAAAGCGATGTGGTTTCGTTCGTGAAGTCCCGTTACACAGCCGTTAGCTATAACAAGGCCATGTGAGACACTTGGGGTTAGGGGAACTGCGGTAGCTGTTCGCAGACGTCAGAACCTAAACTGCCTGCACTTTCACTCAACACAACTGGGCGGTCCCGGTACAAATGATACACCAATACACCTTACTTTCATATTAGAAGAAGTTTACGTGTTTCTTCTGCTTCGTAAATCACATTGAAAAGCTATTATAAATAAGCGTAATGCGTTGACACGGGCCGTGTCATGGCTCAGGCGGTTAGTCGCCGGCCTCTCGCCGCGGAGGCCCGGGTTTGATCCGGGTCAGTCTGTGTGTGATTTGTGGTGGACAAAATAGCACTGGGACAGGTTTTTCCCCGAGTACTTCATTTTTCCCCTGTCAATTTCATCCCACCGGTGCCCCATTATAAGGAAAAACGAAAAAACTAATCATCTTCATCACAGGTTGCACAATAAGCCTCAAGGCTGCGGTGCGTCCGTAGCATCTGCTGCGGGGCCCTTCACCACAAAAAAAAATGCGTTGACACACCCATTCATTGATCTTACGTTGGAAATAGTAAAGAAAACTTTTTCAAAAAATGTTCCTGTGCTTGTGTGTAAACATCTGCACTCAGTATTTCATGTGTTTTCCGTATCCCAACAATGGCGCTACAATCGGTAGTTGGGTTTTTCTCGAGCGGGGAAAGAATTGTGTGTACATCTGTACCCAGCATCCTAAAGCGCTTGTTGGGGTGTTACTGCTGTAATCGTTTTCCCCGTACAGAACTCAAAAAGCCTATTTCGTATCCTCAGTTTGTCTGTCCTTCATGTTATGCAGGAAATTAAGAAGCGTGGCTTTGGAATTGACTTATTTGGCGTGATGGTCATACCAAGTTTCGTAAAAATCAGTCACGTTAGTCAAACGTTGAGGTAGCAGTCACATGGACACACAGAGACACCAATGTGATGGCCAAAAGGAGGAGAGTCGTCTTCAGGGTGAGGGCGTAGCATAACCTCACCTGCTCCCACGAGTCGACATTTGCTATGTACGACATATTTCGTGCATAGTCTTCTTAAACATACGAGAAGTAAAAATGTTAAATCAAGACATGCAAAATGGAACGGAAACAAAAATATGGAAAGGAAATGGCCAAAGCGTTACGTTTATGTGTTGTGTAACTGCTGTGTATTACAACAGTTTGGTACAGCATAATGAGGGTGCTGTGTTGTGTAACTGCTGTGCATTACAACAGTTTGGTACAGCATAATGAGGTGCTGTGTTGTGTAGCTGCTGTGCATTACAACAGTTTGGTACAGCATAGTGTGGTGCTGTGTTGTGTAACTGCTGTGCATTACAACAGTTTGGTACAGCATAATGTGGTGCTGTGTTGTGTAACTGCTGTGCATTACAACAGTTTGGTACGCATAATGAGGGTGCTGTGTTGTGTAACTGCTGTGCATTACAACAGTTTGGTACAGCATAATGTGGGTGCTGTGTTGTGTAACTGCTGTGCATTACAACAGTTTGGTACAGCATAATGTGGGTGCTGTGTTGTGTAACTGCTGTGCATTACAACAGTTTGGTACAGCATAATGGGGTGCTGTGTTGTGTACTGCTGTGCATTACAACAGTTTGGTACAGCATAATGTGGTGCTGTGTTGTGTAGCTGCTGTGCATTACAACAGTTTGGTACAGCATAATGTGGTGCTGTGTTGTGTAACTGCTGTGCATTACAACAGTTTGGTACAGCATAATGTGGTGCTGTGTTGTGTACTGCTGTGCATTACAACAGTTTGGTACAGCATAATGTGAGTGCTGTGTTGTGTAGCTGCTGTGCATTACAACAGTTTGGTACAGCATAATGAGTGCTGTGTGGTATGTGTGCATTCAACAGTTTGACGCATATGGTGTGTGTTGTGTAGCTGCTGTGCATTACAACAGTTTGGTACAGCATAATGTGAGTGCTGTGTTGTGTAACTGCTGTGCATTACAACAGTTTGGTACAGCATAATGTGGGTGCTGTGTTGTGTAGCTGCTGTGCATTACAACAGTTTGGTACAGCATAATGTGGTGCTGTGTTGTGTACTGCTGTGCATTACAACAGTTTGGTACAGCATAATGTGGTGCTGTGTTGTGTAACTGCTGTGCATTACAACAGTTTGGTACAGCATAATGTGGTGCTGTGTTGTGTAACTGCTGTGCATTACAACAGTTTGGTACAGCATAGTGTGAGTGCTGTGTTGTGTAACTGCTGTGCATTACAACAGTTTGGTACAGCATAGTGTGAGTGCTGTGTTGTGTACTGCTGTGCATTACAACAGTTTGGTACAGCATAGTGTGAGTGCTGTGTTGTGTAACTGCTGTGCATTACAACAGTTTGGTACAGCATAGTGTGAGTGCTGTGTTGTGTAACTGCTGTGCATTACAACAGTTTGGTACAGCATAATGTGGGTGCTGTGTTGTGTAACTGCTGTGCATTACAACAGTTTGGTACAGCATAGTGTGGTGCTGTGTTGTGTAACTGCTGTGCATTACAACAGTTTGGTACAGCATAGTGTGAGTGCTGTGTTGTGTAACTGCTGTGCATTACAACAGTTTGGTACAGCATAGTGTGAGTGCTGTGTTGTGTAACTGCTGTGCATTACAACAGTTTGGTACAGCATAATGTGAGTGCTGTGTTGTGTAACTGCTGTGCATTACAACAGTTTGGTACAGCATAATGTGAGTGTTGTGTTGTGTAACTGCTGTGCATTACAACAGTTTGGTACAGCATAATGTGGGTGCTGTGTTGTGTAACTGCTGTGCATTACAACAGTTTGGTACAGCATAATGTGGGTGCTGTGTTGTGTAACTGCTGTGCATTACAACAGTTTGGTACAGCATAGTGTGGTGCTGTGTTGTGTAACTGCTGTGCATTACAACAGTTTGGTACAGCATAATGTGAGTGCTGTGTTGTGTAACTGCTGTGCATTACAACAGTTTGGTACAGCATAATGAGGGTGCTGTGTTGTTTGTTGTCTGCAGTGATCTCACTGCAGAATCTGCAGCAAGAAACCCGAGGAATCTAGATTTCTTGTAGACATCACGGTTGACTTGAGTTATAAATCTTTTTCCAATGGCTCGACAGCCCCTTGGGCGCCTAGGCCGCCTCATTTGTGGAGGCTTCACGATCACACTCAGACACACCACACTCGGTAGGACTCCTCTGGACGAGGGACCAGCCCGTTGCAGAGACCACTACCTGACAAAACACAACACTCACAAGAGACAGACTTCCATGCCCCCCCTGAGGTCCCCCCCCCCTGTCCGGGGTTTTTCCCCTTTGATCCATTTTTGTACTGTATTAAATCCTTTTGTACTTCATGTCACTTATGTTCCCTATTAGTCCTTATACAACAAACACAACACAAACATCCATGCCCCGGTGGGATTCGAACCCACAATCTCAGCAAGCGAGCGGCCGCAGACCCACCCTTAGACCGCGCGGCCACTGGGATCGGCGACTTGATTTATATATGAAACAATAACCTTATTATAACCCCGTGAAAGAGTTAAGAATACATTCTAAACAATGCAGATCTTGATGTCATTAGTAATCTGCAGATGCTGAAGTTACTCATACCGTGCATGTTCTTATAATTAATACATTAACAAACTTATGCACTTAATAAAATACAATCAAGCTTGCTGGCCTTATACTCCTTTGTCAGAATAACTCCCTGATGATGGCACCACGGTGCCGAAACGTGTACGAGTTTTATATTTCTGAATGTATTTTATTAAGTGCCTAAGCTGGTTAAAGTATTAATTAAATTATAGATTTTTGACTGTTATTTTGTTTATGTTTTTATACATTTAAGGGGGGGGGGGCTTTCCTCTAGAGGACGCCCTGCTCACAAAATTAGCATTTTCCTTTTCAACAAGCACCTTCGATTTTTCTCCTCTTCAAAGCGTCTAGACCGACTACGTGGCCCAACCAGCCTTCCACTTGGTTACCGGGGGCTTTTCCCAGGCGTAAAACGGCCGGGGCATAAAGCTAGTCACTTCGATCCAGTGCCGAGTCTAAAAATGCTAACTTCCACTCCCCTATAGCTATGTCTTCATGGCGTGGTTCTTTTTTAAGCACAAGGATATATTTTACAGGCAATATTCTTTGTTCATAATTTTCTGATCGCTCAATTGTTTCGCATGTAGATACTGTCCTGCAGTTATTGAGAAGTGCTGTCACGAAATACATTAAATTTCTTATCTCCTTCTGTCGGGCAAGACGGGCTGGCTGCTTGGAATAGGGGTGGTTATGGTGGTCGTTACTGCCGCAGGAGACGGTCTCTGGGGTACCAATACCACTTGTGTTTGACAATTATTGTTGTCTTATCTGGCAAGTCTCGGCGGATGGCACGGTATTGCGTTATGGTCTGAACTCGAAGGCACTGGGCCAAGTTGTAAGTCCGACATCACTGGTCACTTCTTGTCAATGGGTAAATAAATATGTCTGTCTGTCAAACATCCTTTTGTAATATCAGTAGTTATAGAAATATAGGGAGATATAGGGAGAAAAGTGTTTAGTTATGTAAATTATTTTCTGCTTTCTTTGTTCAAATTAAATATGACTAAAAGCGAGCCTCAAACAGTCATGTAAACTATACAGCTGCAGTCAGAAAGTATTCAAGGTATCATCTAAAGAGACAAATCGATAGGTTATGATATAGGCAAAATAACTTCGACATCGATATGAATAAAATATATCGACATATCTTGCAGTTCCCTTTATACATAGCGCTTTATGTGTATGTGTGAATGGGCCAGATACATCGGACCCAGGCTGGTATATTTGAGATAGACCCTCTTTTCTGCGAGGTAGGCGCTGATTCCGAAAAAGCGACATTTGTAATGAAGACATGTTTGATTTTATATTGATTAGAATTTAATTATAAACTGAGGCTGAGGAAAGAGTTGAGCATAGAGCACGTAATACACAATAGCCCAACCAGATACCAGCACTTCAGTAGATGAATTAATACTTGGTTTGCTCTAAAACTAAATAATCGTCCAATGAAATAGATGATGGAGACTTAGCTTGTCTTATGATAAGCATGTGGCTAGCTTGCTCACGTTTATTCAAAACGTCTGAGAAGACTGGAACTCCTCTTATTAGGCAGAATTTTAGTCTATTATTAGGACAAAACAAAAAGCACGAATATACATGCCAGCACTATGGTGCAAGCGAATGTAATGCAGAAAGTGTAAGACTAGATATTATTATTCAAAGGGTCTCTCGTTTTTAATTAGTACAACTTGCCATTGTAGATAAATTTCAGCATGAGGATTTATAATATTTTAAATGTGATTTTAAAAATATATTTAATTATTTATTGAGAAATAGAGAAGGGTCCAAGCCAAGAAAATTGTCTGTTCTTCATTCTGTACTAAAATAAAGAAACAATTTATTTGTTACAACAAACAACTTACGTAATTTTCACTTTGTGTTCACCGTGCATCTTGACATTAATTTTCAGTTTCTTAACCAACGAATGCATTTTTTTATTTTCGAATTTCTGTTTAATTCACCCTACATATGTTTAAGCCGTGACTCGGCCATCATCAGCCCTGATGATGGCCGAGTCACGGCCGAAACATGTGTAGGGTGAATTAAACAGAAATGCGAAAATAAAAAATGCATTCGTTGGTTAAGAAACTGAAAATTAACTTACGTAATTCAATATAGTCTTCTCGGGCGCACAGCCGCGTCAATTCGTTTGAATACAACGTTTCGGGGACTAGCTCCGTCCCCATCCTCAGGCAAAACTGAGGATGGGGACGGAGCTAGTCCCCGAAACGTTGTATTCAAACGAATTGACGCGGCTGTGCGCCCGAGAAGACTATATTGAATCATGTCGCCGCGAAAGTTTTAAAACTTATAACTTACGTAATGTTTTAACTACATGCCGTTATTTTATAAACAGCGTTAAAAGAACAGGGAACACGATAACTTAAGCCAAGTTTTGAAAACAAAAGAGTGTAACAATACAGAGCTTATATTAACTGTCGTAGCGGCTTATAGAAATGTCTTCCAAATGCCAACTGGATCGCTTTATGCATTATCCTTAAGAATTCCGTTTCTTTCGTATTGTCGGTGGAATAACCCCATTTATGGACTTGTAACTGTTATTTATCGCAACAGCCAAGATATGTGCGCTGTTTTAGAAAGTCATGCTTTCAATTCTTTTATTGTGCAGCCAATTTCGAAAGATAAGCAATCGAGGGCGGCCTGTTAGCCGCAGGTTGCACACTACCGACGTCAAGCAAAATGGGCGCCATGTGTCGTCAAAGATAGAACTTCTTAAATAAATAAAATTAATTACACCCCATTATGGTTTTTCTCCCTTTGGGTACCCGACAGACTTCTCTATTCCACTGGGAGCAGTGGTTACTGCCCAGCATGTCAATCGGCCGGAACGTAACGCCCACCACTCACTTCCACCTAGTACCAAGGTTACGAATACATGGAGCTATAACTCCACTCTCCCATATGCGTTCAAGTGATGTTTAATGGAGCACAAAGATAACAGTATTGCAACATTCACGTTAGGATATTTGTCACGTTTCGTCTGTGAATTCCAGAACTCTTTTGTGTTTCACTAAAGGAACTCCTAACTCCATCTTCTAAACTGTCCCAAGCGAGGCCATCTTATAAGAGGTCAAAGAGCGATTCTCAGAAGTTAGGGGAAACGTCAAGGCATAAGACATACTAGTAGAAACGGAGGATATTTCCCAAGAGGCAAACACACACTCCCTCAAGGCAATGTCTTCGAATAGCCACCGCCATTCCTCTCCCAGCGGTCCGGTCGGAAAATAAGTTATATTGTGTCGTTTAGAGTGCAGTAGGTTGGTAAACACATTTAAAAGAGGCTGCATGCTGGATAATGGACTGAGGCAGACCAGAGAATGTGTTCGATAAACTTGGTTAGCATTTCAATGTTTTAAAGGAAGATAACAGTAGTTTTATGGATAGATGTTTCTTGCTAAAAGCCTTCGTAAAGGACACGTAAATAAACAATAATGCTCGTAAAACCAAATTAAAGGTTACTTTATTACTTTATAGGATCCCCGTCCCCATGAAATGGCTTCCACATGTTCTGTGCCTTTGGTTCTTAGCTCAGAAGTCTTTTATTAATTCCTGTCAAAAAGAAATACTTAACAAAAATTATAAACTTTTCTTTCCTGTTGCATACCTTTCTACAGATCTACAGATCTACAGATCTATTTTTTATCGTGATCTTATATTGTGGAAACTTATCACTTAATTATGGAATGTACATACGTTGAATTTTTTGGTTATAGCCTCAAATTTTGGCTTAGTCAGCACGATTACAATTTTTTAATTACAAACAAGGTTTTAAAACAATTTGTAATTATGTTTCTAATAAATCTTATGCCAAATTAAATATCCCTAGATCTAGTGGTTCATTAATTATTGCCATCAAGCTTAAAGCAATTAAAATTTTTTCACCGCCACCATTTTGTTACTTGACCTTCTATAACAATGTAAAGGTAAAGTTCTCCCTAGAACAGGCATTGAAGGCCCAGAGGGTGAGTAGAGGTATAGCCCTACTCTTTCTTTAACCCTGGCACTAGATGAGGGTGGGTGGCCATTTCCACACCCCGGCCCATTTACCCCCGGGAAAGAGACCCGGTACCCATTGTATAGGAGGTTGGGTGGGCCCCAAGGCCGGTCTGGACGGGTACTGAAAATCTCGCGTCCACCGGGATTCGATCCCCGGACCGTCCAACCCGTAGCGAGTCAATATACCGACTGAGCTATCCCAACCCACCCTTCTATAACAATATTACCTTAAAAATGTGCATGTTTTTCCAAGATCAATTACTGTACATCATATCAGAATCCTAAAATAGTTGCGGAGGTGTCGTTTCCAGCCTCTTTCGCGCGCTCTTCGTGTATTGCTGGATTCGGCATTACCAGTCCCACATACGGTCTGGTCGATGGCACCTCTTGTGGCGCATTATACTGCTCTCCACACAACTGAACGTATGGTCGATGGCACCTCTTGTGGCGCATTATACCTGCTCTCCACACAACTGAACGGTATGGTCGATGGCACCTCTTGTGGCGCATTATACCTGCTCTCCACACAACTGAACGGTATGGTCGATGGCACCTCTTGTGGCGCATTATACCTGCTCTCCACACAACTGAACGGTATGGTCGATGGCACCTCTTGTGGCGCATTATACCTGCTCTCCACACAACTGAACGGTATGGTCGATGGCACCTCTTGTGGCGCATTATACCTGCTCTCCACACAACTGAACGGTATGGTCGATGGCACTCTTGTGGCGCATTATACCTGCTCTCCCACAACTGAACGTATGGTCGATGCACTCTTGTGGCGCATTATACCTGCTCTCCACACAACTGAACGGTATGGTCGATGGCATCTTGTGGCGCATTATACCTGCTCTCCACACAACTGAACGGTATGGTCGATGGCACCTCTTGTGGCGCATTATACCTGCTCTCCACACAACTGAACGGTATGGTCGATGGCACCTCTTGTGGCGCATTATACCGCTCTCCACACAACTGAACGGTATGGTCGATGGCACCTCTTGTGGCGCATTATACCTGCTCTCCACACAACTGAACGGTATGGTCGATGGCACCTCTTGTGGCGCATTATACCTGCTCTCCACACAACTGAACGTATGGTCGATGGCACTCTTGTGGCGCATTATACCTGCTCTCCACACAACTGAACGTATGGTCGATGGCATCTCTTGTGGCGCATTATACCTGCTCTCCACACAACTGAACGTATGGTCGATGGCATCTCTTGTGGCGCATTATACCTGCTCTCCACACAACTGAACGATATGGTCGATGGCATCTCTTGTGGCGCATTTATACCTGCTCTCCAACAACTAAACGAGTATGGTCGATGGCATCCTCTTGTGGCGCATTATACCTGCTCTCCACACAACTGAACGGTATGGTCGATGGCACCTCTTGTGGCGCATTATACCTGCTCTCCACACAACTGACGATTCACTTTCAGCAAGCCAAGCTGGTTTCATTGAGTGGTAATAAAGTTTATAAAACCCACGTTTATTTAATTTTTAATGTTTTAAATTCTTTTCTTAATCTTTTCCTTTCTTGGCCCTGGTTTTGCTATTATTTTTATTTTGTTGGATTTTTTCTTGTACTGTCTTTGTAATTTGTCATTAGACTGATAATTCAGTATTCAAATATATTGATAATTGAACCTAATATTGAATAATAAAGCCCTAACCCTAGTGCAGTTTTAACACAACATGAGAATTAATAAAACTGAGTGTTATTACATTCTAAAGTATTTAATTGTTTAGAAAAGCAATCCCTCCTATTTAAATTGTTGAAATTTTACAAAAATTAATGGAAAGCATCTCGGTCGAATGACCAACCATGGAAGGAAAGCATGTCGATCGACTGGTCAACTATGGAAAGACAGCACCTCCGTCGAATGTCCAACTATAGAAGGAAAGCGTATGGGTCGAATGACCAACTGTGTCAGGAAAGCATCTTAGTCGAATGACCAACTGTGTCAGGAAAGCATATGGGTCGAATGACCAACTGTGTCAGGAAAACATATGGTCGAATGACCAACTGTGTCAGGAAAACATATGGGTCGAATGACCAACTGTGTCAGGAAAACATATGGGTCGAATGACCAACTGTGTCAGGAAAACATATGGGTCGAATGACCAACTGTGTCAGGAAAACATATGGGTCGAATGACCAACTGTGTCAGAAAGCATCTTAGTCGAATGACCAACTGTGTCAGGAAAGCATCTTAGTCGAATCTAGGGATGCGCCTGTTCTATATTTTATAATCACAAGCTGGCCTGACTTTCCAACTAGCTCCATGCAACACAGTTCTTCTTGCAAAGCTTCTAGTCGCTCAGCTCGTAAAACAATTTCCTGCCTTTAATCAAATCCAAACGTCTGTTTACGTGCTTAACAAAGCCCGGACCTAACTTTCTACTCGGATTTATTCTCCTGAGTTGAAACTGTCTATTTACACAGGTTTACAAACTTTGTTCAAAAATATGCTAAACTTTCTACAAGGTATGTAGATTTTTATATTCATTTGATATCATAACAATGTCCAGCGTCGATGCCATTCAATTTATGTATTATATTTTACCTTTATTTATGTATTTATTTACTTATTTATTTATTATCTTTATGTGTTCATTTAATTATTTATTTATGATTTATTTTACTACGTAATTGGTACCTCTATTTACAGAGCGTCCGAAGTTCGGATGACTACTGAAGTCGAAACAATATGGAATGAAGACGTCATTGCCTAAATGAGCTATTATTCCGACGTTAAACTAAAAGTATCGAGGAAAACCACGATAAATATCAGTAAATCCTGTGTCCATGCCAGTATTCGAATCGAGGACCTCCCGAATACAAACCTACAGATTTACAGCTACTTCATCCACCTCAGTCCATCCGATGTATTTTTCTGTATATTTGCCGGTTTTTATATTACAATATATATCATTTTTGTTAAGATAATATTTGTATATAATAACATTATATAACCTGGTGACAGCAAAATATTATAGGCGACTGATACTGCTGGGAGATATCACTGATATCAGCAATAGAGATGTTACGTGCTCTTAAAATGTCTTTTCTCTCTTCTAAGTCTGATGAAAACATTAAGAGATAAGGTAATGCGGTATGGTTTCGTTTATTGTTCTAGGGTCTCACATTCACGACGGTCTCATAAGTTACGTAAGCAAAGACATATTTACTGTCCCTTTACGTAGCACACAATTCAATGTGTTGAATGATCCATTAAGTTCTGAACACATCAAGATGGTGGCATCATTTTTGTCTATTCGCTCCTTTTTCCTTCTTGTGTTGGTAGAAGTGCATTCTCATGGGAGAATAAACTGTGGTGATGACGACGTCGGGCGGACGTGAAACATGACGCTATAATCTTTCTCTCTCCCTCACTTTTCCAGTCCACTTGTATTTGTCAGACCGACGTCTTGTATTGTTGTGTGACAACTTTCGCCTTAAAACGTTACACTTACGTAAGTAACCGTTCGCCTGTGCCTTTCAATTCCCACGTGGGAACATGAAGCGGACGATTTTTATTACAACTCTCTCTTTCCATCTCGCATACTTCAAATGAAACACCCCCCGTGTGTTTACTCACTCTTTCACTCTTCAAACTTCCTGACATTTCGTCCGCCCTTACTTTATTGCGTTGCTTTGCAGTTGACTCTCAACAGACAAAAACTTAAAATTCCGTCAGAAATGTATTATTTTTTAAATTGAGTATCGTATTTTACTGAAATATTAAGCTATCCCATGAGCCGTGCCATGGCTCAGGCGGTTAGTCGCCGGCCTTTCACAGCGGAGGCCCGAGTTGATCCCGGGTCAGTCCATATGGGATTTGTGGTGGACAACGTGGCACTGGGACAGGTTTTTCCCCCAGTACTTCGGTTTTTCCCTGTCAATTTTATCCCACCGGTGCTCCATTATACGGAAAAACGAAGAAACTAATCATCTTCATCACAGGGTTGCACAATAAGCCTCAAGGCCGCGGTGTGTCCGTAGCATCTGCTGCGGAGCCCTTCACCGCAAAAAAAAAGGTATCCCATTACAGGCCTGTACAGGCCCTCAAGGCTCCAGAAAGTTTAGGATCCCAAAATTTTTAGACAGGTGGTAAGGGTGTCAGCCCTACGCACCGGCCGCCTTTACCTCCAGGACATATCCCTGGTACTCATTTCTGTTAGAGGGTAAGTCGACTCCAGGGCCATAGTGGGGCCGAAAGGATTATGTCAGTGAAATACTGAAATATTACCACGCCTCTATTATTAAGCTTGAATAATCATAAAAGAGATCGGATGTAGAAATTGGTTTGAAGAAATTGAGACAGAATGCGCGATCCACGAGCTTAGACGACGTGCAGTCTGACAGAGATGTGTGGACGTTACAGAGGAACGTTGTGTCTTCTTTATTCTTCTGAATAACTGTGAAATTGTTTCCACACGAATTTGTATTCACGAAAATAGTTTACTTTCAGCCGCTAGTGTAACAGACGCACGTTAGTGTAAGTAACAGACGTACGTTAGTGTAAGTAACAGACGCACGTTAGTGTAAGTAACAGACGTACGTTAGTGTAAGTAACAGACGCACGTTAGTGTAAGTAACAGACGCACGTTAGTGTAAGTAACAGACGCACGTTAGTGTAAGTAACAGACGTACGTTAGTGTAAGTAACAGACGCACGTTAGTGTAAGTAACAGACGCACGTTAGTGTAAGTAACAGACGCACATTAGTGTAAGTAACAGACGTACGTTAGTGTAAATAACAGACGTACTTTAGTGTAACAGACGTACGTTAGTGTAAGTAACAGACGCACGTTAGTGTAAGTAACAGACGTACTTAGTGTAAGTAACAGACGTACGTTAGTGTAAGTAACAGACGTACGTTAGTGTAAAGACACGTTAGTAACAGAGTACGTTAGTGTAAAACAAACGTACGTTAGTGTAAGTAACAGACGCACGTTAGTGTAAGTAACAGATGTACGTTAGTGTAACAAACGTACGTTAGTGTAAGTAACAGACGCACGTTAGTGTAAGTAACAGACGTACGTTAGTGTAACAGACGTACGTTAGTGTAAGTAACAGACGTACGTTAGTGTAAGTAACAGACGTACGTTAGTGTAAGTAACAGACGTAAGTTAGTGTAACAGACGTACGTTAGTGTAAGTAACAAACGCACGTTAGTGTAAGTAACAGACGTACGTTGGTGTAAGTAACAGACGTACATTAGTGTAAGTAACAGACGCACGTTAGTGTAAGTAACAGACGTACGTTAGTGTAAGAGACGTACGTTAGTGTAACAGACGCACGTAGTGTAAGTAAAAGACTACGTTAGTGTAAGTAACAGACGTACGTTAGTGTAAGTAACAGACGCACGTTAGTGTAAGTAACAGATGTACGTTAGTGTAACAAACGTACGTTAGTGTAAGTAACAGACGCACGTTAGTGTAAGTAACAGACGTACGTTAGTGTAACAGACGTACGTTAGTGTAAGTAACAGACGTACGTTAGTGTAAGTAACAGACGTACGTTAGTGTAAGTAACAGACGTACGTTAGTGTAACAGACGTACGTTAGTGTAAGTAACAAACGCACGTTAGTGTAAGTAACAGACGTACGTTGGTGTAAGTAACAGACGTACGTTAGTGTAAGTAACAGACGCACGTTAGTGTAAGTAACAGATGTACGTTAGTGTAACAAACGTACGTTAGTGTAAGTAACAGACGCACGTTAGTGTAAGTAACAGACGCACGTTAGTGTAAGTAACAAATGTACGTTAGTGTAACAAACGTACGTTAGTGTAAGTAACAGACGCACGTTAGTGTAAGTAACAGACGCACGTTACAGCTGCTGCAGCCACTCGTCTTAGTCTGCACTTATGTATGCTCCAGTTTTATTGACATTCAGTGTCAGGTGCGCACCCAGAATTTTTCTTTGGGGGGAGGGGCTGACCCTGAGGCTATATATAATTTATGTTTGATTTTAAAAATTATATTATAAAAATCATGTCATAAGTACAACATAACACTGTCAGCAACTACATTTATATACATACAAATATAACTACATGTTTCTTGACTCAATTACACTGTATTATCTTATTGTTTCTTTTAATTTTATTAATTTATTTTTAAAAAATTCTAATGTACTAGTCATCAGCCGATTTCAGTGGCTGATTTCGGCTGAAGGGGAAATCACATAAAACTTTTTATATCATAATACGTATCTACAAAATCTGTTTCTTTAAATTTCGGTTTGGGGGGGCTGCAGCCCGACAGCCCCTCCCCATGAGTGCGTCCCTGTTCAGAGAAATTAAGGCAGTGTCGAAAGCGATGTTCTTAACCCATTGTCGGATAAGAATTTCTTACAAGAAAGCTGTATAATCGTATTGTTTAAGGTTTCGTTTGAAAATATACAATAATTATGATTGCTGTTACGGTAAAGATAAAGAGAAGCTGTCTATTTCCACTCCTTGTAGGCGTATGGGAGAGTAGAGGTTTAGCTCCACTCCTTATTAGCCTCAGCTATAAATGGATGTGAGTGAGTTACTTCGCACTTCGGCCGCTTTGCTCCCGGTTAAAATGTCTCCGGTACCCACTGAAGAGGAGACTGTGTGGGACACAGAGCCAATGTGGACGATTTGGAGAAGAGCAAAATATAATGCTTATATCGGAAATCTTCAAACAATTAGCCTACAAAGTGTACTGACTGCAAAATTTTGGCTCCCTTCTGTGTTTCACAAGCTTTTCTAAATTTCGCTTTTAAATACAAATGAGAGAATCCCGGACGCGGTGCATTTAATGGCCCCGAAATACGAGAGCGCCGGCATTTTATCTCGATATTTGGGAATCGTGGCCCAGTTTGAACAGCACAAGCATTCACTGTATATTGATGACAACGATACAGTATTTTATTGTCTAGTTCCGACAGACCTCCAACAAGCATGTCATCATGACTCGGAATAGCATTTGTTTGTTTTTCTGCATATTCCGCAAATTGTTCCAGTTTTACTTGTACAGAAGTGTAACTGGCAATTGCATTACAGATTATATACTCTCTCCGAGGATCTGACGCCATGTATGATGTAAATTATGGTCAATTCTATCACACTACAAGACGTCGCATCCAAATAAACCAGGGATCTTCATTGTCACTGAAGTGAAATGCCACACGTAAGATATCACTAAACAGCTGACTTTGTTGTATTGAAGGGCCCCGCAGCAGATGCTACGGACGCACAGCAGCCTTGAAGGCTTATTGTGCAACCCTGTGATTAAGTTGATGAGGTTTTTTCTGTTTTTTCCATTTTAATGGAGCACCTGTGGAATGAAATTGACAGGTGAAAACCGAAAGTACTCGGAGAAAAACCTGTCCCAGTGCCACTTTTTCCACCAAAAATCCAACATGGATCGAAGCAGGGCCTCCGCGGTGAGAGGCTAACCGCCTGAGCCATGGCACGGCCAAACAGCAGACTTGATATACATTCTCTTGTTTTCACAGCAGGTGTGTTTCAGACTGTAGTCGTATAAAGTTATATACTCTGTAGCTATGCACGTGGGCACTGACGTCAACTTCGATCCAGTTTCTTCAAACCTGGAGATGGAGACTGCATCTTCTATCGAAATGTCAGAGTCTCCAGCAATAATACACAGCGTTAAAATCCAGAAGACTGCAATCTGAGCAGACTGTGTTTTATTCTTTATTGCCCTATTAATACGAGCAGTTTTTTTTAACGTGAAAATTGGGACAGGAAACCCCTGAGAAATTGTGCTAAATTTCTATCGCATTTTATGTGGTCGTATCAGAGGACTGTATTCCTCTTCTTCACTATTGTGAGAACATCTAATGTGACTGTTTTGATATCGCTCAGTCCGTGCAACATATTATACTTATTTTATTATAAAAACCAACTACTTGCACATGCAAAGCATGTAAGATACATACATATGATATTCTCTCCTACATGTTTCGGCGGTTGACCGCCAAAACATGTAGGAGGGATTGATTAACTCACACCAACAAATGCACCAAAACAAGTTTTGTCATTGATTTCTTTATTAAAAGATTACCCCAATACGCATTTCGGCACTTCTATATTGCCATCATCAGGGGGATCGTTGAAGTTTGTACATAGACCAATGTTCTGATGTACATAAATACATACATACATACATATATACATACATACATACATACATACATACATACATACATACATACATACATTCCATGGATCCATAATTTTGTCACAAGACAAGAGGACGTGGAATAAGTCATAACATACAAAATCATACAAAAATGTACATTGCAAAATGCTTTAAACATTCTATGTGCAGTCTTAGACGTCAGTATTACAGGTTAACAGTACTCATAAGAAATTCATCTACAGAGTAAAAGGAGTGTGCATTTAACTATCTTCTTAGTGCTGCTTTAAATTGTGCCTTTTCATTCTTAAGATTTTTGATATTACACGGTAAGCTATTGAAGATCCTGATACTAGAATAGAATGTACTTTTCTGAAAGCATGATAGGCTGGCAATTGGTCTATGAAGATGGTGCTTATTGCTTGTATTAATACTGTGTATTGATGAATTTGTTTGAAAGCTTTCTTGATTATCAACGAGGAAGTTCATTAATGAAAATATATATTGGCATGGAACAGGCAAAATCTCCAGTTTTTTAAATAGACTTCTGCATGAAGTTCTAGGATGTGCACCAACCATAATTCTGATGATTTTCTTTTGTAATGTAAATATCTTCCTGCTGTTGGACGAATTTCCCCAAAAAATTATTCCGTATTGTACAATAGAGTGAAAATATGCGAAATAAATTGACTTGAGAGTGTTAATGTTGCTGATGTGGAACATTGACCGAACTGCATAACATGCTGCACTTAATTTAGGTATCATTTGATCAATATGACCTTTCCAATTTAGGTGGTTATCAAGATGTAAGCCAAGAAATTTTGAATTTAGTTTTTCTTCTATGTATATATTTTTATAACCAATAGTCAATGAACATTGTGGTGAATTATTTGTTACAAATTTCATTATATTTGTTTTCTCTATACTTTAGGACTAGAGAAACTCAAGAACATTGGTCTATGTACAAACTCCAACGACCCCCTGATGATGGCAATGTAGAAGTGCCGAAATGTGTATTGGGGTAATCTTTTAATAAAGAAATCAGTGACAAACTTGTTTTGGTGCATTTGTTGGTGTGAGTTGATCGATTGTACAAAAATGCAACGGTGAATATAACGTGAAATGTAGGAGGGAATATAATACATATGTATCCTACATGCTTTGTATGTGCAGGTAATTTCTTTTAATAATAGGAAATAAAATATGACTTTTTACGAAGCAGTTTTGAGCTTCCTTCAGATTTTATAATAAGTGAATGCTATATATCCCAGAATCCTTGCTTCGGTTTGCAGTCGGACTGACTTACAAATTAATCTCCTCCAGGGCCCATCGTGAAAGATAAGAATTTTCTTCAACATTGATAATTTAAAAAGAAAAGGTTAAAAGCATGTTATCAGGCTTCCGCCCGCGGTGTAAATGAGGTCTTCGTTCTTCTGCGATATTAGGCAGCGTTGATTGGTAGACAGTTACGACGTTTCGGTACAGTCTATCAATCCTACCTTCAACGGTTAAGTAGACTTTGGCTGCTTGACCCGTGAAGATGAGACCAATCAACGTTGCTTAACAGCCCAGAAGATCTCAAATTTAAAAAAAAATTTTGAGTCGAATAATTCAGAACATTATAATTTACCACGTCACTGGCGCTTATTTCATTACTTATAAGATGTAGTTTTATTAAATTTGTTTCCAATTGAACTATCCTCTTTAGTTAAAACTGATATAGAATTTAACCACTGATGACAGAATAGGGACACACACAGATATAAAATTTAATGCACGAAATGTGTTTCAAAGATGAGAATATTGAAGCTGAATACAGCATTGCAGCAGGCAGCAAAACAACTAATGATATAGAAGGGGAGGTTGGGGATGGAATAATACGCGCATATGAGCTGCCCTCTGAGCGCAAAGTGGTTACGAATAGTCTCACCATTCTCTGGCAAAACCAAGGGTTAATCTCATGACTAATGTAGGACTTCTGCGTGGTACAGTCTCGCACAGATATCAGTCCTACTCCCATGTTGGTTTTACCTTAAAAGCATTAGGAAGAATGTGCTCTTGCCTGCTTTGAGCCTCTTTGTTTCTACGTAATTTGAAAAACTGCATACCAAATTATTTATATGCGATTTTTCCTTTAAAGTTTTTGTGGCATAAAAATTTTAAAATGATGCTAAAGCATATAAATTAGTACTTAGGAATCTATTTATTTACTTAGGTACATATTTACGCATGTGTTCACTTTTCTGCTTCTGGTATACTTCAGTGTCTCCCAATATACCTACTCATAATTGAATTATTATATATACGCTTAATTATTATCTTGCTGTTTATTTAGTTCATTGTTTTGTTGTTTGTTTGTTCTTTTATTTACTAAACAAACTGCTAACGTCTTACTTACATTTATGTATTTATTTTTATGGTAGTTTATGTGCTTTTCTTACGTATTTATGTCACCTATATAAAGCGTGAGAAGAAATTCACATAGAATTTGTGATTATTTATTAAAAACAGTCGAAATATTGTACGTTACTTATTCTGAAAAGCTTAGTTTTCGAGATACACGTTCCTGTCAAGTGGCACAAGGTATCAAAATACCAAACGTAGAGTAGATATATAGAATGATCATCTGGAAACAATCGAGCGATCCGCAAGAAGTCGCATGAAGCCAGTTGATCGTCAAGAAATTCTTCCAGGAGCTGCGGTTTGGATAACCCTTATTCTAGTAATACAAACCTGAGATATTTCACGACTTTCGTGCCACAGCTGCAGTTTTGACATGTTTCATGCACGTGTCCGTGTTCGATCTGCTTTCTCAAGTGTCGTAGTTACTACGCTGCTGCAGTCGTCGAACTTTTAGCATTTGGGTGACGTCAACCAGGATAGTGTAGCGCGATTTGCCTTGCATGTTGCTGCTCTCGTGTGTTTGTACCGTGATCATTCAGTGACAGCTGGCCTTCTGTGTAATGTGAAACATGAGTACATTTAGCAAAGCGCTTAACGTCGTGACTAGTTTTATGTAGCGCAACTTTCCAGCGCCATTTTTCTCAGCTCCGATGTTCCGTTGTTTCTGCTAACAACGAGCTTGACATCACTTGCTTGGATTCGTCGGGATTATGTACGCGTGCTCAGGGACTGCAGAGTGTCCCGCAGGTTGCAAAAGTAATAATTTCCTCTAACAAATTTCAGTCATCTTTAAAGAAGACCTTCTTACCGCGTGCTTCTGTGTTCACTAGGTCAAATAAAATAACTTTCTGGTAACAAAATTCCTTTCGTCCAAAATCCTCGGGCAAAGCATTAGCGTCATCACGTATATAAAAATTTTCTGGAAGTTATTAAAATTTATTATTTATTTATTTTTGGAATTTTTTTAAGTTAAATACCCTGAGGTATACGCTTAAAAGTTGTCACACGTGACAATGAATTGAAGGCAATTTTACTTGTTTCAAAAATATAAGATATTTTCCTATATTATACACAGCTACATCCCAACCATTATTTCTACTAACTAACTAACTCCATGGAGCAGAGTCCTTCTAGAGAAGCTAACAGTTCCTCAGCTAGTCAAGAAATTCCCCGCATTTTATGGAACCCGAAGGTTCATTACCGCACTCACAAGATCCCGCCACCTGTCCCTATCCTGAGCCATATCAATCCAGTCCATGCCCCCATTCCACTTCTTGAAGATCCATTTTAATATTATCCTCCCATCTACGCCTGGGTCTTCCAAGTGGTCTCCTTCCCTCAGGTACCATTATTTCTACATGTAACTTATGTATCATGCACAGATATTTTATGATTATAAATTTGTACATTTTAGTTGACTTTTACAGCTGATTATATTCACATATAACAAGATTGAGATCTCAACCTTGAGACAATATCGTTCGTAGCTGTTACTTTTTATCTGCAGCCTGATGATGGCTAGTTAAATAGCCGAAACATGTAGCTGGATTTAAATAGTAATATACATATAAGTTGTGTTCTACGGACATATACTCGTAGTTGGTTTATTTTTTGAATATTTACGACACAACGGGGTGAATCATCTTATGTGTAACATGGAACGGCATGGACTGGATTGATCTGGCTCGGGATAAAGACAAGCGGCACATTTTGTGAAAACAATTGCGACACTCTGTGTTCCATAAAATGCGGGGAATTTCTTGACTAGCTGAGGACCTGTTAGCTTCTCAGGAAGGACCCTGCTCCATTGATATACCTCTAACCTGTAACACACAATCTGTAAGGTCAGTTCATATATTTTTCAGCCATTTATACAGTGCCATGAGGAATAAGCATTTAAATATAGTGGGTGGCTTCCTTGTCCCTTATCGCTCCAACGTCGAGTTAAATTCGACAGCGCTTTCCGCTGTAACAGGTCCAATGTCGTGCTGAAGTCGACAAGTTATTTTACGATTTTGTATTTTGGCTTTCTCTAAGTCCTTATTATTTCTTGGTTGTTTTTTAACTTTGAAGAATATAGATTTTCTAGAAAATTAATTTGGACCGGACTGTTGTAATACAAAAGAATAACTTAAGCCGCAAATTGTTATACAGTAGTATAAAAATGGTCGTCATCAGTCTACGGCCGCTCGCTTACTGGGATTGCGGGTTGAATCCCGCCTAGTGCATGGATGTCTGTCTGTTGTGAGTGTTGTGTGTTGTCAGGTAGAGGTCTCTGCGACGGGCTGGTCACTCGTCCAGAGGAGTCCTACCGACTGTGGTGTGTGTGATCGTGAAGCCTCGAAAAATGAGGCGGCCTAGGCCCCCAAGGGGCTGTCGAGCCATTGAAAAAAAAACTCCACTTCCCATGCCCCATCATAACGCGATGTTTAATTACGCACAGGAACTTTGCCGGTTTTGATGAATGGCCTGAGAAACTTCAAAATTCTCTTATTTACACCAAGAGTCGAAACCCTCGCCTTCGTATATCATGTTATGTTCGGTACTGCGAGCTGTCAAGACCGTTACTGTCACGGAACGACGTTCTTAAAGAAAGGATTGCAGTTGATTGAATGATAACTGATGTAAATAGATTGAAACATGCCTGGGAGTTGTTACGCTCCGAGAGGGTAGTTACAGAAGTCTGTCCTCGTGTATCGATCAGCTGTTGACTTAGTGCTCTCGGATGAAGAGCTAGGAGCTTTGTGTTGCAATTTCTGGTAACAGCACACTGGCACAAGTCGTTTTGTTTCATGATAAATAGAGAAGGGTGAGAAGGAGAAGGGAGAAGAATTGAGAAGGGAATGTTGGGAAGAGAAAACGGACGGACTATCCGTATGTTATTCGTATTTATCATACTTGTGATTTAGACTGGGCCGATCCCAGTGGCCGGCGGTCTAAGGCGTGGGTCTGCGGCCGCTCCTTACTAGGATCGTGGGTTCGAATCCCACTGGGGGGCATGGATGTCTGTCTCGTTGTGAGTGTTGTGTGTTGTCAGGTAGAGGTCCCTGCGACGGGCTGGTCACTCGTCCAGAGGAGTCCTACCGAACGTGGTGTGTCTATCAGTGTGATCGTGAAGCGTCGTAAAATGACGAGGCCTAGGCCCCCAAGGGGCTGTCGAGCCATAACAAGAAGAAGAAGTGATTTAGACTAGTAACATGTGATTCATATTTGTGTTAGGTGTGAATAACATTATGTGGTGTGGTTTATATTATATTAAATTTGATTCATGGTTATGTTAAGCGGGAATTACATCTGTTTGGTGTTTGTTGTGATAGGTGTAATTCAAATGTATTTTAAGCGTGATTCATGTAAGTGTGATTCGTGTTTATGTTAGATGTGAATCACATTAGTGTTAGGCTTGGTTCACGTTTGTGTTCGTTATGATTCATGCTTATGTTACGTCTGATATATATTTCTCACGTGTGGTTCCTATTTATGTTACGTGTAATTCATTTTTCAATTGCAAATGGACAAGCGGACCCACAACTGATACTTGCACTTAACCCTTTAAAGACGAAGCATAAACTGTTTTATTTAAAGCATCAGTTCGTACCGCGCAGTAAACATTTTCATCATCTTTTTTATAAAAACCGACCAGTTTATGTTCTATAGGGCAAATCCACTGTTTGTTCTGAGATAAATGTAAAACACGTAAATGCATTGTGGGTAGAATGTAGAATTTTTGAATGTTAAAACTGTTGAAACATCCAGTAACTAGTAGGCTTTAAAAGGTTGAATTATAAGACGCTGTTTTGTTGTTATTAGGTACTGGGTCACAACTCTGAAAGAAAAATGACATTAATTTCTTAAAGACCAGTGGTAACTCTTTGTGCCACCTGCTCTAACATTGAAATAAACTGCTTTTTTTCGCCCACACAATACGTCGATGTTTTCTGCATGGTTGTTACATACACAGATATTATAGCACTAGAAAATTAACAACTGCTCTTTGTAACGAAGAATCAATACGTTTCTATGAGGTAATGACTGTTTGATTTATACTTTATTTAGGAGAATTTTATGAGTTAAAATTTTCAAATGTAAGTATGGTTAGATACGGTGATTAAAATCAGCAAATGCACACAAGTTAATGAATATTTATGTTATAAACGTGTAATACCTGCTACATGTTTCGGCCACTCATGTAGCCAACCTCAGGGAGGTGCGTTACGAAGAATGGCGACATGAGTGGCAAAAACTTGTAGGTTGTATTACTACGTTTATAATATATTTGTGTCGCCCTCGGTGGACTAGTGGTTAGCTGCTCGCCACTGGACCCAAGGTTCGCCGGTTCGATCCCGACCTAGGTCGATGGATTTTTAATGGTGATAAAAATCCGGAGCACCACTTTCCTTCGGAGGGGAAGTAAAGCCGTCGGTCCCATGTCGTAGATTTACGCATGTAAAAGAAATTTAGCGTAAGCCAAATTGCTCCATCCACCAAGTCTCCTGACTGCCTGCCAGATGGCTCTGGCGGGCACATCAGGATCGATAGAAACAGTAGCTTGACCAGTCACCACGAATGCTCAAGACTTAGTAACCTCGAAAAGAGAGGAGGCCCGGGCCCATAAGGGCTGTTGAGCCATGGTTATTATATTATTATATTATAATATATTTGTTCATAAATTTGTGTGTATTTGTTGGCTTTAGTAATCATATCAATGCACGATTATGGATCATTTAAAATTAAGTACTTGTATGGTTGTTTAATTTCTGATTCTGACTCAACAAAGCCTCAGTCTGATATCCTCTTTCCGAGACAAGCTGACGCAATAGCCTGTCAGTCTAACGCGGCCACCGAGCTTAGCGAAAGTTTTTGTGTTACAAAATAGACTGTGATTCTATTATGATAATAGATTTGTATAAATAGGCTAAGTATTTTATCAGTGTATGTTTATCACTATTGTCGGTTCAGTGGTTGGTAACACTGTAATGAACCTTCATGTTTTATAAAAAAGCTGAATTTGTTGAATAGCTGAGGGGCTATCAGCTGTTTTATAATGTTCATACCGTGTCACTGTGATAACCAACTCACAATACTCAATTTTCAGGTTTTTAAACCAACGAATGACTTTTTATTTTCGTATTTCTGTTCAATTCACCCTAACATGTTTCGGCCGTGACACGGCCATCATCAGGGTGCATTGATAAGTTCACTTCACTCTTCACTGGTCCATTTGGTATTATCACAGAACCGTTACACTGTTTGAGGCTATTTTTTACATTGACAATCACCAAACTTATCAATTTAACCCTGATGATGGCCGAGTCACGGCCGAAACCTCTATAGGGTGAATTGAACAAAATACGAAAATAGAAGTGCATTCTTTTGTTAAGAAACTGAAAATTAATGTCAAGATGCACGATGAACACAACGTGACATTCACAGCACTCAGTCCAACAAATGCACTGTATTGTTCACAGATATTTTACATTACAATATCACTTTGGTCACTGCTACATGTTTCGTATCATCATCAGGGAATCACATTAAAGTAACACTTCAAAGAACGGAACTAGCAATACATGTACACAATAAAATATGTTCAAAACATTAAACAGTTAAAATGTAGAGTTTTTTGTGTAATGAATCCTGGTATACAGTGTTTTGGAGACAGTTATGTTATTTAAGGGAGGATAAGACAGTACTGGACGTGGCGAGTTAGGCGTGGTCTGGGCGCTCGTCTAGGATCGTGGTCTGGCATGGATTCGTCCTTGGAGGTTGGTGATGTCGGTAAGGTCTACGAGGGCTGGTCACTCGTCAGAGAGTCATCGACTGTATGTCTCAAGTGTGTATCTAGCCTCGAAAAGAACTATATGCTGTCGAGCCAAGAAAAAAAAAAAAGATCGTACATTGCTTTCGAGCTCTGCTCCATGAATTTGCTATTACTCATCAAGTAATAGGCTATCTCTCGCAAATTTCGATTTGCTTTGCGTAGTTTATTTAGACGATTAAAATAATGACAGGCAAAATACTAACGATAATAAAATCACCATTTTATGCAAACCCGACATATTTCTTTCAAAAAGTGAGTGACTTCATACACAATTTCTTGGGCTGTTGCTGACTTTATCACAGAACATAACTGTGTGTATCCAACACATGTTGCACAAAAATCAATGTCATAATTTGCATTAAAATACATTTCAAAACCAGTAATGTTTCTTGGCAGATCATAACTTCCCAATGTGACTATATGTTTCACATTTCCTTATGACATGGCAGTAGGAGCAATACCGTTGTTAATTGTATAGTCCAGCTGAAGTGCAAATATATCGATTCTTTATCGATTCGAAATATGCACGCCGTCCAAATTTAGAATCAATGTACTTTAGGCGCTGTTTTGCTAATACTTGTGTGTGATTTACTTGTCTATTTTTCTATGACAGTGTTTCACCTTTCAATTTGGCCATGGAACCCTTTCGTACTCGAAAAATGATGCGGACCGTTAATAATATTCTTATATATGAAGCTACAAATAAATAAGGAAAAGAAAAACATTTGAACAAGAATATGAGATCAACATATCAGTTAATTAGACTAACTAACTAACTAACTAACTAATAATGGAGCAGAGTCCTTCTCGAGAAGCTAACAGGTCCTCAGCTAGTCAAGAAATTCCCCACATTTTATGGAACCCAAAGGTTCATTACCGCATTCACAAGAGCTCACCACCGGTCCCTATCCTGAGCCATAACAATGCAGTCCACGCCCCCCATGTCATTTATTGAAGAACCATTTTAATATTATCCTCCCATCTATGCCTGGGTCTTCTAAGTGGTATCCTTACCTCAGTTCTCCCCACCAAAATTCTGTACGCACCTTTCCCCTCCCCTATACGTGCTACATACCCCGCCCTCAGTTCATTAGACATAAATAGAAACTAGAAAATAGAATAATTTGCACGGAAAATAAAACTTAAAAAGAATATGCATTTCTTAGCAAAAAAAAACTTAATTTCAAAATATTTTATTACATTGCAATAGTTGAGAAATATTTGAAAAAAATGAGTGTCTGTCAAATTCAAATAAAATCTAGTTTAAGTGAAGTTTATATAATGATAATAATAATAGTTAAATTATCCTTTTTTATATCCAATGGAATTTTCTTGCGAAACAGTTTTTCACCCTACGCAACTCAGTGGTTCAGCGGAACACCATTAGGAAACACTGCTGCGTCGTTACTGTCCTTTATACCAGTGGTATTCAACCTGGGGTACACGTACCCCCGGAGGTACGCGAAGACATCTTAGGGGGTACGTAAAATTAAAAGAATAGATATATTATTTCTTGATAAACACTGAATAATCAGGGCCAGATTTAGGGTTAGCCACAAGAGACCTGAAGTAAGGACATGCGATTTGGGAGCGCCATTTTCTCTCTCTCTATCCTTTATGCGATTCTCATCTGGGAGGCTACTTTTATTTTCATTCCACATAGTGCATATAATTTTGCTTTGCTAAAATACCTTTGTTCCTTTATTAATTTTTATAGACAATAATATATTTGTTATTTAATAGCTTGATTCTCCTTTTTCTCATTTAAAACTTGTTATTTAATACATTATTTTGGATGTAATTTATTTAACTTATTTTATATGTAGATTACAGACTGTGTATAACTTGAATTATGCACCAAAAACTTTGGGGGTATAAAGTCGAAGAGAAATTAAATCTGAGGGTACGCAAACAAAAAAGTTGAATACCACTGCTTTATACTGTAGTGTCCACCACTGGGCCCAAGGATCGCAGGTTCGATCCCGACCGAGGGCGATGGATTTTTAAGGGTGATAAAAATCCGGAGCACCACTTCCTTCGGAGGGGAAGTAAAGCCGTCGGTTCCATGTCGTAGATTTACGGCATGTAAAAGAACCCTACGGGCATGAATAGAACTAGTAGTGCCCGTCGGCAAAATTCAGCGGCCATTTCTCACCCAAGTCTCCTGACTGCCTGCCAGGTGGCTCTGTCAGTCACATCATGATTGAGTGGAACTTGTGCTGTCAGTGGGCTGGTCACCCGCTACATCAACGCACATGACCATAGAAACCTCCGAAAGGAGGCCCCCAATGCTCCGCGATTGGAGCGACATGGGGACTAACTAACTATACTGTAGTGTCACACATGTGTCACTCTTACACTGACAGTGTCACGCAGCACACTTCAGTCGCAGCAACGTTCGTTCTATCGACTGTTCCTTTCCGTAAGCCGCTGCTTCTTTGTGCTTTAAGCACCCGTTGACTCGTAAACCTTTTCATACACACTGTATGGAAATGCTACAGTAGACAATGCCCTCCCTTTGAACCTATGTTTAATTACGTCTCCAAACTCTCATCATGCGACCGTTATAAAATGTTTGGCTCAGCCTCTATGCCTAACCCGGTATGGTAAATTAAGATGACGAAATTTTCGTCACACTCACCACTACTGGACAGTCGTTAATTAGTTTACACTCAGGTTTATTATGTAGAATGCCTTACGACAGGTCCATAGCCTCTTCCAAAGCGAGTTTTTCACAGTTCATGATCTAGTGCTTCCTCCTTCGATTTCCAGTATCTTCTCGTTTCCTTAAGGTCATCCAGTAGCTGCTTACTTCTTCTTCTTCGTCTTCACTTCTATCCTTCCTTCTCTCTTTCCTTCAATCACGTGTTTCAGAAGGCAGTTTCTACGTAACATGTGACCAATCCAGTTAGCCTTTCTTCTTATTGTACTCGTATGTAGGATATTCCTTTCGTCCTTCACTCCATGTAATACTTCTTCATTTCTCAGACGTTCGGCTCAATTGATCGTCTCCATCGTTCTCCAGCACCACATTTCAGAGGTTTCAAGGTACTTCTGATTAGGCGTATAGGAACATTCGTGCAATGAAGTCGGTAATTCAGCTGCTGTTTGAGAAAATCATACTTAGGAACACGCTCCGCGGAATACAGTCTTTCTTGAGAAACTAATATAGTATTTCGTGTGCTAGTCAGGAAATTATCCACATTTTATGCACCCTGAATGTTTATTACAATCTCAACAGCCTGTCACGTATCCCTCTTCTGAACCAGATAATTCAAGTCTGCGCTCTCTATTCCTGCGTATTTAAATCAATTTGAATATTATCCTTCCATCTACTCCTAGGTTTTCCAAGTGTCTTACTCAGAAACTAATTATAAAGTGTGTTTAATCCTGAACGGTTCCACAAGTTGCATAATTTCTTACAGATGATAATTAGTATGATCATCACCTTCGTCTGGTTTGTGACGCCGTGTTGTCCCGTACAAAGGTACACACACTCGAGCTAACGCGCCATAATGAAGAGAGGGTCTGTAATTATGCAACAAAAACTTCTCACAATTTTAACATCCCTCAAATCTACGCGGTATTCTACAAGATACGAGACTAAATATTATGAATGTATAACACCACATCTCCGTTCTCTTGTACTGTTTGTATAATTTATATTGTGACGTCGAAAGTACTTTAAATACGAGGCCCAAACGCAACATATGTCTTCTCGAATTAAAAGGCATTTAGTTATGTGCAAGTTAATACATTTCATAATGAACTACCTACCGCCTAAAAAGCCGGTCTCTTTCTTAAGTTTCCGTAAGACGGCAGTAAAACAGCTGACGAGTCGGCCGTGTGACTGTTAAAATAACAGCATAAAGGATACTAACAAAGCGACGTATATTAGTGAGAAATTAGCGAAAATAACATACTGGCCTACTTTGTCATTTCACGATCGCCACACACCCGTACGTTTGTCTACTGAAGACTTGTCGTAGCGTCAGATCCTAAGTGCAAAGACATGCACTGTGGAGCTCTCGAAAGTCGAGTTTATCTGCTCTACAACTCTCACTCTTAAGACGCTAAACAAAATACCGACACCTTGAGATTCACACAACACTGTAATAGGCTACGACCGCTTCCTTCCGTGTATCTATTTACTGACCATTTACGATATTTTCTGTCTCATTACACGCTATGCGACATCTGCAGTAAAAAAAATGTAATAACTGTAGCGTTGCTTAAATTTTCCCTTCTCCGTAGTAAATACGAAATAATTCGACCCCACACAGATATCTTGTTGTCAGCGTTCGACGTTTCGTAATGTTTGTTACGTTTATTTATTTCACCTCTTTAAAGTGTCGTATGATTGACTTAAGCCGATCCCAGTGGACGCGCGGTCTAAGGCGTGGGTCTGCGGCCGCTCGCTTACTGGGTTTGTGGGTTTCGAATCCCGCCGAGGGTATGGATGTCTGTCTGTTGTGAGTGTTGTGTGTTGTCAGGTAGAGGTCTATGCGACGGCTGATCACTCGTCCAGAGGAGTCCTACCGAATGTGGTGTGTCTGAGTGTGATCGTGAAGCCTCGAATAATGAGGCGGCCTAGGCCCCCAAGGGGCTGTCGAGCGATTGGAAAAAAAATGATTGACTTAATAAAGCTGTATTTTGTATTTTTTAGGGCATCGAACGACATGATTAGGGCGCAAGATATTATTACGAAAAGGGTTAGAACATGATTACGTGTGGTATTGACTTAAATAAACTGAATAAAACCGTGAAAGGTCGAGACTCCACCCGGTGCATGCCGAAAATAAACCAGGAGTCATTCTGCACTGCCAAGTGCTGTTCTTATAAAATTAGTGTTATGTAACTATTAATGACGTAAGGACTCTGTGGCACAAAGAAACGCTTAAAGTAAAGTAAGGGACACTTTTCTTTCGGATGTTATTTATTTAAATAATTTTCGACTGTAAATATTATGTAAAATCGGATGTGAACAAGAGAGTAAGTAATGAATATTGAACTAAAAATGTGTTATTTAGTTGTCCTAAATTTTACCAATAGTGCAGCATAGAAACGTGGACACTTCGGAAAGTAGATCAGAGATATCTGGAAAGTTTTGAAATGTGGTACTGGAGAAGAATGGAGAAGATCAGTTGGACTGATAGTGTGAGAAATGAAGAAGTATTACACAGAGTGAAGGAGGAGAGGAATATCGTACATACAATAAAAAGAAGGAAGGCTAACTGGATTGGTCACATCTTGCGTAGAAACTGCCTTCTGAAACACGTGATTGAAGGAAAGTTAGAGGGAAGGATTGAAATGACGGGAAGACGAGGGAGAAGATGTAAGCAGCTACTGGATGACCTTAAGGAAAAGAGAAGATACTGGAAATTGAAAGAGGAAGCACTAGATCGCAGTCTCTGGGGAACTCGCTTTGGAAGAGGCTACGGACCTGTCGTGAGACAGACTACAAAATGAATGAGTGCTGCATAGGCCGAGCTGGCCCTAAGAGCTTAAGAAAAGCATTCTATTCTTAAATTATATACTGTGTATGTGGAAGAAACCCGCACTATTTTCTTTAAAGTGCTAACAGCAGCATCAATCAGGATAACCGGTCACATTACCTCCCTAGTGCAAACCACTAAACCCTGACGTTAATTTGTCATGATGTTTTGTGTAACAGATCTAATTTTTTATTTTCGGCGAAAGCTCGTGTCTTCTTTCTGTGGAATGGCGTCAAAAGGAACTCTTCTAGTAACTCTCCTAGTCCATAGACAACATAAATAAATTATTAGCACAGAAGGGATTTTGTAATGCTGAGAGAACTTTCAATAAGCTGACTCTAATCTCCTTAACTCTTACTGTTCCATTGTTTTCGGGGATAGAGCCAACCCAGAACTCGTGATACAGTTGTCATGCCAACTTGAGAAGGCCAACTGCGTGGCGGAGATCTGAGAGCATCAATGATACAACTCCTCTGCCTCAGGTACAGATACTTCGTATTCACTTAATTTGTCGCGTAGGTCCTAACCCTGCCAGTACATATGCTCAGACGATAATTTTTAAATATGAAACATGTAATTCAATTTATTTACACCAACTAATGCACACGTAAAACCAATTTTTTGTAGTTTTTATTGTAAATTGTCACCCCTAAACGCGTTTCGATCCTCAGATCATTATCAGGGGGTTTTTTTTTCAAAAGCCACTATCACTTCAATTGCATATTTTTGAAGGGTCCAATAGTACTAATGTCTTAATATTTAGTTTTAAAATTAAGATATTTAAAACTAAATATTAAGACATGAGTGCTATTGGACCCTTCAAAAATATGCAATTGAAGTGATACTGGCTTTTGAAAAAAAAACCCTTATGATGATCTGAGGATCGAAACGCGTTTAGGGGTGACAATTTACAATAAAAACTACAAAAAATTGGTTTTACGTGTGCATTAGTTGGTGTAAATAAATAAATTGAATTAGTGAAAATGCACGGCGACAGCAATATAAAATTTATGAAATATGTGATTTCTTAACAGCGATAAAAATTATGTTTCCATTAAATGCGAAGGCTTGAAATTTCTTGGTAGATACAAAGGTCTTGAAGGAAAGTGCTGCCTTCATCTACAGGGTAAACTATGCAAGAGATGATGGTAGCAGGTCACTCCGAAATGTTGGCAACTCTGTACAAAACTAAACGAAGTCTTTTCCCCAGAAGACAGACATTGTTATTTTGAAAATAAATTTTGTACGAGCATATTAATTATATTATACATATATTAATTATTGTGTTAATATATAATACATTATTATGTTAATATATATTAGTTATATATTATTTACTGTATATTATATATTGTATATATTATATATATATATATTACAATTCCCTGATAAATAAGTGGCAATTCCAACAGCCTTTCTTAGTCCAACAACATAAGACATACATGTATACAGCCAGTGTCTATTTAGCTAATAAGGTAGATTTGTACGTAACTGTTTCACAGCAAATCTTAAATAATATCTTTTAAGGCCAAAAGTTTCGATTCGTTTTTGTGTTAGCATTTTGTAAGGGGATGTACAACAACTGTTAGACACTAAAACAGTATTTCACATTATATTCACTGTGCATTTTGTCTTTAAGTAACAGCTTTATTTTTACCAATACATGCACTACAAATGTAGTGCATGTATTGGTAAAAATAAAGCTGTTACTAAAGCAGTATATTTCTGCCGTGTAAACCAATTTCCTCATTCCGTGCCAAACGTGAGGGTAGCGTAACCTTGATCGTGACTCGGTGACGGATTGGATGACCGCATGACCGCTCTTTGATATCTGACAGTGACACCTAAACTTGTGTTTTCCAAAGCGCCCAGACCGGCTTTGGGGCCAAAGCAGATTCCTACGAGTATTCATTGGATTTCGGGGAGCTCTTTCCACCTGCGGTACAGCGATTCAGCCGTGAAGCTGATGACTAACTCCCATCTTATGCCGCTCTTATGAATGAGTGGAGCCATACCTCTATCACTGATATGACTTAACTTTACCTTTTATGTGAAAAGTGAGGCTTCTTTGTCCTGCCTTTACTAAGAGCTTTTGAAGCAAATTACCCTGTTTGAAACTTGGTGTCATGGTACAAACACTGGGAGGGATTCCTAATTGTTACTTTAAAATTCCCAAGTGTTTAATAATACTAAAATGGAAGTTGTGGAACTTATGAGGCTAAATTTTGTGTGAAGATAGACTTTGAAATACTCGTATTTTTTCCTTTTTTAGCGGTACAAAAACCAAGCAACAAAATTACTTACAGTATAGAGTGACAAGGCTTGCAATTGTTTTCCACTCTGATGGCGGGAAATTGTAAATTTTCACAAATTCATAATGAGATTGTAATTCCTTCATAAGTAATTCCTAGTCGGTTGCCAGCGCTCTTGCTATTCTACATATTGCATAGCAAGGTTTCATAGCTTTCCGATATTCTTGGCAGGTATGTATGCTCACAAAACGCTGTGGGCGCCTTCCTCTGCAAGTCTTTTTTATTAATAAACTGAGCTTAAACACATCCCAGACATATTTCTGGAAGATATTGATGTGTCAAGAATGATTTACGTGATATACCTTTAGTATTGACGAAAACTAGATATTATTTTACTGTTAAATGCGTTACGTAAATGACAGTATACTTCTAATATTTCTAGAAATGGTAAGAAAAAACATTGGCGGACGGGCAGTGATCCGCGGTCCACAGCCTGTGAAACAAAGTACTATTGTTTTACTATGGGCACTACTCTGTAGCTCGAATTAGATGAACGGCTAGTTAGTAAAATGTATAAGGAACCAGTTTTTGCGAGAATTTATTTTGACGCAGTAATGTTGACGAAGATTCAAGTCATCTCGGACGTGAGGCCTCTTTCGCACAGCAAGCAGTTACTGACCTTCCGGAGAAGCTCACTGCTTCAATCTTAAAAGTTTGAGTCCAAGACTTCTATGTACGTCCACGATAAAAGTGAGACAAAATAACAAACTGCGGTAGCTGCGACAATCTTATCGCAGGAAGCGTAACAAAAATGCAACTAATCACTTTTTCAATTGTACTGATGAACTGGGAACATTTTCATCGGAGGAACAGACTTCGACAGTGAAGTTATTGATGTGTAATCGTCGGTAATTTGCGTTAGCATCATTAACGACAACGGAGAAATAAGAGCAGTCAATCACAACAATATTTTAATATTTTGCTGTATATTACATAGTGTAGTAGTACATTACAACGTGTTTCGGCTTTTTTAAAAGCCATTATCAGCAATATAAAATGCTTAAAGAAAGAATATCACATACAGCACAATAAAATGTTTATCTTTGGTTGAAATAAATGTTCGCGTTGCGGTTCAAGATCTTTCTTTTTGTATTTTTATATCGATTTATGTATGAATCGTGACTGGAAGGTAATACCTTGACGTGGGATAAATGAAGGCAAAAACTACAACAATGTTTGTAATGCATTTTATTGTGTTTTATGTTATAATCCTTCTCTAAATATTTTATATTGACTGATGATAGCTTTTAAAAAAAAAGCCGAAACGTGTTGCAATATAATATACAATATGCAGTAAAATATTACTGTTGTGATGGACTGCCCGTATTCCTCCATTATCATTTATGTATCACAAAGGGATATTCCACGTAAAGATATCGCCATCATTAAAACAGTCGTATTTTTATAAATGAAATTTATATACACAGATTATTAATTAGAAACCTTTGTGTTTATAGACGATGTATAAAATGTCAGATCGGTTTAATACAACTCCTTTCATTAATGTAAGATAAATAAATTTCTAAGTGCTATTAACTAATTTCTATTAATATAGTCTTATTCCGACAAATGTACAATTTATTATCTCCTATTTAATACATGCTTATGTCAATAAATAGTCAACATGTTTCGAACTGTATTCAGTTCATCTTCAGGACTCTTTATCATTACACCAGCTATATGGCACTCATTAAAACAGATAAAATGTCTTCAACTATGTTGGCTGTATGGTCACTGTGTCTGCTGTTACGTGCTCACTATTTGCTTGTGGATTAACATAAAGTTAATTTCTATTAACTCTCCGTTAAATTGAAAACTTATGATCTTTCAAGTAATTTTAATTGCCTTATCAAAATTCTGCTTCAGTACTGACAGACATGCATCTCTTTTCGCTATAAACCATACCAAATCATAAGAATTCGGCTGTACACACGTATACAGACACACATCTTTCTCCGCTACATGCCGCATGATTCAATTAAGAATACACATATGTACCTACATAAGCATACGTAGTAATTTAATTTATCAAATATTTTAAGAACTAAGTAATTAAAGATCTTATAATTATTATACAGCGTGTTTCATAAGTTCATCTGGGATTTAGAGGCTTGGCCGTGCAGTAGCAAACCCACATATAAGGATAAAAGCATGCCAACGGACAGAGGAAATGTAAAAGTTTTTTCGTGACAGATGCGATGGCGTAGTTACCGTTTCTCCGCTAGGAGGCAGTGGTGTGCAAACATGGCGTTTTCAGGTGAACAGAAAGCTTCTTGTGTCCTGCAATTTGCTAAATTTGCTCCATGTGACTTTTTCCTGTGGGGTTACGTTAAAGATCGTGTTTACGTGCCTCCTTTACCAAGAGATTTACCGGAGCTTCGGCTAAGAATTATGGATGCAGTTGCTACCATCGACGTTCATATGTTGGAACGTGTGTGGCAGGAGCTAGATTAGAGGATTGACGTCTGTCGAGTCACCAAAGGGGACATATTGAACATTTGTAAGGATAGGTTCAGAACTTGGATATGTACTCTTTTCACTGACATGCTCTCATCCCCCGTGTGTGATTTGGCTCCTGAGCTACAGACCTCCGAAATCCCGGAGGGATTTATGAAACACCCTGTATTAAAACAAATTAATTGTAACATATTCTATGATATATAAGACCCTGAATAATCAAAAAGATTTGAGAGTTCAAAAAACTCCTTGATACAATAATTTGTTGTGGCTGTTTCTTATATATTTTTTTATTTGCTTGATGATTGCTTATAATTTAAGCCGAAACATGTAGCCACGTTTTTTCTTTATTTTGCTTCAATAACAGTTGTGTTAGGCTGATACGCTATTTTATCTGCCTCTTATGGTGCATACACAGCCGGACGTCTCAAAAAATTCTGTGTTCACTTCAAACATTTTTAAGAACTCGGCGAATTTTTTCTTTATTTACAATATAGGAACTATAATATGCACGACGATTACAGTCCTCTGGAGCCTGAAACTGTGGTTGATAAGCACGAGCCTTTCATATTAAAGTACTGTAAAGAGGGAGGCAGCATGTTCGTCTGCAAATTTTGCACCCATCTACCAAACTATACTGCGTCACATCCCAGAACGTCATAATTTTCATAGTCAAAAGGTAAAGGTAAAGATTTCCCGCAACAAATCATGAAGACTCAGAGGGGGGATGTAATGTTGTGTGTCCATCCTTACTTTGACATTCGGCACAATTAGGACGGCAGAGTTGTCAGCTCTACGCGCCGGCCGTACTTTACCCCAAAAGAAATTCCTCGGTACTCATTTCTTTTAGATGCTGAGTGGACCCCAGGGCTACTATTTGCGGACCGAAGGAATACGTCACATGAAAAGTTCCCTACCGGTAATCGAACCCGAAACCTCCTGTCTTTTGTCAAAGTGCCTCAACCAACTGCGCCACCGCTCGCCCCAATTTTCATAATAATAATCGCAAATACCTGTAACGATGTCTTGCGTCAAGTGAGGACACAATTCTTGTGCCAGGAAGCAAATTTTTCTATTCAAATTTTACAAGATGTTATCAGTGTCTATAATATAACCAAGCGGTACACACGACACAATAGGACAGTCAACATGGCATAAGGACATGATCAATATTGATCACAAAACCAATATACATAGCCAGGTGTCAAAAAACAATTTTAATAAATTTTAACAACTTTTAGTATTGTGTACCGCGACAACCAAAATCTAAAATGTTTCAATTTTAACAACACAAAGAAGAAGAAGAACCAATTACTACGAACAGTGAAGTGCAGTGATGGTAACTTGCAAGAGTTACGTGTTGTGAAAGTGAACACGATGCGTTAGGATTGTGAACTTTCGACGTCAACCCTGAGGATGGCACAAAATGTGCCGAAACATATTTAGGTACTGAAATTATAAAAACATTGTAATGCATTCGTTGATACGTAATTACTAACTAATTATTCCTGTAGTTGAAATATCAGGACAAATTATCATTACTGTCGCCGTCACCATTGTCATTATCGTACTGATAAAGTGGAAACTGGCGTATTTGATATAGCGGCTTTCACAAAACTGAACTTACAACACTTTCGTGTTTATAAGGCTGCACACTTCGGTCCCATTTGTGCCCACATTCCACATTTCAGTGCACACATATATGTATGAATCGAAACTCTTGCATATTTCAGTGACAAAAAAAAAAACTTGTAGGAAAGGCATCGAGGGAAGATGTAACATTTGTAAAGTGTATAGTGCGTGTGTCTACACGTAACACGATGTTACGTACTTTACATGTTTAAGTTTGGGGGCTTGTATAGAGCGCAGAAAGGGATGTTTTACTGTGAGGGTAGCACCAGGTGGCGTAGCCAACGGAGCGTTGCGTTCTCAAGAGGGATGAAGTGAGCCTGAGAAATGGGAGAGTTCAGAATGCTCCGTGGTCATCGGCATCTAAGGATTTGTATGGTCAAGTGGTTCGTGTGAAAAATAGCCTTTCTACAGACTGCTTTAGGCAACATTTCAATTCGAACATCTGCACCCATCAGTCCAACAACCGCTTACACTTTGTTATAACGTCCTGCAGCTGGTACAGACTCTGTAGACTGCAACCTGCCCCAATACATGAATTTAATAAACGTAAATTTTATGTCGTACGTACCGTGCCTTTTATCGTGAGTGTAAATCAAAATCAAAATTGTGTCTTTGGATGCAATATAACTCGTAGTTCTTTGGCAAATACCCCCTGATGATGGCAATTTATTTGCTGAAACATATGTAGAGGTTGTAAATACATCTTGTACATGTTAATAATCTTGTGCATTTGTAGGTTTTGACTTAAATTCATAAAGGTAAATTTGAGCCTAGAACAGGCCATGAAGGCTCAGAAGGGGAGTAGATATGTAGCTCTACTCTTTCTGTAACCTCAGCGCTAGATGAGGATGGGTGGTCAACGCCACGCCCCGGCCGCTTTACTCCTGGGAAATACAATAGGACATTCTGCAGGAAAATGGGTTGGCCCAGGACCGGTCTGGACAGGTACGGAAAATCTGTCCCCTACCGGAATTCGATCCACGGACCGTTCAGCCCGTAGCGAATCGCTATACCGACTGAGCTATCCCTGCCCACCATCAATGTCATAACACTTACAAAATAAGCTGTGACATATGTTGTATTTCGATGTAAATGTAAGATGAAGAAACTTATTAAAAGAAGTATACACTGCGTTTCTCTCAGTGTGTACGTCTGTTTCTCTGTTTTGTTTCTGTCCTTCTGTGAGTCTACATCTTCGTCTTTATATCAATTTATTTAATCTGCCTACCTTTTCCTGTTTGTAGCCTGGAACTCCATCTGTGTCAGTACCAACGTTCCGACAATAATGAAATGGTCTGTATTTTTATTCTGTGTAAAACAAATGGCTGATGCATAAAGTAATACTGCAGGGAGCACGGAAATATGATTCCAGTCACTTTGTAACGTACCAGAGAAGGAAACTGCTGTTAGGATGGGAGAAGCTGAGAGTCCAGAAATAGCCTAAACATGCAACCAAAGAAGTTGCTTAAGGCTGTCTTCAGACTGAGGTTCAGAACAAAATGTGTATGCAAAAAATTGCAGCAAAATAAATAAGTTAGAAACGGAAATAGTGCAGACAAAGCGCATTTATGATTAAATTACTTACAGAGTTACCGCAGAAACAAATATTATCATTTGTTTCAGAATCTTTCTCTTTTCCAAAATGAAACATACAATTTCTAGTTCTATAAACATATACTTTATTCTGTGTACGTAAAAACCTTATCCCTATCAAATTTTTATTACCAAACTTCCAGTGGAAAAAAAGTCTCCATCTTCAGGGTTATATTCTTTCTTTCGTTCTACCTCTCAGATGCAGTAACGCGGAAAACCGGAATATTATGAATCTTCGCCCCTCTGCTCCATTTACATTTTATAAATGTTCGGTTGCTTACAAACAAATTATCTAAGCATGAAACAATGAGTTTTATTAATATTATTCACATTCCTTACAGGTTTCGACCTCCACAGTCCATCCTCAGGTGGTTCTTTCATGTAAAAAACGTAACACATTTACACATACATGTAATTCTTACGGGGTATATGTCACATTTTGTTGTTGTGATCTTCTGTAATGTGACATCTTATAGACTTGTAAGTGGGGGCCATAATTAAAGCCGAAACGTCGCTTTGACACTGAAATGGAGGCAATATATTCCTCCTGTCTGTTGGTATCCAACTACAAACCATACAATATCTCACTCCAGTAGACCACATTCTGAAAACTGACTCCATGCCCCCGGTGGGATTTTTTTTTTTTTTGCCTGTCCGGGGATTTTTAACTTTGATCCATTTTTGTAATTTTTAAATCCTTTCGTCCTTCATGTCACTTTACGTTCCATACTATCGTCCTTACGACAAACACAACACAAACATCCATGCCCCGGTGGGATTTTTTTTTTTGTCTGTCTGGGGTTTTTCCCTTTGAGCCACGTACTGTTTTAAAATCCTTTTCGTCCTTCATGTCACTTTACGTTCCATGCTACCGTCCTTATACAACAAACACAACACAAACATCCATGCCCCGGTGGATTCGAACCACGATACTAGTAAGCGAGCGGCGAAGACCCACGCCTTAGACGGCGCGGCCACTGGGATCGGCGATTCGAACCCACGATCCTAGTAAGCGAACGGCCGCAGACCCAAGCCTTAGACCGCACGGCCACTGGGATCGGCATATGTGTGTGTGTATATATATATATATATATATATATATATATATAGACTGCCCACTAGAAATTCAGTACACCGTAAACATATATCAGACCAATTGCGAGGCTTAATGATTGTGTCATGATCTAAGTATGAGTGATCAATTAGTCTATGGGTCGAAAGTAAGAGAGCATATCTGTATGTAGTGATCTTCCAGACTTCCCTATATGCAATTTGCCATACACAAAACCATCTCTGAACAAGGAATGCGTGGAAATGCTGGTGGGGGAGTCACACAAATGACGTCAGCAGAGAAACCTAAAATAAATGGATATACACAAGTAAGAATTTATTACCATTTGACTGTAATAACAATAACGCAATACTCAGAATTCTTTGTCGGAACACAACCTCACACACATACAACACCAACACAGGAAAGCAACAACAATGTCCCACTGGACCTCAAGGTAATATCCAACATGGAAAATAGGAAAGATCCACACACTTTTACGAAGACAAAATAAATACTTGCCTGGTGTTGCCGGAAACTTAAAAACAAATCGCACAATGCAGTAAAACTTAATACCGCACAACACCAGCAAGGACCCTGTACAGCTTACCAGAACTAAAACATAATTTTAATAAGAAGTACAGATATTCCAAACCACCAGCATGCACAACAAAATTTACAAAATTTTTTATAGGTTACTAGTTTCGGCTTATCAATTAAACCATCATCAGACCTATTAAATGTAAAGAACCATACAAAAGTGTATACCTTTGTTTTTATAAGTTTATGTATGGTTCTTGATATTTAATAGGTTTAATGATGGCTTACTTGATAAGACGAAACTAGTAACCTGTAAAAAGTTTTGCAAATTTTGTTTTTCCTGACGGTGGTTTGGAATCTACGAGTATATACTTGACTGAAGCACAACGGGGATCTTTTACCCGAAGATTTTAATAACACGGCCAATACGGCAATTTATAAATCACTACGTAAGTCAAAAGCTGCACACGGTGAGACGCGCTAAGGGAGCAGGAAGTAGCATGAAAAGGCAGGGCGTGGGGGAAAGTAAAGTAACAAGTGAGCATCGTAATCAAGATGGCGCTGGCCGCAAGTGCCGCCAAAACGACACGTGTTTGTTGAGTTTTCTCTGTCCGTTATACTAAAGGACTGTTGCCTGTCTGACTGTCGTAAGCCTGCTCATTCTTATGAAGTCACTATTAATATTGCTCGTCATACATCTTTGGTTGATACAGGGAGCTAGTGTAGTCTAAGAGTGACTAGGATACGGTCTGGACGACCGAGTAATCGAGGTTCGATTCCCGGCAAAAACAAGAGCATTTTTCTTCTCTTAAATGTCCACACCGGCCCTGGGGACCACGCAGCGTTCTACAAAATGGATACCGGGTAGCTTCTTCCGCTATGACAAAATGGGCGGGGCATGAAGCTGACCATTTACCACATCTGGTACCCAGGTTAGAAATGAGAGGAGCTATACCTCCACTCCCATATGTGCCTCCACTTTACTGTCCTACAGGTATATATAACTTGGTGTTTACATTTAAATACACGCTGTAGCCTTCATGTTACATAATACAAGTCCTTATGTTAAGCGACTACATGCAGAAGACTCCGTCTTAAGAAGCTAATAGTTTCTCAGTAAGTCAAAAATTAGCAGCATTTTATGGAACAAGCATTTTCATTGTCGTATCAACAACAACCCGCTATTTCTCCCTTCCTTGAACCAGATAAATCCGGCCCACACGCTATCATCCTACTTCGTTAATATTCTTACATCTACATCTAGGTCTGCCAAGAAGTTTCTTTTGTTCACTTTTCCGACCAAAATTCTGTAAGCATTTATCTCTTCTCCCATAAGCACCACACACTCCGCCATCTTATCATGCTGTGTTTACTATTCCAATAATATTCTGTAACAAGTACAAATCTGAAGTGCCTCATAATGCATTTTTCGAGGCTCTGTTGCTTCTCGAACCCCGGGCAGTGCTCTTTACTCGTGTGGAAGAAAAAGTTTCGTGCCATAAAAGCAGGCAAATTACAGTTTTATATGCTTAAATTTTTAGGTCCTTATTGGCATTTCTGAACGATGGTAGCGATCATTCCCCGAACATAATTGTTTTCTTAATTTCTTCATGCGGGGCAACTTTTATCTGTCTGTGTTGTTCCCAATATTTCGATTGGGCCACATTTTTAACGGATTATTACTATCTATATCTTATGATTTTGTTCTTGTTTCTGTTGATGAGAGATGAACATTAGTGTTCTTAGTGTTTATTCTAGAGCAGTCTCATTAGCGACCAATAAAGCTGTTGTATTTTTGTTTTTCTTGTGTGTACTTTCTCCAGTAAATGATATCATCAGCATAGACCATAAGCCCATGTTTGACATTCAATTCAGTCCTTCCTGCTTTCATTTATTATTTGCAGTCTGTCTTACGACAGGTTCCGTAGCCTCTTCTTTTCTGTATCTGTCTTACGACAGGTCCGTAGCTCTTATTTGTAGTCTGTCTTACGAAGGTCGTAGCCTCTTCATTCTGCAGTCTGTCTTACGACAGGTCGTAGCCTCTTCATTCTGTAGTTGTCTTACGACAGGTCCGTAGCTCTTCATTCTGTAGTCTGTCATACGACAGTCCGTACTCTTCATTCTGCAGTCTGTCTACGACAGGTCCGTAGCTTTCATTCTGTAGTCTGCCCTTACGACAGGTCGTCCTCTTCATTCTGTAGTCTGTCTTACGACAGGTCCGTAGCCTCTTCCAAAGCGAGTTCCCACAGGGTGCGATCTAGTGCTTCCTCTTTCAATTTCCAGTATCTTTTCTTTTCCTTAAGGTCATCCAGTAGCTGCTGACGTCTTTTCCCTCGCCTTCCCGTCACTTCTATCCTTCCCTCTAACTTTCCTTCAATCACGTGTTTCAGAAGGCAGTTCTACGCAAGATGTGACCAATCCAGTTAGCCTTTCTTCTTTTTATTGTATGTACGATATTCCTCTCCTCCTTGACTCTGTGTAATACTTCTTCATTTCTCACACGATCGGTCCAACTGGTCTTCTCCATCTTCTCCAGCACCACATTTCAAAACTTTCCAGATACTTCTTATCTACTTTCCGAAGTGTCCACTTTTCAGCACCACACAAAGCTATGCTCCAAATGTAGCACTTTACTAGTTTCTTCCTTAAATTTAAGTCCAGTTTGCTGGTGAAAAGATTTTTCTTCTTGTTGAATGCTGCTTTTGCCATGACAATTCTGGATTTAATTTCACGTGTACACCTTGCATCATTTGTTATCATGCTGCTTTACTTGGACCTTTTTAGTAGCACGTTCTAAAGCTAAGTCGTACAGCATTGGCAATAAAGCACCTCATTTTTCATATTATTTTGAATAGTTAATACATCAGACAGTTATACTTCAGAACCAGAGAACTTCTGAAATTAAGCTATCGTACAGTGTTCCAAAAATACAAAAATAAAAGTTAAATGAATGAACCGGCGTTTCGGAAACAAATCCATGTTTAGAAATGTTGCTTTAACTTCTTTTATTAAGCAACATTGGATGTAGACAAATCCAGGAGCCGGATCGCTGTAGATGTGTTGTATATGACAGGATCAGAACCCTATGTAAATGAATTACGAGAGTGAGACATACATGCATTTACCATTTAATTTTTACAATAGGTTTCATTTAAACACATCCTATCAAGCTAACTGCTGTCGGGGTATAAAAACTCATTGAGAATATTACACACAACTTCCATCTTAACTGATCCATAGACTTCTTAGAATCCACAAACAGATTATGTTCTTCAGAGAAGCATTCCTACTTTTTTAAAGTTTCTGTCGAGTCTGTTGAAAGCAGAATATATGATTAGTAGCTGAGCTGTTACACCAAATTCACACTAAATAAAAGGTAAAGGTCATCCCATCACGTACTGATGCAGGACAGGAGGTGGAGGTATAGCTCCAACGCATTCACAACCCGGTACTAGAAGGAGGTTGGTGGTCAGCACCACGCTGCAGCCTCTTTACCCCCGGGAAAGACCCGGTATAAATTGCACAGGAGCTGGGTGGGCTTCGGGGCCGTCTGGACGGCGCGAAAAATGTCGCCTCCACGGAGATTCGACCCCCGCAGTCAGTCCTAGCTGACTACTCTATCCCGGCCGCCTCCACGCTAAGAACCCCCAATAGTTTCATCTACAGGTCTTTGTATACATTAGTCAAAGCAAGTAGTTTCTACTGAGTAGAGACCAGGTTTACTTCGGATCCACGTGTGATGTGCGGTTGTCGGGTCTTTGAAACGGACATTTCGAAGAAAAGAACGGCCTCCGCATCTGCTGTTGAATGACTGAAGCCTGGGGTAGCTCCTTTTACATACAACAAATATTTCTGCTAATGAGGAAAGTTTTGAATTAGCAATGAATTTTCACATAAGCTTATATTTGAAACAGTAGGGAGAGCAGCATGCCGATCCCATGGTCGCGTGGTCTAAGGCGTGGGTCTGCGGCCGCTCGCTTGGCTGGGATTGCGTGTTCGAATCCCGCCGGTATCACGAATTTCTGTCTCTTGTGAATTTTGTGTGTTTTCAGGTGGAGAGCTCTGCGACGGGCCGATAATTTGTCCGGAGGAGTCCTACCGAGTGTGGTGTGTCTGAGTGTGATCTCGAAACCTCAACAATGAGGAAGTCTAGGCCCACTAGGGCTGTCGAACCATGAAAAAATGAGAAAGAATATAGCATATTCTGATAATATTTAAATAGAATCTTCTTACCTCAAAAATAAAAACCAGATCTCAGATGCAAATCTAAGAAGGCTGGTGGTGTCAAGAAAGACGATGCCTCTTCGTAACTAAAAAAAATTAAGTATTCTGTAGACAAATGTTTGATTTTAATGTAAGACATTCCCGTTGGCGTATCGATCGTAAGTATATACTTTATTTAATTCTGCAATCGAACCCAACAAGTCGTTCAACACACGTTCTATTGGCAACTAGTTTCGGCTCATAAAAGGGCCATCATCAGGCCATAACAAAAACTGTAAGCTGGAAACACATACGTTGTAGGTAGAAGGTCTCTTTGATGAGCCGATACTAGTTGTCAATAGAACGTGTGTTAAACGACTTGTTGGGTCTGATTGTAGAATTAAATAAATTATATAATTAAAATGTTTGCTTGTTGAATTTTCGAACAATGGGTCACCATAGTTGCTACCGTTCTTTAAAGATTTAAAATATGAATTGAAGTTTTTTGGCGAACATACGACAAGTTAATGTCTGAGTCTTTTGAAATGCAGAGTTATTGTAAGAAAAATGTTTAGTAACTGCAGTGGGAGAATAAGATAGAAGGCGAAAGTAAAAAAAATAAAATACACGGAAAGATGGAGAATTGTTGAGATAGGCGAGAGATAAAGCGATGCGAATTTATTTCCATCTCTTCTGCTCGTTGAAGTAATGGGGTGTCGAGTTGCTGGAGCGGTCACAATATTTTATCCCCGTCGTAAGGGAAGGGGGGAGGTGTGTGGTGTGTGTATGGGTATTACTGTAACAACTGCCTCCACTGCCTTCAGCTGCACACTTCGGCTATTTCACTGCCTTGTCTGCAACATACCTCGCTTGCCCTAAAATGGCTATCATCTTTAATGAGCTTTCTTGCTTTGATAGAGCATAAACTGCCCTCTTTGTGCATCTTCCCCAAATAAGAAATGATAAAATAGAGCATGACGCTGTCATAACTACTTGCTTCTTATTACATACAGTGTGCGGTCAGATTATGCTGTACATAGCAAGCTATAGCTCTGTCCTAAACAGCCTTACGCATTGACCATTCGTACGGCGTAAGGTTGAGAGCACAAAGACCGAACTAAAAGCAGTCTAGTGTGACTCACTAAAATGTTATATTGGCAGACCCGTTTCTTCTGCACATATTTTTATCTCTCTCACTCTGCATAAGTCGGGTTGCATCGAACTTAAGTGTATGCTTTTGTAGTACCTTTGGCCGCAAAGTCTTTACTGAAAATGGCCAGAGATTCCATGCGAAGCATCACTGACATGCATTTGAACTTTTTCCATCGTCACTGATTATACAAACAGGACTTTTCAAAAGCAAACTGCTTTCGTCTACAGGTGAATACACATCAGTGATGCTTCGCATGTTACACTGTTGTCTAAGAATTATAGTGTACAGAGATTCCGTGTTTCCTCAGTAGTCAAATGAACATTCCTAAGACGTATAAATATGGTATCAGTTTATATATTAAGGTATTACAGAAAAGGTGTTTTACTAAATCATAAAAATAATATAGAAACATTATTTTACTAATAACATTTGTGCATATTACAGGTGTGTGTTTGACTGCTGTGGGAAAACTTTCTATCCTCCTTCGTTGTAATGGAATTGGCTGTGTTCTGTATATTTCATAGTGGACGTTACTGATTGTTATTATTATTATTATTATTATATGTGTGTGTAGACGTTCAGTAACTAAGACTTATCCTCTTATCTTACTTCTCTGTGTCAGTTTTACGTATCTTACTTCTCTGTGTCAGTTTTACATATCTTACTTCTCTGTGTCAGTTTTACATATCTTACTTCTCTGTGTCAGTTTTACATATCTTACTTCTCTGTGTCAGTTTTACGTATCTTACTTCTCTGTGTCAGTTTTACATATCTTACTTCTCTGTGTCAGTTTTACATATCTTACTTCTCTGTGTCAGTTTTACATATCTTACTTCTCTGTGTCAGTTTTACGTATCTTACTTCTCTGTGTCAGTTTTACATATCTTACTTCTCTGTGTCTGTTTTACATATCTTACTTCTCTGTGTCTGTTTTACATATCTTACTTCTCTGTGTCTGTTTTACATATCTTACTTCTCTGTGTCAGTTTTACATATCTTACTTCTCTGTGTCAGTTTTACGTATCTTACTTCTCTGTGTCAGTTTTACATATCTTACTTCTCTGTGTCTGTTTTACATATCTTACTTCTCTGTGTCTGTTTTACATATCTTACTTCTCTGTGTCTGTTTTACATGTCTTACTTCTCTGTGTCAGTTTTACATATCTTACTTCTCTGTGTCAGTTTTACATATCTTACTTCTCTGTGTCAGTTTTACGTATCTTACTTCTCTGTGTCAGTTTTACATATCTTACTTCTCTGTGTCTGTTTTACATATCTTACTTCTCTGTGTCAGTTTTACATATCTTACTTCTCTGTGTCAGTTTTACATATCTTACTTCTCTGTGTCTGTTTTACATATCTTACTTCTCTGTGTCAGTTTTACATATCTTACTTCTCTGTGTCTGTTTTACATATCTTACTTCTCTGTGTCAGTTTTACATATCTTACTTCTCTGTGTCTGTTTTACATATCTTACTTCTCTGTGTCTGTTTTACATATCTTACTTCTCTGTGTCTGTTTTACATATCTTACTTCTCTGTGTCAGTTTTACATATCTTACTTCTCTGTGTCTGTTTTACATATCTTACTTCTCTGTGTCAGTTTTACATATCTTACTTCTCTGTGTCAGTTTTACATATCTTACTTCTCTGTGTCTGTTTTACATATCTTACTTCTCTGTGTCTGTTTTACATATCTTACTTCTCTGTGTCAGTTTTACATATCTTACTTCTCTGTGTCTGTTTTACATATCTTACTTCTCTGTGTCTGTTTTACATATCTTACTTCTCTGTGTCTGTTTTACATATCTTACTTCTCTGTGTCAGTTTTACATATCTTACTTCTCTGTGTCTGTTTTACATATCTTACTTCTCTGTGTCAGTTTTACATATCTTACTTCTCTGTGTCTGTTTTACATATCTTACTTCTCTGTGTCAGATTTACGTATCTTACTTCTGTGTGTCAGTTTTACATATCTTACTTCTGTGTGTCAGTTTTACATATCTTACTTCTCTGTGTCTGTTTTACATATCTTACTTCTCTGTGTCAGTTTTACATATCTTACTTCTCTGTGTCAGTTTTACATATCTTACTTCTCTGTGTCAGTTTTACATATCTTACTTCTCTGTGTCTGTTTTACATATCTTACTTCTCTGTGTCTGTTTTACATATCTTACTTCTCTGTGTCTGTTTTACATATCTTACTTCTCTGTGTCTGTTTTACATATCTTACTTCTCTGTCTCAGATTCGATAGTTTATTTCAGTAAACTGTATAACCAGCTAACCGCGTGCTCGTCATACGACGGACCGCCATGATGTTCACGGCGCTATCTGGTTGTGCTGTGTTATACTATATGTTTGATGCTCAAATATTTTTTCAACCTCAGCTCGTATCTCACATACAAAACACTCTACGGCTGTGTTATTCAACCTTTTTTATTTGCGTACCCCCACATATAATTTCTCTTCAACTTTGTACCCCCAAAGTTTTTGGTGCATAATTCAAGTTATACACAGTCTATAATCTACATCTAAAATAAGTTAAATAAATTACATCCAAAAAATGTATTAAATAATAAGTTTTAAATGAGAGAAAGGAGAGTCAAGCTATTAAATAACAAATGTATTATTGCCTATCATACAAAAATTAATAAAGGAACAAAGATATTTTAGCAAAGCAAAATTTTATGCACTATGTGGAATAAAATGAAACTAGCCGCCCAGATAAGAATCGCATAAAGAAGAGAGAGTGAGAGAAATGGCGCTCCCAAATCGCATGTCCTTACGTCCGGTCTCTTGTGGCTAACCCTAAATCTGGCCCTGATTATTCAGTGTTTATCATAAAATAATATATATATTTTTTTAATTTTACGTACCCCCTAAGATTTCTTCGCTTACCCCCGGGGGTACATGTACCCCAGGTTGCATACCACTGCTCTACGGCATTATACGCCCAATGCTCAATTGTTTCCTCGGTCTCAATGAGTAGCCCACAGTGACACAGCCTGTGACTCACTCTGAAGTGCATTAAATCCTGCATGAACACCTAAATTGTTACATTATAGAGTATTATTACGCAATGTACATCGTACAACACTATGCCTACTATCTCTGTGGGATTACATGATCTGTTACCTGTTATGTATAACTATGAAAACCGGAAGAAAGATAAGCCAATAAAGAAGGTTGAGTTGTGTCACACGAAACTGAACACTTCAGATACGTTTGGGGGGTGTAGAAGTGTGTGGAGGGGGCGATAATGGCATTGGTTATTGGACAGGACAGCTGTGGAGTAATATGATCCCAGAGCAACAATGTTGCCAACACCCAACACACAAAAAGAAGCGTGCCCTACATTTTTGCTTGCCTGATGGTTATCAGAGTTCGCTGGCGCACTTGCCGCATTGTGCTGTAACCGGAGAGGCTGGGTCATACATACATAGTTGATATTCATACGTTCGCACGTAATTTCCATGACAACCAAATTTGTTCCCGTAAAGAGGCAAAGAAAACACTTTTGCTAAAATTCTGTGTTCATACACTTAATATTATACATGTTCCGTGCAGCTGGTTTACATATGTCAGTTTTTTACCACCAACCACTGCACAAAAATTTATTTTATACACTCCTAAATGTTTCGGCTGACCATTTCAGCCATCATCAGGGAGTCAAAGTACATAGAACTTTATCCCACACTGTTTTAAATGAGTTTTACACAACAGAAATCAAGTGATCTCTGTTACCTTTTCCATGATGTCGAATCTCAGGTGAAGGATGGAAATCAAAGGCAAGAACTTCCGCGGAGGCCCGGGGTCGATCCCGGGTCAGTCCATGTGGGATTTGTGTTGGACAAAGAGCACTGGGACAGGTTTTTCCCTGAGTACTTCGGTTTTCCCTTGTCAATTTCATTCCACCGGGACTCCATTATACGGAAAAATTAAAAAAAAAACTATTTGTATTCCTCATAGGGTTGCACAATAAGCCTGAAGGCTGCGGTGCGTCCGTAGCTTCTGCTGCGGGGCCCTTCAAAAAGAAAGGCAAAAACTTAATTGCAAATATCTGTACTTACCTATGATGCAAAAAATCTTTATGTACTTCCGTAAATGGGGTAGTGTTAGCTTTAAAGTTGTTGTTGGGGCGAAATCTGGAACGTGGGCCATATGTGAAGACAAAAAGTGCGTGTGTAAGTTTGCGTAAGAAACCTCTCGAAACGCAGGTTTTTGGAAATCAGAAAAGAATTTAGAAAGGTAGCATTGACCCTTTTAAAATTTAAATCTATCTCAACAATATATACGTATTCAGTTCCTACGTCGCAGGTCGAGGGGAGGAGTGGAGGTATAGCTCTACTCTTTCTTTAATCTCGGCGCTAGTGGGAGTGGATGGTTGACGTCCACGCCCCGCCGCTTTACCCCCGGGAAAGAGAATGGTTACCCATTGTACAGTAGGCTGTCTGGGCCCCGGGGCCGGTATGGGCGGGAGAAAAAAATTTCGCCCCCGCCGACATTCGATCCCGGACCATCCAACCCGAAGACGCTATCCCGGCCACTGTAGTGTCGAATAGTATGATATTGGTAAGTAATAGACTGGATATTACATCGAAAGAATTGATGGGGGCTTGATTTGCGATGCTATCACGTCAATGCTTAGAGCGACTGAGGAAAACTGAAACAAGTCTTCGCTAAAATAACCTGTCTGGGAACCGACAGGTGAGCCCAACACTTCCCGAATACAAACCGGCAATACCAAGCACTGGACCGCCATGTTAGTTACGGGTACAAATTCAAATTCTTTTTTTAGATCTGCGCTCTTCTGCGATATTACGCGGCGTCGTGTGGTAATTGTTTACCGACGTTTCGGGACAACGTATCGGTCCCATCTTCACGGGTCAAAGAGCGCAGATCTCATCAAAATCGCGGCGGAACCCGACATCAAATTATTTTTGTTCAGTGGTTATTATTGTGGGGAGTATTCTCGGAAACAGTAACTTCCAAAATGAAACGTGGGAAATTACTTATATTTACAATGATCTGGAATAGGTTGACAGAACTGAACGGGCTCGGAATTACGGCCAAGACTGATAAGTGTTGTGAGCACAATGCTAAACAGAAGTTACGGAAGTAATTTATGAGGTTGTCAACAGACAGATTTATTCAAATTGAATGTAGATCTCTTGGCTGAATTATGTCCTGATCGTGTGGGGTAGCTCGAAATTGCAAGACTGTAGGTTCTTGCAGTGTCGTCTACGAAGAATCAAGTCTTCTTGAATATGATATTATGTCGACTTGTAAACAGTTGCCAACTTTTTGAGGCACCGTGTTTTCTCCGACTTCAGGGTATAGCGTTCCAAGAACAATTAATTTCATGTCGCTGGACCTTCAGATTTCGTTAAGAGAACGCTGCTTACAGATTTTCGTAGAAGGTGTTTCTACTAAAGAGCCAATTTTGACGTCAATTTGAATGGCCCTTTTAAATTAACTGTCTTCAACGTTAGGTCTGAGGCAAGGTAATGATCTATAGACGTTATCGAATCAAATGTTCAGTCGCTCATAATTCTTTGGAAGACAATCTTTGTTGTCCCAGCTTTAGAGCAGACAAGTTCAAGGAACGAAGCACGAACTATAAATCCTTTTACATGGAATCTGATTGTCCCATTCTAGTTCAGTTGTAAGAATCTGGAATGGATGTGCTTTCTTGTTTTCTCTTGGGAGTTTATGTAATTGCTGTTGGGGGTTTGGGCTTACCTTAATAGACAACATGAAATAGAACCATTGCTTTGGCTAGGTCCAGGCTTGAGGTCGGATTTTTTCTACAGATTACCTGTCACACAGTAGGCTCATCACGACAGGTAGAGTGCTGCTCAGCGCGAGGGAAGTTTTGTGGTAACGCTTCTGGAGTGGAGCTTTCTGCTGTCTTGTAACATCAGTTGTACTGCACGAGCATGCAGTAACTTATACTGAGACATTAATCTTAGCTTTCCATTAAATACAACACCTTTATAAGCTGTTGGTTGTGTTACTAATCCTACACTTTAGAAAAATTATTTTCTTTATTAAGGGTTGTGTAGTTTCTAGACAGCTCTTAATAGTTTTTACAGCTTACAGACGGTAAGAGGGACGAGGTAACGGGGGAGTGGAGAAGACTACATAATGAGGAACTTAATGAACTCTACTCATCACCAAATATTATTCGGGTGATCAAATCAAGAGGAATGAGGTGGGCGGGATATGTAGCACGTATGGGTGAGGGGAGAGGTGCGTACAGGATCTTGGTGGGGAGACCTGAGGGAAGGAGTCCCCTTGGAAGACCCAGGCGTAGATGGGAGGATAATATTAAAATGGATCTTCAATAAGTGGGATGGGGGGCATGGACTGGATTGATATGGCTCAGGATAGGGACAGGTGGCGGGCTCTTGTGAGTGCGGTAATGAACCTTCGGGTTCCATAAAACGCGGGGAATTTCTTGACTAGCTGACGACCTGTTAGCTTCTCAAGAAGGACTCCGCTCCATGGAGTTAGTTAGTTAGTTAGTTAGTTTTTAGTTTACAGACGGTATTAGATAATTTACATTAAAAGATATGAACCAAGTTGGAATATATACTATAACTAACTAACTGACTAACTTTATGGAGCAGGGTCCTTCCTGAGAAGCTAACAGATCCTCAGCTAATCAAGAAATTCCCTGTATTTTATGTAACCTAAAGGTTCGTAACTACATTCACAAGCGCCCGCCACCTGTCCGTATACTGAACAAAGAATCAGTCCGACTACGAGGCTTTGTGATCTGTTTCGTAACATGGTAATTTTTTACGGTGAGGTGTTGTTAGCACCTCGCCCAATCTCCAAGCTGGAGGACCACCACATTTCGGCTGTGCGCGACTGCTTATTCAATATATTTGCGGCTACCGTCCATATCCGGAGGCCGTTCTTCCGTCGGCAACGTGAGGACGCGCCATGCCGTGGTGACAGGACGTTACGGGTGAGGACCGACTTATCGTGAAAGTGTAAACTGTCAACAGTGTTATGTACGAAAATAATTTAAATTCAAGTTTGATACATCTGTTTGAATGTCAATTATTGGATACCAAAGATAACAACTATTAATGATCGTTTAGAAGTTTTAGAGCTTTGTTAGTGAAAAAAAGTATATGAAAATATCGACTTTATAAAATGACTAACAGCTAATGAGTGGGATGTGGAAAAGTACGAGTAGGTTACAGTCAACAATAAAATTACATGGCACTTAGGAACAAATTTATACAGAGAAATTTTTGAGATTTAAAATTGGCGTATCTTTGGAATAACTCACAAAACGTTCCAACACTCTTCTACATACCCACCACACATCTGTCTGTTGTAAGGTCTCATTACAATCCGCAAACTGCTTCCGAGTTCTTACATGCGGACAGGCTGGTGGATGTGCAGAGAGATATAACGAACACTAATAGGCGCATTTCTACAATTTTATTTGCGAACTCTGTAAAAAAAAATCGACGTTTCACACAAAATTTCGTCCTACTTCTTACTATCGGCATAGTTTTCTCGTAATACTCACGGCTTCTGGCATATTTCTTTTTATTCTAAGAAGGTATTAAAACTGCGGCCGTGCGGTCTAAGGCGTGGGTCTGCGGCCGCTCGCATGCTAGGATCGTGGGTTCGAATCCCGCCGGGGGGGCATGGATGTCTGTCTGTTGTGAGTGTTGTGTGTTGTCAGGTAGAGGTCTCTGCGACGAGCTGGTCCCTCGTCCAGAGGAGTCCTACCGACTGTGGTGTGTCTGAGTGTGATCGTGAAGCCTCGATGAAACGAGGAGGCCTAGGCCCCCAAGGGGCTGTCGAGCCATTGAAAAAAAAAATTAATACTGCTTCACCCTGACATTTGCATGCGCTGATGGTTTTTATGTTACAAAAGTTTCTTCTTTCGACCCAGTTACAAGGTGCTCATGTTTCTGTGACTCTCATTCTTATGGTTCAATGACAGGCATCCTCTGTCATGTCTCTGATTGATTGATTGATTGATTGGTACTCGTGACACTGATTATCATCATGCTATTGAAGAGCTCGTCATATTGACACATTTAACTTCCTACTAACAATTTTCCAAAAATTCTGGTCATGCAAAAATCTAACTTCAGAATATCAAGACCGTGTAGCTATGGAAGTTTTATTTGAAGGTCACTTTCTGAAATATTTGTACGTGTACAAAGCAGGAGTGCTGTACTCATTTGGCAGCGACGTTCGAAGTGGAGTTTAAGAATGTGTGGAGCAGTACCTCCACTCCCTCATAAATCTTCATGGATTGGTGCTTCGTTGGTTCACCAAAGCGAAAAAACTTGTGTTACCTTACAAAAGCAATTTCCTTGTATCTAATACTTATAAGGGACGGCTTCAGCATCAAACATCTGGCCGGAAAACGGCTACCATGACTGACATTTTTCTAGTTTTTTTTTTATATATTTCAAGAAAATACTGGAGTAGTGCCTCAAGTTAAACGATGACCATTTCTTTTCACATCCTTTCCTCTTCATCTTTCACTAATGATCCACCATCCAACGCGATATATTTTAAGACACGGACTGCAGGTCGTAAATAATTCACCTCGGCACTGTGCTAAAGTGACTGGTTAGCTTCTCAAACCAGCCGCTTTGCCCTCCTGAATAGGAGAGTCCCAGATCTGCTCTGGATGTTTTAAAGAAAAGAAGATGCTCTGCCCCTTCCGGGAATCAATCTCCGATACCCTACTTGCTATACCGATTAAAGTAAAACAAGAAACATCGCCTTACCAAAAGAACATGTTTGTATCGAACTGACTGTCATCTCTTGATTAACGCATATATTATTTCTTCTCCAACATGTTTTGGCTAATCATATTAGCCATCCTCAGGGAGACTGTTGGCACGAAGCAGCATTTGATGCTAATACATATCATCTTTAATTGAACTTGGTAAATGGCACATTGTGGGCCGAGATAGCGTAGTCGGTATAGCGACTCGCTACGAGCTGGACGGTCCAGGATTGAATCCCGGTAGAGGCGAAATTTTCCGCACCAGTCCAGAAGGGCCCCTGGGGCCCTTCCAGATCCCTGGAAAATGTTTGTGGTTCAATAACGGAAGCCATTCACTTCCATAAAGACAAAAACATTGTATCTATTAATAGTTCCAGATGAAGTTACTTGAGGAACTGTGAAGCCTTGTTTGCTTCAATAGTCTCAGTGTAATTACTGTGTTACTGGGTGTTCTCAACACCCAGCAGACAACCTACTCCGATAAAACAGGATATCAAATGCTGGGTGTTGAGAACAGTACCCTAGCAGACAACTTACTGCGATAAAACAGGATATCAAATGCTGGGTGTTGAGAACAGTACACTAGCAGACAACTTACTCCGATAAAACAGGATATCAAATGCTGGGTGTTGAGAACAGTACCCTAGCAGACAACTTACTGCGATAAAACAGGATATCAAATGCTGGGTGTTGAGAACAGTACCCTACCAGACAACTTACTCCGATAAAACAGGATATCAAATGCTGGGTGTTGAGAACAGTACCCTAGCAGACAACTTACTCCGATAAAACAGGATATCAAATGCTGGGTGTTGAGAACAGTACCCTAGCAGACAACTTACTGCGATAAAACAGGATATAAATGCTGGGTGTTGAGAACAGTACTCTAGCAGACAACTTACTGCGATAAAACAGGATATCAAATGCTGGGTGTTGAGAACAGTACTGTTCTCAACACCCAGCAGACAACTTACTGCGATAAAACAGGATATCAAATGCTGGGTGTTGAGAACAGTACTGTTCTCAACACCCAGCAGACAACTTACTGCGATAAAACAGGATATCAAATGCTGGGTGTTGAGAACAGTACTGTTCTCAACACCCAGCAGACAACTTACTGCGATAAAACAGGATATCAAATGCTGGGTGTTGAGAACAGTACTGTTCTCAACACCCAGCAGACAACTTACTGCGATAAAACAGGATATCAAATGCTGGGTGTTGAGAACAGTACTGTTCTCAACACCCAGCAGACAACCTACTCCGATAAAACAGGATATCAAATGCTGGGTGTTGAGAACAGTACTGTTCTCAACACCCAGCAGACAACTTACTGCGATAAAACAGGATATCAAATGCTGGGTGTTGACAACAGTACTGTTCTCAACACCCAGCAGACAACCTACTCCGATAAAACAGGATATCAAATGCTGGGTGTTGAGAACAGTACTGTTCTCAACACCCAGCAGACAACTTACTGCGATAAAACAGGATATCAAATGCTGGGTGTTGACAACAGTACTGTTCTCAACACACCAGCACACAACCTACTCCGATAATAACAGGATATCAAATGCTGGGTGTTGAAACAGTACTGTTTCAACACCCATCAGCAACAACTTACTTTCGATAAAACAGGAATTCAAATGCTGGGTGTTGACAACAGTACTGTTCTCAACACCCAGCAGACAACCTACTCCGATAAAACAGGATATCAAATGCTGGGTGTTGAGAACAGTACTGTTCTCAACACCAGCAGACAACTTACTGCGATAAAACAGGATATCAAATGCTGGGTGTTGACAACAGTACTGTTCTCAACACCCAGCAGACAACCTACTCCGATAAAACAGGATATCAAATGCTGGGTGTTGACAACAGTACTGTTCTCAACACCCAGCAGACAACCTACTCCGATAAAACAGGATATCAAATCAGCACAGACAATTCAACTTTTATACAACTTTTAGCATTTTAACCAACATAAAACAACAACCACAATTTTCACTTTTTATTAGTTTTAGACAACGTACATACACAGATGTAAAGAATTCATGTAAACAATTATACCAGTTGATGTGAAAAGTGTGTAATGAGTCCCTGAAGATGAACCCAAACTAAGGGTTCGAAACATGTAGGACAGTGGAATTGCACAATTAATGTGATTGAATTGTACATTTTTTCGGACTGTGTATATACAATTATATATCTGTTTGGATTTATTATTGTGTGTCCATAATTTGCATTAGGAGCGTTCCAAGGACCTTAAATTTGTCAAATAATTAGACAAACAACACCGTGCGTTCCGTCCGACACAAGCTGTATTTAGTAATTATGTTTTATACATTAAGATCCTAAAAAACTGAATCTAAAAAATTTTAAATCCAAAATTTCAAAATTTTAAACATTTGAGTTACGCACCACACTGCTCATGGCTAATGACAGGCCTGGGTTACAAAAACCGATTTAAGAACTTTTGTATGTTTTGTAGGCCTACATATGACATTATTTGTGGCATCTCACAAAATTCTTACACACATTTACCTTGGATTTTAAGTTTTCGTAATGTTCACCTGATGATAGATCGAATGATTGAAACATGTAGTGTGTAAATAAATAATTATCAAACACAAGTTGTTTTGGATTGATCGCATGGTGTTTGTTGTTTGTTACAGTCTACACACACAGCGGAATGGATAAGTCAAATTGATTGATAGGTGCCAGATACTCGTACGTTACAAATTTAAAGTTCACGCCCTCGCCTTCTTTCCAGCAGGTAGCATATAAATCTGACTCCTGCAGAATTTGTAGAAGTTTTGTGACCTAGCTCCACACAAATTTTGAGATCCATCTTTTAACTGTTTATTTGTTATTGCCTTCAAATTAGAAGGCAGATGTCGATATGGGACGGCAATTATTTTAAATTCGTTATCTAATGACGTTGCAAATAGTTAGTGATGGATGTATGAATGAGTATGGAACACTGGCATTTTGACAGTGACAGGGGAAAACCGAATGTCGCACTAAAAATTTTTCCTCTACAAATCCCACACGGACTGGTCTGGGACTGAGCCCGGGCCTCAGCTGTGAGAGGCGTATGACAGCCATGTTCTTATTTATATGTACTGTACAAAGTGAATACAAGAATATATTTGAAAATTTTTGAAAATTTTCACGATGCAATATTTAAATTTGTTACGTGCTATCACACTAGGATCGTTTTATATGTACTGTACAAAGTGAATACAAGAATATATTTGAAAATTTTTGAAAATTTTCACGGTGCAATATTTAAATTTGTTACATGCTATCACACTAGGATCGCTTTATATGTACTGTACAAGTGAATACAAGAATATATTTGAAAATTTTTGAAAATTTTCAGGTGCAATATTTAAATTTGTTACATGCTATCACACTAGGATCGCTTTATATGTACTGTACAAAGTGAATACAAGAATATATTTGAAAGTTTTTGAAAATTTTCAAGGTGCAATATTTAAATTTGTTACATGCTATCACACTAGGATCGCTTTATATGTACTGCACAAAGTGAATACAAGAATATATTTGAAAATTTTTGAAAATTTTCAAGGTGCAATATTTAAATTTGTTACATGCTATCACACTAGGATCGCTTTATATGTACTGTACAAAGTGAATACAAGAATATATTTGAAAATTTTCGAAAATTATCACGGTACAATATTTAAATTTGTTACATATTTTCACACTAGGATCGCCCTCGCTCCTTAAGTTCGCATAGCCACCATGTTAGCTTTATGTATAGGAGGAAATTAAAAAAAACATTTTGGTGGCTTTGTTGGTATGATGTTCCTGTCAGGTTTAATGAAAGTCCGCTAATTTATTCAAAACTTTTACTGTTATCACAGAGGAAAGACATTATCATAAGGGCATCTTTCCTTCTGAAATAAGCAAAGAGGTTAAAATCTCAGCAGAGAGAACTATTGTGCCGCTCTGTCTTTGACCTCTCCGACAGCTGGTCGTTGATGGAATGCTGATTGCAATTTCTCTCTTCATTGTGTTATCAAGCTTAGCAAAACGCATAGAAAATTTTTAGTCCAATTTAACAGTCCGATACACTATTTCAGTTTAGTATTTTGCAGTTAGATAATTAGAGGAAATTCAACACACTTAAATGCTTATCTGTTCAACGATTGCAACTGTTAAAATTAATTAAACAATGAGTAATGGCTTTCAACATCAGCAAATGTTCTAAATTGTTATGTACAATTAAAATTTTTAATTTTGTACTTTGAAATAAAAAGGGGATTAATCATATTATACTTACAGCGTTGTACTGGCTTAAATGAAATGCAATATACAAAGTATTTCACCTGTAACTTAAAACTTGCATGGTAAGAGCTGCATTCAGCAAGAAGAAGACTCTTTTCACCAGCAAATTTGACTTAAATTTAAGGAAGAAACTAGTAAAGTGCTACATTTGGAGCATAGCTTTGTATGGTGTTGAAATGTGGACACTTAGGAAGGTAGATCAGAAGTATCTGGAAAGTTTTGAAATGTGGTGCTGGAGAAGAATGGAGAAGATCAGTTGGACCGATCGTGTGAGAAATGAAGAAGTGTTACAGAGAGTGAAGGAGGAGAGGAATATCGTACATACAATAAAAAGAAGAAAGGCTAACTGGATTGGTCACATCTTGCGTAGAAACTGCCTTCTGAAACATGTGATTGAAGGAAAGTTAGAGGGAAGGATAGAAGTGACGGGAAGACAAGGACGAAGGCGTATGCAGCTACTGGATGACCTTAAAGAAAACAGAGGATACGGTAAATTGAAAGAGGAAGCATTAGATCGCACCCTGTGGAGAACTCGCTTTGGAAAAGGCTATACGGACCTGTCGTAAGACAGACTGCAGGGTTAATGAATGATCTTAAAAATCTTGAACACTCGGTCGTACAAGATTATAGAAGTAAGGCGACCATAAAAACCAATATCACAAAATTATGCAAGTACTGTGTATTCAAACGTATTGTCAATGATATTTAGTCTATCATGTCTGCTGTGTTAATTTCAAGTAGTGTTATCGGGGCCATTAGTAAAATGGTAACGCATTCGAGTTTAATCCCTTTCGAATTCCGGCCCCAGACTTCTTATTCTCACTGATTACGTTTTGTCCTCAGTCCATGGGGAACTGAAATATGTTATCAAAACTAAAGGAGCGCGAAGATAAAGTGATGTAAAGAAATCGTTTTCACCACAAACTGGCCCAAGCTTCTGCATTGACGTTGTTTTTGGTTCTTGACGACGGGTTAATTTTGTAGACCACTTGGAATAATTAGGTGTAAACGGGAAAACAATATTAAAATGGATGGTAAAGAAATTATATGCGAGGACGTGCACTTGTTTTGTCTGGCTCAGGATATGGACAAATGTATGACTCTTACGAACGCGGTAATGAAAGTACATTTAAATTTACATTACAAAAGAAAATCATCAGAATTATGGTTGGTGCACATCCTAGAACTTCATGCAGAAGTCTATTTAAAAAACTGGAGATTTTGCCTGTTACATGTCGATTATATTTTCATTAATGAACTTCCTCGTTGATAATCAAGAAAGCTTTCAAACAAATTCATCAATACACAGTATTAATACAAGCAATAAGCACCATCTTCATAGACCAATTGCCAGCCTATCATGCTTTCAGAAAAGTACATTCTATTCTAGTATCAGGATCTTCAATAGCTTACCGTGTAATATCAAAAATCTTAAGAATGAAAAGGCACAATTTAAAGCAGCACTAAGAAGATACTTAAATGCACACTCCTTTTACTCTGTACATCAATTACTTATGAGTACTGTTAACCTATAATACTGACGTTTAAGACTGCACATAGAATGTTTAAAGCATTTTGCAATGTACATTTTTGTATGCTTTTGTATGTTATGACTTATTGCACATCCTCTTGTCTTGTGACAAAATTATGGATCCATGGAATGTATATATGTAAGTATGTATGTATGTATGTATGTATATATGTATGTATGTATGTATGTATGTATATATGTATGTATGTATGTATGTATGTCTTGGTTCCGTAAAACGCTACGAGTTTCTTGACTAGCTGTGGAACCGCTGACTTCTCCAGAAGGACTCAGCTCCATGGAGTCATTTCGTTACAATAGGTTGGTCCGCTCCTTTGTTCGATTTTCACTTCATCATTCACAACCATTTTCCCAGTCGACGCTGTAAAACGTATGCAGTTAATAAAAATGTCAATAAACAAATCAATAATCAATCTTCCCTGGAATTGAACGTAGCAACGCCAATCAGCCAGCGGTGTAGACTTGAGTTATGACGTCAGAACAGCGAGACGGGACCAGCGGTGTATGAATTCATGGCAGTGCAGAGGCGGAAAGTAATTACAGAACACTGCTTTGCTTCCCACTTATTGCTTTACACTTGCTTTAATTTTAACTTTCAACTACTCGTAGCCAACTTCCTGGTAGCGGAACCTGGTGTTTTGGAAATTATATTAACTAGTTGTACTGATGCAAATAATTCACACTTAAAAACAATAAAATGTTTAATAAGCAAAATTTATTTATATGTTTGGACTTTAAAGCACTTTTCGATACTCAATGGTTGACATCAATCTGTTATTTTCTATACGCTGTCGACGCCCTTCAATATTTGCAACAGCTACGTTGTCAAATGAAGAGGATCGGAAAAATACCACAGAGCTGGCCATGGGGAAAACAAAACAGGCAATGATTGAGGCGCAGTTGGTTGAGGTACTGCGCTACAAACCGGAACGTCGCGGGTTCGATTCCCGATGGTGTCATTGGAATTTTTCATTGACATAATCGTTTCGGTCGCATTATGGCCCTGAGGTCGACTCAGCCTCTAACAGAAATGAGTACCAGGAATCTTTCCTGGGGAGGTAAAGGCGGCCGGTGCGTAGGGCTGACAACCTTACCACCTTCATGTGCCGATTGTCTAGAAATCTGGAAGCCTCGACCTCCTGGACCCTAAGGGCCTGTCAAGGCCTGTAATGGGGTTGCTTTACCTTTACCATTTCTGTTAGAGGCAGAGTCGACCCCAGGGCAATAGTGCGGCCGGAAGGATTATGTCAATGAAAAATTCCAATGGCATCATCGGGAATCGAACCCGCGAACTTCCGGCTTGTAGCTCAGTGAATGTGGTAGATTAGTAACAAAATTTATTCCTTCAAAGTGATCTTCGTTTTTCTGAAATGTTACACAGCGTAGATTTGTAGAGAGCTACCGACGTTTCGGGACAAAATATCGGACCCATCTTCAAGGGTCAAGGGACAGCTTGACCCTTGATAATGGGACCAATATGTTGTCCCGAAACGTCGTTAGCTAACTATCAATCTAAGCTGTTTAACATCCCAGAAGAGCGAAGATATCATTTACGCCGCGGCGGAAGCGTGAAATCAAGTTATTCTATCGAAACATATTCATAGAATATAAATTCTATGATAGCTATGTAAACTAGCTCTAGCTGTAACTATCACTTTACTATTTCAGGCTCTAAACTGACCTACACCAAGTATGAATTGAATTAAAGAAGAATTAGGTTGAGCAGTTTAAGACTCCTAGATACTGAAGATGGAGGCAGCACGCTCCTCCGAAACGTCGGTAACTACTTACCAGTAGACATAGCGTAACATCCCAGAAGACTTGTATCTTCCTCAACACTGCTGTGAGAGCCTCAAACCTGCCGCAAAGACCTGATGATGAAGTAATGAGAGTGCTGCGTATCATAAAATGTAGCAGAGGTTTCGACAATGGTCGGACGGACATCCACAGTGCTGATCGCTCTTTTCGACCCAGCACATGAATGATGGATGTGAACGCAGCATGAGTGGAGGAACTGATTTTAGAAAACTGGCAATTCATAATTCGTAATTTGTCCGCTACACCGGAGTTGTCGGTAAGGACAACACGTAATGTTGCAAGAGTCCTATTGCTGTCGGGACAGAGCTTTTAGGCGCGTTCGCAAAATTGCAAAAAGCGACTATTAGCTTCGTCATGTCTGTCTGTCTATCCGCAATGAACAGCTCGGCTCCCACACGACGGTTTTTCATGAAATCTGATATTTAAGTGTTTTTTGCAAATCTGTCGAGAAAATTCAAGTTTCATTAAAATCTGACACGAATAACGGGTACTTTACATGAAGACATATGTATATTTATGATAATATCTCGCTGAATTATTCTTAGAATGAGAAATGTTTCAGACAAAATTTGTAGAGAAAATCAAAACACACATTTTATATTCAATAATGTTTTCCCGAAAATCGTGCCGTTTGTGAGAAAATGTTGAAAAATATGGTAGAGCCAGACAGGCCACAGATGACAATATAATACGGCGCATGCGCTTTGCATGCTGGATAACTAAGGCTACAGACACACACTACGAATGTGTAATACTTATTGCTTTTCAACGGGAACAATGGTCACGCGAACGCGCCTCAATGATACGTTTATACGTACATTGCCTTTCTTGTCAAAATCATGACAAGACTGGGGAAAAAATGCATCGATATGCTCGTGTGTTATTCTAAAAATAGTGACTCTTCAGTGGAATAAGTGAGCTACATTTATTTTGCGAATGACCAATCATTTAATCTTCATGACCTATAAAACCGTACTTATTTATCATCCTTCGCACCTACAACTTTTGTTACGCAAGCTACGAGCATTTGATAGAATGTACAACAACGACTAGGCGACCAAGCGGAAACTTTCTGTAGCTTTCATTCTGTGGCAACAGCTGCTATCTAAGTATTAACTGGTGAAGTAAAGAACTGTATGCATTTATGTATGGAGGCAAATCTTAACATACGTAAACATTCCACCTATTTAAGGGTATTGTTTTAGGTAAAAAAAATTAAAATAATTCGACGTTGCGAATATTTTTACGTAAATTCGGCAAGTCTAACATAGATATAATCAGTACATTATTCAAAACATTAATAATAATAAATAATAATAATAATAATAAACATACTCATTATTCAAAAACACCAACTGGATGCACTTCTTATTTTAAAAAAATGTATAGTTCTTTAAACATTATAATAAAACCCGACATATGTTTCGGCTCCTCACTGAGCCATCCTCAGGGTTTTTTTTGTCACTAAAACTGCATATATTTAAAAACGTATTTTCATTGGTTCACTTTGTAAACACAGTTTTACCACCTTCACTGTGTTTACAAAATGAACCAATGAACAGGCGTTTATAAATAAATGCAGTTTTAGTGACAAAAAAAAACCCTGAGGATGGCTCAGTGAGGAGCCGAAACATATGTCGGGTTTTATTATAATGTTTTAAAGAACTATACAGTTTTTTAAAATAAAATTGCATCCAGTTGGTGTTTTTAAATAGTGATTGTGACAAGATGCACGGTGTTTTTAAATAGTGATTGTGACAAGATGCACGGTGTTTTTAAATAGTGATTGTGACAAGATGCACGGTGTTTTTAAATAGTGATTGTGACAAGATGCACGGTGTTTTTAAATAGTGATTGTGACAAGATGCACGGTGTTTTTAAATAGTGATTGTGACAAGATGCACGGTGTTTTTAAATAGTGATTGTGACAAGATGCACGGTGTTTTTAAATAGTGATTGTGACAAGATGCACGGTGTTTTTAAATAGTGATTGTGACAAGATGCACGGTGTTTTTAAATAGTGATTGTGACAAGATGCACGGTGTTTTTAAATAGTGATTGTGACAAGATGCACGGTGGTTTTAAAATATGATTGTGACAAGATGCACGGTGTTTTTAAATAGTGAATTGTGACAAGATGCACGGTGTTTTTAAATAGTGATTGTGACAAGATGCACGGTGTTTTTTAAATAGTGATTGTGACAAGATGCACGGTGTTTTTAAATAGTGATTGTGACAAGATGCACGGTGGTTTTAAATAGTGATTGTGACAAGATGCACGGTGTTTTTAAATAGTGATTGTGACAAGATGCACGGTGTTTTTAAATAGTGATTGTGACAAGATGCACGGTGTTTTTAAATAGTGATTGTGACAAGATGCACGGTGTTTTTAAATAGTGATTGTGACAAGATGCACGGTGTTTTTAAATAGTGATTGTGACAAGATGCACGGTGGTTTTAAATAGTGATTGTGACAAGATGCACGGTGTTTTTAAATAGTGATTGTGACAAGATGCACGGTGTTTTTAAATAGTGATTGTGACAAGATGCACGGTGTTTTTAAATAGTGATTGTGACAAGATGCACGGTGTTTTTAAATAGTGATTGTGACAAGATGCACGGTGTTTTTAAATAGTGATTGTGACAAGATGCACGGTGTTTTTAAATAGTGATTGTGACAAGATGCACGGTGTTTTTAAATAGTGATTGTGACAAGATGCACGGTGTTTTTAAATAGTGATTGTGACAAGATGCACGGTGTTTTTAAATAGTGATTGTGACAAGATGCACGGTGTTTTTAATAGTGATTGTGACAAGATGCACGGTGGTTTTAGAATAAAACATTCTTAAATTGGGTGAAATTAGAAAAGTGTTGCTGGTAAGAGCATATACCAAAATCAGTGCAAACAAGTCCTGAGGGTAAGGTAACCGTATTATGGAATCAACAAATCCAAACCCACAGAACCATCCGTAACAATAAAGCGGACATTATAATACCGTGGTCATGAAAAACGGACATGTATGTTTATAGATGTTGCAATTTCAGGAGACAGAAAAGTTATCAATATAGAAGCCGAGAAAATTCTAAGATGTAAAGACCTTACAATAGAAAAACAGCGCATGTGGAATTTTAAAAATAAAAGTGATACCAGTAATAATAGGGGCAACTGAAATCATCTCAGAATCATTCAGAAAATACCTGGCCAACATAACGGGAAAACACGAAGTGAAGGAATTACATAAAACTGCTATATTGGGCACTGCACACGTACTGCGGGAAGTACTGATGTAAAAGTACAAATTATTTATCATGGGAAATAACATTACATATACTATAAACTGTAACTACAGAATAGCTGCAACACTATGTACCCTAGGAACATGGTTTGTTACAGGTACATAATTTTAAATACTCTTCAGAACGGTGATAACGAATTATAAAAATTATGAGAATAATATTCGGTCTATTCGGTTTGTAGGCCTAGAAACATAATTTGCAGTAAGCACCGATATTAGCCTCTCCTATTTCCATATCGAAAGATATTTTTTACTTGATTAGAGTATTCAACCTTACAATAAAATTAATGCGACTTGCGGGAAAGGAAGAATGTGTAGATATATAAACTCCCCAGACGAAATGACTGTCTGTTCCTACTGGATAAGCGGACAGGTAAGGCTCAGCGCTTGTCTGAACACGGTGACGTAAAGAAGAACCATGGCGCATACTGAATCTGTATTAGAATACACAAATTAAACAAGTCATATTTTCAGATTGTTTTCCGAAGGAATAATCGATTTATTGGTCTAAATGTTTGCGTGCATGAATGTTGCTGCAGACCGCCGTCCTGTCTGTCCTGTATTAATTTAGTGTCCAATCACAGCCATTTTCGTGATAATAGGAAAAAATTAAAAAAAAAAAAGCGAAGGAAAATTGTCGCTCAGGGCTTTTTTCACTCTTACAGTGCGCTTATCCTATTTATGAAAAATCATACACTGAACCCGAAGAACTAAATAAATAATAATAATAATAATAATAATAATTCCAACATCATATTCTATCTCCTTTTTAAAAATTAATTTGCTGACGAACTGACTGCTCAGACATAGACACAAGAGCAGACGCAATTGATTCTCATTTCACCTGAATTACCAAGGCTTACAAATTCTCGAAAGTAAATGATGGAAAAAAAAATTAAAATTTAATATTCGGAAGCTGTTTTTATAATTATTTGTTTTCATGGACGACCACATTCTCCACATTAGGCTTAATCACGCGTTTTGTTAGATTTGTCAGACCTTTGTCACCATATGCATACAATAAAGACGGAAAGCAAAAAACTGAATAGTGAAGAGACTTTTCCAGTGGCCCGAGGGTAGCTTAAGATTTTCCCCTTCCCCCTATAAGATTATATCCGACGAACCCTCCCCCCCAAAAAAAAATTATCCTAAGAAAGGCTAATCCTAATCAGACTAAAAGGAGTGACACGTCCGTTTTAAAACATTTAATTCAAAACAAATCGCTTCTTCTATTTTTAAACAGTCACATCGACTTAGACATGCAAAGATAATTAAGTAATAGTACACTATTAATAATAATATACTCAGAGGAAGAGACGTCATTGATATTAAAAATTAATAGATATGAAACACAAATAGAGAATAAGATGCAAACTTTATAAAACTGAAGTATAATTTTTGGCTGCCTCAAGGCAAAAGGGGGCCGGGGCCTTCGAAAGCTGAAGGCTACGATGCGATCGAGCCCAGTATTCCCCGCGCCATAATAGCCAACCTACGATATTCCTGATTAAGTTAACTGCAGACTGTATGCTTGTCGGCTTGGTGATGAGGACACAACACAAACACAAGCTTTCAGAGCAGGCTAGTGGCTGTCGCAATTAATTGGAAGATTCATTTTGCAATCTTATTTTACTGAGACAGACTTACATTGAAGACTGCGGCTGAAAGCGATCCTCGGCTGCTACATGTCTGGGACTATGAACGATAAATGGAATCTAGTAGCGAGCAGATGAGCTGGTGTGACGGAATCAAAGTGGGGAGCCATTTAGATTAAATCAGCCATGTAATCTAAGAGAGCGAAATGCGGAAAGGGGCACAAGTTCACACTTTGGAACATCATTTCTTCACGAAATCAGCCGAAGAAAATGTCTAAGGCGGGAACCAGAAACTCTCTTATTCTTTTCTCTTCCCTCCTATACTATTTTTGTCACTTTACTTGCTCTCTCTCTTTCTATTCTTTTCTCTCTGAATGGAGTGACGAGTCTTGAATACTGGAAGAAAACTTCCTTCATCGTTGTGCTTATGCCTCTTCCATCTCTGTCTCTCTTTCCCAGCATGCGCCCCTAAACTGAACGTTCCGCTAACCTCAGCCCCCCCCCCCCCCCCGTCCTACCTTTATTCACACACACCACACACACTACCTACTTCTTTCTTATTATTCCTCCGCCTTCAGAAGTAGGTCCTCCTTAGACCAAGCAAACTCTCCTCCACTCTTCAGTGCACTTCAATTTTAGCCACCGTCCCTCTCATTTCATTCATTCTCTCCTTCGTAAACTTCAGACGACTTCTTATTCTCTGTGAGTTACTGTTTTTCTTTCAGTGTCATCTTCACTATTGTCTACGCTGTTGTTTTTGCTACCCCTTTTTCGCTGTACACATTCACACTCTTATCATACCACAAACATCGTGCATCTTTCTCTGCTTGTGTTATGTCAGAAATATGAAGTATAAAATGTCTGCGACACACACACACACGCCCGCATGCGCACGCACATACACGTAGACACAGACTACTGTAATAGCAAAAAGTTGAGGAAACAAATTATCTCTGCTACGTCAACATGTCCTACTGCGCACGGCTGACACTGTATTATAAAACCACATATTTCGGTTCAAGAAGTAAGGCACAACACCGGTAAATACAATTGTATAAAATTTGTATACATATTAAATTTACCTGCACTTTTCATATTGAACATGCTGACTTGAACTGTTTCGTTACCCGCATTAGAACATTAACAGCCTTTCGTTTATATATTTAATATTATACATACAATATAATAATATAATATAATCATATTATAAATATATATTATACATATAAGCCTTTCGTTTGTTAATGTAATGAACTCGCTGGATCACGTTTTAACAGTACCGAAGTAAGTTACCCTGGTAATCAGACAAAGCCCATTTCCTCTGTCAGGGACCTTGCTGCACTGTCGTTAAAAATGTTTAGTCGCCAAATATCACAACAAAAAACAAATTATTTTCATGCTAGATATTTTCTACCCAAGAATCCCTTACAAAGCGCTCCCAGTGTACGTGGAATTTTAATAGACTCAGGTAAAATTAATCTGTGTGTATATGCGATGGCAGTCAAGGAACTGCTTGTAGTGGTGCAGACGGCAGTAATTGGATCTAGTATTGGCTGGTCCATGTGAATACATAAATTGACTTTCTGATTTCATAACAGAATTTTCTAAAACAGCAGAGCGACTGCCACGTATTAAAGCCAACTCTATCCCATGCAGTTGTCAGATCTAAATATAATCCTGAAATTTATAACCAGAAACCAGCCGTGTGTAAGGGTGAAGAGTGCCTTATTTTATCTGCCATTTCAATTTCGATTGTACGCTATGCTTTACAACGTTCTTCCTCTGCATTGTCGTTACTTTTAGTGTCAGCTCCGCTTTACGTTTATTTACGGTTTATTTAATTAAATTGTCAGTAACGCAAGACGAGTGGTGTGATCAGTGAGTAATGAGTTGGAAGGAAGTGAAATGAAGCGAGCCTGGCCTAATGCGACGTAATACCGCTCTGTTCGCATGTAGGGACGGACACAAAACAGGAAAATTATCAGTCAGTGTTGCCAATCCACGGGAGGAGATTAGAACATCATTTTACACTCTGCACGTTATGATGTTCTCTGTGACACACGCAATTGGTACAGCTCCAACCCTCCAGACGTGTATCCGGTTCGAACCTGAGCTACGATACTGACTATCCAGCCTAAAGACGTGGTTTTTCCCAGTCCCTACAGGTGATACCTTCCTAATCCTTGTCTTCTCATCGCTAGGTTTATTGTTACAATTGTTTCACTCTACAGAATCTTACAATTACAGATCATTGTTAAAAAAAACCTAAGAATGAACAAAAAAGAATATGCGGTGTGTATAGATTTGTACTGCCGATCCCAGTGGCCGCGCGGTCTAAGATGTGGGTCTGCGACCGTTCGCTTGCTGGAATTTTGGGTTCGAATCCCACCTAGGGCATGGATGTCTGTCTGTTGTGAGTGTTGTATGTTGTCAGGTAGAGGTCTCTGCGTCGGACTGATCACTCGCCCAGAGGAGTCCTACCAAGTGTGGTATGTCTGAGTGTGATCGTGAAGCGTCGATACAAGGAGGCCCTGGCCCACTAGGGGCTGTTGCGCCATGGGAAAAAAAATGGCTTGTACTGGATTGAAAATACGATTACTGAGTTATGAAGGGCTTTACATTCACGGCATTTATCTGATATTTAACCGTGTGTCCTAAACTGAAATACAGAACATGGAGCCACACGTGGATGCGTCATGAGTAAAGTGACTGGGCTACGAGTTAGAAGATCCAGAGTTCGAATCAGGAGCAAGAGGTTTTTATCTTCTATAGATCATTCAGACCAGCTTTGCCCCCCCCCCCCCTATATTCCTATTAAATGTGTACCGGGATTCTTTCCCTGAGGTAAAGTGCCGAGGTTAAGAATGTGTGGAGCTATAGGCCTCCCTCTACTCCTGTTACATGCTCTCATGGCATGGACTTTACCCTTTACTTCACCTTTACATAAGCAACATGGCTACCATGCAAAATATGCAGTTGAACGTGTTCTGAATTTGGAAATGGGACTATCATTTGGGTGCAATTTGGGTCTATTTCCTACTTATTGTTGGCACAGTTAAGCCGAGTAGGACTGAGGGGCGAATAGACAGCAGATGTTTCAACGTACAATGAAGAAGTAAAGCTGTTCCTTTTACAGACCTGGACAGTCCCTGAGGGTTCCAGGAGTTTGAGGCTCCAAGATTTCAAGACAATCGGCACATGAAGGTAGTAAGGTTGTCAGCCCTACGCACCGCCCGCCTTTATCCCCCAGAAAATATTCCTGGTACTCATTTTTATTAGAGGCTGAGTCGACCCCAGGGCCGTAGTGCGGCCGGAAGGACAGATGCCAATGACACCATCGGGAATCGAACTCGCGACCTTCCGGCTAGTAGCGCAGTGCCTCAACCAACTGCGCTACCGCGTGCCCCCGAATGAACAAGTACGTCACTAGTATCCTTTGCGTCTTATCTGCATGAATGCCAATGACTTGTCAGGCTAGGGGTGTCAGTAATAAGATTTGACAGAGAGAATAGACTCAAAATCCAAGCTCTGACGTGACGGAAATCTCATTTCTTTTATTAATACAATCACAGTTAAGTGACCACAGCCTCTGCCCACGGGTCATGCCGTAACCATAAACTGTACTTTACTCTGTATAAATGTTATCTCTCGTAGAAGCTACACCTGTGCTTATTTGAGTGTATGTGGGAGGGGGTATAGCTTTGAACTGTCCGCAGCACGCCTATTCACTCCGTAATATAATACATGCATGTGGTTAAACACGTAATAAAACACGCAACATTGACACACCACAATTAACTACACCCATATAATGCACCACCTGCCACACACCTGTGCAATACCCATCCCCTAATTGTAATATCTCTAAAACAAGACTTTGAAATTCGTATATGTGCAGAATTTCTGGGTACAGGGGGACTGTTCGCACTGCTTCGCGCTCCTGGCAACGCTATTATTATTTTCTATGAAAAAAAAAAAGAGATGGAATTTCTGTCTTTTGCTTGCCATTTTGCTCTAAAGTAAATACAGTATAAATTATACAGTCGAACCCGGTTAAAACGACATCGGTTTATACGAAACCTAGACTATAGAGTCAAATATTCTGTGGTACCAATTAATTCGTCACTGTTAACCATAACATTATACTCCTCGCTTATAACGACACTCATTTATAATGACAATAAATATGAAACAGGCACAGGAGCTAAATATAAACCCCTTTCTTAGATTAGCAGTGTTATAACCAACAAATTCACTTTTTATATTTCTGTTAAATTTTTACTCTACATATGTTCAATAAACACCAACTAATGCACATAAACTTATTTCACAATATTTTATTTATAATAATAGAATAATAGAATAAACTATTGTGAAATAAGTTTATGTGCATTAGTTGGTGTTTATTGAACATATCTTAATTGAAAATGCACGGTAAATACAACGTTAAGTTCAGTGTTGCCCAACAAGCAAAATCAGTTTACAATTACCCTACATATGTTTCGGCTGTGGTCCTGCCATCATCACGGGCACTAGTAGGTTCACTTCACTGGCACTGGTTCAAAAACCAAAAACATTGTGGATGACGTGTGATAATACCAAATGAACCAGTGACAGTGAGGTGAACCTACTAGTGTACCGTGATGATGGCTGGACCACAGCCGAAACATGTGTAGGGTAAAAGTGTAACAGAAATACAAAAAAAATACATTTGTTGGTTTAATACTGCTAATTGAATCAAAATGCACGTGAAAATAACGTGAACATCCTTTCTTAGAGTTATATTATCCAAGCAGAAGCACAAGTTTCCACTTAGCACAAGCCTACCCCACAATTATCATCTGGACATGACACATATCTGTATTATAGGCACTCCTGACAGTTGGTATGTAGTGATATGGTGCTTGTGGTGGTGGGAGGCCCTCAACCCTAACCCTGAGTTAGGACCTTCTGTGATGACGACATACAGGGGGATGGCGAAACTTTGTCCTACTTTCTAGTCGAAATTTGATATCTGTCACAATTTAGAACAGTAATTTCTTCATTGATGCCTGCAGCAGTCTTCAACAAACAATATTAGTTACTATATATGAATCCCATAATTAGAAATAGTGTTGGTTATTATCCATATATTGTAGTAGGTACAGACAAACAATGCACAGACACTTTGAAATGACAGAATGTGAAGTTATAATTTTCAAATCATAATATTTGTGTTAATTTTATTTTTTTCCTGTTATTTGTTAAAATTTGGCTTTGTTTGCTTTGCTTATATTTTTGACACTTTTCTTTCCATGTGGTTTGAAAAAATTATTAAATAATAAATCCGCAAATTAAAATAATACAAATATTATAACTGACAGCTTTATTATTATTATTATTATTATTATTAATATTATTGGTCTTTAAGTGCTACAATAATACAACATCAAATGAAAATATGTAGGCCTAAGCGAATCATAATTTGAGGCATGCGCGCACCCAGAATTTTTACTCGGGTGGGGGAGATGACCTGAGAATATATATAATTAACATTTAATTTTAAAAACTGTGTCTACATATTCCTAAGTTTTTATTTCATAGTTCAAAATTCCAATATGTTACTAGTCATTCAGCCGATTTCAGTGGCTGATTTCTGCTGAAGGGTTAAATGTAAAACATTTGATATAATCGTGTCTACAAAATCTGTGTTTCTTTAATTTCGATTTGGGAGGGCTGCAGCCTGGCAGCCCTTCGCCGCCCCCACCCACCCCCGTTGGGTTACGCGCCTGATTTGTGTATGTTCTAGCAGTTTTCTGTGATGAGACAAACCATTAAAAACCTGTGGGCCAGGCTCAGGCCAAGATTGGAACTCAAATGTCTTGTCAATGCAACGCAGGAGCTGTAGGCAACCGATCAAGATGTCAGTCATAAAGAGTACCATACTGAAGGTGACCATTTATTTAAAGATGACACCATTACAAATGTGACACTTTTTAAGCGAGGTAAAGGCTGGCTAGAATTTTCTTAACTAATTTAATGAAGAATGACAGTGGATAATCTAGGTCAGTGTACCCTACATTTCTGGAGCCACAGCTTCTCCCATCTTAACCGAAATGGCTGTCACTCTACCAGACAAAATACTGTCACCACCTTGCTCCGACCGCTAAATTTATTAATATAATTATTTCAGAAATAATATATTGATTTACCTTCAGTATATGTTGCATCTTATGCCAATTTTGCGTCAATTATTCTGATAAGTCAGGTCTCGCTGTGGTAGGATCAAGGCAAGATGGACCACAAACGCAAACTTGGGAGCACAGAACTGACCACAATGAGCCTTGCAACCTTTACTGAAAGCAGGTGAGAGCTGCACTTGGCACAAGAGACAGCGAAACCTAGTACATACTGTACACAAGGACACATGGTAACTAATGAAGGCCCCTTGCATCGCATAGCATGTACAGGGATCCCGTTCGTCCCTGTTTACACGGGACAGTCCTACTTTCATGGGTTTTGAAGAGCTCTGTTCCGGTGTCCCGCAAAATTCGATTCGGAAAACCAAATCTTTCAGGTTTTTCTAAGTTGTAAAAATATGGCATTTCTGACAATGCTTAAGAAAATGTTGAGTTTCCTCCAATGGGACGAAACAACTGTAGGAATTCACAGCTATCAACTAGCCACTAATAGACAGAAATAGGAGCAGCAGACGAAGGTGTGTACGTAGATTGGTGATTGTAGAGTCTGACTGAGACTGCGAAGGACGCGTAATGGTGATTATAGAGTCTGAACTGAGACTGCGAAGGACCGTAATGGTGATTATAGAGTCTGAACTGAGACTGCGAAGGACACGTAATGGTGATTGTAGAGTCTGAACTGGGACTGCGAAGGACCGTAATGGTGATTGTAGAGTCTGAACTGAGACTGCGAAGGATACGTAATGGTGATTATAGAGTCTGAACTGAGACTGCGAAGGACCGTAATGGTGATTATAGAGTCTGAACTGAGACTGCGCAAGGACCGTAATGGTGATTGTAGAGTCTGAACTGAGACTGCGAAGGACGCGTAATGGTGATTTAGAGTTGAACTGAGACTGCGAAGGACGCGTAATGGTGATTTAGAGTCTGACTGAGACTCGAAGGACGCGTAATGGTGATTTAAGTCTGAACTGAGACTGCGAAGGACGCGTAATGGTGATTTAGAGTCTGAACTGAGACTGCGAAGGACACGTAATGGTGATTGTAGAGTCTGAACTGAGTGCGAAGGACGCGTAATGGTGATTATAGAGTCTGAACTGAGACTGCGAAGGACGCGTAATGGTGATTATAGAGTCTGAACTGAGACTGCGAAGGACGCGTAATGGTGATTGTAGAGTCTGAACTGAGACTGCGAAGGACGCGTAATGGTGATTATAGAGTCTGAACTGAGACTGCGAAGGACGCGTAATGGTGATTATAGAGTCTGAACTGAGACTGCGAAGGACGCGTAATGGTGATTGTAGAGTCTGAACTGAGACTGCGCAGGACGCGTAATGGTGATTGTAGAGTCTGAACTGAGACTGCGAAGGACGCGTAAGGGATGTGTGTAGAAAAATCGATTATTATTATTATTACTATTATTATTAAAGTTTTTGTATCGGTCATATTTTTACCTGATTTATCTGTTTATAGTAATATTAATAAATTACTCTGCTTTTTATTGCGTAACGTTTAAAAATTGTTTCTTCTGTCTCGCTCCCCCCCCCCCCTCCCCCCCCCCTCGCCACATAAATGTTACTAAGTGTCCCGGTTTTGGGTTTTTTGAAAGCGGGATGCGTAAGCATGTGTTGCGGATGACAAATGCATGTAAAAGTTGTTAGGCAACCTCACGACAAAAACCACACACGTGACTTAAACACTGATTGGGGTGTTATAAGTTTTAAAACTTTCGCGGCGACATGATTCAATATAGTCTTCTCGGGCGCACAGCCGCGTCAATTCGTTTGAATACAACGTTTCGGGGACTAGCTCCGTCCCCATCCTCAGGCAAAACTGATTTGCTTGAGGATGGGGACGGAGCTAGTCCCCGAAACGTTGTATTCAAACGAATTGACGCGGCTGTGCGCCCGAGAAGACTATATTGAACTGATTGGGGTGTGATGCAAAAGTTAATGTTTATTACAAAGATCTGAAGGTGTGAACTAGTTCGAAGTACCAAAAATAGGATCCAGTGGTGGCTTTTGGATTCTGTTAAAGCATGAAATTAAGATTATGCCCAGCTGAGTGATTATATCAGGGATGGCTACCAGTTGTGTAGCTAGAAGTTTTTGGCCCTTGTGCAGAGTTTGCAGATAAGGCCTGTTATACCCATGAGTTACAGGGCCACTTTTTATAAATTTGTGATAATTGTACTTGATTTCAGATAAAGCTGTGCATTTAAATCATGTTTCTTATATGTACAATCAATGTGATTATCACATCAAGCAGATCTGTAGATTTTTGGCAAAACTTATGCCTGAACGTATGCGCGACCCCAAACACTACTGGCGGTTACAATGACTCGATTTTCGGATAATTTAACATTTTTTTTTTTTTCAAAAACCCGCTCAATTAAGTTCTGAGGTAAAAAAAATGCTTCTTCCTGGCATTTGCAATATCATTCATGAGCTCTTTAATGTCCACTTTGGCTGATTTTGGAGTTCGATTGACAGAATAGCAAGATCATTAACCTGGTTTGGCGTATCGGATTTCTCTTTTAGTATTTTATTATTTTCAGTATACTAAATGACATTTCAGCACTGTCCATAGTTACCAGAAGCGTAAAAAAGCAACATTCGAACAGTACATGTCTCAGAAAATTCACTTTTCGAAGAACTGAACTGTATAAAAAGAGTCTGAAAACTGCTGGATCGGCAATTTTTTCAATTAAACCATTTCTTAACAAGGAAACTGCGTGAACAAACTGATTGGGAAATCGAGGAACTATCGCTTCCAGATTGTTTTTGTTGAGAATTGCACCTCTAAAAATCACTGATTAATTCAATAATTTATCTTGTCCTTCACAAATTGTCTATTATAACACATTCTCATAAAGTAAGATATTATATCTCGTATTCTGAAGCCAAACTTGGTGTGTACTATCGTATTAATCGCTAATACCAGCCAAAATAAGACATGCAGAAAATTATTCAGCAACCTCAAAATTTTGACTCTTCAATCTCAATAAATTTTTTCACTATTATGCTTTGTTTATAACAATAAGGATCGATTTACACGTAACTTAGATAGTCATGAAATAAATACTAGACGTGGTTCGGATTTTCATTATCCCACTTCAAATTTAACAATTTATCAGAAGGGCACTTATTATATGGGTCTAAAAGTTTTTAATAGTTTACCATCTTATATAAAGGTTAAAATTAACGGTATTAATGAATTTAAACGATTAATTAAGAACTTTCTTTATTGCAATGCCTTTTATACTTTGGAGGAATATTTTAATTATCTTAACCATAAAAATAATAACACAATATGAATGTTTTAATGAGCTTATATTCTGCCTGTAATGTTTGCTTACGTTTCTGCCTTTTAACCTTAATTCAATAGTTTTTGATACTCTGTGATCTATACTTATTAGTACAATTGTATTTATTTTGTACGGATATCGTCACATATTGACAAAAGCCTATGGCTATGCTTGTTAAGTATACCGTTAAGTATATTCTTAAGTGTAATTGTATGTCATTTGATATATTATGCTATTTGAAGGTTATTTGACGAATTCCATATTAGATTATTGTACCCTCTGAGGATTGCTGGATATATAACAAATATGTAATATTAAGAACAGTACGCTACTGTCGACAGCTCTCAGAAGCGCATTAGAGCATGAGCTCGTGGACGCTTATGCTTGATGTACTCTTGCCACGTGGTAGCTACGCCCCTGGTGGCCAGGCACACGGGCTTCACGAGCTGTACTTCGAAATAGAACTTAGCGAACAGCGATGTCTTTACTCCTCCCGTGCAAACGTATCGTAGTAACACTACTCATTGTCTGCTAGAACGCACCCAGCGCTTTCTGTTAGCGACACAAGTAACTACTGCTAGTTGAGAACTCTACTGTACCTTTAACAAATTAAAATGTTCTGTCGTTATTTGATGGCTTTATATTTCACTTCATACCAGTCGTGTAGATAGGTTTTTTGGTGCCCGGGGCGAGTAATCATAATGGCCGCCCCTGACAGAAATTACGAACTTCAAAACGGTCGCAATTAGTTATTTAATTTCAGTTAATTTGGCTCAATAATTTAAAATTTGTTGAAAGCAGAAAATCAAATTAATCAAAATAAAATAAAAAATGTATATGCCACCCACATTGCGGCCCGGGACGGTCGCACCACTCGCACACCCCTAGCAACGCCCCTGGTTCATCCAACTACAATAGGGCAGTTTCAATTAGCCGTAACTCTTCTCAAGATCTTTTAAAGCGCCGTTCTCGGTAAACCTCATGTATTTGATAACTGTATAAATATTATTGTATATGGGTGGCATGGTTCCATGACAAAAGCCCAACGACGAAAGCCCACACGACAATTGCGCACAGATAAAACCCCACTGTCATGAATGCTCACAGGAAAAATACCCACACCGATAAATGCTCACACGGATATATGCTCACACGGATGAATGCTCACAAGGACAATTGCTCACAAGGATAAATGCTCACATTGATAAATGCTCACACGGGCGAATTGTCACACAGGAAAGTACGCACATAGAAGAATTCTCATTTTCACAATACTATGAAGTAATGCAGTCTTAAAAGAGCGTGAAAACGGCAGCTAACGCAGATACACTAACCTCTTCAGCAACGGGTGACATTGAATCTTTAACGAAGAAAGACATCATTGGTTTTTGGGGAGGCACTAAGGACGTTAGTAAAAAATAATTCCCAAGTAGGATTAAAAGACATAGTGAAATCTGTGGAATTAATAGTCATACGAACATCATTGTAACGAGTGTCACACAGCGACACGATTTATGTGATTGGTCTTGTGTTAACCCTGAAGTGAAAACATTTAATAGAAAATTGGTGAATCTTATGAAGCCTTTTAAGCATGTTACAGTGATAAAGGTAGAGCTAGAGAGGAAATTTTTTTTCTAGACAATGTCTGCATATGAATAAGTTAGGCAAAGAAAGAATAGCATTAAGAATAGCTAATGCTGCTACTGCAGTCCTTCAAAAACAAACAGAAGAACCAATCAGTATGTATATGAAAACTGAACAGGATGATAGTGCAAGTGATGTTTCAAGTGAGGTCAATATTATCACACAAGAAGAACCTAAAGAGGAATCACAAGGGGATGATGACGCATGTGAGACAGAATGTAGTGGGAGAAGGAAGTGGAAGAAAAAAGAGTGTGTGATGGAACAGAAGGAAAGAGGAACACATTCATCAGGAAGACTTAGGAAACAACCAGTGACAAGAAATCAGGATTGTTTTTATGGCCAATGGATCTGTCAAAAGTGTGTTTTAGTACCAACAGATAGTGATGACAAGGTATGCAGTTTTACAAACAATGCCACAAATCCTGTAAAAGAAAACAAACAGGAAACTAGTAGTTGTTTAAAATCTGTAAACAATAAAGTGCTAAAGGTATTCCACCAGAACATTAGAGGACTGAGAAACAAAATCAATGAACTATTATGCTCCTTGCATCCATCATTACCACACATACTGTGCCTTACAGAACACCATATGACAATTGGAATTAGATCATGTTCACACAGAAAACTTTAAATGAGGTGCTAAATATTGTAGGAAGATCTAGATAAAGGAGGAGTATTTTCGTGCACAAAACTTTAAAATTTGCTAACATCAATTTGGATGATTACTGTAAAGATCAAAATATGGAAACCTGTGAATTAAAGTTAGAATCCATATTTTCCAATATATGTATACTAACTTTATGTAGAACCCCATCTGGAAATTTTGATCAGTTTTTAAATAGACTAGAATCCATCTTCAGTATGTTGCATAGCCCAAAAACAGAATTTATTATCTGTGGTGACATAAGTGTAAATATCTTGTCGACAGTAATAGAAAACAAAGCCTGGATTCATTGTTGTTATCTTACAATCTATCCATTACCATTACTTTTCCAAAAAGAGTTCAAAGTAGTTCCAAATCAGCGATAAATAATATATTCATTGATAACTCGAAGTTAGAAAATTATATTGTAGAACCTGTTATAAATGGCTTACCTGATCATGATGCTCAGACCATAGAGATAAATAAAATTAATCTGCAGTCTAGCAATCAATAATATCAAATATTTACAAATGCAGATTTTGTAACACAATTAAGCTATGAAACCTGGGACAAAGTATTTGATGACAAGGACATTGATTCCAAATTTAACTGTTTCCAAAATACATTCCTGATGACTTTCTACTCAAGTTTTCCTCTAATAAGAGTCAAAAAAGGAATCAGAAATAAAGCCTGGATAACAGCAGGAATAGAAAACGAGAACTATATATGGCCTGTAGAAACAGTAATGATTTGAGATTAAAAAGCCACTACAAAAGGTATTGTAAAATTCTATCAAATGTCATTAAGGAGGCCAAATGGATAAATTATAACAATCAGATTCTAGCATCAATGAAACATAAAACCACGTGGGAAATAGTGAAACTGGAATCGGGGAGGAAAACTATTAATGTAGGTGTAATATCATTAATTATTGAGGGTGCGTGCACTACCAATCCTCAAGTTATTGCAAACGCATTTAATGAATATTTCCTCACACTGGTGGAAACTAAATATATTAATAACAACAGCATTATTAAGGATAATAATAGTGAGGATAGTTATGATGTTGATACTATTAATAATGGTGATAGTAGTGGTATTAATAACAGTCTTAATAGGGTTAATAATAGGAAGATGCCACTGTCTTGTTTGTTGGATGCTTTTAACAATTCATTTCCAAATTTAATTCTCAAACCAACAACAACGCAGGAAATTGAAGACATTATTAGATCCCTTAGGCCGAACAATACGAATGGGTACGACGAAATTTCCACTAACTTAAAATAAGCTCTATTTATATTAGTTCACCTCTCAATCATATATGTAATGTGTGTCGGTCATCAGGGTATTTTCCTCAATGCATGAAATACTCTGTAGTAAAACCGTTATTCAAAAAGGTGAAATTGCATTTGTAACTACAGACCGATATTTACTGACTTCATTTTCAAAAGTACTAGAAAAAGTTATGTATAACAGAATACTCAGACACTTAACTATTAACCGCATATTAGTTGAAGATCAATTGGGATTTAGGAAAAACCTATCAATCGAAAAAGCAACCTATGAACTAACTAATGTAATTTTAAGTTCTTTTAATGACAAAATTAAATGTGGGTGGAATTTTTTGCGATTTAGCGAAAGCTTTTGATAGTGTTAACCATGCTATCTTACTATCTAAATTAAATTGATATGGAATAACTGGTAAAGCGAATGATTGGTTCAAATCGTACCTTAGGGATAGATATCAGAAAGTGGAGATTCAAAGTAAAAATTGTAATCATAACTCATTTTCAAACTGGGGAATTATAAAGCATGGTGTTCCACAAGGTTCAATTGTAGGTCCTTTACTTCTCCTTCTCTATAAAAATGATTTATCAAAAACTATCAACAGAAAAGCTAAACCAATTTTATTTGCAGATGACACTAGTATAATATTTACCAATTCTAATTCCAGAAATTTAAAAAATGATGTAAAAAGTACATTTGGAATTTTAAATAAGTGGTTCACAGCCAATAGACTTTTATTAAACTATTTTATAAAACCCATTTTATACAATTTACAACTAAATATAGTCCTCAAATTGATCTGATCATTAGTTATGAGAATAAATTAATTACCAAGGTATATGATACAAAATTCCTTGGAATATATGTGGGCAGTGCACTGTCTTGGAAAAAACATACTGAGCAAACTGCACAAATTAAGTGCAGCTTGTTATGCAATGAGATCGATGAAGCCCTTTATGTCACAAGAAACATTGAAGATGGTGTACTATGCATATTTTCACTCCATTATGAACTATGGGATAATATTTTGGGGAAACTCTTCTCACAGTAAAAAAAATTTTCATAATACAAAAGAAAATAATCACAATTATTGCAGGATGCAGAAGCAGAGGCTCATGTAGAGATTTATTTAAGAATTTAAAAATTCTACCTCTTTCATCACAATATATACTATCACTTCTATTTGCAGTTAACAACAGGGATAAATTCAAATTAAATTCTGATATCCATTGTATAAATACTAGACAAAAATATGACTTCCACCAGCCTTCCTCAAATTTATCACTATATCAAAAAGGAGTTTACCCATTTGGTATAAAATTGTTCAACAATCTCCCACAGAGCATCACAAATTTAAGTAATGACACTAAACAATTTAAGTCAGAGCTAAGCAATTATTTACATGATCACTCCTTCTACACTATAGATGAATACTTTGATGTAACTAGCGTGTGCTGAACTAGACTGTGTTCAGTTTCTGAATGATTATATTGTACATTATATGATCTTGGTCTTATACAAGATAAATTTTAATATGATATAACATTTTAATGTGTTATTGCATTGCATACTGTAGTGCAACGGGTATAAACCTTTTATTGTATATGATGTATTGCAGCTGGTTGGGTTTGGATTGGCAAGTGCTATATATGCTATATTTACATATATTCATGACAATTGCTAATTGTTAGCAAATATATATTATTACTATTTTTACTATTATTATTATATTATTGATATTACTTTCTTGTATTCACTTGACTATTTCTACATCAATAAGGTTATGTAACATGTAGAGATCCATGGAATGTGAATAAACTGATATTGAAAATTATGTGCTTGCTATGAAGTGAAGTTGAAACATGCAGTATTTTACTGTAAGTTGGCCAATCTCCTCAAATATTTCAGTTTGTCTTCCACCTGCTCATATTCCTGCACAGAAGTGGCAACCAAGTCATGCAGTGCATCATATCTTCTCTTTTTCACCTCCAGACGACCTGCCTGTGCATTAGCCAGTGTCAATCTGTGGCAAGCCAGGTCCCTCTGCAGTCCATCAAACAGAAACCACACGCTGGGATGACTGCAGTGGAATAGGGAATTGAGTGCATTGTGAAATCCCTCACAGCAGTTTGTAGTTTTAGGCGACCGTTCAAGAGCTGCTTCATGATGATTCCATATTGTTATTGGAAACTGGGGATCTCTACCTGCTGCACCCTCAATGTATGTGGAAAAAAAGTACGTGAGTACCTCATTATAGCTATCTTCGTCTGGAAATGTGGTGGCAAGCTGATCAAAGACACTCCTCACATCATGGACTGGGACAAAGGTTAATGCAGCAAGAGACTTCAGCTTCAGTTTTATATTTATATCTGTTTCAAATTCTGTCTTCAAGCCAACATTGCTGATTTTCCTGATGAGACTCTGACACAGATGGAAATAACACCCTTTGACCTCAGCGTGTGGAAAGGCAATCCTCACTGCATTCATGCAAGCCTTCTCAAAATATACTAAAACCTTTTGAGGCACCAGATTTGGAACCAACAGCTTCATGATTTCAAACATTCTAAGTGTCCAAGTTCTTTTTCTGTAACAGAATGTAAATACATGGCGGATATGAGTTACCCACCTTGGCATGCCACGTATACAGTTGGTAAAACATGTTTGGAACTTTATCAAAAGTGCCATCTCCATAGATTGTATCTTTGTTCAATTCTACCAAGAGTTCTTTATCACCTAAAACCAGAATTCTGTCTGGATCATCCACACCTGAATCATGAAGTACCAGTTGACTGTACTTCTCAGGAATGTCAAAATTTATTGTAGTTGGAATAGGCAAATGACCGTCTTTTCTGTGATTGAGAAGATTTCTCGCAAGGGATGATTGTTTGGGCATATGGGCCAGTACATCGTTACTCAACCCTGACAACACATTCCCATCACATTGCGAGGGGTAGCACTAACTACTCTCATGTCTTACCTCATTTTGCTTCTGGCAACGTTGGCTTCTGCTTTTTGAGGATAAGAATCATGACAATGTTCATTTGGTTGTTGAACTATGTTGCCATCTTTTGTCTTCATAATTGAATGACACTTTACAGAGCGACTCTGCCTGCATCGCCAAGTCAGCACTCCATTTATATTGCGAAAACACAGATATTCAAAACCCAAGTAAGTCAACACTTGATTGCCCTTCTGGCTGCTTGAAAACTCCATTGTTGGCACTACAAAAAAAATTAATAAAACTATAGAAATCACTCGTCTACCAACAACTGCACTATTAAAATACACTGTCACTCAATGGTACGTTGTGATGAGGTGTAGTGCAGCTGATGTTACGCCCGTTGATTATTCGTTGTAAAAATGTTGCACAATTAGTAGCTGCTGTTGATGCTGAGACGTAGCAGTTGAAGTTATAAAATTACAAGATTAGTGCGATTCCGCTCGCGTCCGGTCGTGTGTACAGGAACCCACGTGCTGTAGCGTGTTTTGTAGGGGCTTAACTGTGGGCACAGATTACTACTACCGTAGTGAGCATTCATCCGTGTGAACATATATCCGTGTGAGCATTTATCGGTGTGGGTATTTTTCCTGTGAGCATTCATGACAGTGGGGTTTTATCTGTGCGCAATTGTCGTGTGGGCTTTCGTCGTGTGGGCTTTTGTCATGGAACCCTCTCTGGGCTGTGGTTTGGTTTAGGGTATCCGTGTCGACACTGAACTTTACTTCATAGCATTCACATAACGCTTTATTAAGAGTTCGTTACTTCATAGTATTGGGAATGTGAGGATTTTTCCATGTGCGTAATTTTGTGTGTGAGACATTGTCTAGTAAAAAATTTCTTCTGTACCTGTACTTTTGTCACTGCAACATGCTTAAAAGACTTCATAAGATTCACCAAATTTATATTAAATGTTTTCACTTCAGGGTTAACACAAGACCAATCACATAAATCGTGTCGCTGTAGGACACTTATTACAATGATATTCATATGACTATTAATTTCCACAAATTTCACTATGTCTTTAAATCCATCTTGGGAATTATTTTTACTAACGTCCTTAGTGCCTCCCCAAAAACCAATGATGTCTTTCTTCGTTAAAGATTCAATGTCACCCGTTGCTGAAGAGGTTAGTGTGTCTGCGTTAGCTGCCGTTTGCACGCTCTTTTAAGACTGCATTACTTGATAGTATTGTGAAAATGAGAATTCTTCTATGTGCGTACTTTCCTGTGTGACAATTCGCCTGTGTGAGCATTTGTCCGTGTGAGCATTTATCAATATGAGCATTTATCCTTGTGAGCAATTGTCCTTGTGAGCATTCATCCGTGTGAGCATATATCCGTGTGAGCATTTATCGGTGTGGGCATTTTTCCTGTGAGCATTCATGACAGTGGGGTTTTATCTGTGAGCAATTGTCGTGTGGGCTTTCGTCGTGTGCGCATTTATCCGGTCACCGGGTAGCTCGCGTGAGTCGTACCAGAGACATACGCGAGGCGCGTTGTGGTCGTGCCTGTATTCTGACCGCAATATGTATCATAATATATACTGCAAGAAACGGAGGACGTTCGTTTCCTGCTGATAAGTGCAAAAATGCTTGCAGTCTGCGAGATTTAAGGTTCTCACAGCCGTATTGCTGAATATTCAGTTACCATTCCAGAAGTTGTTCCCGCTGCGGAGGTGGTTTTGGACGCAGAACACTATTTAGTTGCCATATGCCCAGTGCATCGGAAGAAACCGAAGTGTGTGAATACAACTTTGCTGAATAAAGTATCCACATCTCAACTTGCCTTGCAATGGAAACGAGAATGATTTGTCTCGTACATTTGTACCGTACTTTCCCTGTGCGTTTTATATTGCTTTCACCGTGCATTTTCACTCACTATTCAGTTAACCAACAAATGCACAAACATAAACTACTGTATAGTTTTTATTAGTGTCGATGTATTCCCCTACACGTGTTTCGGTCCGTAGACCATCTTCAGGGGGTAACAAGCTACTACACTTCACTTCGCATGTTAAAAGGGCCCGAAGAGCACACTTGTCTCAGTAATAAGTTATAAAACATTTGAATTTGTAAAATATGTAAAACTGTAAAACATAATTTTATCATATAAGTTAAAGTCAAAATTTAAAATAGCAGCGTTAGTCACTTGATGCACAGAATCATGGTATTGTATTTGTTGTTGATTATATATGAATAAAAAATATATATAGTTAGAAATATTCTATCTGTATTGATTATTTATCACATAAACAGATTAATATTAGCGAAACAACACGGTACGTCATTCATGCAAAATTATAAATTAATATTACCTTGTTACCCCTGAAGATGGTCTACGGACCGAAACACGTGTAGGGGAATACATCGACACTAATAAAAACTATAAAGTAGTTTATGTTTGTGCATTTGTTGGTTAACTGAATAGTGAGTTTCCCTGTGCGTATTTCATCAACAACTTTTAGTCCCGTTATGTTGGCTAGCATGCACAGCGTGTTTTAATGGAGGCGCAAAGGGTGGGTGTGTAGAATGGAGAAGCTGCTGTAGAGACTAGAAGGTTCGTTCAAACCGTTGTAATATGGAAGAATGTGATTTATTGTGTTTGGAAAAAGGAACAACAGACGATGTCATTGAGGTACTTAAGAAGTTCATCGAGAAGGTAAGTGAGATACCGAAAATTTGATTTGTGTCGGAAGAGTTGTCAGTGGCTATGTTATGCAAGCAGTGACAAGGTCTACCCGTGTTTTTCAAGTGCTGTATTTATTTTCGTTGTCATTCTGTTCATATACAGGTCATATGTATTACATATAGGTTAGTGATTTAATGCTGTGTTTCGTATTTAAGTTGAAAGTGCAGATTAAGTTTTGCATCTCCCTTAGCAGAGTTCAGCTAACCGAAGTTTATAAATTTTCTTTTAAGGTATGGAATGTAGTGTAAAAGTAAGTTCAAGCTCTAACCCAACCTAATCGAACTTAAGCCATATCTAACCAGGAAGAAACACTTTAATGTGGCTGGGTGATTGGAAAGACCCAAACCAAATTCTACTCTTTAACCTCCATGCCACTGTTGTATAGGAACTCTGATCTCACTGCAGTTACTCTTTATTTTTGTAGCACTTTGTTACAGTGTAGTCATTTCTCAATTACCATTTTCTTTATATATATATATATATATTTATTTATTTATTATTAGAGAAGCTTAAGAGATGGCTGTCACATAGATGACTGTAGAATACTGTTCTTCCATTAATTTGCTTATGTGAACTTGTAAATTGTGCTGTGATAATGTGTCTTCTCATGTTACCTTGTAGCACACTCAGACATACGCATTTGATGATTTAAATGAAAAAGGAAGACGCCGAAAGCTATGGACTTCTCTTTTACATCGCTTGCAGAATGAAGGAGAGGTTCGGTGTTACAAGTACTGTCTATCCTGCATAAGAATATTAAGGTATTGTACTGTTTATGTTTGTGGTCAGGCTTGACAATGATGACACATTTCATCATCAGTCTTGGATAAAATTAAATAACATACCCACTTTTCATCACATTTTTCATGTAGGATTTCATAAGGTAGAACTTTGTCAGTGATGCTTGATGATATCTGATGATGGTACATCCAACATTTTTTGGCTTTAAAAACCACATACAGAAATACAAGTGTGCACAGTACTTTTAAAATTCAAAATAAGTTATGGTACTGGGTAAATCTCCAACACTGTCACCCAACTGACTTTGACCCTGAAGATGCAAGTAGCTCGGTTTGATGAAAGTCTGGCCATAAGACAACATTGTCACAACCAAGAATAGCACAGTTTGCATTCTTGGCTTGTGTAGACCTACAGTATGGTGCTGATAAAATTAATTGTTTAGCAGTTCTGCAAGTTTTTCCTATTTTGGCCATTCTGCAGTTTACACGATAGCACGATAGAAGGCTTCAAGCACGTGTTTGCTTTGGTCACATGCTGTACATTGAACTGTGTTCGGACTAGTTTTCTGGTATTCAACTTTTGCAACCCTGTTTTTTCCCAAGTCTGCAGCTGGCCTAAAGGGACTGTGGAAGTGTACAAGGATGTAAGTTACACAAAGTACATACATTTGAGAGTAAACAAACAGTAACAACTTTAATAAATTGAGAAATAAAGCTTCCAGTGTGCTGTACATATCAGTTCTTGGTTTACTTACACATTGTGAAGTTGCCGCACTTGGTGGCTCCGTACCCGTTTGTCACAAAACAGAATCATCAAACCAAAAACTTTCATACATACGTACATACATACATACATACATACATACATACATACATACATTCCATGGATCCATAAGTCTGTCGAAGTGACAACTGGATGTGCAATAAGTCATAATATACAAATATACAGCTATACAGACTATAGAATTTTACATTTGAACACTATAAACGTGTTACATACCTCACTATGAATCATCTTTATACATAAAAAATTCATTACTGAGTAAAAGGATTTAAGTATTTTCTTAATGCTACTTTAAATTTTGTTATTTCATTCTTAAGACTTATGAGACTCAGTGGGAGTCCGTTGAAAATTTTGATACTGGCATAGAATGTACTTTTTTGAAAACAAGATAGGTTGGCATTTAGTCTGAGCAGGTGGTGCTTATTCCTGGTGTCTGTACTGTGTATAGATGAATTTGTTTGAAAATGTTCTTGATTGTTTAAAATAAAGCTCATTAATGAAAATGGTGTTGTGGGATGGAAAAGCAATACATAACAGCTTACTCGCCCACAGCACCAGTCCAGGGACTCTGATATGATTGTTCACTGGGCCAAGACAGAATTTAGAAATGTCAGCTGCGATGAACATTTTGATGAGATGTCCAGCTCAACAGATCAAGCAAGAATGATATTTGTTGTAAGGAATAAACATGGCAGGTCAGCAGAGCAGGAGGGAGAAAGGGAAGGTAGGATGAAAGGCATAGGCGTTTGCAGTACAGGGTGTACAGTAATTTGGTACACAGAGTACAGCCTTGCACTGGAAGAATTTTATAGACTGTCTGCTCACATTTAGTCTCAGAATGGCAGTATAACAAGAATACAGTGGAACCCTGTTAAGAAGTCTTCCAAGGGACCAGAGGATTAGGGACTTCTTAAGTGGGAAGACTTATTAAGAGGGAAAGCTTATTAAAAGCAATAGGACAGTAACTAGTACATTAAACAACCTCAACTTCTCTTCCAGTGATAAGGCTTTGCGTTTTATTCCTTTCTGGGTCATGATTACTGCAATAACGTTAAATATAATGAAAAAGTAACCAGTTAAAAATACAAAAAAAGACTCGTACATGCTAATGACTGCAGTTATTAAACAATGTAAACACCACCAACAGCATCTAAACAGACAACGTAATGCATATAACTTACCGTAATTGCAACAATTTTCTGGGGTGTAGGATTCAGTAGTAGACGTATGCAGATAGTAATACACAGTAGCCAGCAGTAGCACCAATCAATTGGTTCAATTGACGTAACCAGCGTGTTACTGTTCAAGACTTCCAGCAGCGTGTTGCCGCGTTGCAGTTCAGGGCACCTCGGTAGTGATCGATCGCATCATAGCATATATCGATAGTCAGGAAGTGATCGATGAATCAACAGCAACTTACGATTTTTCATATTTGAAGGAAATAAAACTTTGGAAATGAAATTTTTTATACATATCTTTAAAAACTTATTAAACGGGTAAAATTTCATAAAAAATCATACTCTTGGTATCATGAGATTTGACTTCTTGGGTGGGAAAACTTAATAAGAAGGAAGCTTCATATCCAGGAAAAATTAATGTAGGCATTACAGATTTTATTTCGGGACTTTAAAAATCAGACTTCTTACAGGGGAAAACTTCTTATGCGGGGACTTCTTATCCGGGTTCTACTGTACTTTGAAGTAGGTGTTTGATGACATTTGAAACCATAAAACACACACACAGGGGTTAAGGTACATAGTAATGTAATGTATGCTGTTGACTGTACGCTTTCTTTGTGGAATCTCAGAAGATGGTAAAGTTGTTTTTTTTTCAGGTTCAGTATTTCTGCACTAATTGTTAGTTTTTATTTGGAAGTTTTCTGATTTTCAGCCATTGATCTCTGAATAAAGTGGGTTCTAATTAAAAAGGTATGTCACACAGTATAACGTCATACTTCATAATAATGAAATACTTTTTTTTTTTACTCTTGCGAATCCCAGCGGTACAAATAGTGATGATGATAGCTGCTGTCCTGAAATCGGTTTGTGCATCACCTAATGACTACAGATAATGACTGGAGTTTGCAGTTGACCTTGGCAGTGGTTTGCACTGGAGAAGCGGTGACCAGTAACCGATTTATCTAGTTAAAAATACTTGGGCTGAAGGTCATGTAAGAAAATACAGTTATTTTCTGTAGTTTTGTGTATGATTAAAGCTCTCTGCATAAATCTGTAAGCTTGTTATAAACAAAGCACCTAACGAATGACGACCAGTGGAAAGAAGCAGTGGTAGAGACTCATGTATTTAACAGGATCTGTATGTGTTCCTTCTGACCATTGTTGTGAGTGTTAAGGGACTCTACCCATGTTGTGCAGGTCAACTGCATTCTCTTGAGTAAAGGGACTGTACATTAATCATATTCTCACTTGGAGTAACAACAGACATTACTATATTGACCATACATGCTCATGGATTCTTTAACATATTATACTTTCCAGTGCAGAACTTGCACTTCACTCATTTGAGCATGGTATATTACCATCCTTTTGTTCTGAGATTTGATCCGATACCCTGTTCACTATAGCCGGTCCATATTGTCTCAGCAGTTAGTATAAGTGTTTATTGTGCACAATTCAAAACTAATTACTGTAATGTATTACAGCATTTTATACATAAATGCGCTGTATCATTACATGTTGCTCTTAACTGTCAGTTGCAGTTTGTTGTATTCACAGGGTTTTGAAGTGCAGGAAAATATTTTTTTATTAGTACTGAGTTCAAATAACTCACTGAAGCAGAGTTCTTCTTGAGAAGGTAATGAATGGATCACTGAGCTGGTCAAGGAATTTCCTGCCTTTCACAGAATCCAAAGGTCAATTACTTTGCTCACAAGAACCCACAAATGGACTCCGTTGTGAGATACAGTACCCTGTTTACAAGAGCCCAAGACTGGAGTCTGTTCTGAGGTTCATTACTTTAGTCACAAAAGCATGTGACTGGATTGTATCCTGAGGCATAGAAAATCTGGCTTTCACCCTAATATCTTATTCTTTATATTTATGTGACATTCATTTTAATATTATCCTCATTTAAGGCTAGATCTTCCAAGTGGTCTCTTTCTTTCAGGTTTTGTTACTAAAATTATGTGTGAATTTCTTTTCTGTCTGTGCGACATACCATACCCACCTCACTGGAAGCGTATCGTGCCATTCCATAACTTTTCTTGTGTGTTCCTTATGTTAATAAATCTTTGCAAGTAAGTTCTTTTGTGCTTTTTCGTATTTTTGTGTCTTAAAAGTCCAAATTCATGTACTCACTGTGGCACATTGTTGTGAACAAAATTGTTCCATGGTTCACACTGCTGAGACACTAATAACTGATATATGAATGCAAGTTTTTGTTTCATTTATATATGTCTCTGCTGAAAGACAAAGTGGCAAAACAAAAAAACTTGTTCCTGAGTCTGGCCATCGTATAAGTAGCACCCAGTGAAGGACTGTCATGGGTATATGAAAATGTTTGTATGCTACAAGATAATAAGAAAGTTATTCATCAAATATTAAACATCCTGCATATGAACTGTTTGCAGTATTCATTTTCTAGGCCTTTTGCTCATGTTTTTTATTGTCGCATTTTCAGCCGAGATAAGACTGAACTGAATGAATTAATATGTGAGGAATGGCTTCAGACTTTGCTGCACCACGCAGGGCTCATTTCACAGGAAAGGGCTCTGAGCAGTAGTGATAAATCACACGTCAATTATGAAGGTAATGGTTCCTGTACTCGGTTGTGTTAAGTAAGGGATAAATTTTTATGTATGACTGTGAAGTAGCCTACTGTTTCCACCAGTCATGACATAGTGTGTGATTCCCTTGTTAAAGGTTTGATAGTTTCATTGCCATTTGTGGTGACCTTACACCTGTGTCATGTGATAGGTGTCCAAGGGGCTTCTGTGGCATATACTGAAGCCAGGCTCTTGTTGTGTGTATTTTTGCTTCCATCAGACCAAACACTATTTTTTGGACTCTTGTTCCCCACTTCTCCACAAGATTGTGGATTGTATGTTTGGTTGAATGTGTTTATGTGGAAACGTACACCAAAATTTTGTGCTGCACTTTCTTCTGGGCGGCACTTTTACAAGGGGTGTTTGTAAAGTAATGAGACTAATAACTATTTGTATATGAGGCAACTTGAGGCTGTGGCATAATTTCCTTTTTGAAGTAACACCTTTCACAAGCTATATGTTGTTTGCAGTACTGCAGCCAGTTCTCAGATATGGCAGTACGTGTTTGCTCACATCTTACATAGGACTGCAGCAGTGGCTTGTATCTTCTCACTAGCAGAACCAAATTTTTGCTCGTAGCTCATGTTTAAGCATAGAAAACACCCAGAAATCAACAAGGGTTAAGCACTCGACGTAGGGTCGTGTTATGCAGGTGTTCCACAAATGTGTGCTAACATGCACCACTCATGCAGTATGTAACCATGCATTGTCACAAAGCAAAAATTGGTTCCTGAATTGCATTCTCTAAGCAGTTTTAAGTGTCTCTGTACAATTCTCAGCATGCACAGTTTGCTTCTGAGATACCCAGTGCTGAAGAATAGTGCCTTTCAGGCCTAAAAACAATATCAGCATTACTTTTCCAAATAAAGGTCCTGCACAACATATTTTCAGTGGTGGCAAGTCTGTTCATTTCCAAATGTTTGATTCCTGTTTTGATTCAAGGTCATAATGTCTGATACAAGACTCATCACTGATGATTATGGACAGTAAGAAGTTAGGCTTTTGCTCAAAAAGAGTCACATTTTGCAGGCAGACTTGCACAGTTTTTTCTTTATCACTGAGATCATGTGAAACCCACCTTTTGCACATTCTTGATTTCACTGATACAATGTGCTAAATTCGTTCCAGTGACACATTTAAACTGGCAGACAATTCCAGTAATATTAACCTTGTGTGTTGCATCCACAGTTCATTCAGCTTTCTTGATATTCACATTTGTGATGGTAGTGCTTGCTTTGCTGCTCTGAATGTCAGCTACTTTTCTTCGTCTTCTTAAGAATGCTTCCACCATTTGGAAATTGTAGGTCTGCTTTTTAGTTCTGGTCCATAGGCTTCTTGGTACATCTCTTAACTCTTGAGCCTTATGCAAAACTTACTTGTACACTTTTGCCCTAAAATGTGTGAAATATAATTCTTCACGAACACTGAAAAATTAATCTCATCAATTGTCTCCTATAAACTCACCGATAGTTGTGGAACACTTCTGGAGTAAGAGTGACCTACCACATTTTCAGGCTGCAATGCAGCATGTGTTTTATTGATTACTAATTTTCAAAGACCCCTTGTACAAAACAAAACTTGTAAACAGAAACACACATTATTAGTTTACAGGCTTTTATGGCAGGGATTGTTCAGATTGTAGACTTCTGGGTTTTGATCCCGTGTATGGTTTGTTGGAGGAACGTGCTACCCCCATCTTAGGTTTGAAGGAACTGAGTCCAAATTTCATTGTGATTTGTGCTGAGCTTCTTGATGCACCTGTCTCATGGAATAGCTGTCTGCAGAGGGCTTTGGCATTAACTAGGGCTCAAATCCTTCACATTGAAGATGAAGGCAGGTTGTTGCTCAAAAACTAAGTGTTTACTCATGAAGCAACCTTATGTCAATTCAGAAAGACTGTAATCTAAAGAAACACACTTTATTCCAATGTTTGTCATGTTCTAGCCACAGATCAGTAAGTGAATGGGCATCTGAAAGAATGCTTATCACTGATTGTGATGCTGAACAGAGTTAAATTGTGTTCTGTTGTTGGTTTCTAAACCTGCGTTACCTAAATATAACAGTCAGCATGGTTTGTAGGACTGCAAGGGGAAAGTAGGAGTGAACCTGTAAATTGCATAAAAACTGGGGAATTTCTTAACAAGCTAACAACTGTTAGCTTTTCAGGGTCTCTGCTGCATGGAGTTAGATAATTAAACTTCAACAGATGAACAGGACGGTGTCTTTCTGTTAAATGTGCATCCTTTTCATCTGAAAGGGAAAATGTTTTGCTGTGGGCATTTAAATTGAACAGCAGAAACCTGGCCTTTGAAAGGTCATATGCTGCTGGTTAATGATGTTCATTGCTACAGTCTTTTCGTAATGTTAATGTTTGTATTTTCATTCAAAGAACTGTGTGTTGTGAATGTTCAACATTTGAAGAACTTCATTTCTCTTTTTAGTGATGTTAGAAGCAATGAAATGTCTTTGTAACATCATCTTCAATAGTCCATGTGCTCAGGCACTGAGCACCAAGAATCATTCACTAGAGGGCATTGTTGTGCGGCTCCAAGCATGCAAGAATCCAGACATTCCTCATGACATTAAGTTCTTCACAATGAAGATGCTGTTTCTTATCACTGCACTGGGTGACGAAGTCACACCTCAGTTGAAGAGTGAGCTAGTGATGCACCTTATGGAGACCTTAGATCTCATTCTAAAAGAAGCTGGAGGAATGTCTGGTGATGAGAAAAGAGCTGTATCTTCAGATGTGAAAACTACAGTATCTGTAAGTATGCTGCTCGTGTTCAGGTTTGGCCGAATTTTGTGAATAAGTTTCATGTTAGTAGTAGCAGTTTTGAATCTGTGTAATCGCCTTTTATTATAAAAAGTGTGGTCACCATCTGGTATTGCTAATAAGAGGACTGTATAATGTTGACATCTTAGCTTTCAGTCCCTGGTCAGTGACACAGGAAGTAAAGTAAAGTTGTCCCTGTGCTTTCCATGCAGGCATATGGGAGAGTGGAAGTATTGCTCCCTTCATTCTTAACCGTAGGACTAGATGGAGGTGTGTGGTCAGCTTCATGCCCTGGCTGCTTTACATTTGGGAAGAGCGCCCCTGTTTTCTGTTGAATAGGAAGGTGGGTAGGCCCCAGAACTTGTTAGACACTTTGGAGAAAAGAAAATCTCTTGTCCCTGCTGGAAATTGAATCATGATTTGTTGGTCATCCAGGCTGTAGACTGGTCACTATCCTGACTCCTAATCTGAAGTAAGAATTTCATTTGAATCCTGGATCATCAAATATAAACAACACAGAAATGTGGAAATTTCCAAGTTTAGATCAGCATGGTGCTTTGAGAGTGAGGATCATCAGCTGCAGTGTGACATAGTGGAAATTATAAAAAAATAAGCGATAAGAATTACTGGGAAACTGAGGGAGTCAGTATTTGTCAAAACAGCAGGTCATCGGCTAAGTGACGTCAGATATGACTGTCAATACTACAAGCCAGGATGTAACTGTACATAACGGGGATTATAACAGTTATTCATGGCTTATCCCAGTGGTCTTGCGATTTGCATATTGGTCCAATGTTCACATGGTCCTGCGGTTGATCTCAGCTATCCCCTCTAATTTAAAAATGATAAATACATGAAATCATAAACTTTCACAGTGTTTTATTGTAAATATGATATGGATCCACATGCTGCCTGGCATTCTTCTTGGACTGCTTGTCCCTTGAAAATAGGACCAATAGACTGTCCCGAAATGTTGGTCAACAACTACCAACATATGCTATGTAACATCCCAGAAGAGCAAAGGCCTTGATCCTATTGTGGAGTTTTGCATCATGGAGCAGTAGGCTGTGTTGTCATTTCAGAGGAACTTCATGCCTCCAATATTCAGGGTTGAAGTGAGTGTAAAGTGAAAATGTGTAGGTTATACAGGCATGTGGTCGCTTGGATCCACAGGATGGGGAGAAGGAACAGATGTCCAATCTGGGCCAGTAGAAGCTTTGAGCAGGGAATGTGACAAAAATTGCCTTTTTGCAGGGTCTAAGTTGATATAGAAAGTGTCTTTCCAGTGTGGGTATCCATCCAAGTGTTCACCGCGCACATTGCTGCGCAACTTCCTGCACTGCAGGTCGAGTCACAACAGTTATGGTGGTGGGATCTCCATGCATTCAAGTGTAGGCATGGGTCTCCTGAAATGTTGTTTATACAAAATATACCTCAGATAATGGACATGTCCAACATAATATTACTGTAGTGAATCATCCATTGTCGCAGAAAATTTAGACAATGGGGCCAAAGTCTTGGAGAATACATACTGTAAAGCTCATTGAAGTGTGTCTCTCTGGGTTTGTATCTGGGTGTGCATATTGTCTTACATTTAGAACTTGACATGCCTCTTATTGAAAAGTTGTAATATACATTGCTTCCTGTTTCAGCACAAACCAAGAGTCCTTGTTGAAAGGGATTAGTTCTTTCAAGAGCAGTAAGCCAGCTCATGCCCACAGAACAACAGATTAAAATACAGTAGAATCCTGTTAAGAAGTCTTTCAAGGGACAAGAGGATTAGGGACTTCTTAAGCGGGAAGACTTATTAAAGGAAGCTTATTAAAAGCAATAGGACAGTAACTAGTACATTAAACATACAGTTCTTTTACAAAAAAGGAATCCAGAGTGGATTGTTTTGTGAAGTTTCTTCTTCTTGCCATAGAAAACGATTCTACTTCTCTAATGCTTTTAAGAATAGTTTCGGGAACATTGTCAATAAATGCTCGAAATGTGGCTTTAGGCATAAGAGGCACTACACTAACTTCCTCCTCTTCTTCACTCTCTGACACATTTTCGTCCCCCTCACATATTTGTTCAAGAGTTTGCACTGAGCAAGGCACAACATAGTATATATCGCATATATCGATAGTCAGATAGCAAGTGATCGATGAATCAACAGCAACTTAAGATTTCTCGTATTGAAGGAAGTAAAACTTTGGAAATGAAATTTTTTTTATACATATCTTTAAAAACTTATTAAACGGGTAAAATTTCATAAAAAATCATACTCTTGGTATCATGAGATTTGACTTCTTAGGTGGGAAAACTTAATAAGTGGGAAGGCTTCATATCCAGGAAATGTTAATGTAGGCATTATGGATTTTATTTTGGGACTTGAAAAATCAGACTTCTTGCAGGGGGAAAGTTCTTATGCGGGGACTTCTTAACTGGGTTCTACTGTAGTATCAAAATTGTATCTTCTTCTAGTCTCAGATTGCTCTGTATTTTCATTTGTTCTTATTAGAACTACCATCTCTCCAGTGCCTGTCTTGATCTGTCATCCTTTATCATCCAAGGATTTAATGACACCATCCTGGAAAGTGATAATAGCTAAAGCATTTGGTGGGGACATGACTATGTGTAAATCTTTTTTCACTCTCTCTTTTTTTAATGTATGTCTCCAGGATGATCAAGTAGCTTTGGCATGTGAGGTGTTGAAGGCACTGTTCAATTTGACAACAAAGTCTGGAGAACATGAAGAAGAAGAAAGAGGCCAGTTTCTTCGCCTTACCTCCATTCTGCATGATCTTCTGCTTTCTGAAACACAGTTTTATGAAAAACAACTTGAACTTCACAAGTATGTTGTTTGCTTTAATTATACCACATTTACCCGAATGCAAGATGACCCTAATGTAAGAACCCCCACCTGCAAATGAAACATCTGCTAAGAAAAGAATATTTTGCTGTTAATTTCCTACAGTTAATACACAAAACATGTCGGATTCTATCAACCTTTAGCGATCAGTGTCACTGTCTCTACCTGTACACTCAGTGCCTTCGTCTTCCTCACACTCACTGCTAACATTCCCATCCTCTTCACTGCCATTCTGCAGCATGTTATCATCAGTCCAGTCCGTTGTATTGGATATAAAGCACTTTTTAAAATCATTCACAGTCACTTCTGTAGAGATGTGCTGCCATGCCGTGGTGCTCCACTGACAAAGAAGAGTTGCACTGTTCTTCTTGATTCTTCCATCTGGGGTCAAATTATGGTCCCCTGTCAAGAGCCACTCACTAAATAGCTGCTTTAGGTGGTCTTTGAACGGTTTGTTCACCACAACATCTAGCACCTGCAGTTGTGAGGTCATCCCCCCAGATATGACCACAACGTCTGTGTTCATGGAACTACCAGTAATTGTGGCTTTTATTTCAGGTGTTATATGTTGCATTCAAGAGCAGCATCCCCATTTTCTCAGGAGCACCACTGGCTTTTTGTTGCATGCCACTAACAACCAATCCTTCATAAGTTTACTGGTCACCCAGTCTTTGGGTTGGTATGTGACAGTGATGCCTAGAGGTGGGACGAATCCTAAATTTGCTCGAATCCGAATCCGAATCTTAAAAGGTTCTCGAATCCGTCGAATCCCTCGAATCTCGAATCTCTCGAATCCTTCATATAAGAATAATAATAAGAAAAAACTAAAGGGAAAAAGACTTAGTTCTATACCATTTAGTATTTATTTTAAAATTAAAAGTTTTTATTTGAAGCAAAATTTAAAATCTGTGTTTAATGAAAAAACACATTTAAGAATACAGTTTTCAAAAATATACCTATATTATTCATTAAGAAGATACAAATAAATGAAATAATAATAATATTAATTATATTAATAATAATAATAATAATACAAATAATATTTGAGTAACAGGTCACATTTTTGACATTTGTGTAGAGGGAGGGGATTATTTCAAGAGTTAATATATCGTAGATAAACAGTAAACGCTAAACATGGAATACTAAATTCTTTCCAGAAAATGAAGAAAAATAAAAAACATGTTTATTTTAAGAGTTAATAAAAATTAAAAACACCTAAACACTGAACTCTTTCAGGGCAATCTAAAAGAATCAGAAACCTTTAATAGAGATTTTTATTTAAGAACACTAGCATTCGAACTCGCTCTGGGTCTAGCCTACTTCGTTTTTTATCAGCTATGATACCTGCTGTACTGAATAGTCTTTCTGATAGTACTGTCGATGGTGGTGTGATTAAAAACTTTTTAGAGAGTTTCTTTAAATTTTGATATTTTTTGTTGTCCTTCCAGTATTTAAAGATGTCCGCAGATGGTGGAAGCAGTGTTTCTGCTAAGTAAGCATTTATTTCTTCTTCAGGAGACAAACTATAACTTTGCTCAGTGCTGGTAGATGGTATCATCAATTGAGAATAGTAACTCCACATGCTATGAACTCCTTGTTGTTCAGTTGGCGATTTTTGAATGGTATCTCTTTGACTTTGTTCTGATGACTGCAGATCAGTGTCATCTGCTTGCAAAATACTAATATCAGAAATTTCCATTGTCAGTGTTGATTTAGCTTGCTCAAGGTTTTCTTTGCTCAAAAATACACTTCCTTTGAATCGGGGATCCAGTATAGTACCAAGAGCATACAATTTTTCTGTTTCAACAGACTGATAGCGCCTTTTTAGAGATGTAAGCAAGTCATTTCGAAAACGCTGTATGGAACCTAAAGTTGATTTGAAGTTTTGTAGAGCATTAATGGTGCTATTCACTAAAGGAATTATTTCTGAGATTGTTACTTGACTGGAACTGGCCACAAATGTAGCTCTATCGAACACATCTAGGATTCGTATCACTTTTTCTATAGTTGTCCACTGTCGAGCACTAAGATTTACCTGAAAATTTAAGTCTGTAGCAGATAATAAAAACAGCTTGCTTTTGTTCCATGAGACGAGTGAGCAAGTGAAGCTGAGAATTCCATCTTGTCGGTTCGTCTTGTATCAAACGATGAGGTTTAAGACTTAATTTAGCTTGAAAAGCTCGTAAGACTTTCATGGCTTTAGAAGAGTGCTTGAAATATCCCACAATACTCCGGCAGGCTGACATTATTTCCTTAATTTCACTGTTGTTAAGTAGACCATCTTTGATAACTAATTGAAAAGTATGAGCCAGGCATGGCAAGTGGTCAAAGGTACTGCGTTCTAAAGCTGCAACCATATTCGGACCATTATCTCTCATGAAACACACAACTTTTTCTAAGAGATTCCATTCTTTCATAGTGTCGGTTATGAAAGTTTCTATTGAAGATGCTCTATGTGAAACTTCTGCAAAGGGAATGCATTCTAAACACAAGTGATGATACTCAAAGTTTTCATCTACGAAGTGAACTGTCAAACTGAGGTAATCGTCAGAAGATGTTGATGTCCACATGTCTGTTGTGACTCCAACAAACTCGGTTTTTTCTAAAAGTTTCTCAACTTTTATTTTTTCTTCTTCATACATCTCTGGAATTACCTTATGGGCAAAATGTTTTCTGCTTGGGATAATATATCTTGGCTGAAGGTGATTTATCAACTTTTTAAAACCTTTATCTTCCACTATGGACAATGGTTGGTTATCTTTGCAGATCATTTCGGCGAGTAATCTGGTAATTGTTTTAGCTCTTTTGTCTCCAGGCTTAAAATGTTGCATTTTATCAACAAATTCTTTCAGAGTCGGTTGGTTAGACGATACTGCTTTGCATTTTATTGGGGGTGTTTTGAAAGGGCTTTGTTCTCCATAGAAAGAAGCTGCTGAACGTGGTGTAGAAGTTGAACTAACTGATGGAGGACTCCCAACAACAGCTGGATCATCTGGGTCATTATTGTCTTTGAATGGAGAGTCAACTCTGACAGTCAAAGAGCTTAAGGTTGAAGCTGGAGTCAGTAATGGGGATGGTGAACTTCTACCTTTCAGTTCTTGAAATTTGGATAAATGTTTGCCTTTCAAATGTTTCCACATTGCTGAAGTAGTATGTGACCCTTTTCCTCTGGATATTTTTGCAGAACACAGATTGCAATTCGTATAATTTTCATTATCCGAAATGTGGAAATAGTTCCAGATATCAGAAGTTGCCATCTCATGGGTTGTAGGTTATAGGTGACATTGGTTGTAGGTTATAGGAAATAAGAGGTTATGCCAGAGGCACAAGATAAATCGCTCCCAAGTAAGCGTAAATGCTGTGGTTAGCGATAGAAACCACGTAGGAATAATAAAAAAAGCGTGAGAAACGCTAAGAGTGAGACAAAAATACAGACCGGATAACGCCGAACGTAGACTGATAGCGTGTACAAGTGAGACGCTGCGGACAGTCGAGTAGAACTAGCTAGAAACGCTGAGCTATAGAGTGAGTAGCACTAAGTAGTTTAAGTTCCTCAAGATTCCGCTAGGTGGCAGAATTTCGCTAGGTTAGGATTCGAAAGATTCGAAAGACGAAAAAAGCGCAAAGATTCGAGTTTTCGAATCTCGAATATTATTCAAGATTTGCGGGATTCGAGGATTCGAATATCCCATCCCTAGTGATGCCTCTAGGCAGTTGATCCTTGGGCATTGTTTTGCGATTGGTGGAATCTTGCCTCCATCTGCTAATACCACCAACATGACATTTAAATGCATCTGCTTATAAACCAGTGTTTTAATCACCACAGATTTTGTCTCACCATCAACAGTATAATTGGATGGCTTATCAAAATACACTGGCATTTCATTTTATTGGCTTGCCTGTAATTGGCACAGCAGTTTTTCTCTTCAAGCTCACAAACTCAACAATTTCCTGTTGATTGAAACCCCATGCTTGGGGCCACTGAAAGATTTTTGGGTGGAGTTTGTGTTTTTAAGCTTCTTCCTTTGTTGCCTCCTCCTCCATACCTTTGCTTCCCCAACGCTAAACTTTATTGCTGCATTGCTGTTGTTTGTTTTCTCAGTTAATCCCCATTAGTTTAAATCTGACATCACAACTTTGCCGGATTCCATTTGGAATGCAGGTTGCACTTGTAGTCCATTTCTCTACAAGGTCTGACATTTTAATGGAATAACAAATGACTTAGAATGCTCACAAATCAGAACTACTACCACTATAACGTGCTCCATACTCTCTTTTGTCTGCACATGACAATTTGGCAGTGCAGACCTTGGTTTGGCTCGGCACAGTCTGGTTCAGCACTTCATTCACGAGTTTAAGATGATCTCACATATTTAAGCACTAAATCAGGGGGGGGGGGGGAACTGGTCTTGCATTCGAGTAAATACAGTATTATCCTTATTTTAAATATGTTTTTATATGTACATTTGGAGAATCCACATTTTTGTTAATATAGAGTAACTATGAAGCATTAACCTTTAATGGCCACACTTGTGGTCCAGCTGCCAGAGCTTTGCATTTTTTGAGTACTGACACCTTGAGCCGAAAGATAAAATGCAGCTGCCTATCCCGCAACACAGGCGGGCTTGAAATCTGCTGTTCCCAGATGGTAAAGGTTAACCCATATAGTTATATAAAATATGTCAAATGATGTATGTTTTGTGTGACAAAAGTGATTTTGAAAATTCCATTTCTGTAGTTCTTTATTGAAGGAACATTCCAAATTTTTTTTTTGGGGGAGGGGGAAGGAGGGTATTACATTTAGTATGGGAGAGGAGAGGTGCATACAGGGTTTTGGTGGGGAGACCTGAGGGAAGGACGCCACTTTGAGGACCTAGGCATAGATGGGAGGACGATATCAAAATGGATATTCAAAAAGTGGGATGGGGAGGCATGGACTACATTGATCTGGCTGAGGATAGGGACAGATGGCGGGTACTTCTGAATGCAGTAATGAACCTTCTGGTTCCATAAAATGCGGGGAATTTCTTGACTAGCTGAGGCCCTGTTCGCTTCTCAGGAAGGACTGTGCTTAATGGAGTTAGTTAGTTACATTCAGTGGTCACATGAGCAGAACACATCATTGTAACTTATCATATTTCGAAAGACGAAAAAAGCGCAAAGATTCGAGTTTTCGAATCTCGAATATTATTCAAGATTTGCGGGATTCGAGGATTCGAATATCCCATCCCTAGTGATGCCTCTAGGCAGTTGATCCTTGGGCATTGTTTTGCGATTGGTGGAATCTTGCCTCCATCTGCTAATACCACCAACATGACATTTAAATGCATCTGCTTATAAACCAGTGTTTTAATCACCACAGATTTTATCTCACCATCAACAGTATAATTGGATGGCTTATCAAAATACACTGGCATTTCATTTTATTGGCTTGCCTGTAATTGGCACAGCAGTTTTTCTCTTCAAGCTCACAAACTCAACAATTTCCTGTTGATTGAAACCCCATGCTTGGGGCCACTGAAAGATTTTTGGGTGGAGTTTGTGTTTTTAAGCTTCTTCCTTTGTTGCCTCCTCCTCCATACCTTTGCTTCCCCAACGCTAAACTTTATTGCTGCATTGCTGTTGTTTGTTTTCTCAGTTAATCCCCATTAGTTTAAATCTGACATCACAACTTTGCCGGATTCCATTTGGAATGCAGGTTGCACTTGTAGTCCATTTCTCTACAAGGTCTGACATTTTAATGGAATAACAAATGACTTAGAATGCTCACAAATCAGAACTACTACCACTATAACGTGCTCCGTACTCTCTTTTGTCTGCACATGATAATTTGGCAGTGCAGACCTTGGTTTGGCTCGGCACAGTCTGGTTCAGCACTTCATTCACGAGTTTAAGATGATCTCACATATTTAAGCACTAAATCGGGGGGGGGGGGAACTGGTCTTGCATTCGAGTAAATACAGTATTATCCTTATTTTAAATATGTTTTTATATGTACATTTGGAGAATCCACATTTTTGTTAATATAGAGTAACTATGAAGCATTAACCTTTAATGGCCACACTTGTGGTCCAGCTGCCAGAGCTTTGCATTTTTTGAGTACTGACACCTTGAGCCGAAAGATAAAATGCAGCTGCCTATCCCGCAACACAGGCGGGCTTGAAATCTGCTGTTCCCAGATGGTAAAGGTTAACCCATATAGTTATATAAAATTTGTCAAATGATGTATGTTTTGTGTGACAAAAGTGATTTTGAAAATTCCATTTCTGTAGTTCTTTATTGAAGGAACATTCCAAATTTTTTTTTGGGGGGAGGGGGAAGGAGGGTATTACATTTAGTATGGGAGAGGAGAGGTGCATACAGGGTTTTGGTGGGGAGACCTGAGGGAAGGACGCCACTTTGAGGACCTAGGCATAGATGGGAGGACGATATCAAAATGGATATTCAAAAAGTGGGATGGGGAGGCATGGACTACATTGATCTGGCTGAGGATAGGGACAGATGGCGAGTACTTCTGAATGCAGTAATGAACCTTCTGGTTCCATAAAATGCGGGGAATTTCTTGACTAGCTGAGGCCCTGTTCGCTTCTCAGGAAGGACTGTGCTTAATGGAGTTAGTTAGTTACATTCAGTGGTCACATGAGCAGAACACATCATTGTAACTTATCATATTTTTATATCATCAAAAGGTCATTGCACTCTTTACACTGGACATTTGTAATGGAATAACAGTTAAACTGCACACCACACATTGTGTTTATAAGTGTGTGTATTTTCTGTTACAGTAGCAAGTATAATATAAAGAGTTCATGAGTACAAGTCTCAGTATAAATTGATTTTTAAAACTTTTTTTCAGATATTTGTAAATCCTTTTTTCCCTTGTTTATTACTGTTCCCTGATTGGTTTGTAAATAGTTGTGTTTATTTGCAGACATGTAGTGAATATGCTGATGAATATACCACATAACTGCTATGAAAAGCTCATGCCTCCTATACAAAGAAATCCACAAGACCCTGCCGAAGAGTTCGAGTATGATGGCAGAAACATGGAAGCAGTGGCCAAACTTTTAGACTTTCTGTACTATAAATTGAACCTGACAGAACAGGTAAGTAATATATTCTGCAATAGTAATTCTAAACATTCAGAACTTTACCCCTTTCAGACAACTACACCTAAGATGTTTTCCTGTCCAAGGCATTAGAATTAGTACTAACATTTTCTCATGTGATTACTGTCTGTATTATCCTTTTAATATGCTTCCCACTTAAAGTGATTTCTAACCTAATAATCATGAAAAGTTCACAGTTAAAACACACCTTTTAGTGTATTGTTCGCACAAAAATCTTAAACAATTTCCCCAAGCTCTCATTCACACCATTTGTTTTAAACATACATTGACGTAATGACGCTCCCAGTTTCTGAAGGTTAATCTCCAAGATCATTTCCACATGAGCATTTTACACAGCATGACATACACTGCTTACTTGTGATGTGTGTTGTCTTTTGTATTAGTCAGTTATTGGACTGTGTGCAGCTTGTTGGTGCTTGAATGCAGTTATTGTTACAGGGCTTTTACTGGATCATCATTATAAGTCCCTGTCAGCCATTTTTATGCTAATGCTATTAACTAGTGCGGGGAAACATTGTGACTGTATTCTGTGGGCAAAATTTTTGTACATTTTGTATTCATTGCACGCTGCATATGTGTGTACAGTTGTTGTTGTTGTTTTTGGCCCCCCCCACAGAGCAGTTGCTTATTGAACACATCTGTAGTGTGGCATGACACCTGTGATGTACTTGGTATTGTATGGCATGGTACCTTGGTGTACATGCTACAGTATGGCATGGTCGTTGTGATGTACCTGTTACAGTCGGGCATGATGCCTGTGGTGTACCTGCTGCAGTGTGGCATGATGCTTGTGAAGTACCTGTTATAGTCGGGCATGATGCCTGTGATGTACCTGTTACAGTCGGGCATGATGCCTGTCATGTACCTGCTGCAGTGTGGCATGATGCTTGTGATGTACCTGTTACAGTAGGGCATGATGCCTGTGATGTACCGGTTATATGGCATGACACACGTGATGTGAATTTTGAAACAGACTAAATGCAGTTTCTTCTACTGTGTCTGTCAAATGCTACTGAACTTGTGGATGCACTATCCTTGATCAGGAAATGAATAGAAAGGGTAGGAGGATGCTTTGTGTTCATCACAACCTCAGAGGAAGACCAACCCCTTCAATCAGCTAAATGACCCAACTCACATTGCAGTATAATGAACATTGGTTGAAATGGGGAAGAGCCTGGCAGTGTGAAATGTGTCTTGCACTGAAAAAAGAATACAGAATAGAATTAGAGTTTGAAGTGCAATGTGGGGTTGTGTATTGAGCCCTCTTTCAGACCATCACACAAATTTGCATTTCTGATGGTCGTGGCTCTTCCTTGCAGAAAACAGATAAGTAATGAAATCATCTCTGCTATTTTACTTTTAAACTTTGCATGAACCAAGTAACTAACTCCATGGGGCATAATTATTTTTGAGAAGCTAATAGTTTCTCAGCTAGTGAAGGAATTCCTGGCCTTGTATGGAATTCAAATGTTAATTACTGTGTTCACAAGAACCCGCCACTTGTCCGTATCCTGAACTTTATCAGTCCTGTTCACACTCTGCCGTCTTGCATGTATGCATAAAGAACATTATTTGGTTTGTGACATACGATGAGAACACACAAACTAAAGTCGAAAGTGCCATATTGTATCTTTATGGCAACAGACAGATAGCGTGTTTGGAGAGAGCAGTAAAACTTGAGTCTGTTATGTAGTTTTTCACTAGTGCAGCTTTCTATAACCTAAACATTCCCTCAATATAAATGTGACATTCTTGGCAGCTCATGATATTTATATGAAGCATGTGTTTGAACATCTGTTCCTATGGGTATGCATACAGATTTGACACTGTGGTAGGTAAGGCTTGTTCTATTTGACCATATGCTTGTACTGTAATGGACAAATGTACTTCTCATTTCTCCATTAAAGGCAAAGGAGAAATAATTTTCACCTCTGTGGTATTTTTCAAAGTGTGGTGCCTAAATGGTTCTGTAAGTGGTGAAAAAAGAGATCTTATCAGACAAAACTTAAGCACTGGTATCACAGTGAAGGTTGTGAACCTAAGCATTGGTATCACAGTGGGCTGTGAACTTAAGCATTGGAATCACAGTGAAGGCTGTGAACTTAAGCATTCTTCTCACACTGAATGCTGTGAACATATGCATTGGTCTCACAGTGAAGGCTGTGAACTTAAAGATTGGTATCATAGTGAAGTCTGTGAACTTAAGCATTGGTGTCACAGTAAAGGCTGTGAACTTCAGCATTGGTCTCACAGTGAAGGCTGTGAACTGGAGCATTGGCCTCACAGTCAAGGATATGAACTTAAGCATTGGTATCACAGTGAAGTTTGTGAACTTAAGCATTGGTCTCACAGTGTAGGTTGTGAACTTATAGATTGGTATCATAGTGAAGTCTGTGAACTTAAGCATTGGTCTCACAGTGTAGGCTGTGAACTTAAAGATTGGTATCACAGTGAAGTTTGTGAACTTAAGCATTGGTCTCACAGTGAAGTCTGTGAACTTAAAGATTGGTATCATAGTGAAGTTTGTGAACTTAAGCATTGGTCTCACAGTGTAGGCTGTGAACTTAAAGATTGGTATCACAGTGAAGTTTGTGAACTTAAGCATTGGTCTCACAGTGAAGGCTGTGAACTTGAGCGTTGGCCTCACAGTCAAGGATATGAACTTAAGCATTGGTATCACAGTGAAGTTTGTGAACTTAAGCATTGGTCTCACAGTGAAGGCTGTGAACTTGAGCGTTGGCCTCACAGTCAAGGATATGAACTTAAGCATTGGTATCACAGTGAAGTTTGTGACTTAAGCATTGGTCTCACAGTGAAGGCTGTGAACTTGAGCGTTGGCCTCACAGTCAAGGATATGAACTTAAGCATTGGTATCACAGTGAAGTTTGTGAACTTAAGCATTGGTCTCACAGTGAAGGCTGTGAACTTGAGTGTTGGCCTCACAGTCAAGGATATGAACTTAAGCATTGGTATCACAGTGAAGTTTGTGAACTTAAGCATTGGTCTCACAGTGAAGGCTGTGAACTTGAGCGTTGGCCTCACAGTCAAGGATATGAACTTAAGCATTGGTATCACAGTGAAGTTTGTGAACTTAAGCATTGGTCTCACAGTGAAGGCTGTGAAATTAATTACCAAGAGACTACATTCAGGCTTAACAGATTTCCTTAACCTAGGTTGAAGAATAATAATTGACTTTCGATATTTTTATTGGAACAGTACTCAAAATTCAGTGGCTAAACCACTTATTTTGGTATGTTACCTTCATAGAGTTTCATTGTCAATAATTGTATGATTCCCTATACTTTTGGTAAGTAAGTTCTACCTATAATTTGAGAATATCTATAACTGTGCAGTTTTGGTTTATACTGTTTACAGAATACGAGGTCGCAGTGTGAGCTTCTGTGTCCCATATTGTTTCTCCTGGTGAACTGTGTACACTGTCACCGTTTAGCACGTAAATTCCTGCGTCAGAAAGTACTTCCCCCTCTAACAGAAGTCCATTCTCGACCTGAAGAGGGCAACACCCTGCGTAACAGACTGTGTCGCTTACTGACTACTCCTGTGCCACAAGTCCGGAATTTAGTTGAAGGCTTTCTCTTCGTCCTTTGTAAAGAAAATGGTGAGTGTAGATTGTGCTTATTAATGGCATTATGAACAGTTTTGCTAGAAGCATAACATTGGCCTGTGTACAGAGTCATGCATTCAGGAAATCACAGAGTGCATATATCATTATGAGAATGATTTTAAAATTGGGTATTATCTAAGGGCAGCTTCAATGTGGAAATCAAGTCAGGATTGGCGACTAATACAGGGTGACATGGTTCAAATTGGTGGTTTTCAAATTATTTTGTCCATGACCCTAAGTTGTACATCATATTGGCCTTGCTAGTCCAAACAGTAGCAGTACCTGCTCATCACCTCATTTAAGCCATCAGGTTTGCTTGATTATTTTGGGAGTTCGTGACCCAAGTGTGGGTTGTATTTCTGGGTTTGAGCATCCCTGATTTAAATGAAGGTGCATGCACACAGAACTACTTTATTTGGATCTTACATTTCCAGTGTACTTTATAAAACTTTTTTGTCCTCCTCTCTCCCTCCCTTTGTTCTTATTTCTTTCTTTTTTATGAATTCCCTCCATTTTTCAGTGTTGCAAATTTTACCCAATATTCATTGTGACATGTCATTATAGTATAGGCATAAAATGTCATCAAATTGCACTGCCAACAGGTTACATTATTTCTTCTTTATAAGTCATGTGCTTTAGTTACCTTGTTTTGGAATTAAGTTCTTCTGCTCCCCCCCCCCCCCCCCCCTTTCCCCTCTTAAAAATACATTCCTCCACATGTTAGTTAAAATACTTTAATGTAGTTCTGAATTCCTACACACAAACTGTGGGCTGTGGGTGATTCTGGTGTGTCGTAAGTGGGCTTATGTTACGTAATTTTGGTATTTTGCATATGAGAATGGTCTGGTCCACATACAGGTTGCGTATCCATTTTTGTGTTGAAAATATGACATAAGAAGTGTGACCTATCTGTGAATAAATTCAGGGTTAGTGAGATCCCATATTTATGCTATTCTGATCTTAAGTGATAATGTGTAAATTGTGAGAAGTTTTATATTTCTGGAAATTAAAACTAAATTAACATGCTTTGCACTTCACTTACAGAGATATCATGATGAGGGTAAATTTAGAACACAGTGTACTGTGAATGTATTTTTCAGGTTTTTTGTGTGTCATAAGAAATGGTACATGTACTTAATGTTGTGCATATTCTGTGCAGCTGCCTTACACATGAAAGTTTTATTACCAACCGCTGCACACAATATTTTTTCTCCTGCATCTTTCGGCTACGTATTGTAGCCAACATCAGGGAGCCAATATTACACAGACATGCACAGCGTATAGTGCGTCGATGAACGGTAATATGCACATTAACTTGTTACACAACAGTTTGTTGCTACGTAGTACCAGTAAAATTGTTCAGATTAAACGACATGTATGGTATTAAAACAAAGAATATTAATATATAAAATACAAAAGGCCATCTCCAAACATCTTGCACTGTAAAATAGCTTCTATTTTTGGTGGTGTGGAGACCCTGATGATGCCTACAACATGTAGCTGACACATGTAGGAGCAAAAAAATACTCTGTTCAGTGGTTAGTAATAAAACTTGCAAATGATACATGTTTCAGTTTTCTTGTGTTACTTAGAAAGAGTCAAAAGTAAGTCATGCATGACACCGTAATGACTGTGTGCTCAGGAGTGAGGTATACTGAACTCGGTACTCTTTCCACTGATATAAACTATTTCAAACATCCATACCTGAATTATATTAATGTTTCAGAACAATACAGTGAAACTTCTGTCTATCATTCCTGTATGCATCGTTTTCCCACAATTATTGTTCATTTCTCCTGGTCCCAAAGAATTGTCCATATAAACAATCTATAATTGTACTGGATGCATATTCCTTAAAATGTTGTTTCATTCACATCAGTCATTTAGAATTCTTGTTCCTGACCTACAATATAAAAAATAGTGAAAGTACTGTGATGTATATGGACCCTAAAGTAGTGGTAACTCCTAATACTGATAATTACCACAAGTCCTACAGCCATAATGGTAATTACAAAATGTCACCATGCTTCAGCCAAGCAACGAACAGTTCTGGAGCAGCAGGAGTGAAGGTGAGATGCTGAGAAGGATGTTTGTACATGTGTAAATTTAATGTAATTTACACTTGTAGGAAGAGGTAATGGTGTGAAAAAATATGTAGACTGTACTGGCATGGAGGTTTCGTACAAACATGTTTCTCTTCCTTTGACAGTGACGCGTATGGTAAAATACACAGGATATGGAAATGCAGCTGGATTTTTGGCAAAGAGAGGTGCACTGCTTGGGGGTAGTGGGAACTCAGATTTGAATTCAGGGACACAGTATTCATCTGATAGTGAGGACAGTGATACAGAGGAGTACAAGAAGTTCAAACCTCAGTAAGTACAGATTTATGTTATTTCAGAGCAGAGAATTGTGGCCCTGGGCACAGTGATTGAAGCTTGAGGTAAAAAGTAGCATTGCCAGATATGTGCACAGGACATTGAGGCCCAAACCCTGCCCCCAACAAATGCAATCTTACTTGAACTATGTTGCATGTTTCTTTGCAATAGATGTGTTTTATGACTAGATTGCCCTTTATGTCAGGGGTGCACACACATCTTCCAAAAATCTGGGAGCCATCTTAAAATTCTAGGTGCCAGAAGGGTGACATGCAGCAAGTTCCATACTGAAGAACCACAAGTATTAGGCGCTCCTGTACAAAATGTATTCGCCAGGACAACCTGGCACCCAGGATTTGTCCACCCCCGCTTAAGTTACATGTAACGTGGATGTGCAGAGTATGTACATGTGTTGTTTTTATGTTCATTATTTGTTTGTTCTTGCTTAGGGTGGCTCAGCATGTAGGTCTGGTAGCAATGGGATATCAGCCCAAGCTTCAGTTGCTGTGGCTTGACTGTCACAAGTCCTATTTTTTCCATCAGGATAATTTATATATTTACACTAAGAATATGCAAACACCCACCCTTTTTCACGTGAAATGCTTCCATTTTGCTTTAGATATGGCTTCAGACCAAGTTGTAAGCCCTTTGCGTATTTATATTCTATAAACCTGAGAAAGCATGGTTGAGATGGTTTGGACACATTGTGAAATGGGGATGACAGATACCGCAAAATGGCCTGGCAAGCTAGAACACAGGGTAAGAGACCCAGGGAAGAAGGGATACAGAAGATTTTGGAGGAAAGAGGAATTGAATGGAACAGAGTAAGAGCTATAGCTCAAGCTGTTTGTAAACCCTCTGCGCCTACCAGTAGAAGGGGTTCGACTAAGTGAAGTGAAGTGAAGTGAAGTCTAACAAAGTGTACTGTTAGTTATGTTTGATATTAATGTGTTTGAAGGATACAGGAAAAATTATTAATGAGTTTGTTTTAGGCAGCTGTTTATTTTATCAAAATGAAATCAAATACATAGGACATCCAGAATGTAAAGATACAAAAGCAATAAAATTTCTTAAAATATTTATTAACAATATCGAGTGAAAAAAACTCTTAACACATACCTTTAGCTATTTTTCAACATAATCACCACCTTTGTCAAGGTATTTGTTTAGCCTGGGTACCAGTTTTTGTATTCTGATGTCACAGAACTCCCCGCCTGTGCACGCAACCACGTAGTGACTTTGTTTTTCACCTCTTCGTCTTTGTAAAACTTCTGGCTGGCCAGATGTTTATTTAAATGCAAAAACAAATGGAAATCGCTGGGAGCGAGGTCTGGGCTGTGAGCGGGATGGTCTGCGGTGATTTCCCTTCCCCTCCCACCCGTGTTGTGTCTTTACTTTCTGGATAACACTCTATCTTTGCACTTGTTTAGGAATAGTTTAACTGAAGGAGCATTTACCCCTGTGCTCCAGTAAGGAATCATACTAATAACCATGGATGACCAAAGTGCCGTCTCATGAGTGTGCCTTGTTGATGCCAGTCATGTGGCCTTTCAGGTGCAAATTATTTGCATTTTGAGAAGCAGTTAATTAGAAGACAGGAAGTGCTCAGTCGCTGCCATGAGAATCTTCTTAAAAGTGAAAAGTCTGAAAAAATGAGGTTAATTAAAGAGATGTTTTTTCCCCAATTTTATTTGGCCATCAAACCCTTTAGCACTTGAAACATTTTTGCTGAACTGCTAATAAAATTCAAGTAAGGATAATGATAAATAAAGTGTTATTTAATTGTACATATTTAGAAATAAAATTGCATTTCATCTATGCAAAAAAATTAGTTAAAAACTACAAGTAATATACCTTATTCTTTTTACCCTAGTATTGCAAGAGTTCAGAAATATATGAATGAATGAATAATTTTCAAATACAAATTCAATTATTTCAAGTTTATTATTATTTAGTAGTATGTAGTAGTAGTAGTAGTAGTAGTAGTAGTAGTAGTAGTAGTAGTAGTAGACGGTGGCGCAGTTGGTTGAGGCACTGCGCTACAAACCGGAACGTCGCGGGTTCGATTCCCGATGGTGTCACTGGAATTTTTCACTGACATAATCGTTTCGGTCGCACTATGGCCCTGGGTCGACTCAGCCTCTAACATAAATGAGTACCAGGAATATTTCCTGGGGGGTAAAGGCGGCCGATGCGTAGGGCTGACAACCTTACCACCTTCATGTGCCGATTGTCTAAAAACCTGGGAGCCTCGACCTCCTGGAGCCCTAAGTGCCTGCCAAGGCCTGTAATGGGATAGCTTTACCTTTTAGTAGTAGTAGTATTTTCTCATGGAACCCTTATTTTCACTTCACAGAACCCTGGGGTTCCACAGAAGACCATTTTCCTCCCCACTTCCACCCTCAGTTCTCTACAAGCCCTTTACCCCAACCCAGTGTACACATATTTTTAAGCATCCATTTTTCACATAAAGGAACATAGGACAATAGTTTGTGTTCAGAAAGTGAAAAATATGTAGTACTAGTATAAGATCACACCTCATAATGAAACCATGTTTTCAATAAGAAATCTAAATGTCAGGTGATGCATGTTTCTGAAGTGCTGACACTATTTATGGTGTTCTGGGCCAAAAGTTGATAAAGTATCAATATCATTTCAATGCCAACACTTCGGAGTATTCCATAACATACTGCATCCTCCATGTGGTATTTATAGTTGTTGTATGATTAAACCAGGATCAACATTATGACGGGATGTTATGAGAAACCTCATCCTGACCCCATGGCATCCATGTCAGAGGAGCAAAAAGAATATGAAGCACTAGAGTTAGTCAAAAAGCTGGATAAACTTGCCAGGTGAGTTTTGTCATTATGGTTAAAAGTTCCAAGTCATTAGGATTATAAGATGAAGTACTGCTACCTGCTGGGATAAAAAGGAACCACAGCACATTCATTTCCTCATTGCTTCTTCTTCAATAATTATGATGATGACACTCGTAACAGTTTCCTCTCTTTTCTGTCCTGTAGTTGTAATTTCTGTATTTGCAAGAACATTAACTCATTGCCCTATGAATGTGAACCTGCCCCTCTCCTTCCCTACTGTGTTCATATCTTAATCATTGAAATTATCACATGTTTTAAAATCCAATAAAGGCAGGTCACTAAAATATTTCATATGTTCATCATACCACCTGCACATATTGTACATATGGTAAAAAGGTAAGGTTGTCCCTGTTCATACAACGAAGGCACAGGCAGAAGTGGAGGTATGGCACCACTTTATTCCTAGGGAAAGGGCCCATGGTACCTATTGAATAGGAGGCTGGGGTGGTGCCCAGAGCTTGTCTGGAACACTCTGCAGTAGAGAAAGATCTCATGCCCCTACCAAGAATCAAACCACGATTCCTTGGTCATTCAGCTCATGGCCTAGTCACTGTACTGACTGGGCTATCCTGGGTCTTGTTGAAAATAAATTGTTACTATTTCAAGTGCAACTGTAAAGAAACCTGGCTTGTGAATCTGATCTGCTGTGCACGTGTTTCTGTTACGGACGATAAATAAAACACCACAGTCTTCGTCGTGACGACTGATAGCTTATCTGTCCCTCTGTTCTCAGTGCATTCTACTGCCATCAGTCTAACAAAAGTACACTAACGCTGGAAATGCATGTTACATTGAAATCCCAACTCTTTGGCCTGAGAGGAGGATGACCATCTCCTTCTGGAGACTTTCCAGGCATGTTGATCATTTCTTTGCAAGATTGGGTTTTCCCAGGTTTTCTGTAGTTCATCAAACTGCAGCAGCAACCTAGAGCTTAGGATAAAATTCTGTATTGCACTTTTTTTGGACCAAAATAGAATAAAACTGTTCTTTTGTCATCTGTAACATATGTTCGACAGACAGTGAATTATTGTTGTTGTGTACTCTTGACTGACTGATTCACTCACTCAGGAACCAACCAACATCCATGGAGCACACAAATTTTTCAATTCATGGACCCTGAAGGCTGATCATTAAGTACACAGCTTGCTTGTGATGTAATCAGATGTACATTGTATGTTTATGACATTCATTTCCTGTGATCCCATTTTCTGCCAAATGTGATTAAGAAAGGTAAAGTTCACCCTAGAACAGGCCATGAAGCCCCAGAGGGGGAGTAGAGGTATAGCTCTACTCTTTCTTTAACCTCAGCGCTAGATGGGGGTGGGTGGCTAACGCCACGCCCCGGCCGCTTTACCCCTGGGAAAGAGACCCAGTACCCATTGTACAGGAGGCTGGGTGGGCCCCAGGGCCGGTCTGAACATGTGTGGAAAATCTCGCCCCTGCTGGGATTCAATCCCCAGACCTTTCAGCCCATAGAAAGTCGCTATACCAATTATACTATCCCAGTCCACCAATCATCTGCAGTAGTAATGTTTGTACTGATTCCAGGATTTATTACAAGACCAGCTGTTTGTTCCCATGTCATTATTATATCTCAGTGTACACCATTAATTTCTCTCTGCTACACATATAGTTATTTGGAGTGGCAAAGTTCAGACTACATGGAAGGAAGGCTCATCTTCACCTGTTCTTGATCTCATTTAATATCAGATAGTTTTCTTGTGATGCCAAGCTCCCCAGTGACTTTAATAAATGGTACTATGGCCTCTTTCCCCAGGAACCTCTCATTTATTCACCATACTCAATGTAACATGTTCCTTAGTCACTTCATATCTGAAACACATTAGAGTAGAGTTGACTGGAGTATGTCCAGATTTTACAAGGTCTGGAGGTGAGCTTTTACTAACTGTACTATCAGTGAAATAACAAATAGGAGTTTGACATCACAATTAATTTATATAACTTTATTTATTACTTATTAGTATTTGACTTTTTTTTAATAGAGAAGGCATTGTGCAGCCATGCCGAATTGGGGAAGATGGCCGGCCTGAGCCAGTGAGTCAGATCTCAGAGTTAATCGAGGATCTATCTCGACAACAGGTGAAGCCACCACAAGTTGAAGATTGAATTTTGGTTTATATCGTCTCTTTTACCACATTGTAATTCATAACTGTTACCAAACATGCATTTAATTTACAAAACTTGTATAAAGTATTTGGACTTCATCTTGAGATTCTGTATTCACAAAATCGAGAGGTTGAGTATCCAGAAACATTTTCCTTCTCTAAGGAAGTCAAAAACATGGTCCTATTTAGTTTATTTTGACTTTCTTAATTTTAACTGTCTGTACTGCGAAATGGCAGAAAATTCAGGAGAAATAGTCCTGAAATTTTGTCTCTTGATAGAGTTGCTTTCTTATGTACCTGTATTTCATATGTTTTGTCCAATATTGTATATTAATGTGCATTTTGATAATCTTTTCTTCAGAGTGAGAATGCCAATAAGGACGGGCTATGCAAATAACCCCAAAATGTATGAAGACTTGCACTGAAGTTTAATGTTTGGAGTAAATTTCCAACATAAATTTTGTATCAAACTGTGCCATGTGATACTTCCAATATTACAAAGAGTTTAATGCTGTAGTGATAAGGCTTGGTACCAAATTTTCACTCTTTACTGTGTACAGACTGTTTTATCATCTTCATGTCTTAACTTAAAGACCTAATTCCTAAGGTCATTTGCAGAGAAATGTCATACAAACTTAGGCCTGATTCTCTATGGCTACAGAGCTGTGTGTATGTCAAGTTCAAGAACAATTTACATGCGGCTTTGCAGTTTTCATGAATGACGTGTATTTTACACCATTTTACAGTAAATATTCCAAGTGGCAACCTTGGGCTTGTGTACACATTTCGACTTTCCTAAACTTCTGAATCCTTGCTACACAGATGCTGTGTAGTTAAATGCCGTGCCCACCCTATTTGCTACACAGCTGTTGTGTTGTGAAGTCCTCGATTTGAACACAGCTTGGAACAACTTCCAAACGATTTTTCTAACCAACTCGGTGCGGAGTCAAATGTTAAAGCTCACCCTTATGTTGACTCTTCATTTAAACTGTGCATATCAGATGACCCCACGGATAGGATTTGGCGTATGTGAGACCAGGTGAACACACGACAAAATTTTTCCATTTTGTCATGGCCATTGTTCTGGGTAATGAACACCCAAGAACTGCTCATGTTGCTGGTAAAACGAGCAAGCACTTCGCCATGCATAAAGCACAGTTCATCACATATCCAGTTCTCCAGTAGTTGAGGTAATTCTTCCACTGTCATACCTCTCTAATAAAGTGCTTGCAATCCTATGCGTATAGGGACTTAACGGCTTGAATTTTGGCATTGCCATGTATATTACGTGCAGAAATGTCAGCCAGTGACTGTCAGTCCCAAACAGATAAAGGAACTAACTGTTATTAACAAAAGCCAGGCAGACTTTATTATCCCCAATTATCCCCTCCAAAAACCAACCGTTGTGTCCTAATTGTGGACAGCATCACATCCAGACAGGGCAGCAATGAGGCGCTGGTCCTCTATGTAAGCCAGTGTGAGGTATAAAGCCAAAGGCTGTGTGATACAGGTGAAGATGACAGTTGTGAATTATCCTCTTGGGACACCAAATAGCACCCCAGTGTATGCCTTACACCCATGCAGGCCTGTGCAAGTGGTGAATTATTTCTCCAGTGCTTGTGGGACCAGAGTAGAGACAGTAAAGAAGTCATCAAGACCAATTCCAAGGGTAGGGGTACCTTAATTGGAAGGCTCCTATTAGACAGGTATGGCAATAAATCATGGCAGGGGGCCAGTGCCATGAAAAACCATTACAGCGTACTATGGTGAACGTGCTGTTGAGATGTCAAGTGGTGGGGACTCTGGTTTTGAAACACCTGGCACACCACTGCAGGGAGCTAGTGGCACTAGTTGTCCCCGGGGAAAAAAGGTCTTTGGACACCCCCTCAGAGACTCAGATTGCTGAAGTGGGAGAGGTGGAGGTAGGGGATTTGCATCCACTGAATGGGGTGTGGCAGGTGAGGTTCCAGTCAGAAGCATCTGGCCTGCTGCCAAAGCAGCAGGCCTCCTGCCTAAGGTTAAAGTAGGTGGAAGGTAAAGAAAGGTGGGGGGAAGGATGAACTTTCTCAAGATAATCTTTACCATAGCAAGGCAGCCATGCAACTTGATATGGTAAAGGTAGATATGACACTTAATATAGGAACCTTGGATTTATGGGTGCCAAATTAGAGGTTTAAGCAGTGGTGAAGGAACATGACTTGCTGCTGTACCCAATGGTTATTCAATGGATGAACCATATTAATACCATGTGTTGTTGGAGTTCTGTTCAAGGGATATCACAATAGTGAGGATGATATACAAGAAGAGAGAGGATGAATGGTAATTTATTGTTACAGCAGCAGGTCTTCCTTGTGAGGCAGATGAACCACAATGAACACAGAGTTGAGGGACACCATACTTTTCAGAACCGTCAGAAAACTATACTTCAAAAGTCTGATTTCCAAATTTGAAATACATAGTTGTTGTGTTTGAAGAAAGAGTGGATGATTCTAATATCACGGTAATTCTCGGAAATAAACTTCCCCTTTTCCAAAAAAGTCGGGGAACTTCCAGTTTTTCCCACGCTTTTTTCATTTGTTCCGAATGATTGTCAGAATAAACAGCCATTCTTTTTGTAAATTTCCTTAACAGTTGATTTGTGTAATGGAAATGCAATTTGTCAACGTGATGAGCTGACTGAAGACAGCGTAACCTTCTGTGACTGTGTCTCAGTTTATAAACTATAACCTAAAAGTATCGATTACAAGGTTAGATTTGTTTTTATTTGACAATGCTTTCAAATACTAAGACTGTATATTAAAAATTCCAGTATGGAGCACTGGAAAAATGATGAAACTGAATAACTTGGAGAAAAACCTGTCCCTTGGCCACAACAAATGCCACGTGGACCAGTCTGGGATTGAACCCAACCCTGCATGGTGACTGACCACTTGAACCTTGGCATGACCTCCTAGATATAGGCCTATGAGTTCATGTCTGTGTTTTTGTAGATATAAAGGTAAATCTGTCCCTGTGCTTAATCCAGCACCATGGTAGGAAGATGTGGGCAGGAGTGGAGGTATAGCACCATGAAGTCTTAAATCTTGGTACTACACAGGGAAGTATTACAGACTGTGGGCTGGACTCATTTGTCATGTACCACTGAACTATTTTTATCATTACTCAAATGCCGACAATTTGAAATAATGTTATTTGTGGAGGAACGACACAGCCTGCAGACACTACAGCAATACACTACACCGCACTTCGGACACATCGCACTGTGCCCTGCCACGCTGCAGATCACATTTCACATTTACAAGCACAGATCCCATCCACTTCAGCCCACACACACAACACGTGTACACACAGAAGTAGGACATCATTTAACTTGACAACTTGCATCAAACTTCACTCAAACCATTCTGCGTGACAGCGACAACTGTCACATAAAATAATGTCCGTACACCTGGATATAACCACACTGTTACAACACACTTTGATGTGTGTAAATCCTCATGATCCTGACAAATAGCATTATTCCACCAGTATCAGTAGACCTTATTAGCACAAGCAGCAAAACTGACAGCTGGTCAGTTCATTTTACCCCATCTTCTCACAATATTCAATTAGCATTTCAATTTTAACATTTCTTATAATATATTAGTGCCAGAAGCAAAACTGTACAGGTTTTAATATTGAAAACAGCAGTCTATAAGCTATCCTTCTGTTTTATTTCACTCATCGTGGCACACAGTACCTGAAACATGTAATAAATACTTGTAGAATTTTCATGTAGGAAACTGTTAGCTATTGGGAATGGGTGTATGAGGAATGCAAATTGATGACACTGGGAAAGAGGTACTTATGAACAGTGGAGTGAATTACAGACATGTTTCTTGTGCACTTAGTAATAAGATGTATGCTTTTGGAGTATCTTGTGATTTTGCTAAGCAATTCATTGTGTACATCATGAATTACTACAGTAACTAAATTTTTATGGAATTTGAGGTGTGGCTGAAAAGTCATCTAAATCATACCTTCATGGCAGAAGGCACAAAGCAGAAATAAGTTTACCCAAATCAAATTATAACTCAAAATCTAATGTTACGCTCTTTTCCAATGCATTGGTATTATTATTATTTTCCATCCAGAAATTTATTGCTTTCAAAATTGCCTGAATAATGTCTTTACTAGTTTGAACACATGATTTAAAGCTGAAAACTTACATTACATTTGGCCAAAACAAATTTCATATAATTTTGCACACATAACTTTTTTATCTTAATATTGGGAATTAGAACAAATTAAAGAAACTGTGGAAGGAACTTTCTTGGCTTACATTGACACTAAGTACATATGGAAAACACACACTGTGTGTTATTGCTAAACTCAGTTCAGCATGATTTGCTGTGAGGGCAGCCACATGACTCACAAAATTAGCAAACCTAAAATTCATGTACTTGCTACTCTTATTCCATTGTATCACATAAAATGTGATAATATTTTTAGGACACTGAACAGACACCAACATAATATGTCATAAACAAATGAAGATTATCCAGACAATGGCAGGGAAATATTCAGGCAGTTCTATGATATTTCACGTGCCAGTACTCACAGTATTATCAGTGGTTTCAGAAAATACGGACAAATTTTGAACAAATTCTGATAAAAGGACATAACATAGGCCTCAACTTCATGTGCCATAAACTAACCTCAACATGTCATAAACGATTACACTGTACTTGAATCACCTTAGTTATTCAATAACATTTCACCTGCCACGAATGTTTGTGATATAAAAATATTTAAACCAGTATTAAAAGAGTATAATTTGTCTTACTCCTTGCACCATGTACACGAATTTGACCCAGTAAACTTTTTCAGCCCAAATACAGCGTGCATATATGGTGATGGTTTACCATATTTTGCCCTGACTATAAATGTATGTTTACTATGTACTGGTATTTGCACTTGTATTAGAGAGAAACACATATTAGATTTGACATATGTTCTACATCCTTGGCTAGTTCTGTGAAGGATATATGCAATGTAAATGAATTGTGCTATATACACAATTTTTTTACATAATTACGCCACTGCCAAGACATATATAGGCGTCACAACAGGATAAAAGTTCTACACGCCTTGAAAAAGAGCAAATTTAATGATAATTAGCTTCCACTTTCACTACGGACCTTACATAAAACACAAACCTTGTGAAAAGTTTCTGTAGATTATGGCAAACGGAGAAAGTTTATCACATCAGTATTTGAAATTATCCGGAGTCAGCCATAAGCTTTATGTTTGAGGGAAGATGTGACCTTTATTTTAACATAAATGTGTTGTGAATTTCTCCTGCGAACAACACTAAATAAAATGACCGCTGAAAGATGGCAACTCTCCGGGTGTCAAAATGGTGTTTGTCGCCTGCTTGTCTGGGTAAATACAACGTGTCACTTCAACAACTGACACTTCTGTGCGATAAATAGACCACAAAGCAAGACTGCATGACTTTGAACTCACAACCTACCTGTCTCTGTTTATAGTGCATGTGTGTGTGAATCGAGAAGATAACTTTTCATATAGATTATCAGGAAGACGACCACCAACTCTGGCAGCATCTTCGAACTCGTCAATCCGTTGTACAAAAACAGTAATATTGTACGTAAATATGGTATGTACACTTCGTCGATTTGAAAATAATTATATTATTAAATTCGTACCAACAGCGCGGAAGCTGCTGTTTTTGTGGTCGCAAGAATTGGGCTGGAAACAGTGAGGCACCAAGGTTATAAGTAACTGAGTATGAAATGTTAATAAAGAAAACCTGTCAACACAACTGTTTGTTTCAGATTAAACCTAACTACAGCAACATTTTTCGGCTTGAGGTGTGGAGACATCTTCAGGATGTATCTACAAACTATTTAGGCCTCAGGAGGTATAATATTAAAATAGATTATTTTAATATCATCTTATAGGATATTTGCGTACTGGCACCTAACACAAGTCGCGAGTGAGTGGTTGTTTGTGTGTATGTGTGGTTTTTATTCGGATATCAGGCATTTCGAGCTTTTACCATGTCCTGCTTTGGCCAGTGAAGGATGCCAGTTGATATTGCTGCTGTATGCAGTGACACTTTTTGTGTGTCAGGTACAGTACAAACCTATACCAGTTTATGATCAGTTACACGGAAATTACCGGTATTAGTTGATTTGGTGACCAATTATTATGGAGTTGTAACACAAGTTTCTAAATAAATATGGCGGGTAATAATCTTTTAACAAAGAGATGTCCAGAAAATATGTGGAATATGACAGGAAATTGAAAAGTCATTTCAAAATCCAGTAATATACATTCGAAATGTCAGCTTACAATTATCCAGCCTTCCTACAAGCACCTGTAATATTTCTCTGATATCTACATAGCTCCACACAGAAGCAGGCATCATTCACTGTTACACCCCCTCGCCACGGTGAGGCACAGGATCTGGAGGGGGGATATGTCACCCTGCGTCATGCACAGGATGTCATATCCACATCCGAGACACTAGTCCAGATAGGGATGTGATGCTATCTGGAATTCGTGTTTTCAAGCTAAAGTAAGAACTTACTTACTAAAGAGAACCGGTGTTGTCCTAAAATGGACTGATGTGGTCCTAAAAAGGACATCTTACTTATTAACTAACTTACTTCATTACTTCCTAACTTATTAACTAACTTACTTAATTACTTCCTAACTTATATTAAGTAACTTATTAACTAAATAACTTACTAACTTAACTTACTTCCTAACTTATTAACTAACTTACTTAATTACTTCCTAACTTATTAACTAACTTACTTAATTACTTCCTAACTTATATTAAGTAACTTATTAACTAAATAACTTACTAACTTAACTTACTTCCTAACTTATTAACTAACTTACTTAATTACTTCCTAACTTATTAACTAACTTACTTATTAAGTAACTTACTAACTTACTTCCTAACTTATTAACTAACTTACTTAATTACTTCCTAACTTATATTAACTAACTTATAACTAATAACTTACATAACTAACTTACTTCCTAACTTATTAACTAACTTACTTAATTACTTCCTAACTTATTAAACTAACTTAACTTATTAATAACTAACTTACTTCCTAACTTATTAACTAACTTACTTAATTACTTCCTAACTTTATTAACTAACTTACTTATCTAAGTAACTTAACTAACTTACTTCCTAACTTATTAACTAACTTACTTAATTACTTCCTAACTTATATTAAGTAACTTATTAACTAAATAACTTACTAACTTAACTTACTTCCTAACTTATTAACTAACTTACTTAATTACTTCCTAACTTATTAACTAACTTACTTACTAACTTATATTAAGTAACTTATTAACTTACTAACTTATATAATTACTTCCTAACTTGTTAAGTAACTTACTTCCTAACTTATTAAGTAACTTCCTTAGTAACTTACCGACTTACTTAGTGACTAACTTTTTTGTGGTGAAGGACCCCCCCCCAGGAAATGCATTTTTCCGTTTTTAACTACCTGATTTACTAACTTACTTAGTAATTAACTTTTTTTTTTGTGGTGAAGGGCCCCCCTCAGGAAATGCATTTTTCCGTTTTTAACTGACTTATTTACTAACATACTTAGTAATTAACTTACTTTTTTTTTGTGAAGGGCCCCAGCAAATCCATTTTTTTCCTTTTTTAACTAACTTACTTACTTATATAAGTTTTAAAACTTTCGCGGCGACATGATTCAATATAGTCTTCTCGGGCGCACAGCCGCGTCAATTCGTTTGAATACGTTTCGGGGACTAGCTCCGTCCCCATCCTCAGGCAAAACTGATTTAACATACAACTCGTCTGTCCCGTGTTTTTCTACCTGCCGCGGCAGGGAGAATCAGACCGGTTTTGTAGTACCCACAAACAGTTAAGTTGGTGGGTGGGCTGTTGACTGTTTTGCTCCTACGCCTCGCTGCGAGGTCCTTATCTGACGTATTGCAGGCTGCCAGGCTCTGCTGAGTATGAAACCGCCATCCTTGTTGATGTTTTCCGGATGTAATTTTATTTCAATGGCTTCTTTTATTATGCGGTCCATGTATCCTTTTGTCCTGGCTAGTCTGCAGGTGTTGTTGAATTGTATCTTGTGGCCTGTTTCCAGGGCATGTTGAGCAACTGCTGATTTTTCTGGTTGCCCCAGTCTAAGGTGCCGTATGTGCTCTTTACGCCTCGTCTCGATCGTACTTTTTGTCTGGCCAATATACGTCTTTCCGCATTCACATGGGATGCCGTATACGCCGGGTATCTTTAAACCAGGGTCATCCTTCACTGGTCTGAGCATGTGGCAGGTTTTCTTTGCTGGGACGTGTATGGTTCTGATGTCGTACTTGGATAGAAGTCTGCTGATTTTATTGGAAGTGGATTGTTGGTATGGCAGAAGTGCTGTAGAAGTTGGTTTTTCGTTGTTTGTTTTTGTTTCCTTTTTGAGTTAAGGGCGTGACCGATATCCTGATCGCTGTAACCATTTTTAATGAAGGTCTTTTTTAAATGCTGTAGCTCTTTTCCTATGCTTTCCGTATCGCAGATCGTCTTTGCCCGGTGTACCAGAGTTCGCAAAACCCCATTTTTCTGTGCCGGATGGTGTGCTGATTCCGCATGTAGATAGAGATCTGTGTGTGTAGGTTTTCTGTATACTGAGTGTCCTAGTGAACCATCCGGTTTCTTCTTTACAAGGACATCGAGAAATGCCAGTCTGTTCTACCTACGAGCAGACAGATGGACTAGCAATGGGCTCGCCACTAGCACCTGTAATGGCCAATATATACATGGAGTTCTTTGAACAACAGGCTCTGAACACGGCAAAAAAGAAACCTTCCATATGGTACAGATACATAGATGACACTTTTGTAATCTGGCCCCATGGAGAGGAAGAACTGCAGATCTTCTTTCAACATCTGAACAGTTTACACTCAAACATCAAGTTCACCATGGAGACAGGGACAGACAACAGACTGGCATTTCTCGATGTCCTTGTAAAGAAGAAACCGGATGGTTCACTAGGACACTCAGTATACAGAAAACCTACCCACACAGATCTCTATCTACATGCGGAATCAGCACACCATCCGGCACAGAAAAATGGGGTTTTGCGAACTCTGGTACACCGGGCAAAGACGATCTGCGATACAGAAAGCATAGGAGAAGAGCTACAGCATTTAAAAAAGACCTTCAGTAAAAATGGTTACAGCGATCAGGATATCGGTCACGCCCTTAACTCAAAAAGGAAACAAAAACAAAACAACAAAAAACCAACTTCTACAGCACTTCTGCCATACCAACAATCCACTTCCAATAAAATCAGCAGACTTCTATCCAAGTACGACATCAGAACCATACACGTCCCAGCAAAGAAAACCTGCCACATGCTCAGACCAGTGAAGGATGACCCTGGTTTAAAGATACCCGGCGTATACGGCATCCCATGTGAATGCGGAAAGACGTATATTGGCCAGACAAAAAGAACGATCGAGACGAGGCGTAAAGAGCACATACGGCACCTTAGACTGGGGCAACCAGAAAAATCAGCAGTTGCTCAACATGCCCTGGAAACAGGCCACAAGATACAATTCAACAACACCTGCACACTAGCCAGGACAAAAGGATACATGGACCGCATAATAAAAGAAGCCATTGAAATAAAATTACATCCGGAAAACATCAACAAGGATGGCGGTTTCATACTCAGCAGAGCCTGGCAGCCTGCAATACGTCAGATAAGGACCTCGCAGCGAGGCGTAGGAGCAAAACAGTCAACAGCCCACCCACCAACTTAACTGTTTGTGGGTACTACAAAACCGGTCTGATTCTCCCTGCCGCGGCAGGTAGAAAAACACGGGACAGACGAGTTGTATGTTAAATCAGTTTTGCCTGAGGATGGGGACGGAGCTAGTCCCCGAAACGTTGTATTCAAACGAACTGACGCGGCTGTGCGCCCGAGAAGACTATATTGAGTACCTACTAACTTATTTACTAACTTACTTCATTACTTCCTAACTTATTAACTAACTTACATATTAAGTAACTTACTTTCTTATTAACTAACTACTACCTACTACGCTCATGATGACACTGCTTCAACCGATATATTTGATGGTGAAGTCCACGTCCACGTCCAAGTCCACTTCTGCAACAGAAACGGATTAATGCTGTGTTAGTTTTAAATGGGAATAATCATTTGGGAAACCTAAGCAGATATGTAAGAAAACAGTACATGGATATTAAACAAACAGTGTTTAACTGTGTGGACTGTGATAACCTGGCTCATTGGGCAATCTTGTCATCTCCTGTTAACATATGTTCACAGTAGTACTATTGCTGTGTGATTCAACTAGGTGATTTAGTTGGGCACTAAGTACGACTTGCTAATCTAAAATACTACATACCTATTGGAAGGTAATGCATGAGTAATACACCTGCAAAACCCAGGACAGCTCCACCCTGCAATATAAGACAGAAATCACCATTAATATTACACACAAAACACACCACACTTTTGAAATGATTTCCTTAGACTACGCAATACAAATATATAACAAGGAGTTTCTGCAGAAATGAAATCCTAAATTATTCAGTGCATTATGTGTCAGACATAACCTCAAAGTTTCACACTGTTACCATGTCAGTAACTTTGCCTGACAAACATCATGCATGTGTGCAATTGTGCATAAACATACAAGTTGACAAACCACTTCGTAAGACCTAAGATTAAAAACAAGCAATAAACCCTACTCAAATATCAGTATGCATTAACTTACCACAACAAGGCAGAGCTTCTTCCACGTTGAACACACTGGCTTGTGTTCACGTTTGTAGCTGAAACAAAAAATGACAGAACAAAAATATTAGTTTCTTATTCTAATTTACAGTGTTACAGTTGTAAGGATAAACTATCTGAAACACAGTACTGCTTGAGAAGCCGACAGTCGTTCGGCTGCTCTATAATTTCCCCACATTTTACGGAACCTAAAGATTCATTATCCTGCTCACAAGGCCCATCACTTCATCCTCCCCTGAACTAAAGAGTTTCTCTTCACACCCTATGCACTATTTCTTTAACATTCATTATATTAACTATCCTTCAATATGTGCTACATTACCCAAATGGTATGTAACCTTCAGGTTCTCTGAACAAAATGTCATGTTAATTTCCATATCCCATAAGACCAGAACACACAACAGTGGCCCATACACCATATTAGTATGTATATAATGCTCTATTTTGTGTAAATAACTTACATCTCTTTGAGTACTTTGTGCATTTCATCATGTATCTTCTGTAACTCTACATTCTGTGTGGCAACCAGTGTCCTTAACTGATTAAATTCTTCCTGAAATTATAATAGACACATGTACATCAGAAAAACTTGTTCATTAAAATCTAAACATAAGAAGCATACCATATGACACAGATGTTATTACATAGCAAGTTTATGTAAAAGGTGAAGCTGTAACTGTACATGACACGATGGTATATGGGGAAGGCAGAGGTACAGCTCCACTCATTCTTAAGCTTAGCATTAGATGGAGATGTGTCATCAGCCTCATGCTCCAGCCACATTTTGCCTCTGGAAAAGAGCCCCCACCACTCATTGAACATGAGGCTGGGTGGGCATTAAATGCATACTGGAGATGATATCCCCAGGGATAAATCGACTGGCAAGCGAAGCTGAACACACGCATCTATCTTGTGCTCAGGTTAAGAATGACTGGACCAGTACCTTCAATTCCTCACATGCATTTGTGGCATATGCAGGGAAAACTCCACTCTACTTTATGAATGATGAATCAGCAGTATAATGTGTTCATCAAACATCCTATTAAATAAGTCCAGAGGCACTGATAAAACAGTGATTTGCAATAAAGTAACTGCATACATTTCCACCAAAATCAATCACTCAAAAAATATTTCATTAGTTATCCAGTTAAGTAACTGAAATTTACAGCCCTCTCCCTGCAGGTTAGAATCTTCAAATCATACAGAAATTCACCCTCTTCTGTAGGGCTGTGATGAGGGTATATTACACTGAACATATAAAACCTGTTGCAATTTTGGGACACTTATAAATTACAATGAACATCGTGCTCTTAAACCCCATGCACTTTCCAATTCTTAATACACTACACCAATCAGCAGTCTACAGTGAACGGATACCAAATGGATGACTGGGGTAAATTCCCAGCAACGGCACAACCAATCTGTTTCCCACTGCATCCACAAAAGGTCTGGGAATCATGCCACTGCCTGTAAATGAACAAACAAGGTACCTATCTCTGGGGCTAAACCAGCCAGAGCTTCGAACTAATCATTCACTTCTTGTCCTTTGTTCACTTTCTGAGACACCAAATACACATAAAACCGAAGGGTTACTGTTTTAAATGGAATTAATGTGTGTTGCATGAAAAGGGTTAGATTATACCCATGACCTTACCTCCAAAGTAATGGCAGCCTTTTTAATCGGCTCTTCATTGAAGATGTTCATTTCTTCAGACTCAACTATTGAGTCTTCCACCATCTTCTCTTCTTCTGGCTCCTCCACAGGTGTTACCTGAAATCAAAACATTTATATTGTAGGTCTGTTACTTTCAGCAATATTTTATGTACATGCTATTTGCTGTTGTTTACACCTTTAGTCATATTGGTGTTCATTTATTGTAGATATTACCTTACACATTATATGACACGCATGACAATTATGTCTTTCCTTCTAGTTCACTAAATACCCACCACATCAAAACCACTTTCCACATAATAGCTGTATGTCTTAAAGTACTCTGCATTCCATGTTATGTATCAATTTTTATGTTTAATTTATGTTTAGAAACTAATGTTGACAAACATGAAACTCTGAACAAAGTGTAGCTCCCAGATTTCAGTCCAGAAACCTTTGTGTCAGTTTGCGATTATTTTGAGGTATAAGTTTTCTGGTCTGAATTCCATTACATCAAAATTCTGTATGCAATACTCGAGTCCCTACTCCTAGCTACATGTTAAATCACTCACTGCCTTATACATTGACATAGCATGAGTGTACTATGTGATTGGTATTGTTAAGTTATGTGTTACATCCACAAACAATCGAGTGATAAGTATTGTGTGATGCACACTGAATTAGAAGAACTCAGCTGTGATGTTCCACAATTAACTTCCTCAACACAGCTGTGCAGCAGAACTAAATCAATGAGCCACGCAAAAAATAAAGAAGTTAGGAAAACCCGAAAATCAAAGTAAACATCAACCAAAATATGGAACAGAAGAACTAACAAATCTGCATGACTGATGTAGCTAAAATGCCTAATTCCTGCGGAACACAACTGTGTTGATAAAAACCGTACGGTTACTATTTTAAATGAAATTAATGTGTTTTGCATGAAAAGGGTTAGATTATACCCATGACCTTACCTCCAATGTAATTCTAATGGGCTCCTCATTCTTCGATTCTTCCGAATCCACCTGCTCAACTACTAATTCTTCTCCCACAGGTGTTACCTGAAATCAAAACATTTATATTGTAGGTCTGTTACTTTCAGCAATATTTTATGTACATGCTATTTGCTGTTGTTTACACCTTTAGTCATATTGGTGTTCATTTATTGTATATATTACCTTACACATTATATGACAGGCATGACAATTATGTCTTTCCTTCTAGTTCACTAAATACCCACTACATCACAACCACTTTCCACATAATAGCTGTATGTCTTAAAGTAATCTGCATTCCATGTTATGTATCAATTTTGTGCTAAATGACACATTTTTTTTTTTTTAAAAAGCAATGAAGTGCAAGGTAGGCACAATAATGTAGAAGTCATTTTGGGGCTAATATGGGCCAGAATGAAATTCGCCACTTTTCACTTGATCCGTTCATTACAAAATGTTATCAAAATCCATACTACTTCCACATATTAAACACAGAAACTGTCTAAAAATCAGAGTTTAAACAAGCTGACTTTTTATGTTTAATTTATGTTTAGAAACTAATGTTTACAAACATGAAACTCTGAACAAAGTGTAGCTCCCAGATTTCAGTCCAGCAACCTTTGTGTCAGTTTACGATTATTTTGAGGTATAAGTTTTCTGGTCTGAATTCCATTACATCAAAATTCTGTATGCAATCCTCGAGTCCCTACTCCTAGCTACATGTTAAATCACTCACTGCCTTATACATTGACATAGCATGAGTGTACTATGTGATTGGTATTGTTAAGTTATGTGTTACATCCACAAACAATCGAGTGATAAGTATTGTGTGATGCACACTGAATTAGAAGAACTCAGCTGTGATGTTCCACAAGTAACTTCCTCAACACAGCTGTGCAGCAGAACTAAATCAATGAGCCACGCAAAAAATAAAGAACTTAGGAAAACCCGAAAATCAAAGTAAACATCACCTGAAATATGGAACAGAAGAACTAACAAATCTGCATGACTGATGTAGCTAAAATGCTTAATTCCCGCGGAACACAACTTTGTTGATAAAAACCGAAGGGTTACTGTTTTAAATGAAATTAATGTGTGTTGCATGAAAAGGGTTAGATTATACCCATGACCTTACCTTCAACGTAATTATAATAGGCTCCTCATTCTCTGATTCTTCCGAATCCACCTGCTCAACTACTGATTCTTCTTCCACAGGTGTTGCCTGAAATCAAAACATTTATATTGTAGGTCTGTTACTTTCAGCAATATTTTATGTACATGCTATTTGCTGTTGTTTACACCTTTATTCATATTGGTGTTCATTTATTGTAGATATTACTTTACACATTATATGACAGACATAACAATTATGTCTTTCCTTCTAGTTCACTAAATACCCACCACATCAAAACCACTTTCCACATAATAGCTGTATGTCTTAAAGTAATCTGCATTCCATGTTATGTATCAATTTTGTGCTAAATGGCACATTTTTTTTTAAAAAAAAGCAATCAAGTGCAAGGTAGGCACAATAATGTAGAAGTCATTTTGGGGTAATATGGGCCAGAATGAAATTCGCCACTTCTCACTTGATCCGTTCATTACAAAATGTTATCAAAATCCATACTACTTCCACATATTAAACACAGAAACTGTCTAAAAATCAGAGTTTAAACAAGCTGACTTTTTATGTTTCATTTATGTTTAGAAACTAATGTTTACAAACATGAAACTCTGAACAAAGGTGTAGCTCCCAGATTTCAGTCCAGCAACCTTTGTGTCAGTTTACGATTATTTTGAGGTATAAGTTTTCTGGTCTGAATTCCATTACATCAAAATTCTGTATGCTATCCTCGAGTCCCTACTCCTAGCTACATGTTAAATCACTCACTGCCTTATACATTGACATAGCATGAGTGTACTATGTGATTGGTATTGTCAAGTTCTGTGTTACATCCACAAACAATCGAGTGATAAGTATTGTGTGATGCACACTGAATTAGAAGAACTCAGCTGTGATGTTCCACAATTAACTTCCTCAACACAGCTGTGCAGCAGAACTAAATCAATGAGCCACGCAAAAAATAAAGAAGTTAGGAAAACCCGAAAATCAAAGTAAACATCACCTGAAATATGGAACAGAAGAACCAACAAATCTGCATGACTGATGTAGCTAAAATGCTTAATTCCTGTGGAACACAACTGTGTTGATAAAAACTGAAGGGTCACTGTTTTAAATGAAATTAATGTGTGTTGCATGAAAAGGGTTAGATTATATCCATGACCTTACCTCCAATGTAATTATAATGGGCTCCTCATTCTTCGATTCTTCTGAATCCACCTGCTCAACTAAAGATTCTTCTTCCACAGGTGTTGCCTGAAATCAAAACATTTATATTGTAGGTCTGTTACTTTCAGCAATATTTTATGTACATGCTATTTGCTGTTGTTTACACCTTTAGTCATATTGGTGTTCATTTATTGTAGATATTACTTCACATATTATATGACAGGCATGACAATTATGTCTTTCCTTCTAGTTCACTAAATACCCACCACATCAAAACCACTTTCCACATAATAGCTGTATGTCTTAAAGTAATCTGCATTCCATGTTATGTATCAATTTTTATGTTTAATTTATGTTTAGAAACTAATGTTTACAAACATGAAACTCTGAACAAAGGGGTAGCTCCCAGATTTCAGTCCAGCAACCTTTGTGTCAGTTTACGATTATTTTGAGGTATATGTTTTCTGGTCTGAATTCCATTATATCAAAATTCTGTATGCAATCCTCGAGTCCCTACTCCTAGCTACATATTAAATCACTCACTGCCTTATACATTGACATAGCATGAGTGTACTATGTGATTGGTATGGTCAAGTTCTGTGTTACATCCACAAACAATCGAGTGATAAGTATTGTGTGATGCACACTGAATTAGAAGAACTCAGCTGTGATGTTCCACAATTAACTTCCTCAACACAGCTGTGAAGCAGAACTAAATCAATGAGCCACACAAATAGTAAAGAAGTTAGGAAAACCCCAAAATCAAAATAAACATAAACTGAAATATGAAACAGAAGAACTAACAAATCTGTATGACTGATGTAGCTAAAATGCTTAATTCCTGCCGAACACAACTGTGTTGATATGAAGCTTATGCAGTCAAGAACATGTCCAAATTTTATTAGTATTTATATATTTCGTACTTACCTTCGACCCCTTCTTACTCCAAAATTTCAAATTCCTTCTCCAAAACTTTAGTTTGTTGAGAAAACCCATGGTGATCGCAGATTAACTAGAAAATTCAGGCTTTTCTATATGATCAATACTTCCAGCCACCACCTCGACTAACACTTCAACAGCAAATGAGGACGTACTTAGACGTTCTACTGCGTATATAGGTTTAGGAATGCGCTGATTGGCTGAAGGTCATGTGACTATATAGCTGTCTACTATTGGCTATTTAGGTTTGGGTGTGCTTCAAAAGTTCCGAACAGAATCGACAGAGATGAAATATGTTTGAAGTTGTACATACCGTGCAAAGCTTGAGATAATTATAACTTAAAACCAACAATATTGCACTTATTTTATATATGTATATTGCAACCCTACATATGTTTCGGCTGTACTTCAGCCATCATCAGGGGTTTTCCTTGCAGCGTGTTAGTGGACGCTGCAAGGAAAACCCCTGATGATGGCTAAAGTACAGCCGAAACATATGTAGGGTTGCAATATACATATATAAAATAAGTGCAATATTGTTGGTTTTAAGTTATAATGAAATATGTTGTAAGTTATAACCACAGAAACACTCCTATTTTTACCACGGCTCACCTATCTACGTACGTGACTGTGATCCACGGATGATCCACGAATCTACACAATATCGTAGTAGTAATCTGTGGTTGAGACAGAGTGTGACAATGAGAGAGAGAATTATATCACAGATTTCTACCTGCCTCTGAGAATAAATTCCATATCAGAACCAATATTATTTGCTGATGACACTACCGTCATAATTTCAAGCAGAAATTTCCAAGATTTCTGTTCAGTGTCAAACTTACTTATCTCTCATATGATTAAGTAGTTTGCTGCAAACAAGTTAGTCCTAAATCTATATAATACATATAAAATAAAATTTATAACAAATAATGTTATCACATTCTACGCTACATATTGGTTATTGGTTATGAAGAAAAGTATACAGTAGAAGCGGTAATTACAAAATGTCTTGGTTTGCAAATTGATAACCATCTAAATTGGAAGAACCGTACTGAACAAATGATTCCTAATTTAAGTGGATCATGTTACGTTGTTACGTCGATGGTTCATATCAGTAACATTATTACTCTCTAATCAATTTACTATGCATAATTTCATTCCATTATAAAATACGGATTAATTTTCTGGGGTAACTCTTCCAAAGGTGAAAAGATTTTCACTTTACAAAAGAATATTGTGAGAATGAGGGTTGGTGCACAACCCAGAAGTCTATTTGAACAATCAGAGACTTTGCCTTTTCCATGCCAATATATATTTTCATTAATGAACTTTATTGTCAGTAATCAAGAACATTTTCAAACAAATTCATCTATACACAATATTAAAACAAGAAATAAGCACCATCTTCGTAGACCAAATGCCAACCTATTTTGTTTTCAAAAAAGTACATTCTAAGCTGGCATCAAAATTTTTGAATACTTTACCACGTAGTCTCACAATTCTTAAGAAGAAAAAGGCAAAGTTTAAAAGTAGCATTAAGAAGGTACTTAAATACGCAATTATTTTACTTTGCGGGTGAAATTGTTATGTTAAAAATCATCTGTGGTATTGTTTATATAAAATGTTTATAGTATTTTACACTCTAAAAAGTGTGTATATTTGTGTCTTTAGGACCTATTTCACATCCTATTGTCTCTGTAACATACTTATGGACCCATGGATGTATGTATATGTGTATCTATATTTGTATGTATGTAGGACTACCGCTTTAATTACGATGATGAACACCGTTAAGAGTGGCAGGTATGCCGTTATCACAACGGATTGGAGCTAGTACCATGGATTATCAACAATCATTCAGTTTATCCATCCTTTGTTCCAAGTTGCTGGCCATAGAACATGCCAGTATTTTGCATGATTTCTAGTTTACGTACTGGATATCATAATTGTTTAAAAGCCTTCGTGAGGCATATTTTGCATATCTTCAAAGTTGACTAACTTTCAATCTGGACACCTTGTAAGAAAACAAGTCATCTTTCCAAAGGCAAAATAAATTGAACATTAAAATGATACTAATTATGAGACATGTATTCATATAGGGAGTAAAACTGAAGTTGTAGTAAAATGGTTATCAGCTCTCCCTGTCGAAACATTAGTTATTAGTTGTCATGGATATGTAGTTGCGCTGATATACAGAGAACAATATTCTGTGCAAAGATAATAGGTGACAAACCTTTGTCACGTATAACGCCAAATGTTAGTTTCTAATGCTGCATCAGAAATTAAAAATGGAATGCAAATATGAGTGTTTCTTTGCTTGAGTTTTCACTCTCATTCCCTGAAGGGTATTTCACTGATGTTTGTAATTTTTTGTTACGTACTGATCGTAAGTCGTTGTATGCAAAACTTGCCAAAATTTTCATATATTACCGTTAAACCTTTCTTTAAAAAAGGAAACATACAGGAAATCTCCAATTATAGACCTATATCATTGTTGACTTCTTTCTCTAAGATTATTGAAAAACTCATTTATGTGAGACTTATTACTCATATTGAAACAAATAGTATTCTGGCACACGAACAATATGGATTTAGGACACACTCCTCGACTGAGAAAGCTGCCTTTACAGTGATAAATAATATTCTAACTGCTATGAATAATAATTTAAAAATGGGAGGTATTTTTTGTGATCTACAAAAGGCTTTCGACTGTGTAGACCATAAAATATTACTGGATAAACTCGAATTCTATGGAATTGAAGGGAAATTTAAAACATTAATTAGATCTTATTTAACAGATAGACATCAAAGAGTAGTATTGGGAAATATAAGTGATAGTAATAATTCATCCAAATGGGAAACAATAAAATGTGGTGTCCCACAGGGTTTGTCTCTGTAACATACTTATGGACCCATGGATGTATGTATATGTGTATCTATATTTGTATGTATGTAGGACTACCGCTTTAATTACGATGATGAACACCGTTAAGAGTGGCAGGTATGCCGTTATCACAACGGATTGGAGCTAGTACCATGGATTATCAACAATCATTCAGTTTATCCATCCTTTGTTCCAAGTTGCTGGCCATAGAACATGCCAGTATTTTGCATGATTTCTAGTTTACGTACTGGATATCATAATTGTTTAAAAGCCTTCGTGAGGCATATTTTGCATATCTTCAAAGTTGACTAACTTTCAATCTGGACACCTTGTAAGAAAACAAGTCATCTTTCCAAAGGCAAAATAAATTGAACATTAAAATGATACTAATTATGAGACATGTATTCATATAGGGAGTAAAACTGAAGTTGTAGTAAAATGGTTATCAGCTCTCCCTGTCGAAACATTAGTTATTAGTTGTCATGGATATGTAGTTGCGCTGATATACAGAGAACAATATTCTGTGCAAAGATAATAGGTGACAAACCTTTGTCACGTATAACGCCAAATGTTAGTTTCTAATGCTGCATCAGAAATTAAAAATGGAATGCAAATATGAGTGTTTCTTTGCTTGAGTTTTCACTCTCATTCCCTAAAGGGTATTTCACTGATGTTTGTAATTTTTTGTTACGTACTGATCGTAAGTCGTTGTATGCAAAACTTGCCAAAATTTTCATATATTACCGTTAAACCTTTCTTTAAAAAAGGAAACATACAGGAAATCTCCAATTATAGACCTATATCATTGTTGACTTCTTTCTCTAAGATTAATGAAAAACTCATTTATGTGAGACTTATTACTCATATTGAAACAAATAGTATTCTGGCACACGAACAATATGGATTTAGGACACACTCCTCGACTGAGAAAGCTGCCTTTACAGTGATAAATAATATTCTAACTGCTATGAATAATAATTTAAAAATGGGAGGTATTTTTTGTGATCTACAAAAGGCTTTCGACTGTGTAGACCATAAAATATTACTGGATAAACTCGAATTCTATGGAATTGAAGGGAAATTTAAAACATTAATTAGATCTTATTTAACAGATAGACATCAAAGAGTAGTATTGGGAAATATAAGTGATAGTAATAATTCATCCAAATGGGAAACAATAAAATGTGGTGTCCCACAGGGCTCGATTCTTGGCCCTTTGTTTTTTCTATTTTACATTAATGATTTACCTAAAATTATAAATAAGGATAATAATATGGTACTTTATGCAGATGACACCAGCATTATAATAACAGATAAAAATAAATTAAACTTTAATACAAATCTTAACCAAACTTTCAAAGATATAATTACTTGGTTTAAGGTCAATCTACTTACCTTAAACTTTGATAAAACTCAATATTTAGAATTTCGAACTAAGAATTATTATAATATCACTACTCAAATTAAATATGATCATAAAAGTTTAACTAATGTTACAGAGACTAAATTTCTAGGATTAACTATTGACGACACTCTATCCTGGAAACAGCATATTGAACAGGTTATCAGCAAAATATCCTCTGCATGTTATGCATTAAGAAATATAAAGTATATTGTACCATTAGATACACTTAAGTTAATTTACTTTGCTCACATACACTCTACCCTAAACTATGGTATTATTTTCTGGGGTAATTCCCCACACAGTGTCAAAGTATTTAAAATGCAAAAGAGGATAATCAGAATAATAACTAACTCAGGTAATAGGGACTCTTGTAGGAAGTTGTTTAAGAAAATGGAAATATTGCCCTTTTATTCACAATATTTATATACACTAATACTATATATGGTGAATAATAAACACCATTTTAAGGTAAATATGGATGTTCATAATTATGAAACTAGAAATAAAACAAATCTTCACCAGCCAGTAGCCAATCTGGCTAAATATTACAAGGGACCCTATTACTTTGGAATAAAGGTTTTCAACTGTCTTCCAGCTGATATAAAGGAATTGTATGATGACATAAAATGTTTTAAAAAAGCCTTAAAGCGATTTTTTCATCTACATTCTTTTTACTCTGTAGAGGAATATTTTAATTACAATATAATGAACTGAACAAGATTTATTGGTTTTAATTTTTATGTCAGTGCTAGGTTTTAACAGTATCCTGTATTAATTGTTTTACTATATGTTTTGTGCGATAGGTCTATTTTGTAGACTGTATGTGTTGTTTGACAATGTATATTTCATATGACTTGTTGGTTTGTATGTATGTTTGACCAAATCCACATCCTGTTTTGTCTCTGAGACTGTATATTGGATTTACGGATTGTCAAAATATAAAAACAAAAACAAATAAAAATAAAAAAGACAATAATCATATGCGTCACTATCATTTTGTTTGTCAGCGTTCCCTAATCCGTGTTTTCAATCCATTTGTTTCGGTCATGGTGAGGGCCTTTAGCGATCTGTAATCACAATGACTCCCATTCATAACGTCATAGAGCTTTACTGGTGTTAGCAACAATGGTTCGGAAGTTGAACTGTACTGGAAACAAACTGTAATCTGTGCACAGGACTTTCCATGGCAGAACTGCAGGTTCTCTGTTTAGGAAATTTTTTTTAATAATTTGTGATTATTTTTTAATGTTTCAGTGTGAAAACTGTGCTTCCATGTGTCTGTGCGTCTGTTTCAGTCAGGAATAACTGTTGTAATTAACAGAATTATCATTATACCCTGACAGTATTTCATGTCATTCTAGTAGTATATAAATTTTTGTGTGTTTTGTTTCTAGTTGGGCACTCATATTCATGCTAAAAGGAAGCGTGAAGAGCTTAGCAACATCTTTACCCAGATGAGAAAGGCACAAGCCCAGGCAAAATAATTTCTTAATGTGATGTTTGCCCCCTTAATAAATTGATACAAATTATTAATTTTGTTTTATTTAGTGTATAGGAAACCATCAAATAGAACACCAGCTGTGTTAAAGTACTTCACTTTGTTTTAGCACATCATGTTGCACTCCCTCAAGATCTTTTTAAGGAGCAGTCACAATATTTGGTGGGACACTGAAGTTTGCTGAAATTGTATTTACTTCTTCTTCATGTGTGGTTGTTAATAAAACACCTACCTTATTTATCTCCATACAATATGACTCCACTTCACAATCTCCAGTTTTCAGGAAAATACATATACAGAGGAAGATTAACTTTGTGCACAATTTTAAAATTAACCTCAATTTTTCAGTTGATGAATTAGGAAAAAATTGTCTTACATTTGGGTGAATATAGTATATGCACTATTAAAATATTAAAGTCTGGCATTCACTTATATAATGTATTCTGTCCTCTGTATTATTGGCTTTTAGTTTGTATGTATGGTTTATTGCATTTTTTGATACTGCCAACTCTGTTCTGCTGCATTATCTTTTTCAACCTTACATTGGCATTGCATGGACAGTTCCCATGCTGCTAGTCAGTATAAATATACCAGGTGGATTGGAGGTGTAACAAAGGGAAGCTGCTATGGTTTACACGTACTTATATATTGTCTTGCTTTTTGTGGTACAGATGTACTACTAATAAATAATTGTGCTGTATATCAACAAATTAGAGATTTTCAGTAACTACCACAGTTCAAAGTCAAGAATTTGCTATAATGACCTTAGTATCCTGTGTTAATTTCACGCTGTATTATATCACCCAAGGCCTTGATTCTTTACTAGTACACCACTTGGACTACTTGGAAGGTGAACGCAGTAAGCTCCACTGTAAGGTTTGTTGATCTGACCTATCCACATGAGAGCGTATCCCAGACAACTGGAACCTACACCAGCATTTTTGTGGCAACCTCAAATATTAAGTCATCCCAGTGTGTGCAGGGCTGTCTCCTGTTTAGTAAGTGGTCTTGACTGAATGTTGAACCAGACATAGTCACTGTATATATTCGAAAACAACTTCCATTGGTAGATGTGCATGCACCTTTGCACATATACAAGGGTCACTCCATAATTCATGACAACTTGGGTGTGGGGGGCAGGTGGAATGTGGCAGTGTAGGAAATGAGAGTACAGAACATACATTTGAAAGGAAGTTATCTGTACTTGTAAATGTTACCATCAAATGAGGTTATATTTAAAGAAGCCAGTGGTAGGAGGCAAGAAAAACAACACACATTTGGATCGTGGTTTTATTGTTTTGTTGTAGCATACAGAGGGAATTTGGAACACAAAATACAACAAACAAATCATACAAACTGTTCATAACCTTCAGAGTAGTCCCTTAGGTTGTCTACAGTTCTTCCAACTATGATGGGGTGGGCAGCAAATACCATTGGCATCACTTGACATGCTCATCTGAGCCATCTCATGCCAAACTGCTGTCAGAGTGTCCTTTCTATGTGCAAATTATTCCCATGGAATGGCTACTTCAGTTTGGGAATCAAGTCTTAGTCACATGGACCAAGGTCAGGAAAACAGGGACTGGTAAGTAAACTTTATGTCCATTGTGAAATAAGAAGACTGACACACTATGATCCTCACCAACACTGTTACCCACACACCAAATTACATGGTATTATGTCTCAGAAAACCATACCCCTGCCAGTCTGTAAAATATAGACAGAAATATGAGATAACCTCACATTGTGAACTGCACACATAACCAAATTCACCAACTGTAGGCACACAGCATCAACGTGATGAGCTGACTGAAGACAGCGTAACCTTCTGTGACTGTGTCTCAGTTTACAAACTATAACATAAAAGTCTACCGATTACAAGGTTAGATTTGTTTTTATTTGATAATGCTTTCAAATACTAAGACTGTATATCAAAGATTCAAGTATGGAGCACTGGAAAAATGATGAAACTGAATAACTTGGAGAAAAACCTGTCCCTTGGCCACAACAAATGCCACGTGGACCAGTCTGAGATTGAACCCAACCCTGCATGGTGACTGACCAATTGCACCTTTGCATGACCTCCTAGATATAGGCCTATGAGTTCATGTCTGTGTTTTTGTAGATATAAAGGTAAATCTGTCCCTGTGCTTAATCCAGCACCATGGTAGGAAGATGTGGGCAGGAGTGGAGGTATAGCACCATGAAGTCTTAGATTTTGGTACTACACAGGGAAGTAATACAGACTGTGGGCTGGACTCATTTGTCCTGTACCACTGAACTATATTTATCATTACTCAAATGCCGATAATTTGAAACAATGTTATTTGTGGAGGAATGACACAGCCTGCATTCACTACAGCACTACACTACACCGCAGTTCGGACACACCACACTGTGCCCTGCCACGCTGCAGATCACATTTCACATTTACAAGCACAGATCCCATCCACTTCAGCCCACACAACACAACACGTGTACACACAGAAGTAGAAGGACATCATTTAACTTCATAACTTGCATCAAACTTCACTCAAACCATTCTGCGTGATAGCAACAATTGTCACATAAAATAATGTCCGTACACCTGGATATAACCACACTGTTACAACACACTTTGATGTGTGTAAATCCTCATGATCCTGACAAATAGCATTATTCCACCAGTATCAGTAGACCTTATTAGCACAAGCAGCAAAACTGACAGCTGATCAGTTCATTTTACCCCATCTTCTCACAATATTCAATTAGCATTTCAATTTTAACATTTATTATAATATATGAGTGCCAGAAGCAAAACTATACAGGTTTTAATATTGAAAACAGCAGTCTATAAGCTATCCTTCTATTTTATTTCACTCATCATGGCACACAGTACCTGAAACATGTAATAAATACTTGTAGAATTTTCATGTAGGAAACTGTTAGCTATTGGGAATGGGTGTATGAGGAATGCAAATTGATGACACTGGGAAAGAGGTACTTATGAACAGTGGAGTGAATTACAGACATGTTTCTTGTGCACTTAGTAATAAGATGTATGTTTTTTGAGTATCTTGTGATTTTGCTAAGCAATTCATTGTCTAGATCATGAATTACTACAGTAACTAAATTTTTATGGAATTTGAGGTGTGGCTGAAAAGTCATCTAAATCATACCTTCATGGCAGAAGGCACAAAGCAGAAATAAGTTTACCCAAATTAAATTATAACTCAAAATCTAATGTTACGCTCTTTTCCAATGCATTGGTATTATTATTATTTTCCATCCAGAAATTGCTTTCAAAATTGCCTGAATGATGTCTTCACTAGTTTGAACACGACTTAAAGCTGGAAACTTACATTACATTTGGCCAAAACAAATTTCATATAATTTTGCACACATAACTTTTTATCTTAATATTGGGAATTAGAACAAATTAAAGAAACTGTGGAAGGAACTTTCTTGGCTTACATTGACACTAACTACATATGGAAAACACACTGTGTGTTATTGCTAAACTCAGTTCAGCATGATTTGCTGTGAGGGCAGCCACATGACTCACAAAATTAGCAAACCTAAAATTAATGTACTTGCTACTCTTATTCCATTGTATCACATAAAATGTGATAATATTTTTAGGACACTAAACAGACACCAACAAAACATGTCATAAACAAATGAAGATTATCCAGACAATGGCAGGGAAATATTCAGGCAGTTCAATGATATTTCACGTGCCAGCGAATTCTTACTCACAGTATTATCAGTGGTTTCAGAAAATACGGACAAATTTTGAACAAATTCTGATAAAAGGACATAACATAGGCCTCAACTTCATGTGCCATAAACTAACCTCAACATGTCATAAACGATTACACTGTACTTGAATCACCTTAGTTTATCAATAACATTTCACCTGCCACGAATGTTTGTGATATAAAAATATTTAAACCAGTATTAAAAGAGTATAATTTGTCTTACTCCTTGCACCATGTACACGAATTTGACCCAGTAAACTTTTTCAGCCCAAATACAGCGTGCATATATGGTGATGGTTTACCATATTTTGCCCGGACTATAAATGTATGTTTACTATGTACTGGTATTTGCACTTGTATTAGAGAGAAACACTTATAGATTTGACATATGTTCTAACATCCTTGGCTAGTTCTGTGAAGGATATATGCAATGTAATGAATTATGCTATATACACAATTTTTTACATAATTACGCCACTGCCAAGACATATATAGGCGTCACAACAGGATAAAAGTTCTACACGCCTTGAAAAAGAGCAAATTTAATGATAATTAGCTTCCACTTTCACTACGGACCTACATAAAACACAAACCTTGTGAAAAGTTTTCTGTAGATTATGGCAAACGGAGAAAGTTATCACATCAGTATTTGAAATTATCCGGAGTCAGCCATAAGCTTTATGTTTGAGGGAAGATGTGACCTTTATTTTAACATAAATGGGTTGTGAATTTCTCCTGCGAACAACACTAAATAAAATGACCCTGAAAGATGGCAACTCTCCGGGTGTCAAAATGGTGTTTGTCGCCTGCTTGTCTGGGTAAATACAACGTGTCACTTCAACAACTGACACTTCTGTGCGATAAATAGACCACAAAGCAAGACTGCATGACTTTGAACTCACAACCTACCTGTCTCTGTTTATAGTGCATGTGTGTGTGAATCGAGAAGATAACTTTTCATATAGATTATCAGGAAGACGACCACCAACTCTGGCAGCATCTTCGAACTCGTCAATCCGTTGTACAAAAACAGTAATATTGTACGTAAATATGGTATGTACACTTCGTCGATTTGAAAATAATTATATTATTAAATTCGTACCAACAGCGCGGAAGCTGCTGTTTTTGTGGTCGCAAGAATTGGGCTGGAAACAGTGAGGCACCAAGGTTACAAGTAACTCAGTATGAAATGTTAATAAAGAAAACCTGTCAACACAACTGTTTGTTTCAGATTAAACTAACTACAGCAACATTTTTCGGCTTGAGGTGTGGAGACATCTTCAAGATGTATCTACAAACTATTTAGGCCTCAGGAGGTATAATATTAAAATAGATTATTTTAATATCATCTTATAGGATATTTGCGTACTGGCACCTAACACAAGTCGCGAGTGAGTGGTTGTTTGTGTGTATGTGTGGTTTTTATTTGGATATCAGACATTTCGAGCTTTTACCATGTCCTGCTTTGGCCAGTGAAGGATGCCAGTTCACATTACTGCTGTATGCAGTGACACATTTTGTGTGTCAGGTACAGTACAAACCGATACCAGCTTATAATCAGTTACATGGAAATTATTAGTTGATTTGGTGACCAATTAGTGTAAAGTTGTAACACAAGTTTCTACGTAAATATGGCGGGTAAGAACATGTTCCACACAGAAGCAGGCACCATTCACTGTTACACCCCCTCGCCACGGTGAGGCACAGGATCTGGAGGGGGATATGTCACCCTGTGTCATGCACAGGATGTCATATCCACATCCGAGACACTAGTCCAGATAGGGATGTGATGCTATCTGGAATTCGTGTTTTCGAGCTAAAGTAATATCAAGTGCCGGCACACAGAATTACTTAAAAGAATGTTTTCTGGATCTTACTTACTACTACTAACTTACTAACTTATTTACTAACTTATGTACTAACTTACTTACTTCCTAACTTATTAACTAACTTCCTTACGAACTTATTAACTAACTTACTTAATAATATACTAACTTATTTACTTACTTACTAATTTACTTACTAACTTATTAACTAACTTACTTCCTAACTTGTTAACTAACTTATTAACATATTAAGTAACTTACTAACTAATTTACTTACTAACTTATTAACTAACTTACTAACTTATTAACTAACTTCCTTACTACTTTAGTTACTGACTTACAAACTAACTTACTGACTTAGTAACTGATTTTTTTTTTGTGGTGAAGGGCCCCGCAGCAAATGTGTGTTTTCCATTTTTCACTAACATACTTACGTACTACGCTCACTCGCAAAAACTGATCTCGCCTTCCACATCTGCAACACAAACGGATTAATGCTGTGTTAGTTTTAAATGGGATAATCATTTGGGAAACCTAATCAGATATGTAAGAAAACAGTACATGGATATTAAACAAACAGTGTTAAACTGTGTGGACTGTGATAACCTGGCTCATTGGGCAATCTTGTAATCTCCTGTTAACATATATTGACAGTAGTACTATTGCTGTGTGATTCAACTAGGTGATTTAGTTGGGCATATAAAGTACTGACTTGCTAACCTAAAATACTACATACCTATTGGACAGAAGCCCATCAGCACTGCAAAGACAACACCGAGCACGGTCCACCCTGCAATATAAGACAGAAATCACCATTTAAAATTACACACAAAACACACCACACTTTTGAAATTATTTCCTTAGACAGTAAGCAATACAATTATATAACAAGGAGTTTCTGCGGAAATGAAATCCTACCTCGCTGCTGCTCATATTTCTAGGTCTACATTGTCTTAGATATTAACATTATCATTTTATTTACTTCTGTGATCAAATTATTCAGTGCATTATGTGTCAGACATAACCTCAAAGTTTCACACTGTTACCATGGTGACGATAAATGCGCACACGACGAAAGCCCACACGACAATTGCGCACAGATAACCCCACGTCTGAATGCTCACAGACAATACCCACACCGATAAATGCTCACACGGATATATGTCACACGGATGAATGTCACAAGATAATTGCTCACAATTTAAATGCTCACATTGATAAATGCCACACGACAAATGCTCACACGGGCGAATGTCACACAGGAAAGTACGCACATACAAGAATTAAGTTAGGTTAGCGTCAGCTATGTCCTGTTTGTATATTACTGAATGGCCACTTGACACAAACTTAGTTAGCGTCAGCTAGTCTCTGTTTTGTATATGAAGGGATGCCACTGGACACAAATTAGTTAGCGTGTAGGCTATGTCTCTTACAGTCACGCGATATTTCAACCTCGTCCCCTCATTACACTACCATACTTTCCTGTGTGACAATCGCCCGTGTGGCATTGTCATGTGCATTATCCTTGTAGCATTCATCCCTGTGAGCATTCATCCGTGTGAGATATATCCGTGTGAGCATATATCCTGTGAGCATTTATCGGTGTGGTATTTGCCCGGAGCATTCAATCACAGTGGTTTATCTGTGCGCAATTGTGTGTGGCTTTCGTCGTGTGGGCTTTTGTCATGGAACGTTACCATGTCAGTAACTTGTCTGACAAACACATGCATGTGTGCAATGTGCATAAACGTACAAGTTTACAAACACTTGTAAGATCTAAGATTAAAGACAAGGAATAAACCCTACCAATACCAGTCTGTGCATTAACTTACCATAAAAAGAAAGACCTTCTGCACGTGAAGACGCTGGCTGTGTTGTAGCGAAACAAAATGACAGAAAAAAATATTATTTCTTATTCTGATTTACAGTATACAGTTGTAAGGATTAACTATCTGAAACACAGCACTGCAGAGAGCGACATCATTGGATGCTCTATATCTCCCCACATTTTACGGAAACTAAAGATTCATTATCCTGCTCGCAAGGCCCATCACTTCATCCTCCCCTGAACTAAAGAGTTTCTCTTCACACCATATGCACTATTCCTTTAACATTCATTATTACAACTATCCTTCAATATGTGCTACATTACCCAATGGTATGTAACCTTCAGGTTCTCTGAACAAAATGTTGTGTGAATTTCCATACGTCCTGATCATATCCTCCTCCTCAAATACAAATGTTACAGCAACTGTTGTTACGGCCTCCCACTCAATGGCTACCAGAGTTCCTTCCCCTGAAGAAACTCAGCTAGGGTGTAAAACTAACCACTTAACCATCATCTAGTGATGAGGTTAAGAATGAGTGTACTTATACTTCTAATCCCCCTGCTTGCCTTACCTGCACCATGTGAATACCACATAGATATGGCTCATTTAACATAACTGTCAACATCCCACAGATGTCTTGATATCTGACACACTACACAGGTGCTCATGTCAAACTTTTTTACTAACTTACATTCTAAGTGTGTGCCATTATTTCTGTTTGTGTTTCCTTGCATGATATATATGCACACCTAATCACCGCCTACCCACTCACACAATACAGGCCCACATGATATTTCAGTTTTCCACATGGCTTATGTTGAAGATTCTGGTGTTTGGGTATGTTCCTGCTACACAGTGTTATTATCCCATAAGACCAGAACATGCAACAGAGGCCCATACACCATATTAGTATGTATATAATGCTGTATTTTGTGTAAATAACTTACAGCTGTTTGACTGTCTTCTCAAATTCTTCATGTCTCTTCTGTACTTCAGCATTATTTCTGGCACACAGTGCCCTTAACAGTTTAATTTCTTCCTGAAATTATAATAGACACATGTACATCAGAAAAACTTGTTCATTAAAATCTAAACATAAGAAGCATACCATATGACACAGATTGTTATTACATAGCAAGTTTATGTAAAAGGTGAAGCTGTAACTGTACATGACATGATGGTACACGGGGAAGGCAGAGGTACAGCTCCACTCATTCTTAAGCTTGGCATTAGATGGAGATGTGTCATCAGCCTCATGTTCCAGCCACATTTTGCCTCTGGAAAAGAGCCCCTACCACTCATTGAACATGAGGCTGGGTGGGCATTAAACGCATACTGGAGATGATATCCCCAGGGATAAATCGACTGGCAAGCGAAGCTAAACACACGCATCTATCTAGTGCTCAGGTTAAGAATGATTAGACCAGTACCTTCAATTCCTCACATGCATTTGTGGCATATGCAGGGAAAACTCCACTCTACTTTATGAATGATGAATCAGCAGTATAATGTGTTCATCAAGCACCCTATTAAATAAGTCCAGAGGCACTGATAAAACAGTGATTTGCAATAAAGTAACTGCATACATTTCCACCAAAATCAATCACTCAAAAAATATTTCATTAGTTATCCAGTTAAGTAATTGAAATTTACAGCCCTCTCACCACAGGTTAGAATCTTCAAATCGTATAGAAATTCACCCTCTTCTGTAGGGCTGTGATGAGGGTATATTACACTGAACATATAAAACCTGTTGCAATTTTGGGACACTTATAAATCACAATAAACCCCATGCACTTTCCAGTTCTTAATACGCTACACCAGTCAGCAGTCTACAGTGAATGGATACCAAGTGCATGACTGGGGTAAATTCCCAGCAATGGCACAACCAATCTGTTTCCCACTGCATTCACGAAAGGCCTGTCCATGGCTTCTAGGAAATGAAAATACGTGTAGCCGAGGTTTCGAAATATTCAAGTTTTACTCGACTTGTTCTGTTAGTGTTTATATTTCAGCACTCGCCGGCACTTCAGTTTTCTTACCCTATCTGACGGTAGACAGGCAATGAAGTCGTCGAAACGGGTCTTTTACGACAAGTGAGCAATACAAGAATCTGTACGTTACTTCCCTGAATGCTGATGCGGAAAATGGACACTTTCGAGACTATCGGCAGAGATAAAATATGTTGAAAGTACCCTACACCCAAGTTATAACCACAGACACACTTCTACTTTTACCACGGCTCACCTATCTACGTACATGACTGCGAACCACAGATGGTATGTCCACCTACATACAATATATCATAGGAAAGCACAGATCATCTAGTATGGTCAGAGACATTGACTCCACGAAGTCCAGCGCCCTCTGGCAATCAAAAACATGTTAATCAGAGCCGTTGCTTTAACGTTGGGTATCAAAGATTCTTTCACACGACACACAAGTAACAAGTACACTAGTCATGCTGAGTGACTCTGAAAGAGCTGACATGTCACCAATATTGGTATGGCTGCAGCATGCCATGTTGTTGTGTTCACAGACTGGCACTTAAGTTTCATGCAACCATTGCAGGTATGGAAGTTGTTACACATGTTATATATGTCTAAATGTGACCGCTCATTTTGTCCATATAAACGTCACTTTGGTTCAGGAAATTAAACTGATCTTAACAGTGTAATAAAGGAGTTAATGTAGTACGGACACTACAAACTGTATGTGGAATGTCACCAGTTTTCAAAGGATAAAAAAGAAGTTCAAAAGTCTTCACTTAAAGACAAAAGTATGACAATGCAACAGACAATATGCGGCGACCACAGCTGAAGTGATGGGAAATTTTAAAGCTGTTTTCTGTAATTTGGTTTGGTTTGACTGCAGGCACAGAAAACCAGCAACTATAGTGTAATGTATACAGCTCAAACGATGGTCAGATTAGCATAAGGATGGCAAGTGTCACACAGAAACATAGAAATGAGAACTGTCAAAAAAACGTGGGTTAATTAAGTAAATAACAAATAACTGACTATCACATTTGGTATGTCGAATAGACTCTGTGTTGTCGTGCTGTTTTACACACACAAACACACACCCCAGAAATTATTTCCAACCCGTCGAATAATGGATACAAGCATTTATCATGTTAATGCATTTGGATGAAATTCTTATGAAAACAGCTACCAATTTTTTCTCAAAATATCAGGCAGGGTGACATAATTTTCATTCAAATGGTTTGTGGTAAGCAACAAGTAACAGGACCTGATAATACTGTACAGTCATGTGCACTGAGATAGTACTCACCTTCTTCATCTCTTCAGCCAGCTGATACATAAAGTGTGTTCTGGCTTCTTCCACTTGCTGCTCACAGCCTCTTTCTACTTTCTCCATTACAGCCTAATGAAAGAAATGATAATCTATTGAAGATGATGGCATGCAAGAATCATTCAACAAGAATGTCAGACAAACATACAAAAATCACATGTTCTTGAAAATGTCACTGTCTTAAAGTCTGACTATTCCATAAACTGGAGCGTAAATGAAAGCGTAAAATTAATTTCTGTTGTAAACCCCAGAAAGGGACAAACTCTTCAAATCTTTGTACCTTAGGAAAATCATGCTGCGAATCTGTGTGGTAAATAACTACAGTACGTGTAAATATATTATATATGATGCTGCAAGTTTTATGTTCTTAGTTTTATTATAAGAGCTACAGAAATTTACTTTTAAACTGAAATTTGCAAGATTTAAATTATTCACTGATCTTTCAAGTATTCTGGGTTGTTAAGACTTTTTGATTGTTAAGTGGTTACCGACATCTGCAAGACTGTAGTGTCTTCATCTTCAGGCTCAAGCACACCAAAAAGGAAGAACTACTTGACACTGAAGATGAAGGCATCATAATCCCTCGAAACATCAGTGGCTGCTTACAAATTGATGTGATGTAATGCCCAGAAGACACCCCAGAAATTATTTCCAACCAATTGAATAACGGATACAGACATTTATCACGTCAATGCATTTAGATGAAAGAGCTTAAATCAATCTTATTAAAATAGCTTCCAAATTTTTCTCAAAATATCAGGCAGGGCGACATAATTTTCGTTCAAATGGTTTGTGGTAAGCAACAAGTAACAGGACCTGATAATACAGTACAGTCATGTGCACTGAGGTAGTACTCACCTTCATTTCTTCCAAATCAGTGCGAGCCTTACACAGGTCTTGTGATAGTCTCTCTCGTTCACTTAGATATTCCTTTCTCTCTTCATTTAACTTATCCATGAAGTGTTTTGCGACTTCTTCCACTTGATGCTGACAGTCTCTTTCTGCGTTCTCCTTTTCAGCCAAATAAAATAAATAATAATCCATTGAATATGACAGCATGCAAGAATCATTCAACAAGAATGTCAGACACACATACAAAAATCATGTGTCCTCAAAAATGTCACTGTCTTAAAGTGCTGACAATTGCATAAATTGGAGTGTAAATGAAAGAACAAAATTTGTTTTGTTGTGAACAACAGAATGGGACAATCACTTCAACTGTTTGTAATGTTGATTATCATGCTGTGAATCTGTGCAGTAAATGCATCCAGCACATGTGAATATATTATATATGGTGCTGTAACATTTATAGTCTTAGTTTTACTAAGAGCTAAAGACACTTATTTTTAATTGACTGACATTTGCAAGATTTGATTTTTGCACAGTGATATTACTGATGATTGAAGTCTTTTGGGGTGTTAAGACTTGTTGATTGTTAAGTGGTTACCAACATTGGAGGAATGTAGTGTCTTCATCTTCAAGGCTAAGCACACCAAGAAGAGAGGACTGCTTGACACTGAAGATGAAAGCACTACAATACCTTCAAGCATCAGTCAATGCTCATGAATCGACGTGATATAACGTCCCAGAAGATTTTACGATTGATTGACTTTGCTGTAAGTGCTAAAATTATTATTATTTTTTTACTTATAAAACACATTTAAAATATCTCACAAATAACATGAAGCTTGAAGTAACTTTCATTCAGCTGGTTGTGTGATGGGCTACAAAGTGATAGTAACTGATAATACTGTACATCCGGTTGCACTGAGACAGCACTTACCTTCACTTGTTGAAGTTCCCTGTCGGTATCCATCAACTGCTGCAAAACCCATCGCTCTTCTTTGTAATTTCGACTTCTTTCTTCTTCGAGTTGCTTCTTTAACGCGCGGGTTTCCTAATGCAGAAAATAATAATCCAGTTAATATGACAGCATGCAAAAATCATTCAACAAAAGTATCAGACAGTGATCCTCAGTCTCGACTTAGAGAAGGTGAGGGTTTTACAATTTTATGTGATGCTCAGTTTTCCAGATATCACGCTGGGCTTAATAATAAGTGGTGTAAATGTGAAACACTTCAGCTGTAGCACTATATTTTTATAACCCTACAACGCAGCAGGGTTTCTTTATACCATGGGCATCAAACCCTTCTTTGCCAAATGGCCACAACACTTTACAGTGGGCTGGTTCGCGGGTCACGCATGTAAACATCACAAAATGTGTTGTACCTGACTAAATTATTGTGTAATTTTTATAGTGTAATTGTAAGTTACAAACGTAGCCTTGTGCCACGTGTTGGGCAGGCATGCTTTACACAGTCCCACTCCACTTTTACTCACTGACAGTGCGGAATTTGTTACATTTTGTGCAGACTTGACGATTCCACAGCGCTTATTTGTGCATTCTTTTCTAATGGTATGTTACTCTGTGTAATGACTGCAAATATCCCAACGTTTCGAAAGAACGTAGCATCTGTGTCTTCTTGTTTTGGTAAATGCTCAAAGAGTAACCAAATATATGGTTATTCTTCTAGGACCTACAAACTGCTGAAGATGAAGGCGTTGATCTCATAACGAGAATGGCAATGTATGTATGACGTAACATTCAAGCGCGTTCTCGTAACCACTGTTGCAGTGGAAAAGCAGTACTACATATTATGAGTGTGTGTTTGTAGCCTGTACACTGAAATCATCACTGCTCGTTCGAGGTCAACAACAATCACCGAAATACACTCTTTGGGCTGGATCCCGTGGTGTTACACTTATTTTCTTAGGCCCCACCAAGTTACACTACCGCTTTATTGAAAGGCAGTACCTGTGTTGCATATGGTATCCGGTGCCAGCACAACACTTTTGGCAACAAAAGCAATTTATTTATACTGTAGTATACCTCCCAACATTTTAGCAACCAACAATGCTCCAGAAGCCTTTACTCTTCATCATAACCACTGTGAGAACCTCAAATGTTGCCAAGTATAAGATTGTTGGTATTGCATCATTGTGTAACATTTACACTTTTAAGTAGATGGGGTTTAGGAAAAGTTACAGGAAGGATACTGCATGATGAGATGAGTAACAAGGTCAAACTGCATTTGTGGAAGATTTAACACACACTGAGTTGTTAGGAATTGAAAGATAATTAGTGGGAAACTGAAATACATTCAGGCTGAGGAAATAGATTTAAAATTATGGGAAAATAATAAAATATATTAAATGAACTTATATATAAATATTATGAGGGTGTGTCTGTATTCTTGCCTTAGTTATCCGGCATGCAAATCGCATCTTTTCTGCGTCATATTAAATTTTTACCTGCGGCCTGTCTGGCTCTGCCATATTTTTCCACGTTATCTCATAAACAGCAAGACTTACGGGAAAACGATACTGAACATAAAATGCGTGTCTTAATTTTCTCTACAACTTTTGTCTCAAACATTTCTCGTTTTAAGAATAATTCAGCGAGATATTATCATAAATGTACATGCATCATCTTGTCAAGTAACCGTTATTCTTGCCAGATTTTAATTAAACTTTAATTCTCTCGACAGATTTTCGAAAAATCCTCAAATATCAAATTTCATGACGTGACGAAGCTAATATTCTCCTTTCGCAATTTTGCAAACTCGCATCAGAAATGCTGTTTGTTCTTAAAACCATACACAAAGCATGAAATCACTATGTGGCTGAAAGTAGAATCTCTTAAAATTATACAAAGTAGCCATAGAGCTTCAATGGATTGAACCGGTGAATATCGACATCCTGAAGTGTTCATAACTTTACAACGTGTCCTTTTTTTTGGGTGAGTAAGAGATGTTTAACACGGCTGCGTTGATATGCAGTTATCATGGGGTCAATAACATATCCTAATTTTTATATTCTATAGTTCTAAATTTTGTACTTACCTTTCGATTCTTCCAAAATTTCAGTTTCTTAAATATTCCCATTGCGATGTTCGATCTGTATACAGTATTCCACTAAGTTTTCAGCACAAAAGGCACCAGTTCTCACACAACACATCCCACCGCAACCGTTGTTCGCAGCCGCATGAACAGCGGTCAACAGGGTAAGCAATATATTGCATTCCGAAAGAGATGGCTCATGCGCATATAACAGATCTCGTTCGCGTTACTAACGTTAACTTTGCATTTTAAATTAATTAATGTATTTATTTTAATTAAAATTAATTTTATTTATTTTATATCAATTTATTTCGATTAATTGATTTTATATTCCCATTTTAAAACGAACCAGTCGTCTTTGATTGGTAGTTACGTAACTAGCCACCAATGAACGACGCAGTTTGAACGAGTCCATGTAACTGGGCGGGGATGACAGTTCGGTCGACTATTTATATAGGTAGATATTTATACAGAGCTATTCAAAATGATTGTCGGAGTTTTAACAACTTGTCATACACAATACTCTTGAGACAGGAGTATATAGTTGCAATGATGGATCAAGAAATTCTCAAAGTTTTTTTTTATGATGTGCTGTGTGCAGTAGTTATGCATTTCTCCGCTTGGAGCACAGTTTACTAAGATGGCGGCGAACTAGAGTGGGAAGGCGTTCTGTGTGCTTATATTTCATGAATGTCGGTCAGTTACAATTGTCCAGCGGCAATTCCGCACCAAATTCGGGAAACAACCAACATCTGACAATTCCATTCGAAGTATCGACGTAACGAATACATTAAGCTTTACTTTCACTCTCCCACGTGGTGATTTTACAGATATTTTGATTATCATATTTAAATTAGGCATATATTCCTTTTAAAATATATATGGAACCTGCAAAGAGTCCCATAAGAATACCCACATGTGTGAACTTCGCCTGATATTTTTAGAAAAATTAATAGTCTTTTGAAAATGGATCTTAAAGAAACAGAGTTGCAAGATATGGAGTGAAAATGTGTGGCTCAGAACACAGACCACGTTCGAGCTGTTGGTGACACTGTAATTAACTTTGAGATGATTCATTCCCTTTTGTTACATTAACAATAAAACCAGTCGTCCGTCAGAAAATTATACCTCAAATGTCTGATTTCCAAATTTGAAATACATAGTTCTTGTGTTTGAAGGAAGAGTGGATGATTCTAATATGACGGTAATTCTCGGAAATAAACTTCCGGGGAACTTCCAGTTTTTCCCACGCAGTTTTCATTTGTTCCGAATGATTGTCAGAATAAACAGCCATTCTTTTTGTAAATTTCCTTAACAGTTGATTTGTGTAATGGAAATGCAATTTGTCAACGTGATGAGCTGACTGAAGACAGCGTAACCTTCTGTGACTGTCTCAGTTTATAAACTATAACCTAAAAGTATCGATTACAAGGTTAGATTTGTTTTTATTTGACAATGCTTTCAAATACTAAGACTGTATATTAAAAATTCCAGTATGGATCACTGGAAAAATGATGAAACTGAATAACTTGGAGAAAAAGATTTAAGACTTCATGGTGCTATACCTCCACTCCTGCCCATATCTTCCTACCATGGTGCTGGATTAAGCACAGGGACAGATTTACCTTTATCTACAAAAACACAGACACGAACTCATAGGCCTATATCTAGGAGGTCATGCCAAGGTTCAAGTGGTCAGTCACCATGCAGGGTTGGGTTCAATCCCAGACTGGTCCACGTGGCATTTGTTGTGGCCAAGGGACAGGTTTTTCTCCAAGTTATTCAGTTTCATCATTTTTCCAGTGCTCCATACTGGAATTTTTAATATACAGTCTTAGTATTTGAAAGCACTGTCAAATAAAAAATCTAACCTTGTAATCGATACTTTTAGGTTATAGTTTATAAACTGAGACACAGTCACAGAAGGTTACGCTGTCTTCAGTCAGCTCATCACGTTGAAAAATTGCATTTCCATTACACAAATCGACTGTTAAGGAAATTTACAAAAAAGAATGGCTATTTATTCTGACAATCATTCGGAACAAATGAAAACTGCGTGGGAAAAACTGGAACTTCCCCGACTTTTTTGGAAAAGGGGAAGTTTATTTCCGAGAATTACCGTGATATTAGAATCGTCCACTCTTTCTTCAAACACAACAACTATGTATTTCAAATTTGGAAATCAGACTTTTGAAGTATAGTTTTCTGACGGACGACTGGTTTTATTGTTAATGTAACAAAAGGGAATGAATCATCTCAAAGTTAATTACAGTGTTACCAACAGCTCGAACCTGGTCTGTGTCCTGAGACACACATTTTCACTCCGTATCTTGCAACTCTGTTTCTTTAAGATCCATTTTCAAAAGAATGTTAATTTTTCTAAAAATATCTGGCGAAGTTCACACATGTGGGTATTCTTATGGGACTCTGCAGGTTCCATATATATTTTAAAAGGAATATATTCCTAATTTAAATATGATAATCAAAATATCTGTAAAATCGCCACGTGGGAGAGTGAAAGTAAAGCTTAATGTATTCCTTACGTCGATACTTGCGGAGGTGTGTGGTCACCATCACGCTCCGCCAGTTTACTCCCACAAAAAACATCCCTGGCGCTGTGTGTGGTGGTGTTTTGGATGCCGAAGGAGTAAGACGTGTCGTGAGAAGTAGCGAATCAAATCTTAGTGACATGTGCAGTTGGATTAAATACGCTACAGTAAGTTGTAGTATGTACACAAACTTGAGCAAAACTTAAACTGTAACACGTATTTTTTCTTCCGATTATGAAGTTATGTGAAATTGAGCAATGATCGTTCTCTGAATTCCGTTCATGCAATGTAATAATTATGATAGTTTTAAACAGGTGTTTGTTTTAAAATTCACTTAACAACCAACAACTGCACTGTTGAATGAAAATATCACTTAAAGTTACCCTACATATGTTTCGGTCATTATATGACCATCATCACGGTATCTATATCTTTACGTTTTCACTTCACTGTGCGCTATCCACTTTTTTGTTGTTTAATTTATTAGTGTTTTTCACTGGGAGTTATTTTGTACACTGCACTTATATACGTATTTGTCTGTTGAGATCGTCTGCGTCGAGTTATTTCACTGTTGTACTCTTGGGATTTGTTGTCGTGTCGTAGTTGAGTTCTTTGTTGTTTAATTTATTAGTGTTTTTCACTGGCAGTTATTTTGTACACTGCACTTATATACGTATTTGTCTGTTGAGATCATCCTGCGTTGAGTTATTTCACTGTTGTGCTACTGGGGATTTTGGTTGTCGTGTCGTAGTTGAGTTCTCCGCTGTAGTGGGGTATGTTGGAGTTGATGTTTCGTTCGTTGGTCGTTCGCTGTGAAGTGTTAAACAATTGGCAGCTGTTGTAAGGTTATAAAACTATAAATTCGTTAAAATTATGAAGCAATAAAATAAGGTGACACTGTTGGCGTCTGGTCATGTATACCAGGGTTGGCCAATAGTGTTACCTTATTTTATTGCTTCATAATTTTAACGATTTTATAATTTTATAACCTTACAACAGCTGCCAGTTGTTAAACACTTCACAACGAACGAAACAGTGAAGTGAAAACATAAAGATATAGATACCGTGATGATGGTCAAATAATGACCGAAACATATGAAGGGTAACTTTAAGTGATATTTTAATTCAATAGTGCAGTTGTTGATTGTTAAGTGAATTTTCATAAATTATAGTTAATTTATTAAACCCACTAATTGACTATAATTCATCAGAACAATGCACGGAATGAACCCTAAATGACATAACTCATGTTACAGTCAGAATCACATTGCGGCCCATCTGTAGGTAATTAAATTACAAGTCGCATTTTAGGTAAGAAATGTTTTACTTTAGTATGTAATTTACAAACATTGATACATACATGGACTATACACACTTATGTACAAGATGCCCTTCAGACTAAGGGAACTGATATGACAAAAGTTAGGTACAGTACATTATTAGCAAACAATACTTTACGTACGTCTTTAATTCACTTCACTTGATAGGATTATGGCTTATTTGCTACCTTTATCATTCCAGAAGCTTGTTCAGTGCTTCCAGCGGGACACTGCATGGTACTCCATCTGCTACCAGCAACACGACTCATATCCACCAACAGGAAGGCCAGCGTTACTACAGCAGTGCTTAGCAACACAGGTGTTCTTGGCAAAATACTGTTACGTCAGCATGTACCAACGAAAAGCTTAACAAACAGAAATTACAGTCCAGCACTTAGCGCCATATTTATGCAGTGAGTAACACTTACCAGCTCATTCTGCACGATTTGCTGTCACAAGTTCAAAATATGCACACAGACCGTATGTTGCGGTCAGAACGTCAAGATAGATTTCAGATTTGGCTGGCAACGTGTTTCGAGTTTGACAGGCCTGTTCTAGTGTTACATGTACATTAGCAAGCAAGACCTCTGTAATGCCAGCAAACTGGACACAGCAGTATGTGACACGAAGAGGTATCACATGCGTCTGATACACAGCAGGAACCACAAGTCATACCAACTGAATCACAAACTGTGTTTACCGCAGTACACAGTCTACATAACTGTAAAGAACAGGAAGTGAATACAAGTAGTTCATTAACTGGGAAATTCAGTGGGACTTATATATGGAAACAATGAGGCAAAAAAACAATTTCCTGGTCTACCATGTGTAAAACCTCTTCAATAACCCCTTCCAATAAATTAACCAACCATTTAATAATGTTTAGAAGTCCTGGCTACACTTATAATGGGAGCCGGGATACCGTGGTTGTTACAGTGTCTAATGAATCTTCAGGCTTCATCAACCGAAAGGATTTCTTTTTAATAGACACACACTGTCCACCAACCACTGCTTGCGGAACACTTTACCTCTAAGTTAGTCAGGAAATTTCCCACGCTGATCACCAACCCATTTTAACAATTATGTAGACTTTACACATCACCTGCTGTGTTTCTCTCTGCTCATTTCTGTTCTTATTAATACAAACTGTGCCCATTCTTAAGTCAAACTCACTCACTAATATTTTAAAACTGTCACATTTCTTACACACAAGCACGCACGCACACACAGTATGAAATCAATTACAGTATTTACACACAAATGTGACATACAACAATTCAAATTATGTACAGTCAGCTACTAACCATTCAAGACGTGTTTATGCACATTGCTGTCACTGATAATACCATGCAGCGTCCTGTTACATACGTACACTGCTCACACTTCATTGCCAACAAAAACATTACACAAAGAGTACCATAATGCTTCAGGGTAGTGACTTGACACTAACTGCACTGCCGCCTGTAACTGTGCACAGTAACAACACCGTAACCGGACATCACTTGTCAGGCCTGCTTCGAGTCTCTCACCCCACTAGACGAAAGTCAAAAGAAACCCTATGGTGGAGGAAGCAGTGATTTCCAAAACAGAGCTATCAGCAGTGAACATGGCCCCAGTGTCTACAAGTCCGAAACTTGAGACTGTCAAGCTGAAGGTCATTATCTGGACAAGCTGAGTTCACTGCATTAGTTTGGGTTGACAGGCTTTAGTGTCATTAAATTATTGGAAGAAGGGAATGGAAAAGAGACCCTCTTGAAAATTACTTGGCTTTGCGAAGGAAGCAATTCTTTCTAGCATTCACAGAACCTGGAACCCATGATTTAGGATTCCACCCCGCACATCATAAAAAGAAATTTAGAGAGCGGATGGTGGACTGACCCGGATACTGGAGACCTCGCTAGAGGTCTTGAGAGTGATTCATTCTTGTACACCTGGGGAAATGCAAACTAAATTGCTAAACAGTATTACACACATAAACCACGTATGGTGTCATCAGTATCATATACACATTTTGAACCTGACATTAAGTGTAGTGTTATTTGTTATATATTTTAAATAACAATTTCACTCGGTAAGCACACCCCTGTGATCCCTCAGTTCGTCTCGTAGCCATAGGTGGCACAAGGGACGGTAGCAACACGGACAGTGGCTTCGAGCTGAACTAGCACTTAGCATCAGCAGTGATAATGGTGTGTCGTGACAACTAATATTAGGGAATTCTAACTATGTAATTTTTTAACTTCATTTCAGTGTTATTTTATTGTTACAATAGAATACTTTCATAGCAATTATAATCTGTATATTAGGGAAGGCTTATTAACTTTTTTATGCAATTGTTGTTCTATGTTAAATTTATTATATTGTGACATGACGTGACTAGTTCTATATCCGGCAGGTCTCTGAGACCCTACAATGGATTTATGGCATTTAATAAAGATGATGATGACCACACTGCCCGAAATTACACACTTCACACGCTCTATAGGGACGGGATCCCTTCGGATCACACACGATCGCACAGCTGTTTGTATGCATGCTCCATACAGACCGCAAACAACTGGTAACTTCTACCTGGAACGACTCATTTTTTAATTTACATTCTAACTGTATGCTTAATAACTTTGTGTGTTAGACTTTTAATATTCTAATCTTTTTAAGAAGGCAGACACAATACCTAAATTAGCTGTTGGCCTCGTTACTCGTAGTTGTGAGTATTCGTCACAACTTAGCGATGAAACTTCCTTTAGGTATTCATAAGATAAACAAAGTCAGTAAGACAGCATCTTTACCACAGTGCATTAGAAGGTACGTTGTACGATCTCTAGCATTTCTGTCAGAGGTTTTTAACTGCACAACGCACGACATATAAAGCCTACTTTACTGAATAAATACACTTTTCGAGCAGAAGTAATATTCATTCAAATAATCAGATTTCGGTAAAATCACAAAAATAACTGAAAAAATGCAAAACGAAACAAATAAATGAACAAACAGGATACCAAATCAGGTAATACTAAAGTGTCCTAAATTAGGGGGAAGAGAAATTTAGGAAGAGCACAGAAGTGTTGGAATAAAAAAAGGAACCACTTGTCGTTTGGACTTTGTCCATCGTCTTGGATAAAATCTAAATTATAAAATACAAATATAAAAATCACGACGTTTCGGAAGAAGAGCCATCTACCGAAACGTTGTGATTTTTATATCTTACATTTTATCCAAGACGATGGACAAAGTCCAAAAGACAAGTGGTTCTCAATGGTATATACCATCTTCAGAACCTTTTAGAATTCATTAAAAAAAAAAAGGAGCTCAATAACTGCAAAAAAAAAACAGCAAACGTGCGACTTGTAATGGAGTATTGCTTTCATAAATGTTGTGAGCAGTTCTGTGCATTCCGTTTAATTGACACAAACTTATAAATCTATTTTCTCCTCAAACCTGTAGAGAAACTGGTGTTCCAATATATGAAAATTGGAAGGGTCTTTCGGACACAGCAATGAAGTTTATGGTTCCATAGGAGGGAATTTTCACTAGTTTTACATCTATTTGCTTCTCAGGAAGGGTTATGCTCCAAAAAGCTAGCTGCTTGTTTAACTACTCTGTGTAGTTACAACTGAAGTATGCCTTCCTTTGCATGACATTTGGCTAAAGGACTCTGGGAATTCACATGCAAAGTATAACTGTTCTAAGACAGGCAATAAAATTATGCCGTCAAGTGCACCTCACATAGCCGCCATTAATTTGTCCTTTAACTCAAAATAAAGTACTTTCAAAGACCGAATTATGCTTTACTGTACAGTGTTACTGGCCTGTAACTTATAGCTTATTTTAATTGTGTGTGTTTGTGCGCTTGTGTGCGTGTGTGCCCCGCAATGACGTATTGAATCCAGTTGACCGATTTACATAAAAAGTGGTATGAAGCCTATGCCATTGGATGCCACTAAAACTTTAGGGTATTGTTTTCAACCACCAATAGAAAAGTATGGATTCGCCAAATTTTTTTATGTACGAGGGACAAAAGAGACTCTTAATTTTGGGCCATGAACAGCACTACGATAAAAAGGCTTAAAACTTCAAGTACCCTACACGTTGACATCATCCAATACCAATGGAAGAGGAGGAAATATGTGGAAAGACTGAAGGACATTATTTCTCAGTACTGACCCTCAATTGCCATCCCAGTGGACAATATGGCGGACGGCAAGTTGGATAGTAAAAGTTTCTCTGTGCACTCGGAACAAGAAATTGGCATTCCTAGTGAAGGTAGTTGTGAAAATTGTAATAAATTAAAACTAAAACTGAATGAAGTGTTAGCCGAACTAAGTTCAACTTATGCAATCATAGATCTACTTCAAATGGAAAGAAACATAAAACACCAAAGGATAAATGAAGGTGATAATACCAGTGTAGTATCAACGACGGACTCAATGAATGAAAATAATGTGAAAGAAATCCAAGAAAATTGGAAATTAGTGATGTCAAAACATCAGAATAAGATCCGAAAACCAACATATTCAGAAGTTTTTCAAAATATTAAACCGATAACTGTAAGTAATAGTTATGCGTATTTAAGCAGCTTAGAAGGTGATGAAGGTGAAACTGCTGGAAGAAACCATGAAGCATTCTCTGAATCAAGTGTATACTTAAGTCATTGCAAGGAAAGTGAAGGCACTAACTAATAAAACAACTGATTATGACGTGCATACCCCAACCCATCTTAAATCAAAACTTGGACTGCAATTGAAGACGATTTCCTCAATACGTAATATGCCAATAGCTGAGAAGCCTAGTAAAGTTATTCCGACTATATTAAATGGTAAATTAATCCATTATAGCAATAGTAAGCCAAGTAAAGTAAAATCTAGTAAACATGATTTGAAACCAAACAAGGTAGGTACCATAACCTTAAAAAAACGACATGAATGGCCAGAACAGTGAACACAAAATCGCAATAATAAGTGACAGTTTTCTCCGTGGATGTGCTGAAAATGTCAAAACTTATATCGGTGGACCGGACCGTCGAAAGGTTTGTGGCTCACAGTGGCCATAGAGAAGCTCGCTGCCCGTTGGTCAGCATCAACGAAGTGCAGAAAGTCATTTCCACTTCCAAACGCCGTAAGGCCCCAGGGGAGGATGGAATTTCCTCAGTCATGCTTCGTCATCTGCCCAACGCAGCAATAAAACACATGTCCGTTTTATTTTCCTCCGCACTGTCCCTAGGCCGATTCCCTCAATTTGGGAAACTAGCTAGTCATACCCATACTTAAGCCAAAGAAACCTCCATCCCAGCTGGACTCTTACCGACCAATAAGCCTCTTAAGCCTCAGTAAAATACTAGAACGAGTGGTGGCCCGACGGTTGACTGCACACGCAAAACGGATACAGCTAATCCCCGACGAGCAGTTCGGGTTCCGTAAACAGCATTCAACAACATCTCAACTAGCACGTATCACAGATTTCATCACTCATGGCTACAACCTACGCAAACACACGGGCATGGTCATCCTAGACCTCGAGAAGGCATATGACACGATATGGATCAATGGCCTCCTACACAAACTGATTCAGTACGAGTTCCCAGCATACATCATTGAGTTCCTCTACTCATATCTCCGAGGTCGCACCTTCTCAGTGGTCATCGACGGCGCACACTCAACTCCTCGGACTCAGAGAGCAGGTCTTCCACAAGGGGCAGCACTTTCCCCACTTTTGTTTTCGTTCTACATATCTGACATTCACCGCCTCCCACATATACACTTGGTGCTTTACGCAGATGACACAGCACTTCTGACTCAATCCTGGCGAGTGGATACGGTAGCGCGCAGACTCACCTCGGCGGTACTCCAACTCAAAAAGTATTTTGACCGGTGGCGCTGTTGCATATTGTAGAATAGGTACAAATATTGTAATGTACGGGGATTGTTAATTACGGTGTGTTAACCCGCTGTTATCAGTAGCAGACATGTAACAAAGTCCACTGCTAGCCTCCAAGTTCAAGACAGCATTCCAAAAAAACAATGGAATAGTACCGAGAAGGAGCAATGTTCTCTCCCAGCCGGACTATCTTATGTAATGGAAAATTCCCGATGACACGAGTGAAAACAAATTGTATAAAACCCTCGGAAACGATGAATCTGACGCTTTTTGTCGATTCGGAGAGCCCCGGCTTCATGGAGGAGACGGGCTGTTCTCTCTAAAGAGCCGCTACTGCCATAGCTCACGCAGAGGGGTAATACTTCTTGAAGTCCAGTGTTCGGCTATTTTAGCACTATTACTTGGTAATAAAATATCTTTAGCTGCAGTAATCAGCGTTATTCATAGAACCAGCAGCACCTGCATTTCCCAAAGGATCCGCTCGCCTTAGCCAACTGAAAATCCTAGCTCAGGATACAACAACTGGTGTCAGGTGTGCTTGGTGAATCAACGGAAGACACAGCGAGGAGATACGAACCTGGACGACACACACAAGAAAGAGGTATTACCAGCGGAAGACATCCGGTAAAAGAAAACCAATTTATTGTATTCAAGTACTTCAAGAAGAGTAGCTACTGCATGGGCTTAAAAATAGCCACAATTTTGAACTGAGATTAGCAAGAACGATATTTCAGCTGTGGGAATAATCCGAGAGAAGTTGGTTAGAGACCTAAGGAGAGTTGGAAACCATTAATACTGCAACAGTCATCCAGTACTGAAAATTACTCCGTCGAATAATGGATACAAGCATTTATCATGTTAATGCATCTGGATGAAATTCTTATGAAAACAGCTACCAAATTTTTCTCAAAATATCAGGCAGGGTGACATAATTTTCATTCAAATGGTTTGTGGTAAGCAACAAGTAACAGGATCTGATAATACTGTACAGTACTCACCTTCTTCATTTCTTCACCCAGCTGATCCATGAAGTGTGTTCTGGCTTCTTCCACTTGCTGCTCACAGCCTCTTTTTACTTTCTCCATTACAGCCTAATGAAAGAAATGATAATATATTGAAGATGATGGCATGCAAGAATCATTCAACAAGAATGTCAGACAAACATACAAAAATCACATGTTCTTGAAAATGTCACTGTCTTAAAGTCTGACTATTCCATAAACTGGAGCGTAAATGAAAGCGTAAAATTAATTTCTGTTGTAAACCCCAGAAAGGGACAAACTCTTCAAATCTTTGTACCTTAGGAAAATCATGCTGCGAATCTGTGTGGTAAGTAACTACAGTACGTGTAAATATATTATATATGATGCTGCAAGTTTTATGTTCTTAGTTTTATTATAAGAGCTACAGAAATTTACTTTTAAACTGAAATTTGCAAGATTTAAATTATTCACTGATCTTTCAAGTATTCTGGGTTGTTAAGACTTTTTGATTGTTAAGTGGTTACCGACATCTGCAAGACTGTAGTGCCTTCATCTTCAGGCTCAAGCACAACAACATTGAAGAACTACTTGACACTGAAGATGAAGGCATCATAATCCCTCGAAACATCAGTGGCTGCTTACAAATTGATGTGATGTAATGCCCAGAAGACACCCCAGAAATTATTTCCAACCAATTGAATAACGGATACAGACATTTATCACGTTAATGCATTTAGATGAAAGAGCTTAAATCAATCTTATTAAAATAGCTTCCAAATTTTTCTCAAAATATCAGGCAGGGCGACATAATTTTCGTTCAAATGGTTTGTGGTAAGCAACAAGTAACAGGACCTGATAATACAGTACAGGCATGTGCACTGAGGTAGTACTCACCTTCATTTCTTCCAAATCAGTGCGAGCCTTACACAGGTCTTGTGATAGTCTCTCTCGTTCACTTAGATATTCCTTTCTCTCTTCATTTAACTGATCCATGAAGTGTTTTGCGACTTCTTCCACTTGATGCTGACAGTCTCTTTCTGCGTTCTCCTTTTCAGCCAAATAAAATAAATAATAATCCATTGAATATGACAGCATGCAAGAATCATTCAACAAGAATGTCAGACACACATACAAAAATCATGTGTCCTCAAAAATGTCACTGTCTTAAAGTGCTGACAATTGCATAAATTGGAGTGTAAATGAAAGAGCAAAATTTGTTTTGTTGTGAACAACAGAATGGGACAATCACTTCAACTGTTTGTAATGTTGATTATCATGCTGTGAATCTGTGCAGTAAATGCATCCAGCACATGTGAATATATTATATATGGTGCTGTAACATTTATAGTCTTAGTTTTATTAAGAGCTAAAGACACTTATTTTTAATTGACTGACATTTGCAAGATTTGATTTTTGCACAGTGATATTACTGATGATTGAAGTCTTTTGGGGTGTTAAGACTTGTTGATTGTTAAGTGGTTACCAACATTGGAGGAATGTAGTGTCTTCATCTTCAAGGCTAAGCACACCAAGAAGAGAGGACTGCTTGACACTGAAGATGAAAGCACTACAATACCTTCAAGCATCAGTCAATGCTCATGAATCGACGTGATGTAACGTCCCAGAAGATTTTACGATTGATTGACTTTGCTGTAAGTTCTAAAATTATTATTTTTTTACTTATAAAACACATTTAAAATATCTCACAAATATCATGAAGCTTGAGTAACTTTCATTCAGCTGGTTGTGTGATGGGCTACAAAGTGATAGTAACTGATAATACTGTACATCCGGTTGCACTGAGACAGCACTTACCTTCACTTGTTGAAGTTCCCTGTCGGTATCCATCAATTGCCTTAAAAGCCATCGCTCTTCTTTGTAATTTCGACTTGTTTCTTCTTCGAGTTGCTTCTTTAACGTGCAGGTTTCCTAATGCAGAAAATAATAATCCAGTTAATATGACAGCATGCAAAAATCATTCAACAAAAGTATCAGACAGTGATCCTCAGTCTCGACTTAGAGAAGGTGAGGGTTTTACAATTTTATGTGATGCTCAGTTTTCCAGATATCACACTGGGCTTAATAATAAGTGGTGTGAATGTGAAACACTTCATCTGTAGCACTACATTTTTATAATCCTACAACGCAGCAGGGTTTCTCTACACCATGGGCATCAAACCCTTCTTTGCCAAATGGCCACAACACTTTACAGTGGGCTGGTTCGCGGGTGACATGTAAACATCACAAAATGTGTTGTACCTGACTAAATTATTGTGTAATCTTTATAGTGTAATTGTAAGTTACAAACGCGTCTTAATTTTCTCTACAACTTTTGTCTCAAACATTTCTCGTTTTAAGAATAATTCAGCGAGATATTATCATAAATGTACATGCATCATCTCGTCAAGTAACCGTTATTCTTGCCAGATTTTAATGAAACTTTAATTCTCTCGACAGATTTTCGAAAAATCCTCAAATATCAAATTTCATGGCGTGACGAAGCTAATATTCTCCTTTCGCAATTTTGCAAACTCGCATCAGAAATGCTGTTTGTTCTTAAAACCATACACAAAGCATGAAATCACTATGTGGCTGAAAGTAGAATCTCTTAAAATTATACAAAGTAGCCATAGAGCTTCAATGGATTGAACCAATAAATATCGACATCCTGAAGTGTTCATAACTTTACAACGTGTCTTTTTTGGGTGAGTAAGAGATGTTTAACACGGCTGCGTTGATATGCAGTTATCATGGGGTCAATAACATATCCTAATTTTTATATTCCATAATTCTAAATTTTGTACTTACCTTTCGATTCTTCCAAAATTTCAGTTTGTTAAATATTCCCATTGCGATGTTCGATCTGTATACAGTATTCCACAAAATTTTCAGCACAAAAGGCACCAATTCTCACACAACGCTTCCGACTGCAACCGTTGTTCGCAGCCGCATGAACAGCGGTCAACAGGGTAAGCAATATATTGCATTCCGAAAGAGATGGCGCATGCGCATATCACAGATCTCGGTCGCGTTACTAACGTTAACTTTGCATTTTGAATCCATTAATGTATTTATTTTAATTAATTTGATTTTATTTATTTTATATTAATTTATTTCGATTAATTGATTTTATATTCCCATTTTAAAACGAACCAGTCGTCTTTGATTGGTAGTTACGTAACTAGCCACCAATGAACGACGCAGTTTGGACGAGTCCATGTAACTCAGCGGGGGTGACAGTTCAGTCCACTATTTATATAGGTAGATATTTATAGAGATCTATTCAAAATGATTGTCAGAGTTTTAACAACTTGTCATACACAATACACTTGAGATAGGAGTATATAGTTGCAGCGATGGATCAAGAAATTCTCAATGTTCTTTTTATGATGTGCTCTTTGCAGTAGTTATGCATTTCTCCGCTTGGAGCACAGTTTACTAAGATGGCGGCGAACTAGAGTGAGAAGGCGTACTGTGTGCTTATATTTCATGAATGTCGGTCAGTTACAATTGTCCAGCGGCAATTCCGAACCAAATTCGGGAAACAACCACCATCTGACAATTCCATTCGAAGTATCGACGTAAGGAATACATTAAGCCTTACTTTCACTCTCCCACGTGGTGATTTTACAGATATTTTGATTATCATATTTAAATTAGGCATATATTCCTTTTAAAATATATATGGAACCTGCAAAGAGTCCCATAAGAATACCCACATGTGTGAACTTCGCCTGATATTTTTAGAAAAATTAATAGTCTTTTGAAAATGGATCTTAAAGAAACAGAGTTGTAAGATACGGAGTGAAAATGTGGGGCTCAGGACACAGACCAGGTTCGAGCTGTTGGTGACACTGTAATTAACTTTGAGATGATTCATTCCCTTTTGTTACATTAACAATAAAACCAGTCGTCCGTCAGAAAACTATACTTGAAATGTCTGATTTCCAAATTTGAAATACATAGTTGTTGTGTTTGAAGAAAGAGTGGATGATTATAATATCACGGTAATTCTCGGAAATAAACTTCCCCTTTTCCAAAACGTCGGGGAAGTTCCAGTTTTTCCCACGCAGTTTTCATTCCGAATGATTGTCAGAATAAACAGCCATTCTTTTTGTAAATTTCCTTAACAGTTGATGTGTGTAATGGAAATGCAATTTGTCAACGTGATGAGCTGACTGAAGACAGCGTAACCTTCTGTGACTGTGTCTCAGTTTATAAACTATAACCTAAAAGTATCGATTACAAGGTTAGATTTGTTTTTATTTGACAATGCTTTCAAATACTAAGACTGTATATTAAAAATTCCAGTATGGAGCACTGGAAAAATGATGAAACTGAATAACTTGGAGAAAAACCTGTCCCTTGGCCACAACAAATGCCACGTGGACCAGTCTGGGATTGAACCCAACCCTGCATTGTGACTGACCACTTGAACCTTGGCATGACCTCCTAGATATAGGCCTATGAGTTCATGTCTCTGTTTTTATAGATATAAAGGTAAATCTGTCCCTGTGCTTAAGCAAGCACCATGGTAGGAAGATGTGGGCAGGAGTGGAGGTATAGCACCATGAAGTCTTAAATCTTGGTACTACATAGGGACGTATTACAGACTGTGGGCTGGACTCATTTGTCATGTACCACTGAACTATTTTTATCATTACTCAAATGCCGACAATTTGAAATAATGTTATTTGTGGAGGAATGACACAGCCTGCAGACACTACAGCACTACACTACACTGCACTTCGGACACATCGCACTGTGCCCTGCCACGCTGCAGATCACATTTCACATTTACAAGCACAGATCCCATCCACTTCAGCCCACACACACAACACGTGTACACACAGAAGTAGGACATCATTTAACTTGACAACTTGCATCAAACGTCACTCAAAGCATTCTGCGTGACAGCGACAATTGTCACATAAAATAATGTCCGTACACCTGGATATAACCACACTGTTACAACACACTTTGATGTGTGTAAATCCTCATGATCCTGACAAATAGCATTATTCCACCAGTATCAGTAGACCTTATTAGCACAAGCAGCAAAACTGACAGCTGATCAGTTCATTTTACCCCATCTTCTCACAATATTCAATTAGCATTTCAATTTCAACATTTCTTATAATATATTAGTGCCAGAAGCAAAACTGTACAGGTTTTAATATTGAAAACAGCAGTCTATAAGCTATCCTTCTATTTTATTTCACTCATCATGGCACACAGTACCTGAAACATGTAATAAATACTTGTAGAATTTTCATGTAGGAAACTGTTAGCTATTGGGAATGGATGTATGAGGAATGCAAATTGATGACACTGGGAAAGAGGTACTTATGAACAGTGGAGTGAATTACAGACATGTTTCTTGTGCACTTAGTAATAAGATGTATGTTTTTGGAGTATCTTGTGATTTTGCTAAGCAATTCATAGTGTACATCATGAATTACTACAGTAACTAAATTTTTATGGAATTTGAGGTGTGGCTGAAAAGTCATCTAAATCATACCTTCATGGCAGAAGGCACAAAGCAGAAACAAGGTTACCGAAATCAAATTATAACTCAAAATCTAATGTTACGCTCTTTTCCAATGTATTGGTATTATTATTTTCCATCCAGAAATTTATTGCTTTCAAAATTGCCTGAATGATGTCTTCACTAGTTTGAATACATGATTTAAAGCTGAAAACTTACATTACATTTGGCCAAAACAAATGTCATATAATTTTGTACACATAACTTGTTTATCTTAATATTGGGAATTATAACAAATTAAAGAAACTGAGGAAGGAAGTTTTTTGGCTTACATTGACACTAACTACATACGGAAAACACACACTGTGTTATTGCTAAACTCAGTTCAGCATGATTTGCTGTGAGGGCAGCCACATGACTCAGAAAAGTAGCAAACCTAAAATTAATGTACTTGCTATTCTTATTCCATCGTATCATATGAAATGTGATAATGTTTTTAGGACACTGAACAGACACCAAGAAAATATGTCATAACCAAATGAAGATTATTCAGACAATGGCAGTCTTCTAGGGAAATATTCAGGCAGTTCAGTGTTATTCCACGTGCCAGCAAATACTTACAGTATTATCAGTTGTTTCAGAAAATAAGGACAAATTTTGAACAAATTCTGATAAAAGGACATAATATAGGCCTCATATCATGTGCCATAAACTAACCTCAAAATGTCATAAACGATTACACTGTACTTGAATCACGTTAGTTACTCAATACTATTTTACCTGCCACCAAAGTTTCATTTGTGATATAAAAATATTTAAACCAGTATTAAAAGAGTATAATTTGTCTTACTCCTTGCATCATGTACAAGAATTTGCCTCAGTAAACTTTCTCAGCCCTTATACAGCTTGTATATATGGCGATGGTGTATCATATTTTGCCCTGACTATAAATGTATGTTTACTATGTACTGGTATTTGCACTTGTATTAGAAACACTTATTAGATTTGACATATGTTCTACATCCTTGGCTAGTTCTGTGAAGGATATATGCAATGTAAACGAATTACGCTATATACACAATTTTTTACATAATTACGCCATTGCCAAGACATATATAGGCGTCACAACAGGATAAAAGTTCTACACGCCTTGAAAAAGAGCAAATTTAATGATAATTAGCTTCCACGTTCACTACAGACCTTAAATAAAACACAAACCTTGTGAAACATTTTCTGTAGATTATGGCAGAATGAGAAAATTAATCACGTCAGTATTTGAAATTATCCGGAGTCAGCCATAAGTTTTATGTTTGAGGGAAGATGCAACCTTTACTTTAACAGAAATGTGTTGTGAATTTCTCCTGCAAGTAACAATAAATGAAATGACCGCTGAAAGATGGCAACTCTCCGAGTGTCAAAATGGTGTTTCTCGGCTGCTTGTCTGGGTAAATACGTGTCACTTGAACAACTGACACTTCTCTGCGATAAATAGACTACAAAGCAAGACTGCACGACTTTGGACTCACAACTTACCTGTCTCTGTTTATGGTGCATGTGTGTGAATCGAGAAGATAACTTCTTATATAGATTATCACGAAGACGACCACCAACTCTGGCAGGATGTTCGAAGTCAGTCTGTTTTACAAAAACAGTAATATTGTACGTAAACATGGTGTGTATACTTCGTCGATTTGAAAATAATTATATTATTAAAGTCGTACCAACAGCGCGGAAGCTGCTGTTGTTTTTGTGGTCCCAAGAATTTGGCTGGCAACAGTGAGGCACCAAGGTTATAAGTAACTCAGTACGAAATGTTAATAAAGAAAACCTGTCAACACAACTGTTTGTTTCAGATTAAACTTAACTACAGCAACATTTTTCGGCTTCAGGTGTGGAGACATCTTCAGGATGTATCTACAAACTATATAGGCCTCAGGAGGTATAATACTGAAAATAATTATTTTAATATAATCTTATAGGATATTTGCGAACTGGTACCTAACACAAGTCGCAAGTGAGTGGTTGTTTGTGTGTATGTGTGGTTTTTATTGGATATCAGACATTTCGAGCTTTTACCATGTCCTGCTTTGGCCAGTGAAGGATGCCAGTTCACATTACTGCTGTATGCAGTGACACTTTTGTGTGTCAGGTACAGTACAAACCGATACCAGCTTATAATCAGTTACACGGAAATTATTAGTTGATTTGGTGACCAATTAGTGTAAAGTTGTAACACAAGTTTCTACGTAAATATGGCGGGTAAGAACATGTTCCACATAGAAGCAGGCACCATTCACTGTTACACCCCCTCGCCACGGTGAGGCACAGGATCTGGAGGGGGGATATGTAACCCTGTGTCATGCACAGGATGTCATATCCACATCCGAGACACTAGTCCAGATAGGGATGTGATGCTATCTGGAATTCGTGTTTTCTAGCTAAAGTAATATCATAGTGCCGGCACACAGAATTACTTAAAAGAATGTTTTCTGGATCTTACTTACTACTACTAACTTACTAACTCTAACTTATTAACTAACTTCCTTACTAACTATGTACTAACTTACTTACTTCCTAACTTATTAACTAACTTCCTTACTAACTTACTTAATAACTACTTACGAACTTATTAACTATCTACTTAATAATATACTAACTTATTAAGTAACTTACTAACTTATTTACTTACTTACTAATTTACTTACTACTAACTTACTTACTTCTAACTTATTAACTAACTTACTAACTATTAAGTAACTTACTAACTAATTTACTTACTAACTTACTTACTTCCTAACTTATTAACTACTTACTAACATATTAAGTAACTTACTAACTAATTTACTTACTAACTTATTAACTAACTTACTAACTAATTTACTTACTAACTTATTACTAACTTCCTTACTACTTTAGTTACTGACTTACAAACTAACTTACTGACTTAGTAACTGATTTTTTTTTTGTGGTGAAGGGCCCCGCAGCAAATGTGTGTTTTCCATTTTTCACTAACATACTTACGTACTACGCTCACTCGTAAAAACTGATCTCGCCTTCCTTATCTGCAACACAAACGATTAATGCTGTGTTAGTTTAAAATGGGAATAATCATTTTGGAAACCAAGCAGAGATGTAAGAAAATAGTACATGGATATTAAAACAAACAGTGTTTAAACTGGTGGACTGTGATAACCTGGCTCATTGGGCAAATCTTGTAATCGCTGTTAACATATATTGACAGTAGTACTATTGCTGTGTGATTCAACTAGGTGATTTAGTTGGGCATTAAGTACTGACTTGCTAACTAAAATACTACATACCTATTGGACAGAATCCCATCAGTACTGCAAAGACAACACCAGCACGGCTCCACCCTGCAATATAGACAGAATCACCATTAATATTACACCCAAAACACACCACACTTTTGAAATTATTTCCTTAGACAGTAAGCAATACAATTATATACAAGGAGTTTCTGCAGAATGGAATCCTACCTCGCTGCTGCATATATCTTAGGTCTACATTGTCTTAGATTTAACATTATCATTTTATTTTTACTTCTGTGATCAAATTTCAGTGCATTATGTGTCAGACATAACCTCAAGTTTTCGACACTGTTACCATGTCAGTAACTTTGTCTGACAAACATCATGCATGTGTGCAATTGTGCATAAACATACAAGTTTACAAACCACTTTGTAAGACCTAAGATTAAAGACAAGGAATAAACCCTACTCAAATATCAGTCTGTGCATTAACTTACCAAAAAAAGAAAGACCTTCTGCCACGTTGAAGACGCTGGCTTGTGTTCACGTTTGTAGCTGAAACAAAAAATGACAGAACAAAAATATTAGTTTCTTATTCTGATTTACAGTATTACAGTTGTTTGGATATACTAACTATCTGAAACACAGCACTGCTTGAGAAGCCGACAGTGATTCGGCTGCTCTATAATTTCCCCACATTTTACGGAACTAAAGATTCATTATCCTGCTCGCAAGGCCCATCACTTCATCCTCCCCTGAACTAAAGAGTTTCTCTTCACACCATATGCACTATTCCTTTAACATTCATTATAACAACTATCCTTCAATATGTGCTACATTACCCAATGGTATGTAACCTTCAGGTTCCCTGAACAAAATGTTGTGTGAATTTCCATACGTCCTGATCATATCCTCCTCCTCCTCAAATACAAATGTTACAGCAACTGTTGTTACGGCCTCCCACTCAATGGCTACCAGAGTTCCTTCCCCTGAGGAAACTCAGCTAGGGTGTAAAACTAACCACTTAACCATCATCTAGTGATGAGGTTAAGAATGAGTGTAGTTATACTTCTAATCCCCCTGCTTGCCTTACCTGCACCATGTGAATACCACATAGATATGGCTCATTTAACATAACTGTCAACATCCCACAGCTGTCTTGATATCTGACACACTACACAGGTGCTCATGTCAAACTTTTTTACTAACTTACATTCTAAGTGTGTGCCATTATTTCTGTTTGTGTTTCCTTGCATGATATATATGCACACCTAATCACCGCCTACCCACTCACACAATACAGGCCCACATGATATTTCAGTTTTCCACATGGCTTATGTTGAAGATTCTGGTGTTTGGGTATGTTCCTGCTACACAGTGTTATTATCCCATAAGACCAGAACACACAACAGAGGCCCATACACCATATTAGTATGTATATAATGCTCTATTTTGTGTAAATAACTTACAGCTGTTTGACTGTCATCTCAAATTCTTCATGTCTCTTCTGTACTTCAGCATTATTTCTGGCACACAGTGCCCTTAACAGTTTAATTTCTTCCTGAAATTATAATAGACACACGTACATCAGAAAAACTTGTTCATTAAAATCTAAACATAAGAAGCATACCATATGACACAGATTGTTATTACATAGCAAGTTTATGTAAAAGGTAAAGCTGTAACTGTACATGACATGATGGTACACGGGGAAGGCAGAGGTACAGCTCCACTCATTCTTAAGCTTGGCATTAGATGGAGATGTGTCATCAGCCTCATGTTCCAGCCACATTTTGCCTCTGGAACAGAGCCCCTACCACTCATTGAACATGAGGCTGGGTGGGCATTAAACGCATACTGGAGATGATATCCCCAGGGATAAATCGACTGGCAAGCGAAGCTAAACACACGCATCTATCTAGTGCTCAGGTTAAGAATGATTAGACCAGTACCTTCAATTCCTCACATGCATTTGTGGCATATGCAGGGAAAACTCCACTCTACTTTATGAATGATGAATCAGCAGTATAATGTGTTCATCAAGCACCCTATTAAATAAGTCCAGAGGCACTGATAAAACAGTGATTTGCAATAAAGTAACTGCATACATTTCCACCAAAATCAATCACTCAAAAAATATTTCATTAGTTATCCAGTTAAGTAATTGAAATTTACAGCCCTCTCACCGCAGGTTAGAATCTTCAAATCGTACAGAAATTCACCCTCTTCTGTAGGGCTGTGATGAGGGTATATTCCACTGAACATATAAAACCTGTTGCAATTTTGGGACACTTATAAATTACAATAAACCCCATGCACTTTCCAGTTCTTAATACGCTACACCAGTCAGCAGTCTACAGTGAATGGATACCAAGTGCATGACTGGGGTAAATTCCCAGCAATGGCACAACCAATCTGTTTCCCACTGCATCCACGAAAGGCCTGTCCATGGCTTCTAGGAAATGAAAATACGTGTAGCCGAGGTTTCGAAATATTCAAGTTTTACTCGACTTGTTCTGTTAGTGTTTATATTTCAGCACTCGCCGGCACTTCAGTTTTCTTACCCTATCTGACGGTAGACAGGCAATGAAGTCGTCGAAACGGGTCTTTTACGACAAGCGAGCAATACAAGAATCTGTACGTTACTTCCTTGAATTCTGATGCGGAAAATGGACACTTTCGAGACTATCGGCAGAGATAAAATATTTTGAAAGTACCCTACACCCAAGTTATAACCACAGACACACTTCTACTTTTACCACGGCTCACCTATCTACGTACATGACTGCGAACCACAGATGATATGTCCACCTACATACAATATATCATAGGAAAGCACAGATCATCTAGTATGGTCAGAGACATTGACTCCACGAAGTCCAGCGCCCTCTGGCAATCAAAAACATGTTAATCAGAGCCGTTGCTTTAACGTTGGGTATCAAAGATTCTTTCACACGACACACAAGTAACAAGTACACTAGTTATGCTGAGTGACTCTGAAAGAGCTGATATGTCACCAATATTGGTATGGCTACAGCATGCCATGTTGTTGTGTTCACAGATTGGCACTTAAGTTTCATGCAACCATTGCAGGTATGGAAGTTGTTACACATGTTATATATGTCCAAATGTAACCGCTCATTTTGTCCAAAGTCAAAAGTCTTCACTTAAAGACAAAAGTATGACAATGCAACAGACAATATGCGGCGACCACAGCTGAAGTGATGGGAAATTTTAATGCTGTTTTCCGCAATTTGGTTTGGTTTGACTGCAGGCACAGAAAACCAGCAACTATAGTGTAATGTATAAAGCTCAAAAGATGGTCAGATTAGCATAAGGATGGCAAGTGTCACACAGAAACATAGGAATGAGAACTGTCAAAAAAATGTGGGTTAATTAAGTAAATAACAAATAACTGACTATCACATTTGGTATGTCGAATAGACTCTGTGTTGTCGTGCTGTTTTACATACACAAACACACACCCCAGAAATTATTTCCAACCCGTCGAATAACGGATACAAGCATTTATCATGTTAATGCATCTGGATGAAATTCTTAGAAAACAGCTACCAAATTTTTCTCAAAATATCAGGCAGGGTGACATAATTTTCATTCAAATGGTTTGTGGTAAGCAACAAGTAACAGGACCTGATAATACTGTACAGTCATGTGCACTGAGGTAGTACTCACCTTCTTCATTTCTTCAGCCAGCTGATCCATAAAGTGTGTTCTGGCTTCTTCCACTTGCTGCTCACAGCCTCTTTCTACTTTCTCCATTACAGCCTAACGAAAGAAATGGTAATATATTGAAGATGATCGCATGCAAGAATCATTCAACAAGAATGTCAGACAAACATACAAAAATCACATGTTCTTGAAAATGTCACTGTCTTAAAGTCTGACTATTCCATAAACTGGAGCGTAAATGAAAGCGTAAAATTAATTTCTGTTGTAAACCCCAGAAAGGGACAAACTCTTCAAATCTTTGTACCTTAGGAAAATCATGCTGCGAATCTGTGTGGTAAGTAACTACAGTACGTGTAAATATATTATATATGATGCTGCAAGTTTTATGTTCTTAGTTTTATTATAAGAGCTACAGAAATTTACTTTTAAACTGAAATTTGCAAGATTTAAATTATTCACTGATCTTTCAAGTATTCTGGGTTGTTAAGACTTTTTGATTGTTAAGTGGTTACCGACATCTGCAAGACTGTAGTGTCTTCATCTTCAGGCTCAAGCACACCAAAAGGAACAACTACTTGACACTGAAGATGAAGGCATCATAATCCCTCGAAACATCAGTGGCTGCTTACAAATTGATGTGATGTAATGCCCAGAAGACACCCCATAAATTATTTCCAACCAATTGAATAACGGATACAGACATTTATCACGTTAATGCATTTAGATGAAAGAGCTTAAATCAATCTTATTAAAATAGCTTCCAAATTTTTCTCAAAATATCAGGCAGGGCGACATAATTTTCGTTCAAATGGTTTGTGGTAAGCAACAAGTAACAGGACCTGATAATACAGTACAGTCATGTGCACTGAGGTAGTACTCACCTTCATTTCTTCCAAATCAGTGCGAGCCTTACACAGGTCTTGTGATAGTCTCTCTCGTTCACTTAGATATTCCTTTCTCTCTTCATTTAACTGATTCATGAAGTGTTTTGCGACTTCTTCCACTTGATGCTGACAGTCTCTTTCTGCGTTCTCCTTTTCAGCCTAATAAAATAAATAATACTCCATTGAATATGACAGCATGCAAGAATCATTCAACAAGAATGTCAGACACACATACAAAAATCATGTGTCCTCAAAAATGTCACTGTCTTAAAGTGCTGACAATTGCATAAATTGGAGTGTAAATGAAAGAACAAAATTTGTTTTGTTGTGAACAACAGAATGGGACAATCACTTCAACTGTTTGTAATGTTGATTATCATGCTGTGAATCTGTGCAGTAAATGCATCCAGCACATGTGAATATATTATATATGGTGCTGTAACATTTATAGTCGTAGTTTTATTAAGAGCTAAAGACACTATGTTTAATTGACTGACATTTGCAAGATTTGATTTTTGCACAGTGATATTACTGATGATTGAAGTCTTTTGGGGTGTTAAGACTTGTTGATTGTTAAGTGGTTACCAACACTGGAGGAATGTAGTGTCTTCATCTTCAAGGCTAAGCACACCAAGAAGAGAGGACTGCTTGACACTGAAGATGAAAGCACTACAATACCTTCAAGCATCAGTCGATGCTCACGAATTGACGTGATGTAACGACCCAGAAGATTTTACGATTGATTGACTTTGCTGTAAGTGCTAAAATTATTATTATTTTTTTAATTATAAAGCACATTTAAAATATCTCACAAATATCATGAAGCTTGAGTAACTTTCATTCAGCTGGTTGTGTGATGGGCTACAAAGTGATAGTAACTGATAATACTGTACATCCGGTTGCACTGAGACAGCACTTACCTTCACTTGTTGAAGTTCCCTGTCGGTATCCATCAATTGCTGCAATACCCATCGCTCTTCTTTGTAATTTCGACTTCTTTCATCTTCGAGTTGCTTCTTTAACGTACGGGTTTCCTAATGCAGGAAATAATAATCCAGTTAATATGACAACATGCAAAAATCATTCAATAAAAGTATCAGACAGTGATCCTCAGTCTCGACTTAGAGAAGGTGAGGGTTTTACAATTTTATGTGATGCTCAGTTTTCCGATATCACACTGGGCTTAATAATAAGTGGTGTGAATGTGAAACACTTCAGCTGTAGCACTACATTTTTATAATCCTACAATGCAGCAGGGTTTCTTTACACCATGGGCATCAAACCCTTCTTTGCCAAATGGCCACAACACTTTACAGTGGGCTGGTTCGCGGGTCACACATGTAAACATCACAAAATGTGTTGTACCTGACTAAATTATTGTGTAATTTTTATAGTGTAATTGTAAGTTACAAACGCGTCTTAATTTTCTCTACAACTTTTGTCTCAAACATTTCTCGTTTGAAGAATAATTCAGTGAGATATTATCATAAATGTACATGCATCATCTCGTCAAGTAACCGTTATTCTTGCCAGATTTTAATGAAACTTTAATTCTCTCGACAGATTTTCGAAAATTCCTCACATATCAAATTTCATGACGTGACGAAGCTAATATTCTCCTTTCGCAATTTTGCAAACTCGCATCAGAAATGCTGTTTGTTCTTAAAACCATACACAAAGCATGAAATAACTATGTGGCTGAAAGTAGAATCTCTTAAAATTATACAAAGTAGCCATAGAGCTTCAATGGATTGAACCAATGAATATCGACATCCTGAAGTGTTCATAACTTTACAACGTGTCTTTTTTTTTGGGTGAGTAAGAGATGTTTAACATGGCTGCGTTGATATGCAGTTATCATGGGGTCAATAACATATCCTAATTTTTATATTTTATAATTCTAAATTTTGTACTTACCTTTCGATTCTTCCAAAATTTCAGTTTCTTAAATATTCCCATTGCGATGTTTGATCTGTATACAGTATTCCACAAAATTTTCAGCACAAAAGCCACCAGTTCTCACACAACGCTTCCGACTGCAACTGTTGTTCGCAGCCGCATGAACAGCGGTCAGCAGGGTAAGCAATATATTGCATTCCGAAAGAGATGGCGCATGCGCATATAACAGATCTCGTTCGCGTTACTAACGTTAACTTTGCATTTTGAATCTATTAATGTATTTATTTTATTTATTTTGTATTAATTTATTTCAATTAATTGATTTTATGTTCCCATTTTAAAACGAACCAGTCGTCTTTGATTGGTAGTTACGTAATTAGCCACCAATGAACGACGCAGTTTGGACGAGTCCATGTAACTCGGCGAGGGTGGCAAGTCAGTCGACTATTTGTATAGGTAGATATTTATACAGAGCTATTCAAAATGATTGTGAGAGTTTTAACAACTTGTCATACACAATACACTTGAGATAGGAGTATATAGTTGCACCGATGGATCAAGAAATTTTCAAAGAATTTTTTTTATGATGTGCTGTGTGCAGTAGTTATGGATTTCTCCGCTTGGAGCGCAGATTACTAAGATGGCGGCGAACGGCAGTGAGAAGGCGTGCTGTGTGCTTACGTTTTATGAATGTCGGTCAGTTACAATTGTCCAGCGGCAATTCCGCACCAAATTCGGTAAACAACCACCATCTGACAATTCCATTCGAAGGTGGTATGCACAGTTTCAAGAGACAGGGTGCGTGTGTAAAAGGAAAAGCACTGGTAGGCCGTCTGTGACAGAAGAGCAAGAGAAAATCAACAGTGCTGATTTCATATTGCAAATGGATGGAGCCCCGCCCGATTTCCACCGACACGTCAGAGAATTTTTAAACCAGCATTTACCGCAGCGATTCATCGGGCGTGGGACCGATGATGATCAGATGCTACTCGTCTGGCCACCTCGTTCTCCAGATGCAACCCCATGTGATTTTTGTATGGGGTTACTTCAAGGATCAGGTTTGTGTCCCTCCTCTTCCCGCAAGTATCCCGGAACTGAAGGTAGGAATCAGATCCGCCATTGAAACCATCACATATAGAGCACATGTAAGGTATGTCACAAAACTTGGAGTGTTGTTCTATTAAATAAAAAAATACATATACTCCTATTTCAAGTGTATTGTGTATGACAAGTTGTTAAAACCCCGACAATAATTTTGAATAACCCTGTAGATCAAGAATTGAACTTAATTTATTTGCGTTCTATAAATCCGAATACAGTTTATTACCTTTGGATGTAGAACAGGTCAAAAAACTCTTAACATAGAGCTGATACTGTACAATATGGTTAAATTTCCTTAAAAAAATGAATATGAAGGTGGGTTTTTAGGCCCAACAGAAACAAGGGCTATATGAGCTTTAAAACTTTCGTAGCGACATGATTCAATATAGTCTTCTAGGGTGATCGGCCGCATTAACTGGTTTAAATACAATGTTTCGGGGACTGGCTCCGTCCCCATCCTCAGGCAAAACTGATTCTGCCTGAGGATGGGGACCGAGCCAGTTCCCGAAACGTATTTAACCCTTTAACGCCGGAATTAAATGCCCCCGCGCAACAGCGCCGTGCCGAGGTTTTTAAATCTGGATTTCTATTCTTAACGCTTACTCTTAGAAAAAAAATCATATCTCATACACTTTTGCATCAAATTTGAGGAAATAAAATTTCGTAGTGTGTTTATGAATTGATTAATTCGGGAAAAAATGTTCACATATTTTTATAATAAATTTAGGCCTGTGAATTGCATGCATTATATAAAATCGAGTGTAAATATTTTATTACTCACATATTTCTGTCTGCTGCAGACGATCCGTGGCACCTTGGATCACTATTCTATCACAATAGATAATTTTGGTGTTTTACACGTTCACTTTTGTGTGAAAGTCCGCGAAACAAGGCACCATGCACAGGCCGACATTACATTTGGCGCACTTATATGTGGTTCCCTTTCTGACGCCACGCGCTGAACAAACACGGCATCGTATTTTGTTAGTTAGCATGTAAACGTCTCGTCTGTCCTTCCAAACTAACGCTGTCAAATTTCCCCTGGTCCTCACCCTTACGTCGCCCCTTTTCAGTTTCATTTTTTTCGGTCCAAAGTCAGGGGGCATGTCATTCCTGTTTGGTCGTACTGCCCGGCATGAATTTATTTTACGTCTCTCTAAGTCGTCAAAAAGTCTGGGTGCCACGTCACAAAGACTGTTGTGTGTTACTGGGCAGCTGTAGAAACCTAATGCGACGCATATATCGGCTACTTGTATGGTGAGAGCAAAACAGATCTAAAGCCACAATGTCAATGCTGGGTAAACATCATAGTATTCAAGGGTGCCCACGACGTTTTTATTATATTTGACGTCTGTGTGTTGCACATTACTGCCCCACAACGCCTAAAGAGTGCCCCAGAACTACAAGTGACACGTCTGTGAGCCCCCTGTAGCTGTAAACATGGATTTTCGCGGATATCTCCAGTTTTTGTGTAATAATTTCATCTGAAAATTACGCGTTACAGTTCGCCACTGACAACCTTTCAGCTCGTCAATCAGTACTCGTATCATAGTCCACTCTTTTAATTCTAGCTACACTACACTCCAGTTCCAGACATAAACAAAAGCATGCTGTGTTTTGAAACGTTCTTAGTCACGCCAGAGAATTACGCAGTTGAAATTTGTTGACATCTATAACTGGCTTCTGGAGGGGGTTAGAGGGATGGAGGAGGAGTAATTCTCACTCCACAAGGAAGCCATGAAGGACATGACTCACCAGAACTACCCAGTATAAATCTTTCGCAGTACCTGCGATAGGGGTGAACAAAATGCTTCCAAATTCGACACACTGTTAGCGACGACTATAGGCGACGTTCGGCTTCGTGGCACATTTAAAGGGCGTCGCCTATAGGCGATGTTCGGCAGCTAAGGGTTAAACCAGTTAATGCGGCTCATGCCCGAGAAGACTATATTGAACAAGGGACTAGTCTTGTTTGCAGACAGTTTGAAGACAAATGAAGGAACTGGAATGGAGTGTATGGCTGTTGCACAAGAAGCATTTTCAGTGTGGAGCAGTACATAACGGTGTTACAAACAGAAGGCATACATAATACAGAATATGGATGGACTGTATTCCATCTGACAGTTGAGAGGCAATCAAAGGACTTGACAGATAGATCAGCTCCAAGTTGGTCTGGGTTTGCCATCAGTCCCTTATCCTACTGGCTAAACATAGGGGTAAAACAGGTTTGCATGCCATGGCATAGAGGTATTGAAGGGAATGAGTTTGCTAATGAACTTGCAATAACATGACCTGGACAGCCATTAACAGGATCATAACTAGTTACTGGAAGCTCAGACAGAATTGCCAAAAGGGCCTGGACAAGATCTTGAAAGAACATTGGACCAAATATGCACAGAACTACAGTGTATGCACAGAGGTTATGTGGAGAACTGCCTGCTAAAAACTAGAATACTGTTAAACAGAAACCAGTTAAGAAAGTGACACCATACTTGAAAGGATGCCTATTCAAGACAGGGTATCTCCCTAACAAAGCATCTGTCACCATGTCTATAGGAACTGTTTAGCTTCATTTTATGAACAGAACATGATAGTTACACTTGCTGTACACAACTGGGAAACACCTGGAGCCATGACAGCATAGTTTGTATAGTGACCAGGCTAGGGGCTGGACAATCAAGGAATTATGGTTCCATTCTTGGAAAGGATAAAAAATATTTCTCTTCTTCAAAGCATCCAGGCTGGCTCTGGAGCCTACCCACCCTCCTAGTCACTGAGTAATGGGACCTTTCTCACCAGGGGTAAAGGAGCCACAGCGTGAAACTGATCACTCACCTCCAGCTTTTGTGAAGGTTAAGAATGAGTAGAGCTACACCTCCACTCCCCCATATGTCTTTACAGCATGCACAAGGACAACTTTACCTTTGAGGTCTTTGCTGTTCTGGGATGTTATGCAGTGTTGATTGGTCGTTAGTTAGCGATGTTTCAGGACAGCCTGTTGGTCCCATCCCTTGAAGATGGGACCAACAGGCTGTCCTGAAACATCGCTAACCACCAATCAACACTGCATAATATCCCACAGGAGCAAAGACCTCATTTACACTGCAGTGGAAGCCTGAAATCATGTAACTTTACCTTTACTAAGAATCATGATTATCAGTCCCAAGCAGATAGATTCAATCATTAACAACAACCTGGAAAACATCATTAATCCCAGTTGCTAATTCCTAATCACTAATCCTGCATTGCAGCATTTTAGAAAATGCATCAGTTGTATGTCTTACTTGGGGCAAAGCATAAAGAGTACATATGAAGAAAGTTTATCTTAAATCTTATTTGTATTAACAATAAATACACAGGGATTCTCAACACAATACTTCTCCTTTATACAAACACATTTCTCGTGTATTTTGGTAACGTGAAACTGTACTGATCTTTTGTTATATATATATCACACGTTAATTTCATCCTTAACTACCATGAATATAACACTTGGTGTCTATACAAGCACTTCTTTGGGTGGTGGCGGTTTTTCAAACTCTCCCAGCTCTTCATCATAGTAAGCACCAGCACGCCATGGTTTCAACTCCCAAGGCACCTGATCTTCCATCTTGGTAAGTGTCACGCCCAGATCCAATAGAGTTGGCACTCCAGGAAGGACAACGTCAGTAGTATGTTGCTGCACAAAACAAAACAGTGATGTCCTGTTTATTACAACTGCAGGAGTAACTACAGACAGTATCAGGACTTTATACAAGTTGACATCAAGCTTTGATAACTTGAAATGGAAACAAGAAATTTATGACATAAATAACAGAAAGCACTTTCTGAATTATTCAACTCCTAATGGTAGCCAGGATAGCGTAGTGAGTATAACAACTTGTTACGGGCTGGACGGTCCAGGGTTTGAACCCTGGTGGGGCCAAGATTTTCCATACCCATCCAGACTGACCTCGAGGCCCACCCAGCCTCCTCTACAAGGGGTACCGTGTCTCTTACCCAGCAGTAAAGGAGCCAAGGCATGTCCTTGACCACCCACCCCCTTCTTCCTTCTAACGCCGAGATGTGAATGCGTAGAGTTATACCTCTACTCTGCCTCTGTGCCTTCATGGCATGTTATAGGATGACCTTTTACCTTTTTTTTTATCTTTTATTCATCTCCTCACTTTAGCATGAACTTTATTTACTAATCTTATCCCCTTATCAACACCAGTTTCATTTATCATCAGATATTTACTGTAAAGAATATAACAGAAAGTAATACGATGGCAAAACAATCTCACAGAGAACTACTTGCTTTCATTTACAAAAGTCCGCAAAACCCTACCTGCATCACAAAATACTTTATCTACCTACCAATAACAAGGGCATATGTAAACCTGCAAGTGTACTGATAATCCCATTTCACTATAGAACATCATCATTAATAAAATGGTGAAATCATTAAGTCTTCACAATTGTGAATACTGATTTTGTGGTCTGCAAAATATCCAACACCGAACAAGTTACACATTGGGGATGCCTGGCTTGAAGTTGGCAAAAACACACAAGCAGCTTACAGGATAATGTTGAGAGTCCCCATCATGGTGGCAACAGGAGAGTGAAGTTTTCCAGAACCAAAAATCATTAAGAATTGTTTCATGACAACTATAGCTCGATTGGCTGGGTGGAATGACTCTTCTGTTGACTGAGAAACAAGCAGCATCCAACACTGACTTTAATGACCTCATCATAGTTTGCAGCAATGAAATCAAGGAACTTGTATTTCATGTAGGTAGCATGATTATGATGGATGAGTCATATTTGAAAATATATTTAAATGGGACAATTTCAACATAATCTCAAAAAGAGAAATAGTGCAGTCTTCAAATACCTGCAACATGGTTCCAGCAAGAACAGGTTAAAGAATTTAATTTTTGACTTAAAAAAAGGGGGGGGGGGGGGCCTACAAAGATTCTTCACCCTGGGGCCTGCACCCTTCTATGGACAGCTCTGGTGTAAGCACCATGCCATAAAATCATTTAAGATGAGAAAGGGCATTCACAACTTTGGCATTAGATGAAGAGGGGTCATCAGCTTCACCTCTAGCCACTTCACCGTTGTACTCAGTGGATTGGTGCCAGCAACAGTGTGGATTGGTAGGAAAGACAAAAATTGCTACCAGTGCCGTGAATAAATGAACAAACTGTCAGCATTTAGCTAGGCACTATACTCACCACTACATTTTTCCAAGTTTGTAATAATTTTTTGTGAAAGCTAATATGATCGTGTCACTTGTATACCTGTTTATGACGCCAAATTTCAGACAAGAATTATGCATACACATGGCACATCCAACAATCACTGCTCTTACCAATTCTAGTCCTTCAAAGTACAGAAGACCAACAGGCCAACTAGGCGAGATGTTCTGTGTGAACCATGTCTTGGCTAAGAATAAGGGGTCAAACCGCATATCATACCGAATGTAACCCCACTTTCTGTCCTTGCGCATTACTGCATAGATCCAGTCAACAAGGTCTCCCAGGAGATAACGTTTGGGTCTGATAAGACAGAAACACACAACACATACAACTGTCAAAATCAGGTTTACTGTACCTATGATAGATGAATGTGAAATCATGCTTTCACGTTCGAAATATTTGAGTGACACAAAATATCCAATATTAACTCACTGACAATGTCTTTAAATGGCACACTGCCTGCCATTGCAGCTACATTTAAATGCAGTGAAACCTCAGTCCCTCATTTCTGAAGGGACCACAGACAGTAAATAACAAAGGCAGGAGAAGCATTAAATGTGCCAGAAACATGAGAAAACAAAAAATGAAAATTTCACGTGTTGCACTTAGGCCCACAAAACTACTGTAACAGGGTGGGTCCCAATTTTAATTGGGAAAGAGCCTTGTTATAGGTAGCTGTGGATGAGCAAGGCTGTGGGATACTTGAATTGATAGGAGCTGCAACCAGCCAGCCTTATCTATGCTGATGATTGAAATACCAGGGCTTCTTGACTCTAAGGGAACTGGATCTCTGACTGGCCGGCAAATAACTCAGTTGCGTACTACTGGTTTTACTAACATTAACACCAAACTTTATTCTAAAAACACCGTGCATCTTATCACAATACCTATATAAACACACCAACTGGATGCACTTCTTATTTTAAAAAACAGTATAGTTCTATAAAACATTTTTATAAAACCCGACATATGTTTCGGCTCCTCACTGAGCCATCTTCAGGGGTTTATGTCACTAAAACTGCATATATTTAAAAACGTCTATTCATTGATTCACTTTTTTGAAGGCACGATATTTCCACCTTCACTGATATTAATGTGCATATTCACTTTGTATCTTGTGTTAAACTGATAAACTAGTTTTATTCATAGGTGTATAAACCCCTGAAGATGACTCAGTGAGGAGCCGAAACATATGTCGGGTTTTATAAAAATGTTTTATAGAACTATACAGTTTTTTAAAATAAGAAGTGCATCCAGTTGGTGTTTTTATATAGTGATTAACACCAAAATTTACAAGCTCATGCAACCAGTTACACTCTCTAACTTGCCTACTTAATACGAAATATAGTCTGTACACTGTTATATTGCTTGGTACTGCCCAATACACAGCCCTTTCTTATGATACGTCACAAGTAAACAATAAATTAAAATGATTGTGGTTCTCACTAATATAAAAATTCGGAATTTAGAGGTTACACTTCTAAATAATAACCCAAATTGCTCGAGTTCCTGATTCCAAAAGGTAATACAAATAATTTAGAATTTAGAAATTTACTTCATCAACTCATCTTGGAAAAGAAAATTAATAAAATCATTATATCACTTTAATAATGACCACACAAAGCAATAACTTATGCCTCACTCTAGCAATAGCAAACCAACAAATAGCACTGCAGCCAAAAGTATTGACAAAACTGGAACTCAACAACCAACACTATGGCATGGCTACACTCCTATATATAGACTTAAAACAGCGTCATGGTCTGACTCTGACTTAATATCTCCTGACCCATCAGATGAAGAGATAAGCAGCTACTCACAGCGCTGGACGCTGTTTGTTCCCATATTAGGACTTCCACAATCACCCATTCACATTATCAGGAGTGGCTTCATTACCACATAAAGCCTTCCGTTACCTGGGAAAGGAAGTACAAGCTCCGCCCTCTTTTGTGTAGTGGGCTGCATACTGTACAGTACTGACAGAAATGTATGAACCCTAATTCAATAACGGAAATTTTCAAAATGTACGTACAATCTATCAGTCATTCATTACATTAATAAACAAATAAAAAATTCCATTAAAACCTGCGTGCCAAGAACTTTTTCCAAAGAAAGCTTTAACTTACAACTGTTTAGTTTGAAGCCTTATGTTTCAGACGAAACAGCACCAATTCCAAGTTCAAAATGTTATGTTCGTCATGCCTGTCAATGCTGTGAGTGTAAAAGAATTATTTAACAGTTCTGTAAGCAGCATGGGCTTCAGCAGAAATCACTGGTTGAAGGTTGTTGTCTCCCTCTTCTCCCCACTGCTGCTGCCACCCTCACAATTGACACAAAATTCATCCAAGCTGAAAATGCCACGTGTTGCAAGCTCATTGTTGACACAGGCATAAGAACTGCAACCAGCATCCTTCTCAGTGTCTTGCCATATCGAGTTGTCATGGAAGGCATCACACTTGTTAATTTCACGTTCCGTAGGAATTAAGCATCTTGCAGATCAGTGGCACAATTGTCCACAAACAACAAAAATGTTTCTACCTTGCACACCAATTGAGGCACACACTACCCTTAAAAACTCCATGAAAGTGGTTCAGGTCCTCCACACTTTATTATTTGTGCAGTAATTCACGTCTTTAAAACACGGAGGTTTAAATTATTGTCCAACCATCATTGGCACGTGTGACAAATAACAGGAAAAATAACACTAAATCACACAACTCCTAGTTGCAAAAATCAAAGGCAAGCAAACAGGATGATGATAACAATTCACAGGTTTGCTACCTTACAACCAAGCCTCCCCATATACCCCACTGCTCAACCATCATTCACATTTGACCAGCACATGGCGACATTTTGTAAGCTAACTAAACTAGCTCCAGGCATAGATTATCAACGTATCATTTCTCTGTTTCTATCCTGTGATTTCTAAGAAAATGGTGTGTCAAAACAACCACAGTGCAAATTTAAATGGGGGGGGGGGGGGGGCAGAGACATACCATATGACTTAGTTCCTATAAAATTCTATATTATAAAACTGAGCAATGAATGCACTATCATCTGTACTGAAAGGCAGACAAAATTACATACCCTACAGCTTGGAATGTCTTGCCCCCAGTATCCGGATCTTTAATGGCACTGACAATTGCTGCTGCTATATCAGAAACAAAGACAGGTTGCTTCACTGTCTTTTCTCCTTTGTGCCACAGTGGTACAGCTCTCATCTGGTGACGCCAGAATTTTGTATATGTGCTGCCAACAAATAACAGTTTAAACCAGATGACTAGCAGATTCAAAATAATATGCAACTTCATACACAAAACATTGTAACATCAAGTTATAGAGTATTCACACAAATCTAACACGTTACTGGTTCCTTATTGAATGACTCGGACTATGTAACAAAACAATTGGGTGATACTGAAAATGAATAGGAAAAGATGTGGCAGGAAGTGGTCACAGTATAATTAAAGGCATCTGCCTAGAAGGTCTGTGGAAAATGGCAAATATGTCATGCTAGTGAGTGTCCTGGATGAGATTCAAAATGTGCAGGAGCTGTGCGTGAGCCACGTGGCGTCCGGGAGTGTGGAGGGGGAAGAAGGAGGAGGAGAGCTTTGCTGAGACGCACGAGGCGCTCATGAAAGTAAAATCTTTCTTTTATGTGCACAGCACCAGTGACAGTGATCGTGAAAGTGTTCTAGGCCTTGAAAAATCATACTTTGAATTGAGGAGTAAAGTTTGCACAAAACAAACGTCAATGAAAGATTTTCTCAGCAAGAGGTAATAATAATCATTAAATTGTTCTTATCTATAATTTTTATGGTTTCCCGGTATTATCGTTTTCCCGTATGTATCGTTTTTGTTTTCCATCCCCTGAAAAACGATGGATAGAGGTTTCACTGTATATGTATATATATATATATATATATATGTCCTGCATTTAAGTGCGTCCAATTTATTGCCATAAAAGACTGCTGTCTAAGTAAAAGTATACCAAGTTCCAGAGATAAATGACAAAGAACAGGGTATCTTACTTAATTCAGAATTCTGTGACTTATACAACTACTGTTATGGTAGTTAACTGAAGGGATGTGTTCAACATGCAGCCTGCATGGGAGAAAAATTCTTATATCACTGTGTGGAAAAATAATGTGGTAGGATAATATTAAATTAGATTATTACAAATTCAGGTTCAGCATATGAATTTAACCTACGTGGTTTGGGATCACCTAAAGTAGACTTCTGGTGTTAAATTGTCATCATGAAGGTAAGACAGTTACCCCATACTAAAACCTGCCTGTCCCATTTTAAAAAAAATAATGGTAACTCTACTTTATAATTACATTGTATACTACCACTTACAAACACAATGTACTTTGCCCTTCCTCTTCTGCTAACCTGTCAAGATTCTCCAGATGAAATTTGTGTAAGCTTAAAATTCAATATTTTCAAAATAATTTATGGCAGGTTTATCATCTGTAATAACTAAACACTGCAGCTTCAATGACTGAAGTGTGAGGATGATTTGAGGATGATTTGGGTATTAGAAGACAGGACAGGAGTGATGTTGAATCATATGGAAGGCCAACGTCCTGCAAGGATTGCAACATCAAGAAGACAGCGAGAGATTATGCCTGGAAACACAGAATCCAAAATATTGTACTAACAGGTGCAAAAATATGATGGTATCATGTTATTGGTGATATAAAAATAATTATTCACAGTGAATCAAAGATGATTAAGATCAAAGCAGATGAAGATTTTCAGATGACAAAGTATGAAATAAACTTACAGGAACATTTAACATAAGTGTAGTGAATAAGAATTATGCGTTCTGAAATACAGGAAATTTTAATAACATCGTGACATAAGAGCACAGTTCCCCCATTTGACCGTAAAGGATGACACATTATGGGACACTGTTCGCCCATCGTAAAGGATGACACATTTTAGGACATTGTTCCCCACTTGACTATAAAGGATTACACATTATGGAACACTGTTCTCCCATTTGACCATAAAGGATTACACATTATGGAACACTATTCTCCCATTTGACCACAAAGGATTACACATTATGGGACAATGTTCTCCCATTTGACCATAAATGATTACACATTATGGGACACTGTACTCCCACTTGAATGTAAAGGAATACACATTACAGGGCATTGTTCTCCTTTTTGGAAGATAAAAAGATTAATTTTCAGGACACTCAGATAATATATAGTCCATAAGCTGACTAGGCTACAGGATGGAAGACCTATGAATCATAATTCTTTCCTCTAGGGGCAAGATTTTTCTTTTCTCAAAAGCTTCCGGACGGTCTTTTACGCCCACCCAACTGGAGGCTCTTTCTCCATGGATAATGCAGCCAGCATATGAAGCCAACCACTCATCTCCATGTTAAGAATGAGTGGAGTTATACATCTACATCCCTAGATGCCTTGAAGGCATGCACAGGAAAAAACTTTAATATTACCAGATAATAAACATGTCCCATTCACCAGTGGTAAATAATTTACCGAAGAAAGCGATCCTCCTGTCCATAAATTATGCTTGGTCGGAAGATGATAGCTTCTGGAAATTCTTCCTTCACAGCAAGTTCTCCATAGTATTTGCTTCGCAGAAACTTAGAACCAGTCCTTCAGAATAAGAGGCTGCAATATACAATACAGTATATCGATTACTGGTCTTGTCTGGTGCTCACACCATGAAGATAAACAGCACATATTTTGAGAATGTGGCATATCAACTGCTTGTCTGACAATAAGAAGAGCATTTCTGTTATGATACCTGCATTCCAACATATCAGTACAGACTGCAAGCAATCTGCTACAGTAAAACCACAAGTTAACAAAGCACAGTGTTTTGAAATAAGTCTCTTATTTCATCAATAAACAGAGGTCATAGATTTCTGTTGTGGGAAACAAATGGTATTACACATACTTTAAAGCTTTCACAATAACTGAATTCAATAAAATGTTCTTGGGCTAGCAGCCACGTCAAATGGTTAAATAGCGAGTAAACCAACATTTCGAAAACCATCTTTGCCCTTGTCATCAGGTCAGTTCCCTGATGACGAGAACAGAGATGGTTCTCGAAATGGTTTACTCGCCATTTAACCACCTGACACAGCTGCTTGCCCGAGAAAATTTAATTGAAATGATAGTATATATTACATAACTATCCTCTACAATTTATTTCAAAGGCATACAAACATGAAGGCAGAAGAAATGGAGTATATGCTCCAAGCCTTCTACTATATGAACCTGGTTTTGCATTCATATTATTTCCATCACTTCCACCAACATTATGATAGTAGACAGTTGCCTCCTTAGACACAATATCAGAAGACTAATTGTAGTCACCTTGTTGGATGACAACTGGCTAAATGGCATCTTGAATTCTGTCTGCTTTCCATGTTGCAGTTTATATTGACCTGACAAGTGTTATACTGCTCTTCCAGTTCTCCACACTTACAGTATTAAATCCATCATGAATTAACTTTTGCCTTCAGCACATTTTTAATAGTTGCATTGTTTGAGGCAATATAATATTTTACTTGAGCATGCACAAGCACAACAGAGTTCAATTCACAGCGTATGCATGGTGTATAGTGACATATCTTTGCAAAATATGCTGTAGAATGCAAAACAACAACATAAAAATAATCAATGTTGTTTCTGGTCTGATGGTTATGACTAATGAACCATTGGAATTAGGCACCTGATATTTGGTACAGAAATGGTTCATAAATATACCTACACATTATATATGAAATATTCTTTGCAAGTCAAAAATACAAAAATGTTAAAACTTCACAATTATATTCAACATATAGTAACAACCTGCTTAAGATGTCCTTGCTCAAGAAATGTTCCTGCCTAAGAAGTCAGAATAACTTGGTATCAAAATTTTCCCATATGAGTAGTACATACATTGCCCTATTAATGCATTCCCCACTTCATAAGTGTGAAAATTTCATGATGCAATTAATTTTTCACCCACTTAATATGTTTTCACATTAAATCTTAACAATTTTCCATCCATTCAACTTGTTACCAACATACAGTCACAAAATAACACTTTCTGTTTGCAAAGATTCATCTCGAAGGTCGTTTCCACAAAAAATCAGAGCTAGATATAAGCAGTAACTCGATGTTAACCTGTGAAAACGTGGTGGGAAGTGATGTCACACTCCCACCACACTGCCATCAATTTCCCAAAATGCATTTCACGTGGCATGACACACCACGGCCAAAACATATTTTACACCACTAATCAGCGTAGGTTTAACGGAATGTGTTGTGCCTATAACTGGTTTATTGTAAATCCAATAATATGAAGTATTCTGTTTGCAACATTGTACATTTTTTGAGTAATATCAAACTGCTTACATGTGTACAATGTTCATCCTGCGGAGCCCTAAATTACTGAACGTGTGATCAGCATGGCTAGTACATAAAAAATCAGAACAAATGTAAGCTGCTCTCAGTTGCTCTCAATTCAAGAAAAGCTGGGTATTATAAATAAGGTGGATGCTACTTATCATTACAAAAGAAAATTGTTCAAGAACTTTGCACTTCTGTGTCAACTTAAAATATGAGACACAGTACTTAAGTCTATAAGTGAAAATCTGAGCCAACAATGTACAGTCGAACTGGTTCTTTATGGAATAGTGACAGCAAGAAAAGGCTCTTCATCTACCAGCTGTCATAATGTCAGAATCACTAAAGAAGGCAAGATTTGAAATGTGTCTTGATAGTTAAAATGAATCATTTAATGCAAATTCATAGACAGTACTATTCTAGTAAACACAATGTCAATTTCAAAACATAGTTACAAAACAGTATCATTGTTAGACTTAACCTTTCAACATGTCTTCCCACTTAATAAGAAAAATTTGTTGAATTTTCCCACAGATGTCTTAAAGAGGGTTTCGTTGTATATAATTCACACAGAAGCCAAATTGAGCGAATAAGTTCATCACAAAAATAAAATAAAATAACTGCAATGAGATCTGTAGCAACAGAAAAGTATCCTTGACGAGTTCTGCTCAGAACTCCTTGTTTATGATAAAGGCCCTAGAATTTCTCCACCACCACCACCCCCCCCCCCCCACCAAAAAAAAAGAGGAACAAGGAGGAAGGAGGAAGAGGACAAGGAGAAGGAACACAAAAAGAAAGACAGAACTATGTGAGCATGTCACATGTTGTTTGGCATCACTTATCCAGCACACAGAAAACCAGTCATGTTTAATATGAACATCTCACCTCTGGGTTGCTGGTAGCATTCAGTGCTGATACATGAATAAACTTTTCTACTCCTGCTTCCTTTGCTAGTCGAGCAAGAGTCCTTGCTCCTTTTACATGAACATCATCAAACGAGAAGTTTTTGGTTTCCCAATCACGTCCAACCAAGTTAATCACAACATTTGAATACTGAATGGACTTGCGAATTGATTCTTCATCCCGTAAATCATATGGTACAAAAAATACTTGTCCCAAATCACCAACCAGTTTCAGGCGAAGAGCATCATAATGATCACCACGGTATGGTACAATCAGCTGCAAAATATCACGTCATACACAGTATAGTGATAATCACTCATTAAGTTTTGTAACAGTAGGCATTTGGAAAAAAAACAAGGACACTATGTACTCGCTGTTCACCTTTAAAGGCAAATGTACAACATAAACCTAAAAGAATAAATTAAATTTACCTTAACTATTATTGTTTCAGTTTCTGATATTTTTATTGCTAAAACAAATGAACTAATATTGGGAAATATTCCACAACAACAATTGCTCAATGGCACTGCATCATGAAGCACATTTGGAAATCTTCATAAAAACTGAATACCGTACTCAACATTAAAAAATGTGTTCTGACACAACACTGAAGATGGCATGACATACTGTTGAAAGGCTTACTTCACTTCCCCTTCTACCACACGAAAGATAAAGCTGAACCTGTGCATGCCACAAAAACATACTGGGAGTGGCAGAACAGCTCCAATCATTCTTAACCTCAATACTAAATGGAGATGAGTATTCAGTTTGACATCCTAGCCACTTTACTCCAGGAGAAAGCATGCCTGATACCCATTTAAGAAAAGGTGGATGGGCACCAGAACCAGTCTGGACACTTTAGAGAAGAGAAATATCTCTTATGCCTGCCAAGAATTGAACCATGACTCCATGGTTGTCTAGCCTGTAGCCTAGTGACTACACCAACTACACTATTCCATTTCACCCTTCTGGTAAGTAACAGCGTAATTTCCTACACATGGAAACCAATTAAATCTAATACAGAACCACCATACTTAATGCAAGCGTAGTGAGAACAACATAATTTCCACTTATAGACTACAACTGACATGTGAATATGAAAAATGTAAAGCAGATAAATGTATCACTCCAACAGCTCTGACAGGTGACACAGCACACAAGTATCCAGTTGCAATGGAAGTATTACCTGAGTTCCCATCTTGCCAAGACGGTTGCAGACATACCGACCCACAAAACCAGTTGCTCCAAAAACAGTTGCAACAATGCCATTAAAACTGGATCGTCCACCAGTACCTCTTTTAAGTGCAGACAAACTTGGATTCTTTATGGCTTTGACATCAGTGGAATATGCTGCATGAAGGTATGTTACACTTGCTGCAGCACCAACCTGGTGCTCTAGAATATAAACAAAAAATATCCATATCAATAAAATAGTTGTGGTAACTGGAAAAATACAGACTGAAGATGTTTGAGAACAAGATGCTGGACAAAATACTTAGACCCAAGAAAGGAAGTTAACAGAAGAATGAAAAAAAAAAAAAAAAAAACTCCACAACGAGGAGATTCATAACTTCAATAATATTAAGCTTCTTGGAAGTGCAATCTATGTCAATGAATAGTGTTAACACCATAAAATGCACCTATTACCAAATTTAGTGTCAAGTTTCTTTCAGTTCAATCTGTTATCTCACCCTGCATGTTCTGACCTCTGTACAAGCAAAATCTGTTCCACACAGAAAACTACACACTAAAACCTAATCTGTCAATAAAATGATTAGTAACTTATTCGTCAAGTAATCTAGTTGACAAAGAAACAACTAATTAAATACATAAGTTTTATTTCCAACCAGTGCACAAAGTAATTTTTATGCTCCTACATGTTTCGGCTATGTACTGTAGCCATCATAAGGGAGCCAATATTACAAAGACATAACCAGCATATTGCATGTCAGCAAATGGTAATATGCACACATTAGCTTTTACACAACAGTCAGTCGCTATACAGTATCACTAAAATCATTCATTAAAATACCTGTATAGTACTAAAACACAAAATGCTAAAATGTAAAAGACTGTCTCCAAAAATCCTGCGGTATTAATTGTCTCCTGTTTTTGATGGAGTGGAGACCCAAGGCTTTGATACCCGATGTTTATTCCATGAGTGATCGTTCTGCACTGCAACTGCATGGAGTATGTGTGACATTAAGTATAAACTAATTACGCCTTATTTCATATTCAGAATCACAGATCCACTTTCTTATCACATTCATACCAACTACCAATTGGTTATTAAACTTAACCTCCATTTCACAGTTTAACTGTCTCTTTAGTAATACCAACTATAATTGTGAAATGGATGTTAACTCTTATATCAGGAGATACACAACTTGTATTCTTTTTCAGAAATTGTTTTAGTGTTTTCAGAAAACATAAAGAGAAGAAACTATGTGGGAGAATAACATTAGAGTACATATTGAATAAACAGGGTGTGAAGGTGTACTGTAGATTTAACTGGCTCACAAGAGGTTCCTGAGGTGTGCTCTTTTGAACACAGTGAGCTTCCAAGTTTCACTCAAGGTGCGAGATTTTTTTACTAGCCACACGACTGTCAGCTTATCACGGACTCTACTGTGGTTTTCAGTTCACATACCACGAACTACTCGCAACATATAACTACAGACATTCCAGTTCTCAATAAACATACGAAAGCGAATGTACAATGTACTAGTACCTAAACTGCTTAAAACTGGGTGAGAGGACATAAATGTCGTGAACTACGTTTCTTAGACGACATAATACATCTGTACGAGATAAACCCCATTACTAGTGTTGAAGTAATTTTACATATAACTATTATATGAAGGCATATACGCTGTACTCACTTGCAGCTTGCAAACTAAACTGCACAGCCATTGCAGCCATATTTACGCCGGCACAGATGCTGAGAACATATATTTTGAACTCACGTTCATTTCAGGACCGATGACAAATTAGGTAACTGAAAATCGTAACGTTGGCAGACGTGATCCGTGGCAACGGTAAAATTAGGTTCTACATACGATCCGTGGTAGATACAGGTACTGTAGATAACAGATTGCCGAGACTCATAGCGCAAAAAATTGTCCATAGCGTATGATGTGCTGGATACTGCGTATGTGAGATGTAATACTGTAGGTTTGTGGCTTTGAACGTGGCGTGAAAGACGAAGTTTCCTATAGCAAATTATATGGTTTTCTGAGCGTTTGTGTTGGATTTATAAAAAAATTACATTTACATTTGCTAAACGGAAGAAACCAATTACGATGACTTAATTTTATGTTATCTCTTGCAGATACACCAGAAGAGTAGTATACTAGATGATCTGTAGTAGTTTTATTCGTGGATGTATAAAAATTAAATTCAGTTTTGCTAAACGGAGTGATAAAATTATGATGACTTGATTTTTCCGTATGTCTTGCAGATACACCAGAAGAATGGGACAGGCGGGAAGTTCAGATATCGTAATCCCAGAAACGGTAGAAAATATACAAGAGGAAATTTGTCGACATGCAAGAGTATTTTCCGAAATAGCTAGCCTGACGTATGAGGATTTTCAGTCGTGTCTTGGAAAGTTGAACACTCTGTAAGTTGATGACTTGGACACGCTGTGTTAACTAGCATTGTGCAGTAGGTCGAAAAATTAAGTCCAAGCATTTTTAGGCCTGTCGATACCAAACGTAAACAAAAAACAGGCTGTACTGTACATGTATAGTATAGTATAGTACAGTGTATGTAACTGCACATTATATCTTATCACATAGTGTTAGGTTATGGCTTTGGGGCATGGGGAATAGCCTTAAATATTTTATGAACCCTTATATATATAGATGCCACTGGTTCTTTATGTTCTGTGGAATCAGATAAGTTTTTTTAAGTATGTTAATGACAATGTCAATTGTGAAGATTATATAGTCAGTGCAGATGTATATGCTAACTCTCTTCAGTGTTCTTGTTTCCTCTGTTCTGGAAAAATTAGCAAGACATGTCTGTAAATTTGCCATCTTTTAACTCAGTCCCTAGAGCAGAGGCCTTCATGAAAAACTAGCAGTTTTTTGGCTAGTTGAGAAATTCCCTGTATTCTGTTGAACCCAAAAGTTTATTACCATGTTTGCGACAGCCTGCCACTTGTCCCTGTGCTGAGCCAAATCCATCCAGTGTGTGCCATCCCATCATGTTTCTTTAATATCCATTTCAACATTACCTTCCCATGTTGGTGTATTCTTTTCTTCATAAAACAACTTGTAACAGGCAATGGCATCGTGAATGCTTCCAGACACCTTAGGAAATTCTTATTGTTCGGATCCTGAGTCTCAACCAAGCCAGTGCCTACTTGTCCATGCTGAAACCTTCAGCCAGATGCTTGGTGTTAAACCTTTTGGGTTGCTCAGCCTCCTGTTCCTCCTCAGTGACCTTGTCCTTCACCTTCTGACTCCAGCTCTAGGAAATCCTCAGTGAGCAACTCCTGAGAGTGGTATTACAACAGTTTCTGGAAATCTCCTCCAGATCCAAGTGTATTTTCCTGCCAATGTCCACCAGGTTATTGTACACTGAATCTGCATGCTCCTCAAATCCCTGGAAGTCTCAGACAGACATGGGGCTGAGCTGCTTTCACACACCATTCATGTTGCAAGCTGTGATTTCATGCCAGGAGGCATCAGTGTTCTTAACTGCCTTATAAATGTCATAGTCCTTCCAGAACTGTCTTGGTGTCACTCCATTCTCCCCTTTTGTGGCCTTCACAGCCTATCTGAAAGTTCTTCACAGGTAGTATCTCTTGAAAGTAGCTCTGATGCCTTCATCCATAGGTTGCAGGAGAGGAGTGGCATTGGGGGGCAAGTACACCACCTGCATTTTGGCAGAGTAATCATCCAGGAAAGGATGATTAGGGGCATTATCTATCACCAGCAGGAGCATGAAGGGCAGGTGTTTTTGTTGCAGTATTTTTTGCCTCAGTTACAAAGTGATGGAAAACCAATCTTTGAAAATGGCTTGAGCTACCCAGGCCTTAAGGTTAGACCTCGACACAACAAACAGTGACATCTGTTGGATTTCTGGCACAATAAACGAATGAGTTTCAGTTTGCAGCCCTCAGCAACTTTTCCACCAAGTACGAATGTAAGCCTTAAAACCTGGTATATTTTTTTCTTTGGCATTGTATGACTGAATAGTTATTTTCTTCCAAAATAATCCTGTTTCATTGGCGTTAAACATCTGCAGTGGCAGGTTTGTTTCATAAATATAGGAGCACCTGTGTTTGTGTTAAAGTTAATGATATAATAACATAATTAGATGGGATAATTGGCTCTGGATCCAGCCGATCTTGAACCTGAGGCTTCTGTATGCTAATTCAGTACCTTTTCCTGAGCAACCAGGTCCCCATGACAGAAACATACATAAGTGTACATATATAATGAAAGTTCTATAATTAGAGTTATAAAATTAGGACATTTGCAGTGTAATACAACTCTCCCACCACGTAGATGTATTCTTGTCACATCTTTAATTTGCTTCTTAAGCCAACAGGGAAAAGTGTGTTACATTATGTTAGGCCTTTTGGTAGCATTAGATTAGGCTCTTTTGCAATGGTATTGATCACATGAAACTTTGGTCTAAGCATCCCATTGTGATATGATATATAATATAGATAAGGGTAAAGGAAACCGTCAGTCACAACTCACTGTTGACAAATTTATTTAATGTTGAACTGTACTACATGTTTCAGCCTTACGTGGCTTTGCTCATGTATTTTGTAAATGAGATATCAAGTCTTACTCATTGAATTTTATTGTTGTATACATGATGTTCTCAATGTATTTATAATGTATGAGTACCTGATGATGGCCACATAAGACCAAAACATGTAGTACAGGGCTGTATTAAATCATTTTGTCAACAATGAGTTGTGACGGTTTCCTTTATCCCTGTTTATCATGACACCATGTCAGATTTCTATCTATAATTTGTTTCCAGTATTCCCAGTTCATGCATATAACTTGTTACAACAAGTCTGTCTTCAGCCGGTAGAAAACTGTAAGTTAGATTTAGTGGTAGTGCAGAAGGTCAGATGGGAAAAGGATTACATTATACTAGCAGTATATATAAATTTTTCTGTGGAACAGGGGATTCTAATGGTCAGTTGTTACTCGTGGACAAGCTTTTCCAAACAAAAGAGGATAAGTTGCTCATTTATAAAACTAACATATGCACGTCTGACATAGGTACATAAGAATACAGTTCTTTGTTTAACATTTTAAAGCCTACTGGTTACTTGATGCACCAACAGGTTTAACATCCAAAAACTGTACATTCTGCCCACACTGCATTTATGTGTTTTGTATTTACCTCAGAACAAACAGCGACTTTTGCCCTATATAACATAAACTGATTGGTTTTTATAACTGAGATGAAAAGTGTTTACTGCTTGGTACGGACTGAGTCTTTAAATAAAACTGTTTACGCTTTGTCTTTAAAGGGTTAATCCTACATGTTTTGGTGAAACTCCAGAAGATGTAGGAGTAAACAGTATTGTTATATATGTCTGGTGTGCATATGTTGGTTTTATAAACGAGCAGTTTAGTCACAATGGATGAAATAAATAGTTTCAAAATAAGAGAATAAATTGAGCAGTTAAGAGGATCTGGGTTCTTAGTTATGGGGTGCCTTAATGCTGTATAGTACATAGTCTGCTCTTACCAGTGTGCATGCCCCAAATGAAGATACAGGTTTTATGAGAAACTGGGTGTATTCAATGAAGTTCCTAAGTACCAGTTGAAAATTTTATTTGGAGAGTTCATTGTAAAGGTAGGCAGAGCTGATATCTTAAAATTTACACTTGCAAATGCAATAAATATTTTCACTTAATGTATGAACTAAATGCACTTACAATACATGACATTACAGCCACTTCACTCCGGCATGTTTCGGCATGACAATGCCATCTTCAGGGAGTAAACTGGATTACATCTATAAATTTATAGATGTAATCTAGTTTACTATAAATAGTTTTAAGCTTGGTATGTACTCCCTGAAGATGGCGTTGTCATGCCGAAACACGTCGGAGTGAAGTGGCTGTAATATCATGTATTTTAAGTGCATTTAGTTCGTACATTAAGTGAAAATATTGACGCAAAATGTACGGAATAAATAATTTTAAAATTGCAAATGAGAGTTTGCATGAAACTAGTGATCATAATGAGATTAGAATGGTGAACTTTGCCATATCAAGAATATAACTGTCCAATAAAACAATATTATGGTGTCACTGTGCTCATAAATACTCTTGTATTTCTCCTGGTAGGAAGACAGATGTATCTTTGTCACTTCTTAGGGTGTGGACACACAGACCAAATCAAACCTGATCAGATCAGAGCAGTCACACAGACCAGTCTATTAGTGCATTTCTGCCAGCATGGTCATGTATTCAGCAGCACTAATTGCAACATCATATGGTGATGTAAACAACAAAGAAATAGATGCCTCATCATTCATCCCATAAATGAAAAAAGGCAGGAATTCAGTGACTTCTCACATGTGTGCCCAGATTTCTTTAAAGATGTGGATACATTCACAATTTGTTTTATAATTAAATAATAATTGTTATAATCCAACATTTTGGAGCAGCATACTGTCACCGTCTTCAGGGATTAACACTCTTCTTGGCCTGCTAGACCCTGAAGATGGGGGCAGCACATTGTCTAAAACCTTGCTAGTTATTGAGTGTGTGAGCCTTGAGGTTCTCACAGTAATGCTCATGGATATTCAAGCTAATTTGGTTTTGTTGCTTGTTTGGTTCCCTGATGATGATCCCTTGTGGATCGAAACATGTAGGAATATTCAGTACGATATTATAATATAAATATCTAAGCAACAATATTGTGCATTTTTTTGGGTTGAGTGTTGTGAATTGGTTATCGACAATGCACAGAATGAACAATGTAAAGGATATTCATGTCTTTTGGGATGTTAGGTCATGTGGACCGCTTAACCCTAAAATGGAAGCACTACACTCTGAAACATCTTCACATGTTACAGGAATTATTTATCCCACACACATTAAGTTGAAACTGGACACTTTTCCTGTTCTGGTGCTCTCCTAACTGGTAAAGAATGTTGCACAAGGTGTCATGCTCCAGACAAAACAAGACAAGTTATATCATGTCTGGCCATGACTTCTGCAGTTGGATTGCTGGCAATTAAATGTTATCATGTCAGAGTTCTGAACAGTCATACTGGTCTGCATCAATATGCCTGCACACTTAGTGAATAAAAGATGTCATTCACATACAATTGATTTGTGATCTTTTAAATGAGTTGACTGTCATGCTGACCAATAACTTACGTTTGAAAACATCAAGGAGAGATTTCCAGTATATGGACATTGCAATAGATTGATATTGATAGATCACAACCAGTTGCAATGCTCGGGCAGTTTGATGCTCACACCTTTCTATTCTGTTAAGTCTTTTCACACCAGTGTTTGTTCTTGGTATGTGAAGTTAATAACTCAAATGCCTGAGCATTTATCTTGCAATAAATTATTACAGACATTGAATTCATATCATACAGAAGGTAGTGTCATACATTCCCATGTATCTGATGCAAAAATAGAAAGTAGCAGTGCTTTCCTTCAGCAAGTGTTTAAAGGCCATTATTCTTTAAATAATTCATATATTTTGCTTCTCTTGTAGATCCAAACAGTGTGTTGATAGCAATGGAAAGCAGCTTGTTTTTGCAGTAAAGAAAGGAACTGACTCAACTCTGCTTTGGAAAGGAACCGTGAGGATTGGATGTGTTAAACTGGATCCGGTTACAAAGAAAGTTGATTCATACAGATTTCTGAACCTCAGTGAATTTTTGAGGGTTAGTTAAATCTGCATACCTGTCATACATTGCACACATTTTCATATCATTCCTTTTATAGGAGTTATTTCTCTCCACTGCTAACAACACAACCAGCAACATACATACATTTTTTAATGAAAGTTCCTCCCATTAATTCTGTGTTGCCCATACAAGAACTGATTGTATATGACTTTGTAACATATTAACTTGTCATGTTCAGAAACTTCTCGAGTCAGCCAGTACTTTGCTGGCAGACAGATCTGCCATAAAATCAACTTGATCTATGGTGGACAAATCCAATGCATGAAATCAGGTGGGATGTCATCCCTGTTTTGCAGTTCACTTAAACTGATAGCATTACTCTTTTGTATCTCAGTCAGTGTGGTGACTAGACTACAACACATGATTAGATTGTTCATTTCATTCACAGGCAGTACCAGGAAAAGACTATGAATCGTGAAAAATCAGATTGGTTTAAAAATATATTTTATAAGTTTACCACACCAGATGTGTTAGAAATCAGTAAAAGCAATCCCATTACAAGCCTGGACAGGCCCTTAGGGTTCCAGGAGGTTGAGGCTCCCAGATTTCTAGACCATCGGCACATGAAGGTGGTAAGGTTGACAGCCCTACGCACTGGCTGCCTTTACCCCCCAGGAAATATTCCTGGTACTCATTTCTGTTTGAGGCTGAGTCGACCTCAGGGCCGTAGTGGGCCAGAAGGATTATGTCAATGAAAAATTCCAATAACACCATCGGGAATCGAACCCGCGACCTTCTGGCTTGTTGGGCAGTGCCTCAACCAACTGCGCCACCGCGTGCCCTTAGAAATCAGTCTTGTGTTTTATTATGTGTTCAAGGACAGATGGACAGAAATGCCTCAATTTCTAATTTTTCTCTGATTCTCACCTTTATCCATGTCTCTTATGTTCCACCTGCTTTGCTTAGCATTTGGTCTTCAAATACACTCATTCCACCACCTACGAACAGCTCACACACACAAACAGGAACCTATTACAAATATTATTGTTTTATTGTGCCAGGGAACTGAATGCAATGCACACTTTTGAATGCATACAAGCATATTTATTTATACTTGCAAACATAATTATGAATAAGAAGAGATAACATCAGTATCAATGCAGCATCAACATTCATAAAAGTTGTAATTTTCTTTTTATTGTGTTCATTTCCTGCTGTTTTAAATAGTGGATACACATCAGTATGTATTGATTTTTGTTACTTGTATATAGTGAGTTATTGTGTGCCATTATCACCCTACAGTCTACATCAAGTAAGATTTTGTTCATATGAATACGAAGCCAACCCCTGGAAATGTATATTATAGTACGTATTGTGGAAAATTTGCACAGACAGACATTTTGAATCTATGCCATTTGTGAGTAGAGGAAAGGGCATACTTTTACTTTAGGTTCAGCTTGTACACTTCAAGACCATGTTTTACAACCCATAGGCCCTTACTCTGATAGATATCTCTATCTGTGTAATTTACAAAAATTTTAAAACTTATATTACAAAAGTGTTTGAAACTGACACTTATAATTGCAGATTATTTTACATGTAGATATGAAAGATAATGGTAAAACAAAATGCATGCAGAGAACAAAGGATGGACATTCCAACAGTTTGGATATATTATTAATGCCACAAACGGGTAGTTCAGTACAAAATGAAAAGAAGACTTTGTATTCAGAGTGTACCCTTCCTTATTCTGTCTTCTCTCTGCTGCTTTGCAGATTTTTCCCTTGTCACACATGGGCAGACACTTGGGTAATTTGTTTTATTAAAGATAGGTTTGTAAAAGAGAATTTTTACTGCGCTTCTTTTCAGGTGTTCAACACGTTACAGTGTCAACTAGCAGCTGCAAAACAGAGTTCACATTCAGAAAACACTCCGAATTCGTCCAGTAGTGAAGCATCAGCCAGTAGCACAGGGAACATCCCATCACTGACAGTGATGAACAAGAGACTGCTGACGGCTAGCATGTTGTTGGAGAAAGTAGACAGTGCAACAGCATGCTACAGTGGAACTGGTGAGAAGCTTAATGAATGCTGTATTTGTCTGGAGAGGAAACCAGATGTGATGCTTCCATGTGCCCACAGCTACTGTATGCCATGCATAGAACAATGGTGAGTAATCATCTTAAAATAAATAAACCAGTATATCAGTGTTGGTCTGAATGAGGAACTTGCCCACTTATAGCTCAGCATGTGAGTATTGCAAAGAAGAAGAGTAGGAGAGAGGACCGTAGTAAAAGGTAGAGTTATTGCTGTCCTTAATGAAGCACCATACAAGGCATTAGGGGGGGGGGGGTGAAGATACAGCTCATCCTATTTTAATCTCAACACTACATCAAGGTGAGTGGTGATCTTCATGACCTGGTTGTTCTACCATCAAGGGAAGAGCGTATTTAGAGTTAAACACAATATTGTTAATTAAAATTACTAAAAGTGTTTAAAATATAAATCAACAAATATTTTTTTTTACAATTCTAAATAATATTTTGTCTTCCATTGCTGACAAACATGATTGTCAATTTTTTGTCATCTTCATTCAAAGGGAATATCGCTGTGTTTTCTGATTGGTGTTTATGCCATGTGGATCACTGAATACTCAGTGATCCACATGGCATAAACATATAAGTGAAAAATGATTATTTATTATTGATTGTGCAATTTGTTGGATCAAATACTGTGTAATCAATCTATTGCATGGAATATGGATGACATTACATAGTTGTAGTGTCTCAAGCATATTTGTGCTGTTCCGATCCCTGTGTAACAATTCTAAGTACATAAAAACGATAGTATTGGCATGCTGCAGCACGGTGACAGTACTTAGCAGTGTTTAGTAGTCAGGCTTCTGTGTCTGTGTTTAGCAGCAGTTTTTAATCTGAATTAGATACAATTCCAGAGCTCATTGTTTGTAATATTTTGCCTGAATCCAGCTCTCACACATGTACAGTGCCTGTGAAAAGTAATGAGATATAAATTCCAACACAAAAATGTTTATAAAAAGAAAGTGAACAATTATGCACGATGTGCAGGTGCACTGTGATGCAACAAAAACCAGTTCTCATTTTTCTGAAGGTCTGGTCTGGCCCATCAGATTCCTTGCACCAGTTGTTCCATCACTTCTAAATAAAATTAGGCATTTATAATTCTTCCTTCTGGAACAAAGTCCTTGTAATTCTTTTCATCTATGATTTCTTACATATTCTAATAGGTGTTCCTAAATCTATTAATTTTTTTACAGTCCTGTAGTCATCTTTATGTAATGCATAAAAGTGTAAACTCATGTCCACAGGAATGTAAACAACAAAACATGCCCTATTTGCCGTGAGACCCTAGACAGCACAGATGATACGTGGGTGATATCTGAAGTACCAGGTTCACATGAGATAAGTGAAGAAATCGTCAGTTCCCTCATGGATCTTGCCTCGTCATCAGCTACAACTCCAACGTAGCATGTTATGAACGTCTCTGCATTGGTAATTGTATAGAATGTATTTTGACAGGTCGTGGAGTACCAGTCATTCATTGACAGTAGCAGAAAGATTGGTGTTTGTGGCCGGAGAACCAACATTCTTCTCACATGTCGTGTTTGTGCAGTATCTGCTGCTGCCACCACCACCACCACCACCACCACAAAGTATTTTGGGTTTTACATTCAGAGATAATGAATTTGCAGTTTAATCTGAATCATAAATGCCATAGTTTTCCAAAATTACAGGATGTCCTATACTGTGAACCCTGAAAGATGAAGAAATAAATACACCATTTTTCCCTCTCCACAGTTACTGAATTTTCCTGAATATGAGACAAGAATTGTTAAAAATGGGGGTCACCTTGTAATCATGCACAAACTTAAACGTGTTGTTGTATTGGTATTTTCCTGAAAACTGACATTTATGAAGGTGGGTCATCTTTATTTGGGTAGACACATTATATATATATATTTATTTATTTAAAGATTAGATACATTATATTGTTTATTAAGTGTGTGGGTTGTAGGATCTTGTTTTGCAAGAAACTTCTGATGCTGTAGAAGAACTTATGTGCATCTTCTTGTAACCTATATGATACAGAAGATAAAATGATAACTTATCTGTATGCTGAGTTAAGCACACTTGGGAATGGAGGTATAGCTCCCACACATTGTTAACCTTGGAACTAAGTTGAGGCATAGGTCTTCTTTGAATGAATGTATTCGCGAGTATGTGGGTTCTTCCTTTGGGTTAAACTAGTGATTGAGAGAGGTCTTTGAATGTATGATTCATTTGGACAGTGGTTGTAGGTAAACTGGTAGATGCTGATACTTCAGAGTAACTTACAGTTGTAATATTGCCCACAATAGCAATTACTGTCCCTTTCTACTTATGATTCGTAAATTGTGTCACTGAATGTCACGGTCCAGTTGGTAGCCACCCTGCTGTGTACGTGCTAAGCCTCACACACTGGCTGTCCTGAGTGTGGTTTCTTTTTAGGCATATTCGCAAAATTGTGAAAAGCAGCTATTAGCTTTGTCACGTCCGTCTGCATGAAACAACTCGGCTCCCAATGGACAGATTTTCTTTAAATGTGATATCTTGAGTGTTTTTCGAAAATCTGACAAGAATAACGGGTACCATACATGAAGACCTCTGTACATTTATGATAATGTAATTCTTCTTAGAATGAGAAATGTTTGAGACAAAAGTTGGAGAGAAAATCAAAAAACACATTTTATGTTCAGTAACTTCCCCCCCCCCCCCTAATCATGCCGTTTATGAGATAATGTGGAAAAGTATGGTAGAGCCAGGCAGGCCACAGGTGACAATATAATACGGCGCATGCGCTTTGCATGCTGGATAACTAAGGCTACAGACGCACACTTGTAATATTTAATCCTTAGAGCTTCTTTCCCATGGCAATGATGGTTACACGGACGTGCCTCAATGTTACATTATATGTACATTGCCTCTCTTGTTTCAGGTTTCCTCAGATCCTTTAGATAGATGCCAAGACAGTACCTCAAATTAAGCCTTAACCACTTCCTTTCACATTCTTTCCAATTCATTAGTCACATTATCAGTATGGTGACTAGGCTGTGGGCTGTACAACTAAGGAATTTTTCAATTCCTGGCACAGGCAGCAGATGTTTTGTACTCCAAAGTATCCAGACTGACTCTGGAGGCCACCCAGACTCCTATTCAGTGGGAACTGAGTGCGCTTTCCTTGGGGGTAAAGCGATCGGAGTGTGAAGCTGCCAACTCATCTCTGTCTAGTGCCAAAAGTTAAAAAATGAGTGGAGCTGTACCTCAGTTGCCCCATGTACCTTTATTGTCTGCACAGGGACAACTTTACCTTTACCTACCTAATCATTTTGTACTGTATAGTCAGAGCCACTGATAGTATTGTTAAACAAACCCTAAATAAATAAGGAAACAAAAAAGGTATGATACAGATGTCTGTTTTAATGTTTCCAACAAGTGCCTTTACATGCAGCTAAGTACATAAATGTACTTGTTGGAAAAGCAAATATTATTGGTTAATATACCAACAATCCAAGTATTCAGTGGGTTTTGCAAAACATGGATACCTTTTAATGTCTTACAATAATTCCAGTTGTAGAGGTCCTTTATAAATCTCAAAATGTTTACTTATTACTCACAAGTTTTGTAGACTGAAGTTAATAAGTAAGTGCCACTTAGGCAGGCTGTACATTCCACGTAAAAAGTTGTAAATACCTTGTTCTGGAAACTGACAATTACAATAGAATAGTGTCTACTTGTATGTTGGACAACCTTTTGTGATGAAGATACACAGGTGGATAATAACTGTCAGTCACAACTCTTTCTGTATATTGGATGGTTTAATGCAACATGTTTCGGCTTAACAAGAAGCCATCATCAGGCAAATAAGACACAAAATTAATTATTATGTAAGTTGCGTAATACTATTTCACATCATTCATGTATTCATTCATTTATTTATCTAATTTACATTCAGTAGATACAGAAAGGTTAGAAAACCTGCTGGATATAGAACAAGTCCAGTACAAGATTAAAAAATGTATACAAAGCAGTAAGTAAAAATAGGTTTACAATTAATACATTATTGAAGAGACAGCTATTAAATAAAACAAAATAAATATATGTAGTATTTTATTGGTTCTAATTAATACATACATGTACAATAATATGTAAGTAATATTTATTTTATCATATCCATGTGAGTTTTTTGGTTTCAGAGATTTAATTATTTTTTAAATTTCTTTAGTCGATGTGGGTTTATATTTTATATTTGGGTAAGGTGTCTTAAGATTTTCTGACATAAATTGTATGAAACTGGTGTTATTATTATTATTATTATTATTATTATTATTATTACTTCTATTATATATCAAATACTTCTACTGATGCTAAAAAGCTTGAGCGCATTCAAAGGAAGTTTGTAGTTCTATGCTATAATCGATTCATTCCCCGAGACAGTAATGGTTATAGTTATGCTAATGCTCTTCAAGTACTTAATTTACATACTTTACATGAGAGAAGACATCAACTTGATGCAATTGTTGTTACTAATGTTTTTCTGGGCTCTAAATCTTGTCCATTTACCATGGACATTATTGGTCTACGAGTACCCACTCGGAACCTCCGAGACTTTCCTTTGTTTCCTATAAAAATTGTCCCTCGGCCGGTGTGCAACTGCAGCAAATTCAGTTTGTAATCAATTGGATGTCTTCAGAAGGCCACTTGTCACACTTAGTCAGATGTGACATTTTATTACATTATTTTAAGGTGTCCTTATTAATTATTTAAGCATTTTTATTTGTTTGTTTTGGTTGTGTTTGTTTCATTTATGTCCTGTTCATTGTTCGTTGTTATTTGTGTCTGTATGTTGTGCTGTTTCTGTAATTGGCCATCTGGCTGTTGACTCGGCACATTAAATAACTAGAATTGAATTGAATTATTATTATCGTTATTGTTTTTGTTTGTTCTATAAGGATAATTATCTCAACATCATTACAATTACTAACAAAATTCTTGTCATTAATATTGCTTTTGTATATTATGAACATTAATGTTGTCATCTATTGAAAGAAAATGGTTACTAAAGGCATCAGCAATGGCTTGTTGGTTGTTGATAACTTACTATCAATATTTAAAGAATATACAGTATATCATCATTTGCTTTGCTGCCTATTTCTGAGTTTATAATCTCCCATGTACTTTTAACCTGATTGTTTGAATTTGTTATCTAAATATCATAATTAGATCTTTTAGCCTCTGTAATAACTTTTGACATTATCTTACAATACGCTTTGTAATGCTCTTTTATTGTTGGATTACTACTATTCCTGCTTGCTAGGTAAAGTTCCCTTTTTCGTTGGCAAGAAGTTTTTATTCCTAACGTTATCCAGGAAGTATTTTTTTACAACACTTTTTATTGTAGTTAATGGGAAACTTGAATAAAAAAATCCTTAAGTGTTTAAAAAAGAATTAAAAATTATATTAACATCATCACCGTTAAAAACAGGATCCCATGTTTCATAACTTAGATTGATCTGAAAATCTGCAACAGTGTATTTATATAATTGTTCTTGTAAAATGAGTTTGATGTTCATATGGCTGGTTCTGATTTTTAATAACTGTAATAACTGTATATCACATAAGTAATTTGAAGAATACATTTTTATGTCACTTTCTTTGGACTAGTGTTATCATATGTTTCATATAAAGGGTTATCAACAAAAGTTATTCCATTGGCTGAATTTGTATTTTTGTGTGATAAACTAGATGCATTACTAGCCAAAATTACCTGGTTACTATTATATATGTTGTTTTGCTGGAGGATGTGATCCCCACCATTTCTCACACTAGTTGCTGATATAGTGTCTTTGATGAACCCATTGCCCATAAAAAATCTTTGTCTCTTGTCACTGGGATTTTCCTTTGTCTTCTTGAAGTCCTAATTACAATATATTTTAATTCAGATGCACTATCACTTTTAGTATTTGATGTGACCTCTTCATAACTAGATCCATATTGTCTTCTTTCCACTTTAAGGTGATGGGAAGTCTCTTCTGTTTTGTCAGAATTTTTTTTTATGTTACTTACTTGCTATCAAATTAGTCATCCATTCCTTACCGGTTGTATTCATATGTAATCCATGTTGTGTAAAATATTCCCTAGTTAAGTTTGTTTCTGTTATTTTTGTATGATTCATCATATTATTTTGGTAATTTCTTGTTATACCATACATCTCTTTAACCAATTAATTATACAATACAATTTACCATGAAACTAGTCCGACATGTTTCGAATCCCTATTTTGGGATCATCATCAGGGACTTGGATTGTGAATTACACAAATTACAGATCAACAATAATGGTACATTTTAAAGGTACAAAGTTAAAATGTAGGATATCTCAGTTGTTTTCTGGGTCCACTGTGCTTCAGAAGTTGTGTGTCTACGTGTAGAAAGCTAGGCCACTTGTACCTCCTTGTTTATGCAGGATGATGCAGGCAGATCATGCCTATAAGGAGCATTTATATTTTAATGTTTGTATGCTTTCAATTTATTACAAAATTCCTAATATGTTTCAGTCCCATCGTTGATTTGTTTTTACTTATATCGTTTGCTCCTCCCCAGACGACCACTACATCGTACTTATTTAAACAATTTATTTCTCTATTAGCCAGTTGTGTAATAGCCTCAAGTCTGGATCCTGGCATTACAATTCCTGAAACATTAAAGGTTTCCCTAGGTTGTTGGATACTTCTGCAGCACATCCTCTTGCATGGCTGTCTCCTATGATAACAAGAGCTCCTGTTTTTAGTCCTTACTATCTCAATTTTGTCCATCAAACCTTGAGTTTGTGTTGACCTCTGTTTCATCATTGGGTTATATAGTGGGGCATAACGATTTACAATTTTTGGTATTGGCTGGGGATATGGTACGTATGGTTTTCTGTTTCCTTTGCATGTGTTAGAAGGTACTTGAATCCAACTATTGGAGTTATTTTTTAGCTTGATCGAGTTCCAAATCATGATTTATATTACACTCATCCATACTTACATTGAGATATCCTGTCTTGAAATTTATCTCTTCCTGCAACACTGCTACAATTTATTTGGTTCAGTTAAGTTCTGATAAAGCCTCTTCTGATTCCAGTTTAATTTTACGGCAGCAATCACATGTAATTCCACTATTTACACCAGCTGTGTCGATAAAAATTGAAGCCTCAAGAACCTTGCTTGGGATCCAGACTTCACAAAAAGATCATAAGAGTATATGATAAACCGAAGTCAGTGGTTTAAAAAATTGGTATATCCAATAAATGTGATAAAATAAGAAGTTTAAAAAATAGCATTAAATATGGTTGGGATTAAAATAGTATAATAGTACTTCTGTATATGAGTGCAGATTTTCTAGTAGATATTCGGCTTTGGCAGGGGGGGGGGTCTTATATTCACAATCCTTAAAATGTGTTCTTTTCATTGAAGGAATGTTTAAGATATCATTTACCTTCTGTTCTGATGTCAAATTATGTTAGTAAATATATACAAGAGCTGCAAACCCCTTTTCTTATAGTATAGGCCTCTGTGCGTTGGCGTTTATTATGTAAATATGCAATTTACATAATTTATTTTGTGTCTTATTTGCCAGATGATAGCTTCTTGTTAAGCCAAAACATGCTTGCATTAAACCATCCAATATACGAAAAGGGTTGTGGTTTATTACTCTTGTCCCAGCTCTTTCAAAGTTCTGGAAAAAGCTCGTAATAGCAAACCAGCTAAATAGCTTTTTTAGACAAACACAATATACTAAATAAATCTGTTTGGATTTAGGAAAAATAAATCTACAAATGATGCAATAGCTACAATTATTGAAAACATAATTGATAATTTAAATAATAAAACAAAATGTAATTGTGTACTATTAGACTTATCAAAAGCATTTGATTGTATTGAACATAACATTCTCTTAGATAAATTATATCAATATGGGGTTCAAGGTATACCACATAAGTAATCAAATCCTATATTAAAAACAAAACACAACAAGTAAAAGTTGTAAACACAGAAAATAATCAAACGAAAAGAAATATTGTCAGGCAGCCTCCCAGTTAGATATGGAGTCCCACATCTAACACAAGGCAAAACATTCATGTATGCTGATGACACAACAATAATAAATGTAGGACATGATGTTAATGAACTGCAAAAAATAACTGCAGCAAACACAGGTGTTGTAGAGCAACATTTCAAGATAAATAATTTACTTATAAATCCATCCAAAACACACTACATCCTTTCCCAGACAAAACATAGCGGACAGGAAATTTAAAAATGCTAATAAAGAACAGTGAAATAGCGAATGTAAACAGTACAAATTTCCTGGTAGTAGTAATTGATAACACCTTGAGCTGGGAAGATCATGTCAAAAACACTTGTAGCAGAATCAGCCAAACCTATTTTTAATTAATGGACTGTTAAAATTACTCGATATAAATGGAAGAAGAATGTTATATTACGGATTGTTCTATCCCTTTCTGTCGTATGGAACCATCGTATGGGGACAAAGTGCTAAGGCACTCACTAGAAGAATTTTTATTCTTCAAAAGAGGGCAGTAAGGTTCATTGCAGGGTTAAAACACTTGGAATCTTGCAAAGATAGTTTTAGACATCTAAAGATACTAACAGTATATTCGTTGTACATTCAAGAAACAATCCTATATGAAAAAGAAAAGTGTAACTGCACTGTAAATAAACAAATACATACACATAACACAAGAAATAATAAAGATTATCATATATATGGGTATAAATTAGAAATCTATAACAGTAAACCATCAGTAGCAGGCAGTATCTACTACAACAAATTACCTAACAATATCAAACAAATAGAAAATATCAACCAGTTTAAAAGGAAATTGGAGTTACTTATTAAGGGGTGCTACTATACAATAGAAGATTATCTGAATGAAGATTTCTCAGATACTGGCTACTGATACAAGTAGACTAAATACTGTTTTACTTTAATAATATGTACTTATATTGACATGTCCTATATCAATGTATTTTGATCAACAGGATAAATAAATAAATGATGATGTTGGTTATTATCCACCGTGAATAATGTCCATGTAAAATCGCTTAAAATAAGAAAAGCCATGGAATAGCATGGTTAAATGGAGGCAGTAAGTTCCTGTAAAACATTGCATATTTCTTCCTAAACAACATTGTGCCAAATGTAAAGTACTTGTTATAATTCATTTTTTGTGATAATACCATCTGTAAAAGTGAACTGTGTGGAATATATCAAGGACATACATGTACATAACACTGTTCTTTCTGACATTAACAAACCAGATCTCTTGACTGTGTAATTGTTGATATGTGTCGCAGTTCTGTACCTGATTTGTCATCAAGAAGTAATCAGGCATGCTATGAACTCCCCATGTTGGCTAGGCAAGCTACCAACATACAGCTCAGCTCAAAACCTCACATCTGCCCGGACCCTGTGCAGGAGTCTCACCAACCTTGTTCCAGATCTTCCAAATACACTGAGTTTCTCAGCAATATAATTAATTAATTTAATGCTGCCATGGAAACCTCAAAGTGTAAATTATGATCTTGTATATTATGTTGGTGCTTTAATATTTTCAAGTGGGTACACACAGGGCATACACAAAAGAATGGTGCGGTTTCAAAAGTGAATACTTTTGAAACCGCACCATTCTTTTGTGTATGCCCTGTATTTTAGTAATTCATTCTGTATAATTTTCTGCCATAACTTCAAAACGTGTATACTCTGTAGAAGTGGGGTAGGAAACATTCATATATTCTACATTACTTTGTGTGCTCCATTATGCTGAACAACAGCATTCATGTATTCTGCATTGCATTCTGTACATCATTATGCTGAACAAGAGCACTTGTGTGCTGTACATTACCTTTTATGCACCATTATGTTGAAATAGACATTCGTCAGTGTAATGTCTTACCTTTTCTCTGTAACTTCATACATACAATATTTGGATGTTGAATTGTAATGCTAAGGGAACAAAACAGCCTGTGCTGTTGTATTACCTTACCTGAACACATTAATGATAATGTATAATATTGTCCTCATCAGGTATTTTCTTAGTATGTGAATGTACTATTATCCTCAGTTTTCACATGGTGAATATCTGAAGGGTGTTTGGAAAGTCATGCCTCCATGTTTATATCTCTGCTTCCAGATAAGATATTGAAATGAAACAAAACAAAAAATATAGCTCAGAATGTGTACTTTGTTTCTATACCTCACTTTTCCACATAGTCCCTCTCTCATTCAATACAATGCTGCCAGCACTGAACAAGTTTTTCGAACCCATCACTGTAGATATCTTCAGGCTGTTCTTGAAACCATTTTCCCATACAAGCTTGAATTCTCCAACACGTGGAATAAATTCCTTCGAGATATTTCCAAACAACCAGAAGTCAGACAGTGCCAAATCTGGGCTGTAGGGCGGGTGTAGAACAACTTCAAACCTGATGTTCTCTATTGCTGCTGAAGTGGCAGCAATAGCATGGGATCTGGTGTAATCCAAACCTGCAATAATCTCATTGACACTAGCTAAACCAATGTTTCAATTTTCGGCTATGCCTGGATGAGAAATTCGTCGGTTTTCTTGAATAGGTTCATTGACATTTTGCCTGTTCAAATCATGAGTTGCAGTGACAGGCCTTCCAGACCACGGCTGGTCGTTTAAGTCCGAATTTCCACATAGTCCCCCTATCATTCAATACAATGCCGCCAACACTGAACAAGTTTTTCGAACCTGTTGCTGTAGATATCTTCAGGCTGTTCTTGAAACCATTTTCCCATACAAGCTTGAATTCTCCATCATATGTGGAATGAATTCCCTTGAGATGTTTCTTGAGAGCTCCAAACAATCTGGGCTGTAGGGAGAGTGTGGAACAACTTGATCCAATGTTCTCTGTTGCTGCTGAAGTGGCAGCAATAGGGTGGGGTCTGTTGAAACCCAACCTACAATAATCTCATTGACACTAGATAAACCAGTGTTTAACTTTTATGCTATGCCTCTCTGAGAAGTTCAACTTTTTGCCTGTTTAAATCATGAGTTGCAGTGACAGACCTTCCAGACCACAGATGGTCACTTAAGTCCAAATTTCCGCCATTATCACTCGATTTTGTCACCCATTGACGCACAGTACTTATGTTCACAGATCTTCACCATAAAAAGCCATCAATTACCGGTGAATTCCAAAAGGAGTTTCATTTTTGTGCATCAAAAACTCTGTAACTGCTGGCTGTTTGATATTCTTCGACAAGGTTGAAAACCAGTCATTCATTATGAACCAAATACAACACAAACCACGACGTTTACCAAGCCGTACCTGATGGCAAAGTGAAGCTCAAGGAACAAGTTGGGACAAGTTCTGCTTCAGGGTCACACCGCTTGCGCAATATACCATCATGGAGGCATTACTTTCCGAACACCCCTCATATCAACACCCATTCCTACATTGATTATATTATGTACCCGTATAACAAACTTAAGGAAGAATATGTATTTTAAAGTTGTACATACCGTGCATGTTTGAGATATTATATAATGTAAACCAACAAATATTGCACTATCATATATGAATTGTCAAACCCTACATATGTTTCGGCTCTGCCTGAGCCATCTTCAGGGGTTACTCTTCAAAGCGTCCACTATTTACACTCTCACTATAATGTTGTGCACCCGTATTAGGGTTTCTTAGCAACTAGGAACTATACAATAGTGGACGCTTTGAAGAGTAACCCCTGAAGATGGCTCAGGCAGAGCTGAAACATATGTAGGGTTTGACAATTCATATATGATAGTGCAATATTTGTTGGTTTACATTATATAATATAAGAAGAATATGTAGTCTTAAATTGGTAGATATATGACAGAGTAGAAAGTCTGTAGTCGAGGTAAGAGATTATTATATTAGAAACACAGCTAATTTTCCAAATCTAGACATCTTAGCCTCTTGAAAAATGTGTATTATAATTTGAGAATACATCTTGCCAGGAATTCTTAGGCACTGAGTACAGCATGTGACATGCCTGTGCAGGCACAGAGGGGAGGCTCCAACCCATTCGCAAACCAGTGCTAGGAGGTGGGTGGACAGCGCCACACACTCTGGCCACTTAACCCCCAGGAAAGACGCGCTACCCATTGTACAGCAGGCTTTGGGCCCAGTCTGGATGGCATGGCAAATCTCGTCCCCACCAGAATTCAACTCCAGACCATCAGCCCGTAGCGAATCACTATATCAACTGCACTATCCTGGTCGCCACATGTGAAGAGTATATTTGTATATTTGTGACTTACAGCTTCAAGTTCCTTATTAAGTATGTTATAATTTACTCATCCTCTTAATGTAATGTTGGAAACTTGGCAGCAAGTAGTGGATTCTACTTTGCAACTAAATGCTGTGATACAAAACTATGTAATAACTGCAGTTTTACTGCGACTGTTTTGGCCAGTCATGTTTGTTTGTTTGTTTGTTTGTTTGTTACATGTATCATGAAACTTCTTTAATGGAACCTTCCTTCTGAACATAGATTTAAGTATTTAATTTCACTTTATATTCACCGTGCATCTTTGTATAATTGATTATTTCTACCAACAAATGCACCAAGACAAGTTTGTCACTGTTTTCTTTATTGAAAGAGTGCCCCAATACGCATTTCGGCAATTATATTGCCATCATCAGGGGTTTTTTTGTAAGTGAGATGTTACATAGACCAATTCTTAAGTTACGTCATAACAGTGTGTCGATATATGTTATTACCACTTCATAAAATTTTGTATAATTAGTGGTATTGTTAAGTTGCTAATAGTTATTAAAATTAACAGTAAAATCAATTGGTATATATAAACTACTTGCTGTAGTATACTTTATTAATTAATTAATAAAGTATACTACAGCAAGTAGTTTACCAATTGATTTTACTGTTGGTATATATAAACTACTTGCTGTAGTATACTTTATTAATTAATTAATAAAGTATACTACAGCAAGTAGTTTACCAATTGATTTTACTGTTGGTATATATAAACTACTTGCTGTAGTATACTTTATTAATTAATTAATAAACTATACTACAGCAAGTAGTTTACCAATTGATTTTACTGTTGGTATATATAAACTACTTGCTGTAGTATACTTTATTAATTAATTAATAAAGTATACTACAGCAAGTAGTTTACCAATTGATTTTACTGTTGGTATATATAAACTACTTGCTGTAGTATACTTTATTAATTAATTAATAAAGTATTAATTAATTAATAAAGTATACTACAGCAAGTAGTTTATATATACCAATTGATTTTACTGTTAATTTTAATAACTTTTAGCAACTTAACAATACCACTAATTATACAAAATTTTATGAAGTGGTAATAACATATATCGACTCACTGTTATGACATAACTTAAGAATTGGTCTATGTAACATCTCACTTAAAAAACCCCCTGATGATGGCAATATAATTGCCGAAATGCGTATTGGGGCATTCTTTCAATAAAGAAAATAGTGACAAACTTGTCCTGGTGCATTTGTTGGTAGAAATAATCAATTAAGTATTTAATATTATTTATTCCCTCCACTGTGCTTGTAATCGTTTACATATACCAACATATGCACACAAATTGTATAAAATCACAAGTCATCCATAAACATACAGTCCTCCTACATGTTTCAGCGATAAATTGCCATCCTCAGGGAGACATCAATACAAAGAAATATACAGTATTAATACATCAGTTTTATGTGTACAAAGTTAAAAATATATAATAGTAGCTATAAATATAATAATATGGATATTATGGCTAGTATGATATTGACATATTGTTTATTAAAGTTCAATGATGTATTATTGTTTACAATGTGTATAGTTACATGTATACAAACATCTAGATAGATTTAAGTAATTCTTAAAAGGAACACCTTTTTTCCTATATAGTTGAACATGAACGTTGAATTTGTCAATGAAAACGAATGTTAAGAATTAGCTTTTACAAGTGGACTGTTATTTATGAGAAGCTGGGATAGCTTAGTTGGTATAGTGACTAGGCTTATGAGATGGACAATCCAGAGTTTGGATCTAGGGATGCAGTAAGAATTTTTTCTCTTCTTCATAAGTCCAGACCAGCTCTGGGGCCTAGGGTACCAGGAGCTCTTTCCCCGTGGGGTAAAGCGGTTAGGACGTGAGGCTGACCACTCATCTTCATCTCATGCCAAGGTTAAGTGTGAATGGAGCTATACCTCCATTCCCCATAGATTATATACCTTCATGGCATGTGTAGGGAAAACTTTACCTTTATTGTTATTTGTGACTTATTTATTTCTGTGCCATTTGGTGCGAAAGTTCTGTAGTTGTCCATTTTCCTAACCTGATCCTAAAGGTTTGCAGGTTTCATTTGTATTGCTGAGAATGTACACAAGTAGTTAGTCATTAATGAAAAGTTAGTGTTCAGTTTATAGTAATGTACCGGTTATTTGTACTTTTTCCACAATGTTATAAACTGTAAATTGTAAGCTTTAATGTTGTTAAGATATGTATAGTGGAAAAGTGTTTGAAATACAGCAAAATTCAGTTAATCTGGCTCACACGGGACCAGACAGGTGCCGAATTTTGGAATATTCCAGATTATCAGACGGTACCTCAAGGTGATTTATCCCATTGTGTTATTAATCAATATGTATTTCACGATAGTCACACACAACAACATTATACAATCAGTCAGGCTACAAGTTTCGGCTTATTCCAAGCCATCATCAGGCCTTACCTCTTCAAGAACTGTCAATAAAGACTTTGACTGCAACAAGGCATTAGGTCCCTTGTTACAGTCAAAGTCTTTATTGATAGTTCTTGAGGAGATAAGGTCTGATGATGGCTTGGAATAAGCCAAAACTTGTAGCCTGATTGATTGTATAATGGTGTTGTGTGTGATTGTACTATCACAAAAAGACAGTACCTGCACTGACCTAAGTTCTTACTGTTCCTGCACCTGGGCTGTATAGTTAATCAGAAGAGTATCCCATTTGCATGTTTCCTTCATATGATGGTTCAGGATCATCAGGGTCCTCTTCTGTTTTGTGGAGTCTTCATAGCTGAAGAAGTTGATAGAATAGAAAACAAGGCATCAGGAGATACCACAACAGTTTATGTACAGACACTCTTGGAGGCTCTTTGAACATGTCCTGCAGATCCGCCTGTTTCAGTGATTGACCTTTTTTGGTAAAAAGCGAAACTTCCGGTCTTGGACTACTCCCAAGTGCCGGATTATCAGGATTTCCAAGTATATCAGACGTCAAATTAAGGAATTTTGCCTAATAAAGGGATGTCTGAATAGCAAATGCAGTGAATGATAGCCTAGTCCATAATTTGTGACTTGCAAGTATACATTCCACAGGATAGTCTATTTTTAAAATATAATTGAACTGTGTATTTTAGTTCACATACTATACAAATGAATTAGCTTAATTTACTCAGCATATTATTTCAGTATCAAAATTCTACATCACAGCAAGTAGCTAATAATGGTATTTGTTTACTGCGTCAGCTGCTTTTATTTATAACCAAGAAAAAATTGAATTCACCAGATAGCTAGTCATTTTGAAAATAAAAAAGTTCAGGGTTACAGATAAGAAGGTACTGATATTTTTATTAATTTGATTTTAATAAAGCAACATATATACATGACAGTTTGTATGTTATTGCCACTGTAGTGAAAGTCAAGAACCTGCAACTTGCAGTGCAGATACTGGTGTACATGCATATACTGACTGGTGTAAGTTACTTCCTCTCTGGAGAGATTAAAAGTTGTGTAACTTACAATAAGAAATTTTCTGCATCATTTGCCACTTTTTGCCCAAATTTGGTCCTTTTAATGGTTTTCAATGAATACAGTACTGTCTCATCATAACACATTTTGTAAAAGAATATCCTGTGCCAACAGTGCCAAGTAAAAGAACAATATACAGAAGAATGGAAAAATTTCAAATGACAGGTTTTCTGCTGGGCACAAGAAAATACAGAAACCAGTGTATCTCTTTGATGAGACATGTTTTACATTAATTACAAACACAAACAGCCAAAATAACTGACACTGGGGGTCCAAATTTCGCAGTGCAATTCAAGGGGTTCATTTACATGTCCTTAACGTTGTCTTCTGATATGTTGTGTGTGCCAAAATCACAGAGCCGAAGTTTTTTTTTTTTTATTTAAAGAAATACATTTCAAACAATACTTTCACTATTTTGGTGCCAGTGTTTTGGAAATTCACAGAATAGCAAATGTAGGACAGTCCATTCTGTTTGCAAGAATTGAAAGAAAATTTTGGAGAGAAAACTGCTAATATTTCAAGATGAGCTTCCCTGTATGTGAACTATTTTCTAAAGGTGGGAGGCCTGCTTAGAAGCTGCAGGTTAGCACTTCAAGACTTCTGTGACATACAGTAATCTGAACTGCACATTGCCAGCAGTTGCAGCCATTCTGTGACAGCTACCTTGCTCAGGAATATGATAAAAATACTCCTTGTTCCTGTTACTCACTCATGCCACCAGTGTGCTACATGGTTTCCTTCTGGTATAAGGATAATTAATTTTACAGAGTTGATCATAACAGATATGCCACTAAAAGTGGGCTGTGGTAAAAATAAAGAGGAAAACCACTGTACATTGTGCAATATATGTAATAAAAGTGAAACAAAAAAATGGGACTGATGGAGATATTCACATGTCTGGAGCAGCTGCCTCTCTGTGTAAGTGTTCTAGTATTTACATCAGTATCTGTCCCTGTATTTGTAGAAGAAACATGTTAAATGTGCAAAATACAATAATACCACAGCAGTAGTTGTGTCACTAAGCAGTCACAGTACCATTAAAGCCCTGAGTATCTGAGTGTATAACACACATATACATTCCAAATTCTCTCGTCCTTGAGCTCTGTGCCTTCCCAGTATCCAGTCATACATATGTTATCACTTGTGTGGTCAGTATAAATAACTAAAGATGAAGGAAGTGTAGTAAAGTTTAGCAGTCAGTACTGGAAAATGTAACTGAAATATGTTAAAATAATTCACAATTTGTGACTGCATTTTGTGTAATCTTAAGAATAAGACATTGATAAATATGTGTGAGGGAGAGGAAATCTCTCTTAACAGCCACATTAATAAACCATAAACAAATACATGAAATAAGTACATATCAGCAGGTTTCTTGTTAACATGTCGTAGTAACTTATGTCCATGATCTCTGTGGTTGTGTGGTCTAAGGTGTAGGTCTGCAGCCACTTCATTGCTGAAATGCGGGTTCAAATACTGCTGAGGGCAGACGAGTAGATGTAACGGGCGGTGTGTCCGATTGTGTGTGATCTAGAAACCTCAACAATGAGGCGGCCTAGGCCTTATCTGGGCTGTTGTGCCACAGAACGAAAACTTATATACATAACGCAAAACATGTAGCGACAGATTTTATATTATTGGTACCGTGCATTTTGCTTGAAATAATTTCTACACACCACATAATAAAATTACAAGTTATACATAAACAGGTTTCAGTGATGTCCCCCATCATCACGGAGACGTAAATACAAAGGAATACATAATGTTAACACTCTGACCTCACATGAACAATGTTAAAATACATAAAAGCACAGCTCTAAATACAATCATCTGAACACTGGCTAGTACAATGTTAAAATGTTCTTGGTTAAAATTATTTTATACGCCACAGTTTACAATGCAGTGTGTGCATACATACATCTAATGTTCATGTTTATGATCTAGATGGATCAAGTCCCTGTAGCTATGTTAATATGTCCTGTATAGCACGGTGTAGTTCAAAACATGGCCGACATATGTAGAACTTACTCAGAGCAGTTCACTACAGATAGACCCACGACTAGTTTAAAATTTCCCTCCTCCCCTGAAGCTAATAGAAAAAGCAGCTGGCCACTTTTGTCATAGTTCAATAAGGCGGTACAATGTGTCACTGTGCAACATTTGGAAGCACGAAAACAAAGTTATATTCTTTCTAAGACGCCAGCCTTCATTACAGATTCAGTTACAAATTCTGACTGATGCAGCAGCTGTCTTCACTGCGGGCAAATGCTGAAACAGTGTCATGAGGTGACGGCAGTCAGCAACATGGCTAGTTGTTCTGATTCTTGATACACAATATTCAACACTGAATAATCTCAGCAGTTGATATGGCATAATTAAGTAACACCTAGGAGGTTAAGATGGGAAGACAAGAAATGTATACAGAATTTTGTTAGAGGAACCTCTTACAAAAAAGCATCTGCAAGACAAAAAGCAATGACACAGTAATACATTTTAAATGATCCATAACCGTGCACTAAGTAGTCAGATATGGTAACTAAAACCAACAAATGCACACAAGTTTATGAAAATATATTATAAGCGTAGTAATACCTCCTACATGTTTCGGCCAAATTAGTGGCCGAAACATGTAGGCAGGTTATAAAATAAGAGGTGGATGAAAGTAGCTGAACTGCTTGGGTGGCCTTTACATAGCGGGGTTCTGTCCACAGCGCAGAGCAGCAGAAAAATCAGGGAATAATGTATGTGAATTACATGCCTGCAGAATATTGCACATGTGACCGTGTTATATGAGCGCTGCACAATCGCTCATATTGTCAAACTTCAAACTGCTGGAACTTCAGCCATAAATATTCTTTTGAACATTAAGCTATGTACTTCCCTTATCAATGACTAATCTAATATCTAATTAACGGATCCAAGCACTCAGTTAAATATAAAAGTCCATTTACTACATTCCTTCTTACTGCTAGCAGACTTACTTGTCAAACATCACGTCGTCACAGTGGTGATCGCGACGTTTCGACGGTGTGCACTGCCTTTGTCTTCAGTGGTCACTCAGCCGACACTGCGTCACATCCCAGAAGACCTTCCGAACTTTACTTACTGCTTACTAGAGGGCAGCACATTATGTTCTACTTACAGACCATCGAAATGAAATTTAATGTCGATTGCAAATGAATCTGTAAGTCTGACGGAAGGTGGATGTGCTCATTCTGCTACAACAGTGCAGCGCTTCCGCCACACACCTCTCTCCCCTCGCCTGATAGCGGCCCACGTTTGCTATTCTCTGACGTGAAACTCGCCATCAAAATATTTCAGGATGTGGAGGGCGTCAAGAAGAATCTAACCGCCGAAATAAATGCAGTTCATTTGGACACAGTGGATGACTGTTTTTGGAACTTTCAGACAGATGCAACGAGATTGCACATGGTGTACTCCGTACCAAGGCGTTCTTTACTTTCAAAATGGCATATGGTTAAGTACAACATTCCCTTCGACGATTTTCACCAAACTCGCAAAAGTTCAATGCGCAGCTCTCTTATGCCGAATTTCACCCAAATCGCACATAAATGTGAAAAAATAGACATTTATTTACGCCCCTAAATAAAGACAGCCTTTAGGTCGCTGATACTCACAAAACTCAAAATCACCGAATAATTTTTTTGTGGACATCCGCAGAATTGTATCGACACTGGACGATAAGTGTAGAAAATGGGACGTTTCATTTACGTCTGTCTTTACGTAAGTGGGCTTTTGACTGCACACATTTTAACGAAACTCTCAATCGTCGAGTGACTTTAAGAGGAGCCCCGCTACACCTAATTTTAACACTATCGCACGAAAAATTAAGAGTACGGGCACAGTTTCATTTACACCCTTAAGCAATGTACGCCCTTTTCTGTACAGGCTTTTACGGAACTCACAACTGCTCGAGGACGTTACACGGAGACCTTCTGTATCGAACTTCACCAAAAACTGTAAAAAAATGTGGAAATTACAGGCAAAAATAATCCTGAAATCAAGGCTTTCTTTCCTACTCGAAATCTTGATCCGTGAGGATGGGACCGATACTTGTCCCGAAACGTCGGTAAATAATTACCACACGACGCCGTGTGATAACCCAGAAGACCACAGATTTCAAAAATAAATTTACGCAAGCAGGTAAAGTGTAGCTGATACTGCGCCGATTTTTAAGGAACTCACACTCGCCCTCCAACATTTTGCAAAGAACGTCTGTATTGAATTTAATGACACTCCAACAAACTGTACAGTCGCCGATAAGAGGTCACGGATGGACGTGGTCTGCAAAGAAGGCGTTATTTGTTACTTCTTAACGAATGTAAAAAAAATGCGGTGCTGCAGTCAGGGCAGCTTACTTTGAAGAAAAATGAAAACTTTGCTATTTCGTGGTCACCTATTCTCACAGCATCAAGCTCAGAATCTTCCTTTTCCTGAGTTTAGTAACCCGTGTCTTGCCGCCAACTGTGTCAGGAGAAACATTTGCTTTAAAGGGGAATATAGTGCAACAGGGTGGGAACTGCATGCACAGTGACTATATGGTGCAACAGGGTGGGAACTGCATGCACAGTGACTATATAGTGCAACAGGATGGGAACTGCATGCACAGTGACTATATACTGCAACAGGGTAGGAACTGCATGCACAGTGACTATTCTTCGGTGATGGTCTTTTGAATACTGTATTTCCATGAACTGACATAACTCATAAGTTATATTTTACTTTTTGCTCACTGTGCATTATGGTATTAAGATTCACTTAACAACCAACAACTGCACTATTGAATTAAAATATCACTTAAAGTTACCCTACATATGTTTCGGTCATTATTTGACCATCATCAGGGGTATCTATATCTTTACGTTTTTACTTCACTGTGCGCTATCCACTTTTTTGTTGTTTAATTTATTAGTGTTTTTCACTGGGAGTTATTTTGTACACTGCACTTATATACGTATTTGTCTGTTGAGATCGTCCTGCGTCGAGTTATTTCACTGTTGTACTATAGAGGATTTTGGTTGTCTTGTCATAGTTGAGTTCTTTGTTGTTTAATTCATTAGTTTTTCACTGGGAGTTATTTTGTACACTGCACTTATATATGTATTTGTATCTGTACTGTTTACCAGTTGACATGGCTAACATCCCTGAAGGGTTTAAATTTCTGTAAGATCTGTTGGTAACAGCAGGGATTTGCTGTTACAGTGAAACCTCTATCTTTTTCTTCTATAGGCATTAACTATTGTTCATTTCCTCTGGTCACAAAAAGTCACCCATATAAACAACGTGTAATTATATTGGATGTATTGTTCCTTGACGTGTCATTTTCCTCTGTCAGTTGTGCACAATACGATCATTTCTGAGGAAAATATAACGATAGTAACATGGTGTTTTGGGAACGTACAGTAGCAGTAACTTGCCTATACCAGTAATTACTTTTTTTTTTCAATGGCTCGACAGCCCCTTGGGGGCCTAGGCCGCCCCATTTAACAAGGCTTCACGATCACACTTTTTAGACACACCACAGTCGGTAGGACTCCTCTGGACGAAGGACCAGCTCATCCCAGAGACCTCTACCTGACAACACACAACACTCACAAGAGACAGACATCCATGACCTAGGCAGGATTCGAACCCACAATCCCAGTAAGGAAGCGGCCGTAGACCCACGCCTTAGACCGCACGACCACTGGGATCGGCAGTAATTACTGTTAGCTTACAAAATGTCACCATGTGCTGGTCAAATGTGAATGATGGTTGAGCAGTGGGGTATATGGGGAGGCTTGGTTGTAAGGTAGCAAACCTGTGAATTGTTATCATCATCCTGTTTGCTTGCCTTTGATTTTGGCAACTAGGAGTTGTGTGATTTAGTGTTATTTTTCCTATTATTTGTCACACGTGCCAATGATGGTTGGACAATAATTTAAACCTCCGTGTTTTAAAGACGTGAATTACTGCACAAATAATAAAGTGTGGAGGACCTGAACCACTTTCATGGAGTTTTTAAGGGTAGTGTGTGCCTCAATTGATGTGCAAGGTAGAAACATTTTTGTTGTTTGTGGACAATTGTGCCATTGATCTGCGAGATGCTTAATTTCTACGGAACGTGAAATTAGGTTATTATTCACCAAACTTAACAAGTGTGATGCCTTCTATGACAACTCGATATGGCTAGACACTGAGAAGGATGCTGGTTGCAGTTGTTATGCCTGTGTCAACAATCAGCTTGCAACACTGGCATTTTCAGCTTGGATGAATTTTGTGTCAATTGTGAGGGTGGCAGCAGCAGTGGGGAGAAGAGGGAGACAACAACCTTCAACCAGTGATGCATCCATTTCTTAGTCAGTACTGTACAGTATGCAGCCCACTACACAAAAGAGGGTGGAGCTTGTACTTCCTTTCCCAGGTAACGGAAGGCTTTATGTGGTAATGAAGCCACTCCTGATAATGTGAATGGGTGATTGTGGAAGTCCTAATATGGGAACAAACAGCGTCCAGCGCTGTGAGTAGCTGCTTATCTCTTCATCTGATGGGTCAGGAGATATTAAGTCAAAGTCAGACCATGACGCTGTTTTAAGTCTATATATAGGAGTGTAGCCATGCCATAGTGTTGGTTGTTGAGTTCCAGTTTTGTCAATACTTTTGGCTGCAGTGCTATTTGTTGGTTTGCTATTGCCAGAGTGAGGCATAAGTTATAAGTTATTGCTTTGTGTGGTCATTATTAAAGTGATATAATGATTTTATTAATTTTCTTTTCCAAGATGAGTTGATGAAGTAAATTTCTAAATTCTAAATTATTTGTATTACCTTTTGGAATCAGGAACTCGAGCAATTTGGGTTATTATTTAGAAGTGTAACCTCTAAATTCCGAATTTTTATATTAGTGAGAACCACAATCATTTTAATTTATTGTTTACTTGTGACGTATCATAAGAAAGGGCTGTGTATTGGGCAGTACCAAGCAATATACAGTGTACAGACTATATTTCGTATTAAGTAGGCAAGTTAGAGAGTGTAATTGGTTGCATGAGCTTGTAAATTTTGGTGTTAATCACTATATAAAAACACCAACTGGATGCACTTCTTATTTTAAAAAACTGTATAGTTTTTAAAAACATTTTTATAAAACCCGACATATGTTTCGGCTCCTCACTGAGTCATCTTCAGGGGTTTTATACACCTATGAATAAAACTAGTTTATCAGTTTAACACAAGATACAAAGTGAATATGCACATCAATATCAGTGAAGGTGGAAATATCGTGCCTTCAAAAAAGTGAATCAATGAATAGACGTTTTTAAATATATGCAGTTTTAGTGACATAAACCCCTGAAGATGGCTCAGTGAGGAGCCGAAACATATGTCGGGTTTTATAAAAATGTTTTATAGAACTATACAGTTTTTTAAAATAAGAAGTGCATCCAGTTGGTGTTTTTATATAGTGATTGTGATAAGATGCACGGTGTTTTTAGAATAAAGTTTGGTGTTAATGTTAGTAAAACCAGTAGTACGCAACTGAGTTATTTGCCGGCCAATCAGAGATCCAGTTCCCTTAGAGTCAAGAAGCCCTGGTATTTCAATCATCAGCATAGATAAGGCTGGCGGAGAAATCCATAACTACTGCACACCATAAAGAAAATACTTTGAGAATTTCTTGATCCATCAATGCAACTATATACTCCTATCTCAAGTGTATTGTGTATGACAAGTTGTTAAAACTCTGACAATCATTTTGAATAGATCTCTATAAATATCTACCTATATAAATAGTGGACTGAACTGTCACCCCCGCTGAGTTACATGGACTCGTCCAAACTGCGTCGTTCATTGGTGGCTAGTTACGTAACTACCAATCAAAGACGACTGGTTCGTTTTAAAATGGGAATATAAAATCAATTAATCGAAATAAATTAATATAAAATAAATAAAATCAAATTAATTAAAATAAATACATTAATGGATTCAAAATGCAAAGTTAACGTTAGTAACGCGACCGAGATCTGTGATATGCGCATGCGCCATCTCTTTCGGAATGCAATATATTGCTTACCCTGCTGACCGCTGTTCATGCGGCTGCGAACAACGGTTGCAGTCGGAAGCGTTGTGTGAGAAGTGGTGCGTTATGTGCTGAAAATTTTGTGGAATACTGTATACAGATCGAACATCGCAATGGGAATATTTAACAAACTGAAATTTTGGAAGAATCGAAAGGTAAGTACAAAATTTAGAATTATGGAATATAAAAATTAGGATATGTTATTGACCCCATGATAACTGCATATCAACGCAGCCGTGTTAAACATCTCTTACTCACCCAAAGAAGACACGTTGTAAAGTTATGAACACTTCAGGATGTCGATATTCATTGGTTCAATCCATTGAAGCTCTATGGCTACTTTGTATAATTTTAAGAGATTCTACTTTCAGCCACATAGTGATTTCATGCTTTGTGTATGGTTTTAAGAACAAACAGCATTTCTGATGCGAGTTTGCAAAATTGCGAAAGGAGAATATTAGCTTCGTCACGCCATGAAATTTGATATTTGAGGATTTTTCGAAAATCTGTCGAGAGAATTAAAGTTTCATTAAAATCTGGCAAGAATAACGGTTACTTGACGAGATGATGCATGTACATTTATGATAATATCTCGCTGAATTATTCTTAAAACGAGAAATGTTTGAGACAAAAGTTGTAGAGAAAATTAAGACGCGTTTGTAACTTACAATTACACTAAAAATTACACAATAATTTAGTCAGGTACAACACATTTTGTGATGTTTACATGTCACCCGCGAACCAGCCCACTGTAAAGTGTTGTGGCCATTTGGCAAAGAAGGGTTTGATGCCCATGGTGTAGAGAAACCCTGCTGCGTTGTAGGATTATAAAAATGTAGTGCTACAGATGAAGTGTTTCACATTCACACCACTTATTATTAAGCCCAGTGTGATATCTGGAAAACTGAGCATCACATAAAATTGTAAAACCCTCACCTTCTCTAAGTCGAGACTGAGGTTCACTGTCTGATACTTTTGTTGAATGATTTTTGCATGCTGTCATATTAACTGGATTATTATTTTCTGCATTAGGAAACCCGCACGTTAAAGAAGCAACTCGAAGAAGAAACAAGTCGAAATTACAAAGAAGAGCGATGGCTTTTAAGGCAATTGATGGATACCGACAGGGAACTTCAACAAGTGAAGGTAAGTGCTGTCTCAGTGCAACCGGATGTACAGTATTTTCAGTTACTATCACTTTGTAGCCCATCACACAACCAGCTGAATGAAAGTTACTCAAGCTTCATGATATTTGTGAGATATTTTAAATGTGTTTTATAAGTAAAAAAATAATAATTTTAGAACTTACAGCAAAGTCAATCAATCGTAAAATCTTCTGGGACGTTACATCACGTCGATTCATGAGCATTGACTGATGCTTGAAGGTATTGTAGTGGTTTCATCTTCAGTGTCAAGCAGTCCTCTCTTCTTGGTGTGCTTAGCCTTGAAGATGAAGACACTACATTCCTCCAATGTTGGTAACCACTTAACAATCAACAAGTCTTAACACCCCAAAAGACTTCAATCATCAGTAATATCACTGTGCAAAAATCAAATCTTGCAAATGTCAGTCAATTAAAAATAAGTGTCTTTAGCTCTTAATAAAACTAAAACTATAAATGTTACAGCAACATATATAATATATTCACATGTGCTGGATGCATTTACTGCACAGATTCACAGCATGATAATCAACATTACAAACAGTTGAAGTGATTGTCCCATTCTGTTGTTCACAACAAAACAAATTTTGCTCTTTCATTTACACGCCAATTTATGCAATTGTCAGCACTTTAAGACAGTGACATTTTTGAGGACACATGATTTTTGTATGTGTGTCTGACATTCTTGTTGAATGATTCTTGCATGCTGTCATATTCAATGGATTATTATTTATTTTATTTGGCTGAAAAGGAGAACGCAGAAAGAGACTGTCAGCATCAAGTGGAAGAAGTCGCAAAACACTTCATGGATCAGTTAAATGAAGAGAGAAAGGAATATCTAAGTGAACGAGAGAGACTATCACAAGACCTGTGTAAGGCTCGCACTGATTTGGAAGAAATGAAGGTGAGTACTACCTCAGTGCACATGCCTGTACTGTATTATCAGGTCCTGTTACTTGTTGCTTACCACAAACCATTTGAACGAAAATTATGTCGCCCTGCCTGATATTTTGAGAAAAATTTGGAAGCTATTTTAATAAGATTGATTTAAGCTCTTTCATCTAAATGCATTAACGTGATAAATGTCTGTATCCGTTATTCAATTGGTTGGAAATAATTTCTGGGGTGTCTTCTGGGCATTACATCACATCAATTTGTAAGCAGCCACTGATGTTTCGAGGGATTATGATGCCTTCATCTTCAGTGTCAAGTAGTTGTTCCTTTTGGTGTGCTTGAGCCTGAAGATGAAGACACTACAGTCTTGCAGATGTCGGTAACCACTTAACAATCAAAAAGTCTTAACAACCCAGAATACTTGAAAGATCAGTGAATAATTTAAATCTTGCAAATTTCAGTTTAAAAGTAAATTTCTGTAGCTCTTATAATAAAACTAAGAACATAAAACTTGCAGCATCATATATAATATATTTACACGTACTGTAGTTACTTACCACACAGATTCGCAGCATGATTTTCCTAAGGTACAAAGATTTGAAGAGTTTGTCCCTTTCTGGGGTTTACAACAGAAATTAATTTTACGCTTTCATTTACGCTCCAGTTTATGGAATAGTCAGACTTTAAGACAGTGACATTTTCAAGAACATGTGATTTTTGTATGTTTGTCTGACATTCTTGTTGAATGATTCTTGCATGCCATCATCTTCAATATATTATCATTTCTTTCATTAGGCTGTAATGGAGAAAGTAAAAAGAGGCTGTGAGCAGCAAGTGGAAGAAGCCAGAACACACTTCATGGATCAGCTGGGTGAAGAAATGAAGAAGGTGAGTACTGTACAGTATTATCAGATCCTGTTACTTGTTGCTTACCACAAACCATTTGAATGAAAATTATGTCACCCTGCCTGATATTTTGAGAAAAATTTGGTAGCTGTTTTCATAAGAATTTCATCCAGATGCATTAACATGATAAATGCTTGTATCCATTATTCGACGGGTTGGAAATAATTTCTGGGGTGTGTGTTTGTGTGTGTAAAACAGCACGACAACACAGAGTCTATTCGACATACCAAATGTGATAGTCAGTTATTTGTTATTTACTTAATTAACCCACGTTTTTTTGACAGTTCTCATTTCTATGTTTCTGTGTGACACTTGCCATCCTTATGCTAATCTGACCATCGTTTGAGCTGTATACATTACACTATAGTTGCTGGTTTTCTGTGCCTGCAGTCAAACCAAACCAAATTACAGAAAACAGCTTTAAAATTTCCCATCACTTCAGCTGTGGTCGCCGCATATTGTCTGTTGCATTGTCATACTTTTGTCTTTAAGTGAAGACTTTTGAACTTCTTTTTTATCCTTTGAAAACTGGTGACATTCCACATACAAGTTTGTAGTGTCCGTACTACATTAACCTCCTTTATTACACTGTTAAGATCAGTTTAATTTCCTGAAACCAAAGTGACGTTTATATGGACAAAATGAGCGGTCACATTTAGACATATATAACATGTGTAACAACTTCCATACCTGCAATGGTTGCATGAAACTTAAGTGCCAGTCTGTGAACACAACTACATGGCATGCTGCAGCCATACCAATATTGGTGACATATCAGCTCTTTCAGAGTCACTCAGCATGACTAGTGTACTTGTTACTTGTGTGTCGTGTGAAAGAATCTTTGATACCCAACGTTAAAGCAACGGCTCTGATTAACATGTTTTTGATTGCCAGAGGGCGCTGGACTTCGTGGAGTCAATGTCTGTGACCATACTAGATGATCTGTGCTTTCCTATGATATATTGTATGTAGGTGGACATATCATCTGTGGTTTGCAGTCATGTACGTAGATAGGTGAGCCGTGGTAAAAGTAGAAGTGTGTCTGTGGTTATAACTTGGGTGTAGGGTACTTTCAACATATTTATCTCTGCCGATAGTCTCGAAAGTGTCCATTTTCCGCATCAGCATTCAGGGAAGTAACGTACAGATTCTTGTATTGCTCACTTGTCGTAAAAGACCCGTTTCGACGACTTCATTGCCTGTCTACCGTCAGATAGGGTAAGAAAACTGAAGTGCCGGCGAGTGCTGAAATATAAACACTAACAGAACAAGTCGAGTAAAACTTGAATATTTCGAAACCTCGGCTACACGTATTTTCATTTCCTAGAAGCCATGGACAGGCCTTTCGTGAATGCAGTGGGAAACAGATTGGTTGTGCCATTGCTGGGAATTTACCCCAGTCATGCACTTGGTATCCATTCACTGTAGACTGCTGACTGGTGTAGCGTATTAAGAACTGGAAAGTGCATGGGGTTTATTGTAATTTATAAGTGTCCCAAAATTGCAACAGGTTTTATATGTTCAGTGTAATATACCCTCATCACAGCCCTACAGAAGAGGGTGAATTTCTGTACGATTTGAAGATTCTAACCTGTGGTGAGAGGGCTGTAAATTTCAATTACTTAACTGGATAACTAATGAAATATTTTTTGAGTGATTGATTTTGGTGGAAATGTATGCAGTTACTTTATTGCAAATCACTGTTTTATCAGTGCCTCTGGACTTATTTAATAGGGTGCTTGATGAACACATTATACTGCTGATTCATCATTCATAAAGTAGAGTGGAGTTTTCCCTGCATATGCCACAAATGCATGTGAGGAATTGAAGGTACTGGTCTAATCATTCTTAACCTGAGCACTAGATAGATGCGTGTTTAGCTTCGCTTGCCAGTCGATTTATCCCTGGGGATATCATCTCCAGTATGCGTTTAATGCCCACCCAGCCTCATGTTCAATGAGTGGTAGGGGCTCTTTTCCAGAGGCAAAATGTGGCTGGAACATGAGGCTGATGACACATCTCCATCTAATGCCAAGCTTAAGAATGAGTGGAGCTGTACCTCTGCCTTCCCCGTGTACCATCATGTCATGTACAGTTACAGCTTCACCTTTTACATAAACTTGCTATGTAATAACAATCTGTGTCATATGGTATGCTTCTTATGTTTAGATTTTAATGAACAAGCTTTTCTGATGTACATGTGTCTATTATAATTTCAGGAAGAAATTAAACTGTTAAGGGCACTGTGTGCCAGAAATAATGCTGAAGTACAGAAGAGACATGAAGAATTTGAGAAGGCAGTCAAAGAGCTGTAAGTTATTTACACAAAATAGAGCATTATATACATACTAATATGGTGTATGGGCCTCTGTTGCATGTTCTGGTCTTATGGGATAATAACACTGTGTAGCAGGAACATACCCAAACACCAGAATCTTCAACATAAGCCATGTGGAAAACTGAAATATCATGTGGGCCTGTATTGTGTGAGTGGGTAGGCGGTGATTAGGTGTGCGTATATATCATGCAAGGAAACACAAACAGAAATAATGGCACACACTTAGAATGTAAGTTAGTAAAAAAGTTTGACATGAGCACCTGTGTAGTGTGACAGATATCAAGACATCTGTGGGATGTTGACAGTTATGTTAAATGAGCCATATCTATGTGGTATTCACATGGTGCAGGTAAGGCAAGCAGGGGGATTAGAAGTATAAGTACACTCATTCTTAACCTCATCACTAGATGATGGTTAAGTGGTTAGTTTTACACCCTAGCTGAGTTTCCTCAGGGGAAGGAACTCTGGTAGCCATTGAGTGGGAGGCCGTAACAACAGTTGCTGTAACATTTGTATTTGAGGAGGAGGAGGATATGAAAATTGACACAACATTTTGTTCAGAGAACCTGAAGGTTACATACCATTGGGTAATGTAGCACATATTGAAGGATAGTTGTTATAATGAATGTTAAACAAATAGTGCATAGGGTGTGAAGAGAAACTCTTTAGTTCAGGGGAGGATGAAGTGATGGGCCTTGCGAGCAGGATAATGAATCTTTAGTTTCCGTAAAATGTGGGGAGATTATAGAGCAGCCGAATGACTGTCGGCTTCTCAAGCAGTGCTGTGTTTCAGATAGTTAATCCTTACAACTGTAACACTGTAAATCAGAATAAGAAACTAATATTTTTGTTCTGTCATTTTTTGTTTCAGCTACAAACGTGAACACAAGCCAGCGTCTTCAACGTGGCAGAAGGTCTTTCTTTTTTTGGTAAGTTAATGCACAGACTGATATTTGAGTAGGGTTTATTCCTTGTCTTTAATCTTAGGTCTTACAAAGTGGTTTGTAAACTTGTATGTTTATGCACAATTGCACACATGCATGATGTTTGTCAGACAAAGTTACTGACATGGTAACAGTGTGAAACTTTGAGGTTATGTCTGACACATAATGCACTGAATAATTTGATCACAGAAGTAAAATAAAATGATAATGTTAATATCTAAGACAATGTAGACCCAGAAATATGAGCAGCAGCGAGGTAGGATTTCATTTCCGCAGAAACTCCTTGTTATGTAATTGTATTGCTTACTGTCTAAAGAAATTATTTCAAAAGTGTGGTGTGTTTTGGGTGTAATATTAATGGTGATTTCTGTCTTATATTGCAGGGTGGAGCCGTGCTCGGTGTTGTCTTTGCAGTACTGATGGGCTTCTGTCCAATAGGTATGTAGTATTTTAGGTTAGCAAGTCAGTACTTTATACCCAACTAAATCACCTAGTTGAATCACACAGCAATAGTACTACTGTCAATATATGTTAACAGGAGATTACAAGATTGCCCAATGAACCAGGTTATCACAGTCCACACAGTTAAACACTGTTTGTTTCATATCCATGTACTGTTTTCTTACATCTCTGCTTAGGTTTCCCAAATGATTATTCCCATTTAAAACTAACACAGCATTAATCCATTTGTGTTGCAGAAGTGGAAGGCGAGATCAGTTTTGGCGAGTGAGCGTAGTACGTAAGTATGTTAGTGAAAAATGGAAAACACACATTTGCTGCGGGGCCCTTCACCACAAAAAAAAAATCAGTAAGTTAGTTTGTAAGTCAGTAACTAAAGTAGTAAGGAAGTTAGTTAATAAGTTAGTAAGTAAATTAGTTAGTAAGTAAATTAGTTAGTAAGTTAGTTAATAAGTTAGTAAGTAAATTAGTTAGTAAGTTAGTTAATAAGTTAGGAAGTAAGTAAGTTAGTTAATAAGTTAGTAAGTAAATTAGTAAGTAAGTAAATAAGTTACTTAATAAGTTAGTATATTATTAAGTAAGATAGTTAATAAGTTTGTAAGTAAGTTATTAAGTAAGTTAGTAAGGAAGTTAGTTAATAAGTTAGAAGTAAGTAAGTTAGTAAATAAGTTAGGAAGTAAGTAAATAAGCAAATAAGTTAGTAAGTTAGTAGTAGTAAGTAAGATCCAGAAAACATTCTTTTAAGTAATTCTGTGTGCCGGCACTGTGATATTACTTTAGCTCGAAAACACGAATTCCAGATAGCATCACATCCCTATCTGGACTAGTGTCTCGGATGTGGATATGACATCCTGTGCATGACACAGGGTTACATATCCCCCCTCCAGATCCTGTGCCTCACCGTGGCGAGGGGGTGTAACAGTGAATGGTGCCTGCTTCTGTGTGGAACATGTTCTTACCCGCCATATTTACGTAGAAACTTGTGTTACAACTTTACATTAATTGGTCACCAAATCAACTAATAATTTCCGTGTAACTGATTATAAGCTGGTATCGGTTTGTACTGTACCTGACAAACAAAAAGTGTCACTGCATACAGCAGTAATGTGAACTGGCATCCTTCACTGGCCAAAGCAGGACATGGTAAAAGCTCGAAATGTCTGATATCCGAATAAAAACCACACACACACACACAAACAACCATTCACTTGCGACTTGTGTTAGGTACCAGTACACAAATATCCTATAAGATGATATTAAAATAATATATTTCAATATTATACCTCCTGAGGCCTATATAGTTTGTAGATACATCCTGAAGATGTCTCCACACCTCAAGCCGAAAAATGTTGCTGTAGTTAGGTTTAATCTGAAACAAACAGTTGTGTTGACGGGTTTTCTTTATTAACATTTCGTACTGAGTTACTTAATAACCTTGGTGCCTCACTGTTGCCAACCCAATTCTTGGGACCACAAAAACAACAACAGCGTCCGCGCTGTTGGTACGACTTTAATAATATAATTATTTTCAAATCGACGGAGTATACATACCATATTTACGTACAGTATTACTGTTTTTGTAAAACAGATTGACGACTTCGAAGATCCTGCCAGAGTTGGTGGTCGTGTTCGTGATAATCTATATAAGAAATTATCTTCTCGATTCACACACATGCACCATAAACAGACAGGTAAGTTGTGAGTCAAAGTCATGCAGTCTTGCTTTGTGGTCTATTTATCGCAGAGAAGTGTCAGTTGTTCAAGTGACACTTTGTATTTACCCAGACAAGCAGGCGACAAACACCATTTTGACACTCGGAGAGTTGCCATCTTTCAGCGGTCATTTTATTTATTGTTACTTGCAGGAGAAATTCACAACACATTTCTGTTAAAGTAAAGGTCGCATCTTCCCTCAAACATAAAACTTATGGCTGACTCCAGATAATTTCAAATACTGACGTGATTAACTTTCTCATTTTGCCATAATCTACAGAAAACGTTTCACAAGGTTTGTGTTTTATTTAAGGTCTGTAGTGAACGTGGAAGCTAATTATCATTAAATTTGCTCTTTTTCAAGGCGTGTAGAACTTTTATCCTGTTGTGACGCCTATATATGTCTTGGCAATGGCGTAATTATGTAAAAAATTGTGTATATAGCGTAATTCGTTTACATTGCATATATCCTTCACAGAACTAGCTAAGGATGTAGAACATATGTCTAATCTAATATGTGTTTCTCTCTAATACAAGTGCAAATACCAGTACATAGTAAACATACATTTATAGTCAGGGCAAAATATGATACACCATCGCCATATATACAAGCTGTATAAGGGCTGAGAAAGTTTACTGAGGCAAATTCTTGTACATGATGCAAGGAGTAAGACAAATTATACTCTTTTAATACTGGTTTAAATATTTTTATATCACAAATTAAACTTTGGTGGCAGGTAAAATAGTATTGAGTAACTAACGTGATTCAAGTACAGTGTAATCGTTTATGACATTTTGAGGTTAGTTTATGGCACATGATATGAGGCCTATATTATGTCCTTTTATCAGAATTTGTTCAAAATTTGTCCTTATTTTCTGAAACAACTGATAATACTGTAAGTATTTGCTGGCACGTGGAATAACACTGAACTGCCTGAATATTTCCCTAGAAGACTGCCATTGTCTGAATAATCTTCATTTGGTTATGACATATTTTCTTGGTGTCTGTTCAGTGTCCTAAAAACATTATCACATTTCATATGATACGATGGAATAAGAATAGCAAGTACATTAATTTTAGGTTTGCTACTTTTCTGAGTCATGTGGCTGCCCTCACAGCAAATCATGCTGAACTGAGTTTAGCAATAACACAGTGTGTGTTTTCCGTATGTAGTTAGTGTCAATGTAAGCCAAAAAACTTCCTTCCTCAGTTTCTTTAATTTGTTATAATTCCCAATATTAAGATAAACAAGTTATGTGTACAAAATTATATGACATTTGTTTTGGCCAAATGTAATGTAAGTTTTCAGCTTTAAATCATGTATTCAAACTAGTGAAGACATCATTCAGGCAATTTTGAAAGCAATAAATTTCTGGATGGAAAATAATAATACCAATACATTGGAAAAGAGCGTAACATTAGATTTTGAGTTATAATTTGATTTCGGTAACCTTGTTTCTGCTTTGTGCCTTCTGCCATGAAGGTATGATTTAGATGACTTTTCAGCCACACCTCAAATTCCATAAAAATTTAGTTACTGTAGTAATTCATGATGTACACTATGAATTGCTTAGCAAAATCACAAGATACTCCAAAAACATACATCTTATTACTAAGTGCACAAGAAACATGTCTGTAATTCACTCCACTGTTCATAAGTACCTCTTTCCCAGTGTCATCAATTTGCATTCCTCATACATCCATTCCCAATAGCTAACAGTTTCCTACATGAAAATTCTACAAGTATTTATTACATGTTTCAGGTACTGTGTGCCATGATGAGTGAAATAAAATAGAAGGATAGCTTATAGACTGCTGTTTTCAATATTAAAACCTGTACAGTTTTGCTTCTGGCACTAATATATTATAAGAAATGTTGAAATTGAAATGCTAATTGAATATTGTGAGAAGATGGGGTAAAATGAACTGATCAGCTGTCAGTTTTGCTGCTTGTGCTAATAAGGTCTACTGATACTGGTGGAATAATGCTATTTGTCAGGATCATGAGGATTTACACACATCAAAGTGTGTTGTAACAGTGTGGTTATATCCAGGTGTACGGACATTATTTTATGTGACAATTGTCGCTGTCACGCAGAATGCTTTGAGTGACGTTTGATGCAAGTTGTCAAGTTAAATGATGTCCTACTTCTGTGTGTACACGTGTTGTGTGTGTGGGCTGAAGTGGATGGGATCTGTGCTTGTAAATGTGAAATGTGATCTGCAGCGTGGCAGGGCACAGTGCGATGTGTCCGAAGTGCAGTGTAGTGTAGTGCTGTAGTGTCTGCAGGCTGTGTCATTCCTCCACAAATAACATTATTTCAAATTGTCGGCATTTGAGTAATGATAAAAATAGTTCAGTGGTACATGACAAATGAGTCCAGCCCACAGTCTGTAATACTTCCCTGTGTAGTACCAAGATTTAAGACTTCATGGTGCTATACCTCCACTCCTGCCCTACCATGGTGCTGGATTAAGCACAGGGACAGATTTACCTTTATATCTATAAAAACAGAGACATGAACTCATAGGCCTATATCTAGGAGGTCATGCCAAGGTTCAAGTGGTCAGTCACAATGCAGGGTTGGGTTCAATCCCAGACTGGTCCACGTGGCATTTGTTGTGGCCAAGGGACAGGTTTTTCTCCAAGTTATTCAGTTTCATCATTTTTCCAGTGCTCCATACTGGAATTTTTAATATACAGTCTTAGTATTTGAAAGCATTGTCAAATAAAAACAAATCTAACCTTGTAATCGATACTTTTAGGTTATAGTTTATAAACTGAGACACAGTCACAGAAGGTTACGCTGTCTTCAGTCAGCTCATCACGTTGACAAATTGCATTTCCATTACACACATCAACTGTTAAGGAAATTTACAAAAAGAATGGCTGTTTATTCTGACAATCATTCGGAATGAAAACTGCGTGGGAAAAACTGGAACTTCCCCGACGTTTTGGAAAAGGGGAAGTTTATTTCCGAGAATTACCGTGATATTATAATCATCCACTCTTTCTTCAAACACAACAACTATGTATTTCAAATTTGGAAATCAGACATTTGAAGTATAGTTTTCTGACGGACGACTGGTTTTATTGTTAATGTAACAACAGGGAATGAATCATCTCAAAGTTAATTACAGTGTCACCAACAGCTCGAACCTGGTCTGTGTTCTGAGCCACACATTTTCACTCCATATCTTACAACTCTGTTTCTTTAAGATCCATTTTCAAAAGACTATTAATTTTTCTAAAAATATCAGGCGAAGTTCACACATGTGGGTATTCTTATGGGACTCTTTGCAGGTTCCTTATATATTTTAAAAGGAATATATGCCTAATTTAAATATGATAATCAAAATATCTGTAAAATCACCACGTGGGAGAGTGAAAGTAAGGCTTAATGTATTCCTTACGTCGATACTTCGAATGGAATTGTCAGATGGTGGTTGTTTCCCGAATTTGGTTCGGAATTGCCGCTGGACAATTGTAACAGACCGACATTCATGAAATATAAGCACACAGAACGTCTTCTCACTCTAGTTCGCCGCCATCTTAGTAAACTGTGCTCCAAGCGGAGAAATGCATAACTACTGCAAAGAGCACATCATAAAAAGAACTTTGAGAATTTCTTGATCCATCGCTGCAACTATATACTCCTATCTCAAGTGTATTGTGTATGACAAGTTGTTAAAACTCTGACAATCATTTTGAATAGATCTCTATAAATATCTACCTATATAAATAGTGGACTGAACTGTCACCCCCGCTGAGTTACATGGACTCGTCCAAACTGCGTCGTTCATTGGTGGCTAGTTACGTAACTACCAATCAAAGACGACTGGTTCGTTTTAAAATGGAATATAAAATCAATTAATCGAAATAAATTAATATAAAATAAATAAAATCAAATTAATTAAAATAAATACATTAATGGATTCAAAATGCAAAGTTAACGTTAGTAACGCGACCGAGATCTGTGATATGCGCATGCGCCATCTCTTTCGGAATGCAATATATTGCTTACCCTGTTGACCGCTGTTCATGCGGCTGCGAACAACGGTTGCAGTCGGAAGCGTTGTGTGAGAATTGGTGCCTTTTGTGCTGAAAATTTTGTGGAATACTGTATACAGATCGAACATCGCAATGGGAATATTTAAGAAACTGCAATTTTGGAAGAATCGAAAGGTAAGTACAAAATTTAGAATTATGGAATATAAAAATTAGGATATGTTATTCACCCCATGATAACTGCATATCAACGCAGCCGTGTTAAACATCTCTTACTCACCCAAAAAAGACACGTTGTAAAGTTATGAACACTTCAGGATGTCGATATTCATTGGTTCAATCCATTGAAGCTCTATGGCTACTTTGTATAATTTTAAGAGATTCTACTTTCAGCCACATAGTGATTTCATGCTTTGTGTATGGTTTTAAGAACAAACAGCATTTCTGATGCGAGTTTGCAAAATTGCGAAAGGAGAATATTAGCTTCGTCACGCCATGAAATTTGATATTTGAGGATTTTTCGAAAATCTGTCGAGAGAATTAAAGTTTCATTAAAATCTGGCAAGAATAACGGTTACTTGACGAGATGATGCATGTACATTTATGATAATATCTCGCTGAATTATTCTTAAAACGAGAAATGTTTGAGACAAAAGTTGTAGAGAAAATTAAGACGCGTTTGTAACTTACAATTACACTATAAAAATTACACAATAATTTAGTCAGGTACAACACATTTTGTGATGTTTACATGTCACCCGCGAACCAGCCCACTGTAAAGTGTTGTGGCCATTTGGCAAAGAAGGGTTTGATGCCCATGGTGTAGAGAAACCCTGCTGCGTTGTAGGATTATAAAAATGTAGTGCTACAGATGAAGTGTTTCACATTCACACCACTTATTATTAAGCCCAGTGTGATATCTGGAAAACTGAGCATCACATAAAATTGTAAAACCCTCACCTTCTCTAAGTCGAGACTGAGGATCACTGTCTGATACTTTTGTTGAATGATTTTTGCATGCTGTCATATTAACTGGATTATTATTTTCTGCATTAGGAAACCCGCACGTTAAAGAAGCAACTCGAAGAAGAAACAAGTCGAAATTACAAAGAAGAGCGATGGCTTTTAAGGCAATTGATGGATACCGACAGGGAACTTCAACAAGTGAAGGTAAGTGCTGTCTCAGTGCAACCGGATGTACAGTATTATCAGTTACTATCACTTTGTAGCCCATCACACAACCAGCTGAATGAAAGTTACTCAAGCTTCATGATATTTGTGAGATATTTTAAATGTGTTTTATAAGTAAAAAAATAATAATTTTAGAACTTACAGCAAAGTCAATCAATCGTAAAATCTTCTGGGACGTTACATCACGTCGATTCATGAGCATTGACTGATGCTTGAAGGTATTGTAGTGCTTTCATCTTCAGTGTCAAGCAGTCCTCTCTTCTTGGTGTGCTTAGCCTTGAAGATGAAGACACTACATTCCTCCAATGTTGGTAACCACTTAACAATCAACAAGTCTTAACACCCCAAAAGACTTCAATCATCAGTAATATCACTGTGCAAAAATCAAATCTTGCAAATGTCAGTCAATTAAAAATAAGTGTCTTTAGCTCTTAATAAAACTAAGACTATAAATGTTACAGCACCATATATAATATATTCACATGTGCTGGATGCATTTACTGCACAGATTCACAGCATGATAATCAACATTACAAACAGTTGAAGTGATTGTCCCATTCTGTTGTTCACAACAAAACAAATTTTGCTCTTTCATTTACACGCCAATTTATGCAATTGTCAGCACTTTAAGACAGTGACATTTTTGAGGACACATGATTTTTGTATGTGTCTGACATTCTTGTTGAATGATTCTTGCATGCTGTCATATTCAATGGATTATTATTTATTTTATCTGGCTGAAAAGGAGAACGCAGAAAGAGACTGTCAGCATCAAGTGGAAGAAGTCGCAAAACACTTCATGGATCAGTTAAATGAAGAGAGAAAGGAATATCTAAGTGAACGAGAGAGACTATCACAAGACCTGTGTAAGGCTCGCACTGATTTGGAAGAAATGAAGGTGAGTACTACCTCAGTGCACATGCCTGTACTGTATTATCAGGTCCTGTTACTTGTTGCTTACCACAAACCATTTGAACGAAAATTATGTCGCCCTGCCTGATATTTTGAGAAAAATTTGGAAGCTATTTTAATAAGATTGATTTAAGCTCTTTCATCTAAATGCATTAACGTGATAAATGTCTGTATCCGTTATTCAATTGGTTGGAAATAATTTCTGGGGTGTCTTCTGGGCATTACATCACATCAATTTGTAAGCAGCCACTGATGTTTCGAGGGATTATGATGCCTTCATCTTCAGTGTCAAGTAGTTGTTCCTTTTGGTGTGCTTGAGCCTGAAGATGAAGACACTACAGTCTTGCAGATGTCGGTAACCACTTAACAATCAAAAAGTCTTAACAACCCAGAATACTTGAAAGATCAGTGAATAATTTAAATCTTGCAAATTTCAGTTTAAAAGTAAATTTCTGTAGCTCTTATAATAAAACTAAGAACATAAAACTTGCAGCATCATATATAATATATTTACACGTACTGTAGTTACTTACCACACAGATTCGCAGCATGATTTTCCTAAGGTACAAAGATTTGAAGAGTTTGTCCCTTTCTGGGGTTTACAACAGAAATTAATTTTACGCTTTCATTTACGCTCCAGTTTATGGAATAGTCAGACTTTAAGACAGTGACATTTTCAAGAACATGTGATTTTTGTATGTTTGTCTGACATTCTTGTTGAATGATTCTTGCATGCCATCATCTTCAATATATTATCATTTCTTTCATTAGGCTGTAATGGAGAAAGTAAAAAGAGGCTGTGAGCAGCAAGTGGAAGAAGCCAGAACACACTTCATGGATCAGCTGGGTGAAGAAATGAAGAAGGTGAGTACTGTACAGTATTATCAGATCCTGTTACTTGTTGCTTACCACAAACCATTTGAATGAAAATTATGTCACCCTGCCTGATATTTTGAGAAAAATTTGGTAGCTGTTTTCATAAGAATTTCATCCAGATGCATTAACATGATAAATGCTTGTATCCATTATTCGACGGGTTGGAAATAATTTCTGGGGTGTGTGTTTGTGTGTGTAAAACAGCACGACAACACAGAGTCTATTCGACATACCAAATGTGATAGTCAGTTATTTGTTATTTACTTAATTAACCCACGTTTTTTTGACAGTTCTCATTTCTATGTTTCTGTGTGACACTTGCCATCCTTATGCTAATCTGACCATCGTTTGAGCTGTATAAATTACACTATAGTTGCTGGTTTTCTGTGCCTGCAGTCAAACCAAACCAAATTACAGAAAACAGCTTTAAAATTTCCCATCACTTCAGCTGTGGTCGCCGCATATTGTCTGTTGCATTGTCATACTTTTGTCTTTAAGTGAAGACTTTTGAACTTCTTTTTTATCCTTTGAAAACTGGTGACATTCCACATACAAGTTTGTAGTGTCCGTACTACATTAACCTCCTTTATTACACTGTTAAGATCAGTTTAATTTCCTGAAACCAAAGTGACGTTTATATGGACAAAATGAGCGGTCACATTTAGACATATATAACATGTGTAACAACTTCCATACCTGCAATGGTTGCATGAAACTTAAGTGCCAGTCTGTGAACACAACTACATGGCATGCTGCAGCCATACCAATATTGGTGACATATCAGCTCTTTCAGAGTCACTCAGCATGACTAGTGTACTTGTTACTTGTGTGTCGTGTGAAAGAATCTTTGATACCCAACGTTAAAGCAACGGCTCTGATTAACATGTTTTTGATTGCCAGAGGGCGCTGGACTTCGTGGAGTCAATGTCTGTGACCATACTAGATGATCTGTGCTTTCCTATGATATATTGTATGTAGGTGGACATATCATCTGTGGTTTGCAGTCATGTACGTAGATAGGTGAGCCGTGGTAAAAGTAGAAGTGTGTCTGTGGTTATAACTTGGGTGTAGGGTACTTTCAACATATTTTATCTCTGCCGATAGTCTCGAAAGTGTCCATTTTGAGGTTATGTCTGACACATAATGCACTGAATAATTTGATCACAGAAGTAAAATAAAATGATAATGTTAATATCTAAGACAATGTAGACCCAGAAATATGAGCAGCAGCGAGGTAGGATTTCATTTCCGCAGAAACTCCTTGTTATGTAATTGTATTGCTTACTGTCTAAAGAAATTATTTCAAAAGTGTGGTGTGTTTTGGGTGTAATATTAATGGTGATTTCTGTCTTATATTGCAGGGTGGAGCCGTGCTCGGTGTTGTCTTTGCAGTACTGATGGGCTTCTGTCCAATAGGTATGTAGTATTTTAGGTTAGCAAGTCAGTACTTTATACCCAACTAAATCACCTAGTTGAATCACACAGCAATAGTACTACTGTCAATATATGTTAACAGGAGATTACAAGATTGCCCAATGAACCAGGTTATCACAGTCCACACAGTTAAACACTGTTTGTTTCATATCCATGTACTGTTTTCTTACATCTCTGCTTAGGTTTCCCAAATGATTATTCCCATTTAAAACTAACACAGCATTAATCCATTTGTGTTGCAGAAGTGGAAGGCGAGATCAGTTTTGGCGAGTGAGCGTAGTACGTAAGTATGTTAGTGAAAAATGGAAAACACACATTTGCTGCGGGGCCCTTCACCACAAAAAAAAATCAGTAAGTTAGTTTGTAAGTCAGTAACTAAAGTAGTAAGGAAGTTAGTTAATAAGTTAGTAAGTAAATTAGTTAGTAAGTAAATTAGTTAGTAAGTTAGTTAATAAGTTAGTAAGTAAATTAGTTAGTAAGTTAGTTAATAAGTTAGGAAGTAAGTAAGTTAGTTAATAAGTTAGTAAGTAAATTAGTAAGTAAGTAAATAAGTTACTTAATAAGTTAGTATATTATTAAGTAAGATAGTTAATAAGTTTGTAAGTAAGTTATTAAGTAAGTTAGTAAGGAAGTTAGTTAATAAGTTAGAAGTAAGTAAGTTAGTAAATAAGTTAGGAAGTAAGTAAATAAGCAAATAAGTTAGTAAGTTAGTAGTAGTAAGTAAGATCCAGAAAACATTCTTTTAAGTAATTCTGTGTGCCGGCACTGTGATATTACTTTAGCTCGAAAACACGAATTCCAGATAGCATCACATCCCTATCTGGACTAGTGTCTCGGATGTGGATATGACATCCTGTGCATGACACAGGGTTACATATCCCCCCTCCAGATCCTGTGCCTCACCGTGGCGAGGGGGTGTAACAGTGAATGGTGCCTGCTTCTGTGTGGAACATGTTCTTACCCGCCATATTTACGTAGAAACTTGTGTTACAACTTTACATTAATTGGTCACCAAATCAACTAATAATTTCCGTGTAACTGATTATAAGCTGGTATCGGTTTGTACTGTACCTGACAAACAAAAAGTGTCACTGCATACAGCAGTAATGTGAACTGGCATCCTTCACTGGCCAAAGCAGGACATGGTAAAAGCTCGAAATGTCTGATATCCGAATAAAAACCACACACACACACACAAACAACCATTCACTTGCGACTTGTGTTAGGTACCAGTACACAAATATCCTATAAGATGATATTAAAATAATATATTTCAATATTATACCTCCTGAGGCCTATATAGTTTGTAGATACATCCTGAAGATGTCTCCACACCTCAAGCCGAAAAATGTTGCTGTAGTTAGGTTTAATCTGAAACAAACAGTTGTGTTGACGGGTTTTCTTTATTAACATTTCGTACTGAGTTACTTAATAACCTTGGTGCCTCACTGTTGCCAACCCAATTCTTGGGACCACAAAAACAACAACAGCGTCCGCGCTGTTGGTACGACTTTAATAATATAATTATTTTCAAATCGACGGAGTATACATACCATATTTACGTACAGTATTACTGTTTTTGTAAAACAGATTGACGACTTCGAAGATCCTGCCAGAGTTGGTGGTCGTGTTCGTGATAATCTATATAAGAAATTATCTTCTCGATTCACACACATGCACCATAAACAGACAGGTAAGTTGTGAGTCAAAGTCATGCAGTCTTGCTTTGTGGTCTATTTATCGCAGAGAAGTGTCAGTTGTTCAAGTGACACTTTGTATTTACCCAGACAAGCAGGCGACAAACACCATTTTGACACTCGGAGAGTTGCCATCTTTCAGCGGTCATTTTATTTATTGTTACTTGCAGGAGAAATTCACAACACATTTCTGTTAAAGTAAAGGTCGCATCTTCCCTCAAACATAAAACTTATGGCTGACTCCAGATAATTTCAAATACTGACGTGATTAACTTTCTCATTTTGCCATAATCTACAGAAAACGTTTCACAAGGTTTGTGTTTTATTTAAGGTCTGTAGTGAACGTGGAAGCTAATTATCATTAAATTTGCTCTTTTTCAAGGCGTGTAGAACTTTTATCCTGTTGTGACGCCTATATATGTCTTGGCAATGGCGTAATTATGTAAAAAATTGTGTATATAGCGTAATTCGTTTACATTGCATATATCCTTCACAGAACTAGCTAAGGATGTAGAACATATGTCTAATCTAATATGTGTTTCTCTCTAATACAAGTGCAAATACCAGTACATAGTAAACATACATTTATAGTCAGGGCAAAATATGATACACCATCGCCATATATACAAGCTGTATAAGGGCTGAGAAAGTTTACTGAGGCAAATTCTTGTACATGATGCAAGGAGTAAGACAAATTATACTCTTTTAATACTGGTTTAAATATTTTTATATCACAAATTAAACTTTGGTGGCAGGTAAAATAGTATTGAGTAACTAACGTGATTCAAGTACAGTGTAATCGTTTATGACATTTTGAGGTTAGTTTATGGCACATGATATGAGGCCTATATTATGTCCTTTTATCAGAATTTGTTCAAAATTTGTCCTTATTTTCTGAAACAACTGATAATACTGTAAGTATTTGCTGGCACGTGGAATAACACTGAACTGCCTGAATATTTCCCTAGAAGACTGCCATTGTCTGAATAATCTTCATTTGGTTATGACATATTTTCTTGGTGTCTGTTCAGTGTCCTAAAAACATTATCACATTTCATATGATACGATGGAATAAGAATAGCAAGTACATTAATTTTAGGTTTGCTACTTTTCTGAGTCATGTGGCTGCCCTCACAGCAAATCATGCTGAACTGAGTTTAGCAATAACACAGTGTGTGTTTTCCGTATGTAGTTAGTGTCAATGTAAGCCAAAAAACTTCCTTCCTCAGTTTCTTTAATTTGTTATAATTCCCAATATTAAGATAAACAAGTTATGTGTACAAAATTATATGACATTTGTTTTGGCCAAATGTAATGTAAGTTTTCAGCTTTAAATCATGTATTCAAACTAGTGAAGACATCATTCAGGCAATTTTGAAAGCAATAAATTTCTGGATGGAAAATAATAATACCAATACATTGGAAAAGAGCGTAACATTAGATTTTGAGTTATAATTTGATTTCGGTAACCTTGTTTCTGCTTTGTGCCTTCTGCCATGAAGGTATGATTTAGATGACTTTTCAGCCACACCTCAAATTCCATAAAAATTTAGTTACTGTAGTAATTCATGATGTACACTATGAATTGCTTAGCAAAATCACAAGATACTCCAAAAACATACATCTTATTACTAAGTGCACAAGAAACATGTCTGTAATTCACTCCACTGTTCATAAGTACCTCTTTCCCAGTGTCATCAATTTGCATTCCTCATACATCCATTCCCAATAGCTAACAGTTTCCTACATGAAAATTCTACAAGTATTTATTACATGTTTCAGGTACTGTGTGCCATGATGAGTGAAATAAAATAGAAGGATAGCTTATAGACTGCTGTTTTCAATATTAAAACCTGTACAGTTTTGCTTCTGGCACTAATATATTATAAGAAATGTTGAAATTGAAATGCTAATTGAATATTGTGAGAAGATGGGGTAAAATGAACTGATCAGCTGTCAGTTTTGCTGCTTGTGCTAATAAGGTCTACTGATACTGGTGGAATAATGCTATTTGTCAGGATCATGAGGATTTACACACATCAAAGTGTGTTGTAACAGTGTGGTTATATCCAGGTGTACGGACATTATTTTATGTGACAATTGTCGCTGTCACGCAGAATGCTTTGAGTGACGTTTGATGCAAGTTGTCAAGTTAAATGATGTCCTACTTCTGTGTGTACACGTGTTGTGTGTGTGGGCTGAAGTGGATGGGATCTGTGCTTGTAAATGTGAAATGTGATCTGCAGCGTGGCAGGGCACAGTGCGATGTGTCCGAAGTGCAGTGTAGTGTAGTGCTGTAGTGTCTGCAGGCTGTGTCATTCCTCCACAAATAACATTATTTCAAATTGTCGGCATTTGAGTAATGATAAAAATAGTTCAGTGGTACATGACAAATGAGTCCAGCCCACAGTCTGTAATACTTCCCTGTGTAGTACCAAGATTTAAGACTTCATGGTGCTATACCTCCACTCCTGCCCTACCATGGTGCTGGATTAAGCACAGGGACAGATTTACCTTTATATCTATAAAAACAGAGACATGAACTCATAGGCCTATATCTAGGAGGTCATGCCAAGGTTCAAGTGGTCAGTCACAATGCAGGGTTGGGTTCAATCCCAGACTGGTCCACGTGGCATTTGTTGTGGCCAAGGGACAGGTTTTTCTCCAAGTTATTCAGTTTCATCATTTTTCCAGTGCTCCATACTGGAATTTTTAATATACAGTCTTAGTATTTGAAAGCATTGTCAAATAAAAACAAATCTAACCTTGTAATCGATACTTTTAGGTTATAGTTTATAAACTGAGACACAGTCACAGAAGGTTACGCTGTCTTCAGTCAGCTCATCACGTTGACAAATTGCATTTCCATTACACACATCAACTGTTAAGGAAATTTACAAAAAGAATGGCTGTTTATTCTGACAATCATTCGGAATGAAAACTGCGTGGGAAAAACTGGAACTTCCCCGACGTTTTGGAAAAGGGGAAGTTTATTTCCGAGAATTACCGTGATATTATAATCATCCACTCTTTCTTCAAACACAACAACTATGTATTTCAAATTTGGAAATCAGACATTTGAAGTATAGTTTTCTGACGGACGACTGGTTTTATTGTTAATGTAACAACAGGGAATGAATCATCTCAAAGTTAATTACAGTGTCACCAACAGCTCGAACCTGGTCTGTGTTCTGAGCCACACATTTTCACTCCATATCTTACAACTCTGTTTCTTTAAGATCCATTTTCAAAAGACTATTAATTTTTCTAAAAATATCAGGCGAAGTTCACACATGTGGGTATTCTTATGGGACTCTTTGCAGGTTCCTTATATATTTTAAAAGGAATATATGCCTAATTTAAATATGATAATCAAAATATCTGTAAAATCACCACGTGGGAGAGTGAAAGTAAGGCTTAATGTATTCCTTACGTCGATACTTCGAATGGAATTGTCAGATGGTGGTTGTTTCCCGAATTTGGTTCGGAATTGCCGCTGGACAATTGTAACAGACCGACATTCATGAAATATAAGCACACAGAACGTCTTCTCACTCTAGTTCGCCGCCATCTTAGTAAACTGTGCTCCAAGCGGAGAAATGCATAACTACTGCAAAGAGCACATCATAAAAAGAACTTTGAGAATTTCTTGATCCATCGCTGCAACTATATACTCCTATCTCAAGTGTATTGTGTATGACAAGTTGTTAAAACTCTGACAATCATTTTGAATAGATCTCTATAAATATCTACCTATATAAATAGTGGACTGAACTGTCACCCCCGCTGAGTTACATGGACTCGTCCAAACTGCGTCGTTCATTGGTGGCTAGTTACGTAACTACCAATCAAAGACGACTGGTTCGTTTTAAAATGGGAATATAAAATCAATTAATCGAAATAAATTAATATAAAATAAATAAAATCAAATTAATTAAAATAAATACATTAATGGATTCAAAATGCAAAGTTAACGTTAGTAACGCGACCGAGATCTGTGATATGCGCATGCGCCATCTCTTTCGGAATGCAATATATTGCTTACCCTGTTGACCGCTGTTCATGCGGCTGCGAACAACGGTTGCAGTCGGAAGCGTTGTGTGAGAATTGGTGCCTTTTGTGCTGAAAATTTTGTGGAATACTGTATACAGATCGAACATCGCAATGGGAATATTTAAGAAACTGCAATTTTGGAAGAATCGAAAGGTAAGTACAAAATTTAGAATTATGGAATATAAAAATTAGGATATGTTATTCACCCCATGATAACTGCATATCAACGCAGCCGTGTTAAACATCTCTTACTCACCCAAAAAAGACACGTTGTAAAGTTATGAACACTTCAGGATGTCGATATTCATTGGTTCAATCCATTGAAGCTCTATGGCTACTTTGTATAATTTTAAGAGATTCTACTTTCAGCCACATAGTGATTTCATGCTTTGTGTATGGTTTTAAGAACAAACAGCATTTCTGATGCGAGTTTGCAAAATTGCGAAAGGAGAATATTAGCTTCGTCACGCCATGAAATTTGATATTTGAGGATTTTTCGAAAATCTGTCGAGAGAATTAAAGTTTCATTAAAATCTGGCAAGAATAACGGTTACTTGACGAGATGATGCATGTACATTTATGATAATATCTCGCTGAATTATTCTTAAAACGAGAAATGTTTGAGACAAAAGTTGTAGAGAAAATTAAGACGCGTTTGTAACTTACAATTACACTATAAAAATTACACAATAATTTAGTCAGGTACAACACATTTTGTGATGTTTACATGTCACCCGCGAACCAGCCCACTGTAAAGTGTTGTGGCCATTTGGCAAAGAAGGGTTTGATGCCCATGGTGTAGAGAAACCCTGCTGCGTTGTAGGATTATAAAAATGTAGTGCTACAGATGAAGTGTTTCACATTCACACCACTTATTATTAAGCCCAGTGTGATATCTGGAAAACTGAGCATCACATAAAATTGTAAAACCCTCACCTTCTCTAAGTCGAGACTGAGGATCACTGTCTGATACTTTTGTTGAATGATTTTTGCATGCTGTCATATTAACTGGATTATTATTTTCTGCATTAGGAAACCCGCACGTTAAAGAAGCAACTCGAAGAAGAAACAAGTCGAAATTACAAAGAAGAGCGATGGCTTTTAAGGCAATTGATGGATACCGACAGGGAACTTCAACAAGTGAAGGTAAGTGCTGTCTCAGTGCAACCGGATGTACAGTATTATCAGTTACTATCACTTTGTAGCCCATCACACAACCAGCTGAATGAAAGTTACTCAAGCTTCATGATATTTGTGAGATATTTTAAATGTGTTTTATAAGTAAAAAAATAATAATTTTAGAACTTACAGCAAAGTCAATCAATCGTAAAATCTTCTGGGACGTTACATCACGTCGATTCATGAGCATTGACTGATGCTTGAAGGTATTGTAGTGCTTTCATCTTCAGTGTCAAGCAGTCCTCTCTTCTTGGTGTGCTTAGCCTTGAAGATGAAGACACTACATTCCTCCAATGTTGGTAACCACTTAACAATCAACAAGTCTTAACACCCCAAAAGACTTCAATCATCAGTAATATCACTGTGCAAAAATCAAATCTTGCAAATGTCAGTCAATTAAAAATAAGTGTCTTTAGCTCTTAATAAAACTAAGACTATAAATGTTACAGCACCATATATAATATATTCACATGTGCTGGATGCATTTACTGCACAGATTCACAGCATGATAATCAACATTACAAACAGTTGAAGTGATTGTCCCATTCTGTTGTTCACAACAAAACAAATTTTGCTCTTTCATTTACACGCCAATTTATGCAATTGTCAGCACTTTAAGACAGTGACATTTTTGAGGACACATGATTTTTGTATGTGTCTGACATTCTTGTTGAATGATTCTTGCATGCTGTCATATTCAATGGATTATTATTTATTTTATCTGGCTGAAAAGGAGAACGCAGAAAGAGACTGTCAGCATCAAGTGGAAGAAGTCGCAAAACACTTCATGGATCAGTTAAATGAAGAGAGAAAGGAATATCTAAGTGAACGAGAGAGACTATCACAAGACCTGTGTAAGGCTCGCACTGATTTGGAAGAAATGAAGGTGAGTACTACCTCAGTGCACATGCCTGTACTGTATTATCAGGTCCTGTTACTTGTTGCTTACCACAAACCATTTGAACGAAAATTATGTCGCCCTGCCTGATATTTTGAGAAAAATTTGGAAGCTATTTTAATAAGATTGATTTAAGCTCTTTCATCTAAATGCATTAACGTGATAAATGTCTGTATCCGTTATTCAATTGGTTGGAAATAATTTCTGGGGTGTCTTCTGGGCATTACATCACATCAATTTGTAAGCAGCCACTGATGTTTCGAGGGATTATGATGCCTTCATCTTCAGTGTCAAGTAGTTGTTCCTTTTGGTGTGCTTGAGCCTGAAGATGAAGACACTACAGTCTTGCAGATGTCGGTAACCACTTAACAATCAAAAAGTCTTAACAACCCAGAATACTTGAAAGATCAGTGAATAATTTAAATCTTGCAAATTTCAGTTTAAAAGTAAATTTCTGTAGCTCTTATAATAAAACTAAGAACATAAAACTTGCAGCATCATATATAATATATTTACACGTACTGTAGTTACTTACCACACAGATTCGCAGCATGATTTTCCTAAGGTACAAAGATTTGAAGAGTTTGTCCCTTTCTGGGGTTTACAACAGAAATTAATTTTACGCTTTCATTTACGCTCCAGTTTATGGAATAGTCAGACTTTAAGACAGTGACATTTTCAAGAACATGTGATTTTTGTATGTTTGTCTGACATTCTTGTTGAATGATTCTTGCATGCCATCATCTTCAATATATTATCATTTCTTTCATTAGGCTGTAATGGAGAAAGTAAAAAGAGGCTGTGAGCAGCAAGTGGAAGAAGCCAGAACACACTTCATGGATCAGCTGGGTGAAGAAATGAAGAAGGTGAGTACTGTACAGTATTATCAGATCCTGTTACTTGTTGCTTACCACAAACCATTTGAATGAAAATTATGTCACCCTGCCTGATATTTTGAGAAAAATTTGGTAGCTGTTTTCATAAGAATTTCATCCAGATGCATTAACATGATAAATGCTTGTATCCATTATTCGACGGGTTGGAAATAATTTCTGGGGTGTGTGTTTGTGTGTGTAAAACAGCACGACAACACAGAGTCTATTCGACATACCAAATGTGATAGTCAGTTATTTGTTATTTACTTAATTAACCCACGTTTTTTTGACAGTTCTCATTTCTATGTTTCTGTGTGACACTTGCCATCCTTATGCTAATCTGACCATCGTTTGAGCTGTATAAATTACACTATAGTTGCTGGTTTTCTGTGCCTGCAGTCAAACCAAACCAAATTACAGAAAACAGCTTTAAAATTTCCCATCACTTCAGCTGTGGTCGCCGCATATTGTCTGTTGCATTGTCATACTTTTGTCTTTAAGTGAAGACTTTTGAACTTCTTTTTTATCCTTTGAAAACTGGTGACATTCCACATACAAGTTTGTAGTGTCCGTACTACATTAACCTCCTTTATTACACTGTTAAGATCAGTTTAATTTCCTGAAACCAAAGTGACGTTTATATGGACAAAATGAGCGGTCACATTTAGACATATATAACATGTGTAACAACTTCCATACCTGCAATGGTTGCATGAAACTTAAGTGCCAATCTGTGAACACAACTACATGGCATGCTGCAGCCATACCAATATTGGTGACATATCAGCTCTTTCAGAGTCACTCAGCATAACTAGTGTACTTGTTACTTGTGTGTCGTGTGAAAGAATCTTTGATACCCAACGTTAAAGCAACGGCTCTGATTAACATGTTTTTGATTGCCAGAGGGCGCTGGACTTCGTGGAGTCTATGTCTCTGACCATACTAGATGATCTGTGCTTTCCTATGATATATCGTATGTAGGTGGACATATCATCTGTGGTTCGCAGTCATGTACGTAGATAGGTGAGCCGTGGTAAAAGTAGAAGTGTGTCTGTGGTTATAACTTGGGTGTAGGGTACTTTCAACATATTTTATCTCTGCCGATAGTCTCGAAAGTGTCCATTTTCCGCATCAGCATTCAGGGAAGTAACGTACAGATTCTTGTATTGCTCACTTGTCGTAAAAGACCCGTTTCGACGACTTCATTGCCTGTCTACCGTCAGATAGGGTAAGAAAACTGAAGTGCCGGCGAGTGCTGAAATATAAACACTAACAGAACAAGTCGAGTAAAACTTGAATATTTCGAAACCTCGGCTACACGTATTTTCATTTCCTAGAAGCCATGGACAGGCCTTTCGTGAATGCAGTGGGAAACAGATTGGTTGTGCCATTGCTGGGAATTTACCCCAGTCATGCACTTGGTATCCATTCACTGTAGACTGCTGACTGGTGTAGCGTATTAAGAACTGGAAAGTGCATGGGGTTTATTGTAATTTATAAGTGTCCCAAAATTGCAACAGGTTTTATATGTTCAGTGTAATATACCCTCATCACAGCCCTACAGAAGAGGGTGAATTTCTGTACGATTTGAAGATTCAACCTGTGGTGAGAGGGCTGTAAATTTCAATTACTTAACTGGATAACTAATGAAATATTTTTTGAGTGATTGATTTTGGTGGAAATGTATGCAGTTACTTTATTGCAAATCACTGTTTTATCAGTGCCTCTGGACTTATTTAATAGGGTGCTTGATGAACACATTATACTGCTGATTCATCATTCATAAAGTAGAGTGGAGTTTTCCCTGCATATGCCACAAATGCATGTGAGGAATTGAAGGTACTGGTCTAATCATTCTTAACCTGAGCACTAGATAGATGCGTGTTTAGCTTCGCTTGCCAGTCGATTTATCCCTGGGGATATCATCTCCAGTATGCGTTTAATGCCCACCCAGCCTCATGTTCAATGAGTGGTAGGGGCTCTTTTCCAGAGGCAAAATGTGGCTGGAACATGAGGCTGATGACACATCTCCATCTAATGCCAAGCTTAAGAATGAGTGGAGCTGTACCTCTGCCTTCCCCGTGTACCATCATGTCATGTACAGTTACAGCTTCACCTTTTACATAAACTTGCTATGTAATAACAATCTGTGTCATATGGTATGCTTCTTATGTTTAGATTTTAATGAACAAGCTTTTCTGATGTACATGTGTCTATTATAATTTCAGGAAGAAATTAAACTGTTAAGGGCACTGTGTGCCAGAAATAATGCTGAAGTACAGAAGAGACATGAAGAATTTGAGAAGGCAGTCAAAGAGCTGTAAGTTATTTACACAAAATAGAGCATTATATACATACTAATATGGTGTATGGGCCTCTGTTGCATGTTCTGGTCTTATGGGATAATAACACTGTGTAGCAGGAACATACCCAAACACCAGAATCTTCAACATAAGCCATGTGGAAAACTGAAATATCATGTGGGCCTGTATTGTGTGAGTGGGTAGGCGGTGATTAGGTGTGCGTATATATCATGCAAGGAAACACAAACAGAAATAATGGCACACACTTAGAATGTAAGTTAGTAAAAAAGTTTGACATGAGCACCTGTGTAGTGTGACAGATATCAAGACATCTGTGGGATGTTGACAGTTATGTTAAATGAGCCATATCTATGTGGTATTCACATGGTGCAGGTAAGGCAAGCAGGGGGATTAGAAGTATAAGTACACTCATTCTTAACCTCATCACTAGATGATGGTTAAGTGGTTAGTTTTACACCCTAGCTGAGTTTCCTCAGGGGAAGGAACTCTGGTAGCCATTGAGTGGGAGGCCGTAACAACAGTTGCTGTAACATTTGTATTTGAGGAGGAGGAGGATATGAAAATTGACACAACATTTTGTTCAGAGAACCTGAAGGTTACATACCATTGGGTAATGTAGCACATATTGAAGGATAGTTGTTATAATGAATGTTAAACAAATAGTGCATAGGGTGTGAAGAGAAACTCTTTAGTTCAGGGGAGGATGAAGTGATGGGCCTTGCGAGCAGGATAATGAATCTTTAGTTTCCGTAAAATGTGGGGAGATTATAGAGCAGCCGAATGACTGTCGGCTTCTCAAGCAGTGCTGTGTTTCAGATAGTTAATCCTTACAACTGTAACACTGTAAATCAGAATAAGAAACTAATATTTTTGTTCTGTCATTTTTTGTTTCAGCTACAAACGTGAACACAAGCCAGCGTCTTCAACGTGGCAGAAGGTCTTTCTTTTTTTGGTAAGTTAATGCACAGACTGATATTTGAGTAGGGTTTATTCCTTGTCTTTAATCTTAGGTCTTACAAAGTGGTTTGTAAACTTGTATGTTTATGCACAATTGCACACATGCATGATGTTTGTCAGACAAAGTTACTGACATGGTAACAGTGTGAAACTTTGAGGTTATGTCTGACACATAATGCACTGAATAATTTGATCACAGAAGTAAAATAAAATGATAATGTTAATATCTAAGACAATGTAGACCCAGAAATATGAGCAGCAGCGAGGTAGGATTTCATTTCCGCAGAAACTCCTTGTTATGTAATTGTATTGCTTACTGTCTAAAGAAATTATTTCAAAAGTGTGGTGTGTTTTGGGTGTAATATTAATGGTGATTTCTGTCTTATATTGCAGGGTGGAGCCGTGCTCGGTGTTGTCTTTGCAGTACTGATGGGCTTCTGTCCAATAGGTATGTAGTATTTTAGGTTAGCAAGTCAGTACTTTATACCCAACTAAATCACCTAGTTGAATCACACAGCAATAGTACTACTGTCAATATATGTTAACAGGAGATTACAAGATTGCCCAATGAACCAGGTTATCACAGTCCACACAGTTAAACACTGTTTGTTTCATATCCATGTACTGTTTTCTTACATCTCTGCTTAGGTTTCCCAAATGATTATTCCCATTTAAAACTAACACAGCATTAATCCATTTGTGTTGCAGAAGTGGAAGGCGAGATCAGTTTTGGCGAGTGAGCGTAGTACGTAAGTATGTTAGTGAAAAATGGAAAACACACATTTGCTGCGGGGCCCTTCACCACAAAAAAAAAATCAGTAAGTTAGTTTGTAAGTCAGTAACTAAAGTAGTAAGGAAGTTAGTTAATAAGTTAGTAAGTAAATTAGTTAGTAAGTAAATTAGTTAGTAAGTTAGTTAATAAGTTAGTAAGTAAATTAGTTAGTAAGTTAGTTAATAAGTTAGGAAGTAAGTAAGTTAGTTAATAAGTTAGTAAGTAAATTAGTAAGTAAGTAAATAAGTTACTTAATAAGTTAGTATATTATTAAGTAAGATAGTTAATAAGTTTGTAAGTAAGTTATTAAGTAAGTTAGTAAGGAAGTTAGTTAATAAGTTAGAAGTAAGTAAGTTAGTAAATAAGTTAGGAAGTAAGTAAATAAGCAAATAAGTTAGTAAGTTAGTAGTAGTAAGTAAGATCCAGAAAACATTCTTTTAAGTAATTCTGTGTGCCGGCACTGTGATATTACTTTAGCTCGAAAACACGAATTCCAGATAGCATCACATCCCTATCTGGACTAGTGTCTCGGATGTGGATATGACATCCTGTGCATGACACAGGGTTACATATCCCCCCTCCAGATCCTGTGCCTCACCGTGGCGAGGGGGTGTAACAGTGAATGGTGCCTGCTTCTGTGTGGAACATGTTCTTACCCGCCATATTTACGTAGAAACTTGTGTTACAACTTTACATTAATTGGTCACCAAATCAACTAATAATTTCCGTGTAACTGATTATAAGCTGGTATCGGTTTGTACTGTACCTGACAAACAAAAAGTGTCACTGCATACAGCAGTAATGTGAACTGGCATCCTTCACTGGCCAAAGCAGGACATGGTAAAAGCTCGAAATGTCTGATATCCGAATAAAAACCACACACACACACACAAACAACCATTCACTTGCGACTTGTGTTAGGTACCAGTACACAAATATCCTATAAGATGATATTAAAATAATATATTTCAATATTATACCTCCTGAGGCCTATATAGTTTGTAGATACATCCTGAAGATGTCTCCACACCTCAAGCCGAAAAATGTTGCTGTAGTTAGGTTTAATCTGAAACAAACAGTTGTGTTGACGGGTTTTCTTTATTAACATTTCGTACTGAGTTACTTAATAACCTTGGTGCCTCACTGTTGCCAACCCAATTCTTGGGACCACAAAAACAACAACAGCGTCCGCGCTGTTGGTACGACTTTAATAATATAATTATTTTCAAATCGACGGAGTATACATACCATATTTACGTACAGTATTACTGTTTTTGTAAAACAGATTGACGACTTCGAAGATCCTGCCAGAGTTGGTGGTCGTGTTCGTGATAATCTATATAAGAAATTATCTTCTCGATTCACACACATGCACCATAAACAGACAGGTAAGTTGTGAGTCAAAGTCATGCAGTCTTGCTTTGTGGTCTATTTATCGCAGAGAAGTGTCAGTTGTTCAAGTGACACTTTGTATTTACCCAGACAAGCAGGCGACAAACACCATTTTGACACTCGGAGAGTTGCCATCTTTCAGCGGTCATTTTATTTATTGTTACTTGCAGGAGAAATTCACAACACATTTCTGTTAAAGTAAAGGTCGCATCTTCCTCAAACATAAAACTTATGGCTGACTCCAGATAATTTCAAATACTGACGTGATTAACTTTCTCATTTTGCCATAATCTACAGAAAACGTTTCACAAGGTTTGTGTTTTATTTAAGGTCTGTAGTGAACGTGGAAGCTAATTATCATTAAATTTGCTCTTTTTCAAGGCGTGTAGAACTTTTATCCTGTTGTGACGCCTATATATGTCTTGGCAATGGCGTAATTATGTAAAAAATTGTGTATATAGCGTAATTCGTTTACATTGCATATATCCTTCACAGAACTAGCTAAGGATGTAGAACATATGTCTAATCTAATATGTGTTTCTCTCTAATACAAGTGCAAATACCAGTACATAGTAAACATACATTTATAGTCAGGGCAAAATATGATACACCATCGCCATATATACAAGCTGTATAAGGGCTGAGAAAGTTTACTGAGGCAAATTCTTGTACATGATGCAAGGAGTAAGACAAATTATACTCTTTTAATACTGGTTTAAATATTTTTATATCACAAATTAAACTTTGGTGGCAGGTAAAATAGTATTGAGTAACTAACGTGATTCAAGTACAGTGTAATCGTTTATGACATTTTGAGGTTAGTTTATGGCACATGATATGAGGCCTATATTATGTCCTTTTATCAGAATTTGTTCAAAATTTGTCCTTATTTTCTGAAACAACTGATAATACTGTAAGTATTTGCTGGCACGTGGAATAACACTGAACTGCCTGAATATTTCCCTAGAAGACTGCCATTGTCTGAATAATCTTCATTTGGTTATGACATATTTCTTGGTGTCTGTTCAGTGTCCTAAAAACATTATCACATTTCATATGATACGATGGAATAAGAATAGCAAGTACATTAATTTTAGGTTTGCTACTTTTCTGAGTCATGTGGCTGCCCTCACAGCAAATCATGCTGAACTGAGTTTAGCAATAACACAGTGTGTGTTTTCCGTATGTAGTTAGTGTCAATGTAAGCCAAAAAACTTCCTTCCTCAGTTTCTTTAATTTGTTATAATTCCCAATATTAAGATAAACAAGTTATGTGTACAAAATTATATGACATTTGTTTTGGCCAAATGTAATGTAAGTTTTCAGCTTTAAATCATGTATTCAAACTAGTGAAGACATCATTCAGGCAATTTTGAAAGCAATAAATTTCTGGATGGAAAATAATAATACCAATACATTGGAAAAGAGCGTAACATTAGATTTTGAGTTATAATTTGATTTCGGTAACCTTGTTTCTGCTTTGTGCCTTCTGCCATGAAGGTATATGATTTAGATGACTTTTCAGCCACACCTCAAATTCCATAAAAATTTAGTTACTGTAGTAATTCATGATGTACACTATGAATTGCTTAGCAAAATCACAAGATACTCCAAAAACATACATCTTATTACTAAGTGCACAAGAAACATGTCTGTAATTCACTCCACTGTTCATAAGTACCTCTTTCCCAGTGTCATCAATTTGCATTCCTCATACATCCATTCCCAATAGCTAACAGTTTCCTACATGAAAATTCTACAAGTATTTATTACATGTTTCAGGTACTGTGTGCCATGATGAGTGAAATAAAATAGAAGGATAGCTTATAGACTGCTGTTTTCAATATTAAAACCTGTACAGTTTTGCTTCTGGCACTAATATATTATAAGAAATGTTGAAATTGAAATGCTAATTGAATATTGTGAGAAGATGGGGTAAAATGAACTGATCAGCTGTCAGTTTTGCTGCTTGTGCTAATAAGGTCTACTGATACTGGTGGAATAATGCTATTTGTCAGGATCATGAGGATTTACACACATCAAAGTGTGTTGTAACAGTGTGGTTATATCCAGGTGTACGGACATTATTTTATGTGACAATTGTCGCTGTCACGCAGAATGCTTTGAGTGACGTTTGATGCAAGTTGTCAAGTTAAATGATGTCCTACTTCTGTGTGTACACGTGTTGTGTGTGTGGGCTGAAGTGGATGGGATCTGTGCTTGTAAATGTGAAATGTGATCTGCAGCGTGGCAGGGCACAGTGCGATGTGTCCGAAGTGCAGTGTAGTGTAGTGCTGTAGTGTCTGCAGGCTGTGTCATTCCTCCACAAATAACATTATTTCAAATTGTCGGCATTTGAGTAATGATAAAATAGTTCAGTGGTACATGACAAATGAGTCCAGCCCACAGTCTGTAATACTTCCCTGTGTAGTACCAAGATTTAAGACTTCATGGTGCTATACCTCCACTCCTGCCCTACCATGGTGCTGGATTAAGCACAGGGACAGATTTACCTTTATATCTATAAAAACAGAGACATGAACTCATAGGCCTATATCTAGGAGGTCATGCCAAGGTTCAAGTGGTCAGTCACAATGCAGGGTTGGGTTCAATCCCAGACTGGTCCACGTGGCATTTGTTGTGGCCAAGGGACAGGTTTTTCTCCAAGTTATTCAGTTTCATCATTTTTCCAGTGCTCCATACTGGAATTTTTAATATACAGTCTTAGTATTTGAAAGCATTGTCAAATAAAAACAAATCTAACCTTGTAATCGATACTTTTAGGTTATAGTTTATAAACTGAGACACAGTCACAGAAGGTTACGCTGTCTTCAGTCAGCTCATCACGTTGACAAATTGCATTTCCATTACACACATCAACTGTTAAGGAAATTTACAAAAAGAATGGCTGTTTATTCTGACAATCATTCGGAATGAAAACTGCGTGGGAAAAACTGGAACTTCCCCGACGTTTTGGAAAAGGGGAAGTTTATTTCCGAGAATTACCGTGATATTATAATCATCCACTCTTTCTTCAAACACAACAACTATGTATTTCAAATTTGGAAATCAGACATTTGAAGTATAGTTTTCTGACGGACGACTGGTTTTATTGTTAATGTAACAACAGGGAATGAATCATCTCAAAGTTAATTACAGTGTCACCAACAGCTCGAACCTGGTCTGTGTTCTGAGCCACACATTTTCACTCCATATCTTACAACTCTGTTTCTTTAAGATCCATTTTCAAAAGACTATTAATTTTTCTAAAAATATCAGGCGAAGTTCACACATGTGGGTATTCTTATGGGACTCTTTGCAGGTTCCTTATATATTTTAAAAGGAATATATGCCTAATTTAAATATGATAATCAAAATATCTGTAAAATCACCACGTGGGAGAGTGAAAGTAAGGCTTAATGTATTCCTTACGTCGATACTTCGAATGGAATTGTCAGATGGTGGTTGTTTCCCGAATTTGGTTCGGAATTGCCGCTGGACAATTGTAACAGACCGACATTCATGAAATATAAGCACACAGAACGTCTTCTCACTCTAGTTCGCCGCCATCTTAGTAAACTGTGCTCCAAGCGGAGAAATGCATAACTACTGCAAAGAGCACATCATAAAAAGAACTTTGAGAATTTCTTGATCCATCGCTGCAACTATATACTCCTATCTCAAGTGTATTGTGTATGACAAGTTGTTAAAACTCTGACAATCATTTTGAATAGATCTCTATAAATATCTACCTATATAAATAGTGGACTGAACTGTCACCCCCGCTGAGTTACATGGACTCGTCCAAACTGCGTCGTTCATTGGTGGCTAGTTACGTAACTACCAATCAAAGACGACTGGTTCGTTTTAAAATGGGAATATAAAATCAATTAATCGAAATAAATTAATATAAAATAAATAAAATCAAATTAATTAAAATAAATACATTAATGGATTCAAAATGCAAAGTTAACGTTAGTAACGCGACCGAGATCTGTGATATGCGCATGCGCCATCTCTTTCGGAATGCAATATATTGCTTACCCTGTTGACCGCTGTTCATGCGGCTGCGAACAACGGTTGCAGTCGGAAGCGTTGTGTGAGAATTGGTGCCTTTTGTGCTGAAAATTTTGTGGAATACTGTATACAGATCGAACATCGCAATGGGAATATTTAAGAAACTGCAATTTTGGAAGAATCGAAAGGTAAGTACAAAATTTAGAATTATGGAATATAAAAATTAGGATATGTTATTCACCCCATGATAACTGCATATCAACGCAGCCGTGTTAAACATCTCTTACTCACCCAAAAAGACACGTTGTAAAGTTATGAACACTTCAGGATGTCGATATTCATTGGTTCAATCCATTGAAGCTCTATGGCTACTTTGTATAATTTTAAGAGATTCTACTTTCAGCCACATAGTGATTTCATGCTTTGTGTATGGTTTTAAGAACAAACAGCATTTCTGATGCGAGTTTGCAAAATTGCGAAAGGAGAATATTAGCTTCGTCACGCCATGAAATTTGATATTTGAGGATTTTTCGAAAATCTGTCGAGAGAATTAAAGTTTCATTAAAATCTGGCAAGAATAACGGTTACTTGACGAGATGATGCATGTACATTTATGATAATATCTCGCTGAATTATTCTTAAAACGAGAAATGTTTGAGACAAAAGTTGTAGAGAAAATTAAGACGCGTTTGTAACTTACAATTACACTATAAAAATTACACAATAATTTAGTCAGGTACAACACATTTTGTGATGTTTACATGTCACCCGCGAACCAGCCCACTGTAAAGTGTTGTGGCCATTTGGCAAAGAAGGGTTTGATGCCCATGGTGTAGAGAAACCCTGCTGCGTTGTAGGATTATAAAAATGTAGTGCTACAGATGAAGTGTTTCACATTCACACCACTTATTATTAAGCCCAGTGTGATATCTGGAAAACTGAGCATCACATAAAATTGTAAAACCCTCACCTTCTCTAAGTCGAGACTGAGGATCACTGTCTGATACTTTTGTTGAATGATTTTTGCATGCTGTCATATTAACTGGATTATTATTTTCTGCATTAGGAAACCCGCACGTTAAAGAAGCAACTCGAAGAAGAAACAAGTCGAAATTACAAAGAAGAGCGATGGCTTTTAAGGCAATTGATGGATACCGACAGGGAACTTCAACAAGTGAAGGTAAGTGCTGTCTCAGTGCAACCGGATGTACAGTATTATCAGTTACTATCACTTTGTAGCCCATCACACAACCAGCTGAATGAAAGTTACTCAAGCTTCATGATATTTGTGAGATATTTTAAATGTGTTTTATAAGTAAAAAAATAATAATTTTAGAACTTACAGCAAAGTCAATCAATCGTAAAATCTTCTGGGACGTTACATCACGTCGATTCATGAGCATTGACTGATGCTTGAAGGTATTGTAGTGCTTTCATCTTCAGTGTCAAGCAGTCCTCTCTTCTTGGTGTGCTTAGCCTTGAAGATGAAGACACTACATTCCTCCAATGTTGGTAACCACTTAACAATCAACAAGTCTTAACACCCCAAAAGACTTCAATCATCAGTAATATCACTGTGCAAAAATCAAATCTTGCAAATGTCAGTCAATTAAAAATAAGTGTCTTTAGCTCTTAATAAAACTAAGACTATAAATGTTACAGCACCATATATAATATATTCACATGTGCTGGATGCATTTACTGCACAGATTCACAGCATGATAATCAACATTACAAACAGTTGAAGTGATTGTCCCATTCTGTTGTTCACAACAAAACAAATTTTGCTCTTTCATTTACACGCCAATTTATGCAATTGTCAGCACTTTAAGACAGTGACATTTTTGAGGACACATGATTTTTGTATGTGTCTGACATTCTTGTTGAATGATTCTTGCATGCTGTCATATTCAATGGATTATTATTTATTTTATCTGGCTGAAAAGGAGAACGCAGAAAGAGACTGTCAGCATCAAGTGGAAGAAGTCGCAAAACACTTCATGGATCAGTTAAATGAAGAGAGAAAGGAATATCTAAGTGAACGAGAGAGACTATCACAAGACCTGTGTAAGGCTCGCACTGATTTGGAAGAAATGAAGGTGAGTACTACCTCAGTGCACATGCCTGTACTGTATTATCAGGTCCTGTTACTTGTTGCTTACCACAAACCATTTGAACGAAAATTATGTCGCCCTGCCTGATATTTTGAGAAAAATTTGGAAGCTATTTTAATAAGATTGATTTAAGCTCTTTCATCTAAATGCATTAACGTGATAAATGTCTGTATCCGTTATTCAATTGGTTGGAAATAATTTCTGGGGTGTCTTCTGGGCATTACATCACATCAATTTGTAAGCAGCCACTGATGTTTCGAGGGATTATGATGCCTTCATCTTCAGTGTCAAGTAGTTGTTCCTTTTGGTGTGCTTGAGCCTGAAGATGAAGACACTACAGTCTTGCAGATGTCGGTAACCACTTAACAATCAAAAAGTCTTAACAACCCAGAATACTTGAAAGATCAGTGAATAATTTAAATCTTGCAAATTTCAGTTTAAAAGTAAATTTCTGTAGCTCTTATAATAAAACTAAGAACATAAAACTTGCAGCATCATATATAATATATTTACACGTACTGTAGTTACTTACCACACAGATTCGCAGCATGATTTTCCTAAGGTACAAAGATTTGAAGAGTTTGTCCCTTTCTGGGGTTTACAACAGAAATTAATTTTACGCTTTCATTTACGCTCCAGTTTATGGAATAGTCAGACTTTAAGACAGTGACATTTTCAAGAACATGTGATTTTTGTATGTTTGTCTGACATTCTTGTTGAATGATTCTTGCATGCCATCATCTTCAATATATTATCATTTCTTTCATTAGGCTGTAATGGAGAAAGTAAAAAGAGGCTGTGAGCAGCAAGTGGAAGAAGCCAGAACACACTTCATGGATCAGCTGGGTGAAGAAATGAAGAAGGTGAGTACTGTACAGTATTATCAGATCCTGTTACTTGTTGCTTACCACAAACCATTTGAATGAAAATTATGTCACCCTGCCTGATATTTTGAGAAAAATTTGGTAGCTGTTTTCATAAGAATTTCATCCAGATGCATTAACATGATAAATGCTTGTATCCATTATTCGACGGGTTGGAAATAATTTCTGGGGTGTGTGTTTGTGTGTGTAAAACAGCACGACAACACAGAGTCTATTCGACATACCAAATGTGATAGTCAGTTATTTGTTATTTACTTAATTAACCCACGTTTTTTTTGACAGTTCTCATTTCTATGTTTCTGTGTGACACTTGCCATCCTTATGCTAATCTGACCATCGTTTGAGCTGTATAAATTACACTATAGTTGCTGGTTTTCTGTGCCTGCAGTCAAACCAAACCAAATTACAGAAAACAGCTTTAAAATTTCCCATCACTTCAGCTGTGGTCGCCGCATATTGTCTGTTGCATTGTCATACTTTTGTCTTTAAGTGAAGACTTTTGAACTTCTTTTTTATCCTTTGAAAACTGGTGACATTCCACATACAAGTTTGTAGTGTCCGTACTACATTAACCTCCTTTATTACACTGTTAAGATCAGTTTAATTTCCTGAAACCAAAGTGACGTTTATATGGACAAAATGAGCGGTCACATTTAGACATATATAACATGTGTAACAACTTCCATACCTGCAATGGTTGCATGAAACTTAAGTGCCAATCTGTGAACACAACTACATGGCATGCTGCAGCCATACCAATATTGGTGACATATCAGCTCTTTCAGAGTCACTCAGCATAACTAGTGTACTTGTTACTTGTGTGTCGTGTGAAAGAATCTTTGATACCCAACGTTAAAGCAACGGCTCTGATTAACATGTTTTTGATTGCCAGAGGGCGCTGGACTTCGTGGAGTCTAATGTCTCTGACCATACTAGATGATCTGTGCTTTCCTATGATATATCGTATGTAGGTGGACATATCATCTGTGGTTCGCAGTCATGTACGTAGATAGGTGAGCCGTGGTAAAAGTAGAAGTGTGTCTGTGGTTATAACTTGGGTGTAGGGTACTTTCAACATATTTTATCTCTGCCGATAGTCTCGAAAGTGTCCATTTTCCGCATCAGCATTCAGGGAAGTAACGTACAGATTCTTGTATTGCTCACTTGTCGTAAAAGACCCGTTTCGACGACTTCATTGCCTGTCTACCGTCAGATAGGGTAAGAAAACTGAAGTGCCGGCGAGTGCTGAAATATAAACACTAACAGAACAAGTCGAGTAAAACTTGAATATTTCGAAACCTCGGCTACACGTATTTTCATTTCCTAGAAGCCATGGACAGGCCTTTCGTGAATGCAGTGGGAAACAGATTGGTTGTGCCATTGCTGGGAATTTACCCCAGTCATGCACTTGGTATCCATTCACTGTAGACTGCTGACTGGTGTAGCGTATTAAGAACTGGAAAGTGCATGGGGTTTATTGTAATTTATAAGTGTCCCAAAATTGCAACAGGTTTTATATGTTCAGTGTAATATACCCTCATCACAGCCCTACAGAAGAGGGTGAATTTCTGTACGATTTGAAGATTCTAACCTGCGGTGAGAGGGCTGTAAATTTCAATTACTTAACTGGATAACTAATGAAATATTTTTTGAGTGATTGATTTTGGTGGAAATGTATGCAGTTACTTTATTGCAAATCACTGTTTTATCAGTGCCTCTGGACTTATTTAATAGGGTGCTTGATGAACACATTATACTGCTGATTCATCATTCATAAAGTAGAGTGGAGTTTTCCCTGCATATGCCACAAATGCATGTGAGGAATTGAAGGTACTGGTCTAATCATTCTTAACCTGAGCACTAGATAGATGCGTGTTTAGCTTCGCTTGCCAGTCGATTTATCCCTGGGGATATCATCTCCAGTATGCGTTTAATGCCCACCCAGCCTCATGTTCAATGAGTGGTAGGGGCTGTTTTCCAGAGGCAAAATGTGGCTGGAACATGAGGCTGATGACACATCTCCATCTAATGCCAAGCTTAAGAATGAGTGGAGCTGTACCTCTGCCTTCCCCGTGTACCATCATGTCATGTACAGTTACAGCTTCACCTTTTACATAAACTTGCTATGTAATAACAATCTGTGTCATATGGTATGCTTCTTATGTTTAGATTTTAATGAACAAGTTTTTCTGATGTACATGTGTCTATTATAATTTCAGGAAGAAATTAAACTGTTAAGGGCACTGTGTGCCAAAAGAATGCTGAAGTACAGAAGAGACATGAAGAATTTGAGAAGACAGTCAAACAGCTGTAAGTTATTTACACAAAATACACCCTTATATACATACTAATATGGTGTATGGGCCTCTGTTGCATGTTCTGGTCTTATGGGATAATAACACTGTGTAGCAGGAACATACCCAAACACCAGAATCTTCAACATAAGCCATGTGGAAAACTGAAATATCATGTGGGCCTGTATTGTGTGAGTGGGTAGGCGGTGATTAGGTGTGTGTATATATCATGCAAGGAAACACAAACAGAAATAATGGAACACACTTAGAATGTAAGTTAGTAAAAGAAGTTTGACATGAGCACCTGTGTGTAGTGTGACAGATATCAAGACATCTGTGGGATGTTGACAGTTATGTTAAATGAGCCATATCTATGTGGTATTCACATGGTGCAGGTAAGGCAAGCAGGGGATTAGAAGTATAAGTACACTCATTCTTAACCTCATCACTAGATGATGGTTAAGTGGTTAGTTTTACACCCTAGCTGAGTTTCCTCAGGGGAAGGAACTCTGGTAGCCATTGAGTGGGAGGCCGTAACAACAGTTGCTGTAACATTTGTATTTGAGGAGGAGGAGGATATGATCAGGACGTATGGAAATTGACACAACATTTTGTTCAGAGAACCTGAAGGTTACATACCATTGGGTAATGTAGCACATATTGAAGGATAGTTGTATAATGAATGTTAAAGAATAGTGCATATGGTGTGAAGAGAAACTCTTTAGTTCAGGGGAGGATGAAGTGATGGGCCTTGCGAGCAGGATAATGAATCTTTAGTTTCCGTAAAATGTGGGGAGATTATAGAGCAGCCGAATGACTGTCGGCTTCTCAAGCAGTGCTGTGTTTCAGATAGTTAATCCTTACAACTGTAACACTGTAAATCAGAATAAGAAACTAATATTTTTGTTCTGTCATTTTTTGTTTCAGCTACAAACGTGAACACAAGCCAGCGTCTTCAACGTGGCAGAAGGTCTTTCTTTTTTTGGTAAGTTAATGCACAGACTGATATTTGAGTAGGGTTTATTCCTTGTCTTTAATCTTAGGTCTTACAAAGTGGTTTGTAAACTTGTACGTTTATGCACAATTGCACACATGCATGATGTTTGTCAGACAAAGTTACTGACATGGTAACAGTGTGAAACTTTGAGGTTATGTCTGACACATAATGCACTGAATAATTTGATCACAGAAGTAAAATAAAATGATAATGTTAATATCTAAGACAATGTAGACCCAGAAATATGAGCAGCAGCGAGGTAGGATTTCATTTCCGCAGAAACTCCTTGTTATGTAATTGTATTGCTTACTGTCTAAAGAAATTATTTCAAAAGTGTGGTGTGTTTTGGGTGTAATATTAATGGTGATTTCTGTCTTATATTGCAGGGTGGAGCCGTGCTCGGTGTTGTCTTTGCAGTACTGATGGGCTTCTGTCCAATAGGTATGTAGTATTTTAGGTTAGCAAGTCAGTACTTTATACCCAACTAAATCACCTAGTTGAATCACACAGCAATAGTACTACTGTCAATATATGTTAACAGGAGATTACAAGATTGCCCAATGAACCAGGTTATCACAGTCCACACAGTTAAACACTGTTTGTTTAATATCCATGTACTATTTTCTTACATCTCTGCTTAGGTTTCCCAAATGATTATTCCCATTTAAAACTAACACAGCATTAATCCATTTGTGTTGCAGAAGTGGAAGGCGAGATCAGTTTTGGCGAGTGAGCGTAGTACGTAAGTATGTTAGTGAAAAATGGAAAACACACATTTGCTGCGGGGCCCTTCACCACAAAAAAAAATCAGTCAGTAAGTTAGTTTGTAAGTCAGTAACTAAAGTAGTAAGGAAGTTAGTTAATAAGTTAGTAAGTAAATTAGTTAGTAAGTTAGTAATAGTTAGTAAGTTAGTTAAATTAGTTAGTAAGTTACTTAATATGTTAGTAAGTTAGTTAATAAGTTAGGAAGTAAGTAAGTTAGTTAATATTAGAGTATAGTAAGTAAGTAAATAAGTTACTTAATAAGTTAGTATATTATTAATTAAGATAGTTAATAAGTTTGTAAGTAAGTTATTAAGTAAGTTAGTAAGGAAGTTAGTTAATAAGTTAGAAGTAAGTAAGTTAGTAAATAAGTTAGGAAGTAAGTAATTAAGCAAATAAGTTAGTAAGTTAGTAGTAGTAAGTAAGATCCAGAAAACATTCTTTTAAGTAATTCTGTGTGCCGGCACTGTGATATTACTTTAGCTCGAAAACACGAATTCCAGATAGCATCACATCCCTATCTGGACTAGTGTCTCGGATGTGGATATGACATCCTGTGCATGACACAGGGTTACATATCCCCCCTCCAGATCCTGTGCCTCACCGTGGCGAGGGGGTGTAACAGTGAATGGTGCCTGCTTCTGTGTGGAACATGTTCTTACCCGCCATATTTACGTAGAAACTTGTGTTACAACTTTACATTAATTGGTCACCAAATCAACTAATAATTTCCGTGTAACTGATTATAAGCTGGTATCGGTTTGTACTGTACCTGACAAACAAAAAGTGTCACTGCATACAGCAGTAATGTGAACTGGCATCCTTCACTGGCCAAAGCAGGACATGGTAAAAGCTCGAAATGTCTGATATCCGAATAAAAACCACACACACACACACACAAACAACCATTCACTTGCGACTTGTGTTAGGTACCAGTACACAAATATCCTATAAGATGATATTAAAATAATATATTTCAATATTATACCTCCTGAGGCCTATATAGTTTGTAGATACATCCTGAAGATGTCTCCACACCTCAAGCCGAAAAATGTTGCTGTAGTTAAGTTTAATCTGAAACAAACAGTTGTGTTGACGGGTTTTCTTTATTAACATTTCGTACTGAGTTACTTAATAACCTTGGTGCCTCACTGTTGCCAACCCAATTCTTGGGACCACAAAAACAACAGCAGCGTCCGCGCTGTTGGTACGACTTTAATAATATAATTATTTTCAAATCGACGGAGTATACATACCATATTTACGTACAGTATTACTGTTTTTGTAAAACAGATTGACGACTTCGAAGATCCTGCCAGAGTTGGTGGTCGTGTTCGTGATAATCTATATAAGAAATTATCTTCTCGATTCACACACATGCACCATAAACAGACAGGTAAGTTGTGAGTCAAAGTCATGCAGTCTTGCTTTGTGGTCTATTTATCGCAGAGAAGTGTCAGTTGTTCAAGTGACACGTTGTATTTACCCAGACAAGCAGGCGACAAACACCATTTTGACACTCGGAGAGTTGCCATCTTTCAGCGGTCATTTTATTTATTGTTACTTGCAGGAGAAATTCACAACACATTTCTGTTAAAGTAAAGGTCGCATCTTCCCTCAAACATAAAACTTATGGCTGACTCCAGATAATTTCAAATACTGACGTGATTAACTTTCTCATTTTGCCATAATCTACAGAAAACGTTTCACAAGGTTTGTGTTTTATTTAAGGTCTGTAGTGAACGTGGAAGCTAATTATCATTAAATTTGCTCTTTTTCAAGGCGTGTAGAACTTTTATCCTGTTGTGACGCCTATATATGTCTTGGCAATGGCGTAATTATGTAAAAAATTGTGTATATAGCGTAATTCGTTTACATTGCATATATCCTTCACAGAACTAGCTAAGGATGTAGAACATATGTCTAATCTAATATGTGTTTCTCTCTAATACAAGTGCAAATACCAGTACATAGTAAACATACATTTATAGTCAGGGCAAAATATGATACACCATCGCCATATATACAAGCTGTATAAGGGCTGAGAAAGTTTACTGAGGCAAATTCTTGTACATGATGCAAGGAGTAAGACAAATTATACTCTTTTAATACTGGTTTAAATATTTTTATATCACAAATTAAACTTTGGTGGCAGGTAAAATAGTATTGAGTAACTAACGTGATTCAAGTACAGTGTAATCGTTTATGACATTTTGAGGTTAGTTTATGGCACATGATATGAGGCCTATATTATGTCCTTTTATCAGAATTTGTTCAAAATTTGTCCTTATTTTCTGAAACAACTGATAATACTGTAAGTATTTGCTGGCACGTGGAATAACACTGAACTGCCTGAATATTTCCCTAGAAGACTGCCATTGTCTGAATAATCTTCATTTGGTTATGACATATTTTCTTGGTGTCTGTTCAGTGTCCTAAAAACATTATCACATTTCATATGATACGATGGAATAAGAATAGCAAGTACATTAATTTTAGGTTTGCTACTTTTCTGAGTCATGTGGCTGCCCTCACAGCAAATCATGCTGAACTGAGTTTAGCAATAACACAGTGTGTGTTTTCCGTATGTAGTTAGTGTCAATGTAAGCCAAAAAACTTCCTTCCTCAGTTTCTTTAATTTGTTATAATTCCCAATATTAAGATAAACAAGTTATGTGTACAAAATTATATGACATTTGTTTTGGCCAAATGTAATGTAAGTTTTCAGCTTTAAATCATGTATTCAAACTAGTGAAGACATCATTCAGGCAATTTTGAAAGCAATAAATTTCTGGATGGAAAATAATAATACCAATACATTGGAAAAGAGCGTAACATTAGATTTTGAGTTATAATTTGATTTCGGTAACCTTGTTTCTGCTTTGTGCCTTCTGCCATGAAGGTATGATTTAGATGACTTTTCAGCCACACCTCAAATTCCATAAAAATTTAGTTACTGTAGTAATTCATGATGTACACTATGAATTGCTTAGCAAAATCACAAGATACTCCAAAAACATACATCTTATTACTAAGTGCACAAGAAACATGTCTGTAATTCACTCCACTGTTCATAAGTACCTCTTTCCCAGTGTCATCAATTTGCATTCCTCATACATCCATTCCCAATAGCTAACAGTTTCCTACATGAAAATTCTACAAGTATTTATTACATGTTTCAGGTACTGTGTGCCATGATGAGTGAAATAAAATAGAAGGATAGCTTATAGACTGCTGTTTTCAATATTAAAACCTGTACAGTTTTGCTTCTGGCACTAATATATTATAAGAAATGTTGAAATTGAAATGCTAATTGAATATTGTGAGAAGATGGGGTAAAATGAACTGATCAGCTGTCAGTTTTGCTGCTTGTGCTAATAAGGTCTACTGATACTGGTGGAATAATGCTATTTGTCAGGATCATGAGGATTTACACACATCAAAGTGTGTTGTAACAGTGTGGTTATATCCAGGTGTACGGACATTATTTTATGTGACAATTGTCGCTGTCACGCAGAATGCTTTGAGTGACGTTTGATGCAAGTTGTCAAGTTAAATGATGTCCTACTTCTGTGTGTACACGTGTTGTGTGTGTGGGCTGAAGTGGATGGGATCTGTGCTTGTAAATGTGAAATGTGACCTGCAGCGTGGCAGGGCACAGTGCGATGTGTCCGAAGTGCAGTGTAGTGTAGTGCTGTAGTGTCTGCAGGCTGTGTCATTCCTCCACAAATAACATTATTTCAAATTGTCGGCATTTGAGTAATGATAAAAATAGTTCAGTGGTACATGACAAATGAGTCCAGCCCACAGTCTGTAATACTTCCCTATGTAGTACCAAGATTTAAGACTTCATGGTGCTATACCTCCACTCCTGCCCACATCTTCCTACCATGGTGCTGGATTAAGCACAGGGACAGATTTACCTTTATATCTATAAAAACAGAGACATGAACTCATAGGCCTATATCTAGGAGGTCATGCCAAGGTTCAAGTGGTCAGTCACAATGCAGGGTTGGGTTCAATCCCAGACTGGTCCACGTGGCATTTGTTGTGGCCAAGGGACAGGTTTTTCTCCAAGTTATTCAGTTTCATCATTTTTCCAGTGCTCCATACTGGAATTTTTAATATACAGTCTTAGTATTTGAAAGCATTGTCAAATAAAAACAAATCTAACCTTGTAATCGATACTTTTAGGTTATAGTTTATAAACTGAGACACAGTCACAGAAGGTTACGCTGTCTTCAGTCAGCTCATCACGTTGACAAATTGCATTTCCATTACACACATCAACTGTTAAGGAAATTTACAAAAAGAATGGCTGTTTATTCTGACAATCATTCGGAATGAAAACTGCGTGGGAAAAACTGGAACTTCCCCGACGTTTTGGAAAAGGGGAAGTTTATTTCCGAGAATTACCGTGATATTATAATCATCCACTCTTTCTTCAAACACAACAACTATGTATTTCAAATTTGGAAATCAGACATTTGAAGTATAGTTTTCTGACGGACGACTGGTTTTATTGTTAATGTAACAACAGGGAATGAATCATCTCAAAGTTAATTACAGTGTCTCCAACAGCTCGAACCTGGTCTGTGTTCTGAGCCACACATTTTCACTCCATATCTTACAACTCTGTTTCTTTAAGATCCATTTTCAAAAGACTATTAATTTTTCTAAAAATATCAGGCGAAGTTCACACATGTGGGTATTCTTATGGGACTCTTTGCAGGTTCCTTATATATTTTAAAAGGAATATATGCCTAATTTAAATATGATAATCAAAATATCTGTAAAATCACCACGTGGGAGAGTGAAAGTAAGGCTTAATGTATTCCTTACGTCGATACTTCGAATGGAATTGTCAGATGGTGGTTGTTTCCCGAATTTGGTTTGGAATTGCCGCTGGACAATTGTAACAGACCGACATTCATGAAATATAAGCACACAGAACGTCTTCTCACTCTAGTTCGCCGCCATCTTAGTAAACTGTGCTCCAAGCGGAGAAATGCATAACTACTGCAAAGAGCACATCATAAAAAGAACTTTGAGAATTTCTTGATCCATCGCTGCAACTATATACTCCTATCTCAAGTGTATTGTGTATGACAAGTTGTTAAAACTCTGACAATCATTTTGAATAGATCTCTATAAATATCTACCTATATAAATAGTGGACTGAACTGTCACCCCCGCTGAGTTACATGGACTCGTCCAAACTGCGTCGTTCATTGGTGGCTAGTTACGTAACTACCAATCAAAGACGACTGGTTCGTTTTAAAATGGGAATATAAAATCAATTAATCGAAATAAATTAATATAAAATAAATAAAATCAAATTAATTAAAATAAATACATTAATGGATTCAAAATGCAAAGTTAACGTTAGTAACGCGACCGAGATCTGTGATATGCGCATGCGCCATCTCTTTCGGAATGCAATATATTGCTTACCCTGTTGACCGCTGTTCATGCGGCTGCGAACAACGGTTGCAGTCGGAAGCGTTGTGTGAGAATTGGTGCCTTTTGTGCTGAAAATTTTGTGGAATACTGTATACAGATCGAACATCGCAATGGGAATATTTAAGAAACTGCAATTTTGGAAGAATCGAAAGGTAAGTACAAAATTTAGAATTATGGAATATAAAAATTAGGATATGTTATTCACCCCATGATAACTGCATATCAACGCAGCCGTGTTAAACATCTCTTACTCACCCAAAAAAGACACGTTGTAAAGTTATGAACACTTCAGGATGTCGATATTCATTGGTTCAATCCATTGAAGCTCTATGGCTACTTTGTATAATTTTAAGAGATTCTACTTTCAGCCACATAGTGATTTCATGCTTTGTGTATGGTTTTAAGAACAAACAGCATTTCTGATGCGAGTTTGCAAAATTGCGAAAGGAGAATATTAGCTTCGTCACGCCATGAAATTTGATATTTGAGGATTTTTCGAAAATCTGTCGAGAGAATTAAAGTTTCATTAAAATCTGGCAAGAATAACGGTTACTTGACGAGATGATGCATGTACATTTATGATAATATCTCGCTGAATTATTCTTAAAACGAGAAATGTTTGAGACAAAAGTTGTAGAGAAAATTAAGACGCGTTTGTAACTTACAATTACACTATAAAAATTACACAATAATTTAGTCAGGTACAACACATTTTGTGATGTTTACATGTCACCCGCGAACCAGCCCACTGTAAAGTGTTGTGGCCATTTGGCAAAGAAGGGTTTGATGCCCATGGTGTAGAGAAACCCTGCTGCGTTGTAGGATTATAAAAATGTAGTGCTACAGATGAAGTGTTTCACATTCACACCACTTATTATTAAGCCCAGTGTGATATCTGGAAAACTGAGCATCACATAAAATTGTAAAACCCTCACCTTCTCTAAGTCGAGACTGAGGATCACTGTCTGATACTTTTGTTGAATGATTTTTGCATGCTGTCATATTAACTGGATTATTATTTTCTGCATTAGGAAACCCGCACGTTAAAGAAGCAACTCGAAGAAGAAACAAGTCGAAATTACAAAGAAGAGCGATGGCTTTTAAGGCAATTGATGGATACCGACAGGGAACTTCAACAAGTGAAGGTAAGTGCTGTCTCAGTGCAACCGGATGTACAGTATTATCAGTTACTATCACTTTGTAGCCCATCACACAACCAGCTGAATGAAAGTTACTCAAGCTTCATGATATTTGTGAGATATTTTAAATGTGTTTTATAAGTAAAAAAATAATAATTTTAGAACTTACAGCAAAGTCAATCAATCGTAAAATCTTCTGGGACGTTACATCACGTCGATTCATGAGCATTGACTGATGCTTGAAGGTATTGTAGTGCTTTCATCTTCAGTGTCAAGCAGTCCTCTCTTCTTGGTGTGCTTAGCCTTGAAGATGAAGACACTACATTCCTCCAATGTTGGTAACCACTTAACAATCAACAAGTCTTAACACCCCAAAAGACTTCAATCATCAGTAATATCACTGTGCAAAAATCAAATCTTGCAAATGTCAGTCAATTAAAAATAAGTGTCTTTAGCTCTTAATAAAACTAAGACTATAAATGTTACAGCACCATATATAATATATTCACATGTGCTGGATGCATTTACTGCACAGATTCACAGCATGATAATCAACATTACAAACAGTTGAAGTGATTGTCCCATTCTGTTGTTCACAACAAAACAAATTTTGCTCTTTCATTTACACGCCAATTTATGCAATTGTCAGCACTTTAAGACAGTGACATTTTTGAGGACACATGATTTTTGTATGTGTCTGACATTCTTGTTGAATGATTCTTGCATGCTGTCATATTCAATGGATTATTATTTATTTTATTTGGCTGAAAAGGAGAACGCAGAAAGAGACTGTCAGCATCAAGTGGAAGAAGTCGCAAAACACTTCATGGATCAGTTAAATGAAGAGAGAAAGGAATATCTAAGTGAACGAGAGAGACTATCACAAGACCTGTGTAAGGCTCGCACTGATTTGGAAGAAATGAAGGTGAGTACTACCTCAGTGCACATGCCTGTACTGTATTATCAGGTCCTGTTACTTGTTGCTTACCACAAACCATTTGAACGAAAATTATGTCGCCCTGCCTGATATTTTGAGAAAAATTTGGAAGCTATTTTAATAAGATTGATTTAAGCTCTTTCATCTAAATGCATTAACGTGATAAATGTCTGTATCCGTTATTCAATTGGTTGGAAATAATTTCTGGGGTGTCTTCTGGGCATTACATCACATCAATTTGTAAGCAGCCACTGATGTTTCGAGGGATTATGATGCCTTCATCTTCAGTGTCAAGTAGTTGTTCCTTTTGGTGTGCTTGAGCCTGAAGATGAAGACACTACAGTCTTGCAGATGTCGGTAACCACTTAACAATCAAAAAGTCTTAACAACCCAGAATACTTGAAAGATCAGTGAATAATTTAAATCTTGCAAATTTCAGTTTAAAAGTAAATTTCTGTAGCTCTTATAATAAAACTAAGAACATAAAACTTGCAGCATCATATATAATATATTTACACGTACTGTAGTTACTTACCACACAGATTCGCAGCATGATTTTCCTAAGGTACAAAGATTTGAAGAGTTTGTCCCTTTCTGGGGTTTACAACAGAAATTAATTTTACGCTTTCATTTACGCTCCAGTTTATGGAATAGTCAGACTTTAAGACAGTGACATTTTCAAGAACATGTGATTTTTGTATGTTTGTCTGACATTCTTGTTGAATGATTCTTGCATGCCATCATCTTCAATATATTATCATTTCTTTCATTAGGCTGTAATGGAGAAAGTAAAAAGAGGCTGTGAGCAGCAAGTGGAAGAAGCCAGAACACACTTCATGGATCAGCTGGGTGAAGAAATGAAGAAGGTGAGTACTGTACAGTATTATCAGATCCTGTTACTTGTTGCTTACCACAAACCATTTGAATGAAAATTATGTCACCCTGCCTGATATTTTGAGAAAAATTTGGTAGCTGTTTTCATAAGAATTTCATCCAGATGCATTAACATGATAAATGCTTGTATCCATTATTCGACGGGTTGGAAATAATTTCTGGGGTGTGTGTTTGTGTGTGTAAAACAGCACGACAACACAGAGTCTATTCGACATACCAAATGTGATAGTCAGTTATTTGTTATTTACTTAATTAACCCACGTTTTTTTGACAGTTCTCATTTCTATGTTTCTGTGTGACACTTGCCATCCTTATGCTAATCTGACCATCGTTTGAGCTGTATACATTACACTATAGTTGCTGGTTTTCTGTGCCTGCAGTCAAACCAAACCAAATTACAGAAAACAGCTTTAAAATTTCCCATCACTTCAGCTGTGGTCGCCGCATATTGTCTGTTGCATTGTCATACTTTTGTCTTTAAGTGAAGACTTTTGAACTTCTTTTTTATCCTTTGAAAACTGGTGACATTCCACATACAAGTTTGTAGTGTCCGTACTACATTAACCTCCTTTATTACACTGTTAAGATCAGTTTAATTTCCTGAAACCAAAGTGACGTTTATATGGACAAAATGAGCGGTCACATTTAGACATATATAACATGTGTAACAACTTCCATACCTGCAATGGTTGCATGAAACTTAAGTGCCAGTCTGTGAACACAACTACATGGCATGCTGCAGCCATACCAATATTGGTGACATATCAGCTCTTTCAGAGTCACTCAGCATGACTAGTGTACTTGTTACTTGTGTGTCGTGTGAAAGAATCTTTGATACCCAACGTTAAAGCAACGGCTCTGATTAACATGTTTTTGATTGCCAGAGGGCGCTGGACTTCGTGGAGTCAATGTCTCTGACCATACTAGATGATCTGTGCTTTCCTATGATATATCGTATGTAAGTGGACATATCATCCGTGGTTCGCAGTCATGTACGTAGATAGGTGAGCCGTGGTAAAAGTAGAAGTGTGTCTGTGGTTATAACTTGGGTGTAGGGTACTTTCAACATATTTTATCTCTGCCGATAGTCTCGAAAGTGTCCATTTTCCGCATCAGCATTCAGGGAAGTAACGTACAGATTCTTGTATTGCTCACTTGTCGTAAAAGACCCGTTTCGACGACTTCATTGCCTGTCTACCGTCAGATAGGGTAAGAAAACTGAAGTGCCGGCGAGTGCTGAAATATAAACACTAACAGAACAAGTCGAGTAAAACTTGAATATTTCGAAACCTCGGCTACACGTATTTTCATTTCCTAGAAGCCATGGACAGGCCTTTCGTGAATGCAGTGGGAAACAGATTGGTTGTGCCATTGCTGGGAATTTACCCCAGTCATGCACTTGGTATCCATTCACTGTAGACTGCTGACTGGTGTAGCGTATTAAGAACTGGAAAGTGCATGGGGTTTATTGTGATTTATAAGTGTCCCAAAATTGCAACAGGTTTTATATGTTCAGTGTAATATACCCTCATCACAGCCCTACAGAAGAGGGTGAATTTCTGTACGATTTGAAGATTCTAACCTGTGGTGAGAGGGCTGTAAATTTCAATTACTTAACTGGATAACTAATGAAATATTTTTTGAGTGATTGATTTTGGTGGAAATGTATGCAGTTACTTTATTGCAAATCACTGTTTTATCAGTGCCTCTGGACTTATTTAATAGGGTGCTTGATGAACACATTATACTGCTGATTCATCATTCATAAAGTAGTGGAGTTTTCCCTGCATATGCCACAAATGCATGTGAGGAATTGAAGGTACTGGTCTAATCATTCTTAACCTGAGCACTAGATAGATGCGTGTGTTTAGCTTCGCTTGCCAGTCGATTTATCCCTGGGGATATCATCTCCAGTATGCGTTTAATGCCCACCCAGCCTCATGTTCAATGAGTGGTAGGGGCTCTTTTCCAGAGGCAAAATGTGGCTGGAACATGAGGCTGATGACACATCTCCATCTAATGCCAAGCTTAAGAATGAGTGGAGCTGTACCTCTGCCTTCCCCGTGTACCATCATGTCATGTACAGTTACAGCTTCACCTTTTACATAAACTTGCTATGTAATAACAATCTGTGTCATATGGTATGCTTCTTATGTTTAGATTTTAATGAACAAGTTTTTCTGATGTACATGTGTCTATTATAATTTCAGGAAGAAATTAAACTGTTAAGGGCACTGTGTGCCACAAAGAATGCTGAAGTACAGAAGAGACATGAAGAATTTGAGAAGACAGTCAAACAGCTGTAAGTTATTTACACAAAATACAGCATTATATACATACTAATATGGTGTATGGGCCTCTGTTGCGTGTTCTGGTCTTATGGGATAATAACACTGTGTAGCAGGAACATACCCAAACACCAGAATCTTCAACATAAGCCATGTGGAAAACTGAAATATCATGTGGGCCTGTATTGTGTGAGTGGGTAGGCAGGTGATTAGGTGTGCATATATATCATGCAAGGAAACACAAACAGAAATAATGGAACACACTTAGAATGTAAGTTAGTAAAAAAGTTTGACATGAGCACCTGTGTAGTGTGTCAGATATCAAGACATCTGTGGGATGTTGACAGTTATGTTAAATGAGCCATATCTATGTGGTATTCACATGGTGCAGGTAAGGCAAGCAGGGGGATTAGAAGTATAACTACACTCATTCTTAACCTCATCACTAGATGATGGTTAAGTGGTTAGTTTTACACCCTAGCTGAGTTTCCTCAGGGGAAGGAACTCTGGTAGCCATTGAGTGGGAGGCCGTAACAACAGTTGCTGTAACATTTGTATTTGAGGAGGAGGAGGATATGATCAGGACGTATGGAAATTGACACAACATTTTGTTCAGAGAACCTGAAGGTTACATACCATTGGGTAATGTAGCACATATTGAAGGATAGTTGTTATAATGAATGTTAAACAAATAGTGCGTAGGGTGTGAAGAGAAACTCTTTAGTTCAGGGGAGGATGAAGTGATGGGCCTTGCGAGCAGGATAATGAATCTTTAGTTTCCGTAAAATGTGGGGAGATTATAGAGCAGCCGAATGACTGTCGGCTTCTCAAGCAGTGCTGTGTTTCAGATAGTTAATCCTTACAACTGTAATACTGTAAATCAGAATAAGAAACTAATATTTTTGTTCTGTCATTTTTTGTTTCAGCTACAAACGTGAACACAAGCCAGCGTCTTCAACGTGGCAGAAGGTCTTTCTTTTTTTGGTAAGTTAATGCACAGACTGATATTTGAGTAGGGTTTATTCCTTGTCTTTAATCTTAGGTCTTACAAAGTGGTTTGTAAACTTGTACGTTTATGCACAATTGCACACATGCATGATGTTTGTCAGACAAAGTTACTGACATGGTAACAGTGTGAAACTTTGAGGTTATGTCTGACACATAATGCACTGAATAATTTGATCACAGAAGTAAAATAAAATGATAATGTTAATATCTAAGACAATGTAGACCCAGAAATATGAGCAGCAGCGAGGTAGGATTTCATTTCCGCAGAAACTCCTTGTTATGTAATTGTATTGCTTACTGTCTAAAGAAATTATTTCAAAAGTGTGGTGTGTTTTGGGTGTAATATTAATGGTGATTTCTGTCTTATATTGCAGGGTGGAGCCGTGCTCGGTGTTGTCTTTGCAGTACTGATGGGCTTCTGTCCAATAGGTATGTAGTATTTTAGGTTAGCAAGTCAGTACTTTATACCCAACTAAATCACCTAGTTGAATCACACAGCAATAGTACTACTGTCAATATATGTTAACAGGAGATTACAAGATTGCCCAATGAACCAGGTTATCACAGTCCACACAGTTAAACACTGTTTGTTTAATATCCATGTACTATTTTCTTACATCTCTGCTTAGGTTTCCCAAATGATTATTCCCATTTAAAACTAACACAGCATTAATCCATTTGTGTTGCAGAAGTGGAAGGCGAGATCAGTTTTGGCGAGTGAGCGTAGTACGTAAGTATGTTAGTGAAAAATGGAAAACACACATTTGCTGCGGGGCCCTTCACCACAAAAAAAAATCAGTCAGTAAGTTAGTTTGTAAGTCAGTAACTAAAGTAGTAAGGAAGTTAGTTAATAAGTTAGTAAGTAAATTAGTTAGTAAGTTAGTTAATAAGTTAGTAAGTAAATTAGTTAGTAAGTTACTTAATATGTTAGTAAGTTAGTTAATAAGTTAGGAAGTAAGTAAGTTAGTTAATAAGTTAGTAAGTAAATTAGTAAGTAAGTAAATAAGTTACTTAATAAGTTAGTATATTATTAAGTAAGATAGTTAATAAGTTTGTAAGTAAGTTATTAAGTAAGTTAGTAAGGAAGTTAGTTAATAAGTTAGAAGTAAGTAAGTTAGTAAATAAGTTAGGAAGTAAGTAAATAAGCAAATAAGTTAGTAAGTTAGTAGTAGTAAGTAAGATCCAGAAAACATTCTTTTAAGTAATTCTGTGTGCCGGCACTGTGATATTACTTTAGCTCGAAAACACGAATTCCAGATAGCATCACATCCCTATCTGGACTAGTGTCTCGGATGTGGATATGACATCCTGTGCATGACACAGGGTTACATATCCCCCCTCCAGATCCTGTGCCTCACCGTGGCGAGGGGGTGTAACAGTGAATGGTGCCTGCTTCTGTGTGGAACATGTTCTTACCCGCCATATTTACGTAGAAACTTGTGTTACAACTTTACATTAATTGGTCACCAAATCAACTAATAATTTCCGTGTAACTGATTATAAGCTGGTATCGGTTTGTACTGTACCTGACAAACAAAAAGTGTCACTGCATACAGCAGTAATGTGAACTGGCATCCTTCACTGGCCAAAGCAGGACATGGTAAAAGCTCGAAATGTCTGATATCCGAATAAAAACCACACACACACACACACAAACAACCATTCACTTGCGACTTGTGTTAGGTACCAGTACACAAATATCCTATAAGATGATATTAAAATAATATATTTCAATATTATACCTCCTGAGGCCTATATAGTTTGTAGATACATCCTGAAGATGTCTCCACACCTCAAGCCGAAAAAATGTTGCTGTAGTTAAGTTTAATCTGAAACAAACAGTTGTGTTGACGGGTTTTCTTTATTAACATTTCGTACTGAGTTACTTAATAACCTTGGTGCCTCACTGTTGCCAACCCAATTCTTGGGACCACAAAAACAACAGCAGCGTCCGCGCTGTTGGTACGACTTTAATAATATAATTATTTTCAAATCGACGGAGTATACATACCATATTTACGTACAGTATTACTGTTTTTGTAAAACAGATTGACGACTTCGAAGATCCTGCCAGAGTTGGTGGTCGTGTTCGTGATAATCTATATAAGAAATTATCTTCTCGATTCACACACATGCACCATAAACAGACAGGTAAGTTGTGAGTCAAAGTCATGCAGTCTTGCTTTGTGGTCTATTTATCGCAGAGAAGTGTCAGTTGTTCAAGTGACACGTTGTATTTACCCAGACAAGCAGGCGACAAACACCATTTTGACACTCGGAGAGTTGCCATCTTTCAGCGGTCATTTTATTTATTGTTACTTGCAGGAGAAATTCACAACACATTTCTGTTAAAGTAAAGGTCGCATCTTCCCTCAAACATAAAACTTATGGCTGACTCCAGATAATTTCAAATACTGACGTGATTAACTTTCTCATTTTGCCATAATCTACAGAAAACGTTTCACAAGGTTTGTGTTTTATTTAAGGTCTGTAGTGAACGTGGAAGCTAATTATCATTAAATTTGCTCTTTTTCAAGGCGTGTAGAACTTTTATCCTGTTGTGACGCCTATATATGTCTTGGCAATGGCGTAATTATGTAAAAAATTGTGTATATAGCGTAATTCGTTTACATTGCATATATCCTTCACAGAACTAGCTAAGGATGTAGAACATATGTCTAATCTAATATGTGTTTCTCTCTAATACAAGTGCAAATACCAGTACATAGTAAACATACATTTATAGTCAGGGCAAAATATGATACACCATCGCCATATATACAAGCTGTATAAGGGCTGAGAAAGTTTACTGAGGCAAATTCTTGTACATGATGCAAGGAGTAAGACAAATTATACTCTTTTAATACTGGTTTAAATATTTTTATATCACAAATTAAACTTTGGTGGCAGGTAAAATAGTATTGAGTAACTAACGTGATTCAAGTACAGTGTAATCGTTTATGACATTTTGAGGTTAGTTTATGGCACATGATATGAGGCCTATATTATGTCCTTTTATCAGAATTTGTCACTTATTTTCTGAAACAACTGATAATACTGTAAGTATTTGCTGGCACGTGGAATAACACTGAACTGCCTGAATATTTCCCTAGAAGACTGCCATTGTCTGAATAATCTTCATTTGGTTATGACATATTTTCTTGGTGTCTGTTCAGTGTCCTAAAAACATTATCACATTTCATATGATACGATGGAATAAGAATAGTAAGTACATTAATTTTAGGTTTGCTACTTTTCTGAGTCATGTGGCTGCCCTCACAGCAAATCATGCTGAACTGAGTTTAGCAATAACACAGTGTGTGTTTTCCGTATGTAGTTAGTGTCAATGTAAGCCAAAAAACTTCCTTCCTCAGTTTCTTTAATTTGTTATAATTCCCAATATTAAGATAAACAAGTTATGTGTACAAAATTATATGACATTTGTTTTGGCCAAATGTAATGTAAGTTTTCAGCTTTAAATCATGTATTCAAACTAGTGAAGACATCATTCAGGCAATTTTGAAAGCAATAAATTTCTGGATGGAAAATAATAATAATACCAATGCATTGGAAAAGAGCGTAACATTAGATTTTGAGTTATAATTTGATTCGGGTAACCTTATTTCTGCTTTGTGCCTTCTGCCATGAAGGTATGATTTAGATGACTTTTCAGCCACACCTCAAATTCCATAAAAATTTAGTTACTGTAGTAATTCATGATGTACACTATGAATTGCTTAGCAAAATCACAAGATACTCCAAAAACATACATCTTATTACTAAGTGCACAACAAACATGTCTGTAATTCACTCCACTGTTCATAAGTACCTCTTTCCCAGTGTCATCAATTTGCATTCCTCATATATCCATTCCCAATAGCTAACAGTTTCCTACATGAAAATTCTACAAGTATTTATTACATGTTTCAGGTACTGTGTGCCATGATGAGTGAAATAAAACAGAAGGATAGCTTATAGACTGCTGTTTTCAATATTAAAACCTGTACAGTTTTGCTTCTGGCACTCATATATTATAAGAAATGTTGAAATTGAAATGCTAATTGAATATTGTGAGAAGATGGGGTAAAATGAACTGATCAGCTGTCAGTTTTGCTGCTTGTACTAATAAGGTCTACTGATACTGGTGGAATAATGCTATTTGTCAGGATCATGAGGATTTACACACATCAAAGTGTGTTGTAACAGTGTGGTTATATCCAGGTGTACGGACATTATTTTATGTGACAATTGTCGCTGTCACGCAGAATGCTTTGAGTGACGTTTGATGCAAGTTGTCAAGTTAAATGATGTCCTACTTCTGTGTGTACACGTGTTGTGTGTGTGGGCTGAAGTGGATGGGATCTGTGCTTGTAAATGTGAAATGTGATCTGCAGCGTGGCAGGGCACAGTGCGATGTGTCCGAAGTGCAGTGTAGTGTAGTGCTGTAGTGTCTGCAGGCTGTGTCATTCCTCCACAAATAACATTATTTCAAATTGTCGGCATTTGAGTAATGATAAAAATAGTTCAGTGGTACATGACAAATGAGTCCAGCCCACAGTCTGTAGTACTTCCTTATGTAGTACCAAGATTTAAGACTTCATGGTGCTATACCTCCACTCCTGCCCATATCTTCCTACCATGGTGCTGGATTAAGCACAGGGACAGATTTACCTTTATATCTACAAAAACACAGACATGAACTCATAGGCCTATATCTAGGAGGTCATGCCAAGGTTCAAGTGGTCAGTCACCATGCAGGGTTGGGTTCAATCCCAGACTGGTCCACGTGGCATTTGTTGTGGCCAAGGGACAGGTTTTTCTCCAAGTTATTCAGTTTCATCATTTTTCCAGTGCTCCATACTGGAATTTTTAATATACAGTCTTAGTATTTGAAAGCATTGTCAAATAAAAACAAATCTAACCTTGTAATCGATACTTTTAGGTTATAGTTTATAAACTGAGACACAGTCACAGAAGGTTACGCTGTCTTCTGTCAGCTCATCACGTTGACAAATTGCATTTCCATTACACAAATCAACTGTTAAGGAAATTTACAAAAAAGAATGGCTATTTATTCTGACAATCATTCGGAACAAATGAAAACTGCGTGGGAAAAACTGGAACTTCCCCGACTTTTTTGGAAAAGGGGAAGTTTATTTCCGAGAATTAACGTGATATTAGAATCGTCCACTCTTTCTTCAAACACAACAACTATGTATTTCAAATTTGGAAATCAGACTTTTGAAGTATAGTTTTCTGACGGACGACTGGTTTTATTGTTAATGTAACAAAAGGGAATGAATCATCTCAAAGTTAATTACAGTGTTACCAACAGCTCGAACCTGGTCTGTGTCCTGAGCCACACATTTACACTCCGTATCTTGCAACTCTGTTTCTTTAAGATCCATTTTCAAAAGAATGTTAATTTTTCTAAAAATATCTGGCGAAGTTCACACATGTGGGTATTCTTATGGGACTCTTTGCAGGTTCCATATATATTTTAAAAGGAATATATGCCTAATTTAAATATGATAATCAAAATATCTGTAAAATCGCCACGTGGGAGAGTGAAAGTAAAGCTTAATGTATTCTTTACGTCGATACTTGCGGAGGTGTGTGGTCACCATCACGCTCCGCCAGTTTACTCCCACAAAAAACATCCCTGGCGCTGTGTGTGGTGGTGTTTTGGATGCCGAAGGAGTAAGACGTGTCGTGAGAAGTAGCGAATCAAATCTTAGTGACATGTGCAGTTGGATTAAATACGCTACAGTAAGTTGTAGTATGTACACAAACTTGAGCAAAACTTAAACTGTAACACGTATTTTTTCTTCCGATTATGAAGTTATGTGAAATTGAGCAATGATCGTTCTCTGAATTCCGTTCATGCAATGTAATAATTATGATAGTTTTAAACAGGTGTTTGTTTTAAAATTCACTTAACAACCAACAACTGCACTGTTGAATGAAAATATCACTTAAAGTTACCCTACATATGTTGCGGTCATTATATGACCATCATCACGGTATCTATATCTTTACGTTTTCACTTCACTGTGCGCTATCCACTTTTTTGTTGTTTAATTTATTAGTGTTTTTCACTGGGAGTTATTTTGTACACTGCACTTATATACGTATTTGTCTGTTGAGATCGTCTGCGTCGAGTTATTTCACTGTTGTACTCTTGGGGATTTGTTGTCGTGTCGTAGTTGAGTTCTTTGTTGTTTAATTTATTAGTGTTTTTCACTGGCAGTTATTTTGTACACTGCACTTATATACGTATTTGTCTGTTGAGATCGTCCTGCGTTGAGTTATTTCACTGTTGTGCTACTGGGGATTTTGGTTGTCGTGTCGTAGTTGAGTTCTCCGCTGTAGTGGGGTATGTTGGGGTTGATGTTTCGTTCGTTGGTCGTTCGCTGTGAAGTGTTAAACAATTGGCAGCTGTTGTAAGGTTATAAAACTATAAATTCGTTAAAATTATGAAGCAATAAAATAAGGTGACACTGTTGGCGTCTGGTCATGTATACCAGGGTTGGCCAATAGTGTTACCTTATTTTATTGCTTCATAATTTTAACGATTTTATAATTTTATAACCTTACAACAGCTGCCAGTTGTTAAACACTTCACAACGAACGAAACAGTGAAGTGAAAACATAAAGATATAGATACCGTGATGATGGTCAAATAATGACCGAAACATATGAAGGGTAACTTTAAGTGATATTTTAATTCAATAGTGCAGTTGTTGATTGTTAAGTGAATTTTCATAAATTATAGTTAATTTATTAAACCCACTAATTGACTATAATTCATCAGAACAATGCACGGAATGAACCCTAAATGACATAACTCATGTTACAGTCAGAATCACATTGCGGCCCATCTGTAGGTAATTAAATTACAAGTCGCATTTTAGGTAAGAAATGTTTTACTTTAGTATGTAATTTACAAACATTGATACATACATGGACTATACACACTTATGTACAAGATGCCCTTCAGACTAAGGGAACTGATATGATAAAAGTTAGGTACAGTACATTATTAGCAAACAATACTTTACGTACGTCTTTAATTCACTTCACTTGATAGGATTATGGCTTATTTGCTACCTTTATCATTCCAGAAGCTTGTTCAGTGCTTCCAGCGGGACACTGCATGGTACTCCATCTGCTACCAGCAACACGACTCATATCCACCAACAGGAAGGCCAGCGTTACTACAGCAGTGCTTAGCAACACAGGTGTTCTTGGCAAAATACTGTTACGTCAGCATGTACCAACGAAAAGCTTAACAAACAGAAATTACAGTCCAGCACTTAGCGCCATATTTATGCAGTGAGTAACACTTACCAGCTCATTCTGCACGATTTGCTGTCACAAGTTCAAAATATGCACACAGACCGTATGTTGCGGTCAGAACGTCAAGATAGATTTCAGATTTGGCTGGCAACGTGTTTCGAGTTTGACAGGCCTGTTCTAGTGTTACATGTACATTAGCAAGCAAAACCTCTGTAATGCCAGCAAACTGGACACAGCAGTATGTGACACGATGAGGTATCACATGCGTCTGATACACAGCAGGAACCACAAGTCATACCAACTGAATCACAAACTGTGTTTACCGCAGTACACAGTCTACATAACTGTAAAGAACAGGAAGTGAATACAAGTAGTTCATTAACTGGGAAATTCAGTGGGACTTATATATGGAAACAATGAGGCAAAAAAACAATTTCCTGGTCTACCATGTGTAAAACCTCTTCAATAACCCCTTCCAATAAATTAACCAACCATTTAATAATGTTTAGAAGTCCTGGCTACACTTATAATGGGAGCCGGGATACCGTGGTTGATACAGTGTCTAATGAATCTTCAGGCTTCATCAACCAAAAGGATTTCTTTTTAATAGACACACACTGTCCACCAACCACTGCTTGCGGAACACTTTACCTCTAAGTTAGTCAGGAAATTTCCCACGCTGATCACCAACCCATTTTAACAATTATGTAGACTTTACACATCACCTGCTGTGTTTCTCTCTGCTCATTTCTGTTCTTATTAATACAAACTGTGCCCATTCTTAAGTCAAACTCACTCACTAATATTTTAAAACTGTCACATTTCTTACACACAAGCACGCACGCACACACAGTATGAAATCAATTACAGTATTTACACACAAATGTGACATACAACAATTCAAATTATGTACAGTCAGCTACTAACCATTCAAGACGTGTTTATGCACATTGCTGTCACTGATAATACCATGCAGCGTCCTGTTACATACGTATATTGCTCACACTTCATTGCCAACAAAAACATTACACAAAGAGTACCATAATGCTTCAGGGTAGTGACTTGACACTAACTGCACTGCCGCCTGTAACTGTGCACAGTAACAACACCGTAACCGGACATCACTTGTCAGGCCTGCTTCGAGTCTCTCACCCCACTAGACGAAAGTCAAAAGAAACCCTATGGTGGAGGAAGCAGTGATTTCCAAAACAGAGCTATCAGCAGTGAACATGGCCCCAGTGTCTACAAGTCCGAAACTTGAGACTGTCAAGCTGAAGGTCATTATCTGGACAAGCTGAGTTCACTGCATTAGTTTGGGTTGACAGGCTTTAGTGTCATTAAATTATTGGAAGAAGGGAATGGAAAAGAGACCCTCTTGAAAATTACTTGGCTTTGCGAAGGAAGCAATTCTTTCTAGCATTCACAGAACCTGGAACCCATGATTTAGGATTCCACCAAAGAGAAGGCGACAACCCCGCACATCATAAAAAGAAATTTAGAGAGCGGATGGTGGACTGACCCGGATACTGGAGACCTCGCTAGAGGTCTTGAGAGTGATTCATTCTTGTACACCTGGGGAAATGCAAACTAAATTGCTAAACAGTATTACACACATAAACCACGTATGGTGTCATCAGTATCATATACAAATTTTGAACCTGACATTAAGTGTAGTGTTATTTGTTATACATTTTAAATAACAAATTCACTCGGTAAGCACACCTCTGTGATCCCTCAGTTCGTCTCGTAGCCATAGGTGGCACAAGGGACGGTAGCAACACGGACAGTGGCTTCGAGCTGAACTAGCACTTAGCATCAGCAGTGATAATGGTGTGTCGTGACAACTAATATTAGGGAATTCTAACTATGTAATTTTTTAACTTCATTTCAGTGTTATTTTATTGTTACAATATGTTATATATGGCAATGTATATGATTATTTTGTTAAAGTGCTATTAAGTTAAGGTTGTTTTGGGTATATTTTGCTATAAGAGTTTTGAAATGTACAAACATGTAACTCGATAATTCCTCCTTGCCTCAGCATCACATGAGACTGACTTGGTCGGGTGAACCCCGGACCGTTCAAGGGTCGGCCTACTCACGCCAGTGTGAGTCAGTTCTGGACATTGCTTTTGGGGGAATTAACGAGAAAGAAATATGAATATGTAACTCGTGACGAGTGATTTCTTTGGAGGGGGCCACGCCCAGCGCACGAGATATATACCAGTGGGTTGCGCCCCACACTCTCTTCTCTTGTCTTCTTGTCTGCTGTGGTGACGATTACGCATCAAGGAACGCAGGCCGTGGGCGGCCTTGCTCGCGACTCGTCACACTGGGCCTGACCCTCCCGGGTACTAAACTGGAACCTCAAGTCTCTGGAAATAAAGCATTTTAAAGGAAACAGCTCTTTTCCTTGCTAAACACTTCACGGCCACCACCACTTATTCGACGTTCCTGCCTGAGCTCGCTACAGAGGGCCTTCGCCGAGCACGACAACATCCACGATACGTCGTCGCAGGGCTCCGGGCACGAGCCGGGATACAACATAACGTCTTCTTGGTGTCAGATGTGGGGTGGTGGAGGAGCGTGAATCTACAGAACGAGGCATCGAACCAGGTAGCAGGCCGGTGGAAGACGACGCGGACCGCCGCAGAAACGGGGCAACCGACCCAGGAAGCGGGAGGAGGCGCAGTGATCATCGAGGGACCTGCCAGGCTTCCGAGTACTGCGGGAAGCGTGAACGGACGGCTAGGAGAGCGACGCAGAGGTAAGTCCCTGCTCAAGTATCCATGTCAGTCTCATCCCCTAGTTCCAGCACCCAGGTTGCAGATACCGATAGGTTACGCACGATGGCAGAAGGGTATATTAGTATAGGGGACGCCCTCAAGTTAATTCCACCTTTTAAGGGGAACAAAAATGAAGTTTTGGCTTTTGTAGGGAACGTGGACACAGCGTTTTCCGTGATAAATCCAAATCAGGAGGACACACTGTACAAGTTTGTCTTGACTCGCATTAGTGGAGAGCCACGTACGGCGATAATACATAGGAATTTTGATAACTGGCCAGAGTTAAAGCAGTTTCTGCGAAACTCGTACCTAGAGAAAAGAACGCTCGACTTCCATGCGAGCCAGCTTTTCAGGTCCCGGCAAGGAAAGGACGAAAGAGTGTCGGAATGGATACAAAGAATTCAGACACTGGGTTCACAATTTCGTGATGCTGCTGTTAGATAGTACGGAGGGAGCAATTTGCTTTGTTCAAGGTTTACATTCAGACAGAATCCAGACCATAGTTCGAAGTAGGAACGATCGGAACTTTGATGAGATAGCAGAAACCGCTCTGGTAGAGGAAAGTGCCATTGTATCCAAACAGGACAGGTACAAGGGCGAGGGACCCGCCCCGAATAGGTGCAGTTCATGTGGGAAGATGGGTCATGTGAGCAGTAAGTGTTTCAGCAGAGAAAAAAGGGAGGTTAGAGTAAACCCCATAGAAGTCAAGAGGGCAGAAAATAGTCAAAGGTTTACGTGTTTCCGTTGCGGGGAAAAGGGCATACAGCTAGGCACTGTAAGAAACCCCCTAAGAAAAAGGAAGACACTAGTGATGGGGAACAGAAACCCGGTAGTCGCCTGTATTCAGTGGGTTGCATTAATAATCACCGCTGTATGTTAACTTACTATTGGATGTGAGCAACAAGAAAGACTGTACCTACTTCTGGACAGTGGGGCAGATGTGAGCTTGTTGAAAACAGAAAATGTAGCGAAAACCGCGGAGTTTAACCCTAGGGAAAAGGTTAGAATTAAAGCGGTAGATGGTTCGGTAATTGAAACCCATGGCGGGATACGAACCAAGATACGAGAAAGGGAAAATTGAAATTCCATGCACTTTCCAGTTAGTGAGTGACCAAGTTGATATAAAGTGTGACGGTATTTTGGGGAGAGATTTTCTCCGCCAGGCACAGGCGCGGATTTGTTATAGAACAAGGACCTTGACGTTTCGGTACAAGGGGCGCGAGGTGCGGAAGAAATTGATTAGTAGTAGAGAGGAAAGTATGAGTTAGAAGGAAAAAACAGCACCGTAGGAATGATAATACTACCAAAGCGATCCGAGGTAATTGTAAAATTACCGGTTACCGCAGGAAGTACGGTCCGTGAAGGACTGGTTGAGAAACGGAAGATTCAGGAAGGGGTGTACATGGCCGGATGTTTGGCACGGGTTGCTGATGGACATGTAGTAACTAGTATACTAAATACTACTGACGAAGAAATGAAAAAAGTGGCACCCGTGGTTTCCGTAGAAGAATACATGGATGAGAAAACGGTAGAGGCGTCAGAGAACACTCAAAAGAGGAACAGTAAGTGTATGGACGAGAGGGTTTGGGAGCAACTGAGAACAGAACACCTTAACCCCGAGGAGCAGGAGTCCCTTAGAAAAGTATGCGCTGACTACCCAGATGTGTTTTATATAATTAAAGCTGCACCGATGCCGTAAAGCATTCAATAAACGTGATACCAGGGACCGCCCCCATAAATACAAGACCCTACAGAATTCCTGAGTCCCAAAAGGAGGAAGTAGATAGACAGGTTACGAAGCTGTTGCGTGAAGGGATTATTGAAGAAAGCGATTCTCCGTGGAATAGTCCGATTTTGGTTGTACCAAAAAAGGGGGGAGTCAATGGAGAAAAGCGCTGGCGACTTGTAGTGGATTTTAGGAAGTTAAATGAAAGGACAGTGGGGGACGCATACCCACTACCGGACATTACAGAAATTTTAGATCAACTCGGGCAGTCGAAATATTTCTCCTGCCTGGATATGGTGATGGGATATCACCAAATTGAATTAGAAGAAGGGGATCGAGAGAAAACCGCGTTCAGTACCAAACAGGGTCATTGGGCGTATCTGAGACTCCCCTTCGGGTTAAAGACGGCCCCAGCAACGTTTCTGCGCATGATAAACTCAGTACTTAGTGGGTTGACTGCAACCCGTTGCTTTGCATTTTTGGAGGACATATGGTTTACGCCACGTCGCTTGCCGAGCATGTTACTAAACTGAGGGAAGTTCTGGGCAGATTAAGGCGGTATAAATTGAAGCTTCAGCCAGAGAAATGCGAATTTCTCCGGAAAGAGGCGAGCTACCTCGGGCATGTGATTACTGAAAATGGGGTAAAGCCGGACCCAGCCAAGGTGAACGCTTTAGACAAGTTTCCGACCCCCAGTACCGCAAGGTAGTTGAAAGCATTTCTTGGGATGGCAGGTTACTATAGGAAGTTCATTCAGAACTTTAGCAGGATTGCGTCACCCCTACATAAGTTGTTGAAGAAAGACGCAAAATTTGAATGGGCGGAGGATCAAGAAAATGCATTCCAGAAATTGAAATCAAGATTAACTACTCAACCCATTCTGCAGTACCCTGACTTTGCGAGGGAATTTATTTTAACGACAGATGCGAGCAACGAAGGGCTAGGAGCCGTGTTGTCTCAGGGCGAGGTTGGGAAGGATCTACCGATAGCCTATGCTAGTCGTAGTCTTAATAAGGCCGAAGCTAACTACAGCACGAGTGAAAAGGAGCTCCTTGCCATTATCTGGGGAGTGAAGTATTTACGACCCTACCTGTACGGTCGCAAATTTAAGATAGTTACCGATCATAAACCCCTAACGTGGGTTATGAACGTGAAGGACCCCGGATCGAGGTTACTGAGATGGAGACTCCAGCTGGAAGAGTACGACTATGAGATAGCATACAAAAAGGGATCGTCGAACACTAACGCTGACGCGCTCAGTAGGATAGGCAGCGTGAGCAAGGAGAAGCCACAGAACAGAGAATTGGACGAGGAAACAAGGAGGCAGATTCTTTATGAATTTCATGATGCGCCAATAGGCGGCCATAAGGGTATGAATAAGACATATAGGCGATTAAGTCGCGTTACACCTGGCCAAACATGAGGCAAGAAATTGAGGAGTACGTTAAGAAGTGCCGAAGCTGCCAGCTGAATAATGCCACGTATTCACTAGGCAGAAGTTGCGGAACATGTCGCGGGACATGCTACGGTGCATGTTGCACGAAACATCTTGGAACTATGCCGCGGGTCATTTCGCTTGTACACACCAGTAGTTGTCGCAGAGATGTCGCCCGAGGAGGTTGTCTGGTCAGCGCTGAGTACATATATATTCTAACGAGTGTATATCGAAATGTAAGAGAAAGAGAAGGCGGTGGGTGCGGAACTACTGACTACAAAGAGAAAGAAGAGTTGATATTCTAAGCGATCTTCGAATGTCTGACGGATCATTTGTAAATTTTACTCGAATGACAACAACTGATTTTGAAACTTTGTTACAAATGATTGGGCCTTCCATAGCCAAGCAAGACACAATATTACGGAACGCGGTTGGCCCTGACATCAGACCTGCAATTACATTGAGATACCTGTCGACTGGAGATTCTTTATGCTTCCTGTCGTACACTTTTAGAGTGTCAAAACAACTGATCGGTAGAATTGTACCAGAAGTTTGTAAGGAAGTGATAAATCGTTGAAGATTATATGTAAAGGTGAGTACAGAATCAATTTTATATTCATCATCATAAAATATAGTTACCTACATATTTATACTCACATATTTATTTATATATCTTACTTATCACGAATGAAAGATTATATTTTGATTTATTTAATTAGAAAAAAAACAAAAACAAATAAAACTATTGACTCAAGTTTGGCGAGTCAATGTTTGACATAATTTCCGAAATTTGCGCATCCAACTGCTCCGGACTCATATTACAGTCAGTACTATCTGTCGGATCCAGGCTGTGAATACTTGATGATGCTGTACTATAGCCTCGGTGGTATTTCCCATGTGCGCGTCAATAAATATATTTTAAATATAATGTTTTGCCATGAGTACAGAGTGTTCATCTTTCACCTGGCGTAGCTCTGAGCCCACATATTGTCCCCGTGCGCTCGCGGAGCGAGAGCAGGCAACATGTCCCGCGTCACGTAGAAATGCCGCGCTATGTTGCGTGCAACGTTAGGGGAGAGTGCGCAACGTTGCGCGCGTCACGTAGACTCTATGTTGCGCGTCATGTTGGGGGACATTTGTCCCCTAGTGAATCCATGGCATAAGGTATTGAAACCCCGAAAGAAAGCTCCAATGGAGATAACAACTACCGCGGGACTCCCATTTGAAAGATGTAGTCTAGACATTGTTGGACCGTTGCCCGTAACCCAGAAAGGTAACAAATACATTTTGACCTTCCAGGATGACTTGAGTAAGTACGTAATAGGAGTCCCCATACGGCAACAGGACGCGGAGACGGTAGCTAGGGAATTTGCAACGCAAGTAATTTTAAAGTATGGCACACCGAGTACGGTCTTAACTGACCAGGGTTCCAACTTTCTCAGTGATGTGTTTAAGAGCACGTGTAAGTTACTCAGGATTAAGAAGACACAGACTACCGCGTTCCACCCGGAGTCGAACGGAGGACTTGAGAGAAGTCACCGCGTACTAGCGGAATACTTGAGGCATTACGAGCGGGAAGATCAAACAAACTGGGATGAGTGGGTGCCCTTTGCCATGTTCGCGTACAACACCACAGAACACACCGCCACGGGCTACACACCCTTTGAGTTAGTTTTTGGTCACACGTCCACTTTACCTTCCGCGCTAAAGGACCAACCAAGTCCGCAATACTCCTACGATGATTATGTGGCAGAACTTAAAAGTAGGCTACAAACAGCCCACCAGGTTGCCAAGGAAAATTTGCTCTCGAGCAAGACGAGGAGTAAGGAGCAATATGACAAGAAAACCGAGAGTATGGAACTTCGTGTGGGAGACAAGGTACTGCTGTATGATGAGACTGTGAGACGTGGATGATCAAGAAAACTTAGTTCACAGTGGATAGGGCCATATGAAGTTGTGGCGATAGACAGGGTAAATGTGACTATAAAGAAGGGGAAGAAGGTGCAGAAAGTGCATGTAAACAGGGTAAAACCGTTCTACTAAGACTGTAAGTCAGTGCGGTTAGCTTTTAGGAAAACTAGTTACAGCTTAAGTTAGTTTAAAAAAACGGGTGTTTACTTGTGTCAGAGATGGGAAATCAGGGTGAAAATGCTGGCAACCCTAACGTTGTGGATGTTAATAGCTAAGGATTTGGCTTCCAGCGCCAGTGAATTAGGTTACTCAGTGGAACATACAATGAGTCTCCAGGTATTTACTTCGAAAACAGAGGTCAGACAAGTTTATACAATACGCACTGGAAAACTGTGGTGTACGTGAACCTTGAACAAACAACAGATCAGTCCGCCGCAGTTGAACAATATATTAAGCACATAAACACTATATGTCAGGAAGTAGAAATTAAGAACTGGACGGAATGTAATTATTTTTATGATATTGCCAGGGGAAAACTTTACCAGGTGCAACGTACAGAGAAACTGTTACTTGATATCACTGAACATAAGCACAGTAAGAGACGCGTGAGGAGAGGGGCATTTAATTTTATTGGAGAGGTTAGTAAAATACTTTTTGGTACGATGGATGATGAGGATGCACAGTATTATAATGAACAGATTCGCCATTTTGAGGAAAATTCAGAGAGCATGACTCATCTTATGAAGCAGCAGTTGACTGTGGTAAAATCTTCTTTGGGTGCCATTAACGAAACTCTTTCGGACCTGGAATATAATGAGGCCAAGGTGAAGGAAGGATTAATGCAAGTCAAGGCATACGTGGAATCAGTTGTGTCTGCGGGCACACGTGTTACTAACACTTTGTTAGCCAAGATTACTGTAGAGAGCCATATTGCACGGGTAACCGAAGCCTTGAATACGTTGCAGAGGAATCTGGATATATTAATTGATAGCATAGTGAATGCGAGGAAGGGAATTCTGCAACCTCAGGTGGTACCCCCTAGCCTCTTGATTGATGCCCTGATACGTAGCGCCCCGTCCTTCCCTAAGGACACCATCACACACTTTCCCCTGAGCAAGGACTCTACCAATCTACTCTATAGACTCTGTGAAGTGCACATCTACCTGAGTGAAGGAATACTAGGATATGTGATTACACTACCGTTAGTGAACAGAGGGACATTCAAAATATTTAGGTTGACACCCATACCAGTAGCACTTGGATCGAAGCGATTCTTGTATATTGATACCGCTGAGTCCATTTTATGTCTCGATCAGGCGAGACAATATTATTTCATGCTGACTGAAGAGGAGTTCGGTCTTTGTAAAACCATGGATTTCAGTTCATATATATGTAAGCAAAAACATCCATTAATGTCTAGCCATTTGCGAGAATCTTGTGCTGTCAAACTCATTCAGGCCAGACAGGGAATGCCTAAAAGTTGTGAGACCAGAGTAGTGGAACTCACGAACACTGTGTGGGTGCAATTAATGAACAATCAGTGGATATATTTTGCACCAGGTACGGACAGTGTGACTATACTTTGTAATGATAAGGAACCCATTGATGTAGTGTTAAAGGGAGTAGGTAAACTAAGCATAGACAGTGGGTGCAAGGGGTATAGCACCTCTGCGGTGCTACAGACCAGCACCACCGTAACAAGTAACTCATCCTTGAAGGGAGGAGATTTGCTCACGCAAATCCCACTCAAATTTGACTGTTGCGAAGAAATGAGTATCAAACTGAATGTTAGTCATGTACCTTTAGATATTAAGTCTAAACCAATTGTTTCACATTTAGATGAGTTGAGATATGCTAGTTTTAAGGTTTCTGAATTGGAAAAAGAAGTAAGGGAACAGGAGTGGAAGAACCGTCATACTATAAGTCATGTATCTTATTCTGTGGCAGTGTATATTATTCTTCTAATAATTGTAATGTATGTCCTGTATAAGCTACGTACATGCATTCGACACCGCTGGCGACGTACCAGCCTACCTAAAGCACTACCTGCACCAGTCAGGGAGATAACACCCCTAGCAGACTCCAGTGGGTTAGGAAACCCTGCAAGCAAAACTGTTAAAACCAGTAAAGAAAGTTTAGCTGCGAGACCTGAAGCTATCCCACTCCACGAATCCACTCAATCCTTGGGAGAGGAAACCCCAACTGGAAGGTCCCTTAGACCAAGAACAGTTAAATCCTATTTTTAGAGTCAAGTTCAATTGAAGTGTAAATTGACCTTATAATTAATGGGGGGAGGTGTTATATATGGCAATGTATATGATTATTTTGTTAAAGTGCTATTAAGTTAAGGTTGTTTTGGGTATATTTTGCTATAAGAGTTTTGAAATGTACAAACATGTAACTCGATAATTCCTCCTTGCCTCAGCATCACATGAGACTGACTTGGTCGGGTGAACCCGGACCGTTCAAGGGTCGGCCTACTCACGCCAGTGTGAGTCAGTTCTGGACATTGCTTTTGGGGGAATTAACGAGAAAGAAATATGAATATGTAACTCGTGACGAGTGATTTCTTTGGAGGGGGCCACGCCCAGCGCACGAGATATATACCAGTGGGTTGCGCCCCACACTCTCTTCTCTTGTCTTCTTGTCTGCTGTGGTGACGATTACGCATCAAGGAACGCAGGCCGTGGGCGGCCTTGCTCGCGACTCGTCACACTGGGCCTGACCCTCCCGGGTACTAAACTGGAACCTCAAGTCTCTGGAAATAAAGCATTTTAAAGGAAACAGCTCTTTTCCTTGCTAAACACTTCACGGCCACCACCACTTATTCGACGTTCCTGCCTGAGCTCGCTACAGAGGGCCTTCGCCGAGCACGACAACATCCACGATACGTCGTCGCAGGGCTCCGGGCACGAGCCGGGATACAACAAATAGAATACTTTCATAGCAATTATAATCTGTATATTAGGGAAGGCTTATTAACTTTTTTATGCAATTGTTGTTCTATGTTAAATTTATTATATTGTGACATGACGTGACTAGTTCTATATCCGGCAGGTCTCTGAGACCCTACAATGGATTTATGGCATTTAATAAAGATGATGATGACCACACTGCCCGAAATTACACACTTCACACGCTCTATAGGGACGGGATCCCTTCGGATCACAAACGATCGCACAGCTGTTTGTATGCATGCTCCATACAGACCGCAAACAACTGGTAACTTCTACCTGGAACGACTCATTTTTTAATTTACATTCTAACTGTATGCTTAATAACTTTGTGTTAGACTTTTAATATTCTAATCTTTTTAAGAAGGCAGACACAATACCTAAATTAGCTGTTGGCCTTGTTACTCGTAGTTGTGAGTATTCGTCACAACTTAGCGATGAAACTTCCTTTAGGTATTCATAAGATAAACAAAGTCAGTAAGACAGCATCTTTACCACAGTGCATTAGAAGGTACGTTGTACGATCTCTAGCATTTCTGTCAGAGGTTTTTAACTGCAAAACGCACGACATATAAAGCCTACTTTACTGAATAAATACACTTTTCGAGCAGAAGTAATATTCATTCAAATAATCAGATTTCGGTAAAATCACAAAAATAACTGAAAAAATGCAAAACGAAACAAATAAATGAACAAACAGGATACCAAATCAGGTAATACTAAAGTGTCCTAAATTAGGGGGAAGAGAAATTTAGGAAGAGCACAGAAGTGTTGGGATAAAAAAAGGAACCACTTGTCGTTTGGACTTTGTCCATCGTCTTGGATAAAATCTAAATTATAAAATACAAATATAAAAATCACGACGTTTCGGAAGAAGAGCCATCTACCGAAACGTTGTGATTTTTATATCTTACATTTTATCCAAGACGATGGACAAAGTCCAAAAGACAAGTGGTTCTCAATGGTATATACCATCTTCAGAACCTTTTAGAATTCATTAAAAAAAAAAAAGGAGCTCAATAACTGCAAAAAAAAAAACAGCAAACGTGCGACTTGTAATGGAGTATTGCTTTCATAAATGTTGTGAGCAGTTCTGTGCATTCCGTTTAATTGACACAAACTTATACATCTATTTTCTCCTCAAACCTGTAGAGAAACTGGTGTTCCAATATATGAAAATTGGAAGGGTCTTTCGGACACAGCAATGAAGTTTATGGTTCCATAGGAGGGAATTTTCACTAGTTTTACATCTATTTGCTTCTCAGGGAGGGTTATGCTCCAAAAAGCTAGCTGCTTGTTTAACTACTCTGTGTAGTTACAACTGAAGTATGCCTTCCTTTGCATGACATTTGGCTAAAGGACTCTGGGAATTCACATGCAAAGTATAACTGTTCTAAGACAGGCAATAAAATTATGCCGTCAAGTGCACCTCACATAGCCGCCATTAATTTGTCCTTTAACTCAAAATAAAGTACTTTCAAAGACCGAATTATGCTTTACTGTACAGTGTTACTGGCCTGTAACTTATAGCTTATTTTAATTGTGTGTGTTTGTGCGCTTGTGTGCGTGTGTGCCCCGCAATGACGTATTGAATCCAGTTGACCGATTTACATAAAAAGTGGTATGAAGCCTATGCCATTGGATGCCACTAAAACTTTAGGGTATTGTTTTCAACCACCAATAAAAAGTATGGATTCGCCAAATTTTTTTATGTACGAGGGACAAAAGAGACTCTTAATTTTGGGCCATGAACAGCACTACGATAAAAAGGCTTAAAACTTCAAGTACCCTACACGTTGACATCATCCAATACCAATGGAAGAGGAGGAAATATGTGGAAAGACTGAAGGACATTATTTCTCAGTACTGACCCTCAATTGCCATCCCAGTGGACAATATGGCGGACGGCAAGTTGGATAGTAAAAGTTTCTCTGTGCACTCGGAACAAGAAATTGGCATTCCTAGTGAAGGTAGTTGTGAAAATTGTAATAAATTAAAACTAAAACTGAATGAAGTGTTAGCCGAACTAAGTTCAACTTATGCAATCATAGATCTACTTCAAATGGAAAGAAACATAAAACACCAAAGGATAAATGAAGGTGATAATACCAGTGTAGTATCAACGACGGACTCAATGAATGAAAATAATGTGAAAGAAATCCAAGAAAATTGGAAATTAGTGATGTCAAAACATCAGAATAAGATCCGAAAACCAACATATTCAGAAGTTTTTCAAAATATTAAACCGATAACTGTAAGTAATAGTTATGCGTATTTAAGCAGCTTAGAAGGTGAAAACTGCTGGAAGAAACCATGAAGCATTCTCTGAATCAAGTGTATACTTAAGTCATTGCAAGGAAAGTGAAGGCACTAACTAATAAAACAACTGATTATGACGTGCATACCCCAACCCATCTTAAATCAAAACTTGGACTGCAATTGAAGACGATTTCCTCAATACGTAATATGCCAATAGCTGAGAAGCCTAGTAAAGTTATTCCGACTATATTAAATGTAAATTAATCCATTATAGCAATAGTAAGCCAAGTAAAGTAAAATCTAGTAAACATGATTTGAAACCAAACAAGGTAGGTACCATAACCTTAAAAAAACGACATGAATGGCCAGAACAGTGAACACAAAATCGCAATAATAAGTGACAGTTTTCTCCGTGGATGTGCTGAAAATGTCAAAACTTATATCGGTGGACCGGACCGTCGAAAGGTTTGTGGCTCACAGTGGCCATAGAGAAGCTCGCTGCCCGTTGGTCAGCATCAACGAAGTGCAGAAAGTCATTTCCACTTCCAAACGCCGTAAGGCCCCAGGGGAGGATGGAATTTCCTCGGTCATGCTTCGTCATCTGCCCAACGCAGCAATAAAACACATGTCCGTTTTATTTTCCTCCGCACTGTCCCTAGGCCGATTCCCTCAATTTGGGAAACTAGCTAGTCATACCCATACTTAAGCCAAAGAAACCTCCATCCCAGCTGGACTCTTACCGACCAATAAGCCTCTTAAGCCTCAGTAAAATACTAGAACGAGTGGTGGCCCGACGGTTGACTGCACACGCAAAACGGATACAGCTAATCCCCGACGAGCAGTTCGGGTTCCGTAAACAGCATTCAACAACATCTCAACTAGCACGTATCACAGATTTCATCACTCATGGCTACAACCTACGCAAACACACGGGCATGGTCATCCTAGACCTCGAGAAGGCATATGACACGATATGGATCAATGGCCTCCTACACAAACTGATTCAGTACGAGTTCCCAGCATACATCATTGAGTTCCTCTACTCATATCTCCGAGGTCGCACCTTCTCAGTGGTCATCGACGGCGCACACTCAACTCCTCGGACTCAGAGAGCAGGTCTTCCACAAGGGGCAGCACTTTCCCCACTTTTGTTTTCGTTCTACATATCTGACATTCACCGCCTCCCACATATACACTTGGCGCTTTACGCAGATGACACAGCACTTCTGACTCAATCCTGGCGAGTGGATACGGTAGCGCGCAGACTCACCTCGGCGGTACTCCAACTCAAAAAGTATTTTGACCGGTGGCGCTGTTGCATATTGTAGAATAGGTACAAATATTGTAATGTACGGGGATTGTTAATTACGGTGTGTTAACCCGCTGTTATCAGTAGCAGACATGTAACAAAGTCCACTGCTAGCCTCCAAGTTCAAGACAGCATTCCAAAAAAACAATGGAATAGTACCGAGAAGGAGCAATGTTCTCTCCCAGCCGGACTATCTTATGTAATGGAAAATTCCCGATGACACGAGTGAAAACAAATTGTATAAAACCCTCGGAAACGATGAATCTGACGCTTTTTGTCGATTCGGAGAGCCCCGGCTTCATGGAGGAGACGGGCTGTTCTCTCTAAAGAGCCGCTACTGCCATAGCTCAGGCAGAGGGGTAATACTTCTTGAAGTCCAGTGTTCGGCTATTTTAGCACTATTACTTGGTAATAAAATATCTTTAGCTGCAGTAATCAGCGTTATTCATAGAACCAGCAGCACCTGCATTTCCCAAAGGATCCGCTCGCCTTAGCCAACTGAAAATCCTAGCTCAGGATACAACAACTGGTGTCAGGTGTGCTTGGTGAATCAACGGAAGACACAGCGAGGAGATACGAACCTGGACGACACACACAAGAAAGAGGTATTACCAGCGGAAGACATCCGGTAAAAGAAAACCAATTTATTGTATTCAAGTACTTCAAGAAGAGTAGCTACTGCATGGGCTTAAAAATAGCCACAATTTTGAACTGAGATTAGCAAGAACGATATTTCAGCTGTGGGAATAATCCGAGAGAAGTTGGTTAGAGACCTAAGGAGAGTTGGAAACCATTAATACTGCAACAGTCATCCAGTACTGAAAATAAAACGGGAAACGTCAAAAGGAAAAAACAAATCGAGAGTGATTTGAGGTTGAAAATAAGTATCGGCTATTTTCAGGACAAGTGCGAGTATTCCAGGAGAGGAAACCTCAGTATCGGAGCCACTTCAGGGACCGGTGTAAGAGCAAGACAAGACTCCAGGAGGTTGAGCGGCCAGACGTACACAGTACAGATCTTTTTTTTTTTTTTTTTTTTATTATTAAAAGAGCTTTATTAATTCTATTCACTGTGTAATACAATTTGACAATAACAGCTGTACCACTAAACCAGCTGCAGTCCCGTCACATGAGAGGTCAAGCCCTCCTTTACACCTAGGATCCAATAACTTGAACGGTCGTTTTAGTAGTGAAAAAGGTGAAAGCATATAAAAAACACTACCATCCTTTTAGATCTGCTACAGCAGACAATGCTTGGGGCGTTTATGTTTGTACCTCCTGTACGACATGTGCAGCTCCTGAAGTGTGTATCTTCCAATTGACCGTACCAACGGATTTGGGTGGTCGGTACACTTATTATAAAAACTTTCTGCCAAGCGCCTACAGTAATACTGGATGGTTTCCATCTCCAAGGTCGATCTTGCTGGCTAGTGGAGTTCCGCGCGGGGCGCATGCCACCACTCGTAGACATTTATTTTGTACCACTTCCATTTGCCGGTACGACGAATTACTCATGGAGCACCATATTGGGGCAGCATATGTTAGCATCGGCCGGATGACCGCTTTGTATATAAGGAGTTTTGTATTCGTAGATAACGATGATTCTTTCGAAAGCAGCGGAAACAGTGCAACCAGCGTTCCAAGGGCCTTTTCCGTCACGAGTTTTATATGGGACGTATAGTTCAGAGTTTTTGTCATTTTGAGACCCAGATAGGTAACAGCATTAGACCATGGGATTTCCACATCTTTTTGACGTATCGTCCCCTTCAGGATTGGGCGTCTTTTCGTCAGTAAGATCGCTTCTGTCTTTGATAAATTGAGTTTTAGCCTCCATTTTGTGAAATAATGTAGGAGTCGAGTTGTTGCCGTTGATAGTCGATTGGTTATAGTATCGACCCTCCATGACTGTGTATAGAGTGCAGTGTCATCCGCGAACATGGCTAATTGAATATGACACATGCGAGGAATGTCCGCCGTGTATAAGTTGAATAACAACGGGGAGAGAACTGCCCCCTGAGGTAGGCCCGCCGAAATCGTCTTGATTGGGGAGCGATACCCGGCAACTGTGACGCAGAACGTCCGGTGTGTGAGGTATGAGAGTAAGAAATGGACCAAGTAGGACGGGACATCATAAGAAATTAGTTTATAGATTAGTCCTTTTACCCACACCGTGTCGTAAGCTTTCTCAATGTCGAGGAGGACGATACCAGTATGTTTATTCCTGTTAAATCCATGAGTGATGGAGTCGTTTAGTCTTGCCAATTGGGCGACGGTTGAGTGTCGTTTGCGGAAGGCAAATTGTTCGTGTGGAATGATGTTTTTCTTCTCTGCATAACGGGATAAGCGCTTTGCCACAGACTTTTCCAGCAATTTACTTAACGTTGGTAGTAAGCTAATGGGGCGGTATGAGCCAGGATCTTGTGGTGGTTTACGTGGTTTGGGGATCGCCAGAACATGTGCCAGTTTCCACCTCGTCGGAAAGTATCCAAGACGGAGAATAGAGTTGAAGAGATAGGTCAGCCTCTTTATTGTATTGGGGTTAAGGTTGCGAATTAGAATGTTAGAAATGCCATCTTCCCCCGGAGCTGTTCGTGGTTTGATTTTACGGATATTGGTGTCAACTTCCGTGCTGTGTATCGTTCCCTTGTCCGTGGAGTAGTTTTCCCTCTTCTGGTTGAATTTGAGTACCGCATTCTCCACTATGGTCGCATGTCGATTGATTTTTTGGGGGAGTGTCAGTCTATGTATTGTCTGGAAGTGAGTGGCCAGGATGTCAGCCTTATCTTGGGCCATATAGTACTCTGAGCCCCGATGTATGAGCGGAGGCATCTGAACCCGTTTGTTTTTAAAATATCGGGTTATTTTCCATAGGTTGTTGTTATTGGGGTTTAAAGAACGAAGAAAGGTTTTCCATTTCTCAGACCTGTGATTAGCCAGCCCCGAATCTATCAGTCGGTCAAGGAGTTTCAGACCCATGCCGTACGCCACGAATCGGGTGCGCTGAAATTTCCGTCGTAGGTGATTGCGGAATTGTATCAAGGATGTGATCGCGGGCGGTATTCCTTGGTCGCGCCCTGTCACGTTTCGGAGAGGAATTGCCGAGTCCGCAGCCTCTTGTATCGCTAAGGTGATCTTGTCCACTTCCCTATCTATATCCTGAGCTGTTGATATCCGTGGAGGGTGCTGCAGGAGAAGGTCCAGCCGGGAGTGGAATAGTGTCCAATTTGCTGCCTTGAAATGAAAAACGCGTCTCTGTTTTTCAACGACCGGAGCCCATCTGATCTTGAACACTACTGGGTTGTGGTCGGAGTTCAGTTGAGGTAGTGAGAGTGGGTCGGTGAGAGTACATCCCTTGGCAATTGCAATATCCAGGACACTTGGGGAGCCCCTAGTAGGAAAGTGGGTAGGGAGGGTCGGAGCTCGTATCGAAAGTTCATGGTCCATACAGTACTGTAGTAAGGTGTTTCCATTTTTGTTTGGGGTGTCGCAGCTCCACACCATATGTTTGCTGTTGAGATCTCCAGCTAAGATGACTGGGTGGTTGTTGCCGAAGAGTGCGTCGAGATCAGTAATCTTTATCTCCCGGTTTGGGGGGTTATAACCAGATACAATTTGGATCCTTCTACCCAGAGCAGAGTGGACCATTATGGACACTGTTTCCAAGTTCGTGATGCCATTTATGTGTATTCGGTCGTGAAATATGCCGTTTTTGACTAGCATGATCACCCCTCCGCCATGCTGATTTCTGTCCATCCTGTGTATCGAGTATCCTCGAAATTGTAGCTTTCGTCGGGGCGCCAGCTTTGTCTCGCTGACCGCCGCGATGTCGATTTTATGGGTCGCGAGGAAATATTCAAGTTCATCTTTTTTGTGAAGTATGGAATTGGAATTCCAATGTAACATACGTAAGCTTCTTTTTATGGGGCCGGAACAAAACATTGAAGTAGAGTTTCAATGATGGATAGAATCTGTGTCATAGGGTCTTGAGTTTCTTGTATACGTATTGCCAGTGTACGTAGTGCCATTCCAAGTGTTTGAAGATTAATCGACGACCAGATCGTTTGCAACGATCTGATGAGGTCCGGGATAGATGTTTCAGTTTGAAGGGGTGCGTTTTGAGCAGCAACTTGTGCCCATGTCCGGTTCTTTGGTAAATCAGTCCTGGGTTTTCCCGGCGGTGGGATCCGTGGAGAGCCGTTGACCGGTCCGGGTGTGCGGGGGGTTTGCGGTTGTACTTTTCTCGTCCTAGCTGCGAGGATGTTCACGTATACCGAGCAACCCGTAAAATTTGCCGGGTGAGGTCCTCCACAGTTGACACATACAGGTGATTCATTCTGTAATTTTTCACACTCAGAAGTCGCATGGGGTTGACCGCATTTGACACAGTTTGCCTTTCTGCCACAGTAGAATGACGAGTGCCCATATTGTTGGCATTTGAAGCATTGTTGTATCGGTCGAAGAGCGCGGTATCTCTCCCACTGGACCACACAATGACACAGCTTATTTATTTTCGTTACCTCGCGAATGTCTGTCCCTTCCTTCAGTGTTACTATAAAGATTGGATAATGTTGAATTATCTGTGTAGTGGTCTTGTCTCTCTTGGTTAATTGTCGTATGTTTATGACCTGGAAGTTACGGAGGGTTAATTCTTCTTTAATTTCGTCGACAGGTACATTAGGTGGAATCCCTTTTAATGTAATCTTTGGTTGGTGTTTGTTAGGCAACGGGTATGTGTGGTATTCAAGCTTTGCTTTTGGATTTCACCTAAAATCATTTCATAATCGTTTTCAGTTTTGGTGTAAAGTAATAGCCGGTTTTGCTTTGTTTTGACTTCGACCGGTGCTTGTAGTTTTTCATTGAGTTTGCGTAAGGTAGTGGTATGGTTAGGTAGGTAACTGTACACCACGACAGGGGGAATACGCTCCTTTTTTTGTGGAAGTAGGCTTTCCAGATTCTGCCGTTTCAGTTTCAGAGTCCGTATCTGAAAGGACTGAGAAGGAATTATACGACTCGAATGATGGTCCTGCTTTATCCACCGTTGGTGGTCCACTTCTTTTTCGTTTGGCCCTAAGGTCAGGGCGAAACGATTGCGGGTTTTCACCAGCACTGTTCATACTGAGGTTACTCTAGCACACTGAAACTAGGACACTATTTCACCACGTTGATCAGCCTTCAATAACTAGATTGGTGTCGGTACTACTATCACACTGCACTTTGTACTAACCTTAGTAGATTGCACTCCGCACTCAACACGTCCTTCTACAACCGCTGCTGAGAGCGAACTCAGTACAGATCTACACAGCAGACATCATAAGCAGTTTCAACGCAAAATAAGAACATCGCATCGGTGGCGCTGACATCTAGAAGATAGAAGTTCGAAGACAATGGAACGGTGAGTCCTTGTTTAATTTGATGAGTGCCACATCCCCAAGTTCTAGTACAAGTCCTGTGATTGATAGGTCGAATACTATGGCGGAGGAATATATTAGCGTGAGTGAAGCCCTAAAATTGGTAACTCCATACGGAGGAAATAAAAAAGAAGTGCTCACATTCATTGCCAATGTGAATACGGCCTTTGAAGTAATAAACCCAGAATATGAGGACAGGCTATATAAGTTTGTTTTGAAGAGGATTAGTGGGGAACCGCGAACAGCAATCGCGCAAAGGAATCTAGATAACTGGGCAGACCTGAAGGAATTCTTGAAAAACACGTACATAGAGAAACGAACCTTAGATTTTCATGCGAATCAGTTGTTTAAAGCAAGGCAAAGCAAAGCGGAAAGTGTTTCCGAGTGGATTCAGAAAATACAGGCACTTGGTTCCAAATTTAGAGAAGCCGCTTTAGCACACTGTTCGGACGATGAACGGGCAGGAATTTTGGTGTTATCGGACAAGTTACGGAACATTTGTTTTGTTCAGGGACTCTACTCAGATCGTATACAGACAATCGTGAGGAGCCGTAACAATGAAGTATTTGATGAGATAACCGAAACGGCGCTAGACGAGGAAAGCGCTATTGTTTCCAAATTTGAGAGATACAGAGGGGAAGGTAGCACCCAGATTAGGTGCATCCACTGTGGAAAAACGGGGCATCCGAGTAGTAAGTGTTTTTCGAAAGCTAAGAAAGACGATAGAATAAATAATTTTTCTGTTAAGACGCAGCCCCAGCAAAAGGAAGTTACTTGCTTTAATTGCGGTGAAAAGGGTCATATTTCTAGAAATTGTAAAAGACCAAGGAAGCCACAGAATCGCGAAGGCAACAATGGTGATTGCAAATCCGGGAATGGGGACAGGTCATCTGTTCGAGACAGACCAACTGTGAGTTCGGTTCGAGTAGGAACTGTTAGAGAAGACAGATATGAATATCTGGAACTTAATGTTGATATCTCAGAAACAGGAAAATTACGGTTGCTAGTTGATACCGGCGCAGATATTAGTCTCCTACGGAGCACGAAGCTAATAGGAAGTACTGAGTTCGAACCCGAGAATAAAGTAAAATTAAAGGGTGTAGATGGCTTAACGATAGAAACATTTGGGACAATAAGGGCAAACATTACAGAAGGAAATCTGAAATTTCCCTTTGACTTCCATTTAGTAAACCGACAAGTAGATCTGGTTTACGACGGTATTGTGGGACGAGACTTTTTGCAAAAGGCGCAGGCCAAGATCTGTTACAATAGCAGGACTGTAACACTGATGATAGAGGGAGTTGAACTAACTAAACAGATGTTCTGTTCCAAGACAGAACAAGGGCAAGAGAGCAGTGAAATATTAACACTGCCGGGCCGGTCAGAAGTAATAGTAAAGATACCGGTAGCAAGTAGGAAGAACGGAGATGTGGGAATTGTTGAAAAGGCAGAAATTGCGGAAGGCATTTACCTGGCAAATTCACTGACCAGGGTAGAAAACAATTATGTGATTACTAGCATTCTGAACACAAGGGAAGAGGAGGCCAAAATTATAGCCCCAAAGGTACAACTAGAAAGTTACAGCGAGGAAACCATAATTGAAGGAAGCACGGACACTTGTTTTGGGGTGACCAAATTAGTTCCAGAACTAGGACAAGAAACACGTGAAAACAAGGTTTTGGGAAGCCTTAGGTTAGATCACTTAAACTCAGAGGAAAGGGAAGTTATGGAAAATACTTGCCGGGATTATCAGGATATATTCTACCTACCGGGGGATAAGCTAAGTTGCACTAACGTCGCTAGGCACTCGATAAACCTGGTACCTGGTACGGCACCCAACACAAAACCGTACAGGCTACCCGAGTCCCAAACGGCGGAAATAGAGAAACAAGTAACCAAGCTGGTAGAAGAAGAAATAGTGGAAGAAAGTAATTCTCCATGGAATAGTCCACTTTTAGTGGTTCCCAAAAAGCTAGACGCCAGTGGAGAAAGGAAATGGAGACGTGTTGTAGATTTCCGACGTCTAAATGAAAAAACAATAGGAAATGCATACCCACTTCCCGACATAACTGAGATATTAGACCAGCTGGGTCAGTCTAAATATTTTTCATGCATAGACATGGTGATGGGATATCACCAGATTGAACTCCGGGAAGAAGACAGAGACAAAACAGCCTTTAGCACGAAACAAGGGCACTGGGCTTACAAACGAATACCGTTTGGATTAAAAACAGCTCCAGCAACATTTCAGGCTATGATGTATACAGTCCCAAGTGGTCTAACGGGATCACGATGCTTTGTATTTCTGGACGATATCGTCCTATACGCTAAGACATTAAATGAACACGACTCAAAACTAAGGGAAGTTTTTGGTCGAATTAGAAAACATAACTTAAAGCTTCAGCCAGACAAATGCAAGTTCCTTCGCAAGGAGGTAAATTATCTAGGGCATTTAATAACAGAAAATGGAGTCCTACCATATCCAGGGAAGGTGTCAGTTATTGAAAATTTCCCGCGGCCTACTTCAGTGAAACAACTAAAGAGTTTCTTGGGAATGGCATCTTACTACCGGAAATTTATTCCTAGGTTTAATAAAATAGCTGCACCCTTGCACATGCTGTTAAGGAAGGACGTACCATTTGATTGGACACTCGAGCAGGAAAAAGCTTTCCAGACCCTGAAGGAGAAATTGATGTCCAAGCCAATATTGCAATACCCTGATTTCGATAGGGAGTTCATACTAACAACAGATGCTAGTAATGAGGGCATCGGGGCAATTCTGTCACAAGGAGAAATAGGTAAGGATTTACCAGTTGCCTACGCTAGCCGCAACTTGAACAAGGCGGAACGGAATTATTCCACTAGCGAAAAGGAACTTTTGGCAACTGTATGGGGAGTAAAGCATTTCAGACCATATTTGTACGGGAGGAAATTTAAGATAGCCAGTGACCACAAACCCTTGACATGGATCATGAACATCAAAGATCCGGGTTCGAGGTTACTGCGGTGGAGAATTAAATTAGAAGAGTATGACTACGAAATCGTGTATAAGAAAGGAGCTTTGAACACTAAAGCAAATGCCTTGAGTAGGATAAATGGGGCAACATTAACTGACAGTGATAGGTGTGGTTCTGAAATTGACGGAAGGAAGACGGCACAAATACTCTATGAATATCATGATGCACCTCTGGGAGGGCACCGGGGTATGAACAAAACTTACAAGGCCATAAAAGCTCAATACTCATGGCCGAATATGAAACAGGATATCGAGGACTATGTGAAACATTGTAAGAGTTGTCAATAAGGTGCTAAGTCCAAAAACCAAAGTTCCCATGGAAATCACTACTGCCGCGACTAGGCCACTTGAGAAATGTAGCTTAGATATAGTTGGTCCACTCACTGAAACCCAGCAGGGAAATAGGTATGTTTTGACATTTCAAGATGAACTCAGCAAATACCTAATTGCAATTCCAATTGCGCGACAGGACTCTGAAACAGTCGCTAGGGAATTTGTAAAGAATATTGTGTTGAGGGTGGGAACCCCTGATAAAATCTTGACAGATCAAGGGTCGAACTTCCTGAGCGATGTTTTTCGGAACACATGCAAAATGCTGAAAATAAAAAAACTGCAAACCACCCCATTCCATCCCGAGACTAATGGCGGACTGGAACGTAGTCATAGGGTATTAAAAGAATACCTACGGCATTATATTAAAGAAGACCAGACAAACTGGGACGAATGGATTCCGTACTCTGTTTATGCTTATAACACGTCGATCCACACTGCTACAGGATACACCCCCTTTGAACTTGTGTATGGTTTCAAGGCCACCATGCCATCAGTACTCCAGGGAAACCCTAGTGTACAATACAATTACGAAGATTTTCTCATGGAACTTAAGAACAGGTTACAAACCGCCCACAGCGTGGCTAGGGAAAGATTGGTAAAGGCAAAGATGAAGAGTAAGGAGTATTACGACAAAGCGGCAAGGAAATCGACATTGCAGGTTGGAGACCGCGTTCTTTTATATGATGAAACTGTGAGAAGGGGCAGGTCGAAAAAGTTGAGTTCGCAATGGTTGGGACCGTTTGAGATCATTGAGTTGGATAAGGTGAATGCCACAAAAAAACGGGACAGACGAACGCAGAAGATGCACCTGAATAGGCTAAAACCATTTTATTAAGGAATAGTGTGTCAGGCACCTAATGATTTGGCTCCATCCTAACAGAATAGTGGAAGAATTTAGACAGAAGGGAGGAAATATTACTGTTACTGTTATTGTACTAGTTGGATACGTGTATGCGCACAGGAAGATTACCTACACTCATTCTTTTTACAGATGGGATCAAGATATATATGGGTACTGGGAGTGTTACTGCTAAACTCAGTCGGGATACGAGGAGTGAAAGACTCAGCAACGGATTGGAATATACTGTAGAGAAATATGATGTATCTCCGGGAATTTACTACGAGAACCTAGGAGAAGCAAGTCTGTACAACACAGAGTGGAAGACAGTAGTTTATGTAGACCTTAAGGAAGCAAATAGTGAAACAGATCAGTTAGGTCAGTATATCGAGCATGTGAACTTATCGTGTCACGCCCCTGAGCTCAGACATTGGACAGACTGCAGCCATTTTTACGAAATAGCTAAGGATAGATTTAACCGAATATTACAAAGTAAGGAATTAGTGAAAGAACTGATTGGAGACAACAAAATTTCAACTCGCAAACGGAGAGGAGTGCTAAATTTTGTGGGTGAAATTAGTAAAATTTTGTTTGGCACATTAGATAATGATGATGCGGAATATTATAATGAGCAGATTAAGCGATTTCAAGAAAATTCTGAGGACATGACTAGTCTTATGAAACAGCAACTTTACACTGTGAAGGCCTCACTGGCAACGTTAAATGATACAGTCTCAGATATGGAATATAATGAGAAACTAGTACAGAAAGGATTGACAAAACTGAAATCATATCTGGAAGAACTTACTTCAGAGACCAGAACACAATTAAATACGTTAACAGTTAAAATGACACTTGAAGGGCATTTCACACGCGTTAATAGCGCTTGCAATGCAATACAGAGGAATTTGGATCTTATGATAGATAGTATTCTGAATGCACAGAAAGGCGTCGTACAACCACAGATAGTGAATCCCCACTTAATTGTAGAAACATTAATGAAAAGTATGTCTGCCTTCCCTAAAGATACTTATGGCACCCTTCGCATTAAACAAGGATTCAACTAGTTTGATTAATAGAGTCTGTGATGTGCATATTTACATCAAGAAAGGTATTTTGGGATACGTGATAACTATACCTTTGGTAAACAGAGGAACTTTCAGGGTGTTTAGATTACTGCCATTACCTATATCTCTAGAAAACAATAAGTTTGTGTATATAGAGACAGGGAACTCTATTTTGTATATTGACCAAACCAGACAATATTATTTTACAACAAATCAAGATGAACTGGTGCACTGTAAAACTCTGGAACCCCAGTTATTTGTGTGCAAACAACGATGGCCACTATTATCTATGCCATATGCAAGAAATGTGAGCTGTCAAAATGTTACAACCTAGATTTAGTATACCCAAGGGTTGTGATACACGAATTGTGTCTATTGCGCACTCAGTATGGACTCAATTGGAAAACAAGAATGAATGGATTTATTTTATTCCTTCTAGGGATAGCATTACGATACTATGCCCTGATAAAGAGCCAATAGATATTGCATTACATGGTACAGGAAAACTGCCAATACAGGCAGGATGTAAGGGATATAGTCAAAGTGCCTTATTACAAACCACAACTGTGATTCAGGTCAACACGTCAAAGTTTGGAGGAGATTTGTTATCAAAGGTACAGTCTCATTATGATTGTGGTGAAAATCTGGGTAGTTCCATTAATTTCAGTAGTATAGATCTTGACATGAGATTTAAACATGTAGTAACTCACATAGATGATCTTAAATTAGCCAGCTTTAAGATCTCTGAACTGGAAAACTTACCTAAGAAACAGGAATGGAAAAACGCACACATGAGTTCACACGCTACTTACTCAGCTTTTGTATATATTATTGTTGTAGTAATTGCCTTGTATGGGTTCTTTAATTGTATAAGATCATTGTATATCACCTAAAAAGAAACAAGAACTTGAGAGCAATCGCCGCAGCCGCGACGGATCACATAGGACTACCTACAGACGCAGGTGGATCTGCTAATGTAGTCAATATACATATCAAAACCAGCAATGAAAGTTTGGCTATGACCCCAAAGGCAATTCCTCTTCAAAGTATGGAACAGTGCCATACGAACCCAGAACCTAGAGGAAGTAAACGAGTACGTTCTACTAAGTCTTGTTTTTAGGCCCAATTAAGGTTTAAATTGGCCTTTATTTTAATGGGGGAGGTGTTGCATATTGTAGAATAGGTACAAATATTGTAATGTACGGGGATTATTAATTAAGGAGTGTTAACCCGCTGTTATCAGTAGCAGACATGTAACAAAGTCCACTGCTAGCCTCCAAGTTCAAGACAGCATTCCAAAAAAACAATGGAATAGTACCGAGAAGGAGCAATGTTCTCTCCCAGCCGGACTATCTTATGTAATGGAAAATTCCCGATGACACGAGTGAAAACAAATTGTATAAAACCCTCGGAAACGATGAATCTGACGCTTTTTGTCGATTCGGAGAGCCCCGGCTTCATGGAGGAGACGGGCTGTTCTCTCTAAAGAGCCGCTACTGCCATAGCTCAGGCAGAGGGGTAATACTTCTTGAAGTCCAGTGTTCGGCTATTTTAGCACTATTACTTGGTAATAAAATATCTTTAGCTGCAGTAATCAGCGTTATTCATAGAACCAGCAGCACCTGCATTTCCCAAAGGATCCGCTCGCCTTAGCCAACTGAAAATCCTAGCTCAGGATACAACAGCGCCTCAAAATGAATGCGGCAAAAACCGAAGCCATATTTTTTACAAAAAGGCGACCGCTCCCACCTCCGGTACTCCGGATAGACGCTCAACAGATACAATGGTCACCGGAGGTTAAATACCTGGGATTACATTTAACCTCCTCCCTCACATTCACGTCGCAGGTCCGCAGGGCTGCCCATGCAGCTTTAGGAACTATGGCACTATTATTTCCCCTATTGACCCGGGACTCGAGTTTGTCTCCACACACAAAACTACGGTTATATATGGCTACAATACGACCAATGCTAACTTACGGGGCCCCAGTGTGGTGTTCTACGAGTGACTCTAACTTCCGCACGCTACAAACAGTGCAAAATAAATGCCTCCGGGTCATAGCAGATGCCCCTCGGAATACGCCAATCACCGCCCTGCACGCTTCACTAGGAGTGGAAACCATACAAACCTAAGTTCTCCGCATGGCAACTTCCTTTTACACTCATTGCACGTACCATTCCAACCCCTTAATACGGGACATTGGCAATTACTCAAGACAAGACCTTCAAGCAATGTATCGAAAGTATATCCATAAGCGAATCAAACACAGAGTGCTCTAATTCCGAGCTTCTACATCGGTAGTGTTTTTTATTACGGAGACAATCTCCAACTTTCACTACGCTTACGTAGCCTGTCAAAATTGTTCTACATAGAAGGAGTGTTTAGATGGATTACGCTGAAGGAATTTGGTGTTCGGGACAAATGTAATACTTGTATGTTGAGTAACGTTGTATCTACCAAGTATGTAAATAAATAAAGCTTTATATAAAAAAAAATCATAAGGCCCAAGATCAATTATGGCTGAGCTGGTCATATACCATCAGAACCTGCATAAATCTCTACTACCGACACAAGAACTGCTCCACAATTCAGGACTCAACACTGGAAAGCCAACAGACAGGAAAATTACACTACTGTGTGTAAAGGAGCCAAATACCAGACAGAAAAGTGTTATTGGCTTCGGGCTGAACAATCACGTTTACGTATCAGGTAATAATACCAGTGACGGTGGTGAAAGAAGAGTTGCAAACTGTAATAGCGTCATGAAATTAGAACAATTCTGCAGCTCAGATAGAGTTGTTGTCTGTGTTGACTTTCATGGACAAGAAATATATGTGTGTAATATTTATTGCGATCCCAAGTGTGACTTTAGGCAATCTCATAATTATAAGAATTGTAAATCTTGTACAGATCTCTCAGATACAACTAGCACCACCCGTAGATATAAAACTAGTAATGTTAAATGGCAACATTTTCAAAGTGCAGCGAAAAATGAATTAGAAAGAATCGCCACGCAAGTCAAATACGTAAGTAGCTCGGAGACACTCAATAAAGTTATAGAACAGCTAACAGAGAATATAATCCACTTATGTGACAGACATCTACCTAAGAAGTCACAAAGACCTGTGAAAAACTACTGGTGGAACGAGGAGCTGACGATAATGAGGAAAAAGGCTTTAGCAAACTATAGAAGATTTAAAAGATGTCGATGTGCACAGTTGAGAATACAATATTAAGAGATATATAATAAAGTAAAATTGAAATACAAACATAAACTGCTGCTAGTAAAGACATCAGCATGGAAAGAATTTTGCTCCACACAGACGGCAAAGAACCCATGGGGAATTATTTATAATATATGTCGGAAACCCCAAAATTTTAATAGAACTCTCACATCTGTCAAAACCGAGCAAGGACATACAATAAACACACATGAAAACTAAAATGATTTTAGATCTTAGTGAGGGCAGATGTGTTTTAAATTCGCTGCGGAGAAGAGTTTTCCCCTCTCTGCTATTCTCAGGCCAGGGTCTTGTTTACAGGTTTGTAGGGCACCAGATCAAGCCCCGTTAAGGTGTCAGCTAGGGAAGTTGGCTGATGACCAATGCTCGAGAATGCAGGAAATTGTTTCACGTTATCCAGACGTGTTGACTAGTCAGTTGGGACTTTCACACCTCCTCGAGTACGAAATTCAACTTAAGGATACTCGACCTGTCAAATTAACTCCTTATAGGTTGGCGCCTCCAAAGATGGCTTTTCTTAGGGCGCACATTAAGAAACTTTTGGCAGATGGAGTAATTGAAGCGTAGTCATCCGTATACTCGAGTCCCATGTTTTTGATTCATAAAGGAGCAGATAGTTTCCGTGCTGTGGTAGATTATCGTTTGCTGAGCCAGAGGATTGAGGTAGAATCTACACCATTACCGGACATAAACTCTGCATTCAATTGATTTGGAAAGGCTAAACACTTTTCAACGTTTGATCTTAATCAAGCATACCATCACATTCCTCTTGCATTTGATGCTTTCTGTACGGAGTGGAATTTGTATCAATACACTAAGGTACCTTTTGGGTTGGCTACCGGTGCACAGATTTTGACTAGGTTGCTTGATAGCATTTCCCATGATCTTAAATTTATATATGTGTACCATTATTTGGACGACCTGGTAGTCTACAGTGAGAGTTTCGAGCAACACCTACAACACGTAGATGAAGTACTGCGTCGTTTAAGGGACGCTGGGGTGACGGTCAATCCAGAGAAAATTAAGTTGGCAGTCCGTGAGAGCTTTTTTTGGGGACATATTGTTTCCCAGAGGGTATTAGGATTGCCCCTGAGCGAACTCGTGCAATTCGGAATTTTCCGCCAGCCAAGGATATGCGGGGTATTGCTCGTTTTGTCGGCACGGCTAATTTCTGCTGCAAGTTTGTGCCATATTTTGCGGAGACAAATTTTGTGTGTTTTGTCTGAATCTGCAACAGGTGCATGCAATGGCAGTGAATATTTATAATTAACCTTCAACTAACCTGTGGGACAGTTTTGTTACATTACAACCACTTCTACTGCTGTGTTTCTACCAGATTTTCCTCTGCAACTACGTCTGAACCCTCCTGCAGGAGTACTCCTGTTCCCAAGATTCGTGGATCATCCGTGGATCGCAGTCACGTACGTAGATAGGTGAGCCGTGGTAAAAGTAGGAGTGTTTCTGTGGTTATAACTTACAACATATTTCATCTCTGCCGATTCTCTTCGGAACTTCTGAAGCACACCCAAACCTAAATAATTACACTCAGCCAATAGTAGACAGCTATATAGTCACGTGACCTTCAGCCAATCAGCGCATTCGTAACCCTATATACGCAGTGGAACGTCTAATTACGTCGTCATTTGCTGTTGAAGTGTTAGTCGAGGTGGTGGCTGGAAGTATTGATCATATAGAAAAGCCTCAATTTTCTAGTTAATCTGCGATTAGCATGGGGTTTCTCAAGAAACTGAAGTTTCGGAGAAGGAATTTGAAATTTTGGAGTAAGAAGGGGTCGAAGGTAGGTACGAAATATATTAATACTAATAAAATTTGGACATGTTCTTCACTGCATAAGCTTCATATCAACACAGTTGTGTTCGGCAGGAATTAAGCATTTTAGCTACATCTACAATCTACAATAAATGAACACCAATATGACTAAAGGTGTAAACAACAGCAAATAGCATGTACATAAAATATTGCTGAAAGTAACAGACCTACAATATAAATGTTTTGATTTCAGGCAACACCTGTGGAAGAAGAATCAGTAGTTGAGCAGGTGGATTCAGAAGAATCGAAGAATGAGGAGCCCATTATAATTACATTGGAGGTAAGGTCATGGGTATAATGTAACCCTTTTCATGCAACACACATTAATTTCATTTAAAACAGTGACCCTTCAGTTTTTATCAACACAGTTGTGTTCCACAGGAATTAAGCATTTTAGCTACATCAGTCATGCAGATTTGTTAGTTCTTCTGTTCCGTATTTCAGGTGATGTTTACTTTGATTTTCGGGTTTTCCTAACTTCTTTATTTTTTGCGTGGCTCATTGATTTAGTTATGCTGCACAGCTGTGTTGAGGAAGTTAATTGTGGAACATCACAGCTGAGTTCTTCTAATTCAGTGTGCATCACACAATACTTATCACTCGATTGTTTGTGGATGTAACACAGAACTTGACAATACCAATCACATAGTACACTCATGCTATGTCAATGTATAAGGCAGTGAGTGATTTAACATGTAGCTAGGAGTAGGGACTCGAGTATTGCATACAGAATTTTGATGTAATGGAATTCAGACCAGAAAACTTGTACCTCAAAATAATCGCAAACTGACACAAAGGTTGCTGGACTGAAATCTGGGAGCTACACTTTGTTCAGAGTTTCATGTTTGTAAACATTAGTTTCTAAACATAAATTAAACATAAAAATTGATACATAACATGGAATGCAGAGTACTTTAAGACATACAGCTATTATGTGGAAAGTGGTTTTGATGTGGTGGGTATTTAGTGAACTAGAAGGAAAGACATAATTGTCATGCCTGTCATATAATGTGTAAGGTAATATCTACAATAAATGAACACCAATATGACTAAAGGTGTAAACAACAGCAAATAGCATGTACATAAAATATTGCTGAAAGTAACAGACCTACATTATAAATGTTTTGATTTCAGGTAACACCTGTGGAGGAGCCAGAAGAAGAGAAGATGGTGGAAGACTCAATAGTTGAGTCTGAAGAAATGAACATCTTCAATGAGGAGCCCATTAAAAAGGCTGCCATTACTTTGGAGGTAAGGTCATGGGTATAATCTAACCCTTTTCATGCAACACATATTAATTTAATTCATAACAGTAACCCTTCGGTTTTTATCAACACAGTTGTGTTCCGCAGGAATTAAGCATTTTAGCTACATCAGTCATGCAGATTTGTTAGTTCTTCAGTTCCATATTTCAGTTGATTTTTATTTTCATTTTGGGGTTTTCCTAACTTCTTTATTTTTTGCGTGGCTCATTGATTTAGTTCTGCTGCACAGCTGTGTTGAGGAAGTTAATTGTGGAACATCACAGCTGAGTTCTTCTAATTCAGTGTGCATCACACAATACTTATCACTCGATTGTTTGTGGATGTAACACATAACTTGACAATACCAATCACATAGTACACTCATGCTATGTCAATGTATAAGGCAGTGAGTGATTTAACATGTAGCTAGGAGTAGGGACTCGAGGATTGCATACAGAATTTTGATGTAATGGAATTCAGACCAGAAAACTTGTACCTCAAAATAATCGCAAACTGACACAAAGGTTGCTGGACTGAAATCTGGGAGCTACACCTTTGTTCAGAGTTTCTTGTTTATAAACATTAGTTTCTAAACATAAATTAAACATAAAAATTGATACATAACATGGAATGCAGATTACTTTAAGACATACAGCTATTATGTGGATGGCTTTTCTTAGGGCGCACATTAAGAAACTTTTGGCAGATGGAGTAATTGAAGCGTAGTCATCCGTATACTCGAGTCCCATGTTTCTGATTCATAAAGGAGCAGATAGTTTCCGTGCTGTGGTAATTATCGTTTGCTGAACCAGAGGATTGAGGTAGAATCTACACCATTAATGGACACAAACTCTGCATTCAATTGATTTGGAAAGGCTAAACACTTTTCAACGTTTGATCTTAATCAAGCATACCATCACATTCCTCTTGCATTTGATGCTTTCTGTACGGAGTGGAATTTGTATCAATACACTAAGGTACCTTTTGGGTTGGCTACCGGTGCACAGATTTTGACTAGGTTGCTTGATAGCATTTCCCATGATCTTAAATTTATATATGTGTACCATTATTTGGACGACCTGGTAGTCTACAGTGAGAGTTTCGAGCAACACCTACAACACGTAGATGAAGTACTGCGTCGTTTAAGGGACGCTGGGGTGACGGTCAATCCACAGAAAATTAAGTTGGCAGTCCGTGAGAGCTCTTTTTTTGGGGACATATTGTTTCCCAGAGGGTATTAGGATTGCCCCTGAGCGAACTCGTGCAATTCGGAATTTTCCGCCAGCCAAGGATATGCGGGGTATTGCTCGTTTTGTCGGCACGGCTAATTTCTGCTGCAAGTTTGTGCCATATTTTGCGGAGACGGCAGAGCCTTTGACCACCCTACGCAAAAAAGAGCACGGTTCCAGTGGGGACCTGAACAAGATCAGGCTTTCCACAGGTTAAAGATGGCGATTACCCAGCCACCGGTGTTACGCATGGCGGATTTTTCCGAGACGTTTATTTTGCAAACTGATGCCAGCGCCATAGGCTTGGCGGCAGTTTTGTCGCAGGAACATCAAGGCGTTAGATTACCAATAGCGTACGCATCGAGGGTACTGAAATCACAAGAAAGGAAGGCATCCTCAGTTTATGAACTGGAGTGTCTGGCGGTTCTCTTCGAAATTGAGAAATTTCGGTCCTATCTGGAACATCGCGAGTTTTTACTCGAGACCGACAATCAGGCATTGTCCTGGTTGTTATCTCACCCGCGCCAGTTAGGGAAGATTGGGAGATGGGTGGTTAAGATCTCGTCACTGAAGTTTCAGGTTCATCATGTAAGAGGCACTCAAAATGTTATTGCCGATTCCCTCTCCAGGATGTTCGAGGAATACCAGCCCAAGGAGGAAGAAGACACGCCTATTAGCGCGATCTTGACTGATTCGCCACTGGCGTTTCAGGACTTGGGACAGCTGCAACACCAAGATACTGAGCTGTGTGCAATTATGAAACGACTGCAGAAAGGAGAAGTGATTCGCAATTATTCACTTTCAAAAGGAGTTTTGCGATGTAGAAGTAGTGCACGTCGCGAGTGGAAGATTGTGGTGCCAGTGGCTGTGGTTCCCATGGTTTTCCATTATTTCCATTCAGCACCTATTGGCGGGCATTTGGGCACTTTTAAGAGAATACAGAACATACGTCAAAATTTCATATGGAAGGGAATGGATATGGATATTCAGAATCGCGTCCGTTGTTGTAAAACTTGTGCAGTGATTAAGCCAGCACGGGAGACCAAGTTGGGTTTTCTGGCTTCAAAACCAGCACATCGGCCACTTCAAAGGTTGTTCATTGATTATGTAGGTCGTTTCCCCAGAAGCAAGATAGGAAATTCTATGCTTCTGGAATATGTGGATGGTTTTTCTAAATTTGTGTGGCTCCTTCCAGTTCGTGAAGCTACTACGGCTTCCACGATAAAAGCAATGAAACAAGGCGTCTTTGCTAGTTTCTCAGTACCGGAGGTCATAGTATCTGATAATGCTAAATGTTTCGTTTCAGATGAGTTTAGGAGATTTTGTTTTTTGTTAGGGATCCAACATGTAACAACCACACCTTACTATCCCAATCCTTCCCATGCGGAAAGATTTAATCGTAATCTACGTGCCGCACTTACCGCATACCATGCCACTTCTCAGACGAAGTGGGACACAAATCTGCAATGGTTGCAGGTCGCTTTCAATATGGCTGTTCACGAATCAACGGGGATCACGCCGTTTGAATTTATTTACCTTTAGGGGAAATACTCCCTCATCTAACCGATGGGAGATTCAGGAACTCCTACCTCACAATTGTTCCCGCGAGACATCCGCCGACGGTGGGATAGAGTATGTCGGAAGTTGCATCACAGTAGGCGACGCGTTGAAGTTAAATATAATCGTGATCGCAAGCCCTGTCCCTTTGGGGTTGGTGATCTAGCCTGGCTTCGTGCTCGTCCTGTGAGTCGGGCGGGGGCACAGATAACAGCTAAACTCTCCCCACGTTGGCGTGGCCCATTTAAGATTCAGAATTTTCTTACGCCTGTGACTGTCGAATTAGTGCATCCTGAATCAGGACATTATATATTATATTGGGTATTTCAAGTGATTTAAGTGACAATCTACTTTATAGTGCAACTGTTGGTTATTAAGTGTTTATTAATCCACAATGCACGGTGAACGAAGAGAAAAGTTAATTATTGCCCAACAGGCAAAACCTTTTTATCACTATCAAAACATCAAAGAAAAGCTTCACAAGACAAAAGCGTCCATTTGGTTTAATAAAATATGTAAAGCCGAACACCTCACACCCAAATATATACACATCACAGTAAATGGCAACAACCAAGGTATTTCAAGTGATTTTAAGTGACAATCTACTTTATAGTGCAACTGTTGGTTAATAAGTGTTTATTAGAACATTATGCGTCAAGAGCTCATCTCTCCCAGGTAAAAGGGGCTTATGTTAACTAAGTAAAGGAGGTTCCACATAGAGTTATAAGGATTTTGAGGTGTTTTGAATATCGACATCTGTAGGAGCGTATTTAGAGGAATTTTAAAGTGGATAGATGAGTGGAAAAGACATGTGGGTGTATGTGTCATGAAATAGATGGTAGTCTGTGAGTAGTTAGAGACAAAATGCGAATTGTCAAAAATGAATGGTAATACAAGTAGTAAATACTGCAGTTAAAAACAAGAACAAAAGGGATTTCTTTTTAAATTTGTAAATGTGAATGTCAGAGTCCATTGGTGTCTATGATATCTTTTCACGGGTGTTTGTCAATATAATTACTAAAAACAAGCAGTTGGTAATGTAAGCGTTCATCACAGTGAGAAAAGACTGTCAGAAATTGAAAGACAGGGAAAGCAACGAGAGAGGGGACCGAAGATGGTGGATGAGAAAAACAAACATTTATAATAAGTGTCATTTTATTAGTTAACATTAAACGGACACTGCAGACCCAATGAGTAGGGTTAAGTGTCATTTCTGGTCAATATGGTTGTGCTTTAGTTTGTAACAAGAGCAGTTTGTCACTACTGGTCTTAAGTGAAGGTACGACATGTAGTGTAAAGAGTGATACAGGACTTTTGTTTTTAAAATAAGTCATGTATTTTAGGGGTTTTCCTGGATGGCATCACTTGAGAGGATATATACAGGGCATACACAAAAGAATGGTGCGGTTTCAAAAGTGAATAAACAATTTATGTCTCACATTACACGGGCATAACATACACCGTCAGCGGCGGCAACTGTCCAAGTTTCTCATGCGCTACAAGCAGTTCGCTTCTCATGCTTAATGCGTGGCCGCGGGCCAGTTTAGGGGAAATGCGCTGGATCGGACGTGCTGCTGCAAATGGAGACAAGAACCTTCTCCCTTGGCCACCCCGTTCGCCAGATCTTACACCGTGCGATTTCTTTCTTTGGGGGTTCATTAAAGACAGCGTTTATGTACCACCATTGCCCACGTCCATCCATGAAATTCGTGATCGGATAACGCATGCACTGCAGGCCATTACAGCGGACATGCTACACCGGGTCTGGGATGAGTTTGATTACCGTGTGGATGTGTGTCGTGTGACCCAGGGTGCACACATTGAAGGATTGTAATTACCAAATGAGAAACTTGGACAGTTGCCGCCGCTGACGGTGTATGTTGTGCCCGTGTAAGGTGAGAAATACATTTTTATTCACTTTTTATACCGCACCATTCTTTTGTGTATGCCCTGTATATGTATTTTTTTTACGAGAAGCTCCACATAGAGTCCATTGTTTTAAGGGGAAATGTTGGCCCGCAAATTTATTCTTCCTTCAGTTTCAGTATTCCTTTCTTCTACCCTACTTGGCGGGGAAGCGTGTGGCAGACGTGTCTGTGGAGCGGCGAGGTCTACCATGAACTCATTAGGAACATACCTATCATCCTCTTTCTTCCTCAGGAGAGAGAGATTCCGCATCTGTTGGGCCACCTCATCAGGGCAAGATCGCCTAAGCAACATCTTTAAGGACATTGTGAGTTTGCTCAAAGGAACAAGCATGACTCACATCATTCTCATCGATGAATACCTTTATTCAAGGTACCGTCAGCTCTTATCCATCAGGTTACTGGCTGAGAATCACAAAGGAATGCTTGCTGCTTGGGCGTTCTTGGCAACACTTCCAGAGAATGAGATGTACTTTGCCAAGATACTTTATGATAAAGAGACAACAGCATGTCTAAACAGAAACAACTTCCCGTTACATATTGCAGCAGCAGTCTCAGCAGCCAGATTTGAGCTCCCAACCATGCTCAACTACCGAGGAGCTGAGAACCAAATCCAAAGTTCCACCCTCCTAGCTAACATAGTATTTGCATACTTAACCAAGAGGCTAACCCTTTCAAACAGGGCCATTATGAATGAAATGGCTGCATTTGGATCACGACAGGAGATGATTGAGTACCAAAGAAGTTTGGATGAGAATACAGATGAAGGATATTCCTCATCCCAAGCACAGGAGAGAGGTCAACCAGCTGTGATAGGATCACCTCCAGCCAGGAGATAGGGTGCCTGATCCCATACATCACAAATTTGAGATAAGAATTGTATCTAAGCAATATGTACTAATATAATTATAATATCATAACATAGCAAATTGTGAACGGGGTAGATCTAGTTTTCGTGACTTTATCATACTTACTATTATTACTAGGTTTAATTTCTAGGATAGTAACATATGAAAATAAGATTTAATCCTTACACTTGATTAAACAACATTATATTCCGTAGTAATACCCTTCCTTGATCAAGGACAGGATGGGAGTGGATCTCTTGCCAATACATGGGAACAGATTAGAGTACCATACAGGCAGAGCAATAGTGAATGGTGAAGGGTATGTTATTATTCTTATAATAATAATATTCATAGTATAATTGAGATATAAGCAGCATAAAAGCATGAATTATCTTATCTTGTATATCGTTCAGCAGACATTTCATCTGAACTGCCTTGTGTATGTGTATATAGTTGGCCATGTGTATACTCAGTTCTGACTTGCAGCAGACCTTCTGGAACGTACCTGTTGCATAAGGCGGGGAGTGTCTGTAGTCATTAATAGTTTATACGCATACATTTTTTTTTCTGCCCTGAAACATGTAGTGACATAGTTAATTACACTACCTGATAGTTTGAACTGTAGTTCAATACTCGAAAAACTGTAGTAACTTACATATTGTATACATCTCTGATTTACAGGGACCTCAAACTTGATAATGTCCTGATCGATGGTGACGGTCATTGCAAGGTGGCCGACTTCGGGTTGTCGAAATTAGGAGTCTTCCGTGGAAATAAAACTGACACGTTCTGTGGCACACCATGTTATATGGCCCCAGAGGTAATTATCACTTTTCATTTTAAATCTTTTATATATTTTAAATGGTTTTTGACTATTTGTTGTTTCTTAAAGTTTTTGCATATTTTAATGGTACTGACATGCAAAAATTTCTTTTTCATTTTAAGGAGATTCATAATTATAATATTATATTATCATTGTCTATGTCAAAAAAAAACCATGAGTTAAGTAGTTGAAATTCTCAGTAACTTGGTAAAAAAACATGCTTAAAGACGTCTCAGTAAGCATTTCATACCCATGAAAGTTAAACAACTAATCTTTTATTTTTTTTTAAAAGATAATAGGAGTCTTCCACGGACATAAAACCGACACGTTCTGTACATGCCATGTTATATGGCCCCGGAGGTAATTATCACTTTTCATTTTAAATCTGAATACACTCTATTTTAATTAGTGATAATAATTTTGTGTAAATGTTGTTATCTTGGTGTTGAGTGAAAGTACTTTTATCCTTTTAAAATGACAGGCTGAAATGTTGAGTTTAATCTAATTGTTAAATTTTATCCTCTGATATATGTAGGTGGTTAAAGGGCTGCCCTACGGACATGGAGTAGACTGGTGGGCCCTTGGGATCATGATTTATGTCATGTTGATAGGGACATATCCATTTCTCGACACTGACGAACATAAGATGGACGAGAAGATAAAGAACCAGGAAGTGACATATCCGGAGGGAATTACAAAAGAGGCTGAACTGATAATGAGGAGGGTAAGTATTATTAATAGTAAGACTGAGGACTTGAAAGTACTATAGAGTAGAGCTACCATATGCCTGCCTTTCCCTGGACATGTCCTCTTTCAATACAAAAATTTCTGTTTGGGCGGGTTTTTAAAAATTATAGAAGTCCAGGTTGTTGACTATTTGTTGTTTTTAAAGTTTTTGCATATTTTAGTGGTACTGAAATGTAAAAATTCCTTTTTTCATTTTAAGGAGATATGTAATTATAATCTTATATTATTATCTGTGTCAAAAGAAACATGAGTTAAGTAATTGAAATTCTGAGTAACTTGGTAAAAAAACATTAATTAAAGATGTCTCAGTCAGCGTTTCGTACCCATGAAAGTTAAACAACTATTTTTTTTATTCTTTTAAAAATTATAATGCTATTTTTATTTAATAAAATTGTGACTATTAATATTTCATGTTTTTCAACGCCATTTTTCACTGATTTGTACTCTTTTGGTGGTCGATAAGTGGAAAATGTCCTCTTTTTTGTGATGGATATATGGTAACTCTACCACAGTCTCCTGTAAGCAAGTAAATGCCCACTTATGGACATTTATTTTACTGTATTACCATTAAGTAAATAATTTATTAAGAGATTTGTGTTTTTGAATATAGGGAAGAGTATCATAGTTTAATAGTTTTGTGGTGTCCTAGTTACATGTTTGGATAAGCCAGGTGGCATAATTGTGGTGAAAACTAGTTTTCAATCGGTAGTGTTGTGTTGAAAGGCGCACAGTTGAAGTTAGTATTGTCTGAGGGAAAAATCAACAAATAGATTCAAGTAAATAGTGTCTGGATTTCACAGCACATGCATTATTAACTAATTATATGACTGAATTAAAACATTATTAATAATCACACTGAGAAGCACACAGTGATACTGTGTACATATGATACGTGTGGAAGCTGCAACGAAACTCACCTCAGTGTTATGCTGTTAGAACTGTACATTATCATCAACATTTTTAGTTATGGGAATTTTGTTTAGAAACGTGCCGCAGTTGTGAGGGGCACAGCTGAAGTGAACAAAGTATAAATTTATTAATTCTTGCTTTTTACAGCTTTTGACTAAGGATCCATCTGAGCGATTGTGTACATACGGACAGGTGTACAGTGTCAGGCAGCAGCCATTCTTTAGGGGAATTGATTGGCGTGCTCTGCAAGAGAAAAGAGTAAAACCGCCAACGAGGATAGAAGTTGTTGTGGAGGTAAGTTCATTTCCTGTCTTAAGCAGTTGCTGTTAATATTACAAGTCAACTGGGGAAATAACAGTATTATAAGAAGTAGGTCTTTCATATAGGAGTAAAACTTGGTATGTATTCTGTGTGGGTGGGTGCAGCACAGGCATGTGCATTTGTGTGTGCACACATGCGTGTCTGCATGGGTGTGTTAAGTGTATCATGTAGGTTTATATGTAAGTTATTATAAAACAAGTAGTTTGTATGTAATTTAGTATGTAAAAAAAGGTAGTATGTAAGTAAGGTAGTATGTAAGTAAGTTTGTATGTAAGTAAGGTAGTATGTAAGTAAGGTAGTATGTAAGTAAGGTAGTATGTAAGTAAGTTAGTATGTAATTATGTAAGTAAGACAGTAAGTAAGTTTGTATGTAAGTAAGGTAGTATGTAACTTAGTATGTATGTAAGTCAGTTTGTAAGTAAGGTAGTATGTAAGTAAGGTAGTATGTAAGTAGTAGTATGTAATTATGTAAGGTAGTATGTAAGTAAGTTTGTATGTAAGGTAGTATGTAAGTAAGGTAGTATGTACGTAAGTTTGTATGTAAGTAAGGTAGAATGTAAGTTAGTATGTATGTATGTATGTATGTAAGAGAGTATGTCAGTGAGATACTATGTAAGTTAGTTACTTGTCTGTTGTATGGCCCGCGACGTGTACCAAATTTTCAAATTGGCCGCGACTTCCAAAAGGTTCAGTACCCTTGGCTTAAAGTAACAGACCTAAGTTATACATTATTTTATTTCAGTAAAACGATAACAAGAAGCAACTGCAGGTGCAGCGAACACCGCCGATGTGGTCGAGATGTCGGCGCAGTGTTACATAGAGAAGGTACACGACGATAGACTCCAGCGAGTTCAACGGACACGACACAGCCCGTGTTCTAGGGCAGGACATTCTAAGAAGGCAAAATACGATAGACTCCAGCTAGTTCAACGGACACGATACAGCCCGTGTTCTGGGGCAGGACATTCTAAGAAGGCAAAATACGATAGACAACAGCGAGTTCAACGGACACGATACAGCCCGTGTTCTGGGGCAGGACATTCGAAGGCAAAATACGATAGACTCCAGCGAGTTCAACGGACACGATACAGCCCGTGTTCTGGGGCAGGACATTCGAAGAAGGCAAAATACGATACTCTCCAGCGAGTTCAACGGACACGATACAGCCCGTGTTCTGGGACAGGAAATTCTAAGAAGGCAAAATACGATAGACTCCAGCTAGTTCAACGGACACGATACAGCCCGTGTTCTGGGGCAGGACATTCTAAGAAGGCAAAATAACAATAGACTCCAGCGAGTTCAACGGACACGATACAGCTCGTGTTCTGGGGCAGGACATTCTAAGAAGGCAAAATACGATAGACTCCAGCGAGTACAACGGACACGATACAGCCCGTGTTCTGGGGCAGGACATTCTAAGAAGGCAAAATACGATAGACTCCAGCGAGTTCAACGGACACGATACAGCCCGTGTTCTGGGGCAGGACATTCTAAGAAGGCAAAATACGATAGACTAAAGCGAGTTCAACGGACACGATACAGCCCGTGTTCTGGGGCAGGACATTCTAAGAAGGCAAAATACGATAGACTCCAGCGAGTTCAACGGACACGATACAGCCCGTGTTCTGGGGCAGGTCATTCTAAGAAGGCAAAATACGATAGACTCCAGCTAGTTCAACGGACACGATACAGCCCGTGTTCTGGGGCAGGACATTCTAAGGCAAAATACGATAGACTCCAGCTAGTTCAACGGACACGATACAGCCCGTGATCTGGGGCAGGACATTCTTAGAAGGCAAAATACGATAGACTCCAGCGAGTTCAACGGACACGATACAGCCCGTGTTCAGGGGCAGGACATTCTAAGAAGGCAAAATACGATAGATTCCAGCTAGTTCAACGGACACGATACAGCCCGTGTTCTGGGGCAGGACATTCTAAGAAGGCAAAATATGATAGCTCCATCTAGTTCAACGGACACGATACAGCCCGTGTTCTGGGGCAGGACATTCTAAGAAAGAGAAATACGATAGACCCCAGCGAATTCAACGGACACGATGCAGCGCGTGATCATTGGCAGGACCTTCTAAGGAGAAGGAAAAATACCATTAAAGCCAACGAGTTCAACGGACACGATGGGGTCAGTGCCCAGGGGCAGGACATTCTATGGAGGACAAATACGGGAGCCCGTTTTCCGGGGCAGGCCCTTTTATGGAGATGGAAAAATACGATAAACCCCAGCGAGTTCAACGGACACGATGGGGCCCGTGTCCAGGGGCAGGATATTCTATGAAGGAAAAATACGATAGACCCCCAGCGAGTTCAACGGACACAATGCAGCTCGTGATCAATGGCAGGACCTTCTATGGAGAAGGAAAAATACAATTAAAGCCAGCGAGTTCAACGGACACGATGCAGTCCGTGTCCAGCGGCAGGATCTACTATGAAGAACTTGCTGGATAAGAGGCTCTATGGGCCCAACGTCTGGTCTTGTTGGTGTGGAGAAGTGATGAATATTTCTTTGTATTGTGAATGGATCCTGAATTCATCACCATCCACCCCATAACATAGATCAGTAATTAGTATCAAATGTGAACTCAAGTTTTGAATCTTTTTTCACTTCATTCATATTTGGAAACTTGTATGGTAAGTTTGGTACTCATCGAGAAGATATGAAATTCTGCATGAATGAGAAGCGGCAACTAAAAAGGGAGCTGAATGCTGTCAAGGTTGCCAACAACAAACTGAAGAAGCATTTGGAGTCCAACATGAAGGATCATGAGAAAGAGAAGGAAATCCTCTTGAACCGGAACCAGGAGCTGCACAACGAACTGAAAGCAATTAAGGTCAGTGTTGCCAACATGCATCAAGTGTACAGTATTATCAGATCTTATTATTTGAGGCGTGCCAGAGGATCATCTGAATGTGAATTGTCAGCCTGCCCTGGTGCATCTGGCATGAGATTTAAAGCTATTTTATTAAGAATAATTTAAGTGCTTGCAGCTAAATGCATTACCATGTCAAATGTCACGTGCAGCATAGTAACAATAAAACAGATCTTTCTTAAGACCAAATCTGGACCACATTCATTGATTGAGATTACCTCTTTCTATTGACCTAACTCTGTGGGTTCCTCCACAACATGTTACCATGAGTACAGAAGGAGATCAGTTTCTGTAATCTGTTCTGTTCTACAAGGTTATTTTGCAGCTCACTTTTGGCCGCAGTTTAAACAAGGCACAATTCTGTGCATTATACGACACTAATATAGAACTGCTACTGTAATACTGTCATTGTGCAGGCATATCAAAATGTATTGGGGAAAATTAAGCATTATCAGTTAAAGAGACATTAAACTAGTAGTATAAAATGTAACCAAGAGTTACTGGAGTCTCTTACGTTTTCTTCCGCTTTCTGCAAAGAAAAGTGCAGGAATATTTTTACTGCTTCCTGATGAAGGGATTTGCTTTATTGTCAACATCATCATCGTTGTCGTCATCATCATCATCATCATGTAATTATAATAGTAAAAACTACGTATTTTGTAGAGTATTCTTTGTCTTAGTAACAAATTAAATATTAGCGTGCAATATAGAGAAATCTGTATTTATATCTGCTGTTTAAACTTGCGCAAATGGTTGTGTTTCAGGTCATCTGCGCGGAACGCAAACAAATAGTGGTCAGAGACTTTCTATAGACTGTTTCCACCCAGTCAGAGTATTGGGTAAAGGACGATTTGGCAAAGTGGTGCTGGCAAGAAGGAAAGCACCAGATGGTCATGACCAACTTGTTGCCATTAAGGCCTTAAGAAAGGCCAACATTATCAGTTGTTGCAATGTGTCATTCACTATCACTGAAAAGGAGGCGCTGATCCTCGCTTCTGCACATCCATTTGTTACTACCCTCTACACATGCTTCCAAACAAAGACAAGTTTCAATTCTTTGAACCTGCTTCATATTTCCAGGGAATCATTAATACCGAAATTTACCATCAGTATGAAAATGTAATAATTTTTAGGCACTGTGACGTTCCAAGTTACATGACGCCAGAGGTAATATATCACTTCTCATTTTAAATTTGAATACATTATATCTTAATCAGTGACTATCATTTTGTGTTAATGTTATCATCCTGCTGTTATGTGATTCATACTTTTATCCTTTTAAAATGACAGGCAGAAATGTTGAGTTAATCTAATTGTTATATTTTATCCCCTGGTATATGTAGATGGTGCGGGGGTTGCCCTACGGACATGGAGTTGATTGGTGGGCCCTAGGAATCATAATTTATGCCATGTTGATAGGAAGACTACCATTTTATGACACTCATGAATATAGGCTGGAAGAGAAGATCAAGAAGTATGAAGTGACATATCCTTAGGTGTTGCTTCTGAAATCGAGCCTAAAAGCGGTATATAAGACTTGTCTGTTGTATGGCGTACGGACATGGAGTTGATTGGTGGGCCCTCGGAATCATTTTATATGCAATGTTAACAGGACGCCTACCATTTTATGATGTCGACGAATATAGGTTGCAAGAGAAGATTAAGAACTATGAAGTGATATATCCGAAGGGAATTTCAAAAGAGGCTGAACTGATAATGAGGAGGGTAAGTATTATTAATAGTAAGACTGAAGCCTTGAAAGTACTATAGAGTAGGGCTACCATATGCCTGCCTTTTCCCTGGACATGTCCTATTTTAAGACACAAAAGTTTCTGTCTGGGCAGGTTTTTAAAACTTTTTAGAAGTCCAGGTTTTTGACTGTTTGTTGTTTCTTTAAGTTTTTGCATATTTTAGTGGTACTGAAATGTAAAAATTCCTTTTTTCATTTTAAGGAGATATGTAATTATAATCTTATATTATTATCTGTGTCAAAAGAAACATGAGTTAAGTAATTGAAATTCTGAGTAACTTGGTAAAAAACATTAATTAAAGATGTCTCAGTCAGCATTTCGTACCCAATCAAAAAAATCAAAACACGTTTTATGTTCAATGCCGTTTTTGAAAATTGTGCCGTTTATGAGATAATGTGAGAGCCAGACAGACAGGCCACAGGTGACAATATAATACAGTGCGTGCACTTTGCATGCTGGATAACTAAGGCTACATATACACACTCAGAATATGAAATATTTATTGCTTTTCCACAGCAACAATTGTTATGTAAACGCATGTCAATGTTACGTTTATATATACATTGCCTGCCTTGTTCTATGTGTCTGTGGGTTTCTATATTGGCCAATGGGTTATTGTTATGTCACTATCGTATGATACCATACCTTCTGATAGGAAAAAGAAGACATAATGTCTTAACTACTGATTGCTAAGAGTTATATTTATGTAGGATAGGCAAATGTTGCTGTTTTAGAAGATGCACACACGTACCATAATGGGTGACTTGTCCTTAATACACAGTTGTCACAGATATGTGACAGTATTTGTAATGAGTGAAGATGTAACTATGTAAATTTATGCACTGCAGTAGATGTGATCTTTTTGCATGTAACTGCATTCATAACGAACGCAAGGTTTCACTGAACGTCTGCAGTTTAGCAGTTAACTCTTCATGCTTCATGTATTGCATGTCAATTTCAGTGTTAATCAGCAGGTTATCCTAACTGACAATTCTTGCTTTGTGTGTTCAAAAAGATCCACTCATTTCTCCCACCCTCCTGAACACTGGATCATAATTATCCTATCATGTCTGACTACTATCTAAACCACTGCAGTTGACATACCATCATTAACTAAATCAAGAATCAAACAGAAACTGTTTCTAGAAAAGAATTTTCCTTAATCTTCTTAATCATCTCCTCTGCAGCAGTTTAATGGAGGCCTTGTGAACAGCTAGGTAGAAGAGCAGCAGTGACGTTGTTTGAAACTGTGTGTGCTGTAATGACTGTGGCTGTTGTTTGCAGGAACACTTATTTCTCGTCATGGAGTATGTGAGTGGAGGCAGCCTGGTCTCCCAGCTGCGACAGGAACGAGTGTTCAGTGAGGAAAGAGCTCGCTTTTATGCAGCTGAAATAACACTGGCACTTGAATTCCTCCACAGACATGGTATTTTGCATTGGTAAGTAGCCTTAGTTCTGTAACCGGCAGTTCGGGTTCGAAACCTGAACATGTCGATTACGTGATGTAACTATTTAATTTCGGCATACAAATTGGGGTTTGATGAATACAACATCCGGCTTGAGAAATTAGGGAGAAATGTAATTTTAGTAGAGGCAGTGGCAACTATCACTTCAGAAACAGTAGGGATTTGTCGCGGTTAGAGCGTTCTAGCGCGCCGTTTGTACTAACCAATCAGACTTACGGATTTAAAAGGTATTTCAGTCAATGTACAGATAGGTATCGCATGAGTGGCGGAGATATGGTTGCGCAGACCGTGGACGCGGGAGTTTTAGGTGGCTGGTAGACGAAGAGGTACAAGACGGTTAAGAGTGTGTTCAGGTGCCGTCCTCGATCATAAAATTGAAAGCAAAAATTTGTATTAAATTTGCAACGTTACAAATATACCAATAAATATACATAAATAGTGATCACTTGTTTACTTGAACCAACTGGTGAAGTGAGTGCCGGCGCTGACTTATCTCCACGCAATAATCCCAATGATGATAAGACCTCATGACACCAACACCGAGCTAGCCAAGCTACCGAACTGAACGGTAACAGCGTAAAAATGGCGACCAACGTTGCGGCACGAATAGAGGTAAAACCTGCGGCGACGAACTCCTATTAGACATCGAGCAAGAAACCGACGGCTGGGGGAGAGTGTTGGAACCAGCGAATGCCGAAACGTCGATTGTAGGAGCAAGCCTGTTTGAGGTACGATCAGCCGTCCAGAAAGCATCACTATACCACCACCGAACATCGGCAGCGCTACGACATCCGTGTGGCCGTGCGGCAGCCGGAGAATAGCCAAGCTACCGAACTGAACGGTAACAGTTCCATTATATCCATTTGTCATTGAAATGACATCTGTGCTGTTCACATTCAGTACAGAAGATCATTTGTGAACTTTAAACGTAATACTCAATAAGCATGACTTTAAACCAGTAGTACTGTATGACATTATCATTATGTTGTGTTTAATGTTCCAAATTTTGCACTACATAGGATCGCCAGATATTTTCTTTCTTTCTTTGCCTCCCGTGTTGATATAGATTTCATTTTCTGCAGATATTAATTTTTGTTAAGAAAGTTGTGTAATATTCAGTAGAGATATTACAAGTCATAATCATAGGTCTGTTGTTGACAGAGTCTACATTTGAGATAAAGACCACGTAAAGAAATCCACATCTAGAATAAAAGTATAACTGTATCTCCAACCCAAACACTCATAGCTCTTACATTTGATAGTCATAACTTTCGCCTTAGACTTTATAACCATGTCTGACAATATCCCAGTGGGTATGTGTAGGGCGCAAAGTGTTCCAGAGCATCATTTGAGAGGAACATTGTCCCTTGAGTCATCAAAGAGAGTCATTGATCACAGGATGGTGGATCGTTACGACGTGATCCAATGTGAAATTCCTGATGTGAATATACCAATCCTAAGTATCCACAATGATAGACTAGTGGTTAGGGGGTTATTCATGGCCTATCATTACTCACTATTCTCATTGGGCCCTGGAGATCTAAAACCTAGTAAAGTAGAGTTGGCAGGTGCTATGTTAGGCCTACTGTTCAACACCGTGGATCCAGCAAGAATCCTAGCATTCAACAATGAATTGATTGATCATTGTATCAAAGCCGGATTCCGGCCTATATTCAGAATTATAGTTGCACATGCTGATATCTTGACTATTGCTGATCACTCAAGAACCCAGGCATTCCTGAGGAAATTTGGCGATGGGATGCAGCGTTTTCTAGAGAACAGAGCGCAGCAGCTCATAATGTTTGGCCCAATCATGCTCACAATTGGAAAAAAAACATTCAAGTTGAGGGATTCCCTGGGTGGATAACGAAGAGGGTAAGAGCATTTATGGGAACGCTGGGTCTAGAGTCAACAGACATAATATGGACTGACTCCACCTACCCAGCTGTGTCTACCATGAACTCATTAGGAACATACCTATCATCCTCTTTCTTCCTCAGGAGAGAGAGATTCCGCATCTGTTGGGCCACCTCATCAGGGCAAGATCGCCTAAGCAACATCTTTAAGGACATTGTGAGTTTGCTCAAAGGAACAAGCATGACTCACATCATTCTCATCGATGAATACCTTTATTCAAGGTACCGTCAGCTCTTATCCATCAGGTTACTGGCTGAGAATCACAAAGGAATGCTTGCTGCTTGGGCGTTCTTGGCAACACTTCCAGAGAATGAGATGTACTTTGCCAAGATACTTTATGATAAAGAGACAACAGCATGTCTAAACAGAAACAACTTCCCGTTACATATTGCAGCAGCAGTCTCAGCAGCCAGATTTGAGCTCCCAACCATGCTCAACTACCGAGGAGCTGAGAACCAAATCCAAAGTTCCACCCTCCTAGCTAACATAGTATTTGCATACTTAACCAAGAGGCTAACCCTTTCAAACAGGGCCATTATGAATGAAATAGCTGCATTTGGATCACGACAGGAGATGATTGAGTACCAAAGAAGTTTGGATGAGAATACAGATGAAGGATATTCCTCATCCCAAGCACAGGAGAGAGGTCAACCAGCTGTGATAGGATCACCTCCAGCCAGGAGATAGGGTGCCTGATCCCATACATCACAAATTTGAGATAAGAATTGTATCTAAGCAATATGTACTAATATAATTATAATATCATAACATAGCAAATTGTGAACGGGGTAGATCTAGTTTTGTGACTTTATCATACTTACTATTATTACTAGGTTTAATTTCTAGGATAGTAACATATGAAAATAAGATTTAATCCTTACACTTGATTAAACAACATTATATTCCGTAGTAATACCCTTCCTTGATCAAGGACAGGATGGGAGTGGATCTCTTGCCAATACATGGGAACAGATTAGAGTACCATACAGGCAGAGCAATAGTGAATGGTGAAGGGTATGTTATTATTCTTATAATAATAATATTCATAGTATAATTGAGATATAAGCAGCATAAAAGCATGAATTATCTTATCTTGTATATCGTTCAGCAGACATTTCATCTGAACTGCCTTGTGTATGTGTATATAGTTGGCCATGTGTATACTCAGTTCTGACTTGCAGCAGACCTTCTGGAACGTACCTGTTGCATAAGGCGGGGAGTGTCTGTAGTCATTAATAGTTTATACGCATACATTTTTTTTTCTGCCCTGAAACATGTAGTGACATAGTTAATTACACTACCTGATAGTTTGAACTGTAGTTCAATACTCGAAAAACTGTAGTAACTTACATATTGTATACATCTCTGATTTACAGGGACCTCAAACTTGATAATGTCCTGATCGATGGTGACGGTCATTGCAAGGTGGCCGACTTCGGGTTGTCGAAATTAGGAGTCTTCCGTGGAAATAAAACTGACACGTTCTGTGGCACACCATGTTATATGGCCCCAGAGGTAATTATCACTTTTCATTTTAAATCTTTTATATATTTTAAATGGTTTTTGACTATTTGTTGTTTCTTAAAGTTTTTGCATATTTTAATGGTACTGACATGCAAAAATTTCTTTTTCATTTTAAGGAGATTCATAATTATAATATTATATTATCATTGTCTGTGTCAAAAAAAAACCATGAGTTAAGTAGTTGAAATTCTCAGTAACTTGGTAAAAAAACATGCTTAAAGACGTCTCAGTAAGCATTTCATACCCATGAAAGTTAAACAACTAATCTTTTATGTTTTTTAAAATGATAATAGGAGTCTTCCACGGACATAAAACCGACACGTTCTGTACATGCCATGTTATATGGCCCCGGAGGTAATTATCACTTTTCATTTTAAATCTGAATACATTGTATTTTAATTAGTGATTATAATTTTGTGTAAATGTTGTTATCTTGGTGTTGAGTGAAAGTACTTTTATCCTTTTAAAATGACAGGCTGAAATGTTGAGTTTATCTAATTGTTAAATTTTATCCTCTGATATATGTAGATGGTGAAAGGGCTGCCCTACGGACATGGAGTAGACTGGTGGGCCCTTGGGATCATGATTTATGTCATGTTGATAGGGACATATCCATTTTACGACACTGACGAACATAAGATGGACGAGAAGATAAAGAACCAGGAAGTGACATATCCGGAGGGAATTACAAAAGAGGCTGAACTGATAATGAGGAGGGTAAGTATTATTAATAGTAAGACTGAGGCCTTGAAAGTACTATTCTGACTATACTATGAAAGTCATTTCAAGGAGATACATAATTATAATCTTAAATTTTCATTGTCTGTGTCAAAAAAACACGAGTTAAGTAGATGAAATTCTGAGTAACTTGGTAAAAAAAACATGCTTAAAGACGTCTCAGTCAGCATTTCATAGCCGTGAAAGTTAAACAACTAATTTTTTTATATTTTTTTAAAAATGATAATGCTATTTTTCATTTAATAAAATTGTGACTATGAATATTTCCTGTTTTCAAAGCCCTTTAAAACTGATGTGTCCTCTTTTTGTGGTCGATAAGCGGCAAATGTCCTCTTTCTTGTAATGGATATATGGTAACTCTACCACAGCCTCCTGTAAGCAAGTAAATGCCCACTTATGGACATTTATTTTACTGTACTACCATTAAGTAAATAGTTTATTAAGAGATTTTGTGTTTTTTAATATAGGGAAGAGTATCATAGTTTAATAGTTTCGTGGTGTCCTAGTTACATGTTTGGATAAGCCAGGAGGCATAATTCTTGCTTTTTACAGCTTTTGACTAAGGATCCATCTGAGCGATTGTGTACATACGGACAGGTGTACAGTGTCAGGCAGCAGCCATTCTTTAGGGGAATTGATTGGCGTGCTCTGCAAGAGAAAAGAGTAAAACCGCCAACGAGGATAGAAGTTGTTGTGGAGGTAAGTTCATTTCCTGTCTTAAGCAGTTGCTGTTAACATTACAAGTCAACTGCGGAAATAACAGTATGTAAGGACATGGAGTTGACAGGTGGGCCCTAGGAATCATAATTTATCACATGTTGATAGGAAGACTACCATTTTATGACACTCATGAATGGACATTTATTTTACTGTATTACCATTAAGTAAATAATTTATTAAGAGATTTTGTGTTTTTGAATATAGGGAAGAGTATCATAGTTTAATAGTTTTGTGGTGTCCTAGTTACATGTTTGGATAAGCCAGGTGGCATAATTGTGGTGAAAACTAGTTTTCAATCGGTAGTGTTGTGTTGAAAGGCGCACAGTTGAAGTTAGTATTGTTTGAGGCAAAAATCAACAAATAGATTCAAGTAAATAGTGTCTGGATTTCACAGCACATGCATTATTAACTAATTATACGACTGAATTAAAACATTATTAATAATCACACTGAGAATCACACAGTGATACTGTGTACATATGATACGTGTGCATGCTGCAACGAAACTTACCTCAGTGTTATGCTGTTAGAACTGTACATTATCATCAACATTTTTAGTTATGGGAATTTTGTTTAGAAACGTGCTGCAGTTGTGAGGGGCACAGCTGAAGTGAACAAAGTATAAATTTATTAATTCTTGCTTTTTACAGCTTTTGACTAAGGATCCATCTGAGCGATTGTGTACATACGGACAGGTGTACAGTGTCAGGCAGCAGCCATTCTTTAGGGGAATTGATTGGCGTGCTCTGCAAGCCCATACGTAGAGTGTGGATTTTCCTGCAATGGTTCTTATAAAACTCGCAGTTTCTTGAGAGCAATGAGGGCCGATCTCCAAAACCGGATACTTCCTAAAGCGACCAAGAAATATAGAAATTACCGGCACAAATTCGTTTACGCCCTTGAAAAAATTATGGAATTTACTGCATGGCCTTTCATGAAACTCATTACTGGTCAATGGCATAACGCGTAGATCTGTAACACCGAATTTCAACGTCTGTGATAAATTACCGAGCTTATCCTGACGTAGGGTATAATCCCTTTAAATCCAAATTTTCTCCAAGAATTATTTACGTAATCAACACTGTTCTTGCAAAAAAATAGGGGTGACTAGACGCCGACATTGTTGTTACAGTAAACAGTGCTGTAAACACCTTAGATTCCCAAGGTCAGCAAGTACACATGCTACCGACTTGACAGCCAGGCAAACAAAGCGAAAGGAGTAATTACAAATCAAGTTACGTGCGGTTATAGAGGAAAATGTGGCTGCCCAAAGTGGTGCACGACGTGCTGTAAACATGAATCAAAACGTAATGAACTTAGAAGAAACGAAGACAAAGGGCCGAAACGTCCGATCTAATCCAGCCTAGAATTGGTCCAAGCTGCTGACGTCTAAGGAATTCACCTTACCGCGCTAGGAGCAGTGAAGTTCGACAACTACGCCAAGACCGCGGGAGATGCGCCTGTAAGACCCCGAACCAGCAGTGGTCAACTGTCGGGTGACTCCATTATGTACACCGGGTCGAGCGAAAACGGGAGATATGGCATCTGTTGCAGATATGCAATCGTCAGCTTTAAGTCATACGACTGTACAACCAGAGTAAGCTGTATACTCGTATTAGTTTATATAGTTGCTTGTGATTAAATCAAAATGTCTGATAGAAATTTGCGTAGTAGAAGTCGATCCGTCGATAGTACGGATAGCAGAAGGCATGAGATCGAAGTAGGTGAAGGGTATACTTGTTTTAACCAAGAGGCAAACATTACTGTGCATGAGGTTCAGGCGTCTGAGCTTGAAACGTCGAGCACAGGAATTATCAATATTAATGATAATTATACGGAAATAAACTGTAGCAATAGTAGCGAGGTACAAACGAACATACTGGTACAAAATCAGATGCAGGAATTTGTTGCAAAAGTGATGAAATCCTTTCGGGAGGAAGCTGCCAAACAGACTGAAAATATTAAAGCCGAGGTAGCAAAACAAGCCATAGCAAATGAACAAATAGTTGCTACTAGTGAGAAACGATCGGCAGAGTTAGCTAAACAACTGACAGAAGCTTACGAGAAACAAACTGCAGAGTTGATATCAGCAGCAGAAAAACTCAGGTCAGAAGTTAGGCGAGATCATGAGGAATTGGCTAAAAGTCTGATATATAAGTTTGAAACGGATCATTCAAAATTGAGGAAGGAACTAAACACAAAATTCGAGTTAGAAGTAACCACTATAACGGCACAAATAACTGAAGTCAGAGATAATAATAAAGATGACAATAACCATATATATGTTATGCAGACAAATGTACACAGTATTATGTTATTTAACACGATTTTTATTAAATGCTGCCCAACGTGTTTCTAGCCTATATAAGGCTCATCTTCAGGGGCCCCTGACTACAGTAGGCCGCTCTTTTATGGAAGCAAGTAGGGGAGAGACGAAAGAGAAGAAACAGTCGGACTTAATCCAGCAGCAATAACCTTTGAATCACAGGATGTAACAGCTAGGAATCATCCTGCGACCCGGGAACAAGAAAGCCAGAATACCTCACATAATTTAAACCAGTAAAGGGCGTGTTAACAGGGCCACACACGTCCACCGATCTCACTACTAAATCTTACATTGTGCCCGATGGATCACTGAGGCCAGGGATAGATGATGCCAACTTAGTAAATCCATATGATATTTGGTGACAGATATTTTAACAGTAAATTACAGTTAATGAAAGATGAAGATCAGTCTGGTACAGGAGAAGAAAGTCAAAATACGATAGACTCCAGCTAGTTCAACGGACACGATACAGCCCGTGTTCTGGGGCAGGACATTCGAAGAAGGCAAAATACGATAGACTACAGCGAGTTCAACGGACACGATACAGCCCGTGTTCTGGGGCAGGACATTCTAAGAAGGCAAAATACGATAGACTCCAGCGAGTTCAACGGACACGATACGGCCCGTGTTCTGGGGCAGGACATTCTAAGAAGGCAAAATACGATAGACTCCAGCTAGGTCAACGGACACGATACAGCACGTGTTCTGGGGCAGGACATTCTAAAAAGGCAAAATACAATAGACTCCAGAGAGTTCAACGGACACGATACAGCCCGTGTTCTGGGGCGACATCTAAGAAGGCAAAATACGATGACTCAGCTAGTTCAAGACACGATAAGCCGTGTTCTGGCGGACATCTAGAAGGCAAAATACGATAATCCGCGAGTTCAATGGACACGATACAGCCCGTGTTCTGGGGCAGGACATTCTAAGAAGGCAAAATACGATAGACTCCAGCGAGTTCAATGGACACGATACAGCCCGTGTTCTGGGGCAGGACATTCTAAGAAGGTAAAATACGATAGACTTCAGCAGTTCAACGGACACGATACAGCCCGTGTTCTGGGGCAGGACATTCTAAGAAAGCAAAATACGATAGACTCAGCTAGTTCAACGGACACGATACAGCCCGTGTTCTGGGGCAGGACATTCTAAGAGCAAAACACGATAGACTCCAGCAGTTCAACGGACACGTACAGCCCGTGTTCTGGGGCAGGACATTCTAAGGAGGCAAAACACGATAGACTCCAGCGAGTTCAACGGACACGATACAGCCCGTGTTCTGGGGCAGGACATTCTAAGAAGGCAAAATACGACAGACTCCAGCGAGTTCAACGGACACGATACAGCCCGTGTTCTGGGGCAGGACATTCTAAGAAGGCAAAATACGATAGACTCCAGCTAGTTCAACGGACACGATACAGCCCGTGTTCTAGGACAGGACATTCTAAGAAGGACAAAATACGATAGACTCCAGCGTAGTTCAACGGACACGATACAGCCCGTGTTCTGGGCAGGACATTCTTAGAAGGCAAAATACGATAGACTACAGCGAGTTCAACGGACACGATACGCCCGTGTTCTGGGGCAGGACATTCTAAGAAGGCAAAATACGATAGACTCAGCGAGTTCAACGGACACGATACGCCCGTGTTCTGGGGCAGGACATTCTAAGAAGGCAAAATACGATAGACTCCAGCGAGTTCAACGGACACGATAATACAGCCCGTGTTCTGGGGCAGGACATTCTAAGAAGGCAAAATACGATAGACTCCAGCGAGTTCAACGGACACGATACAGCCCGTGTTCTGGGGCAGGACATTCGAAGAAGGCAAAATACGATAGACTCCAGCGAGTTCAACGGACACGATACAGCCCGTGTTCTGGGGCAGGACATTCTAAGAAGGCAAAATACGATAGACTCCAGCGAGTTCAACTGACACGATACAGCCCGTGTTCTGGGGCAGGACATTCTAAGAAGGTAAAATACGATAGACTCAGCTAGTTCAACGGACACGATACAGCCCGTGTTCTGGGGCAGGACATTCTAAAAGCAAAATACGATAGACTCAGCTAGTTCAACGGACACGATACAGCCCGTGTTCTGGGGCAGGACATTCTAAGGAGGCAAAACACGATAGACTCCAGCGAGTTCAACGGACACGTACAGCCCGTGTTCTGGGGCAGGACATTCTAAGGAGGCAAAACACGATAGACTCCAGCGAGTTCAACGGACACGATACAGCCCGTGTTCTGGGGCAGGACATTCTAAGAGGCAAAATACGACAGACTCCAGCGAGTTCAACGGACACGATACAGCCCGTGTTCTGGGGCAGGACATTCTAAGAAGGCAAAATACGATAGACTCCAGCTAGTTCAACGGACACGATACAGCCCGTGTTCTAGGGACAGGACATTCTAAGAAGGCAAAATACGATAGACTCCAGCGAGTTCAACGGACACGATACAGCCCGTGTTCTGGGCAGGACATTCTAGAAGGCAAAATACGATAGACTACAGCGAGTTCAACGGACACGATACGGCCCGTGTTCTGGGGCAGGACATTCTAAGAAGGCAAAATACGATAGACTCCAGCGAGTTCAACGGACACGATACAGCCCGTGTTCTGGGGCAGGACATTCTAAGAAGGCAAAATACGATAGACTCCAGCGAGTTCAACGGACACGATACAGCCCGTGTTCTGGGGCAGGACATTCTAAGAAGGCAAAATACGATAGACTCCAGCGAGTTCAACGGACACGATAATACAGCCCGTGTTCTGGGGCAGGACATTCTAAGAAGGCAAAATACGATAGACTCCAGCGAGTTCAACGGACACGATACAGCCCGTGTTCTGGGGCAGGACATTCGAAGAAGGCAAAACACGATAGACTCCAGCGAGTTCAACGGACACGTACAGCCCGTGTTCTGGGGCAGGACATTCTAAGGAGGCAAAACACGATAGACTCCAGCGAGTTCAACGGACACGATACAGCCCGTGTTCTGGGGCAGGACATTCTAAGAAGGCAAAATACGACAGACTCCAGCGAGTTCAACGGACACGATACAGCCCGTGTTCTGGGGCAGGATATTCTAAGAAGGCAAAATACGATAGACTCCAGCTAGTTCAACGGACACGATACAGCCCGTGTTCTAGGACAGGACATTCTAAGAAGACAAAATACGATAGACTCCAGCGAGTTCAACGGACACGATACAGCCCGTGTTCTGGGGCAGGACATTCTTAGAAGGCAAAATACGATAGACTACAGCGAGTTCAACGGACACGATACGGCCCGTGTTCTGGGGCAGGACATTCTAAGAAGGCAAAATACGATAGACTCCAGCGAGTTCAACGGACACGATACAGCCCGTGTTCTGGGGCAGGACATTCTAAGAAGGCAAAATACGATAGACTCCAGCGAGTTCAACGGACACGATAATACAGCCCGTGTTCTGGGGCAGGACATTCTAAGAAGGCAAAATACGATAGACTCCAGCGAGTTCAACGGACACGATACAGCCCGTGTTCTGGGGCAGGACATTCGAAGAAGGCAAAATACGATAGACTCCAGCGAGTTCAACGGACACGATACAGCCCGTGTTCTGGGGCAGGACATTCTAAGAAGGCAAAATACGATAGACTCCAGCTAGTTCAACGGACACTATACAGCCCGTGTTCTGGGGCAGGACATTCTAAGAAGGCAAAATACGATAGACTCCAGCTAGTTCAACGGACACGATACAGCCCGTGTTCTGGGGCAGGACATTCTTAGAAGGCAAAATACGATAGACTCCAGCTAGTTCAACGGACACGATACAGCCCGTGTTCAGGAGCAGGACATTCTAAGAAGGCAAAATACGATAGACTCCAGCTAGTTCAACGGACACGATACAGCCCGTGTTCTGGGGCAGGACATTCTAAGAAAGAAAAATACGATAGACCCAGCGAATTCAACGGACACGATGCAGCGCGTGATCATTGGCAGGACCTTCTAAGGAGAAGGAAAAATACCATTAAAGCCAACGAGTTCAACGGACACGATGGGGTCAGTGCCCAGGGGCAGGACATTCTATGGAGGACTAATACGGGAGCCCGTTTTCCGGGGCAGGCCCTTTTATGGAGATGGAAAAATACGATAAACCCCAGCGAGTTCAACGGACACGATGGGGCCCGTGTCCAGGGGCAGGATATTCTATGAAGGAAAAATACGATAGACCCCCAGCGAGTTCAACGGACACAATGCAGCTCGTGATCAATGGCAGGACCTTCTATGGAGAAGGAAAAATACAATTAAAGCCAGCGAGTTCAACGGACACGATGCAGTCCGTGTCCAGCGGCAGGATCTACTATGAAGAACTTGCTGGATAAGAGGCTCTATGGGCCCAAAGTCTGGTCTTGTTGGTGTGGAGAAGTGATGAATATTTCTTTGTATTGTGAATGGATCCTGAATTCATCACCATCCACCCCATTACATAGATCAGTAATTAGTATCAAATGTGAACTCAAGTTTTGAATCTTTTTTCACTTCATTCATATTTGGAAACTTGTATGGTAAGTTTGGTACTCATCGAGAAGATATGAAATTCTGCATGAATGAGAAGCGGCAACTAAAAAGGGAGCTGAATGCTGTCAAGGTTGCCAACAACAAACTGAAGAAGCATTTGGAGTCCAACATGAAGGATCATGAGAAAGAGAAGGAAATCCTCTTGAACCGGAACCAGGAGCTGCACAACGAACTGAAAGCAATTAAGGTCAGTGTTGCCAACATGCATCAAGTGTACAGTATTATCAGATCTTATTATTTGTGGCGTGCCAGAGGATCATCTGAATGTGAATTGTCAGCCTGCCCTGGTGCATCTGGCATGAGATTTAAAGCTATTTTATTAAGAATAATTTAAATGCTTGCAGCTAAATGCATTACCATGTCAAATGTCACGTGCAGCATAGTAACAATAAAACAGATCTTTCTTAAGATCATATATGGACCATAGTCATTGATTGAGATTACCTCTTTCTATTGACCTAACTCTGTGGGTTCCTCCACAACATGTTACCATGAGTACAGAAGGAGATCAGTTTCTGTAATCTGTTCTGTTCTACAGGGTTATTTTGCAGCTCACTTTTGGCCGCAGTTTAAACAAGGCACAATTCTGTGCATTATACGACACTAATATAGAACTGCTACTGTAATACTGTCATTGTGCAGGCATATCAAAATGTGTTGGGGAAAATTAAGCATTATCAGTTAAAGAGACATTAAACTAGTAGTATAAAATGTAACCAAGAGTTACTGGAGTCTCTTACGTTTTCTTCCGCTTTCTGCAAAGAAAAGTGCAGGAATATTTTTACTGCTTCCTGATGAAGGGATTTGCTTTATTGTCAACATCATCATCGTTGTCGTCATCATCATCATCATCATGTAATTATAATAGTAAAAACTACGTATTTTGTAGAGTATTCTTTGTCTTAGTAACAAATTAAATATTAGCGTGCAATATAGAGAAATCTGTATTTATATCTGCTGTTTAAACTTGCGCAAATGGTTGTGTTTCAGGTCATCTGCGCGGAACGCAAACAAATAGTGGTCAGAGACTTTCTATAGACTGTTTCCACCCAGTCAGAGTATTGGGTAAAGGACGATTTGGCAAAGTGGTGCTGGCAAGAAGGAAAGCACCAGATGGTCATGACCAACTTGTTGCCATTAAGGCCTTAAGAAAGGCCAACATTATCAGTTGTTGCAATGTGTCATTCACTATCACTGAAAAGGAGGCGCTGATCCTCGCTTCTGCACATCCATTTGTTACTACCCTCTACACATGCTTCCAAACGAAGGCAAGTTTCAATTCTTTGAACCTGCTTCATATTTCCAGGGAATCATTAATACCGAAATTTACCATCAGTATGAAAATGTAATAACTTTTAGGCACTGTGACGTTCCAAGTTACATGACGCCAGAGGTAATATATCACTTCTCATTTTAAATTTGAATACATTATATCTTAATTAGTGACTATCATTTTGTGTTAATGTTATCATCCTGCTGTTATGTGATTGATACTTTTATCCTTTTAAAATGACAGGCAGAAATGTTGAGTTAATCTAATTGTTATATTTTATCCCCTGGTATGTGTAGATGGTGCGGGGGTTGCCCTTCGGACATGGAGTTGATTGGTGGGCCCTAGGAATCATAATTTATGTCATGTTGATAGGAAGACTACCATTTTATGACACTCATGAATATAGGCTGGAAGAGAAGATCAAGAAGTATGAGGTGACATATCCTTCGGTGTTACTTCTGAAATCGAGCCTAAAAGCGGTATATAAGACTTGTCTGTTGTATGGCGTACGGACATGGAGTTGATTGGTGGGCCCTAGGAATCATAATTTATGCCATGTTGATAGGAAGACTGCCATTTTATGACACTCATGAATATAGGCTGGATGAGAAGATCAAGAAGTATGAAGTGACATATCCTTAGGTGTTGCTTCTGAAATCGAGCGTAAAAGCGGTATATAAGACTTGTCTGTTGTATGGCCCGCGACGTGTACCAAATTTTCAAATTGGCAAAAACAATAGCGCTGCAGCGGATAACAGATTACAGGCCAATAACACTACTGAATGCGGATTATAAAATATACGCCCGGATATTGGCCAACAGAATGCACACGGTGCTGCCGGGACTGTTGCACCCCAGTCAATATTGCACAGGTTCAGGAAATGTGATACTCGACGCCACGGCTGGCCTACGTGATGTCATTGCGAATGGTGAAATGAGAGCAAAGGGACTGTGTCTGTTCGCGTTGAATTTCACGGCCGCTTTTGATAGGCTATCGCATCGCTATCTTCGGCGCATCATACAGGCATACGGTTACGGAAGAAGGTTCACGAGCGTATTGATGTCACTTTATGCGGCGGCAGAATCAAGCAGTCAGATCAATGGCTACAGAATGCGAGCGTTTCCCATAAACAGTTCGGTAAGACAAGGCTGTCCGCTCAGTATGCTGATTTATGTCATGGCTTTAAACCCACTCTTAGTGTTGTTGGATGACAGACTTACAGGGGGTCACCTTGGGCCGACATTTTACCAAATTCACGAACATCGCCAACGCGGATGACGTCACAGTTATCGTGACGTACCGAGAGGACGTCGTACATATGTCTGCAGCAGTAGCGCAATATGAACGTGCAACAGGAGCAACGATCAATTATGGGAAGTCAAAAGCTTTGGCCATAGAGGCGTGGGATTCCACGGAGATGGCTCTCGGTATTCCGTACGTTGAGGAGGCGAAGATATTAGGCATCAGCTTCCGAAAGACAACTGCAGGCTCGACCACAGGGACATAGACGCGATTGACGAACTCGATCAGGGGTCGGGGGCAAGAGATGTGTGCACGGGACTTGAACTTATTACAACGCATCCATGTAGTACACACGCATCTTTTGTCGAAAATATGGTACGTTGAGCAGACTCTACCAATTCAACGTGACCACACTCGTCAAATCACAATGTCGGTGCTATGAATCATATGGCAAGGAGAGATATTCAGGATGCCAACCTCCACCTTGTATCGCGCCAGAGGAGAGGGAGGACTCGGTCTAATACATGTGAAGCTAAATGTTCCACACTATTCATAACACGTCTCATATCACAGTGTTGCAAACAAGGAACAGTAACGGCAGAATGTATAGACACATGGAGGGGATATGTTCAAGAGCTCAATCTCCCAAACCGATGCAGATTGCCACCCGCCTTGTATCTACGTCCCTTCTTCGAAGGAAGAGCTTATCTAGGAAAGGCCGGAGGAGTCGCGATGGTCTCTTAGAGGTCGGATATATGAGATGCACCTCACATATGAAATGCCGGAGATACAGAAAAGAACACCGCGAATTAAATGCAAGCAACCCGCACACCCATGGGGAAGAATATGGCAAAATATCAGCCGGAAACATCTCACGACCACGATTCGTGCCACGTGGTTCCGGGCAGTGCATGACAATACCGACCAACGCACGTCTGTATAGCATACGTCTGCGAGACACCCCGATGTGTCTGACATGTGGTAAAACGGACACTACCTTTCATCGGGTGATGTGTTCGGGTGCGAGTGACATATGGATCTGGACACGCTTCCGGATAGCGCTCATGCTTCGCGTTGATCCGAAACACGTACCTTTCACGTGGCTGCTATTTCCGGCGATGCAAATCTGGTCGCCGCCACGACAAAACGCAATATTATGGGTGTTGGGTCATATGGTATATTACACGACGAAGGACCACCCGACTTCGGAGATACAAGACTATATCAACTTTCTGCGGAGATCACGATGGAAGACGTACCAGTGGGGTGGGAGAATGAGGGTATATGGGAACTATCTAGACGTGCTGGAATAACACAAGTCGAGACGACACAGCCAGCGACAGACAGCTTATATGTTACCAATTAAATACTAATTTTAATATAGTCTAAGACGTTATCTCATGTGGGGTTATAGTACTGACTGTAATAACGTGGCAGAACAATAGTCACACAGTCTACACACGCAAGGCGTTGGCGGGCAAGCCAAGATTGATTTCGTTTTCCCCGTGGCGTGTAAATTTCAGGAAACGCCTCATTAACAAGAGTTCTTTTGTGCTGTGAAGACTTTTTGTAGAAACCTTATTTAACATGGGCGAAGCACAGAACTTGTTAATGTAAATGTGCAATACTTTGACTGTGTATTAGTATTAAGCCTTACGGAAATAAAGTTTATTAACCAAAAAAAAAATCCCGATGGTGTCATTGGAATTTTTCCTTGACATAATCGTTTCGGTCGACTCAGCCTCGTTTAGTTCGCTACGTGCAGCCGAGGAGGAAGGTTGTTTTGGTTGCAGAGCGGGCAGTGCTGTGTTTGCGTAAGCAGTGTGGTCGATAAGGAGTGTAGTGTAGTACGGTGAACGGCAACCGGGATCACAACATGTGTGAACGGAAGAATACGATGGTATGTTCATTCGAACACGACAGTCCCAGGATTACGGCTTTGGAAATACACGATTGGATACACGATAAAATGAAAATCCCACGACAGGAGGTCAAGATGATTCAAATCGACGGCATCAAAAGACAGGTAAATATCAAGGTCAACAACACGTCTATATTAGAAGAGATTATCACGCGATCAAATGGAACTCTTACATACGCCCATAAAGAAAGTTTATCTCTACAGTTAAAATTGGGTTGGCGGGCCTGGATGGACGACGGATTAGGGTGGCGAATTTGCCACCGGAAATGCCGAGGGTAGAAATTAGCCGCGCCCTGAAAAAATATGGAAAGGTGGGGGAGATCCGCGAGGAAATGTGGTCGCAGGCGTACCACTACAAAGTCAGCAGTGGAGTCATATTAGTGTTCGTAGACATGACAAAACACATACCGTCTCATCTAATGATAGGAGGACACAGAGCACTAATATCTTACGAGGGACAACCAATGACGTGTTACGCCTGTAATGAATCGGGCCACTTGATCCAACATGTAAAGATATACAGAACATTAGAAGGAACATTCACAAAGCGCGCTCTTCCCAACTGCCTCCTCTCCCAACAGATATTGAAGAAACTCATGAAGCCTTAAGTGCTGTACAAGTGTTAACAAGTTTGAAAGAACAGTTTTTGCTTGTTAATGACTCGGAAAAGAATATTGTAATGTTTTCTTGCAGAACTAACTTACAGTTTCTCAGCTTCATTGATGTGCTTTACGTTGATGGAACATTCAAATCAGTGCCAACGTCTTTTCACCAAATATTCACAATTCATGGACTCAACAATGGTCACTATGTGCCACTTGCATTTTTCTTACTGACCAATAAACATCAAACGTCATATGAGTACGTATTCAGAGCTACAGTAGCAGAGGCTGCAAAACTTGGCGCGACTGTTTGTCCCACAACTGTTTATGCTGACTTCGAAGCCGCCATTCACAACGCAGTGACAAGGGTGTGGCCGAGCTGTGAAGATAGAGCATGTCGTTTTCATTTAGGACAGAGCTGGTGGCGGAAAATATAATCTTTGGGACTCAGCAAGCTGTATGGAGAGAAAGACTCTGAGGTAAGTCAGTTCTTGAAGAAAATATTCGGACTCTCACTTTTACCACCAGAGGAAGTCAGCGACTGCTTTGCATTTGGCTTTATATCGCATCTTCCGAACGACAGGCGAGTGGAACAGTTCTGCGACTACCTCCTAGAACATTACATTGATGATGACTCCACTTTTCCTCCGCCTGTTTGGACTGAACGTACCGCATCATCATATAGGACCACAAAAGCATGTGAGTCATTCCATGCCCATTTGAATGCACTATTTTACAGTGCGCATCCTAATATTTTCATACTTATATCTGCACTGCAAAAAATACAGAATGAGACCTACATCAAAATGAGAAGCGTCACTATACGAAGACTTAAAAAATCATCAACGGTCAAGAAAGAGGACTTCGTATCTTCAAAGATTGGACATTACAAGGCTAACCTGATTTCGAGAATCGAATTTGTTACATCAGTGTCATATAAATTTCTACCAAACACAAACTTATAGTTCCTTATCACTCGTACTTTTCATGCCACTTACACATACACTATGCAGGTCAAACTCATTGGTGCGTGCGGACGGCAGTGAGCCAAGAGATTTGAGGTCGGACCGTAAACATTTGAAATATTAAGGTAAAATTTTTACAATCTCATCATTCCAACTACTACAACATCTACCATAGCTGCTGAATTGTGAGGCAAATTACGGCGAACATCGATGGTCCTAACATCAGTTCCACCACTCTTCTTCGATTACGACAAGGCAACCATAAACTGAACATCTCAACAGTCTTACAGAGCATCAGTTCAAACGTACGACAATCTTAAGAGACGACGATCTCACATCCGACAGAATTGCGACACAAACAAGTTTCCTAGTGCAAAACATCACTGATGAGACAGTTCTAAAACATAAAGTGGACAGCACACAACACCCCAACCCTGGTATACATGACCAGACGCCAACAGTGTCACCTTATTTTATTGCTTCATAATTTTAACGATTTTATAGTTTTATAACCTTGCAACAGCTGCCAATTGTTTAACACTTCACAGCGAACGACCAACGAACGAAACATCAACTCCAACATACCCCACTACAGCGGAGAACTCAACTACGACACGATAACAAATCCCAAATAGTACAACAGTGAAATAACTCGACGCAGGACGATCTCAACAGACAAATACGTATATAAGTGCAGTGTACAAAATAACTCCCAGTGAAGAACACTAATAAATTAAACAACAAAAACGTGGATAGCGCACAGTGAAGTGAAAACAAAGATACAGATACCGTGATGATGGTCAAATAATGACCGAAAAATATGTAGGGTAACTTTAAGTGATATTTAAATTCAATAGTGCAGTTGTTGGTTGTTAAGTGAATTTTAATACCAAAATGCACGGTGAACAAAAAGTAAATTTGTGTTCACGTTCCTGTCGTTATTGATGGCAAATTTGAATCTGTACATCCTGATATTTCGGAGCTCTCTTTTCGTTTCATGAGTAGAAAGTATCTTCTTCAAAATATAACAATAACTTGAAATAGGCGATATTAGGAACATAGTGTGCCTCGTATCGACCCCGAAATATTTCAATACGGCTTAAACATTACACAATACCGTGACATAACACGGTTTGTATTACGTGCACGGTCGATGTCAGTCAGCAGTTCTGCATGTGTGCACATAATTGTATATAACATAACGAGCAATAAAACTATATTACAACGTTCAAATTGTTGGACACTTGGCATACCCAACTCTTGCGATGCAACTCATAAGCGTGTCGTTATAAACTCGGGACGCACTGATACAATCCATATTAAGTGCGGGGCGCAACTCGTCTAGCGTGGGGTCGACCCTTGAAGACGGGACCGATGTTGTCCTGAAACGTCGGTAAAGGCATACACTCGACACTGCGTAATATCCCAGAAGAGCGCAGATCTTATCAACATCGCGGCGGAAGCCTGAAATAACGATCTGTCTGTTTGCCTCTACCGAAAAAAATATCCACCCCATATGACATAAAACGTACATTTTCGTTACCCTGAGAACTTCCTGTTGCCCCTCAAGTAGATTTTTATGCATTTTGTGGACGTCTAAGAATTTTAATTTTAATTTTAATCTCGCTTAATTTGACCCACTGTACAGCGTCGCAGACGGACATCGAACCAAGGCACCCTGGAATCCGATTCGACACTAGAGCCGTTCGGTTTTTCCTGAAAAGTGACCGCGGGACGCAACTGATACACTGACCCTCAGCAGCCTGGGACACAACTGTTATACCTGAAGAGTGACCGCGGGACGCAACTGATACACTGACCCTCAGCAGCCTGGGACACAATTGTTATACCTGAAGAGTGACCGCGGGACGCAACTGATACACTGACCCTCAGCAGCCTGGGACGCAACTCGTACGTCCCCTATAGGGCAGACAGCACAGCGCGACAATGACACAGAGAGGCAAACAAACGGAACAGGGGGCGACCGGGAAAAAATATCCTCGCAGCCTGCAGGAATGGATGGAACAGAATGGATGAACGTTGTTGAAACGATTACCGAACAGACAGTGGAGGAGGGACGGAGCAAAGGAGAGAAAGGAACACAAGGGCTAGGTACTGGGAAAGCGCTGCGACACACCCTGGGACGCCGGGAGGGGAGGAATAGCATTACGGGCGCGGGAGGCACATTAGATGTAACACAACACGTGGCAAATCGGGAGGAGCTTCCACCTGTAGCTATAGAAGAAGGGGAGGAATGTCAGACGTCGCAGGGATTGAGAGTAAATAAAAAGCAATGACGAAGAACATCGTATGAATAGCGGGAGGAGCAGAAGTATGGTGCGGGGGAAAGTGGCGGCTGATAGCATACGTGAAATACGGAGTATTCAGTGATGTGTCGCACATATACCGTAGCAACGCTGAACATTGCGGGGATGACGTCACTGACAAAGATGAGGATGTTGAACGACTACTGCTGCCACCAGGACGTAGACATTATGCTCGTCCAAGAGGTAGCACATGAGGACTTTTCAGCTTGTTAGGGTTATACTTCACATGTCAATGTAGGAACAGAAAGGCGAGGCACGGCCATTTTGATATGCCAACAGTTAACCTTAAGTAGGATTGATACTCTATCATCGGGTCGAGTCATAGCTGTTATTTTCATGACATATACATAGTGAACATATATGCACTGTAGTGAATAAGTATTAGACGTGGAATTCTCCATTAGGTAGTTTTCCTCTTTGTTTCGATTTTTTTGGTCTTTGTGTGTGGTTTTATTTCCTCCCTCTACCCTCAGGAATCTGTTCGTAAAGCAGTGCCCTGTTTAGTAGAATGATGCAAGGGTCTGGCGATAGCCAATCGCGGTAAGGAATTAACGTAAACATTTCTGACGGCTATCGCGGGAGCAGTTGCTGGCTTCAGACTTGTCTGGAAACCTCTTAGAAGGAAGGACACAGTCGCTGCTTGATCAATTTGTGGACAAAGGAACTGAGGAACTGCAAACAAATTAACACTAGAGGTAAGCGATGGTTAAATTTGGGGAAAATTACTTAGAGTTACAGTAAAACAAAGTTATATGAGTTTATAAAACATTTCATTTCCCGAATTAAAGACGGGTAAATTTTCAGTAGCCGCTTGCATTATTCTAAAAACAATGTGTTGTTTTATTTAGATAGAACAGAATGTATTTGTACTATAGAAGTTTGACCATAATATTTTTTTATTGTAAAGTTACTTTTATTAGGGTGATTGTTATCCAGGCTAATAGACAAAGTTTAACATTTCCTTTTTATTATTAAAAAGTTGCAATTTTATGTATCTGATAATATTTACAATATACTTTGTACTTGTTAAATTGCAAGAGTGTTGTAAATCTCAGCTTCAATTAGATAGCTTTCTTTGTGCACGTAAAATAGGTAGGTTGCGATTCAGCTACGAACAAAGGAAATCACACCGTACTACGATTCCAGCCGAACCCCTCTCATACGAAGATTCCCGAACATACCCCTCCCTCCATAAGCATCACCCTAGCCCGCTCCTGCGAAGGTAGGCATCCCGCTTGGGCTACGCTAACAACTGATTCGCTGTGTACGTCCGGAGCTACGCAGATAGCAAGACGGCGTGCACTGTCCACTCGTTCGAATCTTTAGCTGTTGAGCGCGCATTCTTATTTGGTGGCAGCGTTTTACAAGTACATGCATCATCTGGTGCGGCACGACGAGCAGAAAGAGAAGAATTCTACAATAAAGAAGTTCCCTATTTATTTCGAACGATGCCGGATTCCTACATTTTTGGCGGGGACTTTAATAGTGTGATAACACGGAGTGACTGTACGGGCGAGCAGAACATCAGTAAAGGTTTGGAAAAGTTTGTGAGGGAGTTTGGCGGGACCTGCGGAACCAACCAGTATTCACACATTATACAAGCCATGGAGCATCACGGATCGACAGAATATATTTGTCAAAATCCCTCCTTTACTACAAAACGAGTGCCGAAATACTGGTAGCAGCATTTACGAACCACAATGCAGCCATGGTTCGTCTAACACTGCAAGCACAGAAAGTCATATATGGGAAGGGACGATGGAGACTTAACACGATGTTATTACGGGATGAAATACGCAGTAGATTTCGGCAGGGATAGGATGACTGGAGAAAGAGAATACCGAAGTACAGAATCATATTGGAATGGTCGGATGAATACGCGAAAGTACGGACCCAAAGATTTTTCAAACAAGAAGGAAGGGAAAAAACAAAGGAGAGGAGACATCGACGAGTTCTATTATCACTGCATCTATGACTTAATGAGAGACCACTCCAGTGATCCCAACTTCGCGATTACACTCAAATACTTCAAATACAAAATTGTGGCCATGCAGAGTCTCAAAGCTCAGAGGATAATATTAGAAGCACAGGACCAGGGAACGTTGCAGAATGAACGAGCCACACTATATCACTTATGCGGAGCTCAGCGGCGTAAAAAGGGACGGATGATCAAGACAATTCAGGATACGGAGGGACGCAACCACGACACACATGAGGCGATCATTAACATGACGACGAATTCGATAGCGAAAGGATATGAGGATATCCCGATCGACAACGTGGGAGTGGCGGAACTCTGCAGAAGGATCAAGAGAGAAGTGACATACACGCAACGAAGGCACTTGAAAAGTAAAATCACATACATTGAAGTTAAGCAGGCCATCCTACAAGGAGCTACACGGAAAGCTCCGGGAGTGGAAGGTATTCCAATCGAGTTTTACCGGTGGGGATGGAAGATCATCAAAACAGAAATGCTGGAGGTATACGAGTATATGTCATGTTCAGTGAGGAATACGTCACAAAAGAACAAGCACGGGGGATAATTGTGTGTACCCAAAAAAACCAACGCCAGAGAAGATAACAGATTATAGGCAGATCACACTACTGAACGCAGGTTATAAAATATACCCAAGAATCCTGGCCAACCGACTGCGCAGAGTAACCCCGGGATTGCTCCACGAGTCAACATTGTGCGGTGTCGGGAATAACGATATTCGACGCCACCTCAGGAATACGTGATGCCATGGCACACGGACAACTAAGTGCCACAGGATTATGTCAGCTTACCCTGGATTTTGCACAAGCTTTCGACCGGATATCGCACAAATACATACAGGTCATACAGTCATATGGAGTTGTACAAAAATTCACAAATGTGTTAGGGTCGTTAAACAAGGCAGAATCTCGACTGCAGATCAATGGTTACCAGTCGAGAAAATTTCCCTATACGGCGATCGGTCAGACAAGGATGTCCGATAAGTATGCTGTTATATGCTATGGCCCTGAATCAGTTATTGGTGTATTTAATGGGGAACCTAACACGAATCACTTTGGAACCTAGACGCCAAACGTTTACCTGCGTGGCATATGCAGACGACGTAACGGTCATCATGAAGAACGGCGAGGACAGTCAACAACTGCAGGAGGCTATACGGATATGGAGCGACAGGAGCGCGGCTCAATTATGAAAAATCAAAGCGATAGCAATAGGGGCATGGAAAACACGGAACTGACACTTGCCATTCCTTATGTCCGAGAGGCAGTAATACTGGGAATACGTTTTCAGAACACGTTGGAGAAAACAATAGAAGGAACATGGACGCACTTAGTAAATACGATCCGAGGCAGAGCGAAAGAGATGCAGACAAGGGAGCTTAACCTGCTACAGTCTACGTGACGCATACATATCTCTTATCGAAACTATGGTATTGTGCACAGAATTTACCCATAGCATCGGGGCAGGCGAGACAAATTACTATGTCGGCATGGTGGCTTATTTGGCACGGCGAGATTTTCAAAGTACCTACCTGTAAGCTCCATAGGGATCGCGTCAAAGGGGGTCTGGGAGTAATACACGTCCAGGCAAAATGCATGGCCTTATACAGCGTGTTTAATAAGGCCATCCGGGATTTAGAGGTTTGGCCGTGCAGTAGCAAACCCACATGTAAGAGATAAAAGCATGCCAACGGATAGAGGAAATGTAAAAGTTTTTTCGTGACAGATGCGATGGGTTAGTTACCCGTTTCTCCGCTAGGAGACAGTGGTGTGCAAACACGGCGTTTTCAGGTGAACATTTATTCCCTGGCCTGCCAGGTCACCCTACCTTACTCCATGTGACTTTTTCCTGTGGGGTTACGTTAAAGATCGTGTTTACGTGCCTAGTTTACCAAGATTTGCCGGAACTTCGGCTAAGAATTATGGATGCACTTGCTACCATCGACGTTCATATGTTGGAACGTGTGTGGCAGGAGCTAGATTACATGATTGACGTCTGTCGAGCCACCAAAGGGGGACATATTGAACATTTGTAAGGTAGGTTTAAAACTTGGATATGTACTGGCATGCTCTCATCCCTCGTGTGTGATTTGGCTCCTGAGCTACAGACCTCCGAAATCCCGGAGGAATTTATGAAACACCCTGTACATTGCGAAACTAGTGTTGCAAAGCCGTAATACGGAGTCCGTAACGGCGATAAGGCTAGACATACGGAAGAAACACATGCAGAGGAACAATCCCCCCAATAAATGCTCACTGCTACCGGCAGTAGAATACTTACGAGAATATTTTCAGGGACGAGATTACATTGGCGAATTATCGACGGATGAGACGACAAGGACAATGAAACGGCGGATTTACAACGTATACTACACGTATGCAAGAGGAGAAACAACACCGTGTAAGGACGCGGAAAATATTTGGAAATGGGCGCGATCCAGGATAGCAGGGATATTGCGAGTAGACGCCAGACATATTCCTAAAACGTGGCCCCTGCTACCGGCGTTACACATCTGGCCGCTGACTATACAAAATGCCATAATATGGCTACTAGGACACATGGTACATTACTCGATCACGGAATACCCGAATTTGACTCTCCAAGACTATATCAAGATCAAGATGGAAGGTGTACCAGTGGCACCAGAGGACATAGTTTTAAGGAAACTATTTAGACGTCATTGAATACTGAATGTTACAGGGGAAGGATGTTTGAGGAATGGTGTATGGTGACGGGAGGGGACAGGGGGCTCCCGACAAATGTGAATGAGTGATGTTAGTTTTACTGTAGTAAGTGTTCGTAGGAGCGCTGCACGATTACAAACTCGTACTGTTTATTCTGTAAGTGTTATGCATTACACGATCATGTAGTTTTAATGGCAGGCAGTAAGTTTACGCATGCCAGGAGTGTGACGTTTAAGGAAGTTTTGCTAGACTGTGTTTTGTTTCTTTGAAAAGTGTTTTAGATACAACATGGAGTGCTAAGTTTTCGAATGACTAGTTATTACTATTTGAACTTGTGCTTGAAACGTGGCCAGACAAGAGGATCAGTGGCGGCGGGTAAGAATGGTTTAAGTTTGAACAGTGTGAGGAAATAGACACAACGGAAAACAGAATTGTGGGTTGCATAGAACCCCGGTTTGTCTGTAAGGTCTTGTGACATACGTGTATTTTAGATTGTAAGGAAATAAATTGAAACTTAAAAAAAACAGAAATGAATACCAGGAATATTTCCTGGGGGGTATAGGCGGCCGGTGCGTAGGGCTGACAACCTTACCACCTTCATGTGCCGATTGTCTAGAAATCTGGGAGCCTCAACCTCCTAGAACCCTAAGGGTCTGTCCAGGCTTGTAATGGTATTGCTATACCTCTTAACTACATAACATGCTCCGCACTATTTACGAGTCATACGATCAATACGGTTCCCCGATTTCAGGTGGTCATCAATCTGTCAACCAAGGAATTTTGTATTTACAGATGGTAAGAGTTACATTTCGCCGATCCCAGTGACCGCGCGGTCTAAGGCGTGGGTCTGCGGCCGTTCGCTTACTAGGATCGTGGGTTCGAATCAGTGTGGCTCAAGCAGCCAAGCAGAGTGGTTCGGTGGTGGTAAACATACGAAACCGACGCTGGTTTGTGCGCGCGACGAGCAGCTAATAGGAATTAATTACATAGTGACAACATGCAAAAGTATGAAAAGAAAGACACGGCAGTATGCATTTTCGACAAAAACAGTCCTCGAATCACCGCATATGAAATACATGAATGGATTTATTACAGCCTCCACTCGGAAACGGAAGATGTCGTGACTATTCAGATCGACGGTCCGAGACAAGTTTTTATCAAAACCACACATTCAACGGTTATGGAGGACCTCATAAGTCGCACAAATGTGAGTCGACATACGAGTACGATTCAGGTGAAACATATAAGGTAATAAGTCAGGCAGGATTAGGGAGACGAAACGTGCGTATAGCCAATCTGCCTCCGGAGATGCCTGAGTACAATAAGACAACTAGAGAAATATGGTCAAGTAGCAACAATCAAGGAAGAAAAATGGGCAAGCATATATCGGTATAATGTAGCCAATGGTATACGCATAGCACAGATGGAACTACGGACTCACATTCCCTCCCACATACACATTGATGGATACCGTGCTTTAATTTCTTATTCCGGACAGCCTAGTACTTGCTATATTTGTGGCGGGACCAACCACATAGCACAGGAGTGCCCCTCACGAAAACACACACGACCGGAGAACAAAAGGACAACAACCCATACATAGGCAACTATAGTAGAAAAGGGCTTCCTCACTCAAAACACGGCAGGGCCAGACACAAATCGACCACGAGAACGCAAACATTGTAAATACAACCCCAATACAAGAAACGACAAGAGGAACGGATAGTGAGGCAACAAGCGTAGTACATAAAAAAAGAGATGGTGCTTGGAACCACTATGGAACTTATGGAACAAGAAACGGTAGGCGGGGTAGCTGAGGAAGATCATAGTAGTGAAACTATGGATACAACCGAGGTACAGGTAGTACGAAATGGGAGCAGTACCCTGACAAATATTAAAGGGGGAAGAAAAACAAGATTCCCCACCTTATAGTAACGTTGGATCAGTGGAGACCACGATCCATGGTGAAGAAAAGCATGAGGAAAATGTAAACAGTAAACGGTTAGCAGGGGGAAAAATGCGCCCACACTCCGACGACACAGACGTACAAGAGACGGACGCTAAGGATTGTGCCGGGATTTGGTCCCAGCACCCTCTACGAGAATCGAACCTTGGACTTTCGACGCGCGCATCACTCCCTCCTACTTGTTTCCCCTCCTCTCCTGAGTTTACTTCCTACCTGTGCATGATTGAGGAAATCACTCTGGTCCTAGCCATCTTCAAGTTACTTCCAAATTTTCGTCACGGCCATGGGGGCTAAATTCCGTCTGACGGTGAGCTGGTGGGGTTGGAGTCCCTTGGCGGTCGTCGTGGTCCCAGGTCTTTGGTTCTAGTTGGGGTTTGCCCCACGACAACGCCAAGGTAATTTTATTTTGGTATGTATGGGACAAGCAATTGCTTGGTAAGTCTCTCGTCGTGTGTATGTTGTAATTTTGTATGTGATTGGCTTTATGTATTTTCTTTATTCTGTGCGTTACAATATATTGTTTCTTTAGTATCTTGTATCTTTGTTGTGTGGGGTTGTTTGGCTTAACTGCGGGGCCCAGCATAGTAAAGGCAGATAGTATCCTATCCATAATAACAAAAAACTCTACAGGATGAATACCCGGCATTACAAACGCTGACAGACGACGAGCAAGAAATCGTTCGACCTCCACACATTAGAAAAAAACCACGTACAGACGTTGACTCGACTGTGGAGAAGAGGGAAAGTAGGAGCTCCAGGTACAGACGAATATAGTTTCTTTGCCATCATAGAACACACTTCTTGCTTCAACGTCGTCACGCTAAATATAAATGGCATAAACTCTGATCCAAGAATGAACATGCTCAATGAATTTTGCCTACATCATGACATAGATAAATTGCTCCTTCAAGAAGTTAGGCACAGTAAGTTTGAGGAGTTACAACATCGGAACAGTTACATTAACACAGGAACGGAGGGTCGTGGAACGGCAATAATCACGAAAGAACATATAGAACTGAGGGATATACAACGACTCCCGTCCGGACGAGGAATAGCGGCAAGTTGGAACGATCTACTTATAGTTGAAGTCTATGCGCCGTCTGGTACGGGAAAAAGAAAAGAGAGAGATGATTTTTACATCTCAGAGTTACCACACATACTACACACCGCGTCACAGGATTATATAATAGCGGGAGATTTTAATTGTGTAATACGGCCCGATGACTGGACAGGACCCCCCACAAAGAGTAAATCGTTGGAAGCCTTAATAATGCGATGTACACTTACTGATGTATGGGAAAGTACCCGGAATACCGCAGGATATACCCACTACACGCAACACGGTGCATCACGTATTGATCGCATATACCTGTCACAAACAATGATGGCGCGGAAAGTAAACACCACAACATTAGCAGTCGCTTTCTCGGATCATAATGCGGTGGAAATAAAATTTAAAGGAAACAGAACACCTATACTATGGGGAAAAGGATACTGGAAACTTAACACAACGTTACTGCACACGGACGATGTATACAACAGATTCAAACAACAGTGGGAAATATGGAAAGGAAAGAAGAGATGGTATAGAGATATAGGTCACTGGTGGGGTACTTGTGTCAAACCTGGAATACGGCGCTTCTTTAAGACAGGTCACGAAAAGATGAGAAACCACATCCCGCAAACCAACTTCTACTATGCGTGCATTTATGACCTCTTAAATGGTCAGATGATTTCCGTGAGACTTACACACTCAGTAGAAAGACCAAGGCTATGAGAACTGCAGGTCAGCACATAGATAGGAAGCAGTGCAAACTAGAACAATGTGTTTCAATTGGTAGATCCATATGTGGGAGGAATCGTAATAATGAGCTTGATTGGAGAATGAGTTATGAGCAGCCATTATGTGACGTAAGATTTGGGTGTGGAACCGAGGTTTTAAATAATGTGGAGAGACAATGCCTCGGGGAGTTTGGCTTCAGTTTCGGAAGGAGTATTTGAAATTCATAACCTGTTGAAAATTTGAAGATAATAAGTTTTATGTGTAACAGTGTTAAAGTCGGCGTAGATAGGAAAGCAGCCGCAACATGTCAAGTTATTTGGTTAAACATTTAAGTACAGCTTAGTAAAAGAAGCTTCGATCATTTACTTGAAATGATAAGAGAATGAATGGCAACAGTGATTCTTCATCGACGGAGTGAAAAAGCAAAAGCAATTAAGTAGATAAGTGAAACCGCGTCCAATAAAAGAGGTTAATATCATTTGCTATGTTTGCGAGTTCCGAGTTGATTGGAGTAATCCTGATGCAAGGTAAGACTGGTGCAAACCTGTTATTATGTATGTAAAAAGAGAACGCAATATTCCTACTAGGGGGATGTTAATGTGAGGCTACTGAAAGTCCAACAACCTCAAAATAACACATATTGCAGTTGGATCTATAATTAATTCAAAATACAAAGGTCCAACACCGAATGAGATTTTAACTGCCAAGAACTGTTCAAGAAATTCTAAAACCATTAAACTCCACTGGATTAAAGGAAACTTATAATCTTATTCAAGGAATCCTCGCAGTCTCAATCAAAAAGAGCCACAATACAACTGGAATTCGAATTAATCAAGAAAATGATTTTCTTATTTGTACTGAGTTATTTTCAGATGCCATAGATTCAAATCCTGATCCTGCTGACATTGACCAAATTATGACTAAGATATATGGGAAACCATCACATGTGATAATTTCAATCTTGACATTTCAAGCAACATACAAGCCAAAATCTTCATCAAACTTGCAACACACTTCGGATTAGCTAGACCCAGTCCAACACTTGACCTTAATCTTGCATCTGAAGATTTATATCGGGAACTTAATCGACTTCTTCCAAGAGAAACCCTCTCAGAAGCATATTATAAAGCAGGAATCACTTATTTAATCCTAATAAGTGAAAATGACATTGCTGGGTGCTATGGGGGTTATTGTTCCTATTAGCATTTCCACTATCAAGGACTTCCAACTTCAGATCTCAAAGTTGGGGACGACGCTTTGTGGAAATACAACGACAACTTCTTGTCGGAAATACCCTTCTGAATTCACTCTCAGAGGGATCAGCAAGAGAAATGAGTGTTTTAATTGACACTAAAATTCGGGATGAACTGGACCCAGACATTTTAACAAGGGAAATAAATTCCATTGTTAGCCAGTCATTCACACATGTTCCACAACTAGTTGCAGTGGCCAGCCAAGTGGATTAGCTCCAATTCAGCTGATTGGACGTGCAATCTCAGAAAGGACTGAGATTCCTTGGGACACTCTATTTGAGAAATTTCCAATATTAGCAGAAGAATTGGGATTAACAACTCAATATATCACTGAAATTGGTGATGATGTTTATGCTGGAGTCAAATATGGAGGTGTCTCGCAGGAGCTAAAAAATCTTCTCTATTTTTGTGTTCGTGCGCTGATAGTTATTAAATATAGGTGAGAACAATGCCTGGAGACTTCTTTCGGAACTTTATTTGGAGCAAGATGTGACACAGTTTGGACAGCGGATTTTAAATTTTAACTTGTAATATTTTATGAAGAAATTACGATGTGAAATTAATTGTGAAATACTTAATTATCTGTGTGAAGATATTTTGATGGAGTAATTTGAAAGTAACGCAGAAATTAAGTTAATATAAAGTGAAATGGCAGTGCAGCACCTTATCTTGTGGTTACGTAATAAGATGGCAGTGGAAAGTGCTATACATATGCAACCGTATAATACGTACCAGTATTTGGAATTATGAACGGGCAATTGATGTTGATGTATCCAGAGGGAACATGGATTATTTTGTAACACAAGGTAGGTTGGCAAAAGAATAAGTTTTTGGATTGTTTATGTTTTAATTTGAGAGTTGGTACTTGGAATGAAATTTTGAAATTGATGAATTTTATTATGAAGTATTAACAAACACAATTATTTAGTTAGGAAAATTGTGTAAAGTTGTCGCAAGTGTGAGTGGGCCAAACTGAACGGGTAATATATTATTTAGTAGAAAACTGTGTGATTAACTGAAAGGTTAAAAGAATTGATAATAAGAAATTGTGTAGGGAAACATTTAAATTGAATTAAATTGTATAGGAACATTTAAGTTTGTAAACTGAATGAGAGAAAATTTAGTTATTTGTTTATTGAGAAATTATTAATGGGAATTTATTTTATTGTGTTGTTGGATAATCAGGATTTAGAAGATTTGAATAAATTTTATTATTTACTTTTGTTATATAAATTGTGAGTGATTTTATTAGCTTTGATAATGAGGAATTAGGTAGATGAATCCAAAGTAAGTGTGATAATACATCCCAACCTAGTAACCAAGTAATTAAGCTAATTTGGTACAAGGAAGTATATTTTATAGACAAGTAGGTTACTTAGCTGACTGGATTACCCAGAAGGAATCAGGTGGTGCTAGATTGCTAGGCACCGAGGGGGTTACTCAGTAAGGGAATTCTGAGATGAGCACCCCACTATACGAAGGAGAGAAGCAGTTGTAAGTAATCTGCAGAACTATAGAAACTTTCTGGTGGCAGCACTACTATAGGAGAGATTGGGTGAAGATGGACGCAGCGGAGTACTGCTAGGCTTCATTACTGATAGACGACCCGAGGGCGGTTTCCGCCAGGGCGCTATAGGAGGGTTGGTGTTGTTATACACTGACCATTAGATACGCTACTGAGGGGTGACAGTTAGTCACCAAATACCTGGAGTTCCAAGCACGCTCAGGTCACGATACCAGTAGAAAGGGTTTCTTCGAGAACACTATTGCTCTCTATATGCTGAAACCCCTTTCTTACAGTATTATAAAGCAAAAATTACGAAACTGCATAGTGAGAAATTACGAGTACAGGTGGAGTTGCGAGGGAACAGTTTCATGACAGATGAACAAACGTCATTATTCCACATAATTAATCGACAACAAAGACGGCAGAAGAAGATTATAACTGCAATCACGGATGAAGACGGAAACAAACACACAACTTTGCAAGCCATTCGGAAAACATTCTATCAAGAATTGAGAGCCAGGTTTGCACACATTCCAGTGCACGAACAGAGCATGGAACAGCTATGCACAGCTATACCCATAATAGAAGAAGAAAAAGGCCAAATGGAAAAAACATCACTTATCAACAACTGCGTATGGCTGTGATACAAGCACCGAAAAGAAAATCGCCTGGTTCGGATGGCATTTCTTCGGAATTCTACGAATGGGGAGTCGACATCATGAAAGACGACATGTTCAAACTATATAATCATTTCTTCCAAACAGGAGACATCCCCACCACACAAAAGATGGGAGTCATAGTTTGCCTCCCAAAGCATACAGTTGTGAAACGGGTGAAGGACTACAGGCCACTGACTTTGCTAAATACTGACCATAAAATATATACTCGTATACTAGCTAACAGACTGAAATCAACGTTACGAACAGTAATTCATGATTCTCAATACAGCGCGATACCAGAGCGAAATATAATTAACGCGGCGGCAGCGATACATGACATCATAGCTGAGGGCATGGAAACTCGGCATGGAATGTGTCTCATGGTACTAGACTTTGCGCGTGCCTTTGATAAAATCTCACATACATATCTAAAGAAGATGCTTACCAGCTACAAATATGGCCATAGAATATCGACAGCAATATTATCCCTATATGGAAACGCAGTCCTGTATAGCAATAAACGGGCATTGTACCAATAACTTGGGAATAAATTGCTCCATCAGGCAAGGCTGCCCGCTAAGCTCTATATTATGTGTTAGCGCTTAACCCATTCTTACACTTGATCAATAAACATTGAAAAGGATTGGAAATAGGACCTAATAAACGCAAAGTGACGTGCGTTGCATACGCTGATGACGTCACTGTCATTTTAACGAACCCAACGGACGTACGAAAACTGCAACGCATCCTTCAATTATATGAACAGGCAACGGGAGCGACCTTAAACTGGGACAAGACAAGCGGAGTACCGATTGGACGATGGGACACAACACAAGACATAGGAGGAGCAAGATACACAGAAACAGCCAAAATACTGGGAATCTACTTCGGTACGAACATAGGAAAAACCATAGATAATACATGGAAAGACGAAGTGCAAAAGGTTCGGCAGTGTGTGAATAACAACAACCTTCGTAAAATGGACATCAATCAATGATTGCAATGTTGCAATATTTGGTACCTATCTAAGATTTGGTATGCCGCTCAAATCATACCCATAACTGATACATATGCACAGCAACTCACAACGTCCATTTTACAATATATATGGCGCGGGTGGATCTTCAGCGTGCCTGCCTCTACATTATACAGACATCCACAAAACGGCGGTATGCATATGACCAATATCAGGGCGAAATGCAACATGTTATTTATTACGAGACTTTTGTTGCAGGGTCAAAAACTAGACACTGGCACAATGGCTGGCTCAACATAAGGACTCGCTACAAAAACATAATCCACCCAACTGGACACCTCTTCCTCCAAGGTTGGAATACCTGCGGTTATACATGCAGGAATACGCATATATAGGGGAGCGAGAAAAAGAAGAGACGGATAAACACTATAAAAGACGAGTATATGAGATACACAGTCTAGCACAGCATACAAACACAGATACAATAGGAATGAGAATGCAGTTGAAATTCCCACACGCTAAGTGGAAAGCAATATGGAAAAACATCAATAATAAAATTCTGCCACCAAGAATAAGGACTATTTGGTACAAAATAGTACATGATATAGTACCAACAAACAGTCGATTGCACGACAGTAACTTACATAATACAGGAGACTGCCAATATTGCGGTAAGCGCGATACGTTAATTCACCGATTCACGGCATGTACAGATACGCAAATACTATGGTCCTGGATGAAAAACCGCGTCGCTTGTTATTTACGAATTTCTGCTAAGGCTGTTGAAGATGTATGGATCACTCTTCCACACTTTGAAATTACCCTCCCCAAAGGCAGAATGCGACAATATGGATGATTGGACAAATGCTGGGATACGTATACGACAATCAGTCGGTGACCCTACAGGATTTCCTTGATTTCTTTAAACGCGCGCGTTGGAAAGAATACAATCGTAGATCGACGTTTAAAAGATGCGGAAATTACCTGGACGTCATAGATTATTAGCTGAAGCAGAGGATACTCTAAGCATAATGACGTTCATATAGTTACAAGTTGTATGTAGACACGCATCCTTGCACCGACGCAGTCAGACACGTGGTACTGCCACGATTCAACATAAACACGAAAGAGAGACCATAGACTGAAAGTGGTATACCACAATAATCGCATTCTTAGTTTAAGTTTTCTTTCATAAAAGTGTATATCTAGTTAAGCAACGAATAGAGCAAGTAGTTTTAACCTGTTCCTTTCAGTTGAGTGATGTAATGCATAAATAGATACAGCATTATGGTAGGTGAAGGTTATATGTCAGTATGAAATATGTATACAAGTAACCTGTATTGGAAATCGAAAATAAAGGACAAGTGGTTTTACAAAAAAAATCCAGTTCGGCTCAAGCAGCCACACAGTGCACATCGCTTAGCTACAATCACATAACGTTTACGTCGAGTGAAGTGCTGAGTGATCAACACAGGAGACCGCTTTAATCAACAAAAAATGTTGCGGCAAACACGGAAGGACACCATCGTCTGCTCCATTGACAAGTCCAGCCCCAAAATATCGGCCTTCGATATTCACGAATGGATTTACACCAAGCTACACCTCGAGTCAGAAGACGTCAACACCATTCAGGTGGATGGACCAAAACGACAAGTTTTTATTAAGGTAAATCAGACTACAATTGTTGATGAGATTATGAACTTAACACTGGGAGAATCCACTTACGAACACGACACAGGCGAAATATCGAAAGTAACAATCAGTCACGCGGGTCTTGGCAAACGTATAGTACGGGTCGCCAACCTACCGCCTAAGTTTAAAAATGAAGAAATAAGACAACACATGTCCAAATACGGATCCGTTATTACAATACAAGACGAAAAAGGTCACAAAATTACAGATACACAGTCAGTAATGGGGTACGGCTAGACCATATGGAACTACAAGCGCATGTCCCATCTCATATACATACGAGATTTTGTGGTAGAAAAGTAATGAGACTGGCAACGCTGTGCACGAACCGACAACGCTGCTGCCTCCCCCTTCACATGGCAGTTAGGTTAACCCTTGCCGTAGACTCAGTACAAGTTTGAACTTGCTACAGTTGCTACGCGATTGTTGAGAGCGTCTGAAGTGAAGTTGTGTTTGTGAGGTGCGTTACGAAAATGGACCGGCAAAAGTTTGAGCAAAGTTGTGCCATCAAATTTTGTGTGAAGCTTGGCGAATCCGCTACTGTGGCTTATGAAAAGTTACAAAGGGCTTATGGAGAACATTCCCTATCCAGGGCAATAGTGTTAACATGGAACAACTCCTTTTTAGAAGGCCGAGAACAAGTGGAAGACGAACCTCGTGCGGGAAGACCTTCAACCTCAAAAACGGACAATGTGGAAAGAGTGAGGTCTCTTGCACGCACCTGAATGCTGCACCACGACAACGCCCAATTTCACACGGCAGTTTCCATCAATGAATTTTTGGCAGACAAAAGTATTCCTGTGGTTTCCTCAGCCCCCCTATTCGCCGGATCTCAGTCCCTGTGACTTCTTTTTATTCCCCCGGCTCAAAAACCACTTGAAAGGGAGCCATTTTGGTACTCTGGATAATATCCAGAAGAGCGTAACCGACGAGCTGAAAGGTATTCCAGCAGAAGCCTTCCAGCTGTGTAGCTGCCCAAGGGAACTATTTTGAAGAGGAAAACCTTGATTTGTAAAAACAATAAAATTCATGGTTAAAAGAAAATCAGTCTCATTACATTTCTACCACACATCGTATTTACTATACGAATAGTTTGTATATATTTCTCCTGCTTACAGTTATGCAAATGGTTGTGTTACAGGTCATCAGTGTGGAAAAGAACCAGCACAGAGAGGTGGAATAATTGGTGACGCGGTAGTGTCTTTACACAGTTTCCAGTTCATTAAAACGTTGGGTAAAGGAGGATTCAGAACGGTGTTCCTCGCAAAAAGGAAATTACCAGGTGGACCTGGACAACTTTATGCCATCAAGGCTGTGAAAAAGAAACGTGCCGCAAGGACCAGCAGCATCTCTGAGATCTTAGCTGAGAAGGAGGCCCTCATACTTGCATCTGGACACCCGTTTATCACGGCCCTTCACTCTTGCTTTCAAATAAGGTATGTCTAAATTTTTTAACCATTTACATATTTTCAGGCCGTCACTAATACTGAAATTTACTGTCAGTATGAAAATCTAGTAATTTTTCTTTGTGCCTGTGGGCCTTTGTATTGACCAGTTGTTATTGTTATGTTACTAGTCATATGAGAGGAGAAAGTGTACTTAACATCTTAATTACCAATTGCTAAGAGTTATATAGTATAGGCAGATGGCACATTCTTTTATGGTTTCGAGATTGAATTGAGCAGTCCGGCAGATAAATGGGTAGACAGAAAGGGCAATCTATCCATCATTCATGCATCCGTTTGTTTAAAGAAAGTTCAAGGATATCAGCCTTGCTGTTCACATGTGCTTAGCAACAAGTGTGATGTGGCATAACTGTTACGTGGTTTCCATATGGTAGGTTATTATAAAATTTATTTATGCAATAAATCATGTCCTCAGTAGTTCATACACATTTTTTTCTGCCCTGAAACATGTAGTGACATAGAAGATTGTGCCTACCTGAGAGTTTGAACTGTACTATAATACTCAGAACTACTGTATTAACTTACATATTGTATGTTTCTTTCATTTTTGGGGACCTGAAACTGGAAAATATTCTACTTCGCAGTGATGGTCACTGCAGGGTTGCTGACCTGGGACTGTCAAAATTAGGGCTCTTTCGTAGAGACAGGACCAGCACATACTATGGAACGCCATTTTGTATGGCCCCAGATGTAATTATCATCTTGAATCTTAAATGTTATCACTTTATATTTTGTTTAGCAATTCAGTGTTGTGTTAACGTTGTTATCGTAATGTTAAGTTGATCTTGCTGTCCTTTTAAAAATGACTGTTTTTCTTGAATAAGTAGAAATTCGAGCTCAACTAATTGTTTAATTTTATTCTCTGCTACATGTAGATGGTGCAACATTTGCCCTACGGACACGGCGTTGACTGGTGGGCGCTGGGAATTATGATATTTCAGATGTTGACAGGATGTCCACCTTATCACTGCAATGATGAGGAGGAGGAGGATGCCAATAATGCCAGCAATGAGATGGAGGACAAAATTGTGATCAGTGAAGTGGATTTTCCAGAGGAAATGTCAGTAGCTGCTACATCAATAGTGAGCAGGGTGAGTATGATTAGAGACATACAACAACGAATCTCGATAAGCAACGTGTACCATTTATATAAGATATGGTATACGGCGCAGATCATCCCCATTCCAGAAGACAAAGCTCAACAAATTACGAAGACAATACATCAGTATATATGGAAAGGGAATATCTTCCGCGTACCAGTTTCAACATTACACAAACAAAAGCATGAAGGTGGACTAGCAAAGATCAATATTAGAGAAAAATGCCGCACATTATTTAAAACGCGCATCACGAAACAATGTCAACAAAAAGAAAATATTACGGCAAAATGGATACGACAACATTCACATTTCGTACAACACAATAACACCCCGCAATGGGTATCACTCCCAAAGGTAATTGAATACCTACGTATATACTTCCAAGAACGAGCGTATATCGGCACTAAAACAACAGAAGAACCGGACAATAAATACAAACAGAAAGTATACGGTGCATTACATTCTGCACAATTTCATTCCGGCGTGACATTACCTATTCGAGTGCAAGAGAAATACCAACGCAATAATTGGAAGATCATATGGATCAATATCAACAAACAGTTCCTACCATTCTCAATTCGAACAATATGGTACATGATCGTGCATGACATCGTCCCTACCGACGAAAGATTATATAAAATTAATATCCACGATACGGGGGAATGTAGGGACTGTGGAATGAACGACACGATACTACACAGATTGCTCACGAATACGCGAAATATGGACGTGGACAAGACAGAGAATAGCATGGTTCCTGAGAACAACAACGAACCAAATTAAAGTAAATGGATCATCCTTCCTGACTTTAATGTCTACCCTCCACAGAGACATAATGCTGTGATTTGGCTCATATGATAGGGTATACATAAGATAACTCAACACCAACTCGACAAGACTATATGGATTTTTTTAAACGAGCAAGGAAAAAAAATTACGCCTCACCCAAGAGATCATCTAGCTGCGGAAAGTACTTGGATATCATCGACTACTGACGAACACCCAGAGACAAGACCTCCTTTGTAAAATTCAACACACAATGGAAGACAGTTATAAGAAACTAACGATAGTTAGATAGGAACGACATACTCGTATGTACAATACGAATAGTTTGTATATATTTCTCCTGCTTACAATTATGCAAATGGTTGTGTTACAGGTCATCAGTGTGGAAAAGAACCAGCACAGAGAGGTGGAAGTGTCTTTAGACAGTTTCCAGTTCATTAAAACGTTGGGTAAAGGAGGATTCGGAACGGTGTTCCTCGCAAAAAGGAAATTACCAGGTGGGCCTGGACAACTTTATGCCATCAAGGCTGTGAAAAAGAAACGTGCCGCCAGGACCAGCAGCATCTCTGCGATCTTAGCTGAGAAGGAGGCCCTCATACTTGCATCTGGACACCCGTTTATTACGGCCCTTCACTCTTGCTTCCAAAATAAGGGATGCCTAAATTTTTGAAAACTTTTACATATTTTCAGGCCGTCACTAATACTGAAATTTACTGTCAGTATGAAAATCTAGTAATTTTTCTTTGTACCTGTGGGCCCTTGTATTGACCAGTTGTTATTGTTATGTTACTAGTCATATGAGAGGAGAAAGTGTACTTAACATCTTAATTACCAATTGCTAAGAGTTATATAGTATAGGCAGATGTCAATTTTTTAGAAAATTCCTGCACATAAATTAGAATTATGTGATGATATTTGTGGTGAGTCAAAATAAGTTACTACATTCACTAACTAAATAAATTTGTATGCTGAAGTACGTATGATCTTTGTGCACATAACTCATTCATAATGAACAGAAGGTTTTCTTGAACATTTGCAGTGTACTGGTTAACTGTCATGCTTCATATGTTCGACATCAGTTTGAATATGAATTGGGAAGTTATCCTAAGTGGCAGTTCTTGCTTTGATATCTTCAAATAGATCCCGCCATTTCTCCCATATTCCTCGACACTGATTTCTAATTGTCATCTCAGTTCTGTCTATGTTATCTAAACCACTGCATTTTACATCGGTCATTAATTACATTGAGACACAAACCCACAGTGTTTCTAGAAAACATGTTTTCTTAATATTCTTATCACTTCTTCTGCAGCAGTTAATGGATGACTCGTGAAAAGCTAAGTGTAAGAGTAGGAGTGAAGTTGTTTGAAACTGTTTGTGGTATAATGGCTGTGGTACTTGTTTACAGGAACATTTGTTCTTTGTTATGGAATATGTCAGTGGAGGGGATCTCAAGCACCTACTGGACAAGTTAGAGAGCTTCACCGAGAAAAGGACACAATTTAATGCTGCAGAAATCACTCTAGCCCTGCAGTTTCTGCATAAACATGGGATTTTGCACCGGTAAGTATGTTTTGATGTTTTTATTTGTTGTCATCATTTAAATGATCTGCAGTAGGTCTGCATGCCATTCACATTCACTCCAGGTGATCATGTGTGAATGTTATACTTAATACACCATAATCATGGGTACAAACCAATAGTATTGTATGACATTTTTATGATTTTGTGCATGATGTTCCAAATTTCACAGTATGGAGGGTCTCCAAATGTTTTTGTTCCTACTTTGCATCCCTTGTTAATATAGATGTTCATGTACAATGATCTAAGTCTTTTTGCTAACAAACCTCATGTTCAGGAGACATACTACAAGTCATAATCATAATTCTGATGTTGACAGAGTCTACAATAGAGATATAAAGAGCCTGGACGCATGAAGTACGTTTTCTTATAATTCATTCAGGAAAAAACTTCATTACATATGATACAGGATGTAATGACATAAAGTGGTTTGATATGTGTCAACATTTCATCTGTTAATTAAGTTTGTAAAGTGGAAACTGTATTGCACCGACACAGACAAAGATGAAATTTGCCATACACTTTAGCTTTTATCATCCATGTATTGTATTATTGCAGCTGCACATGTGTGTAGTCAAGGTGGCCAAGCACTGAATTTGCAGCACAAATATGAGTTAAAACACACCTTCCAGTCTTGTAGAAGCAGGCAGTTTGAAGTACCCTATTCTCAGATATTGTGTTTTCCCAGACTAAAAATATGGCTGCCAATTCTTCATGCTAGGAGATTCGACATCCCTGGATTCCCTCATCAGATTTCACCAAAATTATTCTCATTTGAGATTTGAGGTTCTCACAATAGTGTTGCTAAAGATTCAAGTCTTCTGGGATGTTATGCTTTGTCATTGGGTAAATAGGTGCTGATTCTTCTTGGACTGCCAGACCCTGAGGATGAAGACACTGTGATCCCTTGAAACATCGGTAAATGTTTACCCAGTAACACAGCATAATGTTCTAAAAGACTTGCATCGACATTCTTTTATGGTTTCGAGATTGAATTGAGCAGTCCGGCAGATAAATGGGTAGACAGAAAGGGCAATCTATCCATCATTCATGCATCCGTTTGTTTAAAGAAAGTTCAAGGATATCAGCCTTGCTGTTCACATGTGCTTAGCAACAAGTGTGATGTGGCATAACTGTTACGTGGTTTCCATATGGTAGGTTATTATAAAATTTATTTATGCAATAAATCATGTCCTCAGTAGTTCATACACATTTTTTTCTGCCCTGAAACATGTAGTGACATAGAAGATTGTGCCTACCTGAGAGTTTGAACTGTACTATAATACTCGGAACTACTGTATTAACTTACATATTGTATATTTCTTTCATTTTTGGGGACCTGAAACTGGAAAATATTCTACTTGGCAGTGATGGTCACTGCAGGGTTGCTGACCTGGGACTGTCAAAATTAGGGCTCTTTCGTAGAGACAGGACCAGCACATACTATGGAACGCCATTTTGTATGGCCCCAGATGTAATTATCATCTTGAATCTTAAATGTTATCACTTTATATTTTGTTTAGCAATTCAGTGTTGTGTTAACGTTGTTATCGTAATGTTAAGTTGATCTTGCTGTCCTTTTAAAAATGACTGTTTTTCTTGAATAAGTAGAAATTCGAGCTCAACTAATTGTTTAATTTTATTCTCTGCTACATGTAGATGGTGCAACATTTGCCCTACGGACACGGCGTTGACTGGTGGGCGCTGGGAATTATGATATTTGAGATGTTGACAGGATGTCCACCTTATCACTGCAATGATGAGGAGGAGGAGGATGCCAATAATGCCAGCAATGAGATGGAGGACAAAATTGTGATCAGTGAAGTGGATTTTCCAGAGGAAATGTCAGTAGCTGCTACATCAATAGTGAGCAGGGTGAGTATGATTAGAGACATACAACAACGAATCTCGATAAGCAACGTGTACCATTTATATAAGATATGGTATACGGCGCAGATCATCCCCATTCCAGAAGACAAAGCTCAACAAATTACGAAGACAATACATCAGTATATATGGAAAGGGAATATCTTCCGCGTACCAGTTTCAACATTACACAAACAAAAGCATGAAGGTGGACTAGCAATGATCAATATTAGAGAAAAATGCCGCACATTATTTAAAACGCGCATCACGAAACAATGTCAACAAAAAGAAAATATTACGGCAAAATGGATACGACAACATTCACATTTCGTACAACACAATAACACCCCGCAATGGGTATCACTCCCAAAGGTAATTGAATACCTACGTATATACTTCCAAGAACGAGCGTATATCGGCACTAAAACAACAGAAGAACCGGACAATAAATACAAACAGAAAGTATACGGTGCATTACATTCTGCACAATTTCATTCCGGCGTGACATTACCTATTCGAGTGCAAGAGAAATACCAACGCAATAATTGGAAGATCATATGGATCAATATCAACAAACAGTTCCTACCATTCTCAATTCGAACAATATGGTACATGATCGTGCATGACATCGTCCCTACCGACGAAAGATTATATAAAATTAATATCCACGAATACGGGGGAATGTAGGGACTGTGGAATGAACGACACGATACTACACAGATTGCTCACGAATACGCGAAATATGGACGTGGACAAGAAGAGAATAGCATGGTTCCTGAGAACAACAACGAACCAAATTAAAATAAATGGATCATCCTTCCTGACTTTAATGTCTACCCTCCAAGGAAAGGATACTTGATTTGGCTCATATGATAGGGTATACATAAGATAACTCAACACCAACTCGACAAGACTATATGGATTTTTTTAAACGAGCAAGGAAAAAAACTTACGCCTCACCCAAGAGATCATCTAGCTGCGGAAAGTACTTGGATATCATCGACTACTGACGAACACCCAGAGACAAGACCTCCTTTGTAAAATACAACACACAATGGAAGACAGTTATAAGAAACTAACGATAGTTAGATAGGAACGACATACTCGTATGTACAATACGAATAGTTTGTATATATTTCTCCTGCTTACAGTTATGCAAATGGTTGTGTTACAGGTCATCAGTGTGGAAAAGAACCAGCACAGAGAGGTGGAATAATTGTGAGTAGTGTCTTTAGACAGTTTCCAGTTCATTAAAACGTTGGGTAAAGGAGGATTCGGAACGGTGTTCCTCGCAAAAAGGAAATTACCAGGTGGGCCTGGACAACTTTATGCCATCAAGGCTGTGAAAAAGAAACGTGCCGCCAGGACCAGCAGCATCTCTGCGATCTTAGCTGAGAAGGAGGCCCTCATACTTGCATCTGGACACCCGTTTATTACGGCCCTTCACTCTTGCTTCCAAAATAAGGGATGCCTAAATTTTTGAAAACTTTTACATATTTTCAGGCCGTCACTAATACTGAAATTTACTGTCAGTATGAAAATATAGTAATTTTTCTTTGTACCTGTGGGCCCTTGTATTGACCAGTTGTTATTGTTATGTTACTAGTCATATGAGAGGAGAAAGTGTACTTAACATCTTAATTACCAATTGCTAAGAGTTATATAGTATAGGCAGATGTCAATTTTTTAGAAAATTCCTGCACATAAATTAGAATTATGTGATGATATTTGTGGTGAGTCATAATAAGTTACTACATTCTCTAACTAAATAAATTTGTATGCTGAAGTAGGTATGATCTTTGTGCACATAACTCATTCATAATGAACAGAAGGTTTTCTTGAACATTTGCAGTGTACTGGTTAACTGTCATGCTTCATATGTTCGACATAAGTTTGAATATGAATTGGGAAGTTATCCTAAGTGGCAGTTCTTGCTTTGATGTCTTCAAATAGATCCCGCCATTTCTCCCATATTCCTCGACACTGATTTCTAATTGTCATCTCAGTTCTGTCTATGTTATCTAAACCACTGCATTTTACATCGTGTCATTAATTACATTGAGACACAAACCCACAGTGTTTCTAGAAAACATGTTTTCTTAATATTCTTATCACTTCTTCTGCAGCAGTTAATGGATGACTCGTGAAAAGCTAAGTGTAAGAGTAGGAGTGAAGTTGTTTGAAACTGTTTGTGGTATAATGGCTGTGGTACTTGTTTACAGGAACATTTGTTCTTTGTTATGGAATATGTCAGTGGAGGGGATCTCAAGCACCTACTGGACAAGTTAGAGAGCTTCACCGAGAAAAGGACACAATTTAATGCTGCAGAAATCACTCTAGCCCTGCAGTTTCTGCATAAACATGGGATTTTGCACTGGTAAGTATGTTTTGATGTTTTTATTTGTTGTCATCATTTAAATGATCTGCAGTAGGTCTGCATGCCATTCACATTCACTCCAGGTGATCATGTGTGAATGTTATACTTAATACACCATAATCATGGGTACAAACCAATAGTATTGTATGACATTTTTATGATTTTGTGCATGATGTTCCAAATTTCACAGTATGGAGGGTCTCCAAATGTTTTTGTTCCTACTTTGCATCCCTTGTTAATATAGATGTTCATGTACAATGATCTAAGTCTTTTTGCTAACAAACCTCATGTTCAGGAGACATACTACAAGTCATAATCATAATTCTGATGTTGACAGAGTCTACAATAGAGATATAAAGAGCCTGGACGCATGAAGTACGTTTTCTTATAATTCATTCAGGAAAAAACTTCATTACATATGATACAGGATGTAATGACATAAAGTGGTTTGATATGTGTCAACATTTCATCTGTTAATTAAGTTTGTAAAGTGGAAACTGTATTGCACCGACACAGACAAAGATGAAATTTGCCATACACTTTAGCTTTTATCATCCATGTATTGTATTATTGCAGCTGCACATGTGTGTAGTCAAGGTGGCCAAGCACTGAATTTGCAGCACAAATATGAGTTAAAACACACCTTCCAGTCTTGTAGAAGCAGGCAGTTTGAAGTACCCTATTCTCAGATATTGTGTTTTCCCAGACTAAAAATATGGCTGCCAATTCTTCATGCTAGGAGATTCGACATCCCTGGATTCCCTCATCAGATTTCACCAAAATTATTCTCATTTGAGATTTGAGGTTCTCACAATAGTGTTGCTAAAGATTCAAGTCTTCTGGGATGTTATGCTTTGTCATTGGGTAAATAGGTGCTGATTCTTCTTGGACTGCCAGACCCTGAGGATGAAGACACTGTGATCCCTTGAAACATCGGTAAATGTTTACCCAGTAACACAGCATAATGTTCTAAAAGACTTGCATCGACATTCTTTTATGGTTTCGAGATTGAATTGAGCAGTCCGGCAGATAAATGGGTAGACAGAAAGGGCAATCTATCCATCATTCATGCATCCGTTTGTTTAAAGAAAGTTCAAGGATATCAGCCTTGCTGTTCACATGTGCTTAGCAACAAGTGTGATGTGGCATAACTGTTACGTGGTTTCCATATGGTAGGTTATTATAAAATTTATTTATGCAATAAATCATGTCCTCAGTAGTTCATACACATTCTTTTCTGCCCTGAAACATGTAGTGACATAGAAGATTGTGCCTACCTGAGAGTTTGAACTGTACTATAATACTCAGAACTACTGTATTAACTTACATATTGTATATTTCTTTCATTTTTGGGGACCTGAAACTGGAAAATATTCTACTTGGCAGTGATGGTCACTGCAGGGTTGCTGACCTGGGACTGTCAAAATTAGGGCTCTTTCGTAGAGACAGGACCAGCACATACTATGGAACGCCATTTTGTATGGCCCCAGATGTAATTATCATCTTGAATCTTAAATGTTATCACTTTATATTTTGTTTAGCAATTCAGTGTTGTGTTAACGTTGTTATCGCAATGTTAAGTTGATCTTGCTGTCCTTTTAAAAATGACTGTTTTTCTTGAATAAGTAGAAATTCGAGCTCAACTAATTGTTTAATTTTATTCTCTGCTACATGTAGATGGTGCAACATTTACCCTACGGACACGGCGTTGACTGGTGGGCGCTGGGAATTATGATATTTCAGATGTTGACAGGATGTCCACCTTATCACTGCAATGATGAGGAGGAGGAGGATGCCAATAATGCCAGCAATGAGATGGAGGACAAAATTGTGATCAGTGAAGTGGATTTTCCAGAGGAAATGTCAGTAGCTGCTACATCAATAGTGAGCAGGGTGAGTATGATTAGAGACATACAACAACGAATCTCGATAAGCAACGTGTACCATTTATATAAGATATGGTATACGGCGCAGATTATCCCCATTCCAGAAGACAAAGCTCAACAAATTACGAAGACAATACATCAGTATATATGGAAAGGGAATATCTTCCGCGTACCAGTTTCAACATTACACAAACAAAAGCATGAAGGTGGACTAGCAATGATCAATATTAGAGAAAAATGCCGCACATTATTTAAAACGCGCATCACGAAACAATGTCAACAAAAAGAAAATATTACGGCAAAATGGATACGACAACATTCACATTTCGTACAACACAATAACACCCCGCAATGGGTATCACTCCCAAAGGTAATTGAATACCTACGTATATACTTCCAAGAACGAGCGTATATCGGCACTAAAACAACAGAAGAACCGGACAATAAATACAAACAGAAAGTATACGGTGCATTACATTCTGCACAATTTAATTCCGGCGTGACATTACATATTCGAGTGCAAGAGTAATACCCACGCAATAATTGGAAGATCATATGGATCAATATCAACAAACAGTTCCTACCATTCTCAATTCGAACAATATGGTACATGATCGTGCATGACATCGTCCCTACCGACGAAAGATTATATAAAATTAATATCCACGATACGGGGGAATGTAGGGACTGTGGAATGAATGACACGATACTACACAGATTGCTCACGAATACGCGAAATATGGACGTGGACAAGAAAGAGAATAGCATGGTTCCTGAGAACAACAACGAACCAAATTAAAAATAAATGGATCATCCTTCCTGACTTTAATGTCTACCCTCCAAGGGAAAGGATACTTTGATTTGGCTCATATGATAGGGTATACATAAGATAACTCAACACCAACTCGACAAGACTATATGGATTTTTTTAAACGAGCAAGGAAAAAAAACTTACGCCTCACCCAAGAGATCATCTAGCTGCGGAAAGTACTTGGATATCATCGACTACTGACGAACACCCAGAGACAAGACCTCCTTTGTAAAATACAACACACAATGGAAGACAGTTATAAGAAACTAACGATAGTTAGATAGGAACGACATACTCGTATGTACAATACGAATAGTTTGTATATATTTCTCCTGCTTACAGTTATGCAAATGGTTGTGTTACAGGTCATCAGTGTGGAAAAAAACCAGCACAGAGAGGTGGAATAATTGGTGAAGTGGAAGTGTCTTTAGACAGTTTCCAGTTCATTAAAACGTTGGGTAAAGGAGGATTCGGAACGGTGTTCCTCGCAAAAAGGAAATTACCAGGTGGGCCTGGACAACTTTATGCCATCAAGGCTGTGAAAAAGAAACGTGCCGCCAGGACCAGCAGCATCTCTGCGATCTTAGCTGAGAAGGAGGCCCTCATACTTGCATCTGGACACCCGTTTATTACGGCCCTTCACTCTTGCTTCCAAAATAAGGGATGCCTAAATTTTTGAAAACTTTTACATATTTTCAGGCCGTCACTAATACTGAAATTTACTGTCAGTATGAAAATATAGTAATTTTTCTTTGTACCTGTGGGCCCTTGTATTGACCAGTTGTTATTGTTATGTTACTAGTCATATGAGAGGAGAAAGTGTACTTAACATCTTAATTACCAATTGCTAAGAGTTATATAGTATAGGCAGATGTCAATTTTTTAGAAAATTCCTGCACATAAATTAGAATTATGTGATGATATTTGTGGTGAGTCAAAATAAGTTACTACATTCACTAACTAAATAAATTTGTATGCTGAAGTAGGTATGATCTTTGTGCACATAACTCATTCATAATGAACAGAAGGTTTTCTTGAACATTTGCAGTGTACTGGTTAACTGTCATGCTTCATATGTTCGACATCAGTTTGAATATGAATTGGGAAGTTATCCTAAGTGGCAGTTCTTGCTTTGATGTCTTCAAATAGATCCCGCCATTTCTCCCATATTCCTCGACACTGATTTCTAATTGTCATCTCAGTTCTGTCTATGTTATCTAAACCACTGCATTTTACATCGGGTCATTAATTACATTGAGACACAAACCCACAGTGTTTCTAGAAAACATGTTTTCTTAATATTCTTATCACTTCTTCTGCAGCAGTTAATGGATGACTCGTGAAAAGCTAAGTGTAAGAGTAGGAGTGAAGTTGTTTGAAACTGTTTGTGGTATAATGGCTGTGGTACTTGTTTACAGGAACATTTGTTCTTTGTTATGGAATATGTCAGTGGAGGGGATCTCAAGCACCTACTGGACAAGTTAGAGAGCTTCACCGAGAAAAGGACACAATTTAATGCTGCAGAAATCACTCTAGCCCTGCAGTTTCTGCATAAACATGGGATTTTGCACCGGTAAGTATGTTTTGATGTTTTTATTTGTTGTCATCATTTAAATGATCTGCAGTAGGTCTGCATGCCATTCACATTCACTCCAGGTGATCATGTGTGAATGTTATACTTAATACACCATAATCATGGGTACAAACCAATAGTATTGTATGACATTTTTATGATTTTGTGCATGATGTTCCAAATTTCACAGTATGGAGGGTCTCCAAATGTTTTTGTTCCTACTTTGCATCCCTTGTTAATATAGATGTTCATGTACAATGATCTAAGTCTTTTTGCTAACAAACCTCATGTTCAGGAGACATACTACAAGTCATAATCATAATTCTGATGTTGACAGAGTCTACAATAGAGATATAAAGAGCCTGGACGCATGAAGTACGTTTTCTTATAATTCATTCAGGAAAAAACTTCATTACATATGATACAGGATGTAATGACATAAAGTGGTTTGATATGTGTCAACATTTCATCTGTTAATTAAGTTTGTAAAGTGGAAACTGTATTGCACCGACACAGACAAAGATGAAATTTGCCATACACTTTAGCTTTTATCATCCATGTATTGTATTATTGCAGCTGCACATGTGTGTAGTCAAGGTGGCCAAGCACTGAATTTGCAGCACAAATATGAGTTAAAACACACCTTCCAGTCTTGTAGAAGCAGGCAGTTTGAAGTACCCTATTCTCAGATATTGTGTTTTCCCAGACTAAAAATATGGCTGCCAATTCTTCATGCTAGGAGATTCGACATCCCTGGATTCCCTCATCAGATTTCACCAAAATTATTCTCATTTGAGATTTGAGGTTCTCACAATAGTGTTGCTAAAGATTCAAGTCTTCTGGGATGTTATGCTTTGTCATTGGGTAAATAGGTGCTGATTCTTCTTGGACTGCCAGACCCTGAGGATGAAGACACTGTGATCCCTTGAAACATCGGTAAATGTTTACCCAGTAACACAGCATAATGTTCTAAAAGACTTGCATCGACATTCTTTTATGGTTTCGAGATTGAATTGAGCAGTCCGGCAGATAAATGGGTAGACAGAAAGGGCAATCTATCCATCATTCATGCATCCGTTTGTTTAAAGAAAGTTCAAGGATATCAGCCTTGCTGTTCACATGTGCTTAGCAACAAGTGTGATGTGGCATAACTGTTACGTGGTTTCCATATGGTAGGTTATTATAAAATTTATTTATGCAATAAATCATGTCCTCAGTAGTTCATACACATTTTTTTCTGCCCTGAAACATGTAGTGACATAGAAGATTGTGCCTACCTGAGAGTTTGAACTGTACTATAATACTCAGAACTACTGTATTAACTTACATATTGTATATTTCTTTCATTTTTGGGGACCTGAAACTGGAAAATATTCTACTTGGCAGTGATGGTCACTGCAGGGTTGCTGACCTGGGACTGTCAAAATTAGGGCTCTTTCGTAGAGACAGGACCAGCACATACTATGGAACGCCATTTTGTATGGCCCCAGATGTAATTATCATCTTGAATCTTAAATGTTATCACTTTATATTTTGTTTAGCAATTCAGTGTTGTGTTAACGTTGTTATCGTAATGTTAAGTTGATCTTGCTGTCCTTTTAAAAATGACTGTTTTTCTTGAATAAGTAGAAATTCGAGCTCAACTAATTGTTTAATTTTATTCTCTGCTACATGTAGATGGTGCAACATTTGCCCTACGGACACGGCGTTGACTGGTGGGCGCTGGGAATTATGATATTTGAGATGTTGACAGGATGTCCACCTTATCACTGCAATGATGAGGAGGAGGAGGATGCCAATAATGCCAGCAATGAGATGGAGGACAAAATTGTGATCAGTGAAGTGGATTTTCCAGAGGAAATGTCAGTAGCTGCTACATCAATAGTGAGCAGGGTGAGTATGATTAGAGACATACAACAACGAATCTCGATAAGCAACGTGTACCATTTATATAAGATATGGTATACGGCGCAGATCATCCCCATTCCAGAAGACAAAGCTCAACAAATTACGAAGACAATACATCAGTATATATGGAAAGGGAATATCTTCCGCGTACCAGTTTCAACATTACACAAACAAAAGCATGAAGGTGGACTAGCAATGATCAATATTAGAGAAAAATGCCGCACATTATTTAAAACGCGCATCACGAAACAATGTCAACAAAAAGAAAATATTACGGCAAAATGGATACGACAACATTCACATTTCGTACAACACAATAACACCCCGCAATGGGTATCACTCCCAAAGGTAATTGAATACCTACGTATATACTTCCAAGAACGAGCGTATATCGGCACTAAAACAACAGAAGAACCGGACAATAAATACAAACAGAAAGTATACGGTGCATTACATTCTGCACAATTTCATTCCGGCGTGACATTACCTATTCGAGTGCAAGAGAAATACCAACGCAATAATTGGAAGATCATATGGATCAATATCAACAAACAGTTCCTACCATTCTCAATTCGAACAATATGGTACATGATCGTGCATGACATCGTCCCTACCGACGAAAGATTATATAAAATTAATATCCACGATACGGGGGAATGTAGGGACTGTGGAATGAACGACACGATACATACACAGATTGCTCACGAATACGCGAAATATGGACGTGGACAAGACAGAGAATAGCATGGTTCCTGAGAACAACAACGAACCAAATTAAAGTAAATGGATCATCCTTCCTGACTTTAATGTCTACCCTCCACAGAGACATAATGCTGTGATTTGGCTCATATGATAGGGTATACATAAGATAACTCAACACCAACTCGACAAGACTATATGGATTTTTTTAAACGAGCAAGGAAAAAAATTACGCCTCACCCAAGAGATCATCTAGCTGCGGAAAGTACTTGGATATCATCGACTACTGACGAACACCCAGAGACAAGACCTCCTTTGTAAAATACAACACACAATGGAAGACAGTTATAAGAAACTAACGATAGTTAGATAGGAACGACATACTCGTATGTACAATACGAATAGTTTGTTATATATTCTCCTGCTTACAATTATGCAAATGGTTGTGTTACAGATCATCAGTGTGGAAAAGAACCAGCACAGAGAGGTGGAAGTGTCTTTAGACAGTTTCCAGTTCATTAAAACGTTGGGTAAAGGAGGATTCGGAACGGTGTTCCTCGCAAAAAGGAAATTACCAGGTGGGCCTGGACAACTTTATGCCATCAAGGCTGTGAAAAAGAAACGTGCCGCCAGGACCAGCAGCATCTCTGCGATCTAAGCTGAGAAGGAGGCCCTCATACTTGCATCTGGACACCCGTTTATTACGGCCCTTCACTCTTGCTTCCAAAATAAGGGATGCCTAAATTTTTGAAAACTTTTACATATTTTCAGGCCGTCACTAATACTGAAATTTACTGTCAGTATGAAAATATAGTAATTTTTCTTTGTACCTGTGGGCCCTTGTATTGACCAGTTGTTATTGTTATGTTACTAGTCATATGAGAGGAGAAAGTGTACTTAACATCTTAATTACCAATTGCTAAGAGTTATATAGTATAGGCAGATGTCAATTTTTTAGAAAATTCCTGCACATAAATTAGAATTATGTGATGATATTTGTGGTGAGTCATAATAAGTTACTACATTCTCTAACTAAATAAATTTGTATGCTGAAGTAGGTATGATCTTTGTGCACATAACTCATTCATAATGAACAGAAGGTTTTCTTGAACATTTGCAGTGTACTGGTTAACTGTCATGCTTCATATGTTCGACATAAGTTTGAATATGAATTGGGAAGTTATCCTAAGTGGCAGTTCTTGCTTTGATGTCTTCAAATAGATCCCGCCATTTCTCCCATATTCCTCGACACTGATTTCTAATTGTCATCTCAGTTCTGTCTATGTTATCTAAACCACTGCATTTTACATCGTGTCATTAATTACATTGAGACACAAACCCACAGTGTTTCTAGAAAACATGTTTTCTTAATATTCTTATCACTTCTTCTGCAGCAGTTAATGGATGACTCGTGAAAAGCTAAGTGTAAGAGTAGGAGTGAAGTTGTTTGAAACTGTTTGTGGTATAATGGCTGTGGTACTTGTTTACAGGAACATTTGTTCTTTGTTATGGAATATGTCAGTGGAGGGGATCTCAAGCACCTACTGGACAAGTTAGAGAGCTTCACCGAGAAAAGGACACAATTTAATGCTGCAGAAATCACTCTAGCCCTGCAGTTTCTGCATAAACATGGGATTTTGCACCGGTAAGTATGTTTTGATGTTTTTATTTGTTGTCATCATTTAAATGATTTGCAGTAGGTCTGCATGCCATTCACATTCACTCCAGGTGATCATGTGTGAATGTTATACTTAATACACCATAATCATGGGTACAAACCAATAGTATTGTATGACATTTTTATGATTTTGTGCATGATGTTCCAAATTTCACAGTATGGAGGGTCTCCAAATGTTTTTGTTCCTACTTTGCATCCCTTGTTAATATAGATGTTCATGTACAATGATCTAAGTCTTTTTGCTAACAAACCTCATGTTCAGGAGACATACTACAAGTCATAATCATAATTCTGATGTTGACAGAGTCTACAATAGAGATATAAAGAGCCTGGACGCATGAAGTATGTTTTCTTATAATTCATTCAGGAAAAAACTTCATTACATATGATACAGGATGTAATGACATAAAGTGGTTTGATATGTGTCAACATTTCATCTGTTAATTAAGTTTGTAAAGTGGAAACTGTATTGCACCGACACAGACAAAGATGAAATTTGCCATACACTTTAGCTTTTATCATCCATGTATTGTATTATTGCAGCTGCACATGTGTGTAGTCAAGGTGGCCAAGCACTGAATTTGCAGCACAAATATGAGTTAAAACACACCTTCCAGTCTTGTAGAAGCACGCAGTTTGAAGTACCCTATTCTCAGATATTGTGTTTTCCCAGACTAAAAATATGGCTGCCAATTCTTCATGCTAGGAGATTCGACATCCCTGGATTCCCTCATCAGATTTCACCAAAATTATTCTCATTTGAGATTTGAGGTTCTCACAATAGTGTTGCTAAAGATTCAAGTCTTCTGGGATGTTATGCTTTGTCATTGGGTAAATAGGTGCTGATTCTTCTTGGACTGCCAGACCCTGAGGATGAAGACACTGTGATCCCTTGAAACATCGGTAAATGTTTACCCAGTAACACAGCATAATGTTCTAAAAGACTTGCATCGACATTCTTTTATGGTTTCGAGATTGAATTGAGCAGTCCGGCAGATAAATGGGTAGACAGAAAGGGCAATCTATCCATCATTCATGCATCCGTTTGTTTAAAGAAAGTTCAAGGATATCAGCCTTGCTGTTCACATGTGCTTAGCAACAAGTGTGATGTGGCATAACTGTTACGTGGTTTCCATATGGTAGGTTATTATAAAATTTATTTATGCAATAAATCATGTCCTCAGTAGTTCATACACATTTTTTTCTGCCCTGAAACATGTAGTGACATAGAAGATTGTGCCTACCTGAGAGTTTGAACTGTACTATAATACTCAGAACTACTGTATTAACTTACATATTGTATATTTCTTTCATTTTTGGGGACCTGAAACTGGAAAATATTCTACTTGGCAGTGATGGTCACTGCAGGGTTGCTGACCTGGGACTGTCAAAATTAGGGCTCTTTCGTAGAGACAGGACCAGCACATACTATGGAACGCCATTTTGTATGGCCCCAGATGTAATTATCATCTTGAATCTTAAATGTTTCACTTTATATTTTGTTTAGCAATTCAGTGTTGTGTTAACGTTGTTATCGTAATGTTAAGTTGATCTTGCTGTCCTTTTAAAAATGACTGTTTTTCTTGAATAAGTAGAAATTCGAGCTCAACTAATTGTTTAATTTTATTCTCTGCTACATGTAGATGGTGCAACATTTGCCCTACGGACACGGCGTTGACTGGTGGGCGCTGGGAATTATGATATTTCAGATGTTGACAGGATGTCCACCTTATCACTGCAATGATGAGGAGGAGGAGAATGCCAATAATGCCAGCAATGAGATGGAGGACAAAATTGTGATCAGTGAAGTGGATTTTCCAGAGGAAATGTCAGTAGCTGCTACATCAATAGTGAGCAGGGTGAGTATGATTAGAGACATACAACAACGAATCTCGATAAGCAACGTGTACCATTTATATAAGATATGGTATACGGCGCAGATCATCCCCATTCCAGAAGACAAAGCTCAACAAATTACGAAGACAATACATCAGTATATATGGAAAGGGAATATCTTCCGCGTACCAGTTTCAACATTACACAAACAAAAGCATGAAGGTGGACTAGCAATGATCAATATTAGAGAAAAATGCCGCACATTATTTAAAACGCGCATCACGAACAATGTCAACAAAAAGAAAATATTACGGCAAAATGGATACGACAACATTCACATTTCGTACAACACAATAACACCCCGCAATGGGTATCACTCCCAAAGGTAATTGAATACCTACGTATATACTTCCAAGAACGAGCGTATATCGGCACTAAAACAACAGAAGAACCGGACAATAAATACAAACAGAAAGTATACGGTGCATTACATTCTGCACAATTTAATTCCGGCGTGACATTACATATTCGAGTGCAAGAGTAATACCCACGCAATAATTGGAAGATCATATGGATCAATATCAACAAACAGTTCCTACCATTCTCAATTCGAACAATATGGTACATGATCGTGCATGACATCGTCCCTACCGACGAAAGATTATATAAAATTAATATCCACGATACGGGGAATGTAGGGACTGTGGAATGAAATGACACGATACTACACAGATTCACAGATTGCTCACGAATACGCGAAATATGGACGTGGACAAGACAGAGAATAGCATGGTTCCTGAGAACAACAACGAACCAAATTAAAGTAAATGGATCATCCTTCCTGACTTTAATGTCTACCCTCCACAGAGACATAATGCTGTGATTTGGCTCATATGATAGGGTATACATAAGATAACTCAACACCAACTCGACAAGACTATATGGATTTTTTTAAACGAGCAAGGAAAAAAACAGTACGCCTCACCCAAGAGATCATCTAGCTGCGGAAAGTACTTGGATATCATCGACTACTGACGAACACCCAGAGACAAGACCTCCTTTGTAAAATACAACACACAATGGAAGACAGTTATAAGAAACTAACGATAGTTAGATAGGAACGACATACTCGTATGTACAATACGAATAGTTTGTATATATTTCTCCTGCTTACAATTATGCAAATGGTTGTGTTACAGATCATCAGTGTGGAAAAGAACCAGCACAGAGAGGTGGAAGTGTCTTTAGACAGTTTCCAGTTCATTAAAACGTTGGGTAAAGGAGGATTCGGAACGGTGTTCCTCGCAAAAAGGAAATTACCAGGTGGGCCTGGACAACTTTATGCCATCAAGGCTGTGAAAAAGAAACGTGCCGCCAGGACCAGCAGCATCTCTGCGATCTTAGCTGAGAAGGAGGCCCTCATACTTGCATCTGGACACCCGTTTATTACGGCCCTTCACTCTTGCTTCCAAAATAAGGGATGCCTAAATTTTTGAAAACTTTTACATATTTTCAGGCCGTCACTAATACTGAAATTTACTGTCAGTATGAAAATATAGTAATTTTTCTTTGTACCTGTGGGCCCTTGTATTGACCAGTTGTTATTGTTATGTTACTAGTCATATGAGAGGAGAAAGTGTACTTAACATCTTAATTACCAATTGCTAAGAGTTATATAGTATAGGCAGATGTCAATTTTTTAGAAAATTCCTGCACATAAATTAGAATTATGTGATGATATTTGTGGTGAGTCAAAATAAGTTACTACATTCACTAACTAAATAAATTTGTATGCTGAAGTAGGTATGATCTTTGTGCACATAACTCATTCATAATGAACAGAAGGTTTTCTTGAACATTTGCAGTGTACTGGTTAACTGTCATGCTTCATATGTTCGACATCTGTTTGAATATGAATTGGGAAGTTATCCTAAGTGGCAGTTCTTGCTTTGATTCTTCAAATAGATCCCGCCATTTCTCCCATATTCCTCGACACTGATTTCTAATTGTCATCTCATTTCTGTCTATGTTATCTAAACCACTGCATTTTACATCGGGTCATTAATTACATTGAGACACAAACCCACAGTGTTTCTAGAAAACATGTTTTCTTAATATTCTTATCACTTCTTCTGCAGCAGTTAATGGATGGCTCGTGAAAAGCTAAGTGTAAGAGTAGGAGTGAAGTTGTTTGAAACTGTTTGTGGTATAATGGCTGTGGTACTTGTTTACAGGAACATTTGTTCTTTGTTATGGAATATGTCAGTGGAGGGGATCTCAAGCACCTACTGGACAAGTTAGAGAGCTTCACCGAGAAAAGGACACAATTTAATGCTGCAGAAATCACTCTAGCCCTGCAGTTTCTGCATAAACATGGGATTTTGCACCGGTAAGTATGTTTTGATGTTTTTATTTGTTGTCATCATTTAAATGATCTGCAGTAGGTCTGCATGCCATTCACATTCACTCAGGTGATCATGTGTGAATGTTATACTTAATACACCATAATCATGGGTACAAACCAATAGTATTGTATGACATTTTTATGATTTTGTGCATGATGTTCCAAATTTCACAGTATGGAGGGTCTCCAAATGTTTTTGTTCCTACTTTGCATCCCTTGTTAATATAGATGTTCATGTACAATGATCTAAGTCTTTTTGCTAACAAACCTCATGTTCAGGAGACATACTACAAGTCATAATCATAATTCTGATGTTGACAGAGTCTACAATAGAGATATAAAGAGCCTGGACGCATGAAGTATCGTTTTCTTATAATTCATTCAGGAAAAAACTTCATTACATATGATACAGGATGTAATGACATAAAGTGGTTTGATATGTGTCAACATTTCATCTGTTAATTAAGTTTGTAAAGTGGAAACTGTATTGCACCGACACAGACAAAGATGAAATTTGCCATACACTTTAGCTTTTATCATCCATGTATTGTATTATTGCAGCTGCACATGTGTGTAGTCAAGGTGGCCAAGCACTGAATTTGCAGCACAAATATGAGTTAAAACACACCTTCCAGTCTTGTAGAAGCAGGCAGTTTGAAGTACCCTATTCTCAGATATTGTGTTTTCCCAGACTAAAAATATGGCTGCCAATTCTTCATGCTAGGAGATTCGACATCCCTGGATTCCCTCATCAGATTTCACCAAAATTATTCTCATTTGAGATTTGAGGTTCTCACAATAGTGTTGCTAAAGATTCAAGTCTTCTGGGATGTTATGCTTTGTCATTGGGTAAATAGGTGCTGATTCTTCTTGGACTGCCAGACCCTGAGGATGAAGACACTGTGATCCCTTGAAACATCGGTAAATGTTTACCCAGTAACACAGCATAATGTTCTAAAAGACTTGCATCGACATTCTTTTATGGTTTCGAGATTGAATTGAGCAGTCCGGCAGATAAATGGGTAGACAGAAAGGGCAATCTATCCATCATTCATGCATCCGTTTGTTTAAAGAAAGTTCAAGGATATCAGCCTTGCTGTTCACATGTGCTTAGCAACAAGTGTGATGTGGCATAACTGTTACGTGGTTTCCATATGGTAGGTTATTATAAAATTTATTTATGCAATAAATCATGTCCTCAGTAGTTCATACACATTTTTTTCTGCCCTGAAACATGTAGTGACATAGAAGATTGTGCCTACCTGAGAGTTTGAACTGTACTATAATACTCGGAACTACTGTATTAACTTACATATTGTATATTTCTTTCATTTTTGGGGACCTGAAACTGGAAAATATTCTACTTGGCAGTGATGGTCACTGCAGGGTTGCTGACCTGGGACTGTCAAAATTAGGGCTCTTTCGTAGAGACAGGACCAGCACATACTATGGAACGCCATTTTGTATGGCCCCAGATGTAATTATCATCTTGAATCTTAAATGTTATCACTTTATATTTTGTTTAGCAATTCAGTGTTGTGTTAACGTTGTTATCGTAATGTTAAGTTGATCTTGCTGTCCTTTTAAAAATGACTGTTTTTCTTGAATAAGTAGAAATTCGAGCTCAACTAATTGTTTAATTTTATTCTCTGCTACATGTAGATGGTGCAACATTTGCCCTACGGACACGGCGTTGACTGGTGGGCGCTGGGAATTATGATATTTCAGATGTTGACAGGATGTCCACCTTATCACTGCAATGATGAGGAGGAGGAGGATGCCAATAATGCCAGCAATGAGATGGAGGACAAAATTGTGATCAGTGAAGTGGATTTTCCAGAGGAAATGTCAGTAGCTGCTACATCAATAGTGAGCAGGGTGAGTATGATTAGAGACATACAACAACGAATCTCGATAAGCAACGTGTACCATTTATATAAGATATGGTATACGGCGCAGATCATCCCCATTCCAGAAGACAAAGCTCAACAAATTACGAAGACAATACATCAGTATATATGGAAAGGGAATATCTTCCGCGTACCAGTTTCAACATTACACAAACAAAAGCATGAAGGTGGACTAGCAATGATCAATATTAGAGAAAAATGCCGCACATTATTTAAAACGCGCATCACGAAACAATGTCAACAAAAAGAAAATATTACGGCAAAATGGATACGACAACATTCACATTTCGTACAACACAATAACACCCCGCAATGGGTATCACTCCCAAAGGTAATTGAATACCTACGTATATACTTCCAAGAACGAGCGTATATCGGCACTAAAACAACAGAAGAACCGGACAATAAATACAAACAGAAAGTATACGGTGCATTACATTCTGCACAATTTCATTCCGGCGTGACATTACCTATTCGAGTGCAAGAGAAATACCAACGCAATAATTGGAAGATCATATGGATCAATATCAACAAACAGTTCCTACCATTCTCAATTCGAACAATATGGTACATGATCGTGCATGACATCGTCCCTACCGACGAAAGATTATATAAAATTAATATCCACGAAAGGGGGGAATGTAGAGACTGTGGAATGAACGACACGATACTACACAGATTGCTCACGAATACGCGAAATATGGACGTGGACAAGAAAGAGAATAGCATGGTTCCTGAGAACAACAACGAACCAAATTAAAATAAATGGATCATCCTTCCTGACTTTAATGTCTACCCTCCAAGGGAAAGGATACTTTGATTTGGCTCATATGATAGGGTATACATAAGATAACTCAACACCAACTCGACAAGACTATATGGATTTTTTTAAACGAGCAAGGAAAAAAACTTACGCCTCACCCAAGAGATCATCTAGCTGCGGAAAGTACTTGGATATCATCGACTACTGACGAACACCCAGAGACAAGACCTCCTTTGTAAAATACAACACACAATGGAAGACAGTTATAAGAAACTAACGATAGTTAGATAGGAACGACATACTCGTATGTACAATACGAATAGTTTGTATATATTTCTCCTGCTTACAGTTATGCAAATGGTTGTGTTACAGGTCATCAGTGTGGAAAAAAACCAGCACAGAGAGGTGGAATAATTGGTGAAGTGGAAGTGTCTTTAGACAGTTTCCAGTTCATTAAAACGTTGGGTAAAGGAGGATTCGGAACGGTGTTCCTCGCAAAAAGGAAATTACCAGGTGGGCCTGGACAACTTTATGCCATCAAGGCTGTGAAAAAGAAACGTGCCGCCAGGACCAGCAGCATCTCTGCGATCTTAGCTGAGAAGGAGGCCCTCATACTTGCATCTGGACACCCGTTTATTACGGCCCTTCACTCTTGCTTCCAAAATAAGGGATGCCTAAATTTTTGAAAACTTTTACATATTTTCAGGCCGTCACTAATACTGAAATTTACTGTCAGTATGAAAATATAGTAATTTTTCTTTGTACCTGTGGGCCCTTGTATTGACCAGTTGTTATTGTTATGTTACTAGTCATATGAGAGGAGAAAGTGTACTTAACATCTTAATTACCAATTGCTAAGAGTTATATAGTATAGGCAGATGTCAATTTTTTAGAAAATTCCTGCACATAAATTAGAATTATGTGATGATATTTGTGGTGAGTCAAATAAGTTACTACATTCTCTAACTAAATAAATTTGTATGCTGAAGTAGGTATGATCTTTGTGCACATAACTCATTCATAATGAACAGAAGGTTTTCTTGAACATTTGCAGTGTACTGGTTAACTGTCATGCTTCATATGTTCGACATAAGTTTGAATATGAATTGGGAAGTTATCCTAAGTGGCAGTTCTTGCTTTGATGTCTTCAAATAGATCCCGCCATTTCTCCCATATTCCTCGACACTGATTTCTAATTGTCATCTCAGTTCTGTCTATGTTATCTAAACCACTGCATTTTACATCGTGTCATTAATTACATTGAGACACAAACCCACAGTGTTTCTAGAAAACATGTTTTCTTAATATTCTTATCACTTCTTCTGCAGCAGTTAATGGATGGCTCGTGAAAAGCTAAGTGTAAGAGTAGGAGTGAAGTTGTTTGAAACTGTTTGTGGTATAATGGCTGTGGTACTTGTTTACAGGAACATTTGTTCTTTGTTATGGAATATGTCAGTGGAGGGGATCTCAAGCACCTACTGGACAAGTTAGAGAGCTTCACCGAGAAAAGGACACAATTTAATGCTGCAGAAATCACTCTAGCCCTGCAGTTTCTGCATAAACATGGGATTTTGCACCGGTAAGTATGTTTTGATGTTTTTATTTGTTGTCATCATTTAAATGATCTGCAGTAGGTCTGCATGCCATTCACATTCACTCCAGGTGATCATGTGTGAATGTTATACTTAATACACCATAATCATGGGTACAAACCAATAGTATTGTATGACATTTTTATGATTTTGTGCATGATGTTCCAAATTTCACAGTATGGAGGGTCTCCAAATGTTTTTGTTCCTACTTTGCATCCCTTGTTAATATAGATGTTCATGTACAATGATCTAAGTCTTTTTGCTAACAAACCTCATGTTCAGGAGACATACTACAAGTCATAATCATAATTCTGATGTTGACAGAGTCTACAATAGAGATATAAAGAGCCTGGACGCATGAAGTACGTTTTCTTATAATTCATTCAGGAAAAAACTTCATTACATATGATACAGGATGTAATGACATAAAGTGGTTTGATATGTGTCAACATTTCATCTGTTAATTAAGTTTGTAAAGTGGAAACTGTATTGCACCGACACAGACAAAGATGAAATTTGCCATACACTTTAGCTTTTATCATCCATGTATTGTATTATTGCAGCTGCACATGTGTGTAGTCAAGGTGGCCAAGCACTGAATTTGCAGCACAAATATGAGTTAAAACACACCTTCCAGTCTTGTAGAAGCAGGCAGTTTGAAGTACCCTATTCTCAGATATTGTGTTTTCCCAGACTAAAAATATGGCTGCCAATTCTTCATGCTAGGAGATTCGACATCCCTGGATTCCCTCATCAGATTTCACCAAAATTATTCTCATTTGAGATTTGAGGTTCTCACAATAGTGTTGCTAAAGATTCAAGTCTTCTGGGATGTTATGCTTTGTCATTGGGTAAATAGGTGCTGATTCTTCTTGGACTGCCAGACCCTGAGGATGAAGACACTGTGATCCCTTGAAACATCGGTAAATGTTTACCCAGTAACACAGCATAATGTTCTAAAAGACTTGCATCGACATTCTTTTATGGTTTCGAGATTGAATTGAGCAGTCCGGCAGATAAATGGGTAGACAGAAAGGGCAATCTATCCATCATTCATGCATCCGTTTGTTTAAAGAAAGTTCAAGGATATCAGCCTTGCTGTTCACATGTGCTTAGCAACAAGTGTGATGTGGCATAACTGTTACGTGGTTTCCATATGGTAGGTTATTATAAAATTTATTTATGCAATAAATCATGTCCTCAGTAGTTCATACACATTTTTTTCTGCCCTGAAACATGTAGTGACATAGAAGATTGTGCCTACCTGAGAGTTTGAACTGTACTATAATACTCAGAACTACTGTATTAACTTACATATTGTATATTTCTTTCATTTTTGGGGACCTGAAACTGGAAAATATTCTACTTGGCAGTGATGGTCACTGCAGGGTTGCTGACCTGGGACTGTCAAAATTAGGGCTCTTTCGTAGAGACAGGACCAGCACATACTATGGAACGCCATTTTGTATGGCCCCAGATGTAATTATCATCTTGAATCTTAAATGTTATCACTTTATATTTTGTTTAGCAATTCAGTGTTGTGTTAACGTTGTTATCGTAATGTTAAGTTGATCTTGCTGTCCTTTTAAAAATGACTGTTTTTCTTGAATAAGTAGAAATTCGAGCTCAACTAATTGTTTAATTTTATTCTCTGCTACATGTAGATGGTGCAACATTTGCCCTACGGACACGGCGTTGACTGGTGGGCGCTGGGAATTATGATATTTCAGATGTTGACAGGATGTCCACCTTATCACTGCAATGATGAGGAGGAGGAGGATGCCAATAATGCCAGCAATGAGATGGAGGACAAAATTGTGATCAGTGAAGTGGATTTTCCAGAGGAAATGTCAGTAGCTGCTACATCAATAGTGAGCAGGGTGAGTATGATTAGAGACATACAACAACGAATCTCGATAAGCAACGTGTACCATTTATATAAGATATGGTATACGGCGCAGATCATCCCCATTCCAGAAGACAAAGCTCAACAAATTACGAAGACAATACATCAGTATATATGGAAAGGGAATATCTTCCGCGTACCAGTTTCAACATTACACAAACAAAAGCATGAAGGTGGACTAGCAATGATCAATATTAGAGAAAAATGCCGCACATTATTTAAAACGCGCATCACGAAACAATGTCAACAAAAAGAAAATATTACGGCAAAATGGATACGACAACATTCACATTTCGTACAACACAATAACACCCCGCAATGGGTATCACTCCCAAAGGTAATTGAATACCTACGTATATACTTCCAAGAACGAGCGTATATCGGCACTAAAACAACAGAAGAACCGGACAATAAATACAAACAGAAAGTATACGGTGCATTACATTCTGCACAATTTCATTCCGGCGTGACATTACATATTCGAGTGCAAGAGTAAATACCAACGCAATAATTGGAAGATCATATGGATCAATATCAACAAACAGTTCCTACCATTCTCAATTCGAACAATATGGTACATGATCGTGCATGACATCGTCCCTACCGACGAAAGATTATATAAAATTAATATCCACGAACGGGGGAATGTAGGAGACTGTGGAATGAATGACACGAACTACACATCACAGATTGCTCACGAATACGCGAAATATGGACGTGGACAAGACAAGAGAATAGCATGGTTCCTGAGAACAACAACGAACCAAATTAAAATAAATGGATCATCCTTCCTGACTTTAATGTCTACCCTCCACAGGAAAATGCTGTGATTTGGCTCATATGATAGGGTATACATAAGATAACTCAACACCAACTCGACAAGACTATATGGATTTTTTTAACGAGCAAGGAAAAAAACGTTTCGCCTCACCCAAGAGATCATCTAGCTGCGGAAAGTACTTGGATATCATCGACTACTGACGAACACCCAGAGACAAGACCTCCTTTGTAAAATACAACACACAATGGAAGACAGTTATAAGAAACTAACGATAGTTAGATAGGAACGACATACTCGTATGTACAATACGAATAGTTTGTATATATTTCTCCTGCTTACAAATTATGCAAATGGTTGTGTTACAGGTCATCAGTGTGGAAAAGAACCAGCACAGAGAGGTGGAATGTGAGTGGGTCTTTAGACAGTTTCCAGTTCATTAAAACGTTGGGTAAAGGAGGATTCGGAACGGTGTTCCTCGCAAAAAGGAAATTACCAGGTGGGCCTGGACAACTTTATGCCATCAAGGCTGTGAAAAAGAAACGTGCCGCCAGGACCAGCAGCATCTCTGCGATCTTAGCTGAGAAGGAGGCCCTCATACTTGCATCTGGACACCCGTTTATTACGGCCCTTCACTCTTGCTTCCAAAATAAGGGATGCCTAAATTTTTGAAAACTTTTACATATTTTCAGGCCGTCACTAATACTGAAATTTACTGTCAGTATGAAAATATAGTAATTTTTCTTTGTACCTGTGGGCCCTTGTATTGACCAGTTGTTATTGTTATGTTACTAGTCATATGAGAGGAGAAAGTGTACTTAACATCTTAATTACCAATTGCTAAGAGTTATATAGTATAGGCAGATGTCAATTTTTTAGAAAATTCCTGCACATAAATTAGAATTATGTGATGATATTTGTGGTGAGTCAAAATAAGTTACTACATTCCTAACTAAATAAATTTGTATGCTGAAGTAGGTATGATCTTTGTGCACATAACTCATTCATAATGAACAGAAGGTTTTCTTGAACATTTGCAGTGTACTGGTTAACTGTCATGCTTCATATGTTCGACATAAGTTTGAATATGAATTGGGAAGTTATCCTAAGTGGCAGTTCTTGCTTTGATGTCTTCAAATAGATCCCGCCATTTCTCCCATATTCCTCGACACTGATTTCTAATTGTCATCTCATTCTGTCTATGTTATCTAAACCACTGCATTTTACATCGGGTCATTAATTACATTGAGACACAAACCCACAGTGTTTCTAGAAAACATGTTTTCTTAATATTCTTATCACTTCTTCTGCAGCAGTTAATGGATGGCTCGTGAAAAGCTAAGTGTAAGAGTAGGAGTGAAGTTGTTTGAAACTGTTTGTGGTATAATGGCTGTGGTACTTGTTTACAGGAACATTTGTTCTTTGTTATGGAATATGTCAGTGGAGGGGATCTCAAGCACCTACTGGACAAGTTAGAGAGCTTCACCGAGAAAAGGACACAATTTAATGCTGCAGAAATCACTCTAGCCCTGCAGTTTCTGCATAAACATGGGATTTTGCACCGGTAAGTATGTTTTGATGTTTTTATTTGTTGTCATCATTTAAATGATCTGCAGTAGGTCTGCATGCCATTCACATTCACTGCAGGTGATCATGTGTGAATGTTATACTTAATACACCATAATCATGGGTACAAACCAATAGTATTGTATGACATTTTTATGATTTTGTGCATGATGTTCCAAATTTCACAGTATGGAGGGTCTCCAAATGTTTTTGTTCCTACTTTGCATCCCTTGTTAATATAGATGTTCATGTACAATGATCTAAGTCTTTTTGCTAACAAACCTCATGTTCAGGAGACATACTACAAGTCATAATCATAATTCTGATGTTGACAGAGTCTACAATAGAGATATAAAGAGCCTGGACGCATGAAGTATGTTTTCTTATAATTCATTCAGGAAAAAACTTCATTACATATGATACAGGATGTAATGACATAAAGTGGTTTGATATGTGTCAACATTTCATCTGTTAATTAAGTTTGTAAAGTGGAAACTGTATTGCACCGACACAGACAAAGATGAAATTTGCCATACACTTTAGCTTTTATCATCCATGTATTGTATTATTGCAGCTGCACATGTGTGTAGTCAAGGTGGCCAAGCACTGAATTTGCAGCACAAATATGAGTTAAAACACACCTTCCAGTCTTGTAGAAGCAGGCAGTTTGAAGTACCCTATTCTCAGATATTGTGTTTTCCCAGACTAAAAATATGGCTGCCAATTCTTCATGCTAGGAGATTCGACATCCCTGGATTCCCTCATCAGATTTCACCAAAATTATTCTCATTTGAGATTTGAGGTTCTCACAATAGTGTTGCTAAAGATTCAAGTCTTCTGGGATGTTATGCTTTGTCATTGGGTAAATAGGTGCTGATTCTTCTTGGACTGCCAGACCCTGAGGATGAAGACACTGTGATCCCTTGAAACATCGGTAAATGTTTACCCAGTAACACAGCATAATGTTCTAAAAGACTTGCATCGACATTCTTTTATGGTTTCGAGATTGAATTGAGCAGTCCGGCAGATAAATGGGTAGACAGAAAGGGCAATCTATCCATCATTCATGCATCCGTTTGTTTAAAGAAAGTTCAAGGATATCAGCCTTGCTGTTCACATGTGCTTAGCAACAATGTGATGTGGCATAACTGTTACGTGGTTTCCATATGGTAGGTTATTATAAAATTTATTTATGCAATAAATCATGTCCTCAGTAGTTCATACACATTTTTTCTGCCCTGAAACATGTAGTGACATAGAAGATTGTGCCTACCTGAGAGTTTGAACTGTACTATAATACTCAGAACTACTGTATTAACTTACATATTGTATATTTCTTTCATTTTTGGGGACCTGAAACTGGAAAATATTCTACTTGGCAGTGATGGTCACTGCAGGGTTGCTGACCTGGACTGTCAAAATTAGGGCTCTTTCGTAGAGACAGGACCAGCACATACTATGGAACGCCATTTTGTATGGCCCCAGATGTAATTATCATCTTGAATCTTAAATGTTATCACTTTATATTTTGTTTAGCAATTCAGTGTTGTGTTAACGTTGTTATCGTAATGTTAAGTTGATCTTGCTGTCCTTTTAAAAATGACTGTTTTTTTGAATAAGTAGAAATTCGAGCTCAACTAATTGTTTAATTTTATTCTCTGCTACATGTAGATGGTGCAACATTTGCCCTACGGACACGGCGTTGACTGGTGGGCGCTGGGAATTATGATATTTGAGATGTTGACAGGATGTCCACCTTATCACTGCAATGATGAGGAGGAGGAGGATGCCAATAATGCCAGCAATGAGATGGAGGACAAAATTGTGATCAGTGAAGTGGATTTTCCAGAGGAAATGTCAGTAGCTGCTACATCAATAGTGAGCAGGGTGAGTATGATTAGAGACATACAACAACGAATCTCGATAAGCAACGTGTACCATTTATATAAGATATGGTATACGGCGCAGATCATCCCCATTCCAGAAGACAAAGCTCAACAAATTACGAAGACAATACATCAGTATATATGGAAAGGGAATATCTTCCGCGTACCAGTTTCAACATTACACAAACAAAAGCATGAAGGTGGACTAGCAATGATCAATATTAGAGAAAAATGCCGCACATTATTTAAAACGCGCATCACGAAACAATGTCAACAAAAAGAAAATATTACGGCAAAATGGATACGACAACATGCACATTTCGTACAACACAATAACACCCCGCAATGGGTATCACTCCCAAAGGTAATTGAATACCTACGTATATACTTCCAAGAACGAGCGTATATCGGCACTAAAACAACAGAAGAACCGGACAATAAATACAAACAGAAAGTATACGGTGCATTACATTCTGCACAATTTCATTCCGGCGTGACATTACCTATTCGAGTGCAAGAGAAATACCAACGCAATAATTGGAAGATCATATGGATCAATATCAACAAACAGTTCCTACTATTCTCAATTCGAACAATATGGTACATGATCGTGCATGATATCGTCCCTACGACGAAAGATTGTATAACATTAATATCCACGATACGGGGGAATGTAGGGACTGTGGAATGAACGACACGATACTACACAGATACACAGATTCACAGATTGATCACGAATACGCGAAATATGGACGTGGACAAGACAGAGGATAGCATGGTTTCTGAGAACAACAACGAACCAAATTAAAAATAAATGGATCATCCTTCCTGACTTTAATGTCTACCCTCCACAGAGACATAATACTGTGATTTGGCTCATATGATAGGGTATACATAAGATAACTCAACACCAACTCGACAAGACTATATGGATTTTTTTAAACGAGCAAGGAAAAAAACTTACGCCTCACCCAAGAGATCATCTAGCTGCGGAAAGTACTTGGATATCATCGACTACTGACGAACACCCAGAGACAAGACCTCCTTTGTAAAATACAACACACAATGGAAGACAGTTATAAGAAACTAACGATAGTTAGATAGGAACGACAAAAGGGACACAAGAAGAATATTAGGATTACTAATCGTTACTAAAGGAATACTAGTCAGCAGTAATATTGTACCACAGTTGTTGTATTGACCATACTTGTAATTGTCACCAATAAAGAGTTTTTAAAAAAAATCCCAGTTCAGTCTGAGACGGCGAGTGAGACAGACCGGTATGTTAATACTTCCATACTTAACCAACGGTTCGCTCGCTATGATCAGTGTGCCAGTTGTGTGACCAGTGTTCTACACCGTCACAATGCAACGTTACGAACGTCAAAATACACTTGTGTGTATGTTTACGAAAAGCAGTCCGAGGATATCAGCTTTCGAGATACATGAATGGATCCATTACACACTACAGTTAAAACAAGAGGACATCATGACTATACAAGTCGACGGGCCATCACGGCAAGTATATATAAAGACAACACAACGCAAAACAGAGGACTTACTCACTAAGACGAATGGGGAAACTACTTATGTACATAACGATGGGGAAATATCACACGTACAACTTTGTTTTGCGGGCTTGGGGAGTAAAAACATTAGAATCGCCAACCTCCCACCGGAGTTACCTAACGAGATTATTAAGACCCATCTTTCCAAATACGGCTCTATCCAGAAAATATTAGAAGAAAGATGGTTGCAAACATACAGATATCGCGTAGGGATTGGGATAAGAGTAGCGGTCATGGACCTCAACACACATATCCCATCTCACATACACATAGAGGGACAGAACTCTTATTTCCTACGCCGGACAACCGGTCACATGTTATATTTGTAACGCGACAGATCACATGGCACAAGGATGCCCAACAAGGTCATCGAAACAACAGAATGTCATACAAACAAAACGTACATGGGCCGATATTCTGAACGTCGAAAAGGACCACACAAATCCACACAGTACTCACTCAGACACTCAAATTACTACCCCTGAAAACAGCCCACATCTTTAAAGGCTCAATTCCGGGACCGGATACTATAAGCATATCTACTATACCAAACGAGGAAAATTCGCCGCATATCACCGCAACAGATACAGAAGAAATCACTAAACACAACGACACACCACCTGACGATGATACAGTAAATACGACTGCCAAATATAGCCACGAAATGGAAGGAATTACCGAACAAGAGGAACACCGATTGAGAATGGAAACTCCTCCATCAACAACGATATCCAACACACTACACAATCCAACATCACAGCCATCTACAACGACAACAAACGGGAAGGAGGTAAGATTAGGCAATAAGGATGAGTGTAAAAACCACACGACCTTCACAAGCAGGTATGGGAAAGAGGGATCCTTCATCAAGATCAAGGGAAGACTTCCCTACACTCCTCCTCCCTACAAACGATGAACATGATACAAACCGGTCACAATACATCAAACAAAAGAAGCCGCTCACAGAACTTGATTTTCACGATGGAAAAAGGGATAAAAGATCCACACGACCCCAAAAAAATCTAATACATAAGCCACCACACCTCTACATCCTGTTATAGACATCGTTACGCTAAATATTAACGGCATAAGAGAAGGCACGCGATTGGGAATGCTTCATGACTTCTGCTCCATACATGACATCGACATTCTATTATTACACGAAGTAACACATACAAACTTCGAGAACATCTTATATAGGAACAAATACTTCAACATAGGACCGGAGAGACGGGGAACAGCTATTTTTACTAAAGAGCATATAACCTTGGAGAATGTAAATAAACTGCCCTCAGGACGCGGTATCGCCGGCTGGTACGAAGGCCTATACATAATAAACATTTATGCGCCTTCTGGAAACGGGCGACGCAAAGACAGAGATAGCTTTTATATGACTGACCTCCCCATGTTATTACAACAAGCCACACACGATTATATTATAGGCGGAGATTTTAATTGTGTCTTACAGCGGGCAGATTGTACAGGCCCCCTGTCATCAGTAGGCCACTCTCAACACTTGTACGTCAATGTCATTTACAGGACGCGTGGAACATAGCATGCAACGACAAAGGATTTACGCATTTCACACCACACGGAGCAGCGCGAATCGATAGGATTTATATGTCGGGCACAGTAAGCACTCGAAATGTCCACACGACAACGCTGGCCGCTATACACTACACTATACACAGCATCGGATCGAAGGATCAAAATGAGGAAGCATCACGTCGGCCGAGAAAGGGAGATCAATTACCGGTAATAGAGAAGACTCCCGCCCATCGTGCCAAAACACGACGATGAACCAGATAGACCACATCATGCCAATGTTGAAAAAAATCGATGTAGAACAGACGGCTGAAAAAAGGGAACGTTGAACCACTCGCAGTAAGAAAATGTAAGAAACACACTCACATAATAACCATTCACGTTACATCAGTACTTTAAACATCAATGTATACTCCGGAACGCGAAATACATATGCTGAATGATTCTGCCGCATACACGATATCGACATACTCCTTATACAAGAACTACAACATGACCATTTGACCGAATTCAAAATAAAACTATACACCAATTCACAGTATTACCACCGTGCATTTTAATCAAATAATAAAACCAACGAAATGCACTATATTGACCACATTTTATTATGGCCTATTTCCCTCACCCTACACAGCCTTGAAAACACAGTACAGAAGCATCACAACACACAAGAAATGGAATACGGAGTTGTATAAAACTACGCCAGTAGTTACTTAAAAAAGTGAATATTACGAACAGTCCACAAATTTTTTAAATACATTTTAAAAACGTTTTAAATATACATTACGCGAGTTTAAGATTCTAAAGACTACAGTACATAATCGTACAATTTAAAAGAGTTTGAACTTCATTTACCTATGGTTTTAATACTTTAACAGACTATTGTACATATTGGTATTTGTTTAATATGTGAATAATTGGTAACACACGACAGCCCCTGAAGATGGAACTTAAAGTTCCGAAACACGTGTAGGTGAGGGGAAATAGCCATAATAAAAGTGGTCAATATAGTGCATTCGTTGGTTATATTTGATATACACCAATATTGGGCACGAACAAAAAGGAACAGCAATCATCACCAAAGAACATATTACACTGACAGATATACAGCGTCTCACTTCGGCAGGAGAATTGCGGACGTTGGACAAAGATAAGCGTACTGGAATACGTGTAATGATATGGATTCCGGACACCATTCATGGAAAAACATGGTAGCCGATTGTGGTGCTTTGTTTACTTGCGTTCGTTAAGGAAAACAACAAAAGAGGAGCTAAATAGTCTGCACTAATGCACTTTAGGTCGACCACTGTGTATCCAGTGTGCAGTGACAAATTCTTGTACGCTGAGGGGCGTGACGCGTTGTGGCCTCGCCCCCATCTCCCTACTTCAATTTGCAGAGCTCATTTAAATCTTGCCACTGGAGAGAAACTTTGGTTGGGGTGCAGGCTATGCCTCTTTATATAGTCATGTAATATTAATTTACATGCTGCATTGGAACCACGAAAAACTTAGGTTAGCGTGTAGGCTATGTCTCTGTTATAGTCGGCGCAAATATTTCAAACTCGTCCCCCTCATTACACTACCTGTTCACGGTCTGTGTATTATGGTGCCGGATTCGCCCTAACCCTCCTCCCCTCCCACACAAGTTAACGGATCTGTCGATAGGGCGTTCCCTTACGTGTTCGGCTGTGTGTCTGTTACACTTGGCGCGATATTTCAACCTCGTCCCGCTCAATTCAGTAACGGCTCTCGCTCTGTGTAGTAGAGTGTTCGCGGTCTTCCTGGGAATTCCTGTATTTGTGAAAGTGTTGTGCCATATAACAATGACATCTCATATCACGGACACTATTAAGGCGCACCAGACGCGTGTCGCGCGTATGCCGCACGTGCAGCGCCTAGGTCAAGGGGCATAGTGTATCCGCGAAGACGGTGTCGCGACAACGGCCTTCCTTCTCTATCTCTTATCGTCGAAGACGGAAAGCCTTGCAGTTCCTGAAAGACCTACGCCTCATCCTGCTAATATGCAGTGTCCGTCGTGCCATGCGCAGATGCGTTTGTGTTCTAGGCCTCATAAAACCGACGGATATATATGGGCCTGTCGGAAGGTTGTTGACGGTCGTCGATGCAAGGCCTACCGCAGTATTCGGTACTCCTGGTTCTCTCGAAGCCATTTCACCTTCCTGCAGGTGATGCTGCTTACTTACTACATTGTGCACAGACTGCCCGCACGCAACATCCGTCTCGAACTGCACATTGCAGACCACACTGTCACCGACTGGACGATGTTCTGCGCGAGGGGCGCGAAAAATTACAATTGGGGCTGCGGCAGACTGCGCAACACAACGTGGGCTTTTGGCGGGGTTGAGCGCCAGTCTGGGAGGACATTCCTCGTTCCTGTTCCAGACCGTTCTGCCGACACTTTGACGAACATTATTCACACTTGGATAGAACCTGGAACTACTATCATCAGTGACTGCTGGGCGGGATATGTCCGTCTTTCAGACGAGGGCTACACGCACCACACATAAATCACACTGTCCGGTTTGTGGATCCACACACTGGCGCCAACACCAACACTATAGAGGGAACCTGGAAACATGTTAAGGTCTTCCTCAACGCCTACAACCGGAAGACAAACTACATCTATTCTCTTTCCGAATACATGTTCGCATCTCTTTGCGCCGAGCGTGCCATTGACCCCTTCACCATGTTCCTTGACGTCATCACACACCACACACAATATATATATATGTATATATATATAAACTGCATAGTGCCACGACCCCGCCAAACCACTTCATGCGGAATGGCGACTTCACGCGCTTTGCTGATTGGCGATTCATCCACCGGGCAAGACTGGATTGCGTCCCACTCAGGCAGCCAACGATTCGGCCACAGAGACAGGAGATGCGGGAGGTGTGGCTATGCGAGGGAGACGCTGCCTCATGTTTTGTGCCACTGCAAACCTCATTTTACTGCAATAACAAAGCGCCACGACGCCATCCTACACAGATTAGTCAAAGCGGTTCATGCCTCCGCCTCTACCACCATCAGGGTCAACCAGGCGATCCCAGGCAAGGACGACTCCCTCCGCCCAGACTTCGTCGCTATAAATGAGGCTAGCAAGACCGTAACCATTATAGATGTTACTATGCCGGTTGAAAACAGATACGCTGCTTTTCAGACAGCACGGCATGAGAAACAAAGAAAATATGCCTCCATCGCAGACCACTAAAAGAACGAGGGTATTCCGTGTATCTAGATGCCTTCATAGTGAGGGGCACTCGGGGGTTGGGATCCAGCTAACGAACTTGTAATCAACCACCTCAAACTCAGTCACAACTATTGCCGCCTCATGAGAAAACTTATGGTCTCAGATGCCATTCGATGGAGCCGAGACATCTACGTCGAGCACCTGACGCAGTACGGCAGTACTCCGAGGCCACAGAAGAGGACCGAGGTGACCGGGACTATAACCAAACAGGGTAGTGATATTATGACCCACTCCGAGTGATATTAGGATAACCTTCTTATCCATCGACTAATAGTGCAAGTGAAATTCACATCAATATGAACATACGGTGAGTACATACTCAATATAGTGAAAACAGTGTAAATAATGTTATAAGCATAACGGCCACCATTGACTGTCACGTGTGGCCAGTCTGTGAACAAAACTTTATTCCGTCCTATATAAGTGCAATAGTGTGTTTAAGCTTGTATTTTAGAATCAATTTTCTTTATTCGCTAAAGTTGACATTAGGGCAGCTGTGCAGTGATTAAATTATTTAATAGAAAACACAGTGTAAATGAGGATTTTAAGCCTAATACTGACTGCCACATATGGATAGACTGTGAACAAGACTCTAGTTCAATTATTATGTGCACTAGAAGGGTGACTGTATCAACACCTTAACTACAATTGCTGTCAAATTTATCATTTGCTCAATAATCGGGGTTTGTTAAGACACCCTGGCTTGTTTATTCACTCAACCAGTGTTATACTCACAATCAGAGTTGGTATATCCACCTGTAAGTCATTACCATTATTGTTAAATCTTCTGTATCTCTTTTAAACATTTGCTCAATAAAAATATCTGTTCTTATCAGCTTAATATCTGATTACAATGCATTCATAAAATGTATATACAACTATTTACTCTAATTGATATACCTAATTATACTCATTTTCCGGTAGATATGAGACAACATACCGAGGGTCAATATAACATACAGCTGAATGCCGCCTGAAAAAGAATTATTACGACCAAGAAAACAGGATAGTAGGAATACTTCTGGTGATCTATATCGTGTACGCAACCTGATATACGAAAAACTAACGATAAGCCTACAACATATTGTGCATAACAAGTGGCTTACAACACAGTCGTGCAACACCAGTGAAAGTGAAAGTGAACATTAATACGGAGTGAATTTTAGAACCTAATATTTTACTATGCAGTTTTTATGTACCTTCACCGAACTTTTTAATCCACACCCCTGGATGTGTTTATATTAAGTAACTTTAATCGCCCCTGATGATGGCCGGCTAACCGACCGAAACATATGTAGGGCATTTTAACAACTATTAATTTTTAATAGTAAAAGGTGCATGTGTTGGTGAATTTGTGATAATGCTATAAACCTTAAACTATATTACAAAAGATATTGTAAGATTCTAACAAGTGTGACTAAATTAGCAAAGCGAATGTATTATGAGGGAAAAATTATAATTAAACTATAAAAAAGGAAACTGGCAAAAATTATAATATGAATGAAATTCACTCCATACAGAATAAAGATACAGTAATCAATGAGCCTCAACAATTCGCTGGCGCATTTAATAATCATTTCATATCAATTGCAAATACAATTTGTGCAACTGTTACAAATGAAAAGAATGACACTAGTACAAATAAAACTTATTTGAATTATTTAAATAATAGTTTCAAGAAACCATTTTCAAAAATTAAATGGAATTAAGTTACAACTTATGTAGTCACTAAAATAATCAAATCTTAGAAGAAAAGAAGGCATTTGGATATGATGAAGTATCCATAACAATTCTAAAGCTTAATGCCCCTTATATAATGTCCCCTACAACACATATATGCAATCAATCACTTATCTCTGGAGTTTTTCCCGACAGATTGAAGTATTCCATCATAAAACCCATCTATAAGGAAGGCAATAAACTTCACCTTACAAACTATAGGCCAATATCACTGTTAACATCCTTTTCAAAAATCTTTGAAAAAATAGTAGTGTAGTGCAGTGTACTCAAGATCCCCAGTGCCGAACTCCATGGATAAAACACACAAATCACATAACAGTGGAAACCACCTATCCCACCGACGCACTATTGGGATAGAGACCGTGTCATCTACCGTAGAAGTACCACAGCAGTACAGTGAAAAACTCAACAGTTCCTACCACAGCAGTGCAGTGCAATAAAACCCGAAACATCGTTAAAGCAGTGGACTGTGCCCAGCATACTTACAGACGTTCGGATAACACTGGACAACAAATTTTGATAAAAGTCATGCCTCTGAGATTAAAGTAGCCATTTCTTAAAGATTTCAAGGTGCTGAACACGAATATGACAATGAAAACGCAAAATTGGCTACGATTTCTGAGAAATCCGCAATAGTTTCTTATACAGGGCATACACAAAAGAATGGTGCTTTGGACTTTGTCTGCTGGCTTGAAACCGCACCATTCTTTTGTGTATTCCCTGTATAATAGAGTAATATGTACATATGACATGTACCAGTAAAGGTCCGCTTCTACTTCCGACGTTGCTTTGCCTGTCCCTTGTATAGCTGATCAGGATCATCTCTGGTGAGCGTCCAACAGTAGTCAGCCAACATGGAAGTGGACCAGTTTCCCTGATATCTTTTCTCCATCGTTGCAATGTCCTGGTGAAAACGTTCACCGTGCTCATAACTAACCATGCCGCAGTTGTCGGGGAAGAAATCCAAGTGGGAATGAAGAAAGTGGATCTTTAAGGACATATTGCAGCCAAGTTTGTGATACAGAGACAACATGTCCTCAACCAGTTCCTTGTAGTTTTCTGCCCTGACATTCCCGAGGAAGTTAGTTGACACCAGACGAAACGCGTTCCAAGCTTTTTCTCGTCACCCTGAAGCAGGTTGTCGAACATCTCGTCTCTGAAGAGCTGGCGGATCTGAGGACCCACAAAAATTCCCTCTTTAATTTTCGCTTCGTTGAGTTGAGGGAATTTGACAGCCAAGTACTTGAAAGCTGATCCAGTCTGGTCCATGGATTTTACGAAGTTTTTCATCACACCGAGTTTGATGTGTAGGGACGGTAGCAGGATTTTGTGCGTTTCTGCCAGTGCTGGGTGTTGCACATTCTTCTCTCCGACCTTCAGAGATTTCCTCTGAGGCCAGTCTCTCCTCACGTAGTGCAAAGTCTTTGCTCGACTGTCCCATTCACATAAAAAACAGCAGTACTTCGTATATCCCAGCTGCAGACCCATAAACAGAGCCACTACCTTCAAGTCACAACAGAGATGCCAGCCATACTTGCTGTATTGAAGACAGTTCAACAGCTGTTTTAGGTTGTCGTAGGTTTCTTTCATGTAGACAGCGTGTCCGACCGGAATGGATGGAAGTCGGTTTCCATTATGCAGCAACACCGCTTTGAGACTCAATTTAGAGGAGTCTATGAATAGTCGCCATTCTTGCGGGTCATGTTTGATTCCGAGGGCATTCATCAGGCTATCTACATCGGAGCAGAACACAAGGTCACTTCCTTTCTGAAATAAGGCTCCAACTGCTCATGACGAGTGCGAAACGAAGTCACTCGGACATTTTCCTTGAGAAGATTCCATTCTTTAAAAGTCTTGATCCAAGTAACTCCGCTTTGGCCTTGGACAGCTCCAGATCGCGAACAAGATCGTTCAGTTCTTCTTGGGTGAGAATGTGTGGCGCAGATGACGCACCGTGGTAGACGTATAGATCATCATTAGATGCCGAAGGCTGCGGAGAACCCGACGTCGGTTCGCTTCCCTCCTCATCGTCTGAATCAATGGAAAATTCTTTCGGAGGTTCGGGAACGGGAAGTCCTTCGCCGTGCGGAACTGGTCGGAAAGCAGATTGTATATTCGGATACGCTATTGTCCACTTCTTTTTCCTTGTGATACCTCCAGAAATAGGTGGAACCATGCAGAAGTAGCAGTCATTTGCGTGATTGCTTGGCTCTCTCCAAACCATAGGAACAGCAAACGGCATCGCCACTTTTTCGCCTTTTAGCCACTTCGGAAGATACATGACCATCTCTGTATCTCCTAAACAAGAGCCAATCGACAAATTTTATTGTCATTTTCGTGTTCAGCACCTCGAAATCAGTAAAGATTTGCTATCTTAATTTCAAAGGCATTTTGTGTGTTGTCCAGTGTAATGGGCACGTGAGTACTTGCATAACCAAGTGGATGCAACATACTTCAAAACATTCAAAATATACAAATGAACACAAATGACATCTACCTACGATCACATTAAACAACTTCAATAGTACCACTATAGTGGAACATCGTACAAAAATAACGCCCATGCATAACCCAATAAACAATGTACAAGTGAAGTAAAGTGCACTTACGTGCGTACTGAGCTCCTGATGATGGTCACTTTGTGACCGAAACATATGTAGGGCTATTGTAAAGTGTAAATAAAGTTAATTAGTGCAGTTGTTGGTTGACATATCCACTAGTATATGAGAGATTATATAAACACATATGCACCAATAAAATACTTGTAGAAGAACAGTTTGGATTCAAAAGTGATAGTTCTACCGAGAAGGCATCGTATAAACCAGGGGTCGGCAAACTACGGCCCGCGGGCCAAATCCGGCCCGCCGCTTCTTTTTGTACAGCCCGCGAGCTAAGAATGGATTTTACATTTTCAAATTCTTTAAAATTTCAAAGTACGCGCTATAATGGAACCGTATGTGGCGCTCGTATAGCTTCGCATTCGCACGCTGCTTGGTGGCCTCTGCTGTGACGTCACGCGGTTATAATTCGGCAGCGTTTCCAGTGCCACGTGTATCGCTGTTCTGCGACAATTTGTTCACGTTCTGTTACCCGTGCATATCCATCATGTCAATGTCAAAACCAGAAAAGAAAAGAAAAGTGGACTTCGAATGTCGTGCTTTTAAGGCAGAGTGGAGTGTGAATTACTTTGCTACCGAATTATATAACAAAGCATTGTGTTTATTGTGCAATGACACTATAGCTATACTAAAAGATTACAATATACGTCATTACCAGACTAAGCACTCGACACAATATTCCCAACTCACAGGAAAGCAACGATCAGAAAAATTGGAAACATTAAAACGGAATATTTCATCATAACGCAATTTCTTCACGAAAATGAAAAATGAAAACGAGGCTGCAACTAAAGTCAGTTTACGAGTAGCTCATTTGTTAGCCAAGGAAGGAAAGCCGTTTACTGATGGTGAGTTAATTAAATCATGTTTTGATTGTAGCATTTATTAGTTTATACTATAAACTAATAAATAAAATTTTGCAACCCATTGAACAATAAATTTAAGGTGGGTGGAATTTTGTGTGATCTTGAGAAGGCGTTTGATTGCATTAACCATACAATTTTGCTGGATAAATTGCAGTTATATGGTATTAAGGGGAAATTTTTGAATTGAACCAATCTTATCTCAGGGATAGATTTCAAAAAGTAATTATTGAAAATAAAGATTCATACGACAGAACATCCTCCAAGTGGGAAAAGGTGGTAGCAGGAGTTCCACAGGGATCGATCTTAGGGCCACTACTGTTTCTTTTATACATAAATGATTTACCAAAAATAGCAGACAAAGACACAAATATAGTTCTCTTTGCTGATGATACTAGTATTATAGTTGCAAAACCAAATCATGAACAACTTCAAACGACAATAAATAAAACTATTAGTGATGTAGTTGCATGGTTTAAAGCAAATTTACTATCACTCAATTTTAATAAAACTTACTACATTGAATTCAAAACCAAAAAGTGTCAGGATCCTGCAGTAAACATTAATTACGGTAATAAAATTACTAAAAATGATACATCTGCAAAATTTTTAGGATTAACAATAGATAACCTATTGAAGTGGGATAATCATATATACCAACTGATTTCTAAACTGAGTTCTGCATTTATGTAATAAGATCTTTAAGGGCTGTAGTATCCAAGAATACTCTAAGAATGATATATTTTTCGTATGTACATAGCATAATAACATACGGAATAATATTTTGGGGAAACACACCTAATGGTATTAAAATTTTCAAAATGCAAAAAAAGATTTTAAGAATTATGACTAATTCCGGGAAAATGGATTCATGTAGGGCATTGTTTAAAAGCATAAATATTCTTCACTATACTCGCAATACATATATTCACTGTTGTTATATATAGATGAATAATAAGCATCTATTCATGGATAACTCAAAAGTGCACAACTATAATACTAGAACTAGCAACGACCTTCATTTACCTACTGCTACTTTAACAAGGTATCAAAGAGGAGCTTATTACTCGGGTGTAAAAATTGATAATCAACTTCCTGCTTATATAAAAAATGTTGATAATGACAACAGGGTTTTTACAAAGACCTTAAACAGGTTCCTTCTTTTTAATTCATTTTATTCGATCGATAAATATATTGAGTACAATAAGCAACATAATCAATTTACTCCAGATGTTGGATGTGATACTGTATTATGTAAATATTATGACAATAATTTCAGTATGGGCTACTGTATCTTACAGGTACAATGCTAATGAGTTTATATGGGACCATTTCAATATCCATAAGTTTTAACTTGTAAATGGATAAATGGAAAATAAATTATATGAAATGAAACGAGTTTATCTTCAAGCAGCCTTCACAACAAGTCTCCTTCCTGCTATATTCCTTCACAACGTGTACGAACTCTATTCCGGCGGAGCAATATCTAAGATACGCCCTACCGGGCTTCTCCGGAATTGCGGGGATACAACACTGGTGTGAGACGTGGGGTGTGAAAGCCGCAGCTTGAAGCTAGCAGGGGAGCCGCGAAACTTGACGCTGTCCTTATCGCAGACAACGCCGTACCGAGATCCAGCCGGAGAGCAGTCCAGCAGAGCAGTGGCGGGGCCACAGCTAGCCAAGCGAGGTTGCAATTGGTGGTGAGACGAAAGGAGTAGGTGCCGAGGTACCAAGACAGGCGGGTGGCGAGATCTACGTGGGTGCACAGCTACATAACCAAAAAGGGGTGGAGTCTTTACTGAACTAACCATGTCTTTCGAACCTGCCAGTTCAAATTCCCGAGGTGCCGAATCCCGTGGAGAATACATTAGTGTAGGCGAAGCATTGAAATTGGTACCCCCTTTAAAGGGAATAAGAATGAAGTTTTAGCTTTTGTGGGGAACCTGGGCACTGCGTTTGCAGTAATAAACCCAAGTCAGGAAGACATTTTGTATAAGTTTGTGCTAACCCGGATAAGTGGAGAACCTCGGACCGCGATTAGTCGTAGAAACTTTGATAAATGGGAGGAGCTAAAAGAGTTATTGAAGAACTCGTATACTGAGAAAAGAACGCTTGATTATCATGCTAGTCAGCTTTATAAGGCTAAGCAGAGAAAGGAGGAAAGAATAACTGACTGGATTCAGAGGATCCAGACACTAGGATCACAGTTTCGCGAGTCTGCCTTACTAAACTGTAGTGAAGGGGCGCGCTACAGGATACTAGATCTAGCAGACAGACTACGCAACATTTGCTTTTACAGGGTTTAACGTCAGACCGCATCCAGACATTCGTGAGAAGTAGAAGTTTCCAGAACTCCGACAAAAGAGCGGAAACCTCATTAGTAGTAGTAGTTCGTCACAGGTGTTAGACGTAGTTCGTCACAGGTGTTAGTAGAGCAACTAATCAAGAAATTCAAGCACTGGTGCCATTAACAAAATTTACATTCTTCGGTGGATGGAACTCGCAGAACGAGGACAACCAGGGAAACGCGGCAACCATCAATTGAAAAACAGAAGACTTTACATGAACAAAGGGGGACAGAGACGAATAAATGGGTGAGTAGGGAAACTGAAGCTAGGTCAGGGGTTGAATCTATAAGTACAGCATCTGCATATAGGGTTGAAGGTAAGTCGCTAGTGGTGCTACAGGTTAACTGTAGGAGCATCTATAATAAAGCCTTAGAATTCTGGAATTTAGTTGACACATACAACCCTGATGTTGTTATAGGCACGTAGTCATGCCTTAAAGAAGACACTAGCAATGCTGAAGTTTTTAGGGCAGATTTTACAATTTTCAGAAGAGATAGGACTGCCCGTGGTGGTGGGGTTTTTATGTGTTAAAAATTACATTGCCTGTACGAAGCTGTGGGTCGATGAGGATTTTGAGATGATCGCGGTGGAAGTGAAAGGAATGGGTCTAAAATATTCGTGGGAATTATAGGTATATACAGAGCTCCTAACGAGGATATGTTAGCGATTGAAAGACTAGCAGCCCGTACCGTACTTACGCGAAACTCAACGAAGAGATGCATTATAGGAGGAGATTTGAACTTACCTCAAGCGAATTGGAATGGGGATGCAGGGAAAACAAGCGGTTTTCAGGCGTTCGTAAACAAATTAGTATGGGAAAGTGGTTATACTCAGGTAGTAAGTGGCCCGACGAGAGGTGACGCGCTGTTGGACATCTACCTCCTCAGATCTGATAATACGCTTAACTCTTGTAACATTGTACACGGAATCAGCGATCATAGCGGGGTTTTATTGGAAGTAGAATGGGATGAAAATTGTCGGGAGAAAAAAAAATTGAAAGGATAGTCCCGGTGTACCACAAAACAGATGTATTAGGTTTCCAAACCTATCTTCGGGAAAAGTTTAGCTTATGGGCTGGAAATGGTAGTAGCGTGGAGGAGATATGGAAAAGTTATAAGGAAATAATCTTTGAGGGTAAAGAACATTTTGTACCTCATAAAATTCTGAGTAAAAATCCGGATCCGGAATATTATACGAAGGAAGTAAAACGACTTAAGGTAAACGTGAGGAGAGTTTACAATAAGAGAAAATTTGGAGTGCATTACCAAGCAGAGCTGAAACGTTTATCCAAAGAGTTACTGATAGCAAAAAAGAAGGCTCAGGAGACATTCTTAAGTTCGGTCTTACAAAACGAAGGTAAATGCTGGGCAGAGTTTTATAAGTATGTTAAAAGACGTAAAGGTAATAGAGAAAATATTCCTGCGATCAAGGGCATTAATGGAAATCTCATCACCGAACCAATAGAAAAGGCCAACTCCCTAAACTCTTCTTATGCGTCTGTTTTCAGTTGCGAACGAAATACCCCGCAAATCCAATCAACAATTCTGGAAAACCGTTCACCATTAGTATCAACATTTTAAGGAAACGACTATCAGCAATCAGGAGAAATAAATCTGTCGGACCAGATGGCATTCCTGGGAAAATTTTAAAGTTAGGTGGGGAAGCCATGATTCCATACCTCGCGAGATTACTGGATATAACGATGAACAATTCTATCCCAAGGGACTGGAAAAAAGCTATAGCGGTTCCTATTTATAAGGGGGAGATCGATCGGTAGTGGGAAACTATAGACCGGTCAGTTTAACCTCCGTAATTTGCAAACAAATGGAGCACGTTACAGCAGGGTATCTAAGGCAAGTCTGGGAAATGAGTGAGTGGTTATATGAGGGTCAGCATGGATTTAGACCAGGTTACTCATGCGAAAGTCAAGTAGTCACAGTTTGTCAAGATATTGCTGATTCACTGGGCGAGGGAGTCTGGACTGACGCGATTATAATAGATTTTTCAAAGGCTTTTGATTTAGTCCCACATGATAGGCTGCTTACAAAAATTGCGGAAACCGGAGTGGACTTGAGGGTAGTGGTATGGATAAAGGAATTTCTGTTAGGACGTTCACAAAGAGTTAGAGTAGACGGACAACTATCTGATGAAGGCAGAGTAACGTCGGGAGTGCCGCAAGGGAGCGTATTAGGTCCGTTGCTGTTCCTCGCTTATGTTAATGACATTTGGAAAAACATTGAGTCAAATATACGGCTTTTCGCTGATGATTGTATAATATACAGGAGGATAATCGATAGTAGTGACATTGAAAATTTGCAGACAGACTTAAATAGATTAGGGGAATGGGCGGTTGAAAATGAAACGAGGATAAATCCAGGTAACAGTAAAGCAGTAAGCTTCAATAGAGCTAGGGTGAAAGGTAAACTGAGGTATTGCATTGGGGATCAACTAATTCCAGAGGCAAATAGCTTTAAGTATTTAGGAATAATTATACGCAGCGACCTAAGCTGGGCAGATCATGTAAATTATACACTAAGAAAATCATGGAGGGCTCTTCATTTCGTAATGCGTATACTCAAAAGGGCAAATAATAATACGAAACGTTTAGCTTATACGGCACTAGTGAGAAGGATACTTGAGTATGGAGCGGTGTGTTGGGACCCATACAGAGAAGGTCAGGTAAGCGCTTTGAATCGCGTGCAAAAGAGAGCGGCAAAATTTGCAAATAATACAAATGAATCGGGTTGGGAAACATTGATACAGCGTAGAGCGATAGCCCGAATATGCGCCCTTTTCAAAGCATACACCGGGGGACGGGCTTGGAAAACAATAGGGGATAGACTGCTAAAACCATGCTACCTGGGTAGGGACGATCATAGTCGGAAAATTAGGATTAGGAAACAAAGAACAGATGTAGGTAAATATTCCTTTGTAAATAGGACCATAAAAAGCTGGAACCAATTACCTCCAAGCGTACTAGCGACTTTTAGAAAAAGGGTCAAGAAAGTCACTACAAGCTAAGGATTTTTAAGTGGAGATTAAATAAAATAAGGATGTAAGTGAAGGGATGTGAAGTGAAGTGCTTTGGTTTCGAAGTGAAGTGAATTAAGTTCTTGGGGGATATAATTATCATGTAATTTGGTCTGACTTTATACTGAGGTTATTCTAACGCACTGAAATTAATTAATGTGTGGGTGTTTTTTGTAATGTGCGTGTGTTTTCTTTCTTGTATTGTGTATGGGTGTTTTTGTAAGGTTTTGATGTTTTTGTAAGGTGTGGATGTTTTTGTAATGTGTGTACGGTGTTCTAAAATGTGTACTTGTATTTACTGTATGCATTTTGTTTTGTATGTGTATGGGTGTTTTTGTAAGGTGTGGATGTTTTTGTAATATGTGTACGGTGCTCTAATATGTGTACTTGTATTTACTGTATGTATTTTGTTTTGTATGTGTATGGGTGTATTTGTAAGGTGTGGATGTTTTTATAATGTGTGTACGGTGTTCTAATATGTGTACTTGTATTTACAGTATGTATTTCGTTTTGTATGTGTATGGGTGTTTTGGTAATGTGTGTACGGTGTTCTAATATGTGTACTTGTATTTACTGTATGTATTTTGTTTTGTATGTGTATGGGTGTTTTGTAAGGTGTGGATGTATTTGTAAGGTGTGGATGTTTTTGTAAGGTGTGGATGTTTTTGTAATGTGTGTACGGTGTTCTAATATGTGTACTTGTATTTACTGTATGTATTTTGTTTTGTAATTGTGTATAGTTTGTTTTGTATTGTTATTTTTATGTATATTATATGTCCATTTGTATTGTGTGTACTAGTGTAAGGACTACTGCCAACGGGTGAAAACCCAATTGCAGTTAAAATAATAATAATAATAATAAAAAATAGTAGAGGAGAGCGCGATAATATCCAGGCAAGAGCGGTATAAGGTCGGTGGGAGTAACGTCCTTAAAGGGGCCCATACACGTACGAGTCTGGCTCGCGAGTCCGGCTCGGCTCGGGTTCCAATGAGCCAAACTCGTCCGTGTGTGGGTCGCCACGATGGGGCTTGGCCGAGTCCAGCGAGGCTCGCCAGGGCCTTCGGTGGGACTCGGCTAGGCGACGGCTCGCTATTGGTTCGTACGTGTGTGGGCGGTCCCGAGCCAGACTCGCGTATCTACACGCCACACGAACAGACAGTGTGAGTTGTGGTACTACGGAGGAACCATGTCGACTTCCATGTGTAACAAAACATTCATGAGCCCTGAGTTTTTGACACGGTTTTTAGAAGAGTACCGTGAATTGCCGGTTCTGTGGCAGGTTCGCAGCACAGAGTATTCGAACAGGGGAAAGCGGGATGAGGCCTGGGATTTACTCGTGCAGTTCACGAGAGAGAAAATCCCTAATGATGACTTGAATTTTGTTAAGAAAAAAGTGGACAGTATCCGGGCATCATTTAGGAAACAACTGCGCCGCGTTCGGGAGAGCAAGAGAAGTGGTGCGTCCGGGGATGATGTCTACAAGCCAACGCTGTGGTACTTCGACCTGCTTTTGTTCACGGCAGACCAAGAGAATCCTCGGAAAAGCAAAAGCAATTTGGATGAAGAAGCTGAAGATGTTGATGGTGATGGTGATTCACAAGAAACAACAGCTTTGACAACAACAGAGGTAAGTTAATAGGTGAATATTTTGTAGATCTCAGTTCAGTAATGAGAACCTGTTAAAGCATAGGAAGTATGTTTGTATAAGGGGCCGCAACGAGCTTGACAGAGCTATTTGAATAGGGTAGGCTGTATAAAATAAAGCACAAGATTTAAGGATCTTCACTCAAAATTTATTTTGAAACTATCAGCTGAAATAAACTAATGTAAGCTACTGTGCAGCCTAAGATACTACCGTACTACTCTGTTGCCCACCATTCTGTTTTGAAATGGTACCTTTCCTGGCCCATTGAAGTATTCAACATACTTATTTCGACTGGCAGAAGCTTCCGTAGCAGGAGTCACCTGGCGCACACTGCGAATCATATCAAAACGTACTTGAGGTTCCTCATTCCTCCAGTCTCCTTCAACAACATTTGCGTCTTCTAAATCTTCTCTGTCCAACATTGAACCCGGAGTATACTGGGTTCCATTGTTCCTTCTAAGAAAGTTGTGTAGAACGACACAAGCCATCACAATGTCATCCACTTTCGACGGCTGCATATTAATCGTTGTATGAAAAATACGAAAACGTGCTGCAAGCACTCCAAATGCGTTTTCTACACATCGTCGTGCGCGGGATAATCTGTAATTGAAAATTTGTTTTTCATGGGTCAGGTCTTTACGGGGGAAAGGTTTCAAAATGTTTTCTCTCAGCGTAAAAGCCTCTTCTGCAACAAAAACGAAGTTCATATTCCCCACGGTGTCATCATTTTTTGGAAGTGCAAGTGCGCCATTCTTCAATTTTCTGTAAAACGTTGTCTCTTCTATTACACCTCCATCTGAAACTCTTCCGTTACATCCTACGTCGGCAATAATAGTCAGGTTGGCATCTACAAGTCCCAGCAAAACAACACTATGGTATCCCTTGTAGTTGAAGTAGTATGACCCTTCATCGGCAGGTTTAACAATAGCCACATGCTTCCCATCCAGGCACCGCCACAATTTGGGAAGTTCCACATTGATTCAAAATCCTTTGCGATCTTTTGCCATTCTAATGAAGAGGTTGGGCACTGGAAAAAGAAAATATTTCAGGATACTAAACCTAAGTTGTTATAAAGATATTAATAAAAGATCTCCGCTGCTAACTCTACTGCTAGCTCCCAGCATGTAATAACCATAACGAGTGAAAACGAAACATTGTAATACGATACGAAATCCACATGGCAATACAATCGAGTAGATGTAATAATGTCAGCGAACAATGAAGGTCTTCTGCAGAGGAAATGTTGAAACAAGTTTCAGTATTTAATTCGAATAATTTTCATTAACACGTAGGATATACGTCATACAATTTTGAAAAGCTGGGGGGGGGGGGGTAAAGATGGAAGTACAAACATATTTCCCGCGAGGCTAGCGGCCGGAAAGTTGCGAGTGAGCTCAATGGCCAGAACAACAAAATATGAGAATGCAACAATGACCGTTCTGGTCACACCTAGATACTGGGGGCTAGCAGGAGCTAGCGGGGAAGCTAGTTACACAGTTTTTTTTTTAAAGCAACCGGTCATCCCAGACCCGACTTATGCACTCTCCGGTTACGTTTTCGTTTTGTTTCAGGATGAAGCAAGGCAAGGCGAGATTACTCAAAGTTACATGAAGGCGAACAAACTTCGGACATGGTTTCGCAGTCTCCATTTCCGAAAAGGAAGAAAACCTCTTCAAAAACTTCTAGAAGTGTCCATGCTGAAGAAACAGCGCCAAACTCTTATTCAAAAGGCAATGGCTGTATTTAACCAACAAGATGATGAATACGACGCCCTAGGGAAAACGTACGCTGCAAAACTGCGTCGCATGCCTGCCACTCAGAGGGACATTGCTGACAAATTGATTAATGATGTTCTGTTTAAGGTCTGCAGACTTCGACTTTTATTTCTGATTATGGGTATACAACCGGTGCCTGGAGGTCAAGTGATACACCCTCTCCATTCTCCACCTACTCAAACCCAACTCCATCAGCAACTCCAGGTCCGTCTAACTACCCAGTACACTCCCCAGAACAGGACCCGGGAACTGTATTTCCTCCCTACTGACTGTATTCAATATTAGGTATATATTTAAAGTTTTCTTACCTTTTAGAGCCTTGTATATAGCCTTGCAGGTCTCTGGAATGATTTTTCCCAAAGCTTGAGGTGATATAATGGTGGCAAACTTGAGATCTTCAAACGACCGTCCCGTGGTAAGAAAACGAAGAGTCGCTGCGATACGTGCTTCAGGTGTAATAGCATTCCGCATCACAGTATCTTGTTTCACTATGAACGGTTTTATTTTTGCTAGCAAGTACTTGAAGTTTTCATCTGACATTCTGACGTAGTTTTTGTAGCCCTCAGGTGTATAATTTCTAATAAAGTTCAATAAATTTAAATGGGTAAATCTGTCTCTACTTAACAGCCAGTTCTTAGCCCACATTTCCCTCCTTTTTCTATGCTTTTTTCTCCCGAACACACCGCATTCATCCAGTATTATCACCGCTGCTGGAAGTGCTTCGATGAACTCATTCTGGATACTGAAATGTACGAGCAAAGTTGGGAGTCAGCTCATGCGTGTGTGGTGAAATATATCCGAGACCGGCTCCCGAGTCAAGCTCGCCGAGCCGGACTCGCGAGCCAGACTCGTACGTATATGAGCCCCCTAAGTGTAGCTTTTGTGGTAAAGCAGGCCACTCGTCTAATAAGTGTTACGCGCGAGAGAAACGAGAAGCACGAGTGAATCCGGTGGTAACCAACACCACGGACAATACCAGCAACAGCATGTGCTTTAGGTACGGTGAGAAAGGCCACCTTGCAAGAAACTGTCACAAACCGCCCAGGAGAAAGGAGAATACCGGGCAAGGAAAGCCGCAGGGAAACGAGGTAAGACGGTTGGAGGGCAACCGCCCGACCGTCTGCTGCACTGAGTAGGCTGCAGCTGTAGGGGACGATGTATGTCCAGCTAGATTTGGATGTGGCTAGCAGAGAAACTGTACCTACTAGTTGACAGCGGAGCTGATATTAGTTTGCTAAAAAGTCGAAACTTGCGCGGGGAAGTAGAATTCGAGCCCGAAGATACGGTGCGACTGAAGAGTATAGAGGGTTCAGTGATTCAAACCCACGGAAGCGTAGAGGTCAGAACCGTGAAGGTACCATAGAAATCCCATTCCACTTTCAATTAGTAAGTAAACATGTTGATCTCAAGGGAGATGGGAGATTGGGAAGAGATTTTCTTAAGCAAATGCAAGCCCAGATATGCTATAAGAACCTAACCCTGACATTTCATCATGCGGTGAATGTTGTAACTAAACCTTTGAGACCCGACCGGTGCGAGGATGAACTGAACGGGTCGGAGATCGGAATTGGTAGAATAAAATTACCACCTCGAACACAGCTAGTTGTCAAATTACCAGCTGAGGCAGAATCGGTAATGACAGAAGGGTTAGTGGAAAAAACGACCTACAACCAGGGTGTATTTGGCGGGATCCCTAGTCGGAATCGTGGATGGAAGTGTTATTACTAGTATCCTAAATACCACGGAAAGCGAAGTGGATATACCTAAACCCATTATCAGGATTAAGGAGATAAAGAAGAACACTTAGAAATAAATACCGTAAGTCCTGTAGAAAGAGACCCTAGCAGGGACGAAAGGGCCATGGAAAAACTGAGAACGGAGCACTTAAATCAGGAAGAGCGAGAGTCGCTCCGGGCAATTTGTTTCATTACCAGGACGTGTTCTTTTTGCAGCGGGACCGAATGAGTAGTACGACGGCCGCTAAACACACTATCCGTTTAGAGCCAGGGACAGTACCCATAAATACACGACCTCATAGACTGCCGGAGAGTCAAAACACGAGATAGAGAGCCAGGTTACCAAATTACTAGAGGAAGGGATAATTGAGGAAGTAACTCTCCCTGGAACAGCCCCATCCTGGTAGTCGCAAAGAAAGTAAGGGTCGACGGTAAACAAAAATGGCGTCTCGTGGTTGATTTTAGGAGATTAAATGAAAGAACCGTGGGAGACGCACACACCCCTTACCCGATATCACGGAAATATTAGATCAACTTGGCCAGTCCAAATATTTCACATGCTTGGATAAGGTCATGGGGTATCACCAGATTGAACTAGAGGAAGAAGCTAAACCTTTGTCAGCTTTTAGCACAAAGCAAGGGCATTGGCATTATTGGAGATTGCCTTTCGAACTAAAGACAGCGCCAGCCACATTTCAAAAAATGATGAATACGGTCCTCAGTGGCTTAAATGAGACACGCTGTTTTGTATACCGCAATGACATTGTCATCTACGCTAACCCTTTAGCCGATCACGATGTCAAGTTGCGGGTGGTGCTGGATCGGTTGAGAACTCACAGGTTAAAATTACAACCAGAAAAACGTGAATTCCTTAGGAAGTAAATTACTTGGGCCAACAAATAACCGAATTAGGAGTGAAGCCGGGCCCCCAAAAGGAAGCCGCTATTGAGAAATTCCCGACACCCACTGCGGCAAAGCAACTAAAAACTTTTTGCGGAATGATCAGTTACTATAGAGGATTCATTCCAAATTGCAGCCGGATAGCATTCCCCTTCATAAGTTGCTCAAGAAAGAGGCGAAATTTGAATAGACCGAGGCCCAAGAGCATGTTTCTCGACATCTCAAAAATAAATTGGTTAGTCAACTCATTTTGCAATACCCAGATTTTTCTAGAGAATTTACTCTATCGACGCCAGCAACGCCGGGCTGGGAGCTGTATTATCGGGGATGTCAGTTTTGACGGAAAACGTCTTACTCCATGGGGGGAAACTATGCGAAGGTCGATGTTACGATTTTGTGTATACCACACAAATCTTAATAACTTTAAAACTATAACGCATATCCAAATAAGCAACACAACGGTTTAAAAGAGCAAGGATGAAAGAATGTTACGCGACATTAACTTTGAGCGCATGACGTCACACGCCGCCACAAGATGGTCGCCAAGTTGGAGTGGAAAATTACCGGTTCGCCGCGCCGCAAAATTAGTATAGCTCGGGAACGCGTATGCGTTGGATGTGTGAGGTGTCGTTTAACAGAGCTCGGCGAGTACTATAAAATAAATAGTGAAAGAACTTGAAAAAATATAGTGAGAAAGTGTTGAACTTGGACAAATGTTCCCTAAAATTTAAAAAATGTCGAAATATCTTGAAAACAAGAAGGTAAATGCCTATCGTTAACGCTTACAAAGTGAAAGAAGAATAAATGAGGAATCCAAAAACGCCCCTATGACAGCAGCAGAACGAATGCGGAGGATGAGGCAGCGTCGACAAATTGAGGCGAGCACCAGTCGCGCGGGCGCCGCAACGCCTGACGCAAGTTCTAAGGCAATGGATGTCGACAGTGAGATTGAACCGATGAAATGCGACGAAATACAAACAGATGAGACGTTTGAGAATCGAGATTTAGCGTTTATAACCCATTGGCGTCTGGCGACGGAGCACTTTCAAAAGTCGTTCTATGGCAACAATGGAAAACGACAAGTTCAGATTGGTGTTAGCCACGGATCCAACCGACTTCACAACTTTAAAGAATACCATGGTAAACTTAACGTTCTCTAGAGATATGAGTGTAGCATGCAAGTCTTACATATCGTACTACTCGTACCATTGTCCTGTCTTGAACAAAATTTTACAAATTAGTCAGCATTGTCAGAAATAAATAAAATAAGATAAATGCAAGTTCCTTGCGATCATTTCTTTCTTACCAACCGTACACACACCCCGCCCCGACAACACCGCCTGGGTAAGACGTTTTCCGCCAAAAACCTCAGCGGCAGTGACTCCGACACTACCTACCCCGTTTTTTGTTCACGGTCAGTCAACACACTGAGACGACAATGCACTGCAACAAAATAATCTTATCACCAGTGTTCCTTCCTTTCCTCTTCCCAGCTTGCACGGTGGTTTGTTTGCTTGCTTTCTCTGACCTTCACGACCCCAATATCCCCAGTTGCCTGTGATATGGTTGCCGGTCGTGACACTGCTTGTCCTATCGCCAATCGTAGCTGGTTTTGTGACGATGACTCTTTCAAATGGGGTTCACTATAATGTAGTGACATTTATGGCATATATAATTAATCAATGTGAATACCAACCACCCAGGTTAAACGAAATGTTGTAAGGCATGTGTAATTAGGACAGTGTGAAAACCAGGAAACGGCGCAAATTGTTGAGCCAGCATGTATGTGAAGAAACCTAGTAGCGGTTAGACGGAATAATTATGCTGACCAAAGGTGGTTGCAACGCTTTAAACGGGTCGCTAAGCGGCAAACGCTGACATCGATTGCGAGTGCAATACAAATACGGAAGACTATGAATATAAAAGGGTCGCCAAAACTTGGAGAGGGGGTTTTTGTCCATCATTCTTCGCCGACCGTCGTCGTTCTGCAGGCTACCGTGACCGAGGTGTATCTCGGTCTCGAACCTCGAAGAGACCACACGTCATCCAGGGGGACAGACGGGTCCTGAGATGGAGATCAACATAGCACTGTTCATATTAACCATCGCTTCAACCACACGAGGTAGGACGGGTTACTTGTTGAGACACTAGGGTCCTTGGTGGTTTGGTTGGTTTGGTTGGGTTGGTTAGTAGATGTAACTGAAGCGAATATGCCTGTCGCCTCGTCCGTAATAATGGAAACTAATGTAACTTTTTAGAATTAATAATATTGTTTTTTGTAAATTGATAGACAACATACTGCTCTTTACCCCCTTAAGAAACCCATTCGCTCCAAAAAATCCGAGACATAAATCGTAGAGACCGAACTCCCGCGGCCTCTGTGTCCTTTTTATATTAAATACATATACGAGAGGTGGTGGCACGCTACCGGATCAGGTTTCGGGACTCTAAGTCCTGACGCCCGGTTCTAAGCTAAATACGCCCCAGGGAACGATAGTTCGAATCAGCTGGGAGATTCGGAGGATCGAACCTATGCGGCACAACATTCACCTTATATTATTTTATTTCAACAATACAAATATCAGAGCTGGCTACCACTGGTCTGCCGACTTCTTTCTCAGAACACATAATGTTGCCGGACGCCAGGCCCTTCTTCTTCCTATTCCCCTTCCCCTTTTGCTAACCACACTCCTTACAAAAATAGAGGGGTGGGGGTGCCGAACTGCTCCATTAACGTTCGGCTACACTCCCTCGCAATGACCAACGTAATCGGTTGTAAGATACTCGTACGTACTTCTCTTTCCATTTGAGCCAGTTTAAGTGAGATCATCAAAGTTAAAACAGTCGTGCGTGATAACTGATCGTAGATTTTATCAGTAGCATAAGAGGCAGTCGGTGTTTGGTAATAAATTACTATAAGTTCGACAAAAAGCGTGTAGACAAAGATAGCGTAATCAAGTGGGTGTGACGGCAGAGGGATTGTGCAGCTAAGTGTTTTACGGGACCAGACGATGTTATACTGAATTACAACTTGTATCATAACCATGTTGCTGACTTACATAAACTGCGCCGTCAACTAATCTCTAGTGCATGCAAGCGAAAGGCAACTGAAGATTTATCGGACCGGCCTCTGAAAATCATAAACCAACAACTGGCCACTTCGAGTTATAGTGAGAATATAGGCAGTAAAGATTTAATGCTGGTACGGAAAGCAGTATAGGACACTCGCCGTAAATTGTTGTCTCCGGTGCCGAAAAACATCCGACGTTCACGATGCCGTCGACAGCGTGCACCATGTTACTCGTCGCGGAGAGAAATTTGTGCTGCAGAACGACCGGGCAAACCATATGATCATCCTCGGCTGTGAATCCAATTTGAAACAGCTGACTGCAGCCGATGTCATCTTAATGTATTGCACTTTCGACTACTGTCCGAAGTTTTTCGCCCAAGTCTTTACTATCCATTGTGCCGCGAATGGACATTATATACCTTTGCTATTTTGTTTGATGGTGAACAAGCTTGAGGACACCTACCGACCTTTGTTCACGAAAATCAATGACATTTCATGCAAATTTGCGCCGAAGATCATCGTGGAGTTTGAAGTTGCCATCCAAAATGCAGCTCAGGTTACATGGCCGTCAGCGCAAATTGTAGGATGTCAATTTCACCTCACACAAAACTGGTTAAGTGTGTTACTTTTTTTAAAGTAACAGGTTAATTTATCTTCGTAAACGATAACCGGAGGATGAAGAATATTGATTATAAAATTCTAAAAACTAATGTGCAACGTGGAAAAAATATATACATAAAGTTACTGTGGTCCGTGGGACCACACGACGCATTTTATTTTCCAACGTATGACGACGCCACTTACGGGTTAAGTGCAAGAAAGATGCTTGACTTTTCAAAATAATTTTATGAAGATGAAGTCCTCACTAGAGTTTTACGTTTTTTACAGGTTCAGACGTATACAGCAGTTGGGACTATCTAGTCAGTATATGCAAAAGAACTCTGAAGAGGGGAAATGGCTAAAAATATCTTTGGTCTCGTTTTTCTCAATCCAGAAGTAGGCGACTGCTTTGTCGAAGACTTCATCGGAACGATGCCAAGCGGACAACAATACTAGCAGTTCGCAGACTACTTGACAGAAAACTACATCGACTTTAGTGACCTGTTCCCACCAACGCTGTGGGCGTCTCGCAGCAGTAGTTTGCAGCTAACAACGAATGCCTGAGTCTTTCCACTCACACTTAAAGAAGTACTTCTACCATCCTCACCACCGACATCAATTTATTCATAATGAAGTTAAATGAATGTCAAAACATGATTTACGTAAAATTACGCAGTGTCAATTTGCCTGCTACATGACCAACAAAAGAAGTCACGTTGCTAAGGGGTTGCTAGAGAATGCGATTACATAATATGAAACGGGAGAAATTTCTAGGTTAGAATCTGTTTCTAAAGTTACTTACAGATAATTGCTTGATAAAAATGGTAATTTCAGTACTTTTTTTTAAATAAAGGATTAAATTAAGTCAACTTCATTTCAAACATGCATGTGACCTTTTTCCTCCCGTAGGGTAGGGGATTGACCGTGGACGAAAACTGACATGCCCGTATTAGCACAGGGCCCCAATGGTAAAGATTTACCTACAGCCTATGCTAGTAGGAATCTCAATAAAGCCTAGGTTCATTATACCACCAGCGAAAAGGAGCTCCATGCTATCGTGTGGGTTCCCTGTCTGTAGCGGCCGTGCGCCAGGCGGACAGTACTCGAAGCGGCCACGTCGTGGTTGAGGCGGACATATTTGTTATAAGGAAGAGGATACGATTAAGTTGCTGTAGTGGACATACTTTTTAAAAGGAAGAGGATGTGAAAGAATACAAAAATACCTGCACAACTGTGTACTTGTCTAGAGATCAGAATGCAGGACGAAGTGTAAACATAAAGATAGATAATGCCTTTGAAAGGGTGGAACAGTTGAATAGGAATAGTGTATAGGAAAAATTGACCTTCGGTTAACGGACTGTCAGATAACGGCCTGACCAATAACTGCATGTTAATGGATACCTTAAACTAGGGTTCCCCGCCGTTTTGCCTTAGTCATTTCGTATTTGGTTTTCAAACAGTAAACAACTTATGCCTACGCGAGTCATGAGGGAATCATGGCTGGTGACACTGCAGTAGTTTCTACTAGAATGGGAAAACCGCCCTTGATATTTGGCGGATTTCAATATCGAATTCATCGTAAAAAATTCGAAGTTGATAAGTTGGGTGTGTGTTAAGGACAAGTGCGGTAAGTGTAAAGGAAAGCTGAAAACTACTTTACAGTATGAAATCGTTAGTGAAACGGACCATAGTTGCGTTCCAAACCTAGCTGGAATAGAGGTTAAAGTAAAATTGAAAAACTGCATAAAGAGAGCTAGGGAAGGCGTGTCTGTGTCTGTACATACAGTCTATAAGGAAGTTGGTATCGTGGCAAATGAGATCAAAGGAACTTGGACTCGCTGGCCAGAAACGAAAAAAGATTTACGTAAAACAAGACGAGAGAATTGAAAGAGTTATGGCAGAATACGACAAATCAAATGATCTGTACAAATGTCTCAAAGCGTTAAGCTATATAAATACATTTGAATGTGTTAATGCCAGAATGTGTGACAAAGACTTATGGTCTGCAGTTATTGTGTATGGGAATAATTATAAATAATGAACAGACAAGTGTGTTAATGCCAGATTTTGTGACGAAGACTTATGGTCGCAGTTATTGTGTATGGGAATAATTATAAATAATGAACAGACAAATGTGTTAATGCCAAATTTTGTGACGAAGACTATGGTCTGCACTTATTGTGTATGGCAATAATTATAAATAATGAACAGAAAAATGTGTTAATGCCAGATTGTGTGACGAAGACTTATAATATAGGAAAAGCGTACAAGTGTGCATAAGAGACCTTTCACAAGATACACACGTTTCACAATAAGCTATAAAACCGTTATCAAGTCAACTAACAGCACATTATCCATCTGACGGACAGCAGACTGAACTTCAGATCAATCATGACAAATAATGTACCTCATGAGTTGTACAGACTCAGGCGACACCTGATCACCCTCTTAGGGGAACACTAGTTCTAGAATCTTCCAAAAGAATCATTAGTCACAGACTCACAGACGTATGAGGTCATTCAAGTATCTATACCAGACATCAACATCCCAATCTTAAGTGTGTTGAATGATGACTTACCTACAAGGGCAATGTTCATGGCCTATCAGTTACCTACAAGGGCAAAGTTCATGGCCTATCACTACTCCATATTTTCCCTGAACCCGAGTGATGTTAGCACCAGTAATATGGATCTTGCCGCATCCATGCTAAAACTGCTGTTCAATACAATTGATTACACTATAATTTTTACATTTAACAATGAATTGAACGGTCACTGTGTAAAAGCAGGCTTTCGGCCTATTTTCCGCATTATCACTGAACAGAATGACGTGGTAGCTATAGCCAACCATGTCCGTACTCAAAGCTATCTGAGAAAATTTGGGATGGCGTGTTAAGGTTCATCCAGGATAGATCTCAGCAGCTAGTTATGTTCGGTCCCATCATGCTCGCCATTGGAAAAAACATCCAAGTGGAAGGATGCCAAGGGTGGATCACAAAGAGAATCCGAACCTTTATGGGAACTCTTGGCCTTGAATCCACAGATATCATATGGACCGACGCAACATTCCCTTAAATATCAACTATAAACGCTCTTGCAACTTTCCTATCAGCATCCTTCTTTTCTAGAAGAGAGATTTTCAGGATGTGCTAGGCCACAGCTTCTGATAAGGACAGGTTGTGCAATATTTTCAAAGACATCATCAGTTTACTAAAACGCACTAGCATGACACACACATCATCCTAATTGATGAGTACTTGTACTCCAGATACAGGGAACTACTATCAGTTAGATTAGCTGCTCATTTCTCGTGGTGTACGGACGTGTTTGTGCTGCGCTCCTACAACTGCTGCGTGTGTCAGTGTTGTGCAACATACCAACGTTTGAAATCGTGTTAGCGTGGCCGCTATGGCCGCGTCCAAGGATGTTTGTAATATTTGCCAAAAGGCTTTTCATGGAAAGCAGAAGTTTTTAAAGTGTTGTGGGCCTTGTGCCACCCGTTTTCACTTATCCTGTTTACAGTTTAATGATGCCGAGTATACGTAATATATGGATTCTGGGGTTTCGACCTACAAGTGCGCCGAGTGTGTCAAGTTGTTACGTGTACAGCGTAACGACGATAGCCCGGTGAAGACCCGTTCAGCGTCTGCATCTGACGCCCCCAGAAAGGTTGTTTCACCAGAGAGGTCCCTAGTGCTTCCTCCTGTTTTTGATATCGATAAATTTGAGGCACTCAGCGTACAGGTGGAAACTGTACGTCATAATGGGATCTGTACTATGGACCTCATTAAATCACTTGTGGGAACTCTCCTCTTCCCACAAGATACACGGTACACCTCCGCTTCCGCAGCAGCACGGTTGAGGTGCATTTGCCTCTCTCGGTTTCCCACGGAAAGTACAGGAGGACCGCACACAAACTGACCCTCGCATCAACTGGGAAAACCGCCCGCCAGATGGGCGGGACCAACCTACGGCGAGCAGCCAATCGCAACGCAAGCAATTCGACTCTGGCTCGTATAAATAGAGGGCCAAACGACACCCAGAACACCGTTTTTGGGTTGATGGAGTTCGGTGTTAGCTGCAGAGGAGAGAGGACGTCCTGAGAGCCGAACCTAGCGAAGAAACCATAGTCACTGCAACGAGAAGCGACTGAGGAAGGAGTGGTCTCTAGCGTGCTGCCCTAACTCACTAGGAAGTCGGCGCAGCATCAGAAGTACGGTGCTCCCCCCTGCTGTAGGCGTAATGCTTAAGCAGGAGGAAGCTGCCCTTATGAGGGCTATTGCATCGGTACAGGGCAACCCCGTCCTCTTGCGAAAGCTGAGGACGGCCCTTGCCGCGAATAAGACCAGTAAGGCCGCTGCTTGCACGGTCAAAACGTCTCGCGTGAAGCTTCCAAGCGTCATGCACCGCCGCCACCATCACCGGAGCCAGGGTTTGTCACCGCCGCTACTCATCGCGGGGAAGAGGAAGGCTGAGTTTTCATGCTCAGACGGCCAGCCCACCCCGGCTGCTAGGCGCCCAGCGCCCAACGCACAGGGCATATCCGATGACCCTGCACCTTCTACCAGCCGGCAGCCAGACGCCACGGCAGGTAAGGCAGCATACGCTGCGGTTGTAGCCGGGGATTCAACCCCCGTCAGTCGAGTGGGCAGCCCAAGCCCATAGCCGCTGGTTCGGACTCTTCCGAACCTGCTGTCTCTACTAAGGCAGCCACCAGGCGCATGTCTGTCGACATGTCCGGGCCTCTGGGCAGCATGCCAGCTGGCGCCACTGAGGCTGGGGCCGTTCCCGCAGGTGAGCGGCCCAACAAAACCCCTGTTTTTGTTTCAGGTGTCAAGGACACGCGCGGGTTTCTCGCGTGGCTACGGTCCAAATGCCCCAGCAGTCTGTCCGCCCAGATGAAGGGGGAGAAACTCATGATCGTGCCGGGTACTGCTGACGGATTCAGAGCAACAGTCAGTGCCCTCCGATCCCTTGACGGGAGCAAGGGTGTGACATTTCACACTTCTCTCTCCCAGAGGATCGTTGTGTGCGTCTGTTGTTGAAGAACCTCGGCAGACAGATGCCTGAGAACGTCGTCCGGGAGGAGCTTGAGGCCCTGGGAATCCGTGTCCAGGGCGTCATGCAGCTCCTATCTGGGCGCCGCAATCAGGATGCCACAGGCGATCGGCCCCCCACTCCACATTTCGTAGTGTCGGTGGCTCGAGGCCCAGAAGTGCAGAAGGTGCGATCCCTCACCGAACTCTGCGGCTTGAGAGTCTCTGTAGAGACATACGTAGCCCTAAGGCCCCGCTTCAATGTAAGCGCTGCCAACGCTTCGGCCACACGCAGCGTAACTGCGGATACGCGCCCCGGTGTGTTGCATGTGGTGAGCCGCACCCCTCCGGGGAGTGCTCTACCCCTAAGCAGCAGCTTAAATGCTGCAGCTGCGGGGGCAACCACACGGCGAACTACCGGGGCTGCGTAAAGTGGAAGGAGGCCAAGGCCGCGCTTGCAAAGCGGACGCCAGCACCTCGCGTCCACATGAACGGTGTAACCGGTCGCTCGGCTTCAGCGCAAGCGACCCGCGCCGAGCCTTCTGCTGAACAGAAGAGTTTAGGCCCAGAGTGGTCTCATGTGGTGCGAGGGGGGCGAGTAGTAAAACCCACCATCCCTCCGCAACCTTACCTACCCCAAACCGGCCGCGGCCCCTCACAGGGCAAAGCGACCTCAAGCAGGAAAAGGGTTCAGGCTACCCAACTTGCCGTTGCGGCCCCTCAACAGGCCCCAACGAAGAAGCAGGCGATGACTGGTAAACCATCGCCTCACCTAACAAGCCTAATCTACCCACCATCTCACACCTAACCCGTCTCCAATCGAGGAGATCTCTGATCTGCTCGACAACCTTCCTGTACACGCGTGTGTAGAGCTGACACGGCGGCTCCTCACAGCGGTACCCTCCCTCCCTTCAGGCGCAGCACGCTCGCGGGCTGTCCTGAAAATTGTTATCCTTTTTGTAGCTGAATATGGTAGCACACCCTAAGGCTCACAGTGTGAGGGCACTACGGCTGGCCTGCTGGAACGCCGATGGCGTGCGCGGCAGAAAGATGGAGCTGGACCACTTCCTTGGTAAACACGGGGTTGACATATGCCTCCTGACTGAAACCCATCTCAGATCAGGGCAAGTCTTTCGGCTCGCAAACTATGTTTGCCACCGTACAGACCGGCCTACCGAGGGCGGCGAGACAGCTATACTGGTCCGCCGGGGTATAGATCACTACGCTTTACCCATCCCTGGCCTGACCAGTTGGAGGCAACTGCCATACATGTTATGTTGGCAAGTGGACCACTGAAAATCCTGGCGGCTTACCTTTCGCCTTGCCGGCCCCTAATTGAAGCGGATTTGTCTGCGTGCTGAGCGGAGGGCTTCCCGTCCTCATGCGGGGGACCTGAACGCCAAGCACGTGGACTGGAACTCGAGGCTAATCACGACAAGGGGCAGGCACCTTCGTGATTACGCCAACGATCATTCGTGTTTGATTTATGGGACCGGAAACACCCACCACTATCCCATACAATCCCTCTTGTACTCCTGATGTCCTAGACATAGTAATCACTAAAAACCTAGTCATCCCAGTGCATCTGACAACGTGCTCTGCACTTAGCTCAGATCACTTGCCTGTACTGATCGACACTAAATGTCGATCATCCTTTCTTAACCTACCGGACCGCCCGGACTTCAGACGGACCGACTGGGTCAAATTCCAGGCCTGCCTGGAGGACAGCCTTCCGTCCATCCCGAAACTCCGTAGCGGGGTTGAAATCGACACGTGTGTGGAGGAAGTGTCCAGCGCCATCACTGAGGCACTAGCAGCGTCGGCCCCCGGAGACGCCCTCGTGACGACCCGCGGCCCCCAATACCGGCACGTATACAGGATGAAATACGCCTGAAAAACCGGTTGAGGAGGCAGTGGCAAACCACCAGGGACCCTGCTCTAAAAGCTGAGGTCAACCGCCTTCAGCGGTCGGTGACCCACCAGCTAAAGAGGTGGCGGAATGAGCAGTGGGGTGCCACACTGGAAAGCCTAGATCCCGAGACCAATCGCTGTGGAAGATGACAAAGCGGGTGATGAGAGTGCCCACTCCCTCTCCACCCCTGGTCACGCAGGGCGGGCTTGCTCTCTCAGACTCTGAGAAAGCCGAAGCCCTGGCGGACAGTCTTGAGGCTCAGTTTCAGCCGGTAAACGACCCGTCGGATCCGGCAGTTATTGAGATGGTTGGCGAGGCGCTGCAAGCATACTCTTATGCACCTGCAAGCGAGCCCAAGTTAACCAACCCCGTGGAGGTTCAGGATGCTATCCGGGGTCTCAAGGCCAGCAAGGCTCCGGGCCCAAACGGTATACCGAACAGGGCACTAAAGCACCTTCCGCAGCGAGCTGTCTCTCGCCTTGTTGCCATATTCAACGCTGCTCTCCTAGCGTAGTACTTCCCATCGGTGTGGAAACATGCCCGCATTGTCTCCATACTGAAACCCGGGAAGGACCCAGCGCTTCCCTCTTCCTATCGTCCCATAAGTCTTCTGGACACCATCGGCAAGTTGTTCGAGAAGATCCTACTTAGTAGGATCTTAAGTGAAGTAAGCGGGCGCGGGCTTCTGCGAGACGAGCAGTTTGGATTCAGACCCAAACATAGCACCTCTCTCCAGCTAGCCCGCCTTGTCGAAAGGGTGACCAGAAACTTTGGTGAGAAGCGGCTAACAGGCGCAGTCTTTCTCGACGTGGCTAAGGCTTTCGACACTGTTTGGGTCGACGGTCTCCTTTTCAAGCTTACGGCCCTTAACTTCCCCTCCTACCTGGTCAAAACCATATCCTCCTACCTTTACAACAGGACGTTCGAAGCGTCCTTCCAAGCGGCCATATCCTCCCGTCGTGGCATGCGGGCTGGCGTAGCACAGGGGGGACAAATCTCTCCTGTCTTGTTCAGTCTGTACGTCAATGACATGCCCGTCCCTTCCCGCCACGTCGAGCTGGCATTGTACGCAGGATGACACGGCAATCATTGCCACGTCCCGCAGCCCGGCTCTGCTTGTTAGCTACCTAGAAGCATACCTCAGTGATCTAGAGAGATGGTTGAAGGCGTGGAGGATCGCCATCAATGTCTCAAAGAGCAATGCTATGCTCTTTGCGAAGGCAGGGTGGAGGTCCTCCAAGCCTCGACCGGTGCAGTTCCTAGGAGAGCCAATCCAGTGGGTAGACACAGCCCGTTATCTAGGAGTGATCCTTGATACACGGATGACCTGGTCGCCTCACATCGTCCAGGTCAAGAAGAAAGCGGCCCAACGACTGGGTCTGATTAGCTCTCTCCTTCACAGGAGAAGCGGCCTGTCCATCAGGAACGGGGTTCTGCTGTATAAGCAGCTCATACGGCCCATGATGGACTATGCGTGCCCCATTTGGAGGTCTGCTGCCTGCACCCACCTTAGAAAGCTGCAGGTTCTTCAATCCAAGTGTCTTCGCATTGCTACTGGTGCACCTTGGTACATGAGTAGCGTGCAAATTCACGAGGATTTGGGAGTTCCTCTCTTTGCTGATCACATCAGAATTCTAACCGAGAGCTTCGACTCTAGGTTGGCTGGTGTGGGGAACCCCTTAACTCAGCAACTCGGCAGATATCTGCGCTGACCGAGGGCTGACCCAGTCCGTCTAGCGCAAGCTACGGGGATGGGTCAGTGAATGTGTCGAGGCCCTTAGTGGCCAATAGACACTGCACCTAAATTTAGGCGCACTCCGAATACCCTGACTGAGGTTTTCCGTGATTTTCCTCAGTTGTAAGGTGAATGCCAGGGTATAACACAAAGTCGGGGCACGGCCCGCACCCCCCACCCCCGGTAGGACTAAATTATTCGTTTGTAGGTTTTGAATTCTTTGTGAAATTATTCGTGAAAATGCAACTCTGGGTTCAAATCCCAGAGAGCCACCCAACCAAAGTATTCCCCCCACTTGGAAAAAGTATACGCTCTTAGAGCTGTAGCTTTTGGTATGCCTGGTCCCGACTTAATCGAGACCCTAAATTTGTTAGCGTAAGCAAAATCCCCAGTTCAGAATTAAGAGTCTGTTATTGAGTCCAGCAATGCGGTAAAACGCAGGTATGGCTAAACAGATCAAGGGACGTCGACTTGCGCTCCGCGCAAGTCTCCGCCCTTAGTTAGCACTTTGGTTGGTTGGTTGGTTGGTTGGTTGGTTGGTTGTTGTTGGTTGGTTGGTTGGTTGGTTTCCCAGAACACCGGGTCATTGCTGTTGAAGTGTTGGTCGAGGTGGTGGCTCGAAGTATTGATCATATGAAAAGCCTGAATTTTCTAGTTAATCTGCGATCGATTGATTAGGATTGATTGGAGAATTTGGAGTTCGGTATTAGCTGCTGAGGAGTGAAGACGTTGTACGAACCGAACATAGCGACGCAGCCATAGTCACCGCAAGGAGAAGGGACTGAGGAAGAAGTGATCACTAGCGTGCTGCCCCTAGTCAACTAGCAAGTCGGCGCAGCGTCAGGTGCACGGTCCCCCCTGCTGTAGGCGTAATGCTGAAACAGGAGGAACTTGCCCTTATGAGGGATATTTCATCGGTTCAGGGCAACCCAGCCCTTTTGCGTAAGCTGAGAACGGCCCTTGCCGCCAACAAGACCAGTAAGGCCGCTGCTTGCACGGTCTGAACGTCTCGCGTGACGCCTTCCAAGCGTCATGACACCGCCGCCGCCACCACCACCGGAGCCAGGTTCGTATCACTGCCGCTGCCCATTGCGGGAAAGAGAAAAGCTGAGTTTTCATGCTCAGACGGCGTGCCCACCCCGGCCGCTAGGCGCCCAGCGCCCAACGCACAGGGCACATCCGTTGACCCTACACCTTCTACCAGCCGGCAGCCAGACGTCACGGCAGGTAAGGCAGCATACGCTGCGGTTCTAGCCGGGGATTCCAACCCCCGTCAGTCGAGTGGGCAGCCCAAGCCCATAGCCACTGGTTCGGACTCCTCCGAACCTGCTGCCTCTTCCGAGGCAGCATCCGGGCGCATGTCTGTCGACATGTCTGGGCCTCTGGGCAGCATGCCAGCTGGCACCACTAAGGCTGGGGCCGTTCCCGCAGGTGAGCGGCCCAACAAAACCCTGTCTTTGTTTCAGGAGTCAAGGACACGCGCGGGTTTCTCGCGTGGCTACGGTCCAAATGCCCCAGCAGTCTGTCCGCCCAGGTGAAGGGTGAGAAACTCATGATCGTACCGGGTACTGCCGACGGGTTCAGAGCCTCAGTCAGTGCCCTCCGATCCCTTGAAGGGAGCAACGGTGTGACATTTCACACTTTCTCTCTCCTGAGGATCGCTGTGTACGTCTGTTGATTAAGAACCTCGGCAGCAGATGCCTGAGAACGACGTCCGGGAGGAGCTTGAGGCCCTGGAATCCGTGTCCAGGGCGTCATGCAGCTCCGCTCAGGGCGCCGCAACCAGGACACCGATGCGATCGGCCCCCCACTCCACACTTCGTGGTGTCGGTGGCTAGAGGCCCAGAGGTGCAGAAGGTGCGATCCCTTTCAGAACTCTGCGGCTTGAGAGTCTCTGTAGAGACTACGTATGCCCATAGCCCCGCTCAATGTACGCCAACGTTTCGGCCACACGCAGCGTAACTGCGGATACGCACCCCGGTGTGTTGCCTGTGGTGAACCCACCCCTCCGGGGAGTGCTCTACCCCTAAGCAGCAGCTTAAATGCTGCAGCTGCGGGGGCAACCACACGGCGAACTACCGGGGCTGTGAAAGTGGAACGAGGCCAAGGCCGCGCTTACAAAGCGGACCCAGCACCTCGCGTCCACATGAACGGTGCAACCGGTCGCTCGGCTTCAGCGCAAGCGACCCGCGCCGAGCCTTCTGCTGAACAGAAGAGTTTAGGCCCTGAGTGGTCTCATGTGGTGCGAGGGGGGCGGGTAGTAAAACCCCCACCCCACCGCAACCTATACCCACCCCTAAACCAGCCGCGGCCCCTCAACAGGGCAAAGCGACCTCAAGCAGGAAAAGGGTTCAGGCTACCCAACCTGCCGTTGCGGCCCCTCAACAGGCCCCAACAAAGAAACAGGCGATGACTGGTAAACCATCGCCCAACCTAAGCAGCCTAATCCTACCCCATCCCACCTCCCAATCCGTCTCCAATCGAGGAGATCTCTGATCTGCTCGATAACCTTCCTGTACACGCGTGTGTAGACCTGACACGGCGGCTCCTCACAGCGGTACCCACCCTCCCTGTCAGGCGCAGCACGCTCGCGGGCTGTCCTAAAATTGTTATCCTTTTCATAGCCTGAATATGGTAGCACACCCTAAGGCGCACAGTGTGAGGGCACTACGGCTGGCCTGCTGGAACGCCGATGGCGTGCGCGGCAGATAGATGGAGCTGGATCACTTCCTTGGTAAACACGGGGTTGACATATGCCTCTTGACTGAAACCCATCTCAGATGAGGGCAAGTCTTTCGGCTCGCAAACTATGTTTGCCACCGTACAGACCGGCCTACAGAGGGCGGCGGAACAGCTATACTGGTCCGCCGGGGTATAGACCACTACGCTATACCCATCCCCGGCCTGACCAAGTTGGAGGCAACTGCCATACATGTTATGTTGGCAAGTGGGCAGCTGAAAATCCTGGCGGCTTACCTTTCCCCTTCCGGCCCCTAATCGAAGCGGATTTGTCTGCGTGCTTGAGCGGGGGGTTTCCCGTCCTCATGGCGGGGGACCTGAACGCCAAGCACGTGGACTGGAATTCGAGGCTGATCCACAAGGGGCAGGCACCTTCGTGACTACCCCAACGATCATTCGTGTTTGATTTATGGGCCGGAAACACCCACCACTATCCCATACAATCCTCTGCTACCCCTGATGTCCTAGACATAGTAATCACAAAAACCTAGTCATCCCAGTGCATCTGACAACGTGCTCTGCACTAAGCTCAGATCACTTGCCTGTACTGATCGACACTAAATGTCGATCATCCTTTCTTAACCTCCCGACCGCCCGGACTTCAGACGGACCGATTGGGTCAAATTCCAGGCCTGCCTGGAGGACAGCCTTCCGCCACCCCGAAACTCCGTAGCGGGGTGGAAATCGACACGTGTGTGGAGGAGGTGTCCAGCGCTATCACTGAGGCACTAGCAGCGTCAGCCCCAGGAGACGCCTTCGTGCCGACCCGGGCCCCAATACCGGCACGTATACAGAATGAAATACGCCTGAAAAACCGGCTGAGGAGGCAGTGGCAAACCACGAGGGACCCTGCTCTAAAAGCTGAGGTCAACCGCCTCAGCGGTCGGTGACCCACCAGCTAAACGAGTGGCGGAATGAGCAGTGGGGTGCCACACTGGAAAGCCTAGATCCCGAAGACCAATCGCTGTGGAAGATGACAAAGCGGGTGATGAGAGTGCCCACTCCCTCTCCACCCCTGGTCACGCAGGGCGGGCTTGCTCTCTCAGACTCTGAGAAAGCCGAAGCCCTGGCGGACAGTCTTGAGGCTCAGTTTCGGCCGGTAAACGACCCGTCGGATCCGGCAGTTATTGAGATGGTTGGCGAGGCGCTGCAAGCATACTCTTATGCACCTGCAAGCGAGCCCAAGTTAACCAACCCCGCGGAGGTTCAGGATGCTATCCGGGGTCTCAAGGCCAGCAAGGCTCCGGGCCCAAACGGTATACCGAACAGGGCATGAAGCACCTTCCGCAGCGAGCTGTCTCTCTCCGTGCTGCCATATTCAACGCTGCTCTCCTAGCGCAGTACTGCCCATCGGTGTGGAAGCATGCCCGCATTGTTTCCATACTGAAACCCGGGAAGGACCCAGCGCTTCCCTCTTCCTATCGTCCCATAAGTCTTCTGGACACCATCGGCAAGTAGTTCGAGAAGATCCTACTTAGTAGGATCTTAAGTGAAGTAAGCGGGCGCGGGCTTCTGCGAGACGAGCAGTTTGGATTCAGACCCAAACATAGCACCTCTCTCCAGCTAGCCCGCCTTGTCGAAAGGGTGACCAGAAACTTTAGAGAGAAGCGGCTAACAGGCGCAGTCTTTCTCGACGTGGCTAAGGCTTTCGACACTGTTTGGGTCGACGGTCTCCTCTTCAAGCTTACGGCCCTTAACTTCCCTCCTATCTGGTCAAAACCATATCCTCCTACCTTTACAATAGGACGTTCGAAGCGTCCTTCCAAACGGGCCATATCCTCCCGTCGTGGCATGCGGGCTGGCGTAGCACAGGGGGGACTAATCTCTCCTGTCTTGTTCAGTCTGCATGTCAATGACATGCCCGTCCCTTCCCGCCACGTCGAGCTGGCATTGTACGCGGATGACACGGCAATCATTGCCACGTCCCGCAGCCCGGCTCTGCTTGTTAGCTATCTAGAAGCATACCTCAGTGATCTAGAGAGATGGTTGAGGGCGTGGAGGATCGCCATCAATGTCTCAAAGAGCAATGCTATGCTCTTTGCGAAGGCAGGGTGGAGGTCCTCCAAGCCTCGACCGGTGCAGTTCCTAGGAGAGCCAATCCAGTGGGTAGACACAGCCCGTTATCTGGGAGTGATCCTTGATACACGGATGACCTGGTCGCCTCACATCGTCCAGGTCCAGAAGAAAGCAGCCCAACGACTGGGTCTGCTTAGCTCTCTCCTTCACAGAGAGCGGCCTGTCCATCAGGAACGGGGTTCTGCTGTATAAGCAGCTCATACGGCCCATGATGGACTATGCGTGCCCCATTTGGAGGTCTGCTGCCTGCACCCACCTCAGAAAGCTGCAGGTTATTCAATCCAAGTGCCTTCGCATTGCTACTGGTGCACCTTGGTACATGAGTAGCGTGCAAATTCACGAGGATTTGGGAGTTCCTCTCTTTGCTGATCACATCAGAGTCCTAACCGAGAGCTTCGACTCTAGGTTGCTGGTGTGGGGAACCCCTTAACCAGCAACTCGGCAGATATCTGCGCTGACCGAGGGCTGACCCAGGCCGTCTAGCGCAAGCTACGGGGATGGGTCAGTGAATGTGTCGAGGCCCTTAGTGGCCAACAGACACTGCACCTAAAATTTAGGCGCATTTCGAATACCCTGACTGAGGTTTTCCGTGATTTCCTCAGTTGTTAGGTGAATGCCAGGGTATAACACAAAGTCGGGGCAAGGCCCGCACCCCCCCCCCCCCGATAGGACTAAATTTTCCGTGTGTAGGTTTTGAATTTATTTGCGAAATTATTTGTTAAAATGCCACTCTGGGTTCAAATCCCAGAGAGCCACCCAACCAAAGTATTACCCCCACTCGGAAAAAATATACGCTCTTAGAGCTGTAGCGTTTGTGTGCCTGGTCCCGACTTAATCGAGACCCTAAATTTGTTAGCGTAAGCAAAATCCCCAGTTCAGAATTAAGAGTCTGTTATTGAGTCCAGCAATGCGGTAAAACGCAGGTATGGCTAAACAGACAAGGGACGTCGACTTGCGCTCCGCGCAAGTCTCCGCCCTTAGTTAGCACTTTGGTTGGGTACCCAGAACACCGGAAGATGGAGGTATTTTCATGACTTTTGATCATCATGTGATCATTCTGATGAATGGTTGGGTTATTGATCATGTGGACCACATCAGATGATGTGTGAATGATCGATGCAGTTTTTTTAGCACTTTTGAGCAGAGAATCGAGTCAGATGTGAGAGAGTGATCATCGATGGGAGGTGAGAGTGGTGTTAGAGGTTAGATAGACAAGCGTAAGTGAGAAGTGAAAGTGTCAGGACAATAGTGAACTTTAAAGTCACTGGTGTAAGAAAACTCGTAGGAGGGAGTGGTCCCAGGGTGAGCAGTCTCGGGCTAGGCAGTGGGCTGAGATCAGAAAGTGGTCCCAGTCCGTCACCTCTCGTGTTTTACAGTGTGTGCGTGTGTGTGTGTGTGTGTGGAAAGTCAATATGGCCAACAGAAAGATGTCGGCGTACCCAGAATACTGGCAAACTAAAACTGAGGCTCTCCGCGCCGAATATAAGGATATAACTGCCAAATACCCGGACGCAGCAGGCATAACCCAGAAAGTTTATGATATTTAAACGATATAACACTGCTGGCAGGATGTACTCCGCAGGAAGTGGGAGAAAGTGAAGCATGGAGAACCATAGTAAAGAACGCAGCGGGGACAGGGAAAGCTCAGGCAAGTACTACAAGGAAAGAGGTTATTTAATGCTCTGTATGGAACGTACCTGTGACTCTGAATGACCTCAAAGCCACAGTACAGGATAGTGCCAGACATGCACAGAACAGAAGGACAACCAATGGATACCTTCCAAGACCAAAAAAGACGAAGAGGAAAATTCTTCTGAAAAAGGAACCGCCACTACGAACAACACAACCACTGAGACACACAATGTGACTCGGAAAGATATGCAAGTGCCGCTCCGGAATTACTTTGCACCATTGCAAACAACGGAAATGGACGCGGAAAACGAAGAACCGCAGCAAGATGCACAAGCTGAAGGTGAGCAGACACAGCCCCCAAGGACGGAAAGACCAACGCCAATAGTTCTAACAGCAGTGACAAACCTAATACAACTACAAAAACATATCCAAGGTATTGTAAAAGGGACCTTCGAGTTCCGCAGTACCAGAAATGGGACAAAGGTTGTCACAAGAGAAATGGCAGACTTCGCTGCCATCAAAACCTTCTTCGACAGCAGCAAGCTCAGCTATTACACCTTCTTCGGAAAAAAGTGAAAAACCCATAAAGGCTGTCATCAGACACCTTCCCACCCATACCCCAGCAGAAGACATATCGAACGGTCTAGAGGACATGGGCTTTAACGTCGTCAACGTAAAGCAAATGACGACTACACGTAAATCCCCGGAAAATGGACCACGATCGGAATTCCTTACTCTCTTTTTGGTTACACTCCACCGGGCAGCGAAATCCACAGATATATTTAAGCTGACAAGCCTGTGTCACATTAGAGTGCAGGTGGAAGCTTACAAATCACGAAACACACTAACGCAATGCTACAACTGCCAACAATTTGGTCACATCTGGGCAAACTGTAAGCAACCTTCAAGGTGCTTATGGTGCGGAAGAGGCCACCTGCATAAGGAATGCCCAGAAAGAGATAACAAAACCTCCAAGCCAAACTGTTGCAATTGCAACCTGAAAGGGGATGAACAACCTCATCCGTCCACATACCGGGGATGCCGATATGCCAAGGAGGAACTACAAAGACAGAAAATGCACAAAAATCCAAACACAGAATCAAGAGGCAGAACATTTGCCAACAATTTCGTAACCCCAGGACGGTCCTTCACAGCGGTGCTACGCAACAATACAACACAACTATCCCTGTCAAACCCGGCGGAACAGCAACAAGCAGTGAACTTCGGAAAACAGATGTCACCCCCAACACAACAGCGGAAATCGCCACCAAAGTCAGGTCAGTCAGTTCAGGCCACCAATGTAAATGTAAACAGCTCGACCGTCGACATGTTCAAGGTCGTAACTGTAGTACAGCAGATCATGACAGAGCTCAATGGGGCTGTCAGAAGAGGAAAAAATCATGTCTATTACCAAAATAGTACTAAATCTCATGAAACATGGCAACCAAAGTCCATTGGCCTCTCAAAGTTGTAGCATTTAATAATGCTAACGGCATTGGGAGGCAGCGCTATGAGCTCAGTAAACAAATGCAAGACCTAAAGATAGATGTGGCTCTGTTCTCGGAGACACGCCTAAAACCTCGCGAGAGGTTTTGTCTTCCAAATTATCACCTTTAACGGTCTGACCGCTTTCCGGGTAGAAAAGGCGGAACTGCCGTTGCAGTTAGAAAAGGAGTCCCGCATATCCTTGCAGACCTATCTTCAATAGAAGCCACAGGTGTCTGCATACCGATTGGAAACAATGAAGTTTTGCTTGCAGCTGTTTACAAATCTCCAAGACGTGCTTGGAGCGATGCAGATATCATTGAGCTCTTAGGCGTTAGAAATAAATCAATTTTGGCAGGTGATCTGAACGCCAAGAACCACTTTTGGAATAGCGCAGTCTCAAACCCTTCAGGTGAAAAACTGCTAGAATTGTTTGACAGAAGCGATATTTGAAATAACAGCGCCACAAACCCCCACTCACTATTCCCCAACCGGGAATGGCGATGTGTTGGATATTGTGGTACATCAGAATGTAAGACTGTCGGAGGGCATTGTGTCCGACATTCTGGACTCAGATCACCTTCCGATAATCTTTCACATACTGGATCATGTAAAAATTAGAGACCTCTCGACCCCCGTAGAAAAAATTACAGATTGGGAACGGTTTCAAGACCTAGCCTCTGAACTCATTTCACCCAGAATCCAAATTAGCTCAGGAAATGAAGCCGATAATGCGGCCCGTGAATTTGCAGCCTCTATAGCCTAAAGACAAAGACTCGGACATTAAGTCATTGCTATCCGAGATTCTACTGGAGGTAAAGAACCTCAAAAAACAGAGTGAGGAATTTAGAACAGAAACGAAGAAGGAAATTCTGGACCTCAAAAATGAAATAAAGGCACGAGACGAAAATTGGGAGACGAAATACAACTCTCTAGATTCAAAAATAAGCAACGTCGAAAATAGGACGGATGAGAGCATTAGGCATCTAGTGGATAAAATCAAGTACTTGGAAGTAGCGGACGAGCGTCGAGCCAAAAGAGAAAAGAAAAACAACGTGATCATTAAGAGCAATGGAATGGGCACAGACAACCAGGAGTCGTTGAATATGAAGGTCAAAGACGTATTGAGTAAGATTGAGGCAAACACGGCCTTCAGAAAAGCAACCTTTATCGGAAAGGATAAAAACAACAGAGATATCGTAAGAGTTGAACTTAATACATTCGAAGAGAAAATAAATGTAATGAAGAATAAAAGTAAACTGCAAGGCCAAGAGTGCTTCATAGATGACGACATGACGCTAAATGAGAGAGAGATACAAGCAGAACTTAGGAAACTAGCAAGAGAAGAAAAAGAAAAAGGCAACTCTGTAAAGGTGGGCTACCAGAAACTCCAAATAAATGGCAACTGGGTAAACTGGAAGGATCTAGCAACAGCAAAAGCACCTTAAAGGACTCTACCGATGTACACCAAAAACACAAGAACCAGAAGAGAAGTACACAGGAATTGATATTAGCAACCCTAAATGTAAGATCTCTCAGAACCAAAGAAAAAGAACTAGAACTAGAAAATGCAATAAGGGATTTGAAATACGACGTCTTAGGGATAAGCGAAATGAGAAAATATGGAGAAGCAATAATTGAGAGGACGAATGGTGATATTTTAAGCTATATAGGCGAAACCAAAGGGCAAAAAGGAGTGGGCTTCATAGTTAAGAAGTACTTAAAACCAAACATTCAGGAAATCATAGGAATTTCAGAAAGGATCGCCGTATTAATATTACTAAAAAATGGACTGAAAATAACCATCATCCAAGTTTATGCTCCGACAGAGTCGAGCTCTGACCAGGAAATAGAAGACTTTTACGACCTCCTGGACGACACCCTGAATACTTATCGATCGCATAGAAATTTTGTTATGGGGGACTTTAATAGTAAAATTGGGAGACGAGAGCACCAGGATGAAGACCCGATCGGCCCGTACGGCTATGGCACTAGGAACGAGAGAGGCGATAGACTGATTCAGTTCGCACAGGGTCAAAGACTGAAAATAATAAACTCTTTCTATAAGAAAAATCCAGCTAGTAAGTGGACCTGGCGGGCGCCAAATGGCATAACAAAGAATGAAATCGACTTCATTTTAAGCGACACGCTAAGCAATGTGCAGAGTTTCCAGGTAATTAATGGCTTGAAATTTGACACAGATCACAGGATGCTTCGCATGAAAATGATAACTTACAAACAGAGACGACAGAGGAAAACCGCCCCAAGAATGAGAGCCGAAAATGTTAACGACACGAAATATAGGCTCGAACTACAACGAAATTTGGAAACACTGAATCACAATACGGAAAACACAGTACAGGAATATTACACAAATCTGGAAAACTGTATCGTGCAAGCAGTAAACAACGCTGCGGAGAAAGACAGGAACAAGAAGAAACGCATTATCCTAAGTGAGAGCACCAAGAAACTGATCGACCAAAGGGAGCATATTAAACCATTTATACACGACTCGCCTAGGAACAGAATAGAATACTCTGAGCTAAACAAACTCACGAAAAGAGAAATCAGAAAGGACCTCCGGGATCACATTTCAAAGGAAGTGAAAACCATAATTGAAAAATCAAAATCTGTGAAGAAAATCAGAAAAGAACTCACGGATGGAAAACATTGGATATTGGGAGTAAAGAACAGAAATGGGAAGAGGATAGCTTCAAGGGCAGAGATAAGTAAGCACGCGACAGATTACTACAGGGACCTATACACATCTACCCTGCCAGCAGAGAACCCAGGCCGGAGACCTCTTCGCAAGAAAGACGATGACGAAGATGTTAGCTTATCCATCCTCCCCAGTGAAGTAAGAACGGCAATAATGGAATTGAAGAACGGAAAAATACCAGGAGAGGACGGCATACTAAATGAGTTCATCAAACTTGGCATAGAGGAAATCATACCACCTATTACCCGGTTATTTAACCTGATATTGGATACCGAGGAAGTACCTAAACAATGGAACCTCAGCACGATAATACTTCTCCACAAGAAAGGCCCAAAAGACGACCTAAATAACTATAGACCAATAAGTTTGATGTCAAACCTTTACAAACTTTTCTCGAAAATAATCACGAAGAGACTAACTAAAATTCTTGACGAAAACCAACCGCCGGAGCAGGCAGGATTTCGCTCGGGCTACAGTACAACGGACCATATCCAGACAATAAACCAGATATTTGAAAAAATGGAAGAATATAACCATGAAATACATATTGCCTTTATTGACTACAGAAAGGCCTTCGATTCCGTAGAGCATGAGTGCGTTCTTCAAGCACTGGAAAATCAAGGCATACAGAGCAAATATATAAGACTTCTTGCATCGATCTATAGGAACAGCTATGCCAAAGTACGAACGGAACTTGAGGGCAGCACATTCAGGCTAGAACGAGGAGTCAAACAAGGGGATCCTCTTTCACCTAAGCTCTTTACTTGCCTTTTAGAGAATCAGTTTCGCAAACTAGATTGGGATAACAAATACGGAATAAGCATCAATGGAAGAAGATTGACCAATCTGAGATTTGCAGACGACATAGTTCTCTTCGCAAAAACTGGGCGCGAATTAGAGAATATGATTCATGACGTAAACAAAGTCAGCAACGAAGTAGGTCTTTCAATGAATCCTAGGAAAACTAAATTGATGACAAATGGAACGGAAGTTGAAATTAAAGTTAACAGAGAAGTATTAGAATATGTAAAGGAGTACACATATTTAGGCCAAATAGTCTCTTTTCATAAGAGTTCAGGGAAAGAAGTAAAAAGAAGAATTGGTCTAGCATGGAACAAATTTTGGAGTCTAAAATTTATTTTATTGGACAAATATATAAAACTATCAACGAAAAGGGAAGTCTTCGAAACCTGTGTGATTCCAGCACTATTGTACGGCTGCCAGACATGGTCTCCCACCTCCAAGGAAAGGAAAATGCTACAAGTCTGCCAGAGGAAAATGGAGAGAAAAATTCTGCGAATATCCATAAAGGACAGAATAAGAAACGAAGATGTCAGGAAAGAGTTAGGCACAAGAGATGGCGTACAAACCGCAGTTCAGCTGAAATGGAAGTGGGGAGGCCACGTATCAAGAATGCATGAATCTAGATGGGCCTATGCAGCGACGATGTGGGACCCCAAGACAGGAAAGAGGAACGTGGGACGACCTAGAACCCGTTGGTCCGCCTTATTCACCGAAATAGTGGGCAGGCAGTGGACACGTGTGGCCAGGAATAGGACTGAATGGAGAAGACTTGAGAAGTCACTAAGAACAGTTCAGACAATATAATTATGTAAACTGTGCAAGCTATGGCAAAATATCAGGCTAGAAGCAGATCATGCTAGAAAAGACTCTAGGATAAAGTCAAACACTAATTGTAAAGAAAATTATGCAAGCTACTTTCTGTGGTCAGTCTCAGTCCCCAACTAGTTTTAACTCATGGCCGCTTGTAATCCAGATCTGGTAGGATCACGTGTTAGTACCCAAAAGCTTGCTAGGACTAGCTCACCTAGCGAGCACTCTCAGAGCTCACCCTGCACATAGCAGGAGGCCTTTGCCCTCATGGGATGTTATAGGCTTATTTTATTTTTTTTTTTTTTTTTTTTTATAGCCTCGGCGTATAGGCTGGCGACGAGAAAAATTACAATTTCGGACCTAAATAACGATCTACCTGGCATAGATCGGTTGCTCAAAGAGAAACGGCGGCTACGAAAATTGTGGCAAGAAACCAGGGATCCAGTATGTAAAGCGGCAGTAATTGGGTCAGCAGAACCATTAGAAGATTGACTCAGAGAAAGGCACTTGAGAGGAGGGAAACAAGAATAGGGAACTGTGAGGTCACACCTCAAGCAATCTGGCCTATTGCGAAAACCCTTTTGAAAAGGGATGGACCAAAGGCACCAACCGCAATTCATGGTCATTCAGGTCTCAAATTTCATCCGATACATAAAGCCAATGCAATCGCAGATTGTTTAGAAACCCAGTTTACACCGCATGATTTGTGCGACGAGGATCATGAACGGCGGGTGGAGGCTAGAGTCCAAGCTCTAACCGAAACCGTAGACAACAATCCCCCTATCAGAATTAGACCGAGTGAAGTACAAATATTAATAAAGTCCCTAAAACTAAGAAAGGCCAGTGGAATGGACGGCATTCCAAACGAATGCCTCAGGCACCTTCCAAGATGACCTCTGGTACACCTGACACATTTATTTAATCACTGTATTAGGCTATCCCACTTCCCATCGCCTTGGAAGGTGGCAAAAATTATAACCTTACCCAAACCAGGTAAGGATCCCAAATTCCCCCAAAATTTACGTCCGATTAGCCTGTTGTCCACTACGGGCAAACTTTTTGAAAAAATTATCCAAAAAACAATTAAACAGTACATTGATAATAAAAACTTGTTAAACGCTTGCCAATTTGGATTTCGTGCACGTCACAGCACGACTCTTAAATGTATGAGGCTAACGGACCACGTGACTTTAAATTTTAATAATAACTTGGCTACGGCTGCGGTTTTCTTGGATATTGAAAAAGCCTTTGATACCACGTGGCACCCTGGCTTGTTATACAAACTATTTAAATTAAACCTTCCGGTCAGCATAGTGAAGATTATTGGCTCTCTTCTTACAGACAGAAAATTTAAAGTCTCTGTTGAAGGTGAATTGTCTACTTTTAGAGACATACAAGCAGGGGTGCCACAAGGATCCGTCCTGTCCCCTACACTGTATAATTTATATATAAACGACGCCCCGCAAACACCAGGCACATACCTGGCCCTCTTTGCGGATGACACTTGCATATACGCCACCGACCGCAAGGAGGGTTATGCTATAAGAAAATTACAACGCGGCCTCACATCATTAGATTTGTGGTGTGAGCGCTGGAATATTAAAATCAATGAGGATAAGACTCGAGCGATATATTTCTCCCGTGGAAATAGATCGATAGAGTCTCATCTTACATTGAAAGGACGGAACATTCCCTTCGTCAATCAGGTAAAATACCTCGGTGTAATTTTTGATAGGAAAACTACATGGAGATATCATATAGAAATGATCGAAGCCAAGGCCTTCAGAACATTCATCAGAATTTACTCCCCATTCAAAAGTGAGCGATTAAGCGCTAACATTAAATTAACCCTCCACAAGGCACTCATTCGATCTATAATGACTTATGCCTGCCCCGCCTGGGAATTTGCGGCAGACACCTATTTAATGAAACTGCAGCGCCTGCAAAACAAGGTGCTCCGCACTATTGGCAAAGTTCCAAGGCGCACACCGACCCGCGAGTTGCATGTGGCTTTCAAAATTCCATACGTATATGATTTTATTACAAAATTATACAGGCAGCAAGCAGAAGTCATACGAAATCATGACAACGAAAATGTTCGAAACATTGGACAAGGCGAAGCCCAACATAGAAAGCATAAGAGGCTTAAACTTGGCGGCGGTCAAGCTTACGACCGCTCAAGTGTCTAACTACTACTATAGCAAAGCTATGTATATTGAGGCATGATCTGCTGTACAGGGCCTGGACTGGCGAACACATTTATAGGGTATGCTGTATAAAAGGTTAAAACTTTCTAATATGCTAAAATAAAAGAGCCGACAAAAGTAGAGGCTCCAAACACGGGCAGACCCACTTCCTTGTCAGAGGGAGAGATCAAGAAATAAACAGAACGCAACAGTCACAAACAGCTAGAATCTGGTCATGAGCCCACAGGAGGCTCGATACCAGGCCATACTGGCTGACTGGCCGTCAGCCGTAAAGTGACTTTGACTTTGACCCAGAACACCGGTGGTGTGTCTCTGGACGGCTTGGAGATAGGACGTGCGTTGAGAGAGCTACTGTTGTGAACGAATCAAACGTTAGCGCTACTATCACGAATCTACTGTAATGCTGTTGAGGAGTACAGACGTGCCAAGCGACCGAGCCTAGCGAAGAAGCGAGTAAAGTGCTGAGCTCGCCAACGTGCCGTCTCTACTTCTCTGGGAAGCGGAGCAGCGTCGAAAGAAGTAAGGTGCCCCCTGCTGCAAGCGTAATGCTGAAGCAGGAGGATTAATCCCTTCTTATGGCTGTATCAATGATACAGGTGAGGAATGATGGCAGATGAGTTCGGTGTTAGCTGCAGAGGAGTGAAGACGTCCTAAGAACCGAACCTAGCGACGAAGCCATAGTCACTGCAAGGAGAAGCGACTGAGGAAGGAGTGATCACTAGCGTGCTGCCCCTACTCCACTAGGAAGTCGGCGCAGCGTCAGGAGTACGGTGCCCCCTGCTGTAGGCGTAATGCTGAAGCAGGAGGAACTTGCCCTTATAAGGGCTATATCATCTGTGCAGGGCAACCCAGTCCTCTTGCGAAAGCTGAGGACGGCCCTTGCAGCCAACAAGACAAGTAAGGCCGCTGCTTGCTGCACGGTCAAAACGTCTCGCGTGACGCCTTCCAAGCGTCATGCCACCGCCGCCACCACCACCGGAGCCAGGATTGTGACACCGCCGCTGCCCATCGCGGGGAAGAGAAAAGCTGGGTTTTCATGCTCAGACGGCCTGACCACCCCGGCCGCTAGGCGCCCAGCGCCCAACGCACAGGGCACATCCGTTGCCCCTACATCCTCTACCAGCCGGCAGCAAGACGTCACGGCAGGTAAGCCAGCTTACGCTGCTGTTCTAGCCGGGGATTCCAACCCCCGTCAGTCGAGTGGGCAGCCCAATCCCATAGCCACTGGTTCGGACTCCTCCGAACCTGCTGCCTCTTCTGAGGCAGCCACCAGGCGCATGTCTGTCGACATGTCCGGGCCTCTGGGCAGCATGCCAGCTGGCGCATCTGAGGCTGGGGCCGTTCCCGCAGGTGAGCGGCCCAACAAAACCCCTGTCTTTGTTTCAGGAGTCATCGACACGCGCGGGTTTCTCGCGTGGCTACGGTCCATGTGCCCCAGCAGTCTGTCCTCCCAGGTGAAGGGTGAGAAACTAATGATCGTTCCGGGTACTGCCGACGGGTTCAGAGCCACAGTCAGTGCCCTCCGATCCCTTGATGGGAGCAAGGGTGTGACATTTCACACTTTCTCTCTCCCGGAGGATCGTTGTGTACGTGTTGTTGAAGAACCTCGGCAGACACATGCCTGAGAACGTCGTCCGGGAGGAGCTTGAGGCCCTGGGAATCCGTGTCCAGGGCGTCATGCAGCTCCGCTCAGGGCGCCGCAACCAGGACACCGAATGCGATCGGCACCCCCCCCCCACTCCACACTTCGTGGTGTCGGTGGCTAGAGGCCCAGAGGTGCAGAAGGTGCGATCCCTTTCACAACTCTGCGGCTTGAGTCTCTGTAGAGACATATGTAGCCCCTAAGGCCCCGCTTCAATGTAAGTGCTGCCAACGCTTCGGCCACACGCAGCGTAACTGCGGATACGCACCCCGGTGTGTTGCCTGTGGTGAGCCGCACCCCTCCGGGGAGTGCTCTACCCCTAAGCAGCAGCTTAAATGCTGCAGCTGCGGGGACAACCACACGGCGAACTACAGGGGCTGTGCAAAGTGGAAGGAAGCCAAGGCCGCGCTTACAATTCGGACGCCAGCACCTCGCGTCCACATGAACGGTGCAACCGGTAGCTCGGCTTCAGCGCAAGCGACCCGCGCCGAGCCTTCTGCTGAACAGAAGAGTTTAGGCCCTGAGTGGTCTCATGTGGTGCGAGGGGGCGGGTAGTAAAACCCACCACCCCTCCGCAACCTATATCCACCCCTAAACCGGCCGCGGCCCCTCAACAGGGCAAAGCGACCTCAAGCAGCAAAAGGGTTCAGGCTACCCAACCTGCCGTTGCGGCCCCTCAACAGGCCCCAACAAAGAAGCAGGCGATGACCGGTAAACCATCGCCTCCACCTAAGAAGCCTAATCCTACTCCCATTCCACCTCCCAATCCGTCTCCAATCGAGGAGATCTCTGATTTGCTCGACAACCTTCCTGTACAGGCGTGTGTAGAGCTGACACGGTGGCTCCTCACAGCGGTACCCACCCTCCCTTCAGGCGCAGCACGCTCGCGGGCTGTCCTGAAAATTGTTATCCTTTTTGTAGCCGAATATGGTAGCACACCCTAAGGCGCACAGTATGAGGGCACTACGGCTGGCCTGCTGGAACGCCGATGGCGTGCGCGGCAGAAAGATGGAGCTGGATCACTTCCTTGGTAAACACGGAGTTGACATATGCCTACTGACTGAAATCCATCTCAGATCAGGGCAAGTCTTTCGGCTCGCAAACTATATTTGCCACCGTACAGACCGGCCTACAGAGGGCGGCGGAACAGCTATACTGGTCCGCCGGGGTATAGACCACTACGCTATACCCATCCCCGGCCTGACCCAGTTGGACGCAACTGCCATACATGTTATGTTGGCAAGTGGACCGCTGAAAATCCTGGCAAAATCCCTAGTTCAGAATAAAGAGTCTGTTATTGAGTCCAGCAATGCGGTAAAACGCAGGAATGGCTAAACAGATCAAGGGACGTCGATTTGCGCTCCGCGCAAGTCTCCGCCCTTAGTTAGCACTTTGGTTGGTTGGTTGGTTGGTTGGTTGGTACCCAGAACACCGGTGGTGTGTGTCTGGACGGCTTGGAAGTAGCACGTGCGTTGAGAGAGCTACTGTTGTGAACGAATCAAACGTTAGCGCTACTATCACGAATCTACTGTAATGCTGTTGAGGAGTACAGACGTGCCAAGCGACCGAGCCTAGCGAAGAAGCGAGTAAAGTGCTGAGCTCGCCAACGTGCTGTCTCTACTTCTCTGGGAAGCGGAGCAGCGTCGAAAGAAGTAAGGTGCCCCCTGCTGCAAGCGTAATGCTGAAGCAGGAGGATTTAGCCCTTCTTAGGGCTGTATTAATGATACAGGACAACCCAGTCCTCTTGCGAGAGCTGAGGAAAGCCCTTGCTGCAAAGAAGACAAGTAAGGCCGCTGCTTGCTGCACGGTCAAAACGTCTAGAACTAGAATGAGTCTAGGACAGTGTGTTGATACTGATTACAGTAGTAATATGCTTGATCTTGTTTTTTCTAATATTACTGATCTTTATTACTTTCCCTGATATTAGTTGGGTTAAACCTGACGTTTATCACCCACCACTGTTAATTGAATTGCCTTTTATTGATAAAACATGTTATAAAACTAATGAACTATCGTACTTTAAATACGCCTGTGGCGATTATACACTGTTATATAACATTCTTTCTTCATATGATTGGTCAAGTGTGTATTCTAAATCTTGTTTATGCTGCTGTTGCCAGCCTCAACTCCGCTGTTCACGAAGCCATTCCCCTTGGCTTTGTTAAAGGATCTAAATTTCCCTCTTGGTTCTCCCGCACACTGCGGCACTATATTTTAAAAAAAGTTAAAAAATACTCACAGGAAATTTTGGAATTATGTGTCCCAATTTAGGAAAAATAAATCAAATCCCTTTCAACTTGTGGTTGATGGCACACACTTGGCGGAACCGTACCAAGTTGCTGAAGCCTTTGCTAATCATTTTAAATCGGTGTATGATAACACAGCTTCTAAGGTTTCCTCTAATTCTATAATTTCTTATGATGTTGCCTCCACAGATAATTTATCTGTATTTTCTGTTACTGATGCTGATGTACGTAAAGCTATTAGGCGGCTAAAGACATCCAAATCTGTTGGACTTGATGGAATTCCAGGCTTTATTATTAAGGGCCGTACTGATATTTTTGTACCTTTATTGAAGAATATTTTTAATCTTAGTTTATCTCAGCAGCTGTTTCCTTCTTCCTGGAAAAAAGCTGCTATTGTACCTATTTTTAAAAAAGGCAACAGTTCTTTGATTGCTACTTATCGCCCTATTTCAATTTTAAATAATTTTTCTAAAGTTTTTGAGTTTGTTATATATGATCACGTTTCATATTACCTTCAGTCCAAACTTAACTGCTGTCAACATGGTTTTATAAAATGCAGGTCAACTACTTCTAATTTGGTAAATTACCTTGATAATATAACCCCTTTAGTCAGCTCCCAGCAGCAAGTTGATGTCATATATTTTGATTTTAGCAGTGCTTTTGACCTTGTCACATACTTTACTTTTAAGAAAACTTAGTTCCTTTGGACTTTCAAGTGCTTATGTTAGCTGGTTTTGTAGCTATTTAACTGATAGATTTTCGTGTGTTAACATTTCTGGTATTTCTTCGGCGCCTTTTAGAATTCTTGCTGGTGTTCCTCAAGGCTCTGTACCAGGGCCTCTGCTTTTTAATATATTTATAGATGATATATGTAAAGTAATAACACACTCAAAATTTCTTCTCTTTGCTGATATAAAAATTTTTCGTGCTATTAAATCACTTGATGATTTTACTCAGTTGCAATTAGATATTGATTCCATACAACGTTGGTGCACTGCAAATTTTATGAATCTGAACACTGGTAAAACTCGAGTTATAACTTTTTCTAGGAAAACTAATACCCTTCTTTTGAAATATAAATTTGGGGATTTTTATATTACACGTACTGATTGTATCAAGGATTTAGAAGTTTTTATTGATTCCAAATTATACTTTCATTCTCATGTTGAATATATTTTTTCTCAATCTATTAAGCTTTTGGGTCTTATTCGCAATATCACTTTTTCATTTTCGACTCCAGATACTAGGTGCGCCCAGAAAGTAATGCAACGCATTTTTTTTCTCGGCCCAATTTTGTTGGATAAAAATGATATTTTGCGTGCTGTATCTTTAAAATGTCCCGCGTTTATGCACATAGGCGCAATGTTTCCCGCTGGATAGCAGCGCAGTAGTGAGCTTTCAAAATGGAGTCTGCAAGTGACGTGCGTTCTAAACAGAGCAGTAATTGAGTTTCTTTTGGCAGAAAACGAAACGAGTGAATCAATTCACAGGGGCTTAAGAAAGGTCTATGGAGACATGGCAGTGGATAAAAGCACCGTCAGCCGTTGGGCGAAGCGATTGGCGTTATCAGAACAAGGACGGGGCACTCTGTCTGATCTCCCGCGCTCGGGCCGCCCATCAACAGCTGTGACGCCTGCAACAGTGCAACGAGCCGACAGTCTTATTCGAGACGATCGGAGAATCACAACCAGGGAACTGGCCGCTGTACTCGGTATTGGTAAGGGAAGCGTAGACAAAATCATTCACCAGTTAGGATATTCAAAGGTCTGTGCCCGATGGGTCCCTCGAAACATAACCGAAGAGCACAAGCAACAAAGAAAAGCCATCTGCTCCGAGTTGCTTGCTCGTTACGAGGTTGAGGGTGACGATTTCTTGTCCACCATTGTCACGGGTGATGAGACATGGATTCATCACTTCGAGCCCGAGACGAAAAGGCAATCCATGGAGTGGAATCACACGACCTCTCCTCGGAAGAAAAAGTTTAAAGCAGTTCCCTCAGCCGGCAAGATCATGGCGACAGTCTTTTGGGACTGTGAAGGAGTCATTCTCATAGACGTGTTGCCCAGTGGCCAAACGATCAACTCGGACGTCTATGTGGAAACACTGAAGAAGCTGAAGAAGCGTTTCCGGAGAGTTCGTTCCCATAAAGATGCGACAAAAGTGCTTCTTCAACACGACAATGCGAGGCCACACACAAGTCTGCGTACCCGAGAGGCCATCACAAAACTTCAGTGGACTGACCTGCCTCATCCACCGTACAGCCCGGATCTGGCTCCTTCCGACCACCATCTTTTCGGTCCCTTGAAAGGTGCAATCCGCGGAAAGAGGTTTGAGGACGACGAGGAAGTCATTGCTGAAGTAAAGAGGTGGTTGCGACAGAGACCTGCAGAGTGGTACCGCGAAGGCATACAGGCTCTCGCATCTCGGTGGCGTAAGGCCAAAGATTTAGAAAGAGACTATGTTGAAAAATAGGTTTAGGTAGCCAAAGATTCATGTAATGATGTGACATATTTGAAGTTTTAATAAAATCAATTGTGAATGAGAAAAAAAATGTGTTGCATTACTTTCTGGGCGTACCTAGTAGTTTATTGACTTTATATTTTTCACTTGTTAGACCCAAATTACAGTATACATCTGTAGTATGGAATTCAATTATGTCTACTGATGCAAAAAAGCTTGAGCGTATTCAAAGGAAGTTTGTAGCTTTATGTTATAATCGATTCCTTTCTCGAGCCAATGGTTATAGTTACGCCAATGCTCTTCAAGTACTTAATTTACGTACTTTACATGATAGAAGACATCAACTTCATGCAATTTTTGTCATTAATGTTTTATTAGGTTTTAAATCCTGTCCATCCACCTTGGACATTATTGGTCTACGAGTTCCCACTCGGACCCTCCGAGACTTTTCCTTGTTTCATGTTAGTTCATTTTATAAAAATTGTCCCTCTGGCTGGTGTGTAACTGCGGCAAATTTAATTTGCAATCATTTGGATGTCTTCAGAAGGGAATTTGTTACACTTAATCAGATGTGATACTTTATTATACTGTATACTGCTGTATATTATTTGTTGTACTTAATGTGCTTGCATGATAACATTGTGATGATATGACAAGTGCTTTGCATTATATAGTATGTATATATAGATATATCTTCAATTTGGTGTTTGTATGACTTTTTCCACATCTGTAGATTTATGGAAGGTAAATAAATAAACGAATGAATGAATATTACATTATTTTAAGGTGTTCTTAATAATTATTTAAGTAATTTATTGTTTGTTTGTTTATTTGTTTTGGTTGTGTTTGTTTTAATTTTGTTTTAATTTCGTTTTGTTACAAATTCTGTATGAGTTCCACGATGCACCAATTGGTGGGCACCGAGGCATGAACATAACATACAAGTCCATCAAATCCCAGTACACCTGGCCTAACATGAGGCGAGATATAGAGAACTATACGAAGCAATGTGAAAGTTGTCACGTGAATAAGACCTTGAAATCTAAACGAAAAGCCCCAATGGAAATTACGTCCACCTCGGTGCACCTTTTGAAAAATGCTTTTTGGATAACGTGGGTCCCTACCCATCACCAAAGCAGGTAACAAGTACATACCTTTCAGACGACCTGAGCAAATATGTCATAGCAACCCCTCATTAGCGATGTACACGCGGACACCGTGGCTAGGACGTTCGTGCTACATGTGATATTGAAATACGGCGCACCCAGAATAGTGCAAACTGGCACTGTCAATGAAGTATTTAAGGCCACCTGTAAGCTGCTTCGGATTAAGAAAATTCAATGTACGGCTTTTCACCCAGAATCCCAATGAGGCCTTGAACGGAGTCATCGCGTATTAGCTGAATACCTGAGACACTATGTAAAGGTGGATCAGACCAATTGGGACGAGTGGGTGCCCTTTGCCACCTACGTATACAACACTATGACTGTATGACGTATAAGAAGTACAAACAGAACGCAAAGATCTGCGAAAATCATTCCTCACTAGACAAGAACTGCCCTAGTCTGAATGCAGTTCACCAAAAGTATATACAGAACACTGATTACTAAAATGATGATTCCAGTTAAAAACATGACAACTCCGATTTATCAACCAAATAGGTCAATACATCCAAACAGACAGACTAGGTGGTTCTAGGTGGTAGAGGAAGTTCTAAATTGTGAACAAACTGTATTGTGGTTCGATGTTTTGCAAATATATTAGCTTACATATCATCTGATTAAGTTTTACTGACATGTTTACTACGGTGTGAGTGTTAGAATTGTTGGCAACCTAAAGAAATTAACAGTTGTACGTCCATCGTCAACACGCCTACCACGTAATATTCCCTGAGATAAGCCATGCTCTCCACTGTACAAGCTAGCAGCTGATCCTCTTACTTATATCCATTAATTATCGCAGTAAAACTACAGACAGCTACTAATTGTGCAAAGACGTAAGAGTAAGGATCAGTTAAAAACCTTTACATAAGAAAGATACCCTTCAAGAGCAAGGTAGGCATATACAAGGGGTACAAGAGGGCTGGGAATATATAAGAAGCTCGAATGTCAGACAGGCATAAGAACTAGAAATTTGGTGTATAAACTGTGGGTCAACCGATGAACTAGAATTAAAAAGCTGGAATTTGAAAACTTCAATAGTCTGACTAGTAGACTACGTAAACAGAAGAAAAGGAAATTCAGGAGGAGCGAGATTACCCATACTGGAGATAATTTCACGCCCTGTAATCCATGTATGGCACATAAAGAAATACGAAAGATAACAGTTAAAATGGATGCAGGTAAATATACCAAAGTTGAACAGAGTCCATCAATGACGACAAATCATAAAGGTATAAACAATGCTGAACGTATAGCAAACTCATCCAAAACTTATTTTTTAACTACTGCAGAACATTCAAATGCTACTCACTTTTATGATAAAGGAAGAGACAATAAAATATATGTCAGAAGCAATCAATAGTAATTTTCTGAATTTAAACCTTGTGCCAACAACAGTAAATACGGTTAGAAACATCATTAACACAATTACTACCAATACAACTGAATTTTAACAAGGCTATTCATATCCATCGCAGACTTCATTAGTAGTCCTCTGAGACATATTTGCAATCACTCAATTAAGGAAGTAACATTCCCATATTGACTTATATATTCAAAAGTTAAACCTGTATTTAAAAAGGTTGATAACTGTTGTGTTTCCAATTACAGGCAAGTTTCACCACTGACAGATTTCTCCAAAATATCCAACAAAACAGTATATGAATTTTTTAACTCAAAGAGTACCCTTCAAGGAGAAAAATTTTAGTTTAGAAAAGGTTCATCGACAAAGCCTTACACAGCTTCACAGATGAAATCCTGTGCTCTCAAGAATGGAATTTCAGTGAGTTGTGTGATCTTGCCAAAGCATTTGATTGTGTGACATTACTATGCAAGTTACAGCAAAATTTCTTTAATCTGACATATGATAATCCAGTCTTAAGACCATGTTTGCCAACCGTACCTTCCGGTACGCATACTGATTCTGTGACTTTAACTTCGGTTATCTCTACGTTATGTTGCTACCACAAACTTCTGTACAAGCTTTCACAAGCTGGTATTGTCCCACACTCCAGTGGCATCACAGGCAACTAGCAGATCACACCATTTGCTTGGTGCAATCTGTAGCATCAACAACATCAGTTCTAATTTCATTGTGTTATATGCAGCATGTGTTACTCTTTGCTTACGCAATACTAATGGCTTCAAAAGATCCAAAGATGTGTAAACAAGGTACTGCTGGCAACAGGATGCATGTAAGTTTAACAATCCCACAGAAACTTCAAATAACTAGCAGGCTTGAAAGTGGCAAAAATCAAAAGAGAGGTTATGGCTTCATACACCGGACCGTCAACTATCTACAGTAGAACAAAAGCACCAATTACTATCGTTCATGACCCCGACACAGCAGAAGGTCATATCCAAATCTAATACTGTCTGATTAGTTGTGCAGCCCAAGTATTGGAGCAGTAACAAACATTACCTGTAACAATTTAGGTCAGTACAAGTACTGTCTGATAATTATCCAATAATCCGGTAACTATTTGGTCCTGTGCCTGCCAGATTAACAGAATATACCTGTACAACAATGCAGGGTTTCTTCTGTGCACAAAAAGCACAGTGAAACATAAACTGTTTGTGACGACTGTGTTGTCACACTTCATAAGGGCTGCAGTTTGAAAAGAGTCGACCCTGAAGCATTATGACTCGGTGAGCAGAAAACACAATGATTCATCACTTACAAAACACAAATGTAAACTTTAAACACTTTAAATATGGTGTGGTCGCATTTCATGTGAACTTCAAATACTGCAATACAAAAAATTATAAAGTCTCAGTTAATGCACAAAATTTGATGTACAGCAAATTCAAAAAATTAAAAAACAACTGTCAGACCAGCCTTCAACTTCAACTGGGAAGACAGGTGCCCGCTTCTTCTCTTCTTCTTACACTGACATGAGCATATGATTTTTTCCAGTTTTTTTCAGGGAGTGTACTACAATAATTAATAAAACTGTACTTAAATTAAATTTGTTGTTTGTTTAAACAATGCTTAAAAATGTGTTTAAAAGCAAAAATATCCTACAATGGTTGTAGATTTATGCGCTCCAAGAACACATATCCTTTTCGTATTTATTCCCATGGGAAAATTTGCCTTGAATTATGAGAATTCTTCAGGAACTCATTCCTTGCATGAAATGCGACCACCCTGCACCTGGGAAATGCCCAGGAGTCACAAAAAATAAAGAAACCATGGAAATAAAAAATACATACATAACACCTCCCAATTCTCTGCTTTTGTGGATGGGCACAGCTGTTTAACTTCATCCATGACCTGGCTCACGTGTCCGTCTTCACAGCACGCACCACTAGCAAACCACCCTTCTGGCCACCAAACAACTTCACGCACATACTTCCAACAGCCACACGTTCATATCGCGTTTCACATAAACTGTTCAGTTACTGCACAAACACAGTTTTATCACTCTTTTCCTGACACATTTCAATATTATCCACTGTAAAAGAATGTTCTTGAACACCACATCTGTGACTATTGGCGTTTCATTCGGCGTTATGAGAAAGTGAATACTTTACTGGTATTCTCACTGCTGTCACTGGTATTATGTGTATGAGCTGTATAGTTCACATACATTTAGATACCTTCACTGCACACCACTACAGCAGCTGAAATAAAAAAGAGAAAGTATTTCAAAATAAACACAACTGACTCTTTTGGAATTATGAAAAAAATAGCCTCAATTACTTTACTCAGATATAAGACTACTTTCGTTTTAATACTATTACACTAACTAATCAATACTAATTCTTTTGGGGAGAATGAAAAATGCTGTAGTCTGAAGCCTAGATGTATTTCTGTGCATACCTCAAGGACTTCACATTGTTCTCAGAGGATAAAAATCTTTCAAAGAAAAATTTTTGCTATGCACCCTACTGCTTTTTAGCCAGTAATTGAAGATGAACTTTTTTTTGTGTCATCTGGTAACTCAAGAACCACTGGACTCATTTTGATCACATTTTATATTGGAAGTCCTTGCATCAGTTGCGTACCAACTTTGTAAAAATCAGCACAAAAAAGACGGTGCTTTATGTAAAATCATACACATGGATTTGTAATCAAAAGGACAGCCTTCTTAACTTTTCATCCAACTTAAAAGAACTGTATCATATTTTATGGCTACAGAGCAGCTTGGAAAAATGCCAAATTTAATTTATAAATTTACATGCACTTAGCATTCGTTTTATGCCTCTTTGCTTTCAGAACCCTTGCCAATTTACACCACTTCTTAATTTGTTCTTGCTCATTCTTGGTTTAATGCCGTTACACTGGATGTGCACTTGAACATTGCAGGGACAGTACAAATCTAATGGCAGAGAACAAAACTGGGAGGCTGCGTGCTCACTGCAAACTAATGTCAGTCACTGTGTGCTCGCCGTTCAGTTCAGACCATGTGGTTTATTTGGATTTATTTAGGTTTTTTTTATTCTCAGGTGGATAATAATCGTCAAACACAACTAAGCTCTTTTTATATACTGCATGGTTTTAATGTAACATGTTTCGGCTCAACAAGAAGACATCATAGGCAAATAAGACACTAAAGAGACTCTTATGTAAGTTGCATAATAATATTTTACTTCTTATTATAACACACTTACTGCACGTAACATAATTTTTCAGACTAACTGACATTGGTTTATCATACACGTTTATGATGTTTGTGAAGATGGGATCCCAACCATATACATGGATCATGTAAAATAATATTATGCAACTTACATAATAATTTCTTTAGTGTCTTATTTGCCTGATGATGGCTTCTTGTTCAGATGACACATGTTGCATTAAAACTATACAATATACAAAAAGAGCTTAGTTGTGTTTGACAGTTATTATCCCCCTGTGTATCTCCATCACAACAGGATGTCCCATATAAAAATACCTTTGTTCTACCTACAAATGCGATGATAACACACAATCATGGAACAAAAAAGCTGACATGACAGTGAATAAACACAGCCGTAATCTTAATGGTAGCAATATGTGTGATCTGTGGGTAATAAAGTGACTGCACATTAAAGCCTGTGAGAGTGAATTTCATTACCCATGACAGAACACTTGTTACAGTGACAATATGGAACACGTACTGTCCGTGACAAGTGTACGCAAGTTCTTTACAATTCCTTTCCAATTTACGTAGGTTAAAAATTAACATTAACTGTGTATGTCTATATTAATATCAGCAACACAATAACAATATAATAAATACATGTACATATATAGCATACGAACATGCTGTCATTGGTATAACTGTGCTAATACCTACGTTGTACAATACTTCTTACAGGAATACCATTTTTTATTTATGCCCACTTTTTCAGGAACATAACCAGGGCACAAAACAAAGGCTACATGCATGATTGTATCTTTCCAAAATGAAAGGAAAGGAGACTTCATGTTTGTCCATATTTCTGACTGTCTGGCCCACCTGCTTTATGCACTTCGTAACAAATCATCATAAAGTGAAAACCTACAGGCAATAATATAATAAATGTGCTTAAATTGTTACAGTATGCATATATTTCATGATGCTAGCAGATGGATTACAGTGGAATGAACAAGAGTATAATCATATTGGGCAGACAATCGTATCTGACACAGCACTACAGCAGTTACTACACAGTAATAAGTACCTGACTTATTGACCGTGCTGCTACGGCTAGCAGCGTCCTCCTGCTTCACTGGAGTCAGATATTTCTGCTGCAGTCGTGTTCTGTTGGAAACAGGCACTGTGTTTCCGAATTCCAAACCTGATGAACACGAAAGTTCAGAATTATATTCAGCACCTACTTTGTAAGTATGGTTACATGACCACAAGTAATTCATGAAGTGTATCCAAAGCATGAAGAAACTTAAATTTATATGTAAGTGTGTATCGACGCTAGGCGCAAATACCTAATACTACATTCTGTCAGAGCTGTTAAACATTGCTCCAGCTTCATGTTTCATTTTATTACGGGCCTGCAAGTGAGCTATTTTTCATTTTACATTGCGCCAATTTGTTCTTACATGCAAATATTTTGGAACGGTTTAATCCACAATAAAAATATCCACAACATGTACTGTAATTATTTTTAAAATGTGGGAATGGGACAATACGTTCAGAGTAGGAAAACGAAATTAATTAATGTATCCAGTGCTCAGTGGTTAGACAGGGGTTACTGGCTTCACAAAGCAAAGTGTTGAGGCAGCAACATTCCATATTATGTTAGTTCTAACCTAGTGTAATGGACAGCCATGCTGTCATGGTGGCATAACTGTCACATCATGTTGACAGCCGTCTCACATAATCAGCTGTGTACGTTACACTACGGCAATTAAATTTGGGCAGCATTCATGGCAACATGTAATGAACACTGTGACAGCTAGTGTATGATGAAGGTAGGACTGACTCACCACAATACTGCTTGGTTCTTGCAGGCTGTGGATTTGCCTGTCCAATCTGTCCTTAGTTTATTCTATAATTTATGGGAGAAAATCCCTCAAATTCCTCTTGGCTGATAATACAAAACACATTATCAGGCCTAAGCAGATTGTTAAAGTTCAGCTTATACTCTTCAGTTTCTGCAACAAGAAAAACAAGTGTATAGTAATGTAGACATATGTTATTTCATTTAATGATTTCCAACCATGCAGAAGGAAGAACTAAACGGCCCAGCTACTAATCTTTACCAACCATGCACTGCCACAAATTCCATTATCTCAATATGGTAATAATATTAATGTCCCATTTTAAAATACGGCTTCTAGGATAGTAAACCTGGAAGATTCAAAATACCCTATTCCCAGGCTGTAGAGGTTAAAGATGATGTTAACGATTACATATAATGTGACATACTAAGAATCTGATTTCTAAAATCAAAACTTACAGTGAAGCATGGCTGTGTTTACTTTTGAAGACATTTGCTGCCAAATAAAGAAATACACACCTATGAAAGTGACATAAAATGCCTGTGTAGGTCATGTCCCTCCATTTCCTCATCTATTAGTACGTACATTTCATCACAATAAATCACTTGTAATGCATGAAATCTGGATTTGGGTGAAGTATAGATAATTTCCATACAGATAAAAAAAAACAGCTGAAGGAGAATCTGACAACTTTATGTGAACAGATTTTAAGGTCAAAGATTTTAATTTCTTATATCCTTAGTAAGGTGGCAGCCAGTGTACTTGGAGCTTACTGCCAAGAGCAGATATACGAGGTCTGACACAAAAAAAACGATACTGTGTCTGTAACTATTTCTGTTTGACAAATTCAGCAAATTAACTACGATCGCCTTCAAAGTAGTTCCCTTCTGAGTTAACACACAGCTGCATACGATGCTGCCAACGTTCAAAGCAATTCTGCATGTCATTTTCTGTCAGACTGTTGAGGATCTCCGTCGTTTTTACTTTCACGTCTTCTACCGATAAAAAATGGGTCCCTTTGAGCACCGACTTGATCTTTGGGAAGAGGTAGAAGTCACAGGGAGCGAGGTCACAAGTAATGACCGAATTCAACAAATCTGGTTCATTCTCAATGCGTTGCAAAAGGTCCGAACACAATTCCTGGCGGCATTCTTTTTGTTCATCTGACAGAATTTTTGGAACCATTTTTGCACAAACCTTTGTCATGTTCAATTCTTCCGTTAGAATTCGTCGAACACTTTCCCTATCCAAATTAACTTTCTCAGCTACTGCTCGAACACCCAACCTTCTGTCTTTTCGAATCACATGTCGCACTTTTTCAATGTTGTCATCGTTAACAGCTGTGCGTGGCCGGCCTGGGCGATCATCATCTTTCACGCTTTCTCTGCCTTCCGAAAATCATTTGTGCCACTCAAAAACGCGTGCACGAGATATGCAATCTTCACCATAAGCCTCAGTCAATAATTGAAAAGTTTCGTCGCGGATTTCTTCAGTTTAACAAGAAACTTGATGTTAACTCATTGTTCACTTTTGCAGTCCGACATTTTCCGTCCGAGGGTAAAAACACGCCTACATTTGAAGATGCGTCAACTTGTACTGAGTGAAGCGATCGAGCTGAAACTTGTAACACTGTGACAGGACAGATCATGTTCCATAGCCGTATATTTGTTTCATCCCCCCACTCTTGGTTCCAGAGCTATAGGGTTAGTCTCGTTTTTTTTGTGTCAGACCTCGTATGTGAGTGACATGTAGTACATACACACATACATACATACATACATACATACATACATACATACATACATACAGACAAATTCCATAGATCCATCATCTGTTCTTCAAGACAGCATAAATATAAAATTGGTCACAAAGAAGAAAGGGAAAGAAAGAAAAGAAAGAAGAGGAAGATGATATAGGTTGTGATTACAACCTTGTTATGATAAAAGCATACAAGTAATACAAAGTTAACCACACAAATACAGACAATATAAAATATGTTGGATACAATATCATTGAAGTACAAATCAAAACACACACAAAATTATTATGATATACAATTGACAACAAAATATGAAAACCAAGAAATGATTCAATACAATTAAGAATATAAAAGATAACATAGTCAAAATATAACCAACTAGTCAACATCATGATTACTACATAAAAACTCACAATTGAGTAAAAAGCATTTTAACAAGGAATTTTCTTAATTCTGACCTGAAAGCCGTTCTATCAGTACATGTTTCAATAAATTTGGTGATAAGCTGTTAAATATTTTTATGGGCTCGTAAATGACACCTTTTTGTATGAAGGAAAATTTTACCGTTGGTAAGTGCAATTGATTCTTTTGTCTCGTATTTATACAATGCATCGTGGAGTTAGACTGGAAACTATCTGGATTATTAACAACAAACATCATTAATGTATAAATATACAGACTTGGAACTGTTAGTATGTCTAATTTCCTAAATGCACCTCTACAAGAGCTCCTAGAACCCAAACCTAGCATAATTCTAATAATTCTTTTTTGCATCAAGAAAAATTGTGCATGGTTGATGAAGAACCCCAAAAACTGATGCCATAATTCACTAGCGATTGAAAGTATGCAAAATAAACTATTCTCAATGTAACAATATTTAAAATGTTAGATAATTTTCTCATGACATAACAGATAGAACTAAGTTTCCTTACTAATACATTTGTATGAGATTTCCAAGACAGGTGACTATCCAAATGCAAGCCTAAAAATTTAATAGTGTCTGTTACAGAAATAATTTGATCAGCGTCTATCAAATCTAATGGAAAAAAATTGGAGCTTTGTAAGATAAAAATTTAACAATATAAGTTTCATTAGTATTTAATACCAACTGATTTATTTTGAACTATTTAGAAATGAACTGCAGAAGAAAATTTAAATTCTGATTTAGTTCAGCATAATTATTGGATGTAGCAAGTATACTTGTATCATCGGCAAACAGTATAATATGATAGTATTTCCTAATTAATAAAGGAAAATCATTAATATGTATATTATATAGCAAGGGACCCAAAACAGAGCCCTGTGGAACACCACACTTAACAGTGTCCCAACCAGAAGTATAGTTATGTAAATTTGTAGATTCCAGATCAACTCTTTGTTTCCTATCAGTCAGATATGATTTAAGCCAGTGTAATATAACACCTCTTACTCCACAGAATTGTAATTTACTAAGTAATAGTTCATGGTTCACACAGTCAAATGCTTTAGTTAAATCACAAAATATACATGCAAAATATTCTTTCTTATTCCATGCATTAAAAACAGTTCAATAAGCTTATATGTAGCAATAACTGTTGAAACACCTTCCCTAAAACCATACCATTCTGGTACTAGTATATTATGAGATACCAAATGGTGCTGTATTCTTTGAGCAATTAATAGTTCAAAATTTTTTGAGAATCCAGTCAATAAAAAAATAGGTCTATAATTTGAAATTAGAGATCTATCATTGTTTTTTAATAAAGGTTTGACAACAGAATACTTCAAATGGTCTGGGAATATACCTAAAGTTAGAGAAGTATTAAAAATATAAGAAAGAGGTTTACTGATTAAATCATCACATTTTTTTAGTAATTTGTTGGATATTCCATCATAGCCATATGAACCCTTATTCTTTAAGGAAGCAATTGTACAGATAATTTCAGATTCAGTTATTGGAATATTAATCATTTCAGGAAAACCATCAAGAAATAATTTATTAAGTAAAAGACTAGCCAACTCAATATTAGCTTGTTCAATATTCAATTCCTCAACAACATTTAGAAAGAAACTGTTAAATGCCTCAGCATATTGATCTTTATGAATACGTTTATTGCCTAATTTAAACTCAGATGGAGTATGAACTATAGTGTTCATTTTACATGTTTCACTATTAATTATATTCCAAGATGTTTTAGATTTATTATTAGAAGATACTAGCAATTCACTGTAATACATTTGTTTGGCCTGTCTAATTATTTTCCTTAATACAACACAATACTGATTTATAATAGGCTTTGAACTTAGAGTTATTGCTGATTTTACTAAGAATATACAGAATTTCTTACATATACATGATATTCTTACGCCTGTAGCTATCCAACAATTCTTTTTGTTTTAGGAGTAACATGTATGAATGGAAAGCAAGATTCAAAAACATTTAAAAATGTGTTTAAAAATAAGTTAAAACTTTTGTTAATATCATTTTGAAGAAAAATGTTTTCCCAAGATTCGTTGTTTTTAGCATGATTATAAAGTTAGCCACTGCCTGATTAGTAATTACTCTTATCCTGATTAATGGTTTACTACCCATAAGAGAAGCAGAAAAAAAAATTATTTTAATTTAAACACTGCGCATCATGATCAGAGGGCCATTACAGACTGGAATTAGATCAAAAGAATTAATTCTGTGGTAATGAATAAAAGTATTATCAATTGCTGTACTAGTGCAATTGTATTAACTCGTAAGTCGGACCTCATGTAAATACATACGACACCTCCATAATGGTTCATACGAGAAAAATTAGAGCCTAAATAAAATTGTCACTGTCCACGATATAATGGCATGAAGTGGAACTCAACTCACTCTTAACCTCGGCACTAGGTGGATGTGAGTGGTCATATTCACGACTCAGCCGCCTTAACCCACAATAACCATCCCCCCGATAAGCACAGAATGTGAGACTTGGGTGTTATCTTACCTACACCTGAAATGTTCAAGGTTCTTGATGAAAGTTTAAGTACTATAAATTTGTCGGCCCTTCCTCCCCGCATTTGTGCTGACAGAGTTAAGGATTATATTTGTTGCGTACACGCGCTAATTTCTACCTTTAAGTCGCGGCTTTAACGTTAACTTAATTAAATCTGGGGGTCAAACACAGCACAGACGCACGAATTCACACACACGTTCTTTGTTCTTTCCACACACGCCATTCTCCCTCTTGCCACCACTGCTGCCAACTACGGAAAACAAAAATCCGCTAGAGTTGTCCACAACATCCATTTTCAGGGTCACAGACATCCTCAACACCCTTCTCATGTCATAACGCTTCGGAACCTTCACTAGTCGTCCCCTTCGGGTTCGTGCCTGAGTCGGGCCAGTCGAAGCAGCAGAAACCTCCACCACATTGGGCAGAGGGACATCACAGGGCAACTTTTTAAGATTCCTCGTATTTCATGATCATCTCCGACTTCCAGAGGATACAGCCTCTGTACAGGCCTGAGTAGGGTGACCATAATTCCTTCAGACAAAAACCTGACGGGGACGGGAGGATGTTCATAAAGAGCAGGACATTTTAAAAAATGTTTTATTACATAAAAATATTGAACTCACAATAATTCTTCACAGAACCGCGCAAGTGTTGCCAACACGTATTTTTTCTTTTACACTATTCAATGGGCAATTGTCGATCTCGATCAACGCGCCTCTGCCGATGTTTACACGAATGACTGGTACTTACAATAGCAGCCATTGATGCAAACTTGATTATATGTTATGACTTACCAATATTTAAGCATATTTTAAAGTTTTTTTTATAAAAAACGGGACAAAAATGACATTTTTACTAAAACGACGGGACGGCCGGGACATAGCAAAAAAACGGTACTACCCCGTTCAAAACGGGACGTATGGTCAGCCTAGGCCTGAGGTATTCTCCCGTAGCCGTTTTCAGCTCACAAGTCGTACGACACCACTAGATAATCTGTGACCATCAGTCCCAGGGATCAACTCAAGAACCCGTGCTAAAGGCCACAAAAGTTTCTAGGTGTTGTTACTACCTACGATGACAACTTCTCCCACCTTCACTTCTCGGAAGCTGCCCTTTTGCCTTCCACGATGCACAAGCATCCCAAGATATTCCTGACGAAAACGTTTTCTAAATCTCTGGCGTAGATTTTGCAGAAAGCATAGCCTTCTGTTTAGTGCTTTGGTATCCAAGTACAGTGACAGTGTAATTGTTCCTTGGTCTTCTTCTCAGTAGGTTCGTGGATACCAACTAAATCCAATTTCCATAAGTCTGAGATTTCGGCTTCTTTAATGAACAAAGAAGTCACTGATATGGCCAAGTTTGAGTTAACAGCCCCATTCTGTGGGGCCTTCCCCATCAGTGTCCACCCAAGATACATCTCAACTGCCACCAGATAACAATTCTCGGTGACCCGTCAGCAGTCTCCGGCAACATCCACGCCGAGAAGTACCTCAATAGGCTCCACTGTCTGACCAACATCAGTCAATTTTATGTTTCTCTTCCTGAGCTCGGATATTCACGGTCCACTTCCAATGGTCGGGATGTCTCCACATATCACGGGCTGGTCCAGTGAATCAAAATTGCACGAAAAGCTCCATCAAGATTTCCTAAACTGTTCTTATAACAGCGATGTTTACGATGCTCTAGTTACACCGCCAACAGAGAGTGGACAACTGCCTCCTCTTGTAGTGCCACATAGCCCGTCTTCTCTGCAGTATCTTTTAAAATGTATGATTTTTGTGAGCCGTGAGCAAGTCGACTTTCGGAGCTAGCAGCTCCCGAATAAACGTGAGACTTTTTACCGCTTGAGCCAGAGTGGTCGATTGGCCAGAAATTTGTAAAGTTGTAGATTTTCGCAGCGGTGTAGCTGAGATTTGCTTCCGTTTGAGATATGATGCCACGTCTATGGACACTCCAGCCCTAATGTTTCCAGACAAGAAGTGGAAACGATGGGAGAGGAGGATGCAGTGCAGCAGCCATTTTGTCTATCTGTTTGCAAAAGGTGAATTGGGTGTTCAGTAGATAACATCATGGTGTGACATTTACCTTTATGAAACACTTTGTTTTCTTTAGGGTGACACACTTTATTTCTTGGCAGATTCTCCCTCTCTTCATCAGTGTTGTTGCTTGTGTGTGTGTGTTGTCTTCTTCTATCTCCATAAGGAAGAGTGATAGCCACACGGCTAGTCAAGAAATTCCAGTTTCATCACTGCACTTACAAGAGGCCACTTGAGGTACTGCATATCATTTTGTAACATAGTGATTTTTTATGGTGCAGTGTTCCTACCCCTGCTGCCGTATCCACAGGCTGGAGCACGACCCCATGTCAACTTTCTGCTGTTACTTTTGTGGTATATTTGCAGCTACCTCGATATTTCTAGGTCATCTGTGTGCAAGCTCAGAACATGCCATGCCAATGATATGGGGCCCTTGTAATAGCTTCCTTGTACAGAAATGCAGGAAATAGCAGGAAATGTACTAATCATCATCTTTGTACTGACCTTGACCTTAACTTACAATTGCAGCAAATTACTAAGCAATATAAGAACTTCTTACAACATGTTATTCCAAGAGACTTAAATATGCAGCATGTTAAACCATGAACGTTTTTACAGACAGTAAAGACACCACCTGTACCTGTGTTTACTGACTATTAGTTCTAATCTTTTCTGGTTTTTCAGCCTTAGATTTATTTTTATCTTTTCATTTTTTGCCACCAGCTTATGCTGATGTTTATTTACTTCAGTGGCATGGTGATTTTTGTCTGTAATACTCAGGGTTAATACCAATCATCCAAGTTGTTTCGGTAGGGAAATGCAACTTTCCCATAGGTTTTTGATGTCCAATACTGTGCTGAACTTTTCTTCTATGGAGATAGTTTCTGTTACCTTTGACATGGTAGAGAAGTTAAAGGAATGGATTAAAAGTGATGCTTATTGCAGAAAAACTAAGAGTCCTAGAATGTAAACATGTGTTGTTACTGTGTATGATTTTATTGTTTCACTGCATCATCTATCAGCCATTACCTTCATCTGCATTTACTCTGCATCTCTATCTGGTGTTTCGTTCAGTATTTTCTTCTTTTTCTTCTTCTCAGATTAGATTACTGTTGTATATGTTTTTATTTCTTGTAATTCTTATTCAAGCCCCAGAGGTTTGTCAAGACATCAAACCTCCTGTTTGGTTCAGTGTTTGATACTAGTGACACTGGTACATTATTTATTTGTCACTTAGAGCACTTGTTGGCATCTAATGAAACCCCAAACCTGGAAGATAATGGTTTCAGCTTCATGGCTGCCCATCCTATGCGTATGCTGCCTTCCCCACAAGTGTGGAACCATATGTACTGTGCTGTGTGGCCTGAACTGCACATGGAAGCCCCCTCCAGTAGCTATGTTCCCACCAGTCACTTTCATTGGAGCAAACAGGTCTCCAACATTGTCCTTCAGTTTAGCATTCTTCATCCTTGCCCTGCAAAGAAAAAGAAAATTTGTACTTTATTGTGCTTGAGTGTCAGTGTGTATGTGTGTTGTGCATGCTCGTGTGTCATTAAAATGTTATATCTGCACATGCATTTTCAGACAGGAGATCAGAAGCGTGTTTTCCATCCAGCACCACCGGGTGTCCGTAAGATCATCTTATCAACAAACATTGCTGAGGCAAGTGTCACCATAGATGATGTGGTATTTGTTATAGATTCAGGAAAGGTGAAGGAGGGAAGTGTACTGCAATGTTAGCATTAACTTGCACAACAAGACCTCTTATTGTTGCAACCAAGACACAAACTAGGTGAGAACTGAAACACATGTTCCTAATGACAGTGCTTTAGATGACACCCAGCTGACATATTTCAAATTATGTTGATATTAGCATCCAGACTGTTGTATTCTAATAATATACATTTATCAATTTACCAGCAATGTATGAATGTATCCATGGAGCACTCCCCTGACAAGGAGTATATTTTAATTTATACTTGTCACTATTTTTTCACTGAGTTCACTAATCTTTTAACAGGTGTCACTAGCATTTGATCTCCTGCCATGAGTAAGCTTTAGATATGCTAGCAGCAGCTGGTTTGCAGTCTATGAATGATAAACTTTGACTTTATAACTAAAATCTGCTCCAAAGTGTTATGACTCAGTTACCATAGTAATAGAACCTCTGTTTTGCGATGGTTATGGAGCATAAATTGTATTTTCTGTAATTATTTGTCCACAATTTAGGTTTGAATGTTGAATGACACTGATACAATACCTGAGGAAACTATGGGAACTGGACTACATACAGTGAAGTTCATGCCTACTTCTGCAGGGCGTGTGATGTAGGTCTGTGTGTGGGGGTTGCTTGAAGCTGACTGCACAAAACTCAGTTAACTGAGATAAATAAATTTATTTACCAACTAATTGCACCTATCCAAATACATGAGACTATTCCAACATATTTCTGCTATAACCAATAGCCATCTTCAGGCACTACTAAATGTACAAAGGACATATGAAGCTAAAATTTAAATTTATTGACAGTAAATAGTAAAAAACACACATAAGTATGCTGTTACAATATCACTGTATGATGTCAGCATTTTTAAATTATACAGGATTCGTGTTAAAATTGTATGCATCCAAACATCCTGAATAGTAAAATTCTTGTACCATACAAGTTGTTTGGATGCATATGATTTTAACATGAATCCTGTTTAATTTAAACTATAATTGTTGACATCATACGTCAATATTATAACAGCATACTTATGTGTGTTTTTTACCATTTACTGTCGATGAAGTTACATTTTAACTCTGTATGTCCTTTGCATATCCACTTCTCCCTGAAGATGGCTGCAGGTTGCAGCCAAAACACGTTAGAATAGTCTCAAGTATCAGTAAGTGCAGTTAGTAGGTAAATCAATTTATTTGTGTATGTTCATTGTGCAGAAGATGTACAATATTATGTTAGTTACTGAGGTAATGAATGATGTTGCATAATTTTTAAGTACATTGATTCTGCATTCTCTTACATTTTTACCCTAAAAATTTCAAACAAATCCATCTGTTAGATCAAAAGCTATTTAAAGTTTATCAGATAGTACAAATGGGGGTATTAGGCATGCTGTATTTACCCTTCAGTGATTCTGAGGGTTTGTGCCAGTGTCACTGAAGGGTATGTGCACCCTTTTAGTGTAATAAAAATAGTCACAATCATCACAGGGTGATATTGAAGGTCTTCTGTAAGTTCTGAATACTGTTTTGATCTATGAAGGACAAAGATGTGTGTGGTGGCTTAGTGGGTAATCAATGACACAGGCAACTTCAGATGTTTTATGTAGAAGCGGAAACAGCTGTAGCCTGTTGCTTGGTAGTGTACCATCATTTTCCTGGAGAAACCAAAGTAAACCACACTTCTGCACTTATTTTAAGATTGTGGCTCACCTACAACTTGTCTGCTCAAATGGTGTGTTTTTATCCATATCACAGAAATCATATGATGCTGTGTCAGGCACCTGTATGCTGCGCATAGCGTGGATCTCCCAGGCATGTTCAGAGCAGCGGAAATGTCGAGCAGGTCGTACACGTCCAGGCATCTTTTACCACATTTTCTCCAGAATACGATACAGAGCTATGAAGAGGTACCATACACCAGAGATTCTGAGATGCCATTACAGGTAATAGGAGATGATGGAGATGAGAGTGTTGGATATGTCTTACTGCAGGAACTTCACTGGGCTGTGATTTACTGAATTTTATTTCATGTTCAGTTTAATAGTCATAAATAAAGGGGAATTCTAACCACAAGAAGAAAAGAAATTCCATGAGAACCCATGATAGAATGTTTACAACCAAACATGAATATAAAAACAATTATTGGTTCAGATGGAATTTGTTGTTGGTGGATTTTGCCTGCAAGGTGCAGCAAAGGATGTCATGACATTTTTGGAATCTTGTGAACTGTATTTATATGTATGAATAATTTGTGTTCTGTATGCACATCTGATTTGCTTCATGTATATGACTGAGCTGTATGTAAGTGTATGTTTTGCAGGAACTGTGCCTCCACACAAAGCTTCTAGCACCTGCCAACACACCAATTGCGACTTTCTAGCTCGAGCCATTGAGCCTCCATCATTTCTTGTCATGAGGAATGCAGTACAGTTACTGAAGGTGAGCCTGTAAGGTTGTGCAGATCTTGATGTCTGTGTTCTTTTTCTATACATGAATCTGTGATGATAAAACAAAACTGTTATTTATTTATTCATTCATTATTCATTTATTACATTCATTCGTACATCCATTCATTTATCCATTAATTAATTAATTAGGTAATTAAGGTTTTCTTTACCAGTGTGCTGAATTTCAGGATTATATGATGCAACATGTGAGGTTGATTAATAAAACATGAATTAGTGAAGATGTGGAAGGAAGGGTTGTGGCATAATTTGAGGTGTATCTGACATATCTAATAGCTTCTGCTGAGCAGGCTGGAACAGGAGTAAGCCACAAGCTGCTCACTTTGAGTTTTGGCTATGTTACTGGCTGAGGAGATTTTGTACTGTCTCTCATGCTCTTAGATGCATATTCATTGACATTGCCTTAAAAAATGATGCAACAGCCTCTGTGCAGACAGTTCTTGGCGCTCATGACCATCTTTCCTTTCCTTAACATCGTACCATACAAATTTTGTGATGTTAGAATGATTCATTTTATGTGTACTTGTCACATATTCACTATTTTCTTTTCTGCTAAAATATCATAATGAAACGTTTACACTTTTCCATTATCTGTCATGTGCAAAATTTAGATACACAGCATTAAATGACACTAGTATTGTTTCTACCTCAGAAGTTTGAATATTTTGTAGGTTGATGTTGAAGGTTGGTGGTTAGAAGTTCTCACTATTTACTCTATAAATATTGTAAACCAGTTTCAGAATATTTTATTGTGTTACATTTAAAAGGCTACAAAATGGAACGTCGCGGGTTCAATTCCCGATGGTGTCACTGGAATTTTTCATTGACATAATCGTTTCGGTCGCATTATGGCCCTGGGGTCGACTCAGCCTCTAAGAGAAATGAGTACCAGGAATCTTTCCTGGGGGTAAAGGCGGCCGGTGCGTAGGGCTGACAACCTTACCACCTTCATGTGCCGATTGTCTAAAACACTGGGAGCCTCGACCCCCTGGAGCTCTAAGGGCCTGTAATGGGATTGTTTTACCTTTACATTTGCCTTTACATTTAAAAGGAAACATTGGTTACTGGAGGAGAATTTGAGAATTTGAAATTTATGCCACCTTAAAACTAGAACATGGTTATACATTTTGTTACCATAGTTTTCTGGATTTTCCGTGTGTGTTCAGCTTATATGTTACGTTTGCTTTTGTTAGACCATTGATGCATTGGATTCATGGGAGGACCTGACAGAACTTGGCCACCATTTGCTGGATCTGCCAGTAGAGCCGCGACTTGGCAAGATGCTGCTGTATTCTGTAGTGCTGAAGTGCCTGGACTCAGTGCTTACAATTGTTTGCTGCTTGGGACACAGGTTAGCGATTACAAATTTGAACATTTTTCAGTTGAAACTTTGTATGAGCATCAACCAGCACTGTTGGGTTTTAACACATGTGGTGGTGAAATGTGCTGAGCATTATCTGTGCTCACTGGACTGAAGTGTTGATTATGAACCAGAGTGATTAATATAAAATTGTAATTTGCTACATACAGACAGATTTTCTTTTCTTATGAATGCAAAGTGAAAACATTGTGGAAAGTGTCACAGCTTGTAATGTGACTGGTCACAGCAAGTTCCTTATATGGTATGTATACTTTGGTATTGGAGAGCACTGCTGTAGCTCAGTCTTGGCTGATTGTCCATAACCCATTCAAAATATCATAACTTACATCACTAAAAAAATTTTCAAACTCCAAATTATAAGAAACCAAGTTGGATCCTTTCCAAGAGTCTTAACAATTGGTTTGTTCCTCATATACTTTGCTTCTTGTTGTTATGTCATGTCATTCAAACATGTGATTTCAGCCGCCTGATTTCGTGAAACTTTGTTTATGGTCATTGCATGGTTCTGTGGACTGATTGGCCGTATGCTGTGTACATAGTTAGGTGCACAGAAAAGAGGAACATGTAATGTGTTTGCGGCATTTTGTGGACTGGAATGAACAAACTTGTGTGTAGGTTACATCCCTATTACCAGACTGGAGGTCCGGAATAAAAGTATGATATGAATATGGCATGTGAATATGGATTGAAGCTATTCCTGTACATGCAATGAAGTCATGTGGGGGAGTGGTAGTGTAGTTCTACTCTGCAGGGGGGGGGGGGGGGGGGTGTTGAGTGGTCAGCTTCACATCTTCACATTCCTGGGCCCCTGGGGAAAGAACCTTGGTACCCACTGAACAGGAGGCTGGACAGGCCCCAGAGCCAGTCTGGGTGTTTTGGAGAAGAGATAAATTTCTTGCCCTACCAGGAATTAAACCTTGATCCTTGGTTTTCCTGCCCATAGCGTGGTTGCTTTGCTGACTACAGTATCCTGACTCCCATATAAGTAAATAAATATATGTGCTGGTGTATGTAGAGGTATTTTGTATTGCTATCTCTTGGATTTGATTAGGATGTATAGAAACAGTAACATAATTACTCACATAATTTTCATATCCAGATTCTGAGATGTAAAGTTGTCTGAATGTCACCATTGCAGACATAGCTAAGATGCCTGGTTTTTAAATTATTTTTGTGCACATGAGCATAGGGCTTCACACCCTTAAAATATACATACAGAGTGTGCATTTACTGTCATGCAGCAAACTGAAGCACCATTCAAATGGGGGCAGACCTGTTTCTTATGTTGTAGGGATCCTTTTGTCTTGCCTGCACAGCCATCACAAAAACGGGCTTCCTGCTTGAGCAGGAAGAAATTCTCTGCAGGAACATACAGCGACCACATGGCTTTGCTACGTGCATTTCAGGTAAGTTGTGCGATTTCAATTCCGTTATATAAGCACCAGCAACAGACTGCTCACACATCTGTGGTGTGTGAACTATGGGAATGGAAATTTGTAAGGACAGTGCCAACTTGAAACAGAATATTCACATTTCAAGTGATTTAAATGTCATTTATTTTTTATTAGTGGCCACCTGTGTGGTATCATAAATAATATTGGTGTGTGAATAAACATGATGCATACAAATTCAGCACAGCATTTTATTATCTAAGAGAACACAACCAGTAAGTATGTTAAACCTGACAAGTTAATAAACATGTCTTACTGCTAAGCCTGAAATGAACAGTTAAGTTATAATGGTAGCTGCACCTGACATTTTCGTGGTCTGTCCATATGCATGATAAATGTTACTGACTCATTCTAGTTATTAGACTTTCTTTCCACAGTGATGTAAAACTTGAGGGAACAGTTAAATGAGCAAATTTAAAAAGAAAAGAAAATTAAAAGAAATCATGACAACTTTAAAAATATTACAGTCAACAAGGCAAGAAGGAATTCAACATAGAGTGTATGAGACTTCAGCAGAGAGCAACACTCAGACATACAAGTTGTATATATATGTTGTAATGACAGGCTGCAGGTAGACACTTCATGTAAATTTTAATGTCAGGTAGAGAAAGTAGAAGGATGTGCATTTGCATAATTTCCTTGATTTACATTTTAGTGACCTGATGATGGCTTTAGCAAGCTGCAACATGTAGCCCGATTGCTATAAAGAAAGAAAGTTTGTTTTACCCATGAAGTAATGGTGTGTTGGCCTGCCTAACTTTCATTGTAAACACAATGGGATGTCACATATAAAGATTGACTTATAAGTGTTGAGTTTTATGTACACTTCATTGGCAGAAACGAACAAGCAAGTAACACTGTTGCAACAACGTTGTTCCTGTGCAGATGTATGTATTTAGTTGCAGTATCGCCTTTGCATGAATTCATTACTCCTGAGCAGTTTATTAAACATGCATCATTGGCAGTTCTTGAATTCTTATTTTTTCCTTACATGTTGTAAATAGCTTATGAAGACTGGTGTAAATGCTGCCGCTGTACCTCTTTATCAAATGATGATGTGCCAAGAACAGTTATAAGTTACACAGAAGTGTTGGCAGTGTCAAAGTGAAAAATGAATTCTCAAGTAGCAATAAGTAAATATAAAGAAGCATATCATGAACTTGGGTTTACTTGGACATATGCATACAGAAGTTAGTTGGCTGTCATGGAGAAAGATCCTTGCAAGCTGAAGAGTTTGGCTGGTATGGAGTCCTGTTGCAGATGCAGGAAGCACCTGTCTTTCAGTTTTGGAACGTGATTACCAAGTGACTCTACCATAAACAATGGAATTCAAAGCATTAAGTATGGCGAGTTTCTAGGTCTTCAAGGAGAAAGCTTATACTTGGACCTTTCTGTGAAGGCTATTGAAATGCATTATCTTTGCTTAGCTTACCTTCATGAAGCTATTTTCTCCAAATTAAAAAGCAAAATTCATTCTCATCTGGAATGTGGAACAGGGCTCACAGTATGAAGTCCAGGATGGATGTAGTTGCTGCTGGCTGTGTGGCTCATCCATCTTGTTGAAATTTTAAAAATATATTTAAGTCTGCATATGTACATTTGCATGATTTCAGGCTTCTGCTGCAGTGTAAATGGATCTTTGTTCTTCTGGGATGTTATGTGGCATAGATTAGTAGTTAGTTACCGACGTTTCGGGACAACCTGTTGGTCCCATCTTTAAGGGTCTTGGACAACTTAACCCTTGAAGATTGGACTGATAGGTTGTCCTGAAATGTTAGTAACTAGCTCCCAATCTACACTGTGTAACATCCCAGAAGAGCGAAGATCTCATATTTACATTTATTTATGTTTTAAGTAAAACAAATAATAATTTTGTGAAATATAAAGCACTGTGCCAGATATGTGAACATGATCAGTATTGTGCTAAGTTTGAATTATGTCAGATCATGGGGGTGTTACTAGTTGCAAGAATGAAAGGTGAGTATGATGTATAAGATTTGTGCACCCTTCCTTGTTTTAGGTAGTGTTTTAGATTTGTTTTCCACAGAGTGTCTCTGTCAGCATTACTTGTTTGGTTGTTTGATGTTTTGACTGCATGTTGACTCACGAACGTACAGATAGCACAAACAGCACGGCATTACAATCCCACACAACGTAAGAATACACAATCCACGAAAGCCAGTAGTTCCGTACCAGTGGACTTCATATTCACGTCTTATAATTTTAATAAAGTTTTAACCAAATATAGACATATCTATGTTCTATAATTTTATCAAGATAACTCTACCACAAAGGGTATACGAGTGATGTACGTTTGTGTCAATATGAGCTTGTTTTAGTAGTTTTTAATACTGAGACCCCATGATGATGGACTTTGAGTCCGAAACACGTGTAGGGTGATACAAGGACACTACATTATAGTAGTTAAATAGAGCATTTGTCGGTCTTTTTATTTTAATTTGATTCATAGAAATGCACGGTGATAACAGTGTGAAATTTAAAGGAAGATGTTCGCTCATAGCACACCACTGTATACAAAATTCAGCTACGTATGGAATGGTGCCTCTGGCATTCTTTCTAGTGGCGACACTGCACAATGTATAACTTCACGTGGCTAATGTTAACAAAGAAAATCAAAGTGCAAGATACAAAAGTAGATAAATAAATCTAAAATCCCTAAATGCAATTATTCATTCATTACAGATGGCACTGCAAAGGGACATTCCACTTGCTGTGAAGTGATGGGTAATATCACACAACATGAAAGTGGAACGTGCTAATGTAATGATGCTTGAAATATCCATGTCATGGAACATACTGAAAACTGTGATTCAATTAAATGGATCAGATATGAATCAAGAGCTTTATTTCTGTCCATCTGTCAGCAGTACTGGCCTGTATTGCATTAGCATATAAATACTGCGCATGTCACCTGCATCAGGGTATTAGTACTGCGTCTCTTGAATGTGTCAGCTACTCTGTCAGCTGTCAGCATGTAACTGCTACCTGTCAACTGTGTCAGTGTGTAAATACGCCTATCAGCTGTGCTGGCCTGTTAGTACTGCCTCAGTTCGCTATGTCAATGACTGTGGCACACACTTATGCCCCCTCAGCTCTGTCAGTCCTGTCACATGTGTTAATGCACAGACACTACACTTGTAAGTTTTTATCAGTGTATCAACACTACCCCCATCAGCTGATTCAGTATACAAATACTGCATCTGTTAGCATCTAACATATCTATAGTTGGTGTTCATCATTTTTGTTTCCAATCCTACTCCTCCATTCCCTGATGCATGCTCTCCGAATCTTTCAGCTGGACACTAGAATAAAATCTTCCAGTTATCAACAGAATTTGAAAGTCTGTAGAACTTCACAAGACGACATCGTACTTAAGTGCATTAACACTTAGAAGTGGGGTATTTTCCACATTCATATTCTATTTAATTTCTTGGTGGGGTAGGACTATACAAAATGTGGGTGTATGATATAAAACATGTTAATTTTCTAAGGTCTATGATTTTTATTTCAAACTGGACTAGAAAAAATAAGTTAACTGGTGTAATATTCCAGGTAGATGAGTCTAAAGCAAAACTAAAGTCATCTAACAACTTTCAGTGCCTACTTCTCATATAAAATTTCATTCTGGTTTTGGAGCTGCAAGAGGAAGACACGTCCTCCCCACAAAGCAGACTCTGTCATACTGAATACTTACAAAGAAGTATTAATGGAAGTCATACCACATGTTTAGTATTCTAGTTACAAGCTATTATGCCATGTCTCTTCCACTATTTTCCACATAGTAGCATTTACCAGATCAATGTAAAGTGCTCAACAAATGTCTATGTTGCTTCTCTTGTGTTTCTTCAGTGCAAAAAAATGGCATACAAATGTCAGAGGTACTTAATTTGTTACAACTCATTTTATGTTGCCAATGTCTCAGTTCAAAGCTTAATTTTATTTCTTCAGGCAAATCTTGACTATAACTGCGACATGCAGCAAACTTAGCAAGCAACCACCCTCACATACATCCTTTCCACCATTTAAGTAAGTATAACATCCCTAACCATTTACCAAAATGAAATCATGAGTCAGTCAGTCATCATTAATCTTGAGCATGATTCTGGTGATGACTAAATTCCTTCCAACACTTCCTCTGCCTCCTCACGTAAACTATCTGCCTTCTGTTTCAGGAGCAGCTGCAACAGCAATGCAAACTCATAAGGTATTTCTTTTCATAATTCAGGTTCTGAATCAAACCAAACAATGAAGTCTTAACTCATGCTAAATTTAGTAAAGGAAGAAATCTCTCGCAATATCAGAGGAACTATATGGTAAGGTGTGGCATGTCCTGAAGCATAATTTACTGGCTGCACACTGCTCTTGTGGAGAAGCAAATACATAATGACTACTATTTTCTGTCTTCCAAGTGTGACACTACCTGTAATGAACAGAAATTATGTAAAAGCCTTACTGGACTATGAAAATGCATCCTACATAGCAACAGTTTAATGTACATGCCAGTGAAGAAGTCCACATGTGCCACACCATTCCACAGTACAACACATTGCCATGTGGAATATCAGCACTGCACTTACGCAGTACAGCACAGTGAAGTATACAGTGTCTATTTATTACAGGTAATTTCACACCAAAAAGACTTAAACTTAGATGGGAGGATAATATTAAAATTGATGTTAAAGTAATAGGATGGGACAGGGTAGATGAGATTCAGCTGGCACGGTGGGGGCACTTGGGACAGGTTCTTGTACACACAGTAATGAACTTTCAGGCTCAATAAAATGCAGGGAATTTCTTGATCACTTCACCAGCTTCTCAAGAGGGATTCTGCTAGATGGAGTTACGCATCAACATCCACTGACATTGTACTAGGAAGGGTCATCATATGAAAAAGCCGTCTCCATAATTCTTGAAACTCTCCTGTCACTACTTTAAATCTTCTGATGCTTCCAGAGGAATCCTACTGTCCATACACAACACACGTCAATGGCACCAGTACGTCTTCTTGGTATAACATAGGCCTTGCAGCTGATGATAATTTTGGTGTTTATTGTATGTTTAAACTTTGCAATAATGCCTAATGTATTTACTGATCAGAAATAACAATCCACAAAATAGTCTTTCAGCTCTCTTTATATCATCAGAACAGTGCACAGCATTTTAAGGAACCATTTGAGCCATAATGTCAGAAGTCTTGTGCACAGCACACAATATATAAGGTGCCCACTCTTGTGCTGATTGCCTACCTCAGAATCAAAACAAAGTTTGTATATTTTTCTTCAGAATTTTGCCAATGAGATTTAAACCTTAAATCTCCCACACACACAACAGAAACTGTCTGTATGGTTCACACACTTATGCAGCATCTCATATGAAATAATACATACACACACACAAAGATGAAACATTTACAAGCTACTAGCAATTAGGAAAAACCGTGAATAAAATACATGATGTTCGCTCAGCCAAATGAAAGTGACAGATTAAAGTCAAGATATAAGCTGTGTCACAAAATTGAACAAGTAGGAACAAGGCCTATACACGATCATCCAAGCAATGGCATGCAATGCCTTACACAACAGGAGGAGCAGGTGGCAGACCACTCCCTCTCCCATTATGATCTAAATCATAAATAATCAAAAGCTGTGGATGATACCTGGTTTTCATTTATGTAAATATAGCTCACCTAAGAATATCTGTATGGTAAAAAATATGTATAACAGTGTAATACAAATAAAGGTTATTTTGAATTTCATTTTGCAGAGACATGCAGTTGAAAATTTTCCTGTGTGCTAGTTATAACAGTAGGCAAGGTGTTCACTATTGCTGGTGTATGACATTGGCTACTTCTTTTAGTAGCCACCTTACCTGACTTAACTGATCTTAGACCTAGGCATAGATGGGAGGATAATATTAAAATGGGTCTTCAAGAAGTGGGATGGGTAGGCATGGACTGGATTGATCTGGCTCAGGATAGGGACAGGTAGTGGGCACTTCTGAATGCAGTAACGAACCTTCGGATTCAATAAAATATGGCAAATTTCTTGACTTACTGTGGACCTGTTAGCTTCTCAGGAAGGACTCTGCTCAATTAATTAGTTAGTTATTATACAGTGGATCTTACTGATTTCAAACAGGCCTGTTACATATGAAAACATCCATAGCAAGCAGAAGTACCTGTTTCTTGCCCAGCATGTGGTATGAAACTTTACAGGACTATCACTCACCTTAAGGAAGTGTAATTTTCTCATGTAATTAAAGAAGATAATTTTGTACACGATCAGAATCACATCTGAAACTCTGCAGTACAAAACAGGAAACATACACTGTATTTTTATACACCGCATAATGACTTTATGTCTCATCACGGGAATGCAATCCCATTTCTTCTTGTGAATCCTCAAACCACCTTTGTGATATTTACTTTTATTTTCATTGACAAACCACCTCTCTTACTTTTTATCCTGTTTCACATTACTTGTGTTTATTGTGCATTCCATACACCTGAGTTAAATTAACACCTTACAGGTACAACGTGAAGCTGGGGTAGCACAGCCAGTATAATGACTAAGCTACAAGTTGTTTTAGTTCCTACCAGGGGCAAGAGATTTATATCTTCTCCAAAGTATCCAGACCAACTATGCAACCCACTTGGCCTTCTATTCACTGGCTATCAGGGGCTCTTTACACGGGTGCAGTGGCTGGGGTGTGAGGCTGACCACTCCCATCCATCTAGTTCTGAGGTTAAGAATGAGTGGAGCCATACATCCACTCCCTCATATGCCTTCATAGCATGCACAATGACCACTTTACAGGTACAATAATTCTGTCAGACCTTTCACTTATGCCTATCTATAGAATACAGCCTGCTCTTCTATCACTGCACCAACCCATCATTAAAACATTCATACAAAAACCTGATAAAATGTTGAGAAACATGAATGAATGCTACATAGGCCAGTGGAGATCACTTACCTTAGCTGCAGCTATAATTTGATTTGCTACCTTCTTAGGCATGTGATCTATTGAACAAACCATCTGCTTTGCATCAGCTTTTGCCACATCCTGTAGTGTCTTGTAGCCAGCTTTGTACAGCTGCCTAGCTCGTCCCTACACATTGAAATAATAACATGCTGCAAAATACAAACTTCACACATAATTAAGGAAAATGGCAGACAAAGTATTTCACTATTTTCAATCCATACAGACAAACACAACAACATTTCCCTGCTTCTTGGTTTTATTATTGTCTTACAACATGTTTTGTTCGTACAAGGCTACCATAATCAGGTAAGAATACCACAACTATAAACTATAAAGCAAGTAAAACAGAGTCCTCCCCTTTTACAGTAAAATGGAAATCTGTTTCTGTGAATTATAAGGTTACAAAAATGTATAAAGACAGTAAAATTGTAGAATTACAAAATATACAATGGTCTGTTATTTCCTATACAGAAATAATATGCATTCTATATCTTCTATGGATGTTTTAAAAACCAAGATTAGAAGTACACATAAATAAGAGGAGTACGCTACATTTCATTAAAAAGTTAAGCAGTGGACTTGAAGTACTTTTCAATCTTGTGGTGTGCACATGGCAGCATCCATTCCTACTAAGGGGACATTCCTAGGTTTATTCTTACGGAGCACCCTGTGTGGGTTGGTTAGCTTCAGTGCACTTTCTCGTGCATTATATTCTTATCCCATTACTCTCCCCAGTGGTAAGGTGCCTGTACAATGAACAGGTTTCGAGACATAAATTCGCTTTTTGGGATACCTATAATCCAGACAGCCTGCGTAATCTAGTACCAAGAGGATAAAATCATTATACCACATTGTTTTAAGTTGTGTACTGTATAAAAAAGTGTGCTCCAAAAGAACATAACTTTGCTGAGGTCAACCTCAACACAACAGAAACCACATTCACCCTAATATAAGACAACACTGCATATAAGTCCCCCCCTCCCCCCAACCTACGACAATCTTCAATTTTCAGGAAGATACATCTACAGAACATGTTTCATTTTGTGCATGATTAAAAAGCAACCTCATGCTTTTCAGACGGTCAATAAGGAAAAAAATTCCCATTTTATATTTGGGCAAGCACAAAATTATATATAAAACTAGATTATACACAGGTACTTTTCATTGTACACAAGTTAAAAATGTGATTTCATTTTAATGCACCCCTTAAAAAAAGGTATTGTTGAAATGAGTATATGCAATTCAATATTCAAGGACCACAATGAAGCTTTTCATCTCCTGGTCAAAGTGGCTCACAGGAATTTTCTTGTCCTGATCTAATGCACCTACACCTTTTGTAATTATGCCACCAAGAGAACAATCCATTGACTGGTCCTATTCCTTTTACAGGGAATGAACTGAAATTCTAAATACAATCGCATCTACTGTGTTACAGAATTAATTAACTTACTCTTTTAACTGCTGGCAAATCCATCAGTGGTAATAACTCGGCTGTACAACAGTGAGAAAGTTGCTGGGTGAAGTTGACCAGAAGGTCTTTGAAGGCCCAAAACTCTTTCAACTCCTGTAGACAAAAACAGAGCTATAAAGTCATATTTGTGACAATGTAAATGTTAGTGTTTGCTAAACTGTGGTACAGAGACAAATACTGACCTGCAAGTCAATTCTCATCAACCAAAAGAAGTTGGATGGATAAAAACGCCATTTTGTGTGGAACATTCTGAACACTTTGAAACAATCTGACTTCTTTAATTCTGTTTGGTACAGGAGTAACTTTGTGTTTCATTCATCCTTTAAAATAGGACATTTGTTCAATGTCAAAAACATTTAATGTCATAAAACTCTGTATTGTCCCATAACAGAGGATTTTAAATCCCCTTGTATTACAAGGTTGGCAGCTGGATATTAACTCAGGGGTAGCAGTGTTAGTATTAAAATATGGCATACATATCTAGCTGGACTACAGTTATGCAGAATACACTTATGTGTCATTATAGAAGTGCTGTTACAGTAGTGCAGAGAACAGCCACATGAACCACACCATTATAACAGTGCCACACATGGCCACAGAGACTGCACTTATGCAACGTTAAACTAGTGCAATACATGGCCAGTTTTAGTTGGTGAAATTTTATAAGAAATTGTTCACCATGCTATATATGGTGGGTACAGTGTAAGTAGCGGTAATGAGCAGACAGAATTACCCTGCTACTTTTTCAAAAAATGTCACAGTCCAACACATGATATATTTTACAATAGTTTTATTTACATCAGTTTTTGGAAAATAAACATGTAGTAGGTATTTGGGTGTTAGCTCAGTTCTGAAACGATTAGCTACTCTATTGGTTTTATGATGCAGTAGATTTACCGTGTCCCTGAGCTTTGAAAAATTTAGTCTTTGCTTATGTGGCACAGTAGCTTTCATGATCACTGTATTACAACCACTGCAATCTGGCAAACGCTGTGACTACAGTGGCAGTCATCATATTAATATGTTATACAGCACCAAATATTGAGATAAGTATTAATGATGAGCTGAGAAAGATATGGGACAAGGTGACAACAGAGTGTTTTGAGGCACAGTCCACCATTTGTGTGGACACACTAAGCATACTACAAAACTCATAGCCAGGAAATCATAAGATCTTTGAACCTAATTCTTAATTATTACTGGTGTTCCAAGACACCTAAAATTTCAAAACATACCTGTAATTTTCTTTGAAATTTCTGAAATTCTCAAGGCTGCAACTTCAGCAGTGACAAGACAAATTGCCCTCATAAAGATAAAAAAGGTAAAGCTGCCCACATCTTAAGGCAAATTACGGAGTTAAGGTGAAGTTCGACACACTTTTATCCTTGGCACTACTTCAGGTGAGCAGTCAGCCTCACACCACAGCTACTTTAACCCCAGGGTAAGAGTCCCCAGTGCCCAGTGAATAGGAGTTTCAGTGAGCCCCAGAGCCAGTCTGAATGATTTGGACAAGACAAAAATCTCCTGTCCCTTCTCCTAATTCTGCTTAAATTCAGCCCATTGCCTAGTTGTTTTACCAAGTGAGCTACCTCAGCTCCTATTACATCTCCAGTAAGTGTTAATTCTGTCATGACTGCTTTGTGATTACTATGTTCTAACCTCACAGAAGCGTAACACACAACAAGAGAAGGCAGCTGCAGAGGTCATGAGGTTCTGAACAACGCCACGTGGAACTTCATAATCATTTGCAACATCCCACACTGATCTCTGGTTCCACAGATCATATAGCATCAGCGTAAGGTAGAATCGATGGAGGACTCGCTCCTGTCCTAACTACCATCAAGCAAACATCAGTAAACAAGTACAACAATGAACACAGAAACAAAAAATGATAAGTCCAGTGCATCTCCATATTTTGATACACTGGCCAGTGAAGTTAACAGGGTCTTTCCAACCTACATGTCACATTGTGTAAATTAATGGTACACAAATCTAATACTTACTACCACATCTAAACACATTCATTTGCAATATAAAAAAATAATCCTTTTATGTGGTAATAACATTAATGATATGGCATAATCACCCACATTAAACATTCACCACTAAAATTTATAAATGAAGGCATGTGAAAGGAAGATTGTCAACCATATTGTCTTCTAGGAATTTATACTCATAATCATCAGAATTTGTGGACCAGCATAAATTATGCAACAAGTTACTAGCAATTGATGAATCACCAACTGAGAAAAACTGGTTTCATCTGCAGGCAGATTTGACAATTACTTGACATACATAGAACGTGTTGTTCAAACCAGCAACACACTTGTCAATTAGTATCTGTAACTGGGTATACAACTACCATCAACAGAAATATTTACTGGTTTTTATTAACATAAACGACATGGCTTACATGGCTACATGTTTCGACCAAAGGTTGGTCATCTTCAGGCCAGTACGTGATATAAAAATAAAATTACAATTGCAATTCATTTCATAGTTAGACTGAGATCTCAATCATTCATATAAGACATGTGTTAATTATCAGTAGGATTTAAAATAGTTACAGCATGTAATGGAAAGATAAAATCTTAAAAAGTTGTCAAGGTTACAATTATAGTGCTTTAATTGATTATTTTTTTCTTGAAGAAATTAGCGTCTTTTGATCTCCTTGTCTCCTCAATAATTTCTGCTTAGTTTATGCGGTGTACACTGATATGCAGATGTATTTAGTAAGAATCACATTAGTATGTCTCTGATAGTGGATATGTGAGGACCAATAGGGCCTGCTCTAAATGTACAATGATATGCAGATGTATTTAGTAAGAATCACATTGGTATGTCTCTGACAGTGCATATGTAACAACCAATAGGACCTGCTCTAAATGTACCATTAGAAGAACAAACTTCGATACAAACAATAACAATCAGACTCTTTATACCAACACAATAATAATAAACTTCAACACAAACGATACATCCAGATACCTACCAAAATATATAACATAAGCAGAACTAATACTACCATAATAATCGTTCTATACCAATGTAATTCTTACTCAATATATCCTGCTTCCAGTAATGACACACTGCACAAGTAACCAAATACAGTATTGAGAACCAGTTGAGCATTTATTAACAACCTGACAAATTAAATTAAGTTATAGACCAACTGATGCACACTAAAACCACTTTTTTTAAGTAGCTTTATTATTAAAATTGTTAAAATTGTACCCCTACACGTGTTTCGATCCTAGGATCATCGTCAGGGGGTTTTTTGCTAAAAGCTACAGTCACTTCAAACACATGATTTTAAATATTCTATCGGCACTTTAAAACTTATATATTATAAGTTAAAATCTTGTAAAAAGACTCGTTAAAAGTTGTAAAATTGTAAAAGTACTGTTGAAGGTAGATTGCGGAAGTGCTGGCGTGTGGGATCGTGGTATTAAAGGCATGTGAAATGTTTTTGTGGGGAGCGAAGTGTACTGCCTGTTGTACGGTGAAGAGTACTATGGTGGAGTGGTTCTCACATACTTCATTAACGTTTATTGGCCATGTGTTGCACACTCCACCATAGTACTCTTCACCGTACAACAGGCAGTACACTTCGCTCCCCACAAAAACATTTCACATGCCTTTAATACCACGATCCCACACGCCAGCACTTCCGCATTCTACTATCTACAATACTTTTTTATAATTTTAAAACTTTTAACGAGTCTTTTTACAAGATTTTAACTTATAATATATAAGTTTTAAAGTGCCGATAGAATATTTAAAATCATGTGTTTGAAGCGACTGTAGCTTTTAGCAAAAAACCCCCTGACGATGATCCTAGGATCGAAACACGTGTAGGGGTACAATTTTAACAATTTTAATAATAAAGCTATTTAAAAAAGTGGTTTTAGTGTGCATCAGTTGGTCTATAACTTAATTTAATATGACGAAGATGCACGGTGCCAACAGTGTGAAATCTGACAAACTTCAGTAGGAGTGACAGGGTTATTTTCAGCACTCCATTTTCATGACATGTATTTGGGGCAAATGGTAGACATCTTTGTTGGAGCTATTAGTAATTTTTATCATTTCAGGAATAGTAGTATCAGTATTTAAAAATGCGACATTTGGCCAACTGGACCATGTACATCCACCTGCTGCAGTAATGCAACACATGGCCAATAAACGTTAATGAAGTATGTGAGAACCAAACCATACCAATGTAAAAATGATATATCTTTGCTGCAGTACAAGATCTTCCAATTAAGAAAGATTTAAGTAACCATGAGAAGTTTCAAATATGGTCCACCAAAATCTCTTACCTTTACAGTCTGTCCATTCACCATGCGAGCCATACGGACTTCAGATATTCCAAGAACATTTGCTGTCTTCAAGTCCTTTACATCCAGTCTGTTATACTGAAAGAACACACAAAATCATTTAATGGACTTGCAAATAGTTTATTTTTTTCTCAGCTTATTTAACGCTTTTAATAGCACGGTTTATACAGCATCAAATGATAGGATGTTACTGAGTAACGGACTGGAATGAATGTGGAAGGAAGACATACTGTCCCAGCATTTGCATGGAGAGGCTAAGGAAAATCAATAAAATAATGCCTATCACATTAAAACAAACTTTTCCAGTGATGTAACATATTGTGTGGCATAAATGAAATTTCTCTTTACAATACAAGTAATATCCAAGATATCTTTCACGTTGTATTCACCGTGCATCTTGTTAACTAATTAAAAGTTTTAATAGACCAACATGTGCACTATATTTTTATAAGCAAGTCGATCACCCCTACATATGTTTCAGCCTATAGCAGGCCATCCTCAGGGGGTCAAAGTTTTTTACATAGACTTTACATCTGTTAGTTCAATTTTAAAAACAGCTAGTACATTCACATAAAATAAAATAAATCTTAGTTCCCAATGGATTTTGGTATTATTACTTCCAACTATAAAATCCTAGGGAATGTGTTTACTAGTTTTCATAAAAGGTTAAAATTACATATCTATTGCTATACATAAATTAAAGGCACTTGTGTCACAAGTGACATAAGTCACAACACAACCAGCCGGTGCAGACCACAACACAGAACTCGGTAACAACATAATACAGGAAAACTTCAACCCACTTGTCATAACTGCATACAAGACCAGACTGCCTTTAATTTATATATAACAATAGATATGTAATTTTAATCTTTTCTGAAAACTAGTAAACACATTCCCTAGGATTTTATATTTGGAAGTAATAATACCAAAATCCATTGGGAACTAAGATTTATTTTATTTTATGTGAATGTACTAGCTGTTTTTAAAATTGAACTAACAGATGTAAAGTCTGTGTAAAAACTTTGACCCCCTGAGGATGGCCTGCTATAGGCTGAAACATATGTAGGGGCAATCGACTTGCTTATAAAAATATGGTGCACATGTTGGTCTAATAAAACTTTTAATATCCAAGATATCTATTTCTGAGGCCCACAACAAAAAGGTTTTTTTCTATACAAGATCTGTTCTCAGACTGCTTGAATAAAACACAATACATACCAGAAAAATTTTGTTAAACATTATCAAAACAGTCTCCTCCTGCGAGTATACAATACTTTCAACAATGCAATTTTGCACAGCATTTCGTATAAATTTTGCAGACCTTTATGTTCCCTGCTCTTTTTCTTGTATTTCCTCTATTGATTCAAACAGGAAAAAGTCTGCTGGAGAGACATCAGGGCTGCAGAGGGGCTGTGGAACCACTGAGTTCTGTTTTTCACAAGAAACATGCGGACAGAGAGTGTCATGTGAAAAAGAGCATTGTCATGGTGAGTAAACCAGCTTTACCATTATTACTTCTGTGTTGCTTCCTATAGATGCCATAAAATGATGTGGTAGAAGTGTTAATTCACCTGATGATATTTTTATATAAATCACTGATGCACACTTTTTCAAGTCAAGTAACTGTCTTCATGTAAGAACACAACAACTTAGGATTGAGTGGGAAACAACAACAGGATCCAGACAGTCTACTAAACCATGCCTAATCATCACGTGGCCATCACAAGATTTTAAAGATTGCAAGCGCATTCCAAGAACCTTCTGAGCAGCCTTTCTAAATTTCACTATCAAGTTTCCTTAGACATAACAACAATACACATACATGACTCCCATTTTGTTGTCTTGATATATTTGTAGTGTGTGTTGGGGCAGTGAAAATATGTGCAAGGCTCACCTTCCACAGCAAACTGTACAAAGAAGTGCTCCCAAGTGCTGTTCTAACATTTCAGCTGCTTACACTGTTAGTAATAATAATGAATAAGCAATCACACAGCTTTCTTCTGCTTGAGCTATGGGGTTTCTATCACGCATGACATACGTGTAGCATCTGGCAATTCCAAAGCCTCAGTACCATTAAAGGCCTGCAGTGACCCGCTTTATACTCATATGCTATTTCTCCATCATCCACTAAAGACAACAAGTGCCATAAAATTTTCTGACATATGCAAAAAATAATTTGAAAGCAATGATCAGAAAATTGGTTTACATGGCTTATAATTTTGAACCTGAGGCATACTGGACATCCCACATAGAGCTATGATCTGGTCCTGAGCAGTTACCATCTGTTTTCTGTGCTGTAACAAAATCTTGGAGCCATAAATTTAAGGATGATCATGTGGGCATGATAACTGATAACACAGGACACATACTTTTATCGACAGAAAACAAGAAGCTCTTCTCACAACATGACAAATGCCTGATTTGTGGGAGTGACTATGTGGAAAAGTAGTGTAAAAGCAACACAATTAAATCTGAATTACTCTCATTCACACTGACATTAAAGAACCAAATATATATATGTTGCACACTTAGTTTCAGACCAACCCTCGCATTAAGTTCCTCAAAACTGGCTCATCAAGCAGAATTCATGATTCTACACAAAACGTTATACTCATCGAAATATGTAACTTTTGGCTCAAAGATATTTTAATTAGCATACATTTAGCAACGTACATACTAGCACTGTTTCAGGTTTTCACAGGGCCACCGAGAACGGGCTTGGGCCTCGGTGAAAGAATTTTTTTGGGTCCTCTACCCACCAGCAATGGCAGACCAGCTAAAAATAAAATATATGGAACATATTTGGGCCCTGGTAATATGTATCTGCTTCCCCCCCCATCGGCACTGGGTTGTTGATCCCAGTTGGTTGATGCAGCCACAGTTCGTGTAAATTTCAACAAGATCTAACAAATCATTCAGTGATACAAATATGTGACAGGTACAATGTTCCCAAAAGGCATCAGTTTTAAATATATACATTAAAGCATGCCGTATGAAATAATGGCAACACCTACAGAGAATGTTACTTACCACAAAAAGTATACTGCAGAGTTAGGTTTGATCTGGCCTGTAAAGTCATATGGAGTCACAAGATACAGGAGATGCAGGCATGAGAGCAACACAAGACCTGACTGAGCTTGAACAAGGTCACGGTACAACATGTGAGCATAAGACAACTGCATACAGCCTGCAGAAATGAAAGCATTTTAAACATACAGTCACAAAAGACCGGAGATGCAGGCACGAGCGCAAACCTGACTGAGCTTGAACCAGGTCCTGGTACAACATATGAACACAAGACAACTGCATACAGCCTGCAGAAATTAAAGCATTTTAAACATACAGTCACAAAAGACCGGAGATGCAGGCACGAGCGCAAACCTGACTGAGCTTGAACCAGGTCCTGGTACAACATATGAACACAAGACAACTGCATACAGCCTGCAGAAATGAAAGCATTTTAAACATTGCTTTTCTAATAAAAGTAACACTAGAGACATCAGAGGTATATCATACAACCATGTCTGCTTGCCAGCATGAGAAACCTAGCCAGTGGTAGGTCGACATGAGTGCACATCGTGTGCAACACTTTCAAGGCCACATAATTTGTAAAAGAGAAGAGGAAAGTCTATCACATTATAACTGACAATAATTTCATAGACACAGATAACTACTGCTTTTCTTTTTATTTAAAAAATGCCTGTACTCACTCCTTAATAAAGACAAGGTGCTGGTGTTCGCTACTTGACAGCAGGTAAAGTTGCAAATGGCCCCTGTCTTCATACAGAAAATGTTTTTCATAGTCCATTAAAATCCAATGAAACATACTTATAGCCATTAGACACTCTGAAAACTTCCAATGCCCAACATTGTGGCTATGTGTACAGCTTTTGTCTCAAAAAAAATCCCACTAATCATTGTATTGCTGACTCTAGCTTGTTTAACCCTTCAATGGTGCTGGGGTTTGAATTCCAACTACTGTCCAGGAGAGATCGTTTTAAATTTATGATACCATGAAGTGCATCAAGGCTGGCAACATGTGAAGAACTGAAGGTCTATAGAGAGTACCAAGGCCAGCACTGTGAGGTTAAGTCACATGGGCAACAAACTCTCCAGTTCTTCAAATGGTGACTGTTTCAGGCTCTTCTTTTGACCAGAGAACCTGCCACATTGTGCACAACACTTTCCTCTTTTTAACAATGGTATTTAATGCTTGATAGTGCCATTGCTAATTCGGCACCCATTGCAACACGTTTTTCTTACCACCCACTTTGACTACAGTGTCCATTTTTTCTTGAAGACAGAATGGTTCCCTCTGCTTTGGTTCACCCATCATGATGAAAAATAAATGGCAACCAGAAAGTAAAATAAAATTGTTTGCTAGTTTAAATTCACATCATATTCAAAAAGCAACACTAACATAATGATTTGATACGCAGGTGGAACTTTCAGTCCCTCATAACTCACAAAAAACATCACTCGTTACCAGTAGTAAATATGTCTTTGCTCTACTGGTGTAACCTTGAAGCCACAGACTAGTAAGCCTACATGAAGACAATAGAGGAGGTAGTAAATTATAACTGAATATGAATCTTTCCTGATTTAAAATTGGAAGTAAAGGGTCACTGAAAATGATTGACCTAGTTTTGAGACATAATAACTTCTATGGAAAGGTCACCCCATGACATACCTATGCAGGCACAGGGGGGAAGTGGAGGTATAGCTCCAATTCATTTGCAACCTCGATACTAGAAGGGGGTGGGTGGTTAAGCACCATGCTCCGGTCGCTTCACTCCTGGGAAAGACCCAGTACCCATTGTACAGGAGGCTGGGTGGGGCTTGGGGCTGGTACGGACAGGCACGGAAAATCTCGGCTTCACTGGGATTCGATCTCTGGACTGTCCAGTCTATAGCGAGTCGCTATATCGACTACACCATCCCGGCTGCCAGTAACAGCTTTCCTACATACCATAGAAGATTTCTGTGCACACCATTTGTAACCATGCAAACATCTAGATGGTAGTCAATTTCTTGCCATGTTCATTGAAGCACTTCTGGAGTTACTGCCACTACACTTGTGTTAATTCTCTCTCACAGATGATTTAAATCTCAGATTTTCTCAGTGTAAAAGAGAAATACCCAAAGTCAAGAGGTCTAGACTTCATGGGGGTCATAGCGTTGGTCTGCCTTGTCCAAGCCACTGACTGGGTAATCTGATATACAGGGCATTTCATACCTCGCAACCTAATTGAGGTGAAGCACCATCTTCTTAAAAAAAAAATTTCACCTTCTTATCCCTGTTCAATGACACCAATTTGTGGAAAGACAAACAACTCTAACATGCCCAGGTAAATGTGCGCCATGATAGTGTTTTTTAGCAAAAAAAAAAGAATGGATCTATAACACAATCATACATTATGCCACACCGCATTCTAACTTTCAGGGAGTCTTGCACACGACCGTAATTTCATGTGGCCATTGCTGTCCTCAAGTGCAACAGTTGTGCCTGTTTACATGACCATTCCTATGTAAGGCTGCTTCATCTGTGTACACCACTCGCCATAAAAAATTGTCTTCGTGATCAATTGCATTCAGCATCAAAACTGCAAATCAAATTCTTGTGTACCATTCCATATCTTTGATTTCATGCAAAATTTGAATTCTGTAAGCATGCAACCTTAACCTCTTGTGCAAGAGATTTTCAATCGTCATTTTATGTATACCCAGCTGCAAATGCCAATGAGCAACAGCCGTCATCGTAATATGCAGACATGACAGCCTTAGGCATTCAACATCCTCTGACGCCCACAGTTGCCAAGGTGATTTACACTGTTCCACACTTCCAACTTTCCCTTAAGTGGTTAAACCAGCTGTGAATCACCTTGCTGACAGGAGATCTCTTCCATATTTATGACAGAAACTGTGCTGATCTGTTACAATGCATTTGCTTTCAGCCAACCTAATGACACAGTATGTTTTCCTCTGCATGCCCACCACCATACTGACTAACTGCAGCAGTGGCAGTGCTTACTACAGGTGTGAGTGTATCGTGCATGCACATGGACTATGCATAAAAACATCTGGGCATGCATGTTTAAGAAAACTATGAGTTGATGAACATATTACAGTGAATCTCATCTCTATATCTCTCTTCTCACAAGTTATTATGTCTCAAAAAAAGGTCCATCACTTTCAATGACCCTGTAACTAAAATGACAGTAACAGGGCAATTTATGCTCAATTTGAATGTATGATCAAGGAACTGTGTAGGAAGTACAAACATATACTTCAATAGAATTATTCTTATGGAAGTTTTAGCAGGGCTAATAAAGACATGCAGAGAATGAAGGAAAATGAAGATTCAGGGAATACAATATCCAGGTTTAACTGTATCTCTTTACAATATTGCAACTGCCACTAGTCGTATTATTTAAAATTCCAAGCCTAGAAAATTACAGCAAGGTAAATTTTTAAAATCATAAAATCTTCTAGATGCACAAAACAACTTTAGCGCAGGCCTGGAAGGGAAACATCTGCAAATAGTAGAGAAATTAAAAACCATCCTTGTAAGTTTCTGAAATTCCTACTTACAATTTCATACACACAGACTTAAAGACAGCAAAAGCAAGTGCTGGATCACTGGTATGTTTATGTACATACCTTTTATGGCAGCTTTTCCAAGCCTGCTAATTGTGAGTTGTGTCTCACTTCTTACTTCAGTTATTCTTTTACATTTCCCTCCCTTACTGTGGGTTGGTGTCACAGGCTGATTTCGCTTCATACCAGATTCTGAGGCATCCAGTATATGCACTGTTATATTACTTTCACTGTCAAGTATGATGCTTGTATTTGGACTGTCAAGAGAATTAATATTATATTACCATCATGTATACCATTCAAAATTTGTGCCACGTTATGTCCCGTCAAGGGAGAAAGTTGCCTGTGTGAAAAGTTGAAACTGACCTTAAGCCGATTACTAGTCCTTAACCAAAGTCTGTCTTTCTATATCAAAGATCTGCTTCATGCAAAACATGAAACAACATTTTTCAATCATTTCAAATCTGTGAACTAGCATCAATTATGAAATGCATTATTCTGCACACATACTGCAGCACTACACAACTACAGCATAATTTTTGGCCTATCAATCACATCCTTCAAATCCAGTATCAATTGACAGTGTGATAACACGTACAGTAGCAGCTGAAAGTAGCAATTCTTGTTTTATCTGTTCACCTGTACAGTTAGGAGATAGACACATATGAACTAAAACTTTATGAAAACAAAATTCAACCGAAAATACTTGAACATAAGGTTAAAATCGACCACAGCAGGAAAAAAATTATAACATAAAACAAATCAAGACTACAGGGGAATAATGAACAACACAAAGAAATTAACATTTTGGGATACAGAATTTTTTAAATTTGTAGACTAATCACTTTCAAAAAAATATTCCAATGTCATTTGTCTTACAAGGAATGATAACATACAAAGCACTCCATCACTCCCTTCATTTCTCACTCCCTGGAAGTTCTTGGGCGGGGTTTTGTTTTACTCCTACAACAATAAACCTGTTCATGATTTTATTTCATCCTCTAACCCTTTAATATTCAAGGTTTCTTGCCATCAGCCAGACCACAAAGAGCAATTTTCACTTTTTACCCTTTAATTGAACATCAATATCAGCTCATTCCTCATAGCCATTATTTCCTATTTTAATCCACTCAGGTGTTAAAAAATACTTCAGAGTTACCCTTCTAAAATGTCTCTTGTCAATTAAGAACCTAACAACAAGTCCAGGAAAACCACAGGTAAGCTGTGACTTCAGGCTTTTACCACAGGAATAACTGCAGGTGCCCCTGTGCCCCCCCCCCCCCCAGTTAAAATGACAGAAGGTAATATGCAACAAAGGAATGCTTCAGATTCCCCTTTTGATCCCAGTACCAGGGTGAGTAGCGATCTAAATGGATGGGTTTCTTAAAGTAATTCTTACAACCTCCATTTAGTGTACTGAAAGTCATTAAACATAAATTGAACACAGACAGAACTTGTGTACACAAACTGGCCTAATTTAAAATATATCTAAGTGTATGTGAATGTCTGTCAAAAGGTAAACTAAAGCTTATATAAACCTTTCACCTTGATTGTTTTGGATCTATTGTATTCAAGGCTTGTTGCTTGATCAGCTTGGTCAATATCTTGTCAATCTCAAGATGCAAATCCACACTGAGCCGTGAAGCTTGTACAGATAGTAAAGAATAATGCATCAATTCCTGAAGTGCCAGTTTTGTGGTGGCAATACCTGGAATGAATATTACGATACTGAATTCATGTAAAAATGAAGCAATACAACTAACATCAAACCACAAATATATATTACAAACATCTGCAATCACTGTGAGAGGTTTCAGGTTTCAGAAAGATTATACCATACTTTAATACTATTAAACAGAAGATTCAAGAAATGATTGCTTGTCTTGTCAGTATCACAATAGATAGTGCCTAAAACTTTATGGAATGAAAAACACACAAACTAAGAGATGAAAGTATACCTACATAACTAAAAAAAATCAGAAATGGCAATGCAAACTGTATTCAGGAACTCTATCATAATACTAGAGCATCATTTTAAAAGCTGTTGCTGCCATACAAACTGGCAAGAGCATGCAAAAAATTCCATGGTATCTTTGGGTGTTTTCTATTCACTCTGTGGCATGAAAAGTTACATGCGCAAGCAGGACCCACGCACACATGCCAAACCTTTGGAGGAAGGTGCTAACCTCCTTCTTCAGGGTATATGAAGATGATGGAGGCAGGACATTCCTCCAAAACTGTGACAACAATTTACCAAGTTACATAGTGTAATATCCAGAAGAAAGTCATCTGATACTAAATTTGAGTTTTGTGCTTGTTGCTGTAATGCTACATCTGTTTTAAGATGCACTGGCAAATCGTATGCATGTAGGCCCTTCTGCCGCTTTTGCTATAAGACATAGATGCTGCTACACAAGGCATTATGGTAATGTAAGCTTTAAGGTGCAGCTGATATTAATGTGGTAATGAAATTTAATTCATACTTACGTGCCTACACATTTTATAACTTTGTACTGTTTTTGTTCTAAATTAAGATACACAATTGTGTTTTCTATTCTGAATTCATTAAACTGCACAGAACTACAGTCATCATTTTCAGTGTTCCTTGACACAAGGTTAATTCGCTTAGCTCTCAATTTCTATGATCCCAGTCCAGTCATCCAGAAGTTAAATCTCTCCATTTAAACAAAGTAGCTTCTAAAGCTTCAGGGCAGAAGCACAAACCACCACTGTGGCAGGTGGGGCTGGAGCCTGCTTACGCATGTCTGAACACGCACCATACAATTCTTTGGTAATTTTAAGATGATTCATCCCCGTTATGTCCTAAGAAAACAAGAATCACAGTAGATCCAGCCAAACACAACAATTAATTTATTCAGCATCAACTCAACAACATGTTTCAGCCCAACGGGCCATCATCAAGTTGGCAGTTGGTGATGAATAAATGAAACGTTGTGTCGGACTGGATCTTCTGTGATTCTTCCAATTCTTTGGTAGCTGGAATATCAGTGGGCATGGCAGATACAAATGTCTTAATCATGCAGAAATTAATTGTTTCAAGCAAAGATCTAACATAAAATGTCGCCAACAAATATAAGAATCAGCAAACACAGAACAATCTTCAGGCAGTGTATGCAAAAACAAATGAAGTGCAAGTCCAAGAGTTGAGTGCATCTCATATTCTACAAACATAGCAGCCATGATTTGTTTCACAATAACACACACAGCAGACATTATGAAATCTGGATAACATGCAATATATACAGAGGTTTGAACATTAGTATCACTGTCAGACAACAGCAATGGTTAAGAGAAAGCCACAATTTTGGTTGGTAGTTGGTCGTTGCCATACCATCCTCCCTAAAGATCTGAAGATGTACCACATTTACCAAGATGTAAGAATGGCAATAAAGAAAATATGCAATGACTGTCTGAGAATGCAGCAACACCACAGCTAATTATCTGGAGTGCCTCCGAAAAATCACAGATTATGAAATCTGATGTATCCAGCAACAACTTCCAGCACAATCACTAAAATGGAAAGGCAACAATGCAACTGGTAAATTAAAATGACAAATGTATACTGAGGTTAGGACTACTTAACTGTTTTTATTATATCTGCTACATGTTTCAGGCTATCTGGGCCATTACCAAGGAGTTCAACATAAAAAAACTGGAAGTATAAAAAACTTACATATAAATAATGCATACATTAACATAAAATTCAAGTCAGAAGTGTTGAATTCATCATTAATAACTCAATGTATATTACATCTTTAATAATGTATTGTTAAAATGCTTGTTACTTTAAAAGTAGATCCATGTCAAATATGTGTGTGTGTGTGTGTGTGTACAGAGGTCCAGTAATATGGATGTGCATGATACATCATCAATTCATTCTTGAGTGCTAGTACTACAAGGAGAAGTACAAGGAGGCGCTTGCCTGAAGCATCCAGAAACACTGGCAGCCAAGGAGTGGATGCTCCAGCATGACAATGCCCCTGGCATGTCAGTAGCTGCCTGTGAAACAGCAAAACATCAAGCAAAGTTTTGTAGTGCTTCTGCAGCCACTATAACCTTCTAATCTAACATCGTGATATTTTTACCCCTTCCCCTTACCCCTTCAATCAAGGACTGGCTGAACACTCAAATGTTTTTAAAAAATCCACTGCAAGAGGTTGTGTGGGGTGGCTTTCAGAAATGTTTTAAACCACTGTATGAGTGCTGGTAAAAATGTGTGGCTGCTATAAAACTGTTTCTTAGTACAACTAAATTTGAGATATGACATCTGTGCTAGAATGCCACAGAGGTAGAATGTAGTTTTGTGAGTTCAGTGACCATGCTTGGCATTCCCCAGGAAAAGACTAGATACTCACCTAGTCCAACAGCGCTCAGAACCAAGTTCTGTATCCCAAGACCATCATTCATATGTAGACTACTAGTTACTTCATCCATTGTTGAACTAAGCAGCTGCTTTACCTGTAAGTAATGACAAGGGAAATTAACTTCTATGCTTTATGAGCCTGTAATATTACAGGCACATGCAGTATGGTGTCCTTGCTGAATCTGTGTGATTTTGGCACTTGTTTACATTTTGCACTACTCAGTCAATCTCAAACTTACCACATAACCTTGTAATTGTTACCTCAACCACAAACTAAACAAATTAAACTCGGAGATTCACAGCATAAGTACTAGAAAAAACTCCAACCTTCATCAACCTTTGTCAAATTTAGCAATATATCAAAAAGGAATCTACTATTTTGGCATCACAGTCCTTAACAATCTCCCTTCACATATCAAAAACTTGTCTGATAATATCAAACAATTTAAATCAGCATTAAAACAGTTTCTATATACTAATTCCTTATACTCACTAGATGAATACTTTAACGTAAATAAAGAATGACAGTCCATGGTTCATTATCTCAATTGTTCTCATGTAATTAATTTATTGTTATTATAATATCCTGTTTTGCACTGAATGGTTTTAATCAAATGATACACAAACTTCATTACATACGTTATCAGTTTCAAAAAGTTTCTATTATATAGTTTTATTTATATCAATTTGCACTGATGTTTATAGAATAATTTGTAAATTCAATGTAATCACTGTCAAACTTAGAACTATGTTCACTAAAATCTCTTCTTAATCTATTTGTTATTACTATACATATTTTTGATTTACTGTATTGACTCACTCTGTATCCAATAACTTTTTAAACTTTTTTTTATATTATTCATACAGTGCATTGTCATCAATCAAACATAAAATACTCAACCAACAAGTGCATTTGTTGAATGAGTATTTTATGTTTTAGGTTTCTTAACCTTTCATGGATTTATATAATGTATGAGAAATAAATAAGTAAATAAATACATTCTCCGTTTTCCAGTATCACCTAAGAATCCAATTACTTCACTCAAATGGTAATTGCAATGCCGCTTTTTTCTTTTATGCTGGTCATTAAGCACGACACTCATTTGTCATCCAGCATCATTCTAATAGATATGTGCAAAACGTTATCACTCTCTCTCTACTTCTATATGTATTACTGGTATCTAAAGTGTTTTATGCATTTTTTGGTGGACACTCTGTATATTCCCATGAAGAGGGACAGTCTAATGCTAGTAAACTGTTAGTTATTTTCGTCCAATTTTAACCATAATCAGGATGTGTCAACAAATTATCATAAAAATGCCAAATAAGAAATTTTACAAAAATCTGTCCAGTGGGAGTCACCCTGTTCCACTTGGATGGATGGATGGATGGACATGGATATGAGGCTAAAAGTTGCTTTTTGCAGCTGCTTCCCGGATGCACCTAAAATTGCTTATTTACTATAATAAACTTACATATTCTATTATTTACCACTGTGGTGCCACAAAACTATTGTTTGCTGCATTATACGAGTATAATTACCACATAACAAAGCATAGATCACTTTTTGAGTGCTATGAAAACTCATTATGATTGCCTTTCTAGTAGATAGAAACGCAGAGTAGGAGACCAATAAACAATAAAATTATTTAGCAGTGTTATAACCAACAAATGTACTTTTTGTATTTCTGTTACACTTTTACCCTACATGTGTTTCGGCTGTGGTCCAGCCATCCTCAGGGGTACACTACTAGGTTCACTTCACTGTACCCCTGAGGATGGCTTGACCACAGCCAAAAAATATGTAGGGTAAAAGTGTAACAGAAATACAAAAAGTGCATTTGTTGGTTATAACACTGCTAATTGAATCAAAATGCACGGTGAATATAACGTAAAAATAAAATTATTGTTATTATACCATACTTACCCGTAATAAGATACAGAACATGTTTGTCTTCGTGTGCAGTTACAAGATGACTCCATATTTTTCAGATGAAAAGGAAACAATTCTCATCTTATATCCAGGTAAGTATAGTAAGTATTTATATTAATAACTCCAATTATTATGTACTAATGGGTGACAATGGGAAGTTTGAAAAATGTTTATAACCAAACTTCATTATAATGGCTTTCACAGTCAAAAATTGCTCTGCATCGTACCTTTTGTGCTTCACTTGTCTTGCAGATGAGAATGCTCTCACCTGTCTCACCAAACCCCGCTCGTCCTGCTCGTCCAATCATTTGCTTGTATCGGCTCAAGTTAATGAAATCTCGTCCCACATACGGTGAACGCAGAATCACACGTTTAGCTGGCAGATTCACCCCTGCAGCCAATGTTGAGGTGCAGCAAAGACAACAAAGCGTACCAGCTTGATACGCTTCTTGTAACAAATTTTTCTCATCAGCAGTCAAACCTGACAGACATCCACAATAAGAGCAAATTCATGAATAAGGATCTTCAGCCAGTTGTGCATGAAGACACAAAAGCAAAGCTAGTTTCAATATTCCTGCTCATTATAAAAGTACCACAAATCATGCAAGGCAGCTTCCACTTCCTATCCACCATTTCCCATCACATTTTAACATCTGTAATACTACCCATTTAAAACAGTAGTGCATAATGCTATCCATTGAAATCATTCAAGTGTAATGTCATCCACTTACAGCATTATCATGTAGTACCACCAGGACAGTTTCTTTGCACATTTAAATTTGACACTGCAATAACATTTTATCATACAAGTTTTCACAGCAGTAATTTCCCAGACTGTGGTCTTCTGGGTTGTGACGTCGTGTAGTCTTGTAGGTGAATAACAACATCTCACAGGAACTTGTTTCAGTTCTTAGTTTTCACATTTTCTGTTCACCATTCTTATTGGCTCAAATCACATTCTATCTCCTCTCCTTGTTTCATGGATCTGATAGGCCACATTCCTTGCAACCTACTTATATAACCAGACACATTCTTATTCCAATCCTAAAGAGCGTGGCACCATAATGTTCTAAAACATTACCATCCACCTATAAGATTACACATCACATCACAACCCAGCAAACCATAAACGGAGGTTTTATTAAGTTTTACAATGTTCGAACAAAAAGGGTCTTTCTAAGTTTGTTACTTTCTACTGTGTGGAAGGGAGAAAGGTAACTTCCTGACTGTAAATGTGCAAAGGCGAAGCCAACAACAAAACTAACATATGATAAAGCATTCTTCTCCACACACAACAATCTTCCTAATAAAATCAATTACTGGTATAACGTGAATATATATCATGTGTGACAACACTAGTAGGCAACGAATCTAGACGAGAAAACAATACAGACTCTACCCAGATCCACAATACCATGAATGAAAACAAGGACTGACATTAACTATACCAAAATTAAAGAGTCAGGGAAGGTCTAATCAGCAAAGTAAGGTTTTAAAATTTATAAAAATTCTGCAAATTTTATGAATTGTTCATAATTTCAACTAAATGATAATGTAACATAATAAACACATTATAAATGTGGTGCTAAACAATAAATAATAATATATATGTAATGAATGACTGACAAGTAATATGCAGTTTATTTTATTTCACAGTTCCTTAAGTACACTGGGTATTTCCCTTATATGGCAGAGATATTTCATTTTCTGTCATGTTTATGTTGACAACTCTGACTGATGTTATTTTATCTGTGTTCGTTCTGAGCAGTATATAATCTGACATGTACAGTCACCTTATTTGATCCTGGAAACATGGATATCGAGTTCCTTCCGATTCCACTTGAAGTTAAAAGCTGATGTCATCTGATCTACTGCAGCTAGCAACAGGTGCATTGTGTTGAAGTTGAAGTGTTATTTCGATAGAGTACTGATGGAGATAGTGCGTAGGAACTGAGCAATTTTTGGTATATTTTTTTATTGGAAATTATATTTTTTGTATATTTTGGGTTTAATATTGGACAGCACAACCATCTTTAGCCAGGTGGGTACATGACATCCATGCATCATAATTTTGTTAATATCCATTTCTATTTGGCCCAGTTAAACATATAAGAAATTGTAAATAATAAAGTCATCCATCCTAATTAAACTAGGCTGTATGTAATTTTGATTAAGTTGCTAGAATTCCACTCATTGCCAGTAGCAACCGAGCTACATATTCCCAGCTTAGTGCTATATTGTCTCTCTCTCTCTCACTCACCTTAGAAATATCCCAGCCTACAACCCTTCCTACACTTAGTAAGAAAATACTGGAATATCTGAATATTGTGTATATTCCCCAAAAGTACAGTTGGCAATGAGCTGGTATAGAAAACCATCTGGTAGCAGCAATTGATCATAGTACGTCAGAGTGCTATTTGGTCTAGGCGAGACCAGGACATATTGAAAGACTGCCTCTCTAGGTCATACTACCAGTATGGCGTCCCAGGACATTTCAGGAATTAGTAACAACTTCCCCTGGGCAGTCACTACACATACAAAAATAAATTGTTGTAAAATGTGAGAACTTGCTAGCACGATGGAAGTGAAATGATGTGTTATAATGGTTTTCCTTAATATACTTTTATTGTGGTTGATCCTGATGATAGCTTTGGTATAAAAGCCGAAACATATAAATAAAAGAATTTGTTTACCAATGAACAAGATGTGTCAACTGAGTCAAAAAATTATCTTGTTAATTCCATAGATTTGTAAAGTACACAAGAGCATGTGAAAAAGTAACAAGTATTTAAATCTTCTATAACATGCCATTCACAATACTGACAAATTGAACTTCATCAACTACCTTCAAAGCAAACATGTAAAACAGGATATTCAGTGACAGCTAATAATTATTCAAGATATCCTCCATTATGGACAATGCAAAGGCTTGGCATCAGATCGCATCCACAGCCAGTTCAATATATCCTCACAATCTACATTTACACCACAGTTCTATCCATTATCCTTCACTCTGGTACCCCATACGTTAATTTTCCACCAGAATTTTCCAACCAAAATAATGTATGATCGTCTTGCGTGTCCTCATTATCTATGGTCAACTGGGGCCAGAAAAATTCCACTTCAAGTGCATCCCATTTAAGTGGGGAATTTCTGCCCATAAGAAATAAAGCAAATAATATGGGTTAATGAGGAGTGGGTTGGTGTGTACTGTGCCCTTTACAAATAAACATAAATTAAATGTCTTTGCAGCCTTTATGTTAAAGGCCAGTTATATTGCACTGCAGAGCTAAATATTTTGAAACAAATGAAAACACTGTTTCTGTTTGCTTTTCCCCCCACACCCAGCCATAAGTGGATGCAACACTGAACACAGTGAGTTATCAATTTAAAAATTACAAACAATTAATCGCTAAAAGTTTACTGGTGATTTTGACAATTATTTGAATTATTGGTGATCACTGACGTACTACTGGCAATGAAAGCTTATAAATACTTGACATAAAAAATAATCTATCACGGACTACAGCACAGAACCCAATTAACTCTGCACATGGTTCATAATTTATTCACTTTATGCACATTGTGTGCAAGTCTTGTTGTTGTTGTTCCTGTTGTTTTATAACAAATAACCAATGATATTTGTCTCTTGGAGTCCTGTCTTACTGCCTGTTCAGAAATTGTGCACAAGAGCTTGGATCTTCAGCATGAGAGCAGGAGAAAACTGTGGATACACACAGCTTAGAACTACTATCTGTTGGAAAATTCATGATCCATGTACATGACATCTGGAAATAAGGGGAGTTTTTGGGTAGAGTTCCTCAATAATTTGGCCTCATATGTGTGGGGAAATGGACTGAAACCGTTTTCCTTGAAAGATTTGTGGTCCATGAATATGATCCTTGGACAAGGAAGGAATTTTACATATTTTCTTCCTAAAATATGTTTGCCACATACACAGGGAAACATATCAGAGACTTGGATAACTGGGACCCCTTGTACTCCATGTGTCTGTCAAATCTCATGTCTTTAATACAATCATCCTAACAATACTAGGTGAAAAGTCAGTAACATGATGCTTAAGATCAACTTTTCTTCACTCCCATGCTCATTTATCTCTCTGAGGTCCAAATATTGTCAGACTTTTGTTCCTAATTTATACACCTGGTTGCCATAGATTTTATCAACATTATTTTTACTAAGGCCTCAATGAATCATAAAAGTATAAAAATTACACTAACCAACCAACCAACTAACTAACTAACAAACACACCCTGCAGGTTATGGCACCTGAAGGTTTGTCACCATGTTCATGATAGCCCTCCACTTGTCCATTTCCTAAGACAGATAAATCCAGTCCATGCTCCCTACCTCCAACCCCCCCCCCCCCCCCCCCTCTTCATCCAATCCTATTTCTTTATGATCAGTTTTAATGTTTTCCTCCCATCTATGCCTAGGTTTTCCAAACTACTTCCTTCATTCAATTTATTTATTTACACCAACTAATGCACATGTAAAACCACTTCTTTGTAGTTTTTATTGTAAATTGTCACCCTTACACACGTTTCGATCCTCAGATCATCATCAGGGTTTTTTTTAAAAAGCCACTATCCCTTCAATTGCATATTTTGAAGGGTCCAATAACCAACATGAATATGGCCCAATGCAAGATAGTATGCAGTTAATAAAAACATGCAAGAAAGGCTGGCATATGAACACAACCGAAAACTTATACATACAACTTTATCATAGACAGCAGTTATTGATCGGCGAGCAATACGTAGCAGACAAAAACCCGCTATTCCAACTTATTAACCTCACCCCACCCACCCCCGCTATTACACAACCCCCAGAACCTGATACACCATCATAGTAAACTTCACCAGACGACAGACAGCACACACCGATCCACACAACAGCACGCACAGCAATACGGTACGTCATTCATGCAAAACTAACACTAAAATTATTAATAATCAGGTAACGTGAATCATACAAAATTATAATTACTTATAATTTATTTTATTTTACAGCCCACAGGAACATACCACGATTCTTGACACCAACACCTACGCCGTTAACCAAAACATTTTAACTGTGACTTTAACTTATAAATCATAAGTTTTAGTGTTTTATGAATTTAAAATTCAGATATTTAAAACTAAATATTAAGACATGAGTGCTATTGGACCCTTCAAAATATGCAATTGAAGTAATAGTGGCTTTTTAAAAAACCCCCTGATGATGATCTGAGGATCGAAACGCGTGTAGGGGTGACAATTTACAATAAAAACTACAAAAAAATGGTTTTACGTGTGCATTAGTTGGTGTAAATAATTAAATTGAATTAGTGAAAATGCACGGTGACAGCAATATAAAATACTTCTTTCATGTTTTCTAACCAAAAACCTGTATGCATTTCTTGTCACCCCCATGCATACCACATGCTCTACCTACTACCTATCCCATCCTTCCTGATTTGATCACCCTAATAATATCTGGCAAAGAGTACAAATAAAACAGTATAAAAGTATAGGCCTATACAAACTGTGTTAAAACTTTCAACTTAAGATTTGTCTTGTTGAAGTACCATTTCGTATTTCATCCACACTAATACCTGAATGGTGGTATGCCATTCCAAATGGAAGAATTTTCCTCAAAACTGGACAGAGTGAACCATTTCCTGCACCCACCAATGCTCGATACAGTGCAGCCTTCTCTTTCTTCTTATGCTGTAAAAGTTCTCTGCAAACAAATCAAATAATCTCAAGTTAATTTAAATATACATTACAACCCATATTAAAAATATGCTATGAAACAACAGGTACCTTCAAAGTGATTCCTTTTATAACTATTTTAAGTGTCACTCTATCAACATATTTCCAAATAATCCAAATTGTATACCATCCAACATTCCTAACGTTTTATAACAGTAATTTCTATCATAAAAAAAACATAACTCTTTGGCAGCTTTGTGCACAAATTCATCTTTAATTCTTCTTGGTATATTTTACAGTGCTGCATAAATTATGTAGATAATGCAGCAATGATGAGAAATTCCAGTATAACTGTGAATTGTTCATTAACCTTCAAATAACCTGCATTCACATAAGTGAACACATGTAGGAAAAAACCCTACACATTCATTTTATATATTTAGGCAACAAGGACATTTACTGCATTTTTAAGACACACTGTATATTCTGTCTTATTTTCCACAAAATGCCGTTTATATCATAGTTTTATCGCTTTCTGTTCAAATAATACGTTTTTCATAAACCATGTGCTACAATTCAAATACCAACCTGATTGTTTAAAATTAAAAGACAAGTAGGAGCAAACTGTTGTATTTGATACAACAAACCTTACTTTGGTAAGACACTGCAGATAAGCTGAGCAACATTTTCACAATTCTTTTTTGTAGGACAAAAGACAAGGCAGGAACTCTGAGGGATCACCTCCATTACAAGTCCTCCAATCAGATCTGGATCAACAGAAGCTGCAGTAGTTGCACAGTACTGTGAACAAAAAGCAAAGTGAGCTTCATGTCATGTACAAGGACTCAGACATGTGGGCTAATGTTGTTAACTTCTTCAGTCATGCCAACTACAAGTGGCACTGAATGAGAAATTACAGGATAATTACTGATGATGAATCAGAAGAGATACGGAAGGAAGCAGTCATTGACTATTTTAAAGCACAATCACAGCACTCACTTAGAGACGATGCAACACTTTCAACTGTATTATCAATTATTCTGATTAAATGACACTCACTCAAACAACAGATGGTCACTGATATTATACTGGCTGAATGCCAAAAATAGTTTTACTTCTAGGGGTATTTCTTCTTCTAATAGGTATAAGCAAGTCTATAGATGGAGATAAGAAATACATACTAACACTTCATTTGGTTTGAAGACCTAAACCCAGATAAGACAATAATATTAAAATTAATCTTAAAAATATAAAGGGTAAGGATGCGGAATTAATTCAAGTGGCTCAGAATGTGACCCAATGACAATCTCTTTTGAATACACAACTGAACCTCCAGATTCCATAAAAGGCATGGAATATCTCAATCACTTTACAGCCTATCACTTTATCATGGTGGATTCTGTAGCTATTCACAGGAGCTCAGTTGCAAGATCAAAGTTTTGTTAAGTAATATAAATGGGACCCAGTGGAATTTTAGCCTTATGAACAATACTGGTGCAAAGAAACACAGCATTTCTGATCTGCACGAGTGTTGCACCATTCAGTGTATGGGCTCAGAGCAAGAGAGTGTTTACTCACCGATTCTAAGCAAATACTATTTAGCAATGCAAAGTGCAACAGTTATATTGTCTTTTGTATGATTCATTCTATTTAGGCTTTCAATAGTGGCCAGTCTTAACTAACATTCCAAGAATGGTATCGTTCAGTTTGCTCAACATCATACCAAATTTCACGAAAGCTCGGGTTGGAGTAAAGTGTCAATATAAAAAACAGACACTATGTGTTCCTGGTAAGACAGCACTCCATATACCAGGAAAAATATCTGGTAATTATTTATCAGTGTTTGTATGGTAATTAAGACTGAAGAAACATGCACCACACAGTTATTCTTCTCTTAACATACCCAGCTCACACAACTTCGGTATTTCAGCTTCTTTTTTCACCAAACATAACACTTAAAATCACGTGCACATATCTGAAACTAAACAATTCATTGAGTGAATAACTAACTAACTCCATGAAGTAGAGACCTTCTCAAGACTTTCATCGTCACTCAGCTAGTCAAGAAATTCCCTGCACTTTACAGAATATGAAAGTTCATTACCATATTCACAACACCCCACCATTATCACTATTCAGAGCCACATGAATACATTCCACACATTCTCACATACTGCTTTCAGATCCACTTTAATATTATCCTCCCATCCATGCCTAACAATGTTTCCCAAGTGGTCTCTTCCCTTCAGATAAACTAGATACATGAAACATTAAAACACTTATTTGTGTATAAATGTCCCAGAAAACAAGCACTGTTACATTTTGGTGCAGCGTGCACAAACACAACACTTCATTACTCTCAAAAATGAGTAGCCACTTGGCAAGGATTTGATAAAAAATTTATGTTAGTTCAAAACTTTCCCTTCACTGAACAGTAAACAAAACATTGTAATCATAAAGAGGAAGATCCATGATCACACCAACGCAGGCTTGTTCAACATTTCATGTGGTGAGGGCAAATTCAGCAAAATTTGGTCTGCATGTGGGCTAGGCAATTCACTACACAGAATGAAGACTGATTTAGTACACACAAATAAAATTATACAAATAATTTCACCTGTGTTTTTTCCTATAAATCATGTGCAATAATACATTTAGAGACAATAATAAGAGGAAAACTTCATGAACAATACAGTTCACAACCTAGGTTAGGCAAGGGTGCATAAATCTCGGGCACCAGGTCACCCAGGTGACTAAATTCTGTACTGTGGCACCTAACATCTGAGGGCCTTCAGTACAGTTCTTGCTTCATGTCACCCATCTGGAACCTAGAATTTTGAGGTGGATCCTACATTTCTGGAAAATTTGTGCACCCCTGACCTAAGGTGTCGCAATTTTTAGCACAATTTACAAAATAAATTAGTAATGTCATGCATGTCTCCATAAATTAAACAGCTCGTAAGATTCAAAACTGCTTCAGTGTTATATTGTGGCTGTGCTAGGGAAAGGATTAATAGACTTTTTTCATATCAAATGTCTCCACCGACAACATAACACTGTGTCATGGGCAATATACTGCCCGCGAGCTACAGATTGAGCAGGCCTGCACTGAAGGCTGTGACAGTATATTACTACAAAAAGAAACATGCAAAACGTGTAAACAATTTTAGTTCTAGGCAAAAAAACATGGTTACATAAATTGTAATACATATCACAGTCATCCTGAACCTAATTTGTATTTATTAATGTTGGCCCAAGTACTGAACATGCAAAAGTAGACAAATATAAAACATCTTTATTTTCGTTATGTGAATAAAGAACAATGTCCACTACATCAAAATGAATGAGGCCCACTGCACATGAATGAGTTCAGATACTGCAACAGTTAACATCAGGCAAAAATTTAAAAAGTATTTACAACAACACAGAACTCACAGAAAATGAGAGTTTTCTTTCCAGGGTCAGAAACTCATCTGGACATGCAGCATTCCAATTGACAGCATACAATCCATCTTCACATTTGATGTATTCCTTCAGCTCCACTGGACGAAAATCTTGTGTGTATACTTCTGCATGTAGAAATGTTGCAACATCATGCAAGTTGCCAATTGTTGCACTCATCCCCACAATTTGAATACTTTCTGTGAACATCACACCAGATAATTTAGTTAGTTGAAGAAAACACTACTTTGAAATCCAGTTTAGTTCTCCTGTACAAAATCAAGGACGATGAGATGGGTGGAGCACATACAAAACTACCTCCGCTAATATTAAAGGGAAAAAACATGACCATAGATAAAATCCCACACAGAATTTTGTCTGTGCTTACAATGAAGAATATGTGAATGGAAAAGGAAGCTATGACAGAGAAAGTGCACTTCTGGATAAGCAATAACTTTTTACTGTTCAGATAAAAAGATGATACAGCATGAACAATGGTTTTGGAACTACAGAAACAGCTGTCACCCCAGATGGTCTCACTAGTAAAGTGCATTCTGTGGTGTAGTCTATTATCTTTACACAGTCACATGTGAGGAGCAAATGGGGGCCCCAAATCATGATTCTACAGCAGCTGGATAAAGGACTGGACAATTGCCCTGGTGTAGCAGTTAGTATAACATGAGACAGGCGTCAAAAGTCAATACAAAGTGTTATTGGCACGTACTTAATGATAATGAAGAAAGGGAAAGTTCAAATAACATCACCAATGACAACATGTTGAAACTGTAGGGCAAATAAAAGCTCTGTGCCTCAATCCTACTTGCTCATTTTGAACTACCATTTAGTCTCATAAGAACTGGTGAATTTCAGTTCAATATACAAGGGTCACTCCACAAGTCATAGCAATTTATTTTTTGGAGGGGCACAAATATGACAAAACACAGGAAATGGAGTACATATGTTTGAAAGCACATGACATGTGCTTCTAAATGACTAGGACATGTACAGGAGAAACTGGTATGAGGGAAGCAAAACACATGCATTTTGAATTATGGTTTTGTTGTTTTCTTGTGGCAGACAGTTACTCATACAATCTATTAACATTCAAAGCTGCACCTGAGTTCTCCATGGTTCATTGCCAATGATAGGAAAGACAGCAAACACAATCAGCACTAGACGATCCACTAATCTGTGCCACCTTGTGCCAAACTGCTGTTAAAATGTCCTCTCTGTTCGCAAATTGTTTCCCATGCAGTGGCTGGTTCAGTTGGGGATCATATTGCAGTCACGGGGACTGAAGTCAGGAGAATAGAGAGGGTCTTGTAAAACTTCCCATACCCAGTGCCGGTAAACATTCGTAACAGTCTCTGCTGCATGGTGCATGGCCCTAACATGCATAATGGTGACAGTGTCAAACGCTTCTGGACAGTTCTCCCTAGCCATACAACATAGCTGATACTACAGAAATTACTTTGAACACTGTGCATTAAGTCTGACCCTGTGGAATGGGATGACACATAAGAACACTTTGGATGTCACAAACCAAAATGACCATCACCTCCATGGGTAATGGATTTTGTCGAAACTTGTGTTTCATGATGACTGTCGATGATGCTAGCCACTTCAGTTCTGTATGTACGCCCACATTTCATTGATTGCAATTATCAAACTTAACATGTTGTCCTCTATGTGACAAAAACTTCCCACACTGATACAGCCTGTCTTGTAACACATCCACTGTTGTGCTCATTTAAACAATGTGGTATTCACTTGGCAGTAATCCTGCAAATTTTTATGTCCTGTCATAAAATCTGGAGCACTGTACACCCAGATATCCTGTAAAGGTAAAGGTCACCCCTACATGCCTATGCAGGCACAGAGGGGAGGCAGAAATATAGCTCCAAGCCACACAATCTGGGATTAGCAGGTGGGTGATCAGCACCACGCTCCGGATGCTTTACCCCCAGGAAAGACCCGGTACCCACTGTACAGGAGGCTGGGTGGCCTCGGGGCTGGGCCAGACAGCACGGAAAATCTCAACCCCACCAGGATTTGATCCCCAGACCGTCCAGCCTGCAGCAAGTCACTATAATGACTACACTATCCAGCCACCAGAAATCCCTGCACGCTTGGCTAATCTTTCACAGCCTAGTATATATTTTCTTCCACGTGCTGTTCTATTATGGCCACCAACATGTCTCCATTAATGGACATGGAATGTCCACTGATATGAATGTAAGCAGTTGACACTTCCAATTTTGAATGCCTGCTCCATCCTTGAAACTGTTTAATAGAGTATGGCATAAGCACCCAGTGATTCAGATAACTCTGCACAGCAGTTCCATGTATTTTGGCTGAGGAAACCTGCTACTTTCATGTACAAATCCTGTTCAACTTTACAGACTTCCATTTTAAAATAAGGTCGCCAAGACAACAATGTGCATGAAATGCATGTGCATTACTCTACATATACCTCATTTGATGGTGACATTTACAAGTGCATGCCATATGACTTCAAACACATATAATCTGTTTCCTGTATTGCCACATTTTTGGCCCCAAAAGAACGGTTTCTATGACTTATGAAGTAACCCTTGTACCCAATAAATGTTCCGTTTTTTAAATTAACCCTCTAAAATCTGGATGTGAGTTATGGCACTCCTATACAGTACACATCTATTTTTTAAATGGTAAAACACAGCACATAATACAAAATACATTACAGTCAGAGATGTATCCCTTGCTCATGACCACCTTGCATGTACATCACTTTTGTAAGAAGTCCTTCCAATATGGACCCTCGCCCACTAGAATCACCAACAAGATGCAATTCATCCACAACAAACAGGCCCAATTCTTCCAATCTCTGCGCCTCAATTAAACTGTTTGTAAGACCAACGGCCTTTTCAATAGTTGCTACATAAACTGTCTGTTTCCTGCGGCGTTTTGGAGGAGGATACTGGCCCTTGCCAGCGGCATATTCTTCCACAAAGAAGTCAAGTTCTAATCCAAATGGTGCAAGGGACCTAACCTACAGACAGAGACAAAAGTCCAGTTGCACAGCTATCAAACACATAACATATTTGCAAACAGCAACTTTAATTTATCAGGTTCTGATACAGTAACAAACACAGCAGTGATTCAGTCACAATTGTACAGTACACTAACTATGAGCCCTATCTTATTTTCCCTCTTTATTTCTTCTTGAATTAAATTATTTCAATATATTTCAATCTTATGTTTAAAAATAGTTTATTTTGATCAAAAAATTCATAACAGAAAGCAGGTAACAGCTTACACAGGCAGTCAAGTGACTATCCAAAGCAGTTAAGGGACTGTCCTGAGGAAGTTAAGGGACTATACTAAGGCAGTTAATTGACTATACTAGGTCAGTTAAGACAATATACTGAGGCAGTTAAGGGACTATAATAGAGTATTTGACTATAGCAGAGCAGGTAAGTGACTATAATGGATCAGTTAAGAGATTCAATAGTCTTCTCGGGCGCACAGCCGTGTCAACTCGTTTGAATACAACGTTTCGGGGACTAGCTCCGTCCCCATCCTCAGGCCTGAGGATGGGGACGGAGCTAGTCCCCGAAACGTTGTATTCAAACGAGTTGACGCGGCTGTGCGCCCGAGAAGACTACGGTATATTGAATCATGTCGCCGCAAAAGTTTTAAAAGTTGAGATTATTCTGAGGCAGTTATATGACTATACTGAGAAAGTGGCTAATAAAAGCAGTTAAATGACTGTAGTGGAGCCATTAAGTGAGTATAGTGACTATATTGAGGCAGTGAACTGACTATATTGCAGCACTTAAGTGACTACTGTGTTAGAAAAGTCCCACCAATGGCTGAGATAATAGTCCTCAAGGTTTCCCCTCTCTGAAAAACCGTTGTAATGCCCTCCAACCCCATGTCAGCCAGTGCAAAGCATTCCTTGCTAGCTACGGACATCACATTATCACCAACATTTCTGTAAACAGAAAGTCTAGATGAGGGTGAAATACATAAAAATATGCTGGAAGGGGAAGCATAACAGTTTGAGGGAGATGACATGTGGGTCAATCCACTGGACTTGTTTCTGTAGCCTCAGTACATATATAGAGTATGTACTTCTGCTTACAAGTCCATTTGAATAAAATAGCTTTAACAAGTACACATTCTCACAAAGAATAATAATAGGGCTGACAATGATCATAATATACTTATAGTAATTGTTCTTGATGCAACAAAAATAGTATTTCAGATGACTATGTGATAATTTATGTTTTAGAAAAGGTTAGCAGGATACAAATTTGCCACTAGTGAAGGTCATGTAATAAGCAGCTTAGACAGAAGAATTTTAAAACATTTTCTCCACAACACCATTGCAACCTTGTTACTCTTACCTTCTCTTGAACAATGGCAACATATGGTAATATAAATATAGCATTCTTCCTGTGACAAACAATTTCTCGGAGTATCATAATTTCAGCTACTAATGTCTTCCCTCCACTGGTTGGGAGGGCATAAACAAGGTTTTTCCTCTGCTGGAGAGCAACCAAACTTAAACACTCCTTTTGCCAGACTGAAAGAAAAAAAAGTTATAGTTATGATGACAATGACGGTTATGGTGGCAGCAGGAATGGTAAACTCTAAATAACGCTAATGATAGTATATTACACTTAGGATTACTATGTTTCCATCATCTTGCATTCAGAAGCCACATTCATGAAACAGGCACACTGCTAGCCTTGCAGATCTAGGAACACAGGCACAATTTGAATGAAAGTGTCTTCCAGAAAATTGTAAACTGGCTAAACATGCTTATGAAGAAGGTTGTTGAACTCACTGCAATGAAGCAGAGTTTTGGAAATGGAAATTAACAGCAGGTTCAGGAAATACATGAATTCATGGCATGCCATGTTTGACAAACACCACCAGAAACCTAATTCAGAAATTTCACCCTGTGCATTCCACTGATCAACAAGTAACAGGAAAGGCTGATAGATTCTTCATGCTTATATGTCTGAATTTCTTTTCTAGGTTTCAGCACCTCCCCACCTCCTTTGTTTTTCTTCAGCAAGGGTGCTAGTGATAGGTGGGTTAATATACAACATATTATTTCAATTTTCTTCTGAAATAAGCGTTTGCGGGTTGAGTTATTGGTGTGGTGGCATTTAGTTCTGTCTTAATATGAGGCTGTCCATGAGTATTCAAACAGTTTTCATTGTATATTTTGTATTATCTCCCACTGACATCTCATCCTAGGGTCATAGGTTGTTCAGCATTGAAGAAGAGCTCTTTATGTTGTACTGAAATGAGGCGGTGCTTCCCCACCCTTACACATGATTATGGAACAGATCCACTTTCTGAAACACTGTGCTTTCCTTAATACAAAATGAAGGACAGAGCCCAGCAACCTAGTACGCCTAAACAGTAATAGCACTTATTTCAGTTTCCACATAATCAACATCAACCAACCTCTGAATAGCAGAGAAGTGCTACAAGAAAACTGCACTAGCCCAAGAAAAATTGGTGCATATTTCGCTGGCACAGCTCAGATTTTAAATTCATTATAGTGCAATAAATATACTAAGTGAAAGGTTTCAATACCAATACAGCAGGGCCACGCAAACTGTCTATAAAAAGAGAAAAAGGTCAGAGATATGGAAAACATTGGGGACTTACATTAAATTATGCATATACACATTCACCAGTACATATTTTCAAGTTCACGGTTTTCTTATTTATTTTCATTCAGTGCCACTCAGTAATTTTAGTTAATAAATTATATCAAACTCTGCAGCAGCAGTTATGAAAAAACAAAACTTCAACTAACAACAGACTGGTCTGCAAACGTTTACTCTTAGAAATACAGTCCAGTAATTATCATATACAAAAAATCTGCCTCTACCTTCAAACCAGCACATCTGTTTACATATGCAGGTCAGGCACTTAGTTGCCAGCACCTCACTTCAGAGGCCTAGGTTTGATCCCAGTCGAGTCCAAATTGGATTTTTGGTGGATAATATGGCATTAAGGCAAGTTTATCCCTCAGTACTTCAGTTTTCCTGTCATTATCACTCCACCAGTGCCACATACTCATATTCATCCATCACCAATACTATACAAACTCAGTAACTGAAAGTGTTGCCAAATAAGAAAGAACAGTTACTTTAATATTTTTTAACTGTTGTTCTACCTTGCCAGGAGCCGCGACTGTGTAATCTGCATAGTGACTAGACTACAAAGTTCCATGACCAAGGAATTATGGTTTGATACCCAGCAGACAAGGATTTTTCTCTTCTCCAAAACATCCAAACCAGCTCTGGGCCCACCCAGCCTTCTATTCAATATATACTGGGGTTTCTTTACTCTGGGGGTAAAGCAGCTGTGGCATAAAGCTGACAACTCACCTCATCTAGTGCTGAGGTTAAGAATGAATGCTACTATACATCTACTCCTCCCATATTGTTTCACGGTATGCACAGAAACAATTTCACCTTTACCTTTTGTTCTTCCTTGTGACTTTACTTTACTTATCACCAAAAGAAACATGGCTGTCATTTTATCATGCAAAAAGCTAGTAGCTGCATGACAATAATTACCTGACAGTTGCATGCAGTTCCCTTGAGGGCCAAACAAACTGAGTATAGCCATGCCATATACTATAAGTCTGATTTGAATAATGAATAACAACTGTCCACAGAACTTACCATATAGGTCAGTAATTCCTTTAAACTTGTGTATAAGGGATTTCACATTCGTTGGTAAACCAAAGAAAGAACCAACAAAATAATGGGCAGATTCTTCACTCCTATTTGAAGAATTGTTTTGGGGTATATGCTCATCATTTACTTGCATACTTTTTGCTTTGGGTGTTACGGGTTTCTTTACATTAGTAATAAGTGTGCGTTTTATCTTCTCTCCCAGTGGCATTTTACTCACTACAGGAGAATTTGGTATTGCAATGCCTTTCTCTATACTGCTCAATGCATCTTCAAAAAATGAGTCATTTTCCCACACAACATCTGTGCTTTGAAAATCTGCATTCAGATCAGAATTAATTCTGACATCTGAATCCTTGTATTGAGAATCACTTGGGACCATGTGTTTATATAGGATCCTATTCGATGGACTATGCATATCACAAAGCTTTTTCGAACACTGTGTTTTAATATTACGGCTGGATGCAGCACCTGGCTGTGGTGTGGACTTCATGATTTCATCATTAATTACCTTATCACCCCCTTCTGGGCAGCTTTGCAAGTTTTCACATTCTATACCCTGCATATCCAAATTTAGATTCCTGTTTTGGCTGTCCCAGTAGTCTTTCACTGCACTGTCCAGATCAACTGTTTCTAATATAGATTCATCCAGAGACAGCATTTGGTTCTGTGTTGGGCTCTTGTCAGCCATGATGTCAAATGATTCACCACATATGTTTCCATAGGCATTTGTACCTTTATCTGCCATTCCATTTAATGATGTAATTCCTTGCACCAAACCTAAACTATGCTTTCCCTCCTGACCTTTAATTGGAGTAATATTTTCTAAAAGATCATTAGAATATCTGCATGCTTTTCCTCTCCTTTTCCTTTGTGTTAAGGTTTCATACTCTGAATTATCAATAGTCTTCCTTCTAAACTGTTGTGGTGTTGACGTCATGCATGGCTTCACTGAGGTTCTTTTAAGTAACAATGGCCGATGCAGATTAACAGCACTTTGAGAGTGACTTCTTAAATGCCCATTTTGTTGATATCTTGATATTAGACAAGACTTTCTAGGGATGACTTTTCTAATTATTTCCTCCTCCATCTTATACTGGCTGATAAATGGTACACCTGTAAAAGTTAATACGAGCTATATAAATTGTTTCATCTTGACCATGTACTTCATTAGATATATTCCATAAAACAAACATCACATCCTACAAACTGTTACATCATTCCTTTCATTTATCTCCTACATGTTGTGACAAATTATCCTCTGGGAGAACATCCAAATACACTAAAGGAGATTTACAATGGTCTTACATATTACATATAAATTTTTCAAAACTTGCTGATCTCTTATAAGTGTACAGGAACATTATTTCTTGGGACGGTTGGTTGAAACAAAATATATAGGAAATGGAAATCAACATCAATTGGACTACATACTTGTGAAGCATCGATTCAGAAACAGTATGAAGGATGTACAGACACTGCCTGGAGCTGATGTTGACTCTGACCACAACTTATTGGTTGCAAAGATCTGCATCAGGTTGAAGAAAATCATAAAGTTCCAAAAGCGAAAACCAAGATGGGATTTGGAGAAGTTACATGCTCAATAAGAGAAAGTGCATGATAGTCTAGAAGAAAAACTCGGTGCAATCAAATGTGAAAGTGGGAATGTTGAAGTGCAGTGGAACAACATCAAGAAATGTGTGTTAGATACTACGAGTGATTTGGTTGGAAAAATTGAGAGGAGAGCAAGAAAGTCATGGATTGCACAGGAGATGATCAGTAAAATTGATGAACGGAGGAAATGGAAGAATGTCAACAATGAAGGAGGGAAGAGCTACAGAAGACTGAGGAACGAATTGAAAAGAGCCACAGAAAAGGCTATGAAGGAATATTTGAGAGCATATGTGACGAGATCATAGAATTTCAAAGAACAGGATATTATGATTTAATATACATGAAGATGAAGGAACTAAGTTGGAAAGAAAACCATGGGATTCAAAACATTGGCATTGAAGCCTCTAAAGGCAATATAATAGTAGATAAGAAACAAGTACCAAAAATTTGGGAGACTCATATTACAGAGCTCTACAATCGACTAATTGACTAGAAAACCTAGAAGTTGAACCTGAAGAAGAAGTAGATGCAGATGAGAAAGGCCCTTATATTTTGCAAAATGAAGTAGAAAAAGCTATTAAGGAGATGAAGGATAAGAAGGCTACAGGAGATAAGGAATAAGAAGGCTACAGGAGATGATGATGTACCTGGGGATGTACTCAAACCATTCGGAGAAGATCATCTCCCACTAATGACACGACGATCAACAACATACATGAAACTGGAGCGTGGCCCAAGGACTGCACTAAAGTTACAATGATTGCCTTAAAAAAGAAGCCAAAAGCTACAAAATGCAGCGAACATCTCACAAGCAGCCTCACTGTACATACAGCAACAATAGTAGTTAGGATACTTTTAAGGATTGAAAGGAAAATTGAGGATATACTTGTAGATCAGTTTGGATTTAGATGAGGACAAGGAACTAGAGATGCAATTGGGATGCTGAGAATAATATCAGAACAAACTTTGGACAAAGACGAGGAATTGTGTGCTTCCTTCATAGACTGGCAGAAGGCATTTGACCATGTAAAATGGACCAAATTAATGCAGATATTAAAGGGAATTGGTATCGACTGGCATGAAAGAAGATCGATCAGCAAATTGTACATGGATCAGAGTGTTAAGCTAAGACTGGACCAAGGGGAGAGAAGAAGCGTGAAGATTAGAAGAGGGTTTAGACAAGGATGCTGTTTGTCACCGATTCTATTCAACTTGTACAGCGAAAAACTTATCAAAGAAGCTATTGAAGAGTTTGGAGACTTCAGGAGGAGGACAAGTAATTCACACTGTGAAATATGCAGATGACCTTGTGCTACTGGCTAAGGAAGAAATTGTGCTACAGAGCATGATTGATTGACTAATTGAAACTTCAAGATGCTACAGAATGGAAATGAATGTGGAAAAAAACTAAGGTAATGAAAATCTCAAGGCAACCATCCCCAATAAAAATTATGATAGATCAAAAGCAATTGGAGAATGTGGAATAATTCAGTTATTTGGGTAGCATGATAATAAATGATGCAAGGTTTACACATGAAATTAAATCCAGAATTGTCATGGCAAAAGCAGCATTCAACAAGAAGAAGACTCTTTACACCAGCAAACTGGACTTATTAAGGAATAAACTAGTAAAGTGCTACATTTGGAACATAGCTTTGTATGGTGCTGAAATATGGACACTTCGGAAAGTAGATCAGAAGTATCTGGATAGTTTTGAAATGTGGTGCTGGAAAAGAAGGGAGAAGATCAGTTGGACCGATCAGGTAAGAAATGAAGCAGTATTACACAGAGTCAAGGAGGAGAGGAATAACCTACATACAATAAAAAGAAGAAAGGCTAACTGGATTGGTCACATCTTGCATAGGAACTGCCTTCTAAAACACATTATTGAAGGAAAGATAGCGAGAAGGATTGAAGCAATGGGAAGACAAGGAAAAAGATGTAAGCAGCTACTGGATGCCCTTAAGGAAAAGACAGGATACTGGAAATTGAAAGAGGAAGCACTAGATCACATCCTGTGGAGAACTCGCACTGGAAGAGGCTATGGACCTGTCGTAAGACAGACTACAGAATGAATGAATGAAATAAAAGGAATGACATGACAGAGTTTGTGTATTGTGATAGTTGTTTCATAGAAAATTAGCTATTTAATGCCAAAAATTTAATCTAATACAAAAGAGAAACTCTTAATCATTCCTTACTAATACAGAAATGATTACAACTGTATATACACCAACACTACATAAGACTTATTTGTGTATTAAAAGTAACATTCATCACTCAACAAGTTAATACATTCATAATTTCTGGCATGGAATTCACATTTCACAGTAATGGAAACCATGAGGTTTGCCAACATTGACAGTGACTGTAACATACATGATGGTTGCTGTAAGTATGAAAAAATCCAGTAAGCTTAGTCATAGTAAACCAGTTTCCCAAAGGCTAGTGAGACTAGACGTGAACTTGGTGGATTAAATAATTGCTGTTCTTTCATGTATATAGGTTACCTGTAAGTAAATTAAACCTAACAGCCTAACCTTGATGGAATATTTTTTTCTTCCCACTTTCTGTCACTGAAGTGCAAACTTAAAGTCTGACCATGTTGCATGAAACATGTTTTTCCATATATGTTTGGCTTAAAGTTCTGCCAATACAATGAAACCTCAAACCGTCACTTTGTTGGTAACATATAAGGTCAGCATTGATGGATGACAGTGTTTGTTAGGAATGCATGTTGACAACCATAAACTGACTTTCTGTAACTAAAATAAAACCTCAAAGGCTAGAGTTGCTGGACTAAGCCTAATGTTTGTGGATTAAACGGTTTTGGTTTCTTCATGTATCTTGGATACAATGACTTGAGTTGGTGTTCACAAGTGTACTCTAATATTGTGTCAGTTGGTATTTGTGCCTGCTATGATAGCATGGATCAGTGACTACTACATGTGTAGAAATGTCTACAATTTAAGCACAACAGAAATCTCTTTTCAACTGTTCTAACAGCAAAGGTATTTGAGACTAGTGTTTTTGATTCACTCACTATACATTCAAACATGTACTGACCTTGTAACACCAATTTACTTCTGCCTTCTTTTTGCCCTGCTTTCTTACCTCCGCAACTTTCAAGTTATCAGTCCTAGGCTGTATAGATGGCCTGGGTTATTTCAAAATGATCGAGCATAAAGATGCATATCGCAGCTGTTAGGTCATCCTCAAATAAATGTAATATTACAGTACAATTTTTAATTATCCTACCTCTTTGTTTTACTAGTTAAGTGTGGGGAAAAGCACAGTAATAAGTGTTAGTGAAATGAAAGAAATCTGAGCTTATACAGACCAATTTCCTGTAGCTTCTCAACGAAATATAGCCAACCATTTTTCCTTATCATGAAACAAACCCATCAATCAATGCTGTAGTAGTGATATACTCAGTGAAAAGAAAATTGAGAATATATAGCAAGTGCTAACATAAAAAAGGTAAAAGGTGCAAAACATGAGAAACTGGAGGAGGCATTAGCAATATGAATAGGGCAGTTAAATGATAAAAAAGGTAAAGCAACAGATGAGGTTATTAAGGAAAGGGTGAGATAATTTCAAAGTACTGTACACTACACTCCTAATATGTACGTATTTTGTAATTAATACCTATCATTTACGTAAATTTTATGAGTTTTAAGTTACAGTATTTTTTTATTTACTGCCACCCTTGACACAATGTCACAAATCGCATTGAAAAAGCGCTATATCGGTGGTTGTCATTTCCAATATCAGAATATAACCAACACAAATGGGAAGAATCACCTTACGATAATGTAATTTCCAATCATTTACGAGTTCCATAATGCTGTTTGGCTTAGAAAGAGAGAATCCTCTGACAATCACTGCTTGGTGATGAGAAAACAATATAAAGCTTCCTGCTCTTGTCTGCAAAGTTTGGTGGCAAATATGTAAAGAGATGACGACATAAAAATATTTCCATAACCATTCCTAGACAATCCTAAATTTGATGTTCTCACAAAGATGGTGATGAATATTCCCCAGCCTTCTGGGACTTGATGCTGTGCAAGTCAGCAAAGGTACCAACATTTCAGAGAAGCCCACTTCCTCCATCTTAAATATAGTCTTAGTTGGACATCAGCAGTATGCTCCTTCAAAATGTTTGTACCTACACACCAATCTACTGGAACCTTCACCCTTATACAGACCACTCCACTTTCAAGAAAACCTCTAATACAACTTTTGAAAGGATTAATGCAAAACAGAGACCTGAAATGGCAAGAATGTCTCTTTAAGTCAGATGTGAAGGTAAAATGCCTTTCCACATTACAAAGATTCTCCAGGTTGAATTTTGATAAGTTGAACCTCCATCTGATTATATAATTTATCTTTCCTTCTGAAACTTCTTTTCTACTGTTAAATTGCTGATAGCACCTTTCATTTCACAAAACTACCCTATCACATAAAAACTGAAAATGATAAAATTGTTATTAACTAAGCTATTATGGTACTAGTACCTACCTCATTCGTGCATTAATCAGGATGCTGAATATGACACACATAATGGTTTCTGAATGATGTCTTAATCTTGAACAAATGGTTTAAAGCCAATACTGTCTATGTATATAAAATTCTGACAACACAAATTTCATAAAATATTTTACTAACTTTACTAATAACAGAATTTCTGTTGATCTATGTACAGGAAATGAGAATAAGAAGACCAGAAGATTAGAAGCAATTATATTTCTTGGGCTGCAGATTGACAGGAACTTCAACTGACATACACACACTGAATATAGTATCCCACCAGTTAAGTTCAGCATATTTTGCCATGAGGACACTGAAATCACTCATACAAATATAAATCCTAACACTAGCGTACTTTGCTTATTTCCATTCTATCACCTTGTACACCCTTTCTAGACAGATTCAACATACACAAAAAAAAAAAGTATTCAATGTCCAACAAAAATAGAAAAATAGGCATTAAAAATTATCTTGTGGGGAAATATTTAGGAATACTGCTCCACTTTCCAGCAAACACTAACTCTCAATATCAGTATTTGTTGTGGAAAATATAAAAAAAAATCGATAAATTCAGCTATGCACAATACAGGTACAAGCCATAGATATGACCTGCCAAATATAAATCTCAATAAATAACTCAAAGCAATTGACAATATTAAAATCAAGTTATTCATTAACCTCCCACCTGCCACATTTAAGTTACGATATAACAGTAGAGGCCAACATTAAAAGAGCATACATTACCTCACTTCTTCTCTGTACAAGAATCTTCTTTACTAAAAGTAGTCAGTTATTACAAAACATGTAGACAAAAATGTTGATGGTTCCGTGGTTTAATCTTCCCAGACTGTAAACGGATATTTATTACATATTTACGTTTATACTTGTATTTGAAACGAATACTCTCTTAGCCCATAACAAGTTCTACAGCCTTGGCTCTTATGACGGCTCCCTGGAATGTAAATAAATTGTTCTATTCTATTCAAAATTAAATATTAAAAAACAGACACAGATTCATATTAAGTACAGAATTATAGAAACCTAAGCATCGCAATCTCCGTACTTTAATGAGCAATTCAAATTGCAGTGCGATAGTGTTCGAAACTTTTTGAAGTAAACACCTCTTACATACCAGTACAACTATATTAAACAAAATTATAACACCTGTATTTTCTGTAACTGCCTTCCACGTTACCATTTTATTCAATTGCAAACTATACAATCTGAAAGAATATCACAAACCATTCCAGCTGCTCACATCACACTACGCGCCATTCAAAATTTCCAATATGGTAGTCGGGCAATCCATGCCACAGATTAATACCATGCCAGGAAAACACCAAAGAACATATGACACTGAAGCGTAAATTAAGAAACGGAAGTGTTTAACTTAATGTAGAGTTTTTAAAAAGTTAAAATACAAAACTATTTAGTTTTTACTCTATGCGACTCGCCAATGTGTCGCATTCTTTCGAAAGCAGATTTCAACTGTAATCCACGCGATCCTACAGAGTGCACAGCAAGTTGGTACTTATCACAGATTATGCAAATGTGACACATATGTTCGTACGGTTGGTAGAGAAATACGTACGTGGTAGAATTGTGTAGAGGTTTCTTGTGGATGATTGTAGTTTTGATTGATGGTCGGGGGCTACCCGCGTTATAATACGTGTGAGAATAGTAACAGTCTCACTATGAAACAGAGGGGCTGAAAGAGGTGTTGAAGTCCAGGTGCTTAATGCATGTACAGTTTTTAGTCGAGGTGACATGGCATCTTCAGTAGATATAGAGATAAACACGACACAAAAGACTGCAGAATCGCAACTTCAGTTTCAAGAATTTCCAGTTTCTAATATTGGAGGAGCCGCGGAATTAGATGTGGAATCATCACACACACTGACACTGAATCATTCCGCAGATAGTCCTGACTCAGATGTAGAAGGACCAGAATCAGAATTGCTGGGAGGTGGTAAAGGAAATCAGTCACATTCATTTTGGACACTTGAATACTACCAGCAGTTCTTTGATGTTGATACAAATCGAGTGCTAGAACGCATTATGTGGTCAATGATTCCTCGTCCCGGTGTCAGCTATTTGCAGCATTACATTAAGCACAAACCGGATCTGTATGGTCCATTTTGGATTTGTGTGACACTAGTCTTTACAATAGCTATCAGTGGAAACCTTGCAAACTATTTGCAGGTAGCAGGCATAAGAAGCTACCATTGGAGATACGATTTTCATGCAGTTACATATGCAGCAACTGCTATTTTCAGTTACGCATGGCTGGTACCTATAGCAGTTTGGGGTATCTTGAAGTGGTGTGGTGGTCAAGAAACCAGACTGTCTTTTCTGGAGATTTTGTGTGTGTATGGTTACTCACTTTCTATATATGTTCCAGTTTCAGTACTTTGGGTCATTCAGATTGAGTGGTTACGGTGGTTGTTAGTAGCAGTTGGAGCTGCTCTCTCAGGAATAGTACTGTTGACAACAGCTTGGCCTGCTGTTCAGAGTGATAAGCGGTGTATTATCCTTGCAGCAGTACTGGGTCTACATCTGCTGCTTGCTGCTGGTTTTAAGCTGTATTTCTTCCATGTTCCCCCGATGACAGACATTCCTGCTCTTTCCATATCACCACAGGTGTCATCATCAACAGCAACCACACATGGAAACAGTGGATGAAAATTATTTTCAAAGTGCATAATTACAGAAATTATAACTTTATGTGCTTGTTTGTGTAGAGTGTTACTACAGTTGTTATGGCATGAATGGCATAATGTATTTGAAAATCACAGTACATTGGATTCTTCCTATAAATATTCGGTGATAGCATACAGCAGTTGCTTTCCTAATATATTAAAATATGAATTTATTTGAAGCTTTCAAAGTTGTGTTAATATTATTTTATTATGAATCCAAGTTATTAACCAAGATATGTGCACAACTGTGAGATATGAAAAGATATAGAGAGCATTTAAATAAACCAAATGGAAATTATTGTTTTTACCTGAAATATTTCATGTTACCTGAAGCATATGTGTAAAATGTGAGTGATAAATAAGTGTCTGAGACCTACCAAATTGTTATGTTGGATGATTAAACTTATTGAAAAATAGCATGTACTGTATAGTAACATTTCCAAGATTTTATTTTGTAAGGTTATTTTGTGCGTTTTCAACTGGGTACAGGTACTATCAAATTAAAGTTGATGCTGTGCCAGATCTCAGTTTAAGTAATACTTTTCCATACATTCTTACAACTAAAAGCCATGCATCATACTCATGTAAATGCTGCCTAAGGTACAATGCTAGTGGAAATGTCGTTCCTCACTTCCTAGAAAGTTTGATCAGTGTGAAACCCACACACATACATACATTTCTGGTGCATAATCTGGTTAATCTTTGAAGCTAGCAAGGAAAATTTATATATGCAACACCTGCAGCAGTGTAGTTGGTGTGTGCATCAGCATGATGTTGCATGTGGCATAACCTCTGTGACTGTGATATCACGTAACATGCAGAGTAAATGACACAAAGTGTAATAAGCATGTTTTTTGATAGAGGCATGAAGATTGCTGCCTTCTGAAACATTATGGCACATTGCTTGGGATATGTACTGATGTTTCACTCTACTCTGATGATGGAGGGAGGTGGTTCTTCAGATGTGTCATTACATGTGGCATCACAGCCTAGAAAGCAGCGATCTTCACAGCCACCATGTGAGAGCCTCAAGTTTCACTTATAAACCTTATTTTGCAACACCAAGTACATTGACTCCTCTCCTTCCTTGCAGTGGAAAAATATTGGGTTAGCCATTCAGCCAATATTTACCCAGTTTTCAGCATTTTATATCCTTGAATCAATAGGTGTAGACCTTTATACTTGTATATGTAGGTGCAGTTATGTAGGAAGATTTTTTGTAAGTGTGATCTTAATAGAAATGCTGCCTCCTTCTCCTATCAAGTGAGGCAACCCATTATGCATACATTAACTCAGCTGTACAGACTATTTCTTCATCAAAATGCAGGTGTGACCTTATGTATTAATATTTTGAAGGAACAGTATTTTTTTTGTCTCTTGTTGCCTTTTTACAGCTCATATTAAGAACGCACTTCTGTGTTAACTTCTGAGTCTAAGAATATGTATGTTAGAAAGCTTTCAAAATCAGACTTTGTTAAAATGAGTTGCATTAAAAAAGAGCATTGATCATCTGAAGTATGTATCATGACTAACTAATGAACCATTACAGTGGTGCCTCGCAATTCGACAGTTGAGTTGCGCCAGCCGGCGCATGCGCGTGCATAGAATTGTGCGTTGTCATTTGTTATTTGTCAGTTCTTATTGAAGTGCGTTGGTGTTTGCTCGTGTTGTTTGTGCTAATTTTCAATTCTGCATTTTTCATACCCTACACCATTAAGAATGAGTAAAAACAGAAGTGAACAGAAAATACACACTTGGTTGAGCATAAAGAAGAAGAAAGAAATTGTAGATAAAGTGCAAAAAGGTAGCACAATTACAAGTGTAGCTCAAGAGTATGGCGTTCCTAGGTCAACTGTGGCAACGTTTTGGCAACAGAGAGAGAAGATTATGAGTGCTAGGGTGTCTGTTGGAGCAATGAAGATTTCTGACAAGAATAGATCTTCGATCAATGAAGAGATGGAAAAGCTGCTTATTACCTGGATTAAAGAAAGACAGATGAAGGGAGATCCAGTAACTCAAGTAATGATCTGTGAGAAGGCTAGGTTAATTTTTGAAGAATTGCAGAAGAAAACTCCAGGATCTACCTAAAATAAAACAGAGGAATTCAAAGCAAGCCGAGGATGGTTTCATAGATTCAAAGGTAGAACAGGCATTCATAGTGTTCTCAGACATGGGGAGGCTGCTAGTGCAGATAAAGATGCTGCAGAAAAGTTTGTGAAAATTGAAGATTAATCAGAAGGAAGGCTACCTGCCACAGCAAATTTTTAACGGGGATGAAACTGGGTTATTTTGGAAGTGCTTGCCAAATCGAAGTTACATCATGCAAGAAGAAATGAAACTCCCAGGACAGAAGCCTATGAAAGATAGGCTTACCTTGTTATTGGCGGCAAATGCAAGCGGAGACTTTAAACTAAAGCCACTTCTGATCTATCACTCAGAAAATCCTCGGTGCTTTGGGAAAAAAATCATTAAATACAAGCTGCCAGTGATGTGGAAATCCAATGCAAAAGCCTGGGTAGACCAGAAAGTTTTCAAAGATTGGATTTTTGAGGTGTTTGCCCCGAGCGTGAAGAAGTTCCTTACTGACAACAATTTGCCTTTGAAAGCACTGCTGATCCTTGACAATGCTAGTGCCCAAGACTTAGAGGACATTCTTGGAATTGACTTTGACTTCATCAAAGTCCAGTTCTTGCCTCCAAACACGACGTCGCTGATCCAACCCATGGATCAAGAAGTGATTGCGTGTTTTAAAAAACTTTACACCAGGGCTCTTTTCTCACGGCTTTTCGATGTGACTAACTCTTCTGGCAAGACACTGAAGGACTTCTGGAAAACCGAGTTCAAGATTCTCCACGCCATTTCCTTTATTAAAACTGCCTGGGATGGAGTGACACAGAGAACTCTTCGTGCATCGTGGAAGAAACTCGTTCCTTCCTTTTCTCAGGAAACAACAATGCAGACCAATCAGCTGGAGAATCAGAAGCAGTTGCAGCCGTGCGAGAAATCATTTCGATGGCGGAGAATCTCGACATAGGAGAAGTTGATGAGGCTGATGTAGAAGAGCTTTTGGAGGACCACGATGAAGAACTTACCGTCGAAGAACTAAGAGCACTCAGCGAACAGCAAACAAAGGAGACAGAAAGAGGAATTTCACCTGAAGAAGAGGATGGCAGGGGAAAAGGGCCATGCCAACAGCTGCCATTAAAGAAGTTTTATTCCATTGGGAGAAGGTGCAGTCTGTTTGTTTGGAATGGCATCCCAACACTGCTGATGTGAGTAGAATGACAGACTTGTTCAATAGCACCACCATGCATCACTTCAAAACCATCTTGAAGAAGAGGGAGAGACAATCCACCCTTGATCAGTTCGTCATCCCTGTTCAAGCAAAGAGGAGACGAGAAGAGGTAGAACAGGATAAAGAAGACCCCCTTCCAAAATCTAAGGCTCAATAAACTGTTGTGTTGTGACTATAATAGTGTATTTCGTAATTTAGTGTGTTAGTATAGTAAAGTAAATAATCCATTATGGTGTATTTCTCTCCCCCTTGGGGGGTCCGACAACGAATTAATCTATTTTAAATAGACTTATATGGGAAATATTGTCCCGCATTTCGACATTACTTCGGCGACGGATTAGTGTTGAATTGCAAGGCACCACTGTATAGGTAGACATTTGGCACATGATATTGAAAAATATACAAAAATTACCAAATGATGTGTATGAAGAATTTGTATGATAAAAAGTAGTACTGACTTAGGCCTAGGGATTAATGACATTTTTACACATTGTGTGCACTTAGACATGAAGTCATGAACATGAGCGTAACTGAAAACATATCATGCCCTTTCCAAGAAAAAAAACCAATTTATAGAAGAGGTTGCAGTTAAAATTTGATTCAGCATTTTGGTGCAACCTCATTGTGAACCAAGATTACTGCTTTTACCTCAAAGAGTTTTACAAATAATTTGGTGCATTGATTTCAAGGCGTATGTATAACAAGAAGAATTTTAGGTCAGAAATACATAAATTTAACCCATTTGCTGCATAATTAAATTTCAGGCTGATTCTGAGACTGTTGTCAGTTCTCCATCAAAGAACAAAAGTCTATTTTTTGCTGCTGTGAATGCTTGTCTAGTATCTTCAGTAGCTATATATTCCATATCTGACAGAAATGTGTCTAGTTTTACTGTTTCTTACAGAGGGCTTCAGCAACTGACTTTTGAAAGTAATGGGGATGTTTCCACCATGCCAGAAGGGGTAAGTTTTTCGAAAGCTGTGACATGCATGCACTAGTCACACTTGAACAATAATAAAGTGTAGGCTAGATATATTTGTTTATCACACCAGAAGTTTTAATAACTAATGGTTTAGTGAGAGAATGTGCTTTGGACCACACGTAAATATGTATGACACACAGGAGTAGAAGTGGCTTGTCAGAACCAGATAGACTTTCCAAATAGTGAAAATGTCCAGTGGAATGACCGCATCATTATAATGGAGGTTGTTATAGTGGGAATTAATTCCCACACCTATTAACATGAACAGTAATTATATCTCAAGCCACTGGAAATAACTTCATTAAAGAAACTCATTCTGGAATTCAGTAAACAGTGCCTGCCTCCATATCGAACCCTTATAACATAAAGCACATGCCACATAACAGAGGCAAACTGTTGACATATAGCACACCCACATGACTAGTTATGAAACTTTTTGTGATTGTTCATTTATGTTCTGGCTGTATTCTCAGGACTTCTGTGATCTAATTTTTATTATACATTCTTTTGAAAAGCAAAATGCCTTTACACTTGTTTCAAGCAGTTGTTATTTGTACTGTCATCTTGTTACTTTTTCACAAATTCTGACAGATCATGGTCACTTGAATGGAAATTCACAAATAGAAACTAATGCTTGGTGCTGCAAGGTGGTACTTCTGTTCCAGAGGTCATAAATTCAAATGCGTACACCAAATATAATTGATTTTATTTGCACATAGATAACACCATAAAGTGGTCTGTGAAATATGCTGGAAAAGGTTATCGAAGTGACAAGGAGTCTGTGTTTTACCAGCTGTTAAAACATTCCTCTAACTTGATACTTAATTTTTTAATGGGTTTAAGAGTGTGTTATATTTGATTTTGAACTGAACATTGATTTGTGTTCACATTGAAACATTTTGGAATAGCTGTATGTAGTTTAAAAATATCACATTGCACTTCTTAGGGAAAAAATAAGTAAATGGAGCAGTACCTGAGATCAGGAACTAAGGTTAATAATTCTAGCAAAACTCGTGTGTGTTTAGTGCTTTTCACATAATCTTTTTAAAGATTGTGGTACAGGTGTATATCAGTAGCTAAGGTTATGCTCACATAGCTAGTATGTTCTAAAGATCAACCAGTCTGTTTCAGTCCAGAAGTCAGTGAACTTAATCATAACCTTCAGATTAAATTAGCATGATATAATGGAAACTATTGTGGTTTCTTATGCTGTACAGAAACAGAAACTGTAGTTACTGCTCATGACACAAACAGCACATAACAGAGTGCATTAACTGAATTCACTGTTCTGTCCCACATTGTGTTATTTGCTGCACTCGTATCTGCTGGCTTATGACAGACTTATGAAGCATCAGTGGAAAGATGAGTGGCAGAAGAAACTGAAGTACTTGGAAAAAATCCTGATTCACACAATTCTGTACATCACAGAACCTAACTATACCCCAGCTGCTAGAATGGATTTAATCCAGATAATAAAGGAGGCCTGGTCTGGTATACAGACGGGTCTAAGACCAATGAGGGCACTGGTGCCGGGGTGTATAAATGGGGCTCGAGGAGGGGGCATAGCTTCTGTCTCGGGCATCACACAACGGTATTCCAGGCTGAAATACCGTATATTCTCTAATCTAATCCGCACCTTTTTTACAGTTTTAGAGGGCTAAAAAATCAGAAGCGGATTAGATTCGCGTGCGGATTAGATTCGCGGTCTAGAGCTGGATTTTGGAAAAATGATTGAGCTGCTGTACAATATAACAATAACGTAATTAACGTAATTAATAAACAACGTAAGAACAATACAATACAATAATCTATTATTTTATTATTTATTATTATAATTTATTATTCATCAGACTCGCCGTCATCACTCATAACTGAATCGTTATCCGTGCTCTCCACCCAGTCACTATCATCTTTATCTTCAACATCGTCCTCCCATACAATGTCATCGCTGCCTTGTGTTTCCACCATAGTCGAACGTTGCTTTCATCAACTCCATAAATTGCAGCGGCTTTGCGGTTTCCATTCTCCTCTGCGCACCGAATAACTTCACGTTTGAACTTTGCCGTATATGAGAGTCGTTTAGATTTCAGGTGTCCCTCTTCCATAACTACGGTACACGACAAATTGGAACAAGCACCTACCACGTTTCAACAACTAAAGATCAGCTGGCTTCAGACGAGATTGCGCACGTCTGTTGAGAAAGGCCCCGCCTCTATCGGTATGACTCATCGGCCACAGGCGTAGCGTGGGATTTTAACGCATTGGTAACATCCAATATTATTCAATCAGTCGCCCCGTGGGCAAGGGGTGGTTTAAGGAAAGGTGCGGATTAGAATCGCGAACTAACTTTTTTCGTTTAAGAAGTCGCCAAAAACTGGGTGCGGATTAGATTCGAGAATATACGGTATATGCCATTAAGGCATGTATAATGGAGAATATAGAAAAGGGCTACAAAGGTAGGAATATCTATATTCTCTCAGACAGCCAAGCAGCCATTAAGGTGCTTAATAACTTCCAGATTAATTCCAAACTAGTCTGGGACTGCCATCAGTCCCTCATGAGACTAGCAGAACATAATGGAGTTCAATTGATATGGGTGCCGGGACATGTGGGAATTGATGGAAATGTAAAGGCTGATCAACTAGCTAGACAGGGCCCTTCACGTCCATTTATAGGACCTAAGCCTGCCCTGGGCATATCTGATAAGATTGCCAGGGAGGTGATCAGGGGATGGACGAATAGGAAACATACAGAATATTGGCAGTCCATTCATGGACAAAGACAGGCTAGAGACTTTCTCAAAAGACCCTCTGCTAGAAGAGCTGGAGAACTACTCAGTTTGAACAGAAACCAGCTAAGGATACTGACAGGGCTGTTCACACGACACTGTCATTTAAAGGGACACTTGTTTAAACTGGGGCTAGTAGACAGTCCCGAGTGCGATAGATGCAAACAGGCATCTGAAATGGCCTTGCATGTTCTCGGTGACTGTGAGGCCTTGGCTGCATTAAGATTCAGGTACCTGAGGTATCATTTTATGCAACCAGGGGACTTTAAGGATATCTCTGTAAGCAGGTTACTGCACTTTGTTCAAAGTGCGGGCCTGCTAAACAAATACAAGGGCTGCACAAAGGATCATAAATGATCGATGTGCATGGGACGCTCTGGTGCCCGCTGTAATTCTATTCTATTCTATACCCCAGCTGCTAGGGCATGGCCTTGTTGCTGGTGATACTCTGCTGTTGATACATCATGGTTATAACCAAAGTATACTACTGCTGATTTTTATGTAATATGATCAGCTACGGTCCATGAAAAATCTGTAATTTATGAAACAAAAAAATCCTTCAAGTGGGGTGAAATTATGAACATAAATAATGACTTAAAATATCCATTATTTTTGTGCAAACGTTTGCTTGGGCTTTACCCTTAAGAATGAAGGCAATATTTCCTTCTGAATGTCAGGAACCACTTGCTCAACAATGCAGTATCACATCCCACAACATCAGAATCCCCAGTATAAGGTAATTTTCACACTTCAAATCCATAAAAATCTTTATATTTCACTGTTTGTTCCAGGTACAGTGGCTAAAATAGGGGAGGGGAGAAAAAAGTCATGGTATAATGAAGATATGTAAGATTAAGTAGGCACAACAGGAGTGTTGTCAGGTAATGGCCAATATTTAAGAGCGCTTCGTTTGCATGCTACTGGAAGTAAAAGCTTTGCTGATTGATGGCTGTAAGCGGTGATAATTCATTGTGTAGGAGTTTCCATTCTGCCCAGCTCTTAAAAAGGTTGCTTGAAGCCAGGTCAGTGAGTGTTAAAATCTCGAAGATGAATGTATGAGTCAGCCTGACCAATAAGATTTAAATATGTTGAACCACAGATTACCATTCAGAAGGCAGAAAAATCCAAATAAAATGAGGCAACATATTCCAAGTTTGGTTTAAAATTTTCATAGGAGCAAAATTATCCTGAGGTGAAGCTAATAAATTTTCACAACACAAAAATTCACAGCTTTAGAATGGGACAGGACATGCACTCACTATATTCTCCAGCAAATTACCATATATCCAACAGTTTACAAGAGGTAATTACATATTTCAGCTTTCAAGAGTTATAAAACGTTAATGGGAGCAAATTAGCAATGCTTAAAATTTTGCAGTACTTATATTTTACATAAGGAAGAACTACTGATTATTGAATGAATGAATTTATTAACTAACCACGTGAATTTAAGTGTATTTGAATTAATGTGAGAGCTCTGCTGATAACTGAATTGGCAGCCTTCTTCTGCAAGCCATAGACATTATGTAATAAATAAGAGCCTTTTCACAGGATCTAAAGTCCGTGGGTTTTCCCCAAGTTACAGTGGGCATCCCTTGGAGAGTTGAGGAATGACTGCTGCATTCGTGTGAATGAATAGCTGTGCAATGAAACTCACATGCAGTTGGAAGTGTTCAACAAAGTCTCCATGAAAGGTTTGCAAACAAACATGAAGCTGAAGCAGGTCAACAAAAGTCCCCATGACAAATGTATGAACAAACACATGTAGAGCTGTATGTAGCTTAAATCTCCATCAAAGGTGTGCAAACAAACGTGGAGCTGAAAGAGCTCGAAAAAGTCTTCATGAAAGATGTGCTAACACATGATGCTTGCAGTAGCTAATAAAATCTCTGTGAAAGGTGTACAAACAAACCCACACAGCACTGGAAGCTGCTCCACAGTCTCCCTGAAAGATGTTCACCATCTCAAACAAGAAAAAGCCTCTTCATCACACCTGCTGAGTATGGTCATGCATTTCAAGGAACATGTAAAAACAGAGTTCATGACTTATAATGCACACTTTAAGTCACAAAAAGTTTCTGTTAATATGGACTAAGAGAACATCATATGACATAACCCCTTAAGATTAAGGTGCCCATGTCATGGCCTTGAAATTCCATTTAAATGCCCAAAGATGGGTATGTCCACCTGCAACATCTAATCCAGGGGTATTCAACCTTGTCTGGCAAAGGGTCACAGCCATAGAAAAGAATACGGGAGGGCACCACAGTGACCCATGCACTTCGACCGTTATTGATCTTTTGTGCAGCCCTTTAGCTCATTCATTCAGCAGTCCCGCACCTTGAACAAAGTGCAGTATTTTACTGACACAATGTCTTCAAAGTCACCTGGTTTCATAAAATGATGACCCAGGTGCCTGAATCTTAGTGTAGCCAAAGCCTCACAGTCACAAAGAACATGTGAAGCTGTTTCAGATCCTGTTTGCATTTATTACACTCGGGACTGTTTGCCAGCCCCAGTTTAAATAGGTTTCCTTTTAAATGACAGTGTCCTGTTAGCAACCCTGTCATTATTCTTAATTTGTTTCTGCTCAGATTGAGCAATTCACCCACTCTTTTTTGCAGAGGGTTTTTTAAGAAAGCTCTTAGCCCACCTTTGTCCATGTATGGACTGCCAATGCTGCTCGTGTTTCCTACTCATCCAGTCCCTGTACACCCCCTGACAACCTTTGCAGATATACCAAGTGCAGGCTCAGGTCCTGTGAGTGGATGCGAGGAGCCTTGTCTGGCTAACTAATCAGCTATTTCATTTCCATCAATTCCCATGTGTCCTGGAACCCATACCAGTTGGATCCTGTTATGTTCTGCCAGTTTCACCAGGGATTGATGGCAGTCCCAGACTAATTTGGAAATTATCTGGAAGCTGTCGAGGGCCTTGATGGCTGCCTGACTGTCAGAAAGAATATAGATGTTCCCTTCCTACCTGTGTAGCCCTTCTCTATATTCTCCATTATACAAGCCTTAATGGCATATATTTCAACCTGGAATACTGTGGTGTGGAGCCCAAAACTGAAGCTGTACCCTTTTCTCAAGCCCCATCTATAGACACCAGCACCAGTGCCTTTATTGGCTTGGACCCGTCTATGTACCAGAACAGGCCCCCTTTGTTGTCTGGGTTGAACCCTCCAGAGTTTCTCCTGCAAGCGTGGCTGTGATTTTCCTGCTACCCAGCATGGAGGCAATCCAGCGACAGATTGTGTTGCCAAGCTCATGCCGTTTGGCAACCTTTGTTATGATGCCATATGAGGTGCTATCAAAAGCTCCCTCAATATCTAGGAAAGATCCAAGTGTAACTTCCCTGTTTTCCACTCCTTCCTCTATATATGTGATCACATGATGCAGTGCAGTTTCAGTGGACTTCCCTGGTTGGTAGGAAAATTGGTATTGATGTAGGGGATGTAGCCCAAAAATCTCATCCCTAATATGCCTGTCCACCAATTTTTCCATCATTTTCAGCATGAAGGACAACAGACTAATAGGAAAATATGCCTTAGCTTCAGTATAGTTGGCCTTCCTGGGTTTAGAGATAAACATCACCTTGACCTGCCTCCAAGCTTTGGGTATATACCCTCTTGCTAGGCAGGCTCTAAAGATATGGCACAGATGAGTTGTTCAGTATTCGACTCCTTGTTGCAAGAGAGCAGGTGCAATTCCATTAGTCCCTGCTGATTTAAATGGTTTGAATGTGCTAATCACCCATCTTATTTTAGACTGATCAATGACCTTTTTAGACAGTTCCCAGTCCTCCCTTGAGCAGCAAATGCTCTCAGGTTTGGCTGTCCCTGTCCTTCCAAGGTCACTTCTTCTCCAGCAGAAAAATGACTATGTATAGCTCCCCCTGGTTCTTTTTCCAGATTGTATCGGCCATCAAGTAGTAGATTCCACCGTTGGCTGACTGACTAGCCATGATCCTCATGAGTCTGGCCCTGTCAGGTACATCCTCGATCCCCTGACAATAGTCCCTCCAAGAGGATCGTTTGGCTTTTCTAATCTCTTTGTTGTAAAAGGTGAGGGCTGTCTTATATGATTCCAAGTTACCTGTCCTTTTAGCTTTATTAAAAATCCATCTTCTTGAAGCTTTAAAGCGGCTCAACTCTTTGTTCCACCAAGGAACCGTCCTTGGCGAGAGAGCCACCATGGCTGGACAGTTTTGATGATAGGGCGAGAGGATGGCCTGTTACATGTCAACAGCCAGTTCTACATCCCGCACTGAGTGTATAACTCTTGGTACAACCCTTAGATTTACCTTTATGTCTTTCCGATAAGATTCCCAATTGGTTCTCTTGGGGTTGTGATATGTATCTGTGGTCTGACAAAGAGATTTCATCAGACACATGCCAGTCAGTTACTACGTCCCCTATCTTGTCAGTCCCTAGTGTCAAATCTATAACCTTCCTTTCTATTCCTAGTTACAAAAGTAGGCTCGTTACCTTTATTAAGAGTACTGAGATTTGTACTAACCAAATATTCCATTAAGCATTCTCCTCGTGGATTGATGTCCATGCTCCCCCATATAATATGGTGTGCACTGGCATCACATCCAACGATGAGCTGCAATTTATTCCTACTGCAGCAGTCAATGACTTCCCTTAACTTCTTTGACAGGGGTGGTTCACCTGAATCATAGGGGAGGTATGCCAAGGTAACAATAAGTTGCCTCTTGCTCCCTCCTCTAATGTAAGTCACCCTTACCATTGTCACATCCCTAGAACAGAGCTCTCACAGTGGAAAGGCATGAACCATGTTCCTGACATAAATGCAGAATCTAGGAGCAATACCGGGTCCAGCAGAAAACAATGTCCCCCTTATGTTGCATAACCCCCTTATCGGTCCCCAAAAGCGCAGGGTTCCTGAATAAGTGCAAAGGAGTGCCATCGCCACCTTGCTATGGTGCAGATTAATTTGAATAAATTTACTTTTTTGGGACTTCTTGTGCCTGTTTGTCCTTGACTTTTGTCAGATGCTCAATATTCCTACATTTGCTGGGAATACCAGCTCCCTGGGGTGGTTCGCCAGACTGGTTGGCCCCCTGTTGAGCACAACTAGGCAGGTCCTTCTGTACCACAGCATCCCTGCTTTTGATAGTTTTTTTTATTTCATGTTTTCTCCATAAGAGTCCCACCAGTAATGGGGAAATAATAGTCACCACCCGCAGAGCCCCTTACGAGTGGAAGGCATAAATACAATGGGGTGCTGCCTGGTGCCCCGATGGGATCATTAACGACACTGCTATCACCACCCCAGTTCCATGCAGCCCTCAGCACGACGCCTCACACCTTGGTTGGGGTGAACCATTGCCCCTGTAAGCTGCCTATAGATGTTACCCCTTGTGATATCAGAGGTTGGATTTTGGAGGGGAAGGGTCACAGCCATTGTCATGGACTAGTTCATAGCCCATACATGTATATACACACAAACACACACACATATATATACTGTATATAGTTTAGAAACATGGCTGTGGGCCACATGCAGCCTGTGGGTCGGACACCCCTGGTTTGAATCATCCTGTCAACCAATCTATGTTTTATCTTCAAAAACCCACTAAGAAACTGCAGTTTTTCATCTTCCTCTGCTGCATTAGCCTAAAATATTGACTGAATAGTAGTCCTGATAATGTGAACACATTAATGTGACATTTAATACTTGTGTAGGATAATCCATGGTTTTTACACTAAACAGAAGATAACATTTGGCCTTACAATTGGCATATACCTGCAGTGTAAACACATAAAATAACTGATCTTTTGTTATCAATGAACTCTAAACAGAACCCACCCATTTTTGGAGAAAACATTTCACCTTTATGGGCACAGCAAGCACAGAATGACATTTTCATACCATATTCATAAATCAACTTGCGTACATAACATACTGATCACAAAATACAAAAAAATAAATGTGTGAATTATACAATAAAATACAGTAATATTTTCTGCTCTTACTTAGTACTTCATTAGATACAGAAATGGTAACTTCAAGACATCATGATGAAACCAATACACTGACAGTGAAACCATCATAAGAAATAAGAATGAATCTAAAACCATCAGACAGGGTCAGAGTACTGCTTCTGTTTCCACAACTTAGGCAATCTCTCCTGCGCCCATCTCCAATAAGGAACTGACAGTACTGCTGTAAGCTGCGTCATCACATTCTATTCACTTTGAATCTTATTACGAGTGCTTTACTATGCACTGTAAAATTATCATCATCACTATCACAATGTGATTTCTTCTGGTCAGCAGAAAGGCGGGGAGGCAGAGAGAGAGGCTTGCGAGATGGGAAGAGTTTTTTCCCAAACTGCAGGAATGGAAGTCGAATCTTTATTTACAGTTCACATAGTTTCCATAGTTTTAGACCCACTGGTGCACTGTAAGTCCTTACATTTGGAATCTTGTACATGTAAATTCTGTGCAGCTCCACTGTAATCATTCACAACACACCAACTATAGCTTTTTTATTACACACCCATATATAGGATAGACAGACATGTTTCAACTTGTCATCATGACTTATTTCAGATTAAATGCATGTCTCTAGCCTACGGAAGGATATATAATGAGAAGCAATCATTGGTATATTCTGAATTATTAGTCTTACACTTGTAAATCCTTTAACTAATGTGTTTTACATACATACAAGAGCCTGATTACAGTCTCCGAGCCTTCACAAGAGACTTTCAATGCACTTCACTGGCTCTAGTGCAAAATTTATTACAATAAGTTCAGTATTATCATCATCTTCTTAGCTCCAAAAATGTCATACTGCAATCTGAAGTAACAACACCTTGAATGGAAAATGAAATGAAAATTGACTTTCAGAAATAAATATTACAAAGTTTAATTAAACATCAGTTACAATCACATAACCAAGTTATGCATTTACCTCATATTTTTATCATTATTAAATTCAGTCCCTTTAACAAAATGTACAAGTCCAGCAAACAATATCAAAAGATCAGTCTCAGTCACTTGTATGTTTCAACTAGGAACTCACAAAACTTACTCAAGTTCATTTCAGTACCAAAATGCTGATGTAAGGTTTATTATAATATTATAATGAACTTTACATGTGCCATATTTTTAACATTAACATGTAATTAAATGTCAAAAACATTCGGATTAAATATTCTAGTAGCGGTCAAAAGTCATACAAACCCTTTTTAATGAGACACACTTATAGAGAGAAACTGTCACTTTTTTTTGGCTTACCAAATGTCAAAATTAAATGTACATGAAGGCCTGTTGCCTACCTCCACAGGTACTCATTACTTCATTCATTCTGTGACACATACATCAAACATAAATGTCTCCCATGAACATTAATATCACAAACTGAACTTGCCCTCACATGGCCATGAAAATATTGAGGCAGACACCAAGCTTGTTCACTGCATCCATAATCCATGGTGAGGTCTCAGGGAATTCTGAACGGCACTACTAAATCTTCTTTATGTTCCACTCTGATTTCTGCAACAGCTGCATTTGCCTCATCCACTGCTCTGATAATCTGAAACATCAACAATAATAATTACCATAATGACAATTACACAACTCAATACAACAGTATTCGGTAGGCTGCACAGATTGTGTTTGACTGCTATACAGCTTGTGTTCCAAGTGCTTATAGCATTCTATGGGCTTGTATTCCAAGGAATTCTAGTATTCTATGAGCTATACAGCTTGTGTTAAAGTGCCTATAGTATTCTGTGGACAGCTTGTGTTCCAAGTACCCGTAGTATTCTGTGGGCTGCACAACTTATTTTCAACTACCTACAGTATTCTGAGGGCTATACAGCCTGTGCTCAAGTGCCTATATAATTCTGTGGGTTTTACAGCTCGTGTTCATATGCCTGTAGTATTCAGTGGACTGCGCAACTTGTTTCCAAGTACCTATAGTATTCTGAAGGCTATACAGCCTGTATTCAAGTACCTATAATATTCTGTTGGTTTTATACCTCATGTTCATATGCCTGTAGTATTCTGTAGGCTACAAGGTTTGTGTTTAAGTGCCTATAGTGTTCTTTGGACTACTGGACTATACAACTTCTGTTCAAGTGCCTACAATATTCTCGGTGATCATATTTTCTGGAGTATGACACTTTTTCCCAGGAAAAGCTGCCTGAAATCTCAGAGTGTCTCATACACCAGAAGTATAACAGTTTTAACATTTATTGTTTAACAAACATAATCCACAATATCAGGTAACAAGGGCTTAAGAGATTGTTTTACACCTTTACTCCGATATGTTTTGGTTTGTTTAGAACCATTATGTAGGAGGCAAAAATAACATAGGGAATGGTGTACATAGAATATATTAGTAGCTATATTTTGTATACGCCATTCTCTGTATTATTTGTGACTCCTAGATAATGGTTCTAAAGGAACCAGAACATGTTGGAATAAAGGTGTAATACAATCTGTTAAGTACTTGTTACCTTTAATGTGTATTATATTGGTTAAACAATAAATACTGGAACTATATACACAGAAAATGCAACATTATAAGACTGTACAATAGTGTCTTCCCTAAAACATTCCTGCTAAAATCTTGATGTATTTATACTCTGATTCATCTCATGGGCTGCAGAATATAAGACATTCTATTTATTTATGTCTGTGAAGACTTCTGTCTTCTGGGATGTGAGGCTGTATAGTGGGAGGTGATATTCAGATCACACATGACTGTTTTCCTCATAGTCACTACTGTGAGAACTTCTATCTCACATACCCATGTTTGGGCTTGTTCACCTTAACTGCCTTCAACTTACCAACTGTAAATCTTGCTTTGTTAAAGGTTCAGCTGCCAGCAGTTTCTCTGGAGCTGGGATGTCCACAAGGAGACATGGAGGACGTCGTGGTGGTGTCCATCTAGATATAGCCTGTAGTTTTTGGGTATAATGTTTCACTCGATCCAAATACTCATGATGTTCCAAATTATGCGAATCCAGGGCTGCTACATCTATAACATTACTGCAAAGAACCACCCAATATTTCACTACAATTTTCTATCTTATAACTAAAACCAACACACACACACTACAGCATTTTATATAAACAAGAGTGATTTAAATAAAAAGAACTGTTTTACTGTTAACATGCTTTCAAGTCACAAATTATTTCTTTCTTCTCTTCTGTTGATCTTCTGCAACATGTGTACAATGTGTGCACTGCACATGACATGTTGCAGTTCCAAAATGGTGGGTCCTCTAAACTATGCCAAGCATGGTTTTTTTAACATTTCAGCACCTTACAGTTACAAATCAGCATGTACTGCACAACAAAAGTCATAATGGTGCCATGTGCTTCTCTAAAGATTATCTGTGAATGCAAGCATTTAATGACTGTATATAGTAACTGGCTGATGACCTACGGCCAAGCCAATAACACCGTGTTCTTTCTATTGAAAATATGAAGCAGAATGCCTAATTCACAAAAATTATCAAGTTACTTTAAATAGCCATGCAGTGGCACTGCAGATGAATAATGGTTGAGTCCATAACAATCTAGAATTCAACTAAGCGTGCCATGTCAATTGACATGTAAAATGAACCTAACAATTTGAATTTATTGATGATATACTGTGTACAAAATGTAAAACAACATTCAATGATATATCATCACTGTACAAAAATTACATGTAAACCCATCATTTATTCACAAATCCATTTCCTACATGTTTCCGTCTTCAAAGGCCATCTTCAGGGCAGCATAATATAACAATGGACTTTTATTGAGGGTTTTAACATGCATAAAATCTTACTGAACATGTCACATATATAAAGGTCAGTGTGAAGAATTTCAGGATAAAAAAGTAAATGGTGATTCAGTAAAATGCCCATCAAAAAGAATAAAAAATTACATTTCATTACATGAAAGGTCCCATTTATAATGCAGAAAGGAATCATAAATCATGAGCTTTTATCACTAGGTCAGGAACGAGTTGGCACAGTTTTTAAGCCTGCCATATACCGATATATGAATTCCATCTGCAATAACACTTCACAAAACAAATATTTTAAACATTACAAATAATTTATGTGTAAGAAAATGCTCCTCTACTTTCTTCTTTTAGTCAATAATTCATTCACCAACTAGGCTGGTATCGCGATAATTCTCTAGTCTTGTACTCAGAAGATGCTCAGTTCAAACCATTGTTTGAACACCTGCTACACTAATTGAGATACTACATAATTTTTCTCAGTCCCTCCAACCAAGTGCCAAGACAGTACCTTCATTATGCCATAACCACTTCCTTCCAAATCCCTTCAAATTCATTACTGACTGATCATCCTACCATCGACACCATCAATACTAACAGTGTCAGTATCAGACTCTTAATCTCCACATTACTGTTATTCATTCACAGGAAAATGTACCTGTAATTAAACTACTGTGTTTAATTTTCTTCTTGTTTTCAAATATTGGCCCAAAAATACTTTTTATGCATGCTATTGAATTATGCTGTAAACTGCTACGGTAGCACACGAGTGAGTGATGAATGAATGGGCATGGAGCACTGGTGGAATGATACTGACAAAAATAAAGTATGCAGGAAAAAAACCTGTCCCAGTGGCACTTTGTACACCACAAATCCCATTTACAAGAGATAAAAAGTTTCAAATTAAATGTTTCTAACCCAAAACTTGTCAGAAAATGAATCTTTCAGAGGACCAGAATGTGATTACACATCCAGACTTAAACCTGTAGCACTTTTCTCTCTCATAACAAACTTATGCTATAATTTGATCAAAATTATGAACCCTAGAATACAAGTTGTTACATCTGAAGGATCTTGTACTTCAACATCTTTAGTATCCATCTGCCGTCAAAATCTTTTCAATTGTGTTATGTTTTATTTATGCTTGCTAGACCGGTTTCAAATCTAATGTGGTTAAATAACTAAAATTATACCAAACCAAGCAATTAATACATTTTCCTTTTGTGAATACACATAAAAAAGTCCAAATGCAAGGAAAAATACTTTGTCTTCAGTTCACTAACACAGTTACAAACAGGCTAGTGCATGCAACAAAAGTGGCATACATGGGACTGCCATACATCAAAGATAAATTGATTTCAAGTCATGCTAATAAGTAGAACATTTGGGGATGGAATTCATTGTAAACATGACTAAAAAACTCCCTTTTCACTCATGTGGATACAGCACACCATCTATAGGGGAATATATATCCCACACACTTCTACACAAACACCCCATAATTGGCTTGTTCTTTATGTTGAATTTAGCCAACCGTCAGTGTTTTCAGCAGCACATTGCATGTCAACTATAACTAATGTGAGGATCAAGTGGTTTGGTATTCATACGAAGTTTCACGAGAACTGGCGAACAGGTGGTTTCAGCTGCAACTGGGGGCTCTACACACAGATGAAGAGGAAAATGCAGATTGCAACAGGGGTCGAGAAATAGTATGTGTTCCCTTAGCCTAAAAAATTATGTAACCAACAACATTCACCTACCTTAACTATGAACAAAGTTACTTTCTAATGCTTGAGGCCCTTTATTATGACACCATTCACTTCACTGCCAGCCCTTCATACCATTTGACTCCCATTTATATTGGGTACTATATTATACTAGCTGGAAGCACATTGTAATACGATTCTAATTAGTTTAATAAATTACAGTAATGGCTGGCAGAGTGAACCTAGAGTAACATCATGCCAAACGATGCTGGGCGCATGCAGTACAGTTAAGCTGACATTTTAAGCAATCAATTGAATCAGCTCCTGCAGCCAATTCAAGAAAATACCCAAGTAATTACTGCACTCACGACATTCACAAGTCTTCACACATGAACTCTTATATTACGTCAAGAACACTAGTTACATGTTCAAAAGCATTACAGCTTTGAAAGATAAAATAAATGGGGCATGGCTTAACATAAATGTTTAGAATATCAAACTATCTCCCATCAACAACTTACGCTGCAGTTTCTTGAAGTATTCTATTTAGAGCAGACTGTTCATCAGTCTTCTTTGGCAAGGAAGTTGAATAACATCCAATGAAGTCATCACTGAAAAAATAAACTTTATTAACATACTTCCATTCATTAAGCATATACCACACAGTAATTACATACACATATCACACATCTGAGAGCACACTACTGTTACAATTACAATGAAGAAGTCTTTATGAAAGTGGGCCTATTAGCAGTAAAGAACACACATATGTAACTTTATATTACCTTTGGACCCTCTGTATATTTGTGTTATTGCTAACAGGATCTACCAACAAATGAGTCCTTTCATTGACTTCACCACCCTGGAACAATGGATAAAAACCCAAGCCGTCAGATTACAATGGCATTTTCACATGTCACTCGAAATACAACATTCAATTTATTTGCTACAAATAATGTAAAATTCGTTGACAACACTTCAAATAAAATCATATGACCAATTCTTGACACTCGTGGGAGGTGTAGTCTTTATGGTAGTTAATACTGTGACAAATTAAAAACTGACTCGACACTTCATATCAATAATTCCAATGGCATCCGTGTTGTAGTTAACACTACCTGCGTGGAGTCATCCTGTCCACAACTATAACAACACCCCATTTCTCAACACTTTTATCGCCAAAATCCTAACACCATATACGCTTGGACACGCAGACGTACACAGCAGCAGTCCGGCAGCAGTTAATAGGGAATTTTAATCCGTGATTACACGGACTAGAAAGAAATTATATTTGTGAAGCCAGAGATTGTAGTGCGACTATCGAATGTATCGTTTCTAGGAATATAGTCGCCCAATTGTATTATTCTCTGATGGTTTCACGATGATATTTCACGCTTACACTCATTCGCTTTATTAACATGTACCATCGTCTAATGTATTATAATTAAATGTGTGGAAAATATGCGGATGCTTATGAGTGCTTGTTCACCAGTGTTTTTATAACAAGTGCATTTGGTTGGTGAAAACATTGTCTATACTCGAAAAATGCACGGTGAAAATAGAATAAAATTATATACATATGTTTTATAACTAATGTTATACAGAGAAGAATGAATATGTCCCAAATTTTTTCAAAAGTATTATTTCTAATAACTGGCGAGGTCAGTAGTCGGTATGTGGAGGTTATGTTTGTTCTGGTTATGGACTGAATCTTTTTTTTTTTTTTTACATTTTTTTGTGCTCCACTACAAATGACAAGACCGAGTGTAAGAATCTGCAGAGAAGGGGAACTGTATTAAATTTCTTAAATAATTCTGTATAATTCTCTTTAACACTTGTTTTTCTAATTATTTAATTTTGCAGGTTAAATCATTTCTTACTGTGATACTTTTCAAGGTAATTATTTATATGATATGATGGAGTGTAAGGAAGCCAAGTTAGTTTTAACTTGCCACTCATGAGTGGTGTGATTTCCCTCGTAGGAAAACATGCTGAACTTGCTTGACAGCTAATATATTTATTGTACATTTTACATGGTTATTGTCAATATGTAGCCCGAGGACTGTAGTGCCTACTTCAGGTGTTTTGTTATTATCCCTTATATTGATATTACTACGTGTTTTATTATCAGTAGACAATGTAACAAAATTTGTTTTTGTAAAATTTTCAAGATAACAAATGCATCATGCCTGCAATTTTTAAAGTGGTCTGATTCCAGATGTGAAATGATGATGATGGTATGATTAGCAAAGTGTGCAGCTTGGGACAATTTATGCATGCAAGCAGATTATTGATGTGTAGCTTAAAACCAAGTGCTGAACCTCGAGAAACTTGTATGTTTTTCATCTTGAGCTGGTGTTATTATTTCAGTTTCGCTGGCTTTATTTCCATTTTTTGTGTGTGTTTGTTTGGGGGAGGGGTTCTTTAAGACATAAATGAAACTACTGTCAAGCTTGAGTTCAAAATCATAGTTTCATCATAATTCATGAGTCACACAATCACATTGTTTAGTAAGGTCACAAATTATGCCACCAATATGCATTTTGTTATAAGGACACAAATATTTGTGAATTTTGCATTTGGAGGTAGATTTTTTGCCATTTTAGTTCAAGGTTGAGTAAGTCATCCTGGGAAAGTTCTTGCATCCATTGATTCGTTACAGAGATAAGTTCATCAACCACATGAATTAGTTTGTTTAATAGAATGGACTGCATTTTTTACATTGGCAGTAATAGGTCCAAAGGATTTATATTTGAGAAGTTTATAGGTATGACTTTAGTCTTTCCTTCTTGCAGTGTTGAATTTTGAGTACACTCATCATTTGTCTAGAATAATTGAGAAGTGAGTAATGAAAGAGTTTGCCACGAGTTTAGGATTGTTGATAATATTATTATTTATCTGTATTCATAAGCTTGTTTCTGCTCTAGAATATCTACTTGCTTTTCTGTAGTTTTCTGCAGTGTTCTTATCTCTTATTAGATGCAATCAGTTTGTCATTATATATATATCTACTTATGTTTTTTTGTTAGTGACTTATTTGAAACCTTACAGCATTTTCTGTAGTGAAGTTTCTTTACTTGGTGGTTACAATAGTAAAAGTTGCGATATGCAGTGTCCCAGGACCAAAGGGTTGCTGGACATTGCAGTTTTCCAGGTTTTATAACATTATATGTATCATGTATCATTGTATACCTATTAATCTCATGGACAGACCTAACCATTTAATTTAACACTTGATATCCTGTCCTGTTTTCCTTGCTGCACTTCCTATTCCCCTTTCATCACTACTTATGTAATTTGGTGTATATATAATCTAAACAACAAGACACAAATAAGTAATGGCTGAACTTTTGGACTTGGTGCTGGGTGCTGTCAGTTGATGGGATAATGAAATTTAATGGGTCTGTCAGTTAATTTCTGGTTCATAGAGCTTGCCATATCATCCAGTGCTGGATATCACAGCTCTTGCTTATATCAGCAGTATGTTTTTATACCTGTAGACAGTATTTTGTTGTACAGGTATGTTGATGAAGTAATTTGTACTGATAAAATAGACAGGTTCAATTGTGTTTCTGTAGCAAATCTTAACAACTTTCTTGTTTTGTGTTTGCACTAACTGTTGGTACTAATACACACTTTTGACAGATCCATTGGCCATAAAAAAATCCTGATTTCTTGTCACTGGTTGTTTCCTAAGTCTTCTTGATGAATGTGTTCCTCTTTCCTTCTGTTCCACCACACACTCTTTTTCTTCCACTTCCTTCTCCCACTACTTTGTCTCACATGCGTCATTATCCCCTTGTGATTCCTCTTTAGGGTCATCTTGTGTGATAATATTGACCTCACTTGAAACATCACTTACACTATCATCCTGTTCAGTTTTCATATACATACTGATTGATTCTTCTGTTTGTTACTGTAGTAGCAGCATTAGCTATTCTTAATGCTATTCTTTCTTTGCCTAGCTTATTCATGTGTAGCCCTTTTCTAGTAAAAGATTTCTTCTGTAGCTGTACCTTTGTCACTGTAACATGCTTAAAAGACTTCATAAGTTTCACCAAATTTCTATTAAATGTTTTTACTTCACGGTTAACACAAGACCAATCACATAAATCGTGTCGCTGTGAGACACTCTTTACAGTGATGTTCGTATGACTATTAATTCCACAAATTTCACTATGTCTTTTAATCCATCTTGGGAATTATTTTTAGTAAAGTTCTTAGTGCCTTCCCAAAAAACAATGATGTCTTTCTTCGTTAAAGATTCAATGTCAATCGTTGCTGAAGAGGTTAGTGTGTCTGCGTTAGCTCCCGGTTTCACGCTCTTTTAAGACTGCATTATTTGATACTATTGTGAAAATGAGAATTTTTCTATGTGCTTACTTTCCTGTGTGACAATTCGCCCGTGTGAGCATTTATCAATGTGAGCATTCATCCGTGTGAGCATTCATCCGTGTGAGCATTTATCGGTGTGGGTTTTTTTCCTGTGAGCATTTATGACAGTGGGGTTTTATCTGTGCGCAATTGTCGTGTGGGCTTTTGTCAGGGAACCAATTTGCCCAGGGTGTAAAGCTGACCACTCACCCCCATCTAGTACCGAGGTCAAGAATGTGTGGAACTATACTAGCGAAGTTCAGAATGCGTGGAACTATAACCTCACTCCCCCATATGCCTCACAGCATGCACAGGGACAACTTTACCTTTACCCAGTAGGTACTGAAGAAAAAAAAAAACGAGAGAGAGAGAGAGAGAGAGCACTTTATTTTGGAACCTGTTTGAAATGCTTCAACAGTACTTGCACTGCAATCAATTTCTGGTATACCATGCTGTGGCAAGTACCGCTCCTTCCTCCCTAGTCAATCTACATAAGGAGAGCAAAGTTAGCATTTTTTATGCAAACATCAACTCACCTCCTACAATGCAAGCATGCAGTTTTTAATTCAAGCAGGAACAAAAAAGATACAAAAACAAACACTGTAGCTACAAGTGCAAGCAGCTTGCTTCAGTCTCCTATCAGTAACCTGCAGTACAGAGCTGTAATGAGGCAGTCACATAGACAAGGCAGATTTTGTATTGGGTTGCCCAGAATTTTATTTTGGCACATGAACATTTAACAGCTCAGGTATAAAAAGAACACATATACATGTACCTATACTAACTTTATCAGTCCCCTTCTTGGGTATGTCACAGTACATCACTAACATAACTTGCTTGCATAGCCTGTATGACAAGATGTCTGGTAATTTTTACATTTTCTGTGGTTTATATAATGTGTACATACACATACATCTTCAGTTGGTTATGGAGTTCAACCAAAGATATACATATACAGACATTATGTGAGTTTAACCTTGAGCCAGTTTTGCACTTACATTTCTGACAGACAGTGAGTTACTTAAGTATGGTATCAAACACTTTAACATGAACCTATGCCTGCCCACTCTTTATTATAAAAATTACTTGAGCTAATTTAAACATGATATCAGATATCTCCATATGGTGCACATGAAAAGGAACATAGTGTATTGGCCAAATACTATTGAACGACCACCACTTCTGTCAAATATAGAATTTTTTATGCCTTCAAATAGTTCAGATGAAAAATGAAAAATATGTGGTATTTGTAGTCTCCAATTTTTTTAGGTTGAAAACATCATAAGCCCAAATCACTGGGATTTATACAGTTGTAAAAGAAAATGTAACATAAATTGCAAAATCCCGATAGGCTTTACAACATGAATAAACTTAGCATGTCAATATATGAACGTAGAGCTGCAAAGAAGTATTTTTAAAAATACAGGGCATTTAACATGGAAGCAGACCAAGCAACTGGAATTCTTCAACATTAGTGGCAAATTTATACAAAGAATTTATTTTTTAAAGTAAAATAATCCACTACATTAATCAGAAAACTGTACAATACAATTTCAGGATACAGCATTACCAAATATATACAGGTATGAAGTACCGATATATGAACAAAAATTGCCAAAATTTATCATTGCTTCTATTGGAATGACTGAAACATATCCGACACGTACAATGTGTTAAGCTTATAAAACACATTTTGCACATCTCACGCACAAAACACACCAGTAATATACATCAACACTTTGTCGTGAAAGAGCCCAAAAAAGTACATTTGTCACTTCAGTTTTATCTAGTTCAGTGCTTATTCATTTTAAAGTTCTCTTAAAATCATGCTTTATTAACATATGAAGGTGCTGTAAGGTTTTTCCTTATTGATCACACCTGTAAAACTTTGAACCACTACTGAAAAATAAATGGATGGAAGTGAGTATTCCAGTGTTCATTTACATGTCTTTTAAATAAGCCTAAAAAATATTGAAGTAACATGCTACTTACATAAAACCAATTAAGTCTCACTTTAGAATATGGAATGTATCTTTGTGCTGTCTTAATAAAATATTTTTAAAAATTCCATATATATTCTGAAGTTATAAATTTCCTCAAATTTATATTTCACATTCATTTTAACAACAGCGTATTTTAATGTTTTAAGAAAACCAACAACCTTCAAAACAAAAATGCCCTGACAGGAATAAATACATTTACAAAATTCTTCCAAACAATCACTTTTCTAAAATTTTTTGCTGTCTTAATATTTGCATTAAAAAAGCTGAATATACATACATACAAAGAACACAACACAAAAATACTCCTGCGTGTTTCAATCTTACCGCAGAATGTGTACCAGACATCAATCAATAGTACATATTTAAAAAACTTCTGTTGCTTCAAGTAACTTTTAAAAATGTTTTCACCTGCTGATTGTACCACTAGCGAATTTGTTTCCAGACCACAAGTTTGTCTTGGTACATCATTTAATTCTATTGTGTGTGACATATTGGTTGCTGTCAACATAATGCTGGCGTACGCGGAGTCAACAGTGAAACGTTATGCCACCTGGATGGGGGAAAAAAAATTGCATCAAATTAATTCATGCAAAGATAATCAAAGCTCCAAGCTACAGCAGCTTTTAGAAGTTTCCTTGTTGGAATTACCAAAAAATCTCAGGACAATACATATTGCCAGTGTTCCCCACTCCCACGAGTAACATTTCAGTCACTGATAAATCTCAGGGCAGTACACATTGCCAGTGTTCCCCACTCCCACGAGTAACATTTCAGTCACTGATAAATCTCAGGGCAGTACACATTGCCAGTGTTCCCCACTCCCACGAGTAACATTTCAGTCACTGATAAATCTCAGGGCAGTACACATTGCCAGTGTTCCCCACTCCCACGAGTAACATTTCAGTCACTGATAAATCTCAGGGCAGTACACATTGCCAGTGTTCCCCACTCCCACGAGTAACATTTCAGTCACTGATAAATCTCAGGGCAGTACACATTGCCAGTGTTCCCCACTCCCACGAGTAACATTTCAGTCACTGATAAATCTCAGGGCAGTACACATTGCCAGTGTCCCCCACCCCCACGAGCAACATTTCAGTCACTGATGATTCTTCATATTATGCCATCCTCCACTGCAGGCAGAATTCTGAGTCCCATAACCAAAATACCCTGAGAAGGATTTGCATTGCTGATGTATCAACTGAACATACTAGATAATTTAATGACTGCCAGGAGATGGCATGTAATGCAGTTTTCAAACTTCAGGCTTTCATTTCATCTATAAAGGAAAACATTTCATATTGCCGGAATATCAACAACTTCCTCAGCAAATGAGTGTTTATATGAGGGGGAGCAAAAGTCCCTTGGAAACTAGAGGCAACGTGTTAACTGAACTTTACTGACGCAATACTTACATTTACTATCTGAAATGTTCAATGAGTCAACAAATATTCAAACCTCACAGGAAGAAATTAACATCCTTGAAGTGTCGGCAAACAAGAAGACAATAAAATTATTTTATGTACAACCTTTCTGTTGTCAAACATCAAGTGACAAGTGACTTTTGTGCCACGTTTTAAAAAGCAGAAACTCGGCAGTTTAGAAGAAAACTGACAATCTAAATAGGCAAGCATGTGTGTTAAACTCAAGAATATC